>OX419620.1:2117500-4517500 GCA_948473465.1 Lithophane ornitopus
GGAACATTTAACTTGAATGATGTGGAACATCCTTTTACTCCGGCTTTTCCCAACGGTCCCTGTTCCATCATGTCTTATGAATGAATGGCAGTAATATTTTACTTTTATACTTTTAAAGCGTCTGGTTTCCATCCGATTTCCTCTGACCAGACTGCATTATTTTGCTCTTGGCAAAATGCCAGTAGGTAACGGGCTAAGATCATAACTGCGAAAGTGAGTTTGTTTGTTTGTTACTTTCATGCTAAAACGGCTGAATGGATTTGGATGAAATTTGGCACATGGGTAGATCATGACCTGGAGAAGGACCTTTTACCCCGATATTCCCACGGGATCGAGACTTACGCGGGTGAAACCGCGGGCGCAGCTAGTATTAAATAAAAGGTTAAATGAAAATATTCCTAAATATCCAGCCAGTACGTATCTTTTACGAGAAACATTACACCTACATAGGCTACATAGATAAGATTCAAGAGATAAAATAAGATTATTTATTATAATAGATAACAGCTGACAGTGAATGAATATAAACCATACCTTTTAATAGGAATACCTACTTTCAACAGATTTTCTCTTAAGTGCCTACCCAACCTCAATTAATACAACCTCCTTTATCTCGCTCGCACCATACTACTCGCGGCCTGAGTGAGAGCGAGATGGAGTGGGTTGCTGGCGGCTCCAAGCCTCGAATAGTTTAGGTAATTGCTTTTTACGGTGAAAATAAAGACAATTAAAAAAAACACAGAAGCCCTGCTTTATATTTAGTTCAGTTATTTTGCAAAGTTTCATGATCTAATTTGAAGTATTTTTTTAATACCAGTTGTTTATAGTTCGGTTTAGAGGAAAAAAAATCAGCTGTTCCATACATTTTGTCGATTTAACTGAACACAAATGTGTGGAACAGCTGATTTTTTTTTCGCGATTTTAAAGTTGTTCCCATAGAAAAAGTAGTATTATAGATGACTTCAAACCACTAGTTTCAAGGATAACGGTGTCTACCCTAACACCCTGTATATTTATTTCAAAATGAATGCTACAGTATTTTCGTCATAACGGAGGATCATGCTAAGCAATTTGAGGTAGGGTAGGCTCTTAATGAGTTCAATCAGAAGATGCTGAGCGTTATATTACAGGCATTAGGAACACAATAATGACTATCTAGAAGACGATCAGAATAATCGAATTGGTTTCTGATATCGTGACTCTGAAAGCCAAGTAAGATTAGGAGAGTTAACGTCTGTAATTCTGATAATAGCGGAGCTAAATGCAGAACTTTCAGCGCTCTAAATACGTGGATGTTCCTCCGATGTTCGAGTTAGGGTAAGAAACTTATAGATAAAGGCTCTTCCTTGAAGGTAGGTAGGATAGGAGTTCTCAGAAACATGTACTTTATTGTATAGCCTAACCAAAGCGAACGGTCGCGTGAATGCCCTATCGTCGCGCTCTTTTTTAACCGGAGGAGGAGGTTCTCAATTCGTTCTCAATTCGTCTGTATGTTTTTCTTTTGTATGTATGTTACGCGAATACTCCGCCAATTATGAATCGATTTTGATGATTCTTTTTTTGTTTGGTAGGTCATGTTTCCGAGGTGGTCCCATATTAATTTAATTAACTTTGCTTGCGTAGTTTCTGAGTATTATCATTTCAATATTACTTATTTTAGCCACTTAGTTTATCTAGACGATGTAAGTATTCATTTACTCCTTCACTGTTATTTATATCAGCTAATGGTATTCGAATTTGTGTGGGATAGGTACCACAACTGAAAAGTGAAAAATAAAAACTTTTTACAAAAAAAAACCGACTTCGAAAAAAATCACTCAAAACTGAAAAATTACTTTTAATTTCGGAAGTCGGTGTCTTTGCTTTTCAATTTTCGTTTTTTGCCACCGACTATTATGAATAGGTACTAGAAAACCCTACTGCTGCGCACAGTTTTTATGACTTGACAAAACGTGGAGATTACATTATTATATTAGGTATGTGTATAATGCACATTAATGTAATGTATGTAGAGAGCAGTGGTGGCCCAGTGGTAACGGCCACGACTTACGAGTTTTAAGGTCATAGGTTCGAACCCTGACAGGCGCTTTACTTTGTATAAATTATTTCATCGCCACTGCTCTCAAAACGGTGAAGGAAAACATCGTGAGGAAACCGGCATGCCCTAGTACCAAAAATTCGAAAACATGTGACATCTACCAACCCGCAGTGGACCCGCGTGGTGGATTACGGCCAGCTCCCTCACGCAGAGAGGAGGCCTGTGTCCCAGCAGTGGGAACATTATAGGCTGATTATGCTTATGCTAATGTAATGTATTATGCATAGGTATGTAGGTTTCTTCCGGAATAAATTCTCTAAATGATCGCGATCGCGTATTCTCGCGACAGTGGCTTTCGGTAAGGACGCGGCGTTAGTGTCCATACCACTTGTTTGAAAGCCCAAGAGCAGCATGGTGCTTTTTATAAACCTGCCAGCATACATTTTCTATTCTAGTTTTAAATACCATTTATGACACGTGCGTACATACAGGCGTACAGACAGACAGCGACAAAAGGTGATTAACAGTTTTTAGAGTGTGTGAGCACTGTGTCTGAGCAGTGAGATCGTTATAGGCTGATTATGCTTATGTTATGCTAAATGTTTTGTACATACCTCTTCAATCCACAGCATAGGGAACAAGCCAGTGGGCACGCTCTTTAGCTGCGGGATGTTGTCAATCTTGCGCAGTTCTATATTGAACTGCAATCGCTTCAGACCACTTAGGACTACGCCAGTCGTCTGTAAAATTTCAATAATTTTATTTATATTTTCATAACTGGGTGAATATTGAGTCAGCCATCGGTGTAACTGAATTGATTCTAACTTGCACTGGCTTTAAGAGATTCTGTAACTGTGGTGTACTAGTGCTACTGGATTCCGGATTCCAACGTTGCATATTTTTTATTTTTTTATTCTGGAAATTGGATATTGGAATCACTTTTATACGTCATATTAAAAATAAGCTACCTAGATGAGGTCGGCGTTTCCTATCTGACTACTCTGAGGAAAAAAGGCCGAAACAAACTCAGAGGTCACAGTCTCTTTTAAAGTCCAGGGGGCTTATAACAGCCACTTTGGCAGAATCATAGTGGGAAAATATTATGAATCATCGTAAAATGATGTCACAAACTTACAATTCATAATAATATGATCTGCGTGCGATTCACATTACGAAATAATTCATCTGTTTGACAGTTTTCTATGGAGATTCGTAAAATGGTACACACATTATGAATTGCTTTTGTGTCAAATTAAAGGAATTGATAATGACAGCTGGAAATTCATAGAGAAATTGCTAATGTGGCCGTTTTAAGCCCCCAGAAATAATCTTGGTCAGGTCATATGAGGACCATGTAGATTAGAGTCTGAAATGGTCTTTTGAGGAAATAACGAATTTCGATCTAGAGAGATTTCAGAATTGGATTGAAATAACACTGATCCAGTATCAGCACCCAAATACGTAATACACGATCAATAAGAATCGGAATTTGAATAAATGACTAATTCATTGTTCATAAGATAGAAAAAAATCTGCTCTACAACGTAAATAACGCAATGAGTGTTGTTGAACTGTCAAAATGAAACAAAATTAGTCATAATCGGTTACAAAAATAAGTTACGCAATGAAATAGCGGTTCTACTCACCGGATCAATATAAACAAAAGAGTTATGCTTCTCCCTGTCGGGCATGACTCCTGACTGGAAGAACTCGAGCAGTTCTTCCGAGGCGAGGTAGAAGTGTGGCAGCGACGCGATGGCCGGCGCGCCCTGACACGGCATCAGGTTCAAGAGGCCCATGAGGAGGCAGCCGTCGTGGTTTGCGCTCCAATTCCTGAAGAAGTAATGTAAGTTAGGTCAAAGAGTAGGTACAAGTACAAACTCAAACCATTTTTCAACAATTTAAGTGGTGAAGGTGAAGCTAGTTGCCCATTCCAAAGCGTAGTAGGTTCATATGGAGAAGAACAGGCAAAAAACTACATGGACACTCTTTTAGATAATAGCTGTTCCCTACATTTTGACATGCTATGCGAACGTAAATGTAGGGAACAGTTGTTTCTTTTTCGAGTTGTTGCGATTTCAGGGTTCGAGTACAATGACCCCCGAGATTTCGTGTATGAAAAGATACACCTTATATAGAAAGACGGCCGGGGCAGCTAAGAGATGATCATGTAGGTTTATGTACACGGTAACACAGAGCTTATTAAAATGATAAGATAGCAGCCAGAAGCGACCAGAAGATAAAAATTACTGGCTTAGGTGGTCCATGCACAAAATCCATGTCCAAATCCATCAAATCAAATCCATCCAAAATCCACATCCATGTTAAAAGTCTTGCGGAAAAACATTACCTTCCTTCGGAGTCTGTCACTACGCCAGGGTTTACCTTGGCGTAGTGACTGACGTGGCCAAGCGTAGCCAAGCGTATTGGTAACATAGAACCTCAGACCAAATAAAAAACCAAGACAGAGCGCTGTAACAGTGACGTGAGGCCGGTTTCGTAAACATGTGTGCACATATTTTGGTGTAGTTTGATTGTAAATGTGTGCGTTTGAGCGTGTATGTACAGAGCGGTGGCGTAGTATTGGCATGCTTCACTGTATCGCTCTGTCGTTTTTTATTTGGTCTGCTTAGTAAACTGGCCAATATTTTATCAGAATCACGTGGTAGTCGCCTTTTAATATAGCCTGGGCCTGCTGCGTAGCCTATTTCATGCCGTAAGACACAAAGACCGAACTAAAATAAAAATAAATACTAACTTTTTACAAAAACATTTGTTGTCATGGTTGGCGCTCTTCGCTGCTAACGCTGACTCTGAGATCTCGTAGTAATAAGAGCTCATATTGAAAATCTCCTTCTGGCCGACTAGATCCACGTAAAGAGACCTGTGTAGTAAAGTTTAGGATAAGTAGTTAATTTTATTGCTTATTGCTATCGTTTGAGGGTTGCCAATTGTCTGCAGCGACGATAAGGAAGGGAAAAATGTTGGTTTGGGAGTAATAAAACACGAGTTAGGTAATTTCGTGTGCGTAAGGACTTTTTTTCTGCTGACGTAATGTCTTTTGGGACCTGATGATAGTTACGAAGCCTTTTTAAATATACGAACAAATATCTAAAAAAAATTAAGTAATAAAAACTAAAACCCAACTACGACTAAAAAGGTATAAACAAGACACCGCAGACAGACAAATTACAAATCCGGAGTCACACGTGTTAGGGCATAAACCGAACAGATTACGTGTGACTCCGGATTTTTAATTTGTCTGTCTGCGGTGTCTTGTTTATACCTTTTTAGTCGTAGTTGGGTTTTAGTTTTTATTACTTAATTTTTTTTTTTAATTCTTTTGGGGTTATAATACATATATTTTTGAAATGTGCTCATTAAGGCCTTTCATTAGATACCCAACATGGTACGAATAAAGAATTTTTTTTTATAGTTCCTTACTTTATGTCCTCTAGAGGGCGCCATTTCTAATTTAATGTGACATCATATAGCCGTTAACCAGCGGACGATCAAAACGCTTCCAACGATACCTTATTTGTCAAATTGTGATGAGTGGTTAGGAAGATAGGAGGGAACAGATGAACACACATACATACATACATACATACCGGTCAAAATCATAACCCTCCTTTTGTCTTCGCCGTAGTCGGGTAAAAAAGGGAGCCATCAATCATTTATCTCTATCTCTATAATGTTTTAAATGTTAAGCCATTGGTCCCGACTGCCATTCGCGGATGACAGTCGTTACGGGTGGTAAGAAGTCCGAAAGTCAGACGTCCAGTCTTACCAAAGGTTATCGTCATAACCAGTAACCGAGTTGTCAAGGTCAGATAGGCAGTCGCTCCATGTACAATATTGGTATTCAACTGCATCCGGTTAGACTGGAAGCATACCCCAACATAGTTGGGTAAAGGCTAGGCCGATGATGATGAGTGAACTTGCAAGTATGAGGACTTAAATCTAAACAGATTACTGTTATTATTTCTTCTATATTTTATTCTACGACTATTGCTTGTAAAAGTATCATGTTTCCACTTCTGAAGGGCTCGTTTCCTTTATGCTTGACTGGAGACAACTTAATAATCGACAGTTCTTGCATAATGCATAATCAGCCTATAATGTTCCCACTGCTGGGACACAGGCCTCCTCTCTGTGAGAGGGAGTGGGCTTTTAATCTACCACGCGGGCCCAGCGGGTTAGTAGATGTCGTTTATTTTGGTTCTATGACATGCCGGTTTCCTCGTAATGTTTTCCTTCACCGTTTTGAGAGCAGTGGCGATGAAATAATTTACACAATGTACAGCGCCTGTCAGGGTTCGAACCTATGACCTACAACTCGTAAGTCGTGGCCGTTACCACTGGGCCACCACTGCTCTCACCACTGCACTCTCTCACTGGGCCACGACAGTTCTTGCCAACGGTAGAACTATTTTTTTAATCACCTGCATATATCCGGTTCAAAAGTATAAAGCTTCTTGGGCACATAGCCCTCTTTGATCGGAGGGAATATGGTCGAGTCTGAACCGTTGATCTGACCACAGTACTTATCTCCCCACATCTGCATGATCTGGTTGCCTTTGTAGGTGGCGATGTTGCCGAGCTCATACACGTTTTCCCGACCACGTTTCATCTCATACGGACCAGTATCTGAACGGTTCATCTGGAAAGAAGAGGAATTATGAGCATCATTATGGACGGAGTAAGTAATAAAAGAGTTTTTTTAATTGACATGGACGCTAGGTAATTGTTGTAAAAAGAAGATGGTATTGGTCGGTTCGTATCGGATATGTAGAATTTAAACCTACTATAAAATTAATTCGGCGGTACTAAAGCTTGTTGAAAGTTATTGTCGTAATAAAATTATAAGCCTAGCTGCGCCCCGCGGTTTCAGCGTAAGTCTCGATCCCGTGTGAATATCGGGATAAAAAGTATCCTATGTGTTAATCCAGGTTATAAACTATCTGTTTGCCAAATTTCATCCAAATTCATTCAGTAGTTTTTACGTGAAAGAGTAACAAACATCCATCCATCCATACTAACAAACTTTCGCGTTTATAATATTAGTTAGATTCGTCAACTCGTCCTACATGCCTACGGCCCATTTAGGAAGTTCTTTTGATTCTCTGCAAGTCGTCGTAAATGGGCCGCAGGCATGTAGGACGAGTTGACGAATTACTCAAAATTATGGTTCATTCAAAAGAATACCAACATTCGATAGATGTCATGCAGTTTTCCAATATTTTCGATCTCATCGTAACTTATTGCAGTCAATCATACATGAAACCTTATAGACATTAACCAGGACCAACTTATTGAATAACTCGAAAAACTTTAGGAGATATATTTTTATAGGGGTTATTGGTACCTAATATGTCACTGCTCCATTTTTGATTATTTTTACCTATTGTGGTACAGTAATCGTATTCTAGGTGCATCATATTCACATGTAATGATATAATTGATGTATAAAAAATATTGTAAAACATGAGTAACGGGGGAGTTTCTTGCCCATTTTCTTCTCAATACGGAAACTACCTTTTGGAAGGGGCAACTAGAATCAGTTCTATTTGTTTTTGACGTTCAAAAGTGCCTTTAATGTGCCTATTTGAAATAAATTATTTGACTTTGACTTTGTCGGCAATCCGTTAAGTAGGAGAGGTCATTTGCAACCACATGACCCTTATGACCCCTGTGCAAATGTCCACCATTTTCAAGTAATTTGACATTTTAAAACGAATGAAATAAAAATTGTCAAATTACTCGAAATTGGCATTGGCATAGAAGTTTTAGGGGTAATTTGGGGGTAGTTGTAAATGACTTCTTCTACACATCCCCTTATTGGATTGCCGACATAGTACCAATAACCCTGTAGCATTGATTAGATATCTAAGTAATTACATACATGAGAAAACATAGAGAAGTAGAATCCATTAGCTCCTTCAGCTGATCGCATGGTAGGCGGCATGTCTCCCTTTATTTTACCGCACACAAGTCCTGTAATGAAAACAAATGGAAATTTATAATAATGAATAAGAGTCCCAGTAGTTTTGTAGGGGACATCGACCTAGAGCCCAACCTTTCTGAGACCGCATTCAATTTGGGTACCCGAAAGGGTCAGGGAATACGTGCTGTCGTGGTAGCCCTAGAATTTTATTCATTTCCTTTGGGGTTTTTGAAGGAAAGCTCCCTTGAATGTTAATGTGTGCCCCAAACAAGTATAGTGAACCTCGTATTTGCGTTACCAATATGGTTGAATGTCACTTGCGCGTCGTAAAACAAGGTCTATTTTTCTATGTGACAGTTAGGTAGTTTCAATCTTAGTGAAGTTTCATAAATACATATATAAACTCACGCCTTCTTCCCATGGGGGTAGGCAGAAATTACAGAACGCCACCTACAACCATCCTAACATATTCCTTTTGCCTCGTGTACGTTCATACATCTGGTTATACACGCACGCCGGTTGCGAGTACTACGCACCTCACCTTTCTGTAGAACATTACCAATGATGTCACTATACGTCCTCCAAGGGCGTCGACTCTCGGCAGTACCACTGACACTCACATCTGCCTTGTAAATACCTTTCGTTAGTCTCCTTTCATTCATCCCCTCAACATGACCAAACCATCTAAGCATACTCAGAAAGAATTTCTGAAGTGAAGTTTCAATTTGCTCAAAAATATTGTCAAAAGTGGTATAGCAATTATGAGGTCGACTTTACAAATCTTTTGGTAATTTTTTTGAACGGCCATTGAACTCTTTTTTCCTTCATTTTCTGTCGTTGAATATGAATAAGGTCTGTTCTGTATAACTTGGCCTCTTTATTTATAAGTCCCTGTGTTCACACATTTTGAATGACGTATATTAAAAAATACATAGACGTAGATGCATTTAGTAACCTATTCCGCTTAACTATTCCTCAAGAGTAATAAAAAACCCTGTAAGAAATCGACACTCTCAACGAGGCATCCTCAGGATGACGATTGACCAGTCGCGAACCTGAACACGACGTGTTGCCTTGGCAAGCGCTGGACGCAGAGAATAATGATGATGATGACCATGTTGATGTGTATTTGCAATTTAAGTACATTTTAGAGTTTAACTCTAAGGAGCCATCCATAAATGAGGTCACTCGCTAAGGGGGTGGGATTCATTCAACAAGGTACTACTGAACTGAACGTACAACGTACAAACAATCCTTATGACTTCAAGTAAAATTAGGTATAATAACTCTACCATGTAAACTGGAGTATGGTGTATCCCAAAAGTATTTGACGAAGGAGTAAACAAACTTTATTCAGTTAAAAAAATATTTGTGACCCTCACAGAAAAACCCTTTCATATGTGTTCCAAAATTCAACTTAATCGGTCCATTAAATATCAAGTACTTTCGAATATAATAAATAAAATCTTACCCAAAGCGGCATTATCTCCATCACAGCTCAAGTAGATGCCGTCAAAGAACAGGTCCCTCACTTTGACCCTCATGAAGGCATCCTCGAGGCTTGGGAAGAACTGCTCTAGCGCTTTGTTTATGACTCCCGCCAAACTGGGCATCATGTCATGAACTGTTAACAAGGCAGCCTGGAAGAAAGAGATAGAAAATGTGTCATACAAAAATGTATAATAATAAAGTATTTAGGCATATGTCTATTGTGTGTTTCTTTGATATTTTATTTCTTATTTATATCTCATTGTATGCTGCACTGGTCGACGTCATCATGTCAACTCCGGCTGTCGATGGGGCTCATTCGCATTATGCTGAGCTATGGCCGTTTTGCGTAAATGTGACGCATATTTTCCCCCAACTTGTTCTTTTTGTGTTTTCTCTTTGCGTCATGTTTACAGCAAAATAAACGTATTTAAAACCCAAAAAGACAAGACGAGATGTATGAATTATTCATAGAATAGGTACCTAGATGTTCTGGAGGATAGCGGGGTTGATGCTAGACCATAGCCTCTGCTATAGGTTCAGAGCCCCGTTTTACATCATCATGATCCCCCAGGCATCGTAACACTGACCGATATAAAGTCATTAATAAAAAATGTCATTAATCTTATATGGTTATATTTTGTGTAAAGGTTTAACTGGATCATAGTGCTCTTCGTTCATTTCATAATATCAAAAGTTTCCAATTCGGATGAAAGTAAATAGAATTGTTTGAAGAAAGTTCAAGATAACCAAGAAAATCGTCGTTCCTTTAATGTCTCACTCATCAAGTTATCATACGAGAGAGACGACAAATATTTGTCTGTAGATTTTATCAGGAAGACGAACATTAACCTCTGTTCAACTTCAAATCTGCCCCAGGGGAAAGGTCCCGCGGTTATTGCCCTTCCCCAATATTGAACCTTTGAAGGTCTAACTCGATCAGTTATTTGTTGCCGAGAATGAAAGGAATTTAAGGAGTTCTATTGTACTGAGAGTATACTCCAGTTCAATTTCATAATTTTTTATCTGATTATATTTCCAAAAAGAGTAAATACATCTTCCGAATACAGTTTAATTTAAAAAGTTTATAAAGAAAACTTAGAAAATCGAACAACAGTCGTTTTGGCGCAAGCACAATAGGTATATTGGAAAGCCTGCACGTTTTTATGTGGCAAAAAGTTTCGAATTTATGAAATGCTTGTTATTTTTCGTGCGATGTTAAAATTATTATCTACCGTATCAGATTTTCAATCCCAATTTTTACAGGAAAAATATATTATGATGGATCTGTTCGTCTCTTGGGTCTTTATATATTTCCTACATTACGGAAATGTAAAGTAACGGGGAAAGCTTTATTTTCTTCAAGTATTTATTTTGAAGAGGCATTTTCGACCTGAAATCTCGATCCAGAAACATCTTTATGAGCCTTATTAGGGACACATTTAACATACCAACTGAAAAAGTTTTAACCACGGATAGTTTCAATTTAGTTCTTTCGGGAATCTTGGCATTTGATCTCACATTTCGTCACGCTTACTGTTGGGGTCAGCTTCCAATCTGATTGAATGCAGCTGAATACCAGTATTTACATTAAGCGACTGCCTTCCCAATACCCCTTGGTAAGACTGGTTGTCAGACACTGAAGTGTTCTAAGGCAGATTTTCATCACAAATCACATTTTTTTAACGTTAAGTATATAAACAATAATTCTGCTTGCTACTCTTTTTTAAAAACGTTTAGCGCTAAACGCATTTACTTAGTAATTTGTGGTGCTAGAAAGCCTATGCACTGTGGGGCCTTGGTACCACAGTGCACAGTGTTTCTTGCAGGCTTTCTTGTACTCGGCAATTACTAAATGCATAGCATAAGCATAATCGTTGTTTTTTTTTGTTGTATTGTTCCCACTGCTGGGACACAGGCCTCCTCTCTGTGAGAGGGAGCGGGCCGTAATCCACCACGCGGGCCCAGTGCGGGTTGGTAGATGTCACATGTCTTCGAATTTTTGGTTCTAGGACATGCCGGTTTCCTCGCGATGTTTTCCTTCACCGTTTTCAGACCAGTGGCGATGAAATAATTTACACAAAGTAAAGCGCCTGTCGGGGTTTGAACCTACGACCTACAACTCGTAAGTCGTGGCCGTTACCACTGGGCTACCACTGCTCACTGGCTACCACTGCTCACTAAATGCATTTAAGGCTAAACGAATTTAAAACATCTGTGTATTTTTGTAAATTTTTGACGATAACAGATACAAAATTATGTTTTTTTCGACGGTAAAAAACAAAATGTTTCTTACCAAGTACGAGAAGTGTATGACAGTGACTTCATCGTCCTCCGTGAGCCCACCAGACGCTTCACTATCAAACTCGAAGCGTTTGTGTAGCATGTACTTGATAGTATCGTTGGCGCCGTATCCCAGGATCGTCCTCTCACGGTACTCTCTGGAAAGAGAGATAGTAATTATCTAATTAATGACGTTAATTCATATTTAAAAATATACACATACATACATATTATATACACATACTTATTATATTATACACTAGCTGGTGCCCACGGGTTCGCCCGCGTGGATGCCGGTTATAATATACTAAAACTTTACTCTAAAGCAGTCTATCCGTTGGTGAAAACAGCATGAAAATCGATGCAGTCTTTTTTGAGTTTATCGCGTACAGGACGACAGACAGACGCGGCGGAGGACTTTGTTAGTCCTCCGCCGCGTCTGTCTGTCGTCCTATAATATATATATAATGTATAATATGTAAGGATATTATAAAATAAATTCGCTTTTCGTGTTTGTCTGTAGGTATGTCCGCGTTGTTCTTCTAAACTACGCAACAGATTTTGATGAGAGAATTTATTACGGAAGGTTTATATGTTACATTAATATTAAAGTTACATATAACTAAGAAATCTCGATGTTTTGCCAAGTCGTAAAATCCGTGCGAAGCTGGAGCGGGTCGTATTTAATAAAGTACTAGAAGGCACGCTTCTGCCTCACCCTTCGGGGATTACAGGCGTGATGTTATGATATGTTCTCGTGTTCAATTTAATACTTTACAATATATCATTGATCACAAAGGCACCTAATAATTTTAAGATGAAAATCACGATCGGTAACATGCTTATTGATCAAAATATTTTATCAATCAGACAGTGAAGGATTGGTTAGATTTATTGAAGCCTAATGTACTTAAATAAATGCATAATATAAAAGTCCTATGAAGGACTATTGAATTGTATGTTGTATGTATTGAAGTCCATCACAAAACCTATTTATTAACGTTTTGTTCTCAATTATTCAAGACCAAATTCGCAATGCGGAGGGAGTTAAGAGGGATGCGCTAAGATAACCCGCGAAATTTAATTTTTTTTACGTTTTTTTGCAATTTGCAGGTCAGTGTCAGGTTGTATGTTCATTAAAATATGATTCGCGACTGTAACAAACATAGCTTTACAGAATTACAATCAATAGAATCAGCAATACAACTCCTTAAGTTAGTACTGGCCTCAAATGTCATGATTTCATGAAATAGTCATTCATTAGGTGATTATGAGCTTAGAGAGTTGTATGGTTGATGGTTTTCATGATTATTATGATTCTACTAGCTGTGCTCCGCGATTTCACCCGCGTAATTCTCGATCCCGGGTCGAAAAATAGATTACGACCGATTCTCAGACCTACCGAATATACATTTCATAAAAATCGGTCAAGCTGTTTCGGAGGAGTATGGCAACTAACACTGTGACACGAGAATTTTATATATTAGAAAGAGAAAGCTAAACTTCTAAATATTTGATACGGCCGCGAATATACATAGATCAACATACAACCTGATACTGAGTTACCTGCAAATTGCAGAAAACGTAAGAAAATTTGAATTTCGCGGAAACCCTGACGCTGTCGCCTTAAATTGAATTTCCTGAAAACAACACAAATAATTTACATCGAGTGCTGTGTAACTGTTAATGGATCAAGTTTTAAGTCAAGGTTGGGTAAAAGGTTATTTAATGTAATTGTTTAATTTCCGCTATCAAGGTGTTTTTGAAACAATATCGTTTATTTCAGTAACTTTGGTGTTTGTCAAACGTAATTGAAGAGAGTTGTTTATTTCCATCTTCTTAGAAGGGCTTGATTGATTAGCATAGATATTATTAATGACTGCCTCGTTGGTCTAGTGTTCGCAAGCGCTACTGCTGAACATGAGGTCCTGGATTCGATTCCCGGGCCGGGCAAAGTGTTATTGGGTTTTTCCATCAATAATTTCTCAGTTGCAGCACAGAGTCTGGATCTATGCTCGGTTGATGGTAATAGGCTCGTCCCCTGTTACATAGGACTTAAACATAACTGTCGAAATGTGGGTGTACCATAGGTACACCTCTGCCTAATGCCAAGGAAAACATGCGTAATATTATGTTATATTATGTTAAACGAATGAGGGTCTAGACAAAGTGACATTCTATCAGCGATAACGATGATGAAAAGTCGAAAATGTATTGGATTGACAAAAGCTACGGAAACGCTTGTGTCACTACTGTTGAAAGTCGTTGTAGAAATACAAAACGCTTTGAAAGCGATTGTCACTTGTCTATAGGCCCTCAGCTAAAATAGAATAGACAAACTGACAGATTGCGATTCCGATCTGTCAGTTTGTCTGCTCTTCCGTCGACAAAACCCGTTTCAACGGTGGTCATACTACGCGTGTAGGACAAGATTTGTTTAAAATAGGTAATATAAGAATGACTAAAATATGAAATGAAATAAAAATTGATCATCATATCGGAATCACTTTTACACGACTTTTAAAAGAAAATCCTATCTGACTACTCCTGAGACGAAATGCCGAAACAAACTCAGTGGTCAAACGTCTCTTTTGAAGTTATGAGAACCATGTAGATTTGTGACTGAAATGGTGAAGAAAGGATTAGCCCTGTAATGGAATGAAGTAGGTAAGCTCTACTTCATTCCTTCATTAGACAACCACAGCCTACATGACTAAAGCTGGTAATTGTTGTAGTTAACAAAGAAAAATCAATCTATTAAAGCTAAAAGAAAGACCATTAAATATAGACCAAATTCAGGTCAACGGCTGTCTGAAACTGCTTTTGTCACAAAAATAAATGACCTTTTATGAACTGAGGTAATATTTATTTTACGTATTGGGGTTTGAGTTCAATAAAAGTCATACTTTTGTATTTTGACAATATTTATAAAATGTATGCAAAATCAATAGTATATTGTGATACGAGTGTGCTCTTTTGGATATTACAGTCGAGGCGGTATTGTTAGCGTGAGCCGTAGGCGAGGGCGATAAGGTAGCCGAGAGTGTAATAATCAATGCACACGAGTTTCATACGACGTTTTTCAACACACTTGCGAGGAAAACACAGACTTGTTGTAAAAACTTATGCTACAATAACGTAGGTAACTATAGAGATGATAGATTTATAAAGTTTAACTGACCTTTGTTGCCAGGTACCGACTAACCGGAGTTTCTTTTAAAAACTTCTATGTCGGTTGGTGACAATACTTTAAATTTTGTATCTTTGATATTATTTAACCACACAACGAAAACGATAATAAAAATTTATGGAAAATGGCGCACTGGTTTTGTTTTTATAAAGGTGTAAAGGCACTGGCAAAACCGTTAGACAGCCTACACAAAAAAATATGATTTGAATAAGAACAAATATTTTTTTTTGATACTATTACTAAACGTACCATGGCGGAGTCAAATCTATTTATTATTATTTACATATCTCCCCTACGTAAAATCGACATTTTTAATAATGATTTTATTTAAACACACAACAAAAAAGTTAACAAATATTTATGGAAAATGGCGGCAACAGAATTGACAGATAGAATAGCTAGCTACTTTTAAAACGTTTCGTACAATCTTTTTGTATCTTAGAATTTTTTATAGTAACGGGTTCAGTCAAATTAAAAAAAAAAGATATTTATGTACCAAAAACATGTTGATAGATTTTTCTTCAATTCTTATATTTCTACGTAAAGTACTAGATAAAAAAAAAATGTTGTTTGATTTTTTTGAACAAAAACTTACGTTTAGTGATGACAGGACAAATTGAGTAAAACGCTATTTGTTGCAGACCTTTCAAAAAAATTATTACCAGATGGCTACTTTATCATTCTAAGGGTTCGAATTGAAATAAAAGGCTTAATTTATGTTTTTTGTTGAATAAAAACTTTTTTTAACCTTTAAAATCTTGGATAAATAAAATTAAAACTAAATTAAATTAATTAACATAAATAAAAACTTGCTTTTGATCGCTTTTCTTTGCTAAAAAGCTTCACCAAAAACAATTTCTATTGAATACAAAGTGCCATGCTGCCATGTCATTACTCCAACTAGTAAATATTAATCTGTGGCGCACATTACCGCATTAGTGCGGTAATATAAAGTAAAAAGCACGCTTCCATAATACACTGCATTATGAACCTAAAAGCGGTTCAATAAGAGCCACTTTACGAGCAAGTGTGTTGAAAAAGTCATTTATTCAAACTAGGCTGAGAATTAGCACTTTTCGAACGTCAAAATTACATAAGGCAGTCCCCCAAAACGCCCACCCTTCACCACTTCCTAGTGCTTTAGCTGGGAAGAAGAAGTGGCGCAACAAACTCCCCAGCAGCACAGCTGTCTGTTAAATTACGATGAAAAGGTCCAGTCTACGACTTTGGTCAAAATAAAACTAATGTTTTATATGCTCATAACCTCCTAGATTCCAGTTCCACCTAGTGTTGCCAGGTCCGATTTGTTAAAATCGGGGCAGAAGGTAAAACAATTCGGGATTTAGGGTTGTAAATGAATTTTGAATATGAGGGTCACTTATGGGGGGCAAATATGAAAATTAAAAATAAACGTTTTGCAAAATGTACCGTGTGACATAACAAATTAAAGGGCATTTTACGAGGATCTCAAATATTTTTTAATAATTTTAAATTAAATACTTTTATATATATTTAAGCAAATAGATGAAAATTGACCACCAACTTTATCTCCGAAAATACTGAGCCAAAAATTTTGAAAAAATTACATAGAATGGTTCTATACTCATAGATTACAGGAAAACCTATTAGAAGTCTATGGTCTTAAAATAACATGGTAGATCTCTCAAATTGTGCGTAAAAACTTACATTTGCAGTTAGAATTTACATGAGAATATGTTTTTCAACTACAATGTTAAGTTTGTTCTTGGATTAAATTCATCCCAATTACGGAACCCTTTATTGTGTGTGGTTAGACACGTATTTGGCCGGTTTCTAGGGTTCCGTAGGCAACAAGAAACCCTTATAGTTTGAAACTAATGAAGCACTGTTTTAGACATTTGTTTCAAACAAATTCAGATTGTTATTGATCGTATAATTATTAGGTACGCAATTAGGATGCTGGGCATGTACCTATTGATTTATCGGGACATTAGTGTCCCGATCAGGTGCAAATCGGGACGCGTCCCCAGACCCCTGAAAATCGGGACGTCCCGCGCAAATCGGGACACCTGGCAACCCTAGTTCCACCAGTGTTTCTTATGTCAATCAATACAACGAGAAGTACTGCCTCTTCGAAGATTGATGGACATAATATACTTAGTTCCAGTAATCCAGTATGCGATAGGAGTTGATTCATTGCTGGTAATGAACTCGGCATTTCACTGACTTTCTTATCCTTTGCAATTGTAGAAAAAAGCGTGTTCCTTTTAATGACTAGCTGTGTTGGTCTGGGGCAGCGGTCGGCAACCTTTTGGCAGGAAAGGGCCACACAGTGGTAAAATGAGGTAGAGGGTGCCTGCACGTATTATAGGTAGTATCTATCTATCTATTTGCTTTCATGTTTGTAGTTGAAATTCTTAGAATGGCTCTCAAATGCTCATCCTGTGAGATGAGAAGCAAACAATTTTTTTTTATGTAATTGAGAAATGAAAAAGTTATTAACTGCTGAGCACACCTTTTCAGTTCGTCAAAATCAGATGGTAAGCTGCCATAAAACTTAACAAAATCATTGATTTCACAGATAGAGTTTTTGAGAGTGTCATTATAGATTGGAGAGCAATTCATTTGTAAATGACTCGGTAAATCAGAAATATCTCGTGAAAAAGGGTTTGCAAAATCTTCAGTTTGCTAGAAATCTTTTCGAAGTCACCAAATCTGTCGTTAAACGGACTACGATACGGCTACAAGTATTAAAATGTCTTTCATTTTATCAACGCTCCCTCGCTACTTATAGCGTAATTATTTACTTAGGTATATAAATAAGAATAAGACTTCCATATGCGTGGATGTGACGCATAATATCCCCCAACGTTCTTTCTTGTGTTTGTGTTCTTTCTTTGCGTCATGTTTAAATAAATGTTGTTTCTCTCTTCTTCTTTCATTCACAAAATTGTCATGGGCCACGTGTTGGCGACCGCTGGTGTAGGGAAATCCTTAGTAGCAGTCCGCAGTCTGATTTGATGGAAATAGCAGCTGATACTAGATGGACCGACGACCTTAAGAAGGTGGCTGGGACGGACTGGATGCGGAAGGCGCAGGACAGGGTGTTCTTGCGCAGCTTGGGAGAGGTCTACGTGTACTGCGATAGGCTAAGTTGATTGTTGATTGATGGCAATAGGCTCGCCCCCTATTACATGGGACTTTTTTTTTTTTTTTTGGGTGGGAACTCATCATTTGACTTCTCCCGCTCTGGGCGGAGCGGAAGGGCGTGTCAGACTCTTACTGACTAAAACCCACCCGTGTTCCTTCAGTTGCCTGTTGCCAGGGTCCCGGTATCCCTTTCGGACTATTCCGCAACCCTGGCAGGCATCGGTCCTAACGGACCCCGTCAGGTGTGCTGACATCTCTTTGAGGCGCGCGTGGAACACGACGCGCCATCGACCCGGGCCTGGTCCTTATCGGACGGCGAGCTACCCATTGCTCGCCGTCCGCAAGCCCGCGCCTATGGTGGCCGGGAATCCGCCTGGGATTCGCGACGCCCAGGGTGTCTCCAGTGGCGGCGGTTAGGGGCGTGAGGGCGCAAGCTTAGCCTCTCCCTCACGCGTTCCGCCTCCTCCTTCGCAAGCATCACTGCTTCGCAGAAGGAGGTGACCGCCTCCCATGCCCTCTCGCTCCGTACCATGACCTGGACCAGGGCCGGGCGCGAGAGGTCAGTGCCGCCAATCGCCTTCACGAGGACACGGCGGTGCTCCGCCCAAGCAATTACATGGAACTTAAACATAACTGGAGAAATGCCTCTGCCTAACACTTCGAGGAATACACGCGTGATGTTATGTGTTTTGTATCGACTTTGATGGTAGTTTTTAAAATAATATTTCGGGTCTTTTATGAAAATGTCCTAATGAAAGTTAGAAAGCAAATATTTTATTTGAAACACGCACAGGCACAAAATAAAAAGGTTAACTAAAGGTTGCTAAATGTTATATTTTATTACATTTTTGTTTTTCCAATCACTTTTGGACCTCGTCTATGTATTCCATGTATTTATATGCATATTAAAGTCCAAGTTCAAAGAGTGGACGTGAAAGGATACTTTATATGCATTGGAAGTAAATTGAGAACTTATTTAAATCTCTCACATGATGCAGATTTTTTACATTTTAGAAACTTTATTATACAAACCATGTAACATGTAACAAAATCCTGTCCGATCCAAAAGGGAGCGCCGCAATATCATAACAATTTTTTTTTTTATCTGTCAAATTATGAAAGTTATTACTATTTAAAATTCATGTTTTTAATACCTATATCACCCCATTTCATTATTAATTAACTTTAAAAAAAATTACAGAGATAAGTTATGACTTGTACACACCCGCAAAAGGACGAAAAATTCCCCATTGAAAAAAAATGCGGCGAATTTTATATCTGTTTAAAAAAAATCCACATAAATAGACTCGCAGTATGATTCTTAAAAAAACCTTCACGGATCGGACAGTATACAAGTATACAACTTATTCTCGTGGTAGTTAAAAAAAAAAAAAAATTTGATTCACTTTGCGTCCAGCGCTCGGTGTGGTAACACGTCGCGTTCTGGTTTGCAATTGGTCAATCGTCATCCTGAGGATGCCTCGTTGAGAGGTGAAACACGTGTCGATTTCTTACAGGGTTTTTTAGGACTCTTGAAGAATAGTCAAGCGGAATAGGTTACTAAATATATCTACGTCTATTGTATTTGAAAAACCACGAGAGCAAGCATCTATCTATACTTATTTTAAAGAGGTATATTGCAGGTATATATGGGGTAATCTTCTGAACTACTGATCTGACTCCAAAAATTCTTTCAGTAATGGCAGTATTGCCGAGTGTCATAGGATATTATTTTTATGTTAAAACAAGTAATCACACGCGGACCAAGTCGCGGGCAGAAGCTAGTTTTTTTTAAAAATAACGACTTTCATCGAAATCGTTAGAGCCGTTTTTGAGAACGTGATTACAAATGCAGGGTGTTAGGGTAAACACCGTTATCCTTGCAACCAGTGGTTTGGTTTCATTTATAGAACGTAAAATCAATGGAAAATGACAACTTTTTTTTTTTTTATCTACATTTTACCACATTAGACGCAAGTTCGTTGCCCTATGCGCTAGGGCAACGAACTTGCGTCTCTGCACGGACGGGGTGTGCGGGACGTGACCTGACCGGCCGCGAGCGTGACCCCTCCCTCAGTCAGTCAGCTATTTCACTAGCGAGCACGGTGTCGGATAGAAACTTTTTTAAATCTTTTAATGAAAATAACGTTTTGTTTTTGTTGTGCTATTTATTTTTATATTTAAGTCAACTACCCATGGTTTGAATGACAACGGTGTTTACCCTTACACCCTGTATATATTGTTTAATAACGTTAGTAACAAGATATGTTGCGATACTGATTAGCCAATAATTATTCTTCCCACATTAATAAAAGTGTAATTAAGCAAGCAAAGTTAATCAAACTAAATGACGATATTAATCCCGATCCCGATTTTAATCCCGGCAATATATTGAAGAGCTGATTGGAGTTTGAATTTGCTCTGATTAGATTGCCGATTTAAAATGACCGTTTAAAGTTATAGCACGAAATGTTTGGAAAAAGCCGTTCGGAGAATTTGGCTGAAATTTTGGAACAATATAGCCTGTACATGCTGATTAATAAATAGTAAATTGCTTAAAGTGAAATTATATTCTAAGTTCTGTTTGTTTTATTTTATTTATTATCTATTTATTATATACAAATCGTTGAACTTGACTTGATTTCCGTACGTCGTTTTTTCGGGTGACCACTGAAAAACAGCGCTGTGCTGTGTGTCCCCATAGCGCAGCATTATGCTGAGTGGAAGCCTTCTTGTTACAGTCATGACGTGCAGCTGCCGATTATTTATCTTTATGCTCGTGATCTCATAATTGTACTTAGATCTATTTTGTTTAATATTGTTGACTAGCTGCGCCCCCAGTCACCCGGTTCACCCGGTCTCGATCCCGTGGGAATATCAGGATAAAAAGTATCCTATGTGTTAATCCAGGTTATAAACTATCTGTTTGCCAAATTTCATCCAAATCCATTCAGCCGCTTTTGCGTGATTGAGTAACAAACACACAAACTCACAAACAGACAAACTTTCACATTGATAATATTAGTAGGATTACTGTTATCTTTTAGTATGCACGTGTTTCTGTGACAAATAAACCTATTTTTCTTTCTTTCTACATTACTGTCGCGTCCTGCAACATGGGCATTGATGGACCATCGCTTCGGCCCACATACGTGAGTCCATCAATGCCTGGTTGCGGCCCAGGCCTGTATAGTGATTTTCTCAATTAATGCGCGGAAATTAAAACTAATTAAATTAATTATAAATTCCAGAATCAATGACGAACAACGATCATATTTTCATAGAAATTTATTCAGCCGCTTAACGCGACAGATATGGATTTTCATACAAACATTGCCGGCCGGGTATTATGTCGCCATTGTGTCCTTTAAAAGCTGGGGCGGGTCGTTAATTATCAATAAAATATTGTTATTTCTTTTACACGATCACTAAACGCCTCTCCATAGCCACCAATGAATAGGTACAATTTAAATTGTCAACTCTTACTTGTAAACATAAGGTCCAATCTCCTTCAGCATAGGTTTCTCCCCTTGGTTCACGTCGTCGGCGTTTGTGACGTTGAATACATACACCTTGAAGTCGAGCGGCATCGGCATCTTCAACCATCTATCGAACATCATTGAATTGTTCTCTAGTTGAACATTCTGCAAGAAAAATATGTGTTTGAGGGAATTCGTCTTTGGTATCAGCACGAGCGATGTAATAAGAGAAAATTTAATGTCGAGGGTGATTTTAATTATTATTTATTTTCTGACTTCAAATGAGGTCCATTGTGTTAGTAACGATCTTACTTAACCTATTGTAATGACGTCATTCGAAGAGAAATGACCTGAACCCAAATTTCAAACTAACAGTAAATGGTATAAATAGAACACAAGCTTTGCTAGTGGATTGCGAGATCATGTGTCCTGCGTTCAAACCCGACTGACATTAGGGTTGTCTTTTTGTGTTTCTAATAATTTCAAAGATCATTTATTCTCAATATTAATTAGTTATAAAAGCGACCGTGAGTTTGAGGGACACATAGCAGCGCAAGGACTAGTCGGTGAAAGACGTGTATCGCTAGGTGCGAATATTTTCGAGATACCGCCATGTCACGCTAACCCATTTGGGAATCTTATTTGAGTCTACAATTTTGTTCAATTATTCCAGCTTTCCGTCACGCCCTTTGATTGTTGGAGAATTCTTACGGAAATTTACCAAGTGCTCATACTGAACCGTATATACAAATTTATCACTTGTGTTTTATGTCAATTATTGTTCACCACTTCTGTGGCGGAAACTCACGCCAGCCGGCCGTTCTGAGGCCGGAAGGGCTCCATGCTCCTACCGCCATCTGCTAAAAACCTTCCTGGCGCCCTTCTCATTTAGAATTAAGTTAGATTTTGGTGATTTTGTTTGGTGCCGCTAGTATTACTTCTTATGCTAGCACATTAGCCATTTCTTTATTAAAACATTTAAATATACCTGAGTAGTTTCACTGTCTGACCACCTTCACGAAATGAACATAACACTATGTTAGTACTTAATAACTAAAACAGATATTGTTAGAACGCCCACACAAGCGGACTATCTGACCGGGCGGCTATCGAAGGAGAATGATTTTGGGACTGTCACCAAACCTGCGAAATAACGAGGCAGATTTCTTGCGCCATACTGCGTCAAAGCTGCGCGTGCGCGCATCGGCAAACATCGCCGACGCCCTGCATGATTTACACGGTGTGGCATAATGTAGTTTGAAGCAACAGTAAAAGTAGCATCTAAACGTTGTTTGTTGCATATGTTCCAATTTTAACTGCCTCGTTGGTCTAGTGGTCGCAAGCGCTACTGCTGAGCATGAGGTCCTGGGTTCGATTCCCAGGCCGGGCAAAGTGTTATTGGGTTTTTCCATCAGGAATTTCTCGTATTTATCAGGTATTTTGTCGGAGCAGCTCGGAATTTGGATTTGTGCCCGGTTGATGGCAATAGCAATACGCCTATAACACTTAACCTTTGGTATGCCGGAACGTGGATCCCGTTGAGAAACAATGGATTTTTAATTGTGTCTGTAATTACGGCATATGACGGGTTAAAACATAACTGGAGAAATGTGGGTGTTCTATTTTCAAGGCTTATTGCCAGAGTTTGTACACGGGCAGTCTATGGGTCAATTGTACTAAGAGGTCGCTGGATGTCCTGCGCGTCCAATATAACAATGCTTTCAGGATGTTGTTGAGGCTGCCTCGCTACTGCAGCGCGTCGGAAATGTTTGCGCAAGCCCGCACCGACGGCTTCTATGCACTTATATGCAAAAAAACGGCGTCGCTGCTAAGAAGAGTGAGGGGCAGTCGGAACAGCATCCTGAAAACTGTAGCCGAGAGCTTCCGCTCTCCGATTGTTCAGCAGTTTGTGCTGAGGTTGATTTGTACTAAGACTAGGCAATAAGTTATTTTTGTATGTTACTAACACTATATGGATATTTTGTGTCCGAAATAAAGAGTTTCAATTCAATATATGTAATAATAATAATAATAGTCCTCCTGACCGTATTTTCGGCCACGGCGGCCAATCTCAACGGAGACTAGCCTTCGGCGCGGGATATATTATAGTGCACAAGTGTGTGCGCAGACACAGGTGCACTCTCTCTTCCTTCACTCTCATAGTCCGATGGGACGGCAATCCGACACGATCGGAGAGAGATCAGGCGAAGGACCAACGGCTTACCGTGCTTTCCGAGGCACGGGGGTATCACACCACCAACTTCCAAACTCCGGTTTGTTACTACGAATTTCCAAATTGAAAAACCCAATAATACTTTGCCCGACCCGGGAATCGAACCCAGGACCACACTCAGCAGTCGCGCTTGCGACCACGAGACCAACGGGGCAGTTATATGTAGGTAGGTAGGTATACCACTGTCTAACCTTTCGAGAATACAGGCGTGATAGCCTTTTCCCAAGTATGTTGGGGTTAGTTTCCAGTCTAACCGGATGTAGGTGAGGCACGAAATGGCGAACAAGAGTTCGTAAATTCAATCCCTATCCAAAGTAAAGTCACTCTTAGCAGAGGCATGCACATAGCTATTAATCCTTATAAAACACGATTGAAGACGAAGGTCATTGGTGCAGTGCACTAACTGTAGAAATAGGTACAGTCAGCGACAAGAGTCGATTGATTTCCAGAAGCCCTAGCCAAAGTGACATTCTATCAGCGATAGCGATGATGGAAAAGGCAAAAATGTATAGGACTGACATAAGCTACTAGAGGGCCTAGTCACTTGTCTAGGCCCTCTGAAGGCCTAAACAAGTGACAATCGCTTCGAAAGCGTTTCGTATTTCTACAACGACTTTCAACAGGATTGACATAAGCTTTTCGATAGCTTATGTCAGTCCTATACATTTTTGCCTTTTCCATCATCGTTATCGCTGATAGAATGTCACTTTGGCTAGGGACTCAGGTATCCTTAACAGTCGATAAACTCTTCAGTTTTTAAATCATAATAATTTTTGAGTGTAATATTTAATTAAAATCGAAACAGAAGTAAGTTTAAAAGAATATTAACTCTCAGCTATTATGATATAAAATGCTGAAATACAATTTATAGAATAATTTTGTATCAATTTAGTTTAGAATCAAATCAAATCAAAATATTTTATTCACACACATAAACCTACATGGGCACTTATGAAACGTCAGAAGCTAGGTGCACGGTTCCAATTGGTCGTTTTCTATGGAGAAGAGCCGGCAAGAAACTCTACGTTTTGTCGCTGACGGTACTACTATAATTACAAAACAGCAACAATTATGGTTGGTTTCACATAATATCGAGGTCTGGGTGAGTTGCCTCTGATTATAATAATGCAAATAAAGAGTTAGCAGAATAGCGAATAATTACACTGGAGTTAGGTATGTACCTACAGTCACACAAGCTATTTAGTATACAAGTAGGTAACTTGCAACTACTTTAAACAATTTTGTGAGTGTTTTCAGTAGTCTTTTGCCAGTGTAGAGGAAAATGAATATATTTTGCCTGTATACCAAATAGATTGTTCGACTGTACTAGAGGGATTCAAGAGAATGTGTATTTCAGACTGATTTTATTCTGTTCTTTAATCCATGAAACTTTGGTATTTCCAAAGTTTCAGTTTCTTTAGATTGAATTACAAGCCGAATAATAATAATGAACATAATAGTGACTTTATTGGTGACTAGCACTTGTCGGCGGCTTCGCCCGCGTAGCCTAACTTACTCCTTATAACATCAGCTATCTGCCAGTGGAAATCGGTCCAGCCGTTTCGGAGATTAGCCGGAACAAACAGACAGACAGCCAAACATTTTATAAAAAAAAAAAAAAATTGTAAGTTCCATACAAACTTTCTTATGGTCCCTGGCATTGACATCATCAATGAACAAAATTGAAAAAAATTTATTGGTTGGATTAGAGGCTTTTGGCTACTTTGAATGTGTATGTAATAATTAGAATAGATACATAGATAATTAAATAGATATTACGGAGTAATATATAAACAGGGTTAAAACTTTGTAGATTCGTATTAGTGGAGATCAATACTAATCCATAAAGTTTAAACCTCGATCGAAAGGATTTATCTGTTTATTTACGGTTTAAATCAAAGCAGATATGTATAAGAACAATGACATTGTTAAAATTTACGATAAAATAAAATACAAAGAGCCTCGTAAATTTTCTCATCATTTCAATCATTTTGTTCAAAATACACTTACTTATACTTAAGGGCCTATACTAAAAAGTAATTACCTAAACTATTCGCGCCTTGGAGCCGCCAGCACCCACTCTGTTTCGCTCTCACTTAGTCCGCGAGTAGTATGGTGCGGGGAGATAAAACGTGAATTTGAGCTGAGGAGTATACTACTCCTTTCTTTCTTCTTAGGGTTCTTAAAAGCGATAATTGTTATACACCGTTATGATACAACGACCCCAAAATTACATTATGGAAAAACATAGAAACTAATTTATTCATAATGGTCGTAAAAAATATGTGATGTCTAGTGATGTCTCTATGTTGTCTGACGTGTTTTTGTGTAAATAAACAAATAAATGTTTATTATATCTATAATGATATGCTACAAACAAAATAAACATTAATTTTTGACAATACTTTTGCTAAGTTTTTAAGGTCAGCATCAGGTTATCAACCTTCGCTTAGAAGGATAAAACGGTTCAAAGAATATACTAGTTTATTTAGAAACACAGTTTTGATGTTTGTTTTTGTATTAAGCAGCCTAATAAATAGGTTCCTACCTAGTACGGTTTACCTGAAGAGACCTCGTGCCTCATAACTTGTCAGGTAACATCTGACTTCACTTCGATTTTGGTTTTTTAATCGTCGCGGGCGATGCCCTTAGTGAGATAAAACTAATTGTTGAAGGACTTTTATTTATTAAAGAGGATAAAAATATATGAAGTACCTACTTCATAAACTAAATTAACTAACAAAATAAAATTAATAATTTAACTAAAACTATTAACAAATTATAAGGCTTCGAAAAATTACTCCGCATCGCTCCTGACTTGTAATGTATAAGAGATAAATTGGTTTAGTTAATCCTCACTTTTTACATTAGTAAAACTATCATACGTAGATTACCTTCATTTTTATGATTTAGGCCATAGTAACACGTATTCTGTGAAAATTTCAACTGTCTATTTAATGGCTCCCGCGTACAGGCGCGACACCGGTAGGACAATTTCCGTGAAGTTTTCATAGAAATTGTTCCACCAGATTCACGTCGTCGCACCTGTCTGCAGAAGCCTTAATACAGTTAAAAGATACAGTCCTCTGACACACAGTTGGATAGGCAGACGGACGCTGAATACTTAGTAATAAAAAAACATATTCAATCAATACAATAAAAAAGATGCTTTGTAAAAACTGTGTTCCTACCTACAGATATCATAAACCCATCCTAATTCCTAATACCCAAAGCTATTGTCATTCATATATTGGCATACTACGAAGAATGACACGAGTTTCCCTAAATACAGGCTTTGCTTGTCCTAGTTTCTCTAGTAATTGCAAATCCGACAGGCGTGGTTAGTCTCCGAAATGCTAATAATCCTATGTCATTTTTTGCTGGTCTTAAAATGGAACATGAGGCGACCAATATGCCAAACTAAGACTGGCTAGTTTTCAGCAGTCAATATTGCAAAGCTTATGTTGTAAATATGCCAAGTTTATTGGCATAAGTTGGCTTGTTATTGAAACATAAAAGTTGTACAGGAGATAGGTAGGTAAGACGTTAGTACAATCTGCCTAGCCTTTTCCCAATGTAAGGGTCGGCTTCCCGTCTAACCGGATGCAGCTGAATACCAGTATTTTACGTGGAGTGAGTGCCTATCTGACTTCCACAACCTAGTAACTGGGTAATATGACACCCCATGGTAAGACTGGCTGTCAGACTGACGACCCGTAACGACTGTCAAAGATTCACGAATGAAAGCCGGGACCAACGGCTCAAATTGCTTTCCGAAGCACGGAGGAGTCTCGGTATGTAAAGATGGTCCATCCATCCACTGACCAACCCCGGCAAGGGTAGCTTAACCTGATGGATCAACCCGTGCGGCTGTTATTACTTAGCCACCAGCTCCTCCGCAGGACAGACGTTTGATATTAACACATAATCATTTATTATGTGTTCTATCCTCGCATTTACAGCAAGGTATAAAAAATATGTTCTAAATGTTGCGTCTACTGTTTTCGTTTATCGTTTACACCTAAAACAAGTTGGTACAGTATTTTTATCTCAAGTTGTGACGCACGCTTTACTTTTGGTAATCAATTGTACAAATGTCGAATTTGACGACACGGTTGGCGCAGTGGCTCAGCGATGGACTGCTGCGCAACGTGCCGTGGGTTCGATTCCCGCACAGAACAAATATTTGTATGATCTGCCAGTAGTTGTTCCGGGTCTGGGTGTTAGTGTATGTGAGTTTCTATGTTTGTAAACGCACCCACGATACAGGAAGAAATTCCTAGTGTGGGGCAAAGTTTTAAAAAAAGAAAAAATAAAAATAAAATAAAAATACGCTGTGAATGTGTGCGTGAAGACGAGTAGCGTCAGCATATAACACACACACACACAGACAAAAAGCGAAAACAATGACATTTCTAAAATAAATCAAAGAAAACCCTGAACTTCGTAATAATTTTTCATTAACAAAATCACTAAGGAAACTGACTGCTTCTGTTCAAAGCTAAAGAAAATCTGACTTCTAACAGAAATATAATTATAAAACAGTGAGAATTAAAACAATAGAGCATTTTAAACAATGAAGTTTTCCAGACGAAACCCAACGTTCTGTTTGACCCGTATTTTCAAAGCTGCATTTTAAACTTCTTTTAGAAAAAGGATATAACTTCGTATACCTACTGTTTTTGTATAATGTTCTTGATTATAACATTTTTCACCTTCCACACTCGATTCGACGTAAAATAAACACACAAATAAAGCTAAGTTACGTTCGTTAGTGGGTTTACTACAACTAAATAAAACATGTATTTAATCGAACCTCTAATGATTTCCATTTTGCGCTCCTAAAAATATTATTGAACACTCTAATATTATGAATGCATCTCTTTTTTTGAACCTCAAATAATTCCCATTTCCCGACCTCATCATCTTCCTGCCCTTATCCCATGTTACTTGGGGTCGGCGCAACCCATTTTCTTTTTCCACTCTCCCCTGTCAACCGTCACGCTATCATTTACTCCCTTCTCTTTCATATCATTCCTCACACAATCCATCCATCTTTTCTTTGACTTTTGGGGACCTAAAAATACTAAATATCCAATCAACTTCGACCAATTTGGATGTACCCGTCGACAGCCGCTTCCACGGCAGCGCTCATTTCACTCGCTCGGCTCGCCCGCGGTTGGTCCCAGTTCTCACATAACCTAACCCATTGGGTGGGAGCTTAGTTACTGCGAGTAACTTTGAAAAAAGGCCAGAAATTGAAAAGGAGGCTCAATTATTAAAAAAGTTTGCATCACTAGAAGCGCAAAAAGTTTTTAGATGTTCATTAATTTCAAAAAGTGTCCATCTTATGAAGTTCAATAACTCTTTAGATGATAAATAATTTCCATAAAATAAAGATCAGAATCTCATAACTAAAACTTATAGGTATTTATGAAAAGTCACAGTCATTTACTACTACACAATAATATTTATAGATCCTCGATGTAATCTAGTTGTCGGTGGTTATTGGACAACCATTAGTCATGTACTTAAGCCACGTATAATTATTATGTTACCGTTAAAGTTAGGGAAGTTACGGAAGAATTGGGATTGACCCATAATTTGAGTGTAAATAACTGAGAATGAAATGAATGAATGAATGAATCAAAACGTTTATTGGTGAACAATGAACAATTTCCTTTTACTCTAATAGCAATCGCCGAGACAGTTGGTGGTTTTAAAAGCATAGCATTTTAAACCTAAATTAAAGACTTTTTATCAGGTATATTTGCGACTTTGCACTGATACACATGCATTTGCATAAACATGCACACACACACCCACTTGCACGCTCGTACACTTGCATGAGTGTGCGTGCGTGCAAGTGGGTGTGTGTGTGCATAATCCGGCAAGACGTGCGTGTGTGCAGACACACGCACGTCTTGCCGGATTATTTAACATGTTTAATCATGTTTTGGACTAATAAATGACCTTGTATAATTTATCATTATTACGACACAGATTTCCACCGTTAAACTTGAGTTTTCTAGCTGCACCAATTTAATGAACGGACATTCGGAATTCCCATATTTCTATATAGGGATTTGTAACATCCTAACTAATATTATAAAATACGAAAGCTAGTTTGTTAGTTTTATTGTTACGCTTTCACGCTAAAACGGCTGAACAGATTTGGATGAAAGGCACATGTGTAGACCATGACCTAGAATAGGATAAGAGATACTTTTCATCCCGATATTCCCACGGGATCGAGACTTATGCAGTTGAAACCGCGGAGCGCAGCTAGTAATCTATAAGTCATACTTTAACCGTAACATGAGTACTTAAGTTATCTTAGAAAGAGATTTATTTATGATATATAAAATAATAATTTATTTAGTAAGCTTTGTTGTTCTGTAGTTTTTATTGTATTTAATGGATTTATGCTTGACGCAGTATAATAATCGTGTGAGGAATATAAATTAAATTGTTACACCATTTAAGTTAGATCTTCATTAAGAACTTAAGCCATTGTACAGGACGATTTTCATTAAACTCTTTGTTTATTAAGTTAAGGTTATAAATCGTTGATGCATAGAGGAGGCATGAGATTAGATTACTTATTATATCACGCCTGTATTCACAAAGGGTTAGACAGAGCTGTACCTATAGTACACCCACATTTCGGCAGTTATGTTTAAGTCCCATGTAATAGGTTCGAGCCTATCGCCATCAACTGGGCACAAATCCAGACTCGGGGCTACTGCAGAGAAATTCCAGGTGGAAAAATGTAATAACACTTTGTGTGTTGTGTAAAATTAGACAAAGGAGGCAGTCAAAACAAAGAATTTAAATAAAAATGAAAATTGTTGTTGTTGTTTTAATGAAAATTGTTATTAATCCTAACTAATATTATAAGTACGAAAGTGAGTTTGTTTGTTTATTGTGTTTCTTACGTTTTCGGTCCTACTCAACTGTGTGAAATTTTTCATAATACACGTTGTCAAGGGTACAGAAAAGGACATAAAGTTTCATCTAGAAAAATCTACATAAACGGAAGTGAAGCCGAAAGCAAAAGCTAGTTATTAAATAAACAAGCAATTGTTGTAGTCATGTCCATTATAACTTATTTAAAGAACTTGTAACTTTGGTTATTAATCAATTGTAAGTTGCGTTTTCGCGACAAACTTTTAAAATTTGTCTCAATCAGTCCCAAGTTACTTTAAAATATAATAGTAAAAGTTTCAAAAGTTATACTCATGTTTATGTTTCAATTTCGAACAGAATTAAATAAAAGAAGTACTAGAATTTAAAAGTATTTTAAAAGTTTTAAATAATACTACCAATTGTCCTGTGTGTGACGATGTATGAACGCAAAAAGAGTATGTGAAGGATCGTACATAGGAGTGAGGCATATTTATCGTCACAGATAGAAATCACAGATATTAAAAAATAGCAGATAACAGTTGCTCCTAATGATAAAAAATATCTGTGACTTAAAATCACAGCTCCTCAAGACTATTACCGCGGCTGTTACTATTAAAACTTCGGATACGATTTTCGACTTTAACGAAAAGATATAAAGAAGATATTCAATTGAGATTTAAATACGTATTTATCATCCGTACAAAAATAACAGGCTGTTTTTTTATAACAGATAGATACGATTTTCGACTTTAAACCAAAAGAAATAAAGAAGATATTCCATTGAGATTTAAATACGTATTTATTGTCCGTACAAAAATAACGGGCTGTGTATTTATCGTCCGTGCAAAAATAACAGGCTGTGATTTAATAACAGATATTTGGAGCTGTGATTTTTTTGTCACAGTCACAGTGATAACAGATATCGTGTTTAACCTGTTACAACCCATCTCTAATCGTACATGGGAAAAAAGCGTGAAATTATGTATGTATGTTGTTTTTTGGACAGAAAAGGTTTTTATCCTTTTCAAATATTTGATAAGTTTAATTGTTTGCAAACACAACTAACTGTATTTGTTTTTTCAATTGTTGTTTCTCATTATTTTTCAAAACAATGAACAGTTTGTTCTCAAAGGAGGTTTTTTTGTTGTTGTAAAATTCCAAAAACAATAGACAGCTCCACAAGGGTCGTGGGTTCAAACCTGTCAATAAATGAGGTCGTGTCGAACAACGGTAAACAGTGTAACAGCTCTTTGTTCGAAAGGATAATATATCTTTTTCAGTGATGTATGCGCAGGTACCGGTAAAAAATATAGGTATTTATTTTTAGGGTTACGTACCCAAAGGGTAAAACGTTGAAAAAAAAACACACAGACAGACAGCGGAGCCTTAGTAATGGACCCTATTACTAAGGCTCCGCTGTCTGTCTGTCTGTCTGTCCGTCTGTCACCAGGCTGTATCTCATGAACGGTGATAGTTAGACAGTTGAAATTTTCACAGATGATGTATTTTTGTTGCCGCTATAACAACAAATACTACAAAAAAAGAATAAAATAAATATTTAAGGAGGCTCCAATACAACAAACGTGATTTTTTTTCTCGATATTGATAACGCAACAGGTAGACGCTTGAAATATTCACAGAATATTTAGTTTAAAATAAAACAAATATTTAAGGGAGGCTCCTATACAACAGACATGTTTTTTTTGGCGTTTTATTTTTATAGATAATGGTACGGAACCCTTCGTGCGTGAGTCCGACTCGCACTTGGCCGGTTTTTTGGATAGTTCATTCACTTTTATTGTTTTTATTTTGTTAAGTGACAAATTACTGTTTTACCATAAGGCGTATTTTTCTAGTGATGTATGTATTTTGTTATTTGCAGGTGAGTATCAGGTTTTATGTTGATCTTAATATGTTTCGCGGCCGTATCAATTATTTATTTACAGAATTACAATTTATATTTTTAATTTATGAACATGGGGAGTTGTATTGATGATTTTTATGATAATTATTCTATAAATAAATATTTGTTACGGTCGCGAATCATATTTTAATCAACATACAACCTAACACTACTGAAAATTGCAAAAAACGTAAGAAAATTGGAATTTCGCGGGCTACCTTAGTGCATCCCCTCTAAAGCAAATCGCTTTCACGCTTAAACGGCTGAACGGATTTACATGAAATTTGGCACATAGGTAGACCATCACATGACCTGGGTTAGGACATATGGTACTTTTAATCCCGATATTCCCACGGGATCAAGACTTTTGCGGCTGAAACCGCGGGGCGCTGTAAGTAATTAATAAAAAAAAAATGCGGCATTCTTCGATCTGCGCAGTTTTATGTGAACTATTATATTTTTCTAAAGGTAAAGGTAATGATAATGAGCAACCTAAGTAAATCGTAAACCTTATGACAAAATATGAGGAAAATATCTACAAGTAAATGTTACCTATTTATGGCTTTAGCACAGTATTTATCGTAAAGGTGTGTTCACAATGGAAAGATAACGATGACATCCTCGTGTCTAAAATGGAGTTTGCTCTAACATCATAGTCTCCACCTGCCCTTATGCCCATTTATTGTATATCTTCCACGATATTTTTTGAACATAGGTTTTAAATTGGGAGTGGAGAGAGCCTACGGAAAAGAGTTTCTTACACCACCCAATACAATCTATGAAGGCACAATCTACTTAATAAAAATTCTAAAATAAAAATGACAGACAACCCAAACCGTAAACCGCTGGGTTTAGAAGCATACAATTTTACACTGTTTTCCTTATACAGTCAAAATCCATAGTTCATAGGTAATATTATAAATTCGAAAGTAACTCTGTCTGTATGTGTATATTTCGTCGTTGAATAAAATTTGGCAAGGATGGCATCCTGGGGAAGTACATAGGCCATTTTTTATCGATATACTACACGGGCGAAGTTGCGGGCGGAAGCTAGTCGTTTATAACGACGTACCTGTTATTACGACGAAATTTTGAGGTCCCAGCATTTCTGTTACACATATGTACTATGTGTAACAGAAATGCTGGGACCTCAAAATTTCGTACTAACCTTACCCGTAACCTTAACCTTAACCGTATAACGACTATCGGCTATAACAACCGTAATCCGGTGGTCCCTTTGAAGTCGTTTAAACGGGTTTGACTCTAAGAAGGTGGGCAATGAAAATTTTCAAAAATCCTTCCTATTTTTGAAAATTCATGAATTTTCCAAAATCCTAGTATTGATAAGGGATGTTTTGTATATAAGTTTGTCATTGTTGCCGATGCAATATATCATAGAGCGCTCGAGTTGTGTCTACAAAAAATAAAATTAATGCATGCGACCCCACTGACTCTTCCAATATAAACGCGCCCTTATGACATGATCACTGGCCGAGTGCGGCTGAGTAAGGATGTTACTCGTTCAAGGATATCCAGTGGCTCCGTAGTATATTAAATGGAGTAATATCGTTAAAGGCTCACGCGACGCGACCCTAGTAAAACAATTTCTTGAAAACTTCATGGAAATTGTTAAAATATCTGATAACTATTATCTTAAAATTCTGGTATTCAGCTGCATCCCGTTAGACTGGAAGCCGACCCCAACATAGTTTGGAAAAACGCTAGGCAGATGATGATGTGACTACTTATAGCAACCTAAGGATTTATTCATTAAAAAAGTTCTACTGTTGAAGTTGGTCACAGTAAATTAGCATTATTGAACTTTGCACCACTTGACTGACGAACTTGGTATAAAAAGACGGGTTTTCTTCACTAAGATCTAATAAAACGATTCCGCGAATTTTAACACAGTGGTGTAGCGGAATAGGTACTACATTTTTTTTTAAAGATATTTACTATGTTTTTTGTGACAAGCAAGATATCGTCAAGTCGCACGTGTCGATGGAAGGTTAAGCTACATTTGCCGCGGTCGGTTCCTACGCCTACATAACATATCGAGACCCAGGGCGATTTCTGCGATTCTAATTTCTACTTATGAATAAGTATTTAAATAAATAAAAACAGTCTTTATTGCAGAACAAGTCCATAGCATAAAATGTCATTTAAAATAATAATAATTACTTATTAATTTTTTTATGCTTAAAAATAAATTAATAAAAACTATTAATTTAAAAAAAAAATCTTCAATATCTTAAGAGGTCGATACTTTTCATGCCGACGGTACTTACCACTTTTTTTAGGTGTTTTGACGACGTAGTATCTGATCTGGTATTATTATTCGGGTTGAGTTGACGCAGGCCGAGTTGTCACTGACCTACCATGTTATTATCCCAGCTGTTTTTTTGGTCCGACATTGGTAGATCTTTGACAGTCGTTACGGGTCGTCAGAAGCCCAAAATTCTGACAACCAGTCTTATCAAGGGGTATCGTTTTTTTCAGTAACTGGGTTGTGGAAGTCAGATAGGCAGTCGGTTCATGTAAAATACTGGTATTCAGCTGCATCCAGTCAGTTTGGAAGCCGACCGATAAATTAAAGCAGCTTTTCGTGTCTGTCTATTTATGTGACCGCGTTCTTCTTCTAAACTACGCAACGGATTTTGAGGCGATTTTCACCATTAACTAGAGAATTTATTCCGAAATGTTTATGTGTGATTTTAATGTTAAACTTACATAGTAAATAAATCTTTAGTCGTAAAAACTGTGCGAAGCTGGAATGGGTCACTCGTACTTTTGAAAGCATCTTTTAGTAAGAGTCTTTGAGTCTTTCCATGCCTCGGAAAGCACGTTAAGTCGTTGCTCCCGGCTGTCATTCGTAGATCTTTGACAGTTGTTACGGGTCGTCAGAAGCCCGGAAGTCTGACAAACAGTCTCACCAAGGGGTATCGTGTTACCCAGTGACTGGGTTATGGAGGTCAGATAGGCAGTCGCTCCATGTAAAATAGATTAGCTGGCTAGCTTCACGTAAATAGCTGCATTCGGTTAGACTGGAAGCCAACCCCAACATTATTGGGAAAAAGATAGGCAGATGATGATGAGTAAGATTCTTTGAATAAGGGAACTCATACATATTCGCCTTATTTATGATATCTTGAGAAGTGAAGTGGTGATAGTTGATGTCATGGATCCTATTTATTATTTAAATAATCATGGGAAGTAATAGGATAATCCTATTCATGACTAAGATAAGGCTTTAGTACCTTTTTCATCATATGTGTACATTATTTCGATACTTAATGCAATTGTTGTGAGAACATTACCGCCTCGTGTTTCAATGTGAACTGAGCGTAATAACCATTGTGTTTCCTTACTTTTAGTATTTGTTGGTGCTAGCAGAAGGCGTGTGAAAACCTATACACGTTGATATTATAGGCATGGATGTAATCGACCCTCAAATAATTCCTAGAATCTGGTCGAATAGATAAACATATCGTCCAACAAGTGTAGCATTTCCACCGTAGAAACTGGTTTTGTCGACGGAAGAATAGACAAAATGACAGATAAACAATCACAATCTGTCAATTTGTCTATCCTTCCGTCGACAAAACCTGTTTATTCGGTGGTCATGCTACGTGTATACAAACATTGTATCACATTCCCGAGGCTGTGAAAATAGAGAAAATGAATCTTCCCAGATTTGAGACCAGGGGCCAAACGTTGCAACGGTCTTGTGAGTTTTTGACAGATTTTCCATACAAAATATGTCAAAAACCTCACAATGGCGAGCCATTGCAAGTTGGTAAATAAGTAGACTTAGGCTGAAATATAGGTATATATCCAAACTAATATTATAAATACGAAAGTTAGTTTGTTTACTATGCTTTTACGTTAAAACGGCTGTAGTAGTGTGTGTAGTAGAGTTTTGATTTTGAGCTTCAAAGATTACCTACCACCTACCACAGATTTTCTTTAGAGGATTTTGTCTTTATCGCAATCTCGGTTTCTTTCTTTCTTTCTTTTAATAAACAAAAAAAAACAAATCTCTTTTGTAAATGCCTCAAAGTTAGGTCGTGTTCTTGTAATTCGTGTTAAACAATAAAGTAAATTTCATTGTTTCTCCAGTTGCAAGTGTAAGCAGTGCAATTGTTCTCAACTCATATGCAATCCTAAATTCAAGTACAGATTGCACTTGTGTGTTTAGATCAGGTACGGTCAAGACACGATAATGTTAAGCAATTTTGAAACAGATTCCTTTCCCACATAGCGGGCGTTTGTCATTCTTCCGATTACGACATTGTTAACATTATGAATGAAAATATTGGTAACTAGTTGTGCCCTGCGGTTTCACCCGCATAAGTCTCGATCTCGTGGGAATAAAAGGGGATAAAATGTATCCTATGTCCTTTTCCAGGTCATGGTGTACCCATGTGTGCCAAATTTCATCCGTTCAGCCGTTTTAGCGTGAAAGTGTAACAAACAAACCAACAAACAAACTCACTTTCGTATTTATAATATTAGTTACGGGATAAGGATATAATATGATATATAGGTACCTATCTATACATATAATAAATCTGCAGACGAGGCGTTTCTGTAAATAGAAAAAAAAAAAAAAAAAACCTAGTATAATATATATACAGTCATTCAGTATATGAAACTAAGTAAAATTGAGGAAAAATATTTGCTGGGAAATTGCTTTTATTTATGGTGTAAATAATCCCTATTTACCTACGTCAGCGCGCATTGTGACGCACGCAAAACCTTATGCTTATGGGTGTATGCAACCATACAGGAATTATGGGGTATTTATAGTTACGGTCTAACATTAAAACTTGTTTTCGAGAGAAAAAAAAGAAGGTAACCTTCAAAAGTTAACCCGTAAACAATCCGTAAGACTACAGAGAGTCGACATCTTTTTATACCTACACGTTAATATTTATTCTTTGACGCCCCGCGGTTTCACCCGCGTAAGTCTCGATGCCGTGCGAATATCGAGATAAAAAGTATCCTATGTGTTAATCCAGGTTATAAACTATCTGTATGCCAAATGTCATCTAAATCCATTCAGTAGTTTTTACGTGAAAGAGTAACAAACATCCATCCATCTATCCATCAATACTTACAAACTTTCGCGTTTATAATATTAGTTAGATCTTAGTGGTACACGCCAGTGTCTTTGTTTAACATTTTTACTGTTTATTTTATAATTCTATTCAGACCACAACTGTTCAATTGGAACACCATTAAATATATAATGTGTGTACTGTTTTGCAACAAGTGTGATAAAAGGTACATATAGGAAATTACAAACAAAATAAACCGACTTCCAAAAAAAAACACTCAAAACTGAAAAATCACTTTCATTTCGGAAGTAGTGTCTTTGCTTTTCAATTTTCGTTTTTTGCCACCGACTTCCGAAATGAAAGTTATTTTTCAGTTTTGAGTGTTTTTTTTTGGAAGTCGGTTTATTTTTTTTGTAAAAAGTTTTTATTTTTCACTTTTTAGTTGTGGTACCTATCCCACACAAATTCGAATACCACTAGCTGATGTAAATGAAACAGTGACGGAGTCAAACAATATATCGTCTACATACACTAGTGGGAAAAAATACGTAATATTGAAGCTAACTCAAAAACTACGCAATCAAAGTTAATAAAATTTATATGGGACCACCTCTGAAGCATGACCTACCAAACAAAAAAAGAATCATCAAAATTGATTCATAATTGGCGGAGTAATCGAGTAACATACAAACAAAAAAAAAAAAAAAACATACAGACGAATTGAGAACCTCCTCCTTTTTGAAGAAGTCGGTTAAAAATTGAAAGCAGGTGACAGAAATATAATGCTATAGTGAAAACCTAGAATATCGGCTGAATTTGATATTCTGACACGTTTTCAAGAACGATGGTCAAACTTGTACGAACACTGACAGTTTTGTATTCATAATTTGGTTCTAAAATAAGGGATTATGTCTATAGTCCCTTATTTTACTTATGTTACAGTATCTATATAAATATGTGCGAACGAGAATTATCTATAAGAAGTAAAATGTTTATACCTACCATATCAAACTATTAAATTCCAAGTGCTATTGCACATTGGAATTGTCGTAACGATAAATTAAACGTAAAAATTCTATAAAAAAGGTGTTTAGTTAGATAACTAAATACAATTCAAGAAAATTATAATTATATTATGGTTATATTTCTATGTCAATCAATCTGTCTAGCCTTTTCCCAACTATGTTGGGCTCGGCTTCCAGTCTAACTAGATGCAGATGAATACCAGTATTTACATGGTCGCTCCATGTAAATACTGGTATTTACATGGAGCGACCATGTAAATACTGCCTATTTATATTTTATTAGGTTATATTTGCATGTTATATCCATTCTTTTATAAATAGGTAGGCAAGTGTCTCTCTTCGGTTCTCGGTGGCACTATATAGTGCACACCAGAAGATGTTCGTTACTATAATAACGTTACTCAAGACATATGTACTTACACAATTAATTTCCATGGTTAAGTTTCCCAGTAAGTGCAACATAACTAGAATATTAAAACCAAACACCAAAAAAAAAAGAAAAAAAAATACTTCACTAAATGTAAAATGCCAAAATAATATGAATTAAACTCACTTTCTGTATTTGTTTATCAATAATTTTCTGGAAACCCCACGACGCCAGAATAATGGCGACCACCAAAAACCCCATCGACACAGCGAAAATTAATTTGGAATGTTTCCCCAACATTTTTAACACTTTTGTTCTTTTTATTACTTTAACACTTTTTAATTTTTGTAATTTTAATTTTAGTTTTTTATTAGCGACGCGACATCAGTCCGTCTGCTTCACCACCTGAACTATAATTGTTAAAGAATTATTATTCTCACACAGTTTTCCTTGTGACAACTTTTTTTTTGTTAACAAATGATTTCCATATCAAGGAACTGGTTTTAAATGTAAATGGGGAGATATCTGCAGTGATTTAGGTTTTGTGACTGGATTTTTGGACATTTTAGTTTTAAAATTAAGTTTTATCGTGAATATTTTTAGTTGTTTGAGTGTTAGGACGCAGTAAATAAACTGTATTAAAATGCAGTTTTTAAATTATTCTGATGGCATTGTATTTTAAGTGTTTCACTTTCCAATAAACCAGAATTGAATTGTTTCTTGAAATTTTCATAACGGGTTTTTATGTTTTTTTTATTTGCGATTTAATGGTCCGTTTACGGTAGATCAATATAGTTTTAAATCAATTATTAGTATCGCAGTCCAGTGCCGGACTTGTAAAGGTTTCTGTTAAGTAACGCGACCACATCCTTCAAAGAAACTCCGTGCAGAGCTCCTTCTTGCGCTTAGCGACCTATAGTTTTATCTATTCGTAATTACCATCCGATATAAATTGATTAAAATAAAAATAATACCAGCCTATTATTCTCACATTGCAGGACAAATACCTCTTCTCATGAAGAGAGGCTAGAGCCAATGATCATCACGCTTGCTCAAGACAATTAATAATTTAAAATTCTCAACACGAAACAGTCATGATCTAGAAACTAATTAATCATGCGTTCATACCAAAAATAGCACAAACTGGTTTATATTATTTTATAGTTAAAAGAACCATAGATACCTGACTAACTAGTTAATAATAGTTAATAAAAGATGTTATTATCTTAAGTCATCGAAAGTGGACCAGTTTGTTCCTTGCACTTATTAATTTGCTTCTTGAGAATCCAATGAATAACGTACGTACCTAATTAACAATATAATTATCTTTGAAATGAAATGAAATGAAATGAAATTGTTTATTCTGTAAATAGGATATTGGAATCACTTTTACACGTCATATTAAAAAATATTAAAAATAAGCTAGATGAGGTCGGCGTTTCCTATCTGACTACTCTGAGAAGAAAGGCCGAAACAAACTCAGAGGTCACAGTCTCTTTTAAAGTCCAGACATAATCTTGGTCAAGCCATATGAGGACCATGTAAATTCGAGTCTGAAATGGTCTTTTGAGGAAAGAACCACACAGATTTGAGTGGACCTGTCCAGTCAGTGCAAGCATTTGTCAGTAATGGCGGAGCTCAACTCAGAACTTAAGGAGCTCAGCGACTCGACGAACAATACCAAAGAAAGGACATTTGGGTAGGCCGCATAAAATTCTCAAATTGCCAGACCAATGATAAAATTAACTGAGAACGAAAAAAAAAAAAAAATTAAAAAATTCACAGTCCTCACATTCACAATAATAAAATACTTTACAAAGTAATCATGTCATTTTGTATAGAATATTCAATAATGTCAATTTGTAAATAAAACTGGTTGATATACTTTGATGATTTTCCATATTATTCAAAATGTTACAATGCTTAGCAGAGCGAGCAGCTCAATCCCATGCTTTTTTGTCTTCTAAATAATCTGAAATTTTATAGTACCCTTTTCTACAAAGTTTGGTTTTAATGCAGCTTTTAAATCGTTTAATGGGTAAGTTTCGAATGTCAATGGGAAGTTTGTTATAAAAGCGTATACATTGACCCATGAACGAGTTGCCTACTCTGTGGAGACGAGTGCGATGTACAGCAAGATTGTGTTTATTCCTGGTATTTAAACTATGAATATCGGACATTTTCTTAAAATTCGATATATTTTTGTGTACATACAATAGATTTTCAAATATATATTGTGAGGCTACAGTCAGAATATCTATTTCTCTGAATTTTTCTCGAAGGGAATCCCTTGGACCTAGGTTGTAAATGGCTCGAATAGCCCTTTTCTGTAAAACAAAGATAGCATTAATGTCCGCACAGGCTCCCCAGAATAATTGTAATTTTTTAACAATAAGTTCTTAGATTTGTATTATTTCAGTCCTAAAAAAAATAAGCTAAAAATAACAACGTCCTGCTTTAGGGTTGTCTGTAAACATATTTAGGCTACGGTGGACTTCAAGCCAATTTATAGCCTACTTGCCTATTCTCAGCTTACTAAGCAAATTACCTATATAAATGATGTTCGTTGGTAAGCGCATCACTAGAGACCTACTGAACCGATTTGGCTTTCCGGGGAAAGTCCGAAACTTTTCCGAAGAAAAATCGGAAAAGTTTCCAGGAAAATGTTCAAATTCTAGAAAACCTGAACGTCCTTTTTCTATGGGATTTTTGTATGAACAGTTGAAAGGAAAGGACAACTTCTGTCGGGTCTGCTAGTAAAATAAATAGGGAAAGATTTGTAGTCGCTATCCAACCAAACTTAGAAGAATTAATTTGTTGCTTGTTGCTTGTAGCGGAATTGAGGACAATTCTACAGTCAACACCCTACTTCCTTGATTTAGAGCTTGCATGTTAATGTCATTATGTGGAGGAGCTCGTGGCTAAGTAATAACAGCCGCTCGGGTCGATCCATCAGGTTAAGCTACGCTTGCCGGGGTTGGTCCGTGGATGGGTGACCATTTTCACATATCGAGACTCCTCCGTGCCTCGGAAAGCACGTTGAGCCGTTGGTCCCGGCTGTCATTTGTGGATCTTTGACAGTCGTTACGAGTCGTCAGAAGCCCGAAAGTCTGACAACCAGTCTAACCAAGGGGTATCGTATTACCCAGTTACTGGGTTGTGGAGGTCAGATAGGCAGTCGCTCCATGTAAAATACTGGTATTCAGCTGCATCCGGTTAGACTGGAAGCTGACCCCAACATAGTTGGGAAAAGGCTAGGGAGATTGCAGATTGATGTAAATGTCATTATGTACTTTCCGAGTTTATCATTAACTTTTTATCTGACATCGAAGGCAAACATCGTGAGGAAACCTGGATTTATCACATCTTATTATATATAAATTAAAGTCGTTTTTGTGTTTCTGTATGTCCGCGTTGTTCTAAAGCGCGCAACAGATTTTGATGAGGTTTTCACCATCGTTTAGAGAATTTATTCCGGAAGGTTTATGTGTATAATACTTTACTATTAATGTTACGTATAACTAAGAAATGTAGATGTTTTGTCAAGTAGTAAAAACCGTGCGAAGAAGGAGCGGGTAGCGCTAGTAGTCAATATAAGTCTAAAATTGCCAACCGGTCTTGCGCAAGCGCAGTGATCTATGCTCGTGCCTTCTCTTTATGAGAAGAGGTCTTAACCCGGCAGTTGGATAATCATAGGCTAGTATTATTTAAGTAAATGTTTTGGGAACGGCAAATCCACTAAGATCATAATATCTTCATGTTTTGTTGATGTCCTTTGGCTCAGATGCTTAGAATATTTCGCATTTTTCTGTAATATTTTTGTGTTAGCAAAACCGGCTATCTAATTGCGTAACTTATTTTCGTAACCGATCAAGACTAATTTGTTTCATTTTGACAGTTCAACAACATTCATTGTGTTGCTTACGTTGTTGAGCAGTTTTTTCTTCCTGACTGGACTGGATTAGAAATTTGTTTCAAACCAATTCAGATTGTGATTGATCGTGTATTACGCAATTAGGGTGCTGGCCGTGAGAAGTCGGCAATATATAGGCCAACCAGAACTTACTAAACACCTTTGGGTAGGTATCAAAACTAAAAAGTGAAAAACAAAAACATTTTACAAAATAAAAACCGACTTCCAAAAAAAACACTAAAAAGTGTAAAATAATTTTAATTTCGGAAGTCGGTGTCTTTACATGACATTAATTTGTCTATGGAGTTTGACATATAAAACTGATAATAAACACGCGTTGAACAAGTGTCTTAAGTTTTTGTGCTAAGGCTCTTAAAGTTTAGCACAAATCATAAGGATGTAATTATCATTTTTATTAAGCCTACTGATACGGATGTTATTTTAACTTAATTATAAATTCTTTCGAACTTAATATACAGGAAGACTAATTAAATGATTATAAATGACAGCTAACAAAAAAGCCTACGATGTAATTTGCATTATCTCAACAGAAACTATGTTATTTCACACGCTACCTATTGTTTTTTAAATAGTACTAATAGTACGTGGGGTTCTTAGACGCAGAAGTCGGTGTTATCATTTTTAGTATTTACTTCAGCTAAATATTCATTTACTTCTGCTAATCGAAAAAGTCAAGAACCTACCGACCTCATGTAGTTTAAAAAAAAAAAAAAATTGACGTGTAAAAGTGTTTTTACGAATCTATTCGATATGTTATACGATTTAATCAGAATATTTCCGTTTTTGTTTAAATTAAAATGTTAAATGTTTTTAAAATAGACGCATTGTGTTGTTTTTTTTTTTTAATTTAAATACGGTAGTTTTTAGGAGTTTAAATAATTTTAATTGAGACAAGTTTACGAAACTGTCCATTGTTTGTAGGTACTTATTAATGATAACACTTTTCTCAGGAACAGCATTGTATGATAATTATTTAACTAGAAATAAAACTACTTAATGCGATTATATATTATTATGATAATAATAATTTAGCATTGCATTACAGCAATTTGAATTAATAGTACCTACTTGTTAAGATTTTAATGGTATTACATAAACATACATTTTCTGTTTTATTTATATTTTTAAACATTTTTAGAACATTGATTTGCGTTTTTTTTATACTTTGTCTGTTTTAAATTTTCTTATTCTTAACACAAGCACAGCACTCGTACCGTAGGACCACTATTTTTAAAGACGTTAGGACCAAACACTAGATCGAATGAATACTGAGCTGTAATACACCATAGTCACGCTATTGTCACACATAATTGCAAACACACACTACCGTGTATTAAGCTTTAATAGTGTTGTACTTGTAATGGATATTAGTCGGATAATTCGACTCATTTGGGATATTTTACCGACTAATCGTTTGGTTTATCATGCTGTTATATCAGTGTCTGCTACTGCCCACTTGCCCAGTGAACTCACAAACTAATAGGAATATGTTTGACGGTCAAAATTAGTGTTGCCCATTTATTAATCGCATAGGTGACTTTTTATCAGAGCACATAAGGATTCTGGTTTTTTTTTTCATTGTTTAATCCCTTTGCACCGATACTCAATCAATCTACCTAGCCTTTTCCCAATGTAGGGGCCGGCTTCTAGTCTAGCCGGATGCAGCTGAATACCAGTATTTTCGTGGAGCGACTGTCTGACCTCCACAACCCAGTAACTGTTACTGGGTTGTCCGACGGGAATGGAAAGACTGAGGCACGGAGGAGTCTCGATATGTAAAGATAGTCACCCATCCACGGACCAACCGTACCTTACCTTACTTACTTAGCCACGAGCTCCTACCTTCCACTATACCCATGGTAAGATATTCAGTTTCCTTTAGCACAGCATAATCAGCCTTAAGGTAACGTTCTTATGAACTTAGTCCTGATCTCTGTAAGAGGGAGTGGGCCATAATCCATTTTAATTTGTCTGATAACACACTACATCTGTTCGGGTGTAGATAATTCACAGCTATTTGTTAAATATTACCTTCACGGGACGGGTTAAGGTTGCTGCGCTAGGGTGGCCCGCGATTTTTTTTTTTTAAATGTTTAAGTTCATGTAAGTGTACTGAATGAAAATTTCATGAAATCGTCAGTCAATACACTTACATGAACTTAGAGAGTTGTATTGCTGATTCTAATGTTTATAATTCTGTAAATCCATATTTATTACGGCCGCCAATAATATTTAGATCAACATACAACCTGATACTGACCTGCAAATTGCAAAAAACGTAAGAAAATTTGAATCTCGCGGGCTACCCTAGCGCATCCACCTTAAACAAGAAAACATTATGGCTCGTGCAAACTGGCGCGATAACGCGGGCGCGACAAGTCCGCAGCCTCTCGCGCCCGCAATATCGCGCCTGTTTGTGGGAGCCTTTGTGGTAAGTACCTAGATTCTTTCCCAGTTTTCTTAAATGCCCAATTCATAATTCTCTATTATTTCATATTGTCTATGCTCTTTCTATTCCCTCTTTCCCTTAGTACACCTCTATTCGTAAGAAACTTAGATAAGTTAAATATACCTCCAGGAATAGATCGATTACGGAACGATATAATATTTTAACCTCTAAAAATCCATATATACCCAGGGGCAACATTATCATCAAGATAAAAAATACTTATCATACAAAGTACAAACAATCATAATTTCAGTATAAATGAAAGCGTTTATGTAACTTTATGTACTGAAACAACCAATAATGCTGCTTTTTCCTTGATTAAATTATCTAGCACTGACATACTGATTGCCTGAGGTCCAGGTTTTCGTTCCCTCCTGCTTAGAGTACAGTTATCTTATCTTTCTAACTGTTTAAATTTATTTATTTATCCAACTTATATTTATCATTCAAATTAACCCAAAGGTTTCGCAGGTTCGTAGTAGGGTTTGCGGGAAAGTCCGAAAGGGATACCGGAACCATTGGCAACAGGCAACTAAAGGAACACGGGTGGGTTTTAGTCAGTAAAAGTCTGACACGCCCTCCAAACCGGGAGAAGTCATTTGATGATTACCCACCCTCAAAAAAAAAAGGTTCGTAGTAGGGTTAGGTTAGGTGAGGTTAGTTTTCCAAATAACCCTGAAAAAACTCAAAACAGGAAAACTAACTAGGTATGTTTTTAACCATTTTGTTAATATAAGTCAAGAAGTCAGGTTTTTGTGCTGTTGTGCATACAATGTGCAGTGTGCTTGTCAGTGCAATTTAAATGATGGCGGTAAGTCGGTGATTGGTAGAGCTTCGCTTCTCCTAATTATAAATATGTCTATCAGTTTACATAAACACGAGAGAAGGGAGAAGATTTTGTGAATTAAGCCCTGTGAATTGATCGCTGTATCACGTGTTATGTCCGTTGTTATTCGAACCCTACCTCTGTTTGCCTGAAGCCCGACTTTCCGAAATTTTTCAACGTTGCATATTGAAAAATTTAATTGTTTATTCAACAAAGTGATCGCCTTTGAACTTTCTCCAATAATTATTTTTTCTGAAACCCCTTCAGCCTAAGGTAAGTTATGATTTTCTACAATTCTCGAAAACGTTGATTTCATTTTTTATTTTTGTTGAGATAAAATTTCTAGTTTATTGCGTAGAGGAAAGTTATCTAGATTTGGGATGTAAGAAAGTTATTATATGTATAAAATAATTATATTCGTTACGATTTATGAAAAAAAAAACACAAATAAAATAAAAAATATAAATATTTTATTGGCATATTGAAGAAAAAGAAATATTAATAGGTAGCATAATAATTATAGGTACAATTACTCTTTCTATCTCTTTCTGACTACGACCATGTTATGTTTCTCTCACATTTTACTATGATTAGATTAATATTAACATTACAACATCATCATCTGCGTCCAGTCTAACCGGATGCAGCTGAAACCAGTAAGTATTTTACACTAGCTTCCGCGGCTTCGCCCGCGCGGTATGTCGATGAAAAGTAGCCTATGTCCTTCCCCAGGGTGCTATTTATCTCCTTAGCAAAGTTTGGCGAAATTCGTTCAGTGGTATAGGCGTGAAAAGGGAACATACAGACAGACAGATAGACAGACAGAGTTACTTTTTTAATAATATTACTATGGATGAAGCGTCTAGGCGGTCCGACCTCCATAAACTGGGTTATATGATAACCCTTGGCAAGCCTGGTTGCCAGAATTAAGATTGACAATACATTCTTTAGACAAAAACAAATGCTTGTATGTTTAATGTCATGTCCAAACAACATAATTATTATGTAAGTATTGTCATTAAAGTACTGAATATTACAAAAATTACATAATTGGCCAATCAGCCACGGATCAAATGACAACGAGATTACTTCCTGTAATATTTTATTTTATGACAAAAAATATTAGCGTTCTACGTTTACTCGGTAATTTTAAATAGACGTGGAAATTATACAAAACCTTTGACCGAAAATATGTTTAACAAGTCCATCATCCATGTGAAATAATTATGCTTTGATTTTATTTTGCAGATCTCGGGGAGAATCACAGGAGGATTTTATTTATTTATTGATGTGGCACTTCACTAAAATATACACAAAAAAAAATTGTAGGACCATCATATGACTAGCACTTCTGGTCTTTACAAATAACACCTCATATTACAACCCTATCGTTAGAATGTGTCGACTTTACAATGAAATTTCAAAAGACATTAACATTGATTGACATCTTCGATTCTCGTGACGCTGCTTTCAAAAGACATGTATGTAGTCTTTTTTTTTACGAAGAAAAAAGGAGGGTTATGATTTTGACCGGTATGTATGTATGTATGTATGTATGTTCATTTGTTCCCTCATATCTTCTAAGCCACTCATCACAATTTGACAAGTGAGGTATCGTTGGAAGCGTCTTGATCGTCCGCTGGTTATAGAATATGTGACGTCACATTAAATTGCCCCCTCTAGAGGAAATAAAGTAAGGAACCAAAAAAAAAATTGTTTAATCGTACCATGTTGGGTATCAAATGCAAGGTCATAATGAGCACATTTCAAAAATATTTTAACCCCAAAAGAATTTAAAAAAAATAAAGTAATAAAAACTAAAACCCAACTACGACTAAAAAGGTATAACCAAGAAACCACAGACAGACAAATTAAAAATCCGGAGTCACACGTAATCTGTTCGATTTATGCCCTAACACGTGTGACTCCGGATTTTTAATTTGTCTGTCTGTGGTGTCTTGTTTATACCTTTTTAGTCGTAGTTGGGTTTTAGTTTTTATTACTTTATTTTTTTAAATACTGTTCTCTTTAAATGTTTTAACTTTATGTCAATTCTATGTACTTTACCTGGCGTGTTTGTTCTCCTACACTTTCCCTGCCTAAGTAGAAGAGTGTCGGAGGGCAGACGCATGGACCTGATGGCTGTAATCTTGTGAACTAAGCTTTTTACTGTAGTTGTCATCATTATTGTTTTGTTGCTAGTCATGTTGTGCGATTACGCTTTGGGTGATAATCAGATCGAAACCTATAATTTGAACCTAGTGATATAATGTGATTGTTACCTGTTATAGTTGCCTTGTGAATAAATTAATAAATAAATAAACTAGCCTTTTCATAAATAAGTATTTTGGGGTCGGCTTCTAGTCTAACCGGATGCAGCTGAATACAAATCCAAAAATGTATATCTATACCTACTTTTTAACGAGTTATACCTATATATTTTCCCCATAAAGCGTGTCATTTTCAATGCTAACTACCTAATCGATAGTTGAACGCGCAGTGGGTAAGTAATTAAAATACTACGTATTTAATGATCCGAACGATAGTTCTGCTGTGAAAACTGATCATATCGCTAATATATTACCAAAGGCTTTTTCATAAATAATTGTCATACAATTATTCATGATTGAGAAGATAGGAAACTGTAAAAACAACTGTCATTTGTAGATCTTTGACTGTCGGTACGAGTACTCAGAAGCCAGAGAGTCTTATCAAGGGTATCGTGTTACCCAGTAAATGGGTTGTGGAGGTCTAATAGGCAGTCGCTACTTGCAAAATACTGGTATTTGACTGCATCCGGTTTGCCTGGCAGATGATGAAGATTTGGATGAAATTCGGTACGTAGGTAGGCCATGGAGAAAGACATAGGATGTTTTTTATCCTGATATTCCCACGGGATCGAGACTGCGGGTGAAATCGAGAGGCGCAACAAGTTCCTTATCGTCGTTCGTTGTCGTCAAATATTTTGCAGCTTCTCACAATGCATAGAAAAGTAAATTTATTAATAAATAAATAAATTAAATAAACATTATTTTTACTGTTTTTTAAACAAAATGTTTTTTATTTGTTTAATAGCGTGTGTTTAATAATCAGGGTATTCGTGAGCAATATAATATTGTTTTCAACACTGAACTGAAATCAGATTAGAATCTTAATAGCTTAAATGTATTGATTCGAACTGTAATGTCAAGGTAATTTCTATCATTGTTTCAAAACCATTGCTTTGATACGGAATTTTTTATTGGTCCTTTGAGGCGCATTGGTGGGGGGGGGGGAAGCTTGAATCAAAATGTGACTCAAGGTTATGAATTAGGGAAATCTCTGTGGAACGTTTAATGGATATTTTCACGGAATGGGAAAATATGATTAGAATTTTGTTGTAAAGATTAACTCGAGTGCCTCAGTGGACGCACTTACTGAGCATGAGGTCCTGGGTTCGATTCCCGGGTCGAGCAAAGTGATTTTGAGTTTTTCCATCAGGAATTTCTCAGTAGCAGCCCGGATTCTTTATTGATGCCCGGTTGATGGCAATAGGCTCGGCCCCTATTACATGGGACTTAAATATACCTGGCGAAATGTTGGTGTACACACGGCTACACATCAAGTATACATTTCCAGTATAAGCTGACCTAGCATTGTACGGAAATCCTATACAATGCGAGATCAGCATAAATTGGAAATTTATAGTTTGCTGTGTAGCCGTGTGTACTATATGGCACATACTGTACATATAGCTTTGTTTTGTAAATTATATTCCACTGTTTGTAATTTAGTCTCAAAAAGAAAGTAAAGGGTTCTATAAGTATCCATGGTTTATAATTACTTATCCTTATTTTTAATTGGATATCAAATGGAAGGACTTTAATAATAATAATAACCCCACCGCCGTATCTCTACGTTGACGTCGTGGTGGGGCTTGCGCGCTCCGAACTCTAGGTCTGTGCCGGTAGAGTTTACTTTGCCGGAACGGGTCTAGAGTGAGGAGCCAGACCAAGAGAGATACAAAAACCCGCAGGGCAGCATGCGGCGAGCTGTTGGGCAGTTGCGACCCCACGGACCCGATCTCCCGGGAGAAGTCTTGTTCCTCACATCTGGCTTGCCTTTGTTGGCCGGCTGGAGTGAGCACTGACGAGGAGCAGGGCTCCCGCCTCATTCTTGCCTTCATTGGCTGGCTTGAGTGGAGACTCGTAGGAGCGGGCGCGCTCGGGGGAGGGAAGTGTTCCGGTGGGTGCTCGTGGGGATCTTGACCATCTTCCGGGCTCTGGGATTGTTCTGAAGGCCGTGGAATGCCTCTCCACTCCTCGAGCACCTCGAGAAGTGTTGCCCCCTTGTCGCTGCGTCACTTAGTGCTGGCGACTGTTTTCGGGGGCCCATTATTGAGTGTACAAGTCACCCCCTGCCATTTTATCCATGTATACCATAACATTGATCAGGCAGGGGCCATAGCCTTTCCATAGTTCAATACAACCAGTTCCCTAAGCCACCCAAACCCATAGCCCCAATATCTTTGTTTCCATGTTAGGCAATAGTCCTACACCAACCGGGGGTTGTCCTTGGCTGCACTTGCATAGTGCGAACAGGGATAATCGTCGGTTGGTGCCTCATTCCATTTAAAATTGTCTAAGGGGCCTCTGCGAGTTGGCTTCGGCCCCTCGTACGGCTTCCAAAGGGCCGGGTCCCCAGGGTCCCGAGAAATGACAAAGACTAAAAAATAATAATAATAAACCATTTATTGCCATACCATTTATAACCATTTATTCCATAATTATATTACTTTGGTTCCATTACATTATTATTATTGTTCAAGTTTAGTTCTTTATAAATACCTCTACTATCTTACTTTATCACACATAATAATAATTGAATAAATTACCGTGACGACACAGTCATCGAAGGATGACGTCATTAGATTACATAACGTTTAAAGGAAAATTACTTAGAATAGATGAAGGTCAAGTGATGAAGTAGGTACGGTGATTGTTATGGCGAAAGGAAATAATAGCCTACATTGTCTTGTATGGGGACTGTAATTCTATGGCATATACAATACGTACTTTTATTTACAGATTTGTTATCGGAGCTCGAAAACCGATCATAATATTAAGCAAAAAAAACAAACAAATCCGAGGAAACTCCATTTCCATCTGAAAGGAAAACATGTTAATTACGAACCATCCTCTTTTGAGGATGGTATATAGTGGTCAACATACACTGTTGTGGGTTAAATTAAGTAACCAGGCTTTGTATCCGAAACAGCAGCAAACGGCAACGCGGCAGGCTCAGGAGTATAAGGCGGGACGAACTCGACTCTTTTCTTAAAATCGGCCACAAATAGATAGTGATAAATGGAAGGAGGGAACGGACGCCTTGGCCATGCAATATAGGACACAAACGGCAGTGGCGTGCCTAGGGGTCAAAACTAAGGCAAGCCACAAAAGATTAAAAAAAAAAATTGGCAAAAAAATTTTTTTTTTTTTAATTAATTCATATTTCTCTCGCTCGCAAAGTCGCAACAGTCGCTATAGGCAAAATATTATAATGAATCCAGCTACTAGATTTGTAATTTCTAACTACACATTGTTTACGATGTTGATACTATTTATAATTACCTACTCACAATGTGAGCAGCATAACTCTTCATTCTTCGCTTCTTTACCGCAGACAGATGACAAACATCAAAGCACACGGAAGGTATTACTAGATAGATTTACAGACACATCAGCAATGACATACCTTCAGTGGCTTTGATAAAAGCCGTTTGTTGTCAATTCGTTAGAGAGCATGATCCTGGCGCCTACTTTGATTTGTAAGTACAATTAATTATGCGCGGACCTTACAAAATATAAAAATTACTTTCTGTATTCTAAATCAAAATTTCTATCTTTCTGTAAAAATGATTTAATTACATCAGCGTAAAAAGTTGGTGAACGTTTTAGTTCTACCAACAGCTGTTTTTCTATTGCAATTATCGATAATTCGGAAAGCCGCTCTTGTTGTTGAGTATTTCTTAAATATGTGTGAATACGTTTTAAAGATGAAAAAGCACGTTCCGCGGAACAACTTGTCGCAGGAATGGTGACAATTAAATAAGCTAACTTTAAAAGTTCGGGAAAGGCATCCTGGAGGCAATTTTCATGTATGAAATCAATTAAAGTGAAAATATTGCGCTCTTTTAGTTCAGGTGATGAATATAAACTTAACAACTGAGTCTTTAAAGATGGGATATCAAAATAGTTTGCATAAATGCTTGATAACGAATCTAATGCTGCTGTCGGAAAAACTCTCACATAATTATCAAAAAGTCTATTATTAAGCAATTGGAAAAACTGTAATTTAAATATTTCTGAATATCTTTAATTAATTTCGGAAGATATGTTATCAATTACTTGGACAAATGTCCGTTTGTATTCTGTCCGAGCGCAACTAACGTTACGTCTTAAACGAGGAGCTGAATTATTTAACAATGCACCTTCATAAATTTCGTTGAATTTTGGAAGGAATTGTTCATGCAACCATAACTGAAACTCCTTTATTTTATTACAAGAATAACCAACATCGACTTGTGATTTTTGAATTATGTTGTACAAGCCGTCGGTTTTTTCAAATACTGTGTGAAACAGGGAAAGAAAAAAGTTAAAATTAAAAGATGTTAGCAAATTATAAAAGTTTTCTGCGGAGTATTTACTATCACCATCCCATTCCTGCGTGTTGTCAGTCATTTCAGTAAACAGATTGATAAGATTTACCTTTCCGAGTAACAATTGCACACACTTTAGTCCTTCACAAGGAACAATTGCATGCGTTTCCGAATTCATTTTAATGTTAAAAATCTCTTAATCACTTCAGAACAAAGGTAATCACAGCAAAAAACTAACCACAACACTTAAATTCACAGAAAATGGAAAACATATGAAAAGCAAAAAAAATGCGCCAGTAGCCGCTCAAAACTTTGAACTAATTTGATTGAAATTGTATCATTCTTTAAAAATGCACGTTTTGCGCAGAGTCGCGCGCAGCGATTCAAACACGCGATTCGTTTCATTCATAAAAACTCAAAAGCCGGGCTTAAATGTTAGAACAATTTGCAAAATAATTTCATTCAAATAGTATCAATATCGTAAACATTTTCTATGCAAAAGTGAGATGTCCAGAAGCTGGCTTTTGCTCCGTTTAAGTCAGCTTGTGTGAGCGAGAAAGATGCAATGTACTACAGAATTGACGTCTTCATTCATCGATGCGCTCTCGCCTAACGCTATTGTGTTAGAGCGAGATCGCAACTGTGGCAGTTTGGCAACGGTGTTTTGTTTGAGTAAGTAAACCTGGCATCGTTGCTTGTACTTATAGCGCGCGGCTGGTGCAGCGCGAAGTTTAAATGTTATTATTCTTATCAATTCTTGCGACATTAATGATTGACTTGGAAGTTTATAGGTGTAGCTTTTTTTAATTATTGGCTCAGTTTTGAAGGCAAGCCGGGCTTCTGGGCTTCTATGGAAGTACCGCCACTGACAAACGGCTAATAATAATAATTAATCTAACCTTGATTGTCAACTTGTATCGTATAATGACCCTAAAGGTATGATTCCGAACAACACTGCACGCGGCAGTGCTACTGCAGCAGTGCTGCTTCGTTGCTACTGGTCCCCATACATTTCCACAGGTTTATATGATACACACATTCCGAGCACTGTAGCAATCCCGCGCGACATTGCTGCGACGGCACTGTTGCGCGACAGAGTCCCTGTCGCCGCGGCATACCAGGGGGCCTACCACATCCTGCCAGGGTTGCGGAATAGTACGAAAGGGATACCGGGACCCTGACAACAGGCAACTGAAGGAACACGGGTGGGTTTTAGTCAGTACGAGTCTGACACGCCCTTCCGCTCCGCCCTGAGCGGGAGAAGTCATTTGATGATTTCCCACCCAAAAAATAAAATAAAAGTGGGCCTACCACCACCGCTTACAAAAATATTATTTTAATATTACTTCAGTGTATGAAAGAGATGAAGCTCTACAAGACGTATAGCTCCATCTCTTTCCCCCACTGAAGTAAGATTAAAATAAACTGCTGTAAGCGGTCGTGGTAGGCTCCCAGTAGTGCGGGGTTCATCACAGCGATATTGCGTGAACATTTACATCTGTTGAGAATACCATGAACAGCAGTGTCGCGCAGCGGTGCTTGGAATCATATCTTTATATAAAAACCCGACCTCATAAAAAAGATCATCCTTACATATTATTATAAAACAAAGTACTCCACCGCGTCTGTCTGTCTATCGTCCTATACGCGATAAACTCAAAAACTACAGCACCGATTTTAATGCGGTTTTCATCAATGGATAGAATGGTTCTCGAGTAAGGTTTTAGTATATTATAGCCGAACCACGCGGGCGAAGTCGCGGGAATCAGCTGCATATTATAAAATATGGGTATAAATATCCTCACTGAAAAATCCAATCACACCCAGAACATAAGATATTTCCGTTTAGCATAAATAAACAATTTATGTTGCATATAGAATTACAAAATTGATACCGGAGACGTTGGCCATCAAATTACGGTTTACAGCGTAGCGCTACTGTATGTAATATTATACGTGAGTCTGGACCAGTTAAGTAAGACCTCTGTATGTATTCGACTCGAAGGACCAGATGGATCATTTGATATTGGGCGATCGACTAAGATTGATGGCTTGTTCTTGTGCGCTGGTTCTGGTATCGAATGTAACAGCTGTTTTGGTATGATTTAAAACCGAATGTATTGTAAGTCTGTATATTATAAGTAATTCTAAATCAAAATCAAAAGTCATTTATTCAAACTAGGCTGAGAATCAGCACTTTTCGACCGTCAAAACTACCACCATCCAATCTCTTCACCACCCTTGGTCGACTGGTAGAGAAAGCCTAAGGCATTAAGTCCGCCTTTGTACCTTTTTTTTTGTGTGCGAAAAGTTTAAATAAATAAATAAAATTACATAAGACAGTCCCCCAAAACGCCCACCCTTTACCACTTCCTATTGCTTTAGCTCGGAAGAAGTGGCGCAACAAACTCCCCAGCAGCACAGGTCTCTGTTCAGTTAGAAAAAAATGAATCTATACAAAAGCTGTGACAAAAGTATGCAAACTCATTTATATTACGCAACACAAAACATAAATTTAATGATTAGCCAAAAGTCAGCTAGCACACGCCAATATACCAACCAAAAATAAATAAAAAATTGAGTACTTTATGTTCTCAAGCAGAAATAAAAAGTAAATGTAAACATATAATAGAATAGAATACTCTTTATGTACACCATAAAAAATACAGATATAAATGTAGAAATTTAACATAGGGTGACACAATGGGCGGTCTTATCGCTAAAGCGATCTTTTACAGACAACCTTTGGATGGATTAAAGTGAGAAGGAGAGATAATACTGCAGGTAGTCAGTGGTGTACCATTTACATATACAATAAATGCATACATACAAAAAGCATATACTTATCTATATAAATATAAATATATATATATATATATATATATATATACAATAAAAAACATGAAACAGGGAGGAAAGAGCTATATTTAATGACGATGTTTAAGGAGAGAGGAAGTGTTTTTTTACCAGAATTTTATAAGTGGACAAAGATTGAGCGCGCCTTATCGACACGGGCAGGCATTCCGTGACCGCACCACAACCATACGTAAATTAATATCTAAACTAAAAAAAACAACAATGGGAGTGCCTGCTTACATATTTGTCATTAGGATTGCCATTATTGAGGATTCATTCTTGTTTTATTAGAGTACCTAAAGGGAAGAGAACTGCCTCGTTGGTCTAGTGGTCGCAAGCGCTACTGTTGACCATGAGCTCCTGGATTCGATTCCCGGGTCGGCAAAGTATTATATTTCGTTTTCCCATCTGGAATTTGTCAGTAGTAGCCTGGAGTCTGGATTCGTGCCCGGTTGATGACAATACGCTCGCCCCCTATTACATGGGACTCAAACATAACTGGCAAAATGGGTGTACTATAAGGTACACCACTGCCCACACCTTCAGGGAGTACAGGTGTTATGTTATGTTATGGTAAAGGGAAGTCTCTCTTTGCGTGTGCCAATCTCCACGTCGCGTCGGTGCCGGCAGTAGTGCAATACTTAACAATCTCTCGAATTGTGAATTAATTTATGTAGTTTAAAAAAACCGGCCAGGTGCGAGTCGGGCTCGCGCACAAAGGGTTCCGTACTCTAATCTACATGGTCCTCATATGGCCTGACCAAAATTATGTCTGGACTTTAAAAGAGACTGTGACCTCTGAGTTTGTTTCGGCCTTTCTTCTCAGAGTAGTCAGATAGGAAACGCCGACCTCATCTAGCTTATTTTTAATATTTTTTTAATATGACGTGTAAAATAACCTAATATACCCAATATCCTATTTACAGAATAAACAATTTCATTTCATTTCATTTCGTACCATTATCTATAATAACAGCAAAAAAATCATGTATGTTGTATGGGAGTTACCCTTAAATATTTATTTTTTAGTATTTGGTGTTATAGCGGCAACAGAAATACATCATCTGTGAAAATTTCAACCGTCTAAATATCACGGTTCGTGAGATACAGCCTGGTGACAGACGGATGGACGGACAGCGGAGTCTTAATAATAGGGTCCCGTTTTACCCTTTGGGTACGGAACCCAAAAAATATATTATAACATGGAAAAGTGGTTAATTGATTCAGGCGTGACTTTGCGGAAATCCATTATAAAATACAATAGACGTTGATATATTAAGTAACCTATTCCGCTTAGCTATTCCTCAAGATGACTCTTGAGGAATAGCTAAGCGGAATAGGGTAAAAACCCATGGAAAAGTGGTTTCGCTGTTGACTATTTCAGCAGCTCATGGATGACAACCCCTGATACACTTGAGCGTTCCTTATGCTCAGAGCAGAGCTGTAGGTATTCAAATTTTCTGACTGAACCAAGGACAAGCCTCCTCTACCTGTCATTGAACATCAACTGCTTTCGAAGCACAATGGAAAGTAAGTACCTCGATCATATGATTAGGATGACGTCATAACAATGAAAAGTCTACAGCATTGAAATTTCTCTAACCCGGATTTCGGATGCGTGGTCACGGTCGTATAGGTATCACTTGCATACGTCACTTTACAACTAAGGTTGAACACACAGTTGCGATTTGTGGCCAAAAGGACCGCAACTTTAAATCTTAATAATTTAAAGTTCAAAGTCAAATAATTTATTTTAAATAGGCACATAAAAGTCACATGGGTATGTCAAAATTTAAAAGAAAATAGAATTGATTCTAGTTGCCCCTTCCAAAAGGTAGTTTCGTATGGAGAAGAATGGGCAAGGGAATAGACTCCACGTTTCGATTTATTTATCAACTTACTACTTATTTATGTCCCTACATCAAAGAAGGGAAACAAACATACAAAGATTAAAGACTTATTCTTATAAACATTTTGACAGCAGACCGGAGACGGGATAGGTTGATGAAGAGACAAAAGACGACAAAGTGTGTCCTTTTGTCCGCATTATCTTATCAGATTGATTAACGTCGAACAACAGATTGATTATTTTAATTTAATTCTTGTGTCTTTATTGTAATTATTTATAGAATTGTTAATTTTAATTTACGGGACAGTAAATTAAATTCCACATTTCTGTGGGTAGGTTCACCAATCCACTGAAACCACCTTTCCATGTTATGAAAGATTCTGCCATCCACTGCTTGAGATTCTAAAAAGCCAATTATTTTAGGATATAGATCAAGATTTGCCTACTTCTACAAGAATCAGCGAATGAGGTTTAGGTTCAGCCAAGTGTAATTTCATCAAAGCAGGCTCTGTATATGACAGTAATTTAAATCACTTCTTTAGGGTTCCGTAGTCAACAAGGAACCCTTATAGTTTCGCCATGTCCGTCTGTCGGTTTCGCTCAGAGAACGTTGGTACTAGAAAGCTGTAATTTGGTATGGATATACATACAAATGACGCCGACAAAATGATAATTTTTTTTTTTTTTTAGGGTACCTCCTCTACACGTAAAGTGGGGATGGTTTTTTTTTTCTCGCCAATCCCATGGTGTGGGGTATCGTTGGAAAGGTCGTTTAAAAATAATGTGAGTTTGATACAACTATTTTTGGATTAAGGGATCTGTTTGCGGAATATTAAGCTTTAAAGTGCTAATTTTTGTTAGAGCCAAGTGTCCCCCCCCCTGCCAGCTAAATGGTTGGGTTTGGATATGTGAAAAAATTCACGGCAGTAGTATATATAACATTAAAAGGAAAACTATCACCGCTACGTCGGCTCCACAAGTTACCGAGTAATAATCGACCAACTTAAATTTGCAGTTGTAAAAACATGTTTTCCCATACATTCTGTATCGGATAAGTTTTTCAACTGCAATGTTAGATTTGTTTTATAAATTCATCCCAACTACGGAACCCTTCATTGTGCATGGTACGACATGCACTTGGCCGGTTTTTTTTAAATATATTTACCAAACGCTGAGTACATATTTGCGACTTCAACTAACTTCTTTAAATAAAAAGTGTTCGTAGTTTAAATTAAATTGAGATAGGTTTACAAACTTTAATTCTATCTAACTAATATTATAAACGCGAAAGTTTGTAAGTGTGGATGGATGGATGTTTGTTACTCTTTCACGCAAAAACTACCGAACGGATTTGGATGAAATTTGGCACACAGATCGTTTATAACCTGGATTAACACATATGATACTTTTCATACCGATATTCCCACGGGATCGTGCCTTACGCGGGTGAAACCGCGGGGCGCAGCTAGTTCTACATAAAAATAGATTGAAAAATGTTTTAAATTATTTTTTGTTTGTATTTTATTTGGCACATATACATTATTATAAATGAGAAAAAGATGCAATTTTATAAATATATAAAATGTATCTTATTAAGTTATATTAATTTATAAAAAATACAATATAAACAGCAAAATTACTTTTAGTTGTGGAAATAAAGAAAGAATGCAATCAATAGAGAAAAAAATAGAATGATTAAGTACACAATTTTCTTACAAAATCTTAAACATACGCGACACATAAGTTGCAATCCGGTGTTGATAAGAGGCAGAGCATTAAACATCGTAAGCGGCCGCACGAGGGGCACGTTAGCATGCGATACTTTTGATTAGTCTACAATGTGCGCCTAACCTAACATAGCTACATTAGTTATTCAAGGCACACTATTCCTCGATCGACAAATGTTTCCATTATTTATTAGTGTAACGGTGTACTTGTCTTAGGTGCGTGCACACTTGCGACAAATTTTTCGCATACACGCATCTATTTCAAACTATGATCTTAGTTATGTTTGTCTTTCAGATAGTTGTTACTTCTGAAGTACCTACTTTAATAACAGTACGAAGAGTATTGGCCCCACTTAAAGTAACAAGCAAGATAATAGACATTGCAAACATAGTGTAGTAAGTTTGCTACTCAATTACTTACTAATTAGATACCACGTTAATGTTAGTACCTCGTACTTACAAAATACGTACCTACTTCTAAGATACATACCTTAGATTGATACCTTTATTATTTCTTACAATGTTTTTAATTGTAACTAGACTTATGAACGTAGGTAATAATTTTAAGACTTGGGCTCGATTGGTGCTATTAATGACAAGATCGTTACATTTAATTATAATCATTTTTTTTTTGTATACTTTATTTAAAATTTGTCAAAATAAACACGTGTAAACTCTAAAATGTTCGCACTTTCACCTACTACGTTTCTTCTAATTCCAAATGCGACTAATCGTCGACGACAAGTCGCAAGTGTGACCCAGAACTATTAGGCGAGTGACATTAGGCCTAGCACATACGTTTGTTAAAGCCCCGAAGGTTATCACTATCTGGTGTTATGACAGAAAAATCCAATTAAACTATATGTGGGTGTTTTGTATACTGAACTAATGAAGAGATAAAAGTGTCATATAAAACGTGGAGTGAACAGCGAGCCCTTATTTTGTGAAAATAACGAAGCACTAACAATGTTTAGTTTGAAACTAGGTTTAGTTTTAGCACTGAGTTTTTTGAGTTCAGGTGAGTGGAATTTAAATTTTGTTCTAGGTTTAATTTCCTGGGACAGTAATTGATCTAAGTTTTTACGATATTGTATAGGGTGGCGATTTAGACACCAGCATCCGTCACGGGGGTGATTCTAACCGTCATACATAATAACTTTCACCATGACACTCGTATCCAATTCGTCAAAAAAAAAAAACAATTAATTTATACACAGTACAGTCTATTTTTAAATCTCGTTGACTAATGTCACACACTGTCAAGTGATCGTTTTTTATTTTTTCATTTTGGAGTTTGACATTCGCACCTGTCAAATTAGTCTACGAGATTAAAAAACAGACTATCTAAAGACTATTTCGATACATGTATGAAAACTTTTTTTTACGAATCTTATATTAGAATCACCCCCTTGACGGATGCAGGTGTCTAAATCGCCTCCCTGTATTGCGTTCTGATTACACGATTATTTAGGGGTTTGGGGGTTTTAATAGTAGATTGTATCATAAGGGAGCAAAATAATATTTTTACGGCGAGGGCGCTTTTTTGAATCCAGAGTGAAGTGAGGGATTCTTTAGTAGAATCCTGAACGTAGCGAGGGATTCAAAATACGTCGCCCAAGTCGCCAAAAATATAGTTTGCGCCCGAGAGATACACTCTACTTTTCATCATCCACTATGAGAAAATAAAAGGCACCTCATATTTTATTGTAATATTATTATTTAATAAGACATAGAGTAACAACTAAATTGAAATTAAATAGTATCTAATAATAAAACAACTAAAAACTCATATTTACATTTGAGACATTTTCGTAATTTAATTGCGGCAAAGATAATTGCGGCGCACATTTATAAAGAGGATTAAAAACTCATTACTGTCCGCTAAAAGTTTAAGATTTTCCAAATTCAAAAAGTGCGTGGCAAAGATAATTGCGGCGCACTTATAAAGAGGATTAAAAACTCATTACTGCCCGCTAAAAGTTTCTTATAGAAACCACCACCTTTGGCTGCACTTAAAGGCGAACCAATTCGTCCTTTTCGAATAGATGGGATGAAAAGGAAATTTCATTCCATCATCATTGACGTCGTATATATTCAAACTGTGTCTATATTTTTGTTACTTATTCAAATTGATGGTAGTTAAAATAATTTGTGACTTCCTAAAACTTTGAAATTAAATGCAGTCTCTTTAATGTCTCTGGACTTTAAAACATTTTCAATGAGGCTACCAACTAAATGTGCTTTTATTCTACTTCCGAGAAGTTTATCGTTCCTTTGAATCCTTTTGGAAACTTTCCAGCTATTGAACATAATGTAAAGGTCAATTTTAAGAAAAGCGGCTACTTACAAAATCTGCCATAACCAAAGTGACTTTTTTATAATTTTGACAAAATATTGTAAAAGAGAGGAGAGTCAGGGCCTTTGCTCAGAAGTGGGACATTACGGGTAAAAAGATAGATAATATTTAAAAAAAATTGAAATGTTTATTTGCAAGAATTGTAGTACATTACAGATGATCGGGTTTTTTAACAGTTTTTAAAACAATTAGCATGCGAAATTACATTAATTAAATAAATTAATGAAGCTAATAAAATTGGAACATACATCATAGTTATTACATTAGGAATAAGAATGTCAATCATTTGTCAAATTATAATAGTAAAATGTCAGTGTGAATCTTTAAAGTTCAGGTACTCATTCACAGACTAGACGGATCTTTCTATAAGCCATTTGAATAACGCTGTTATAAAACGATTTATTTTTAGAATAATTTATAATTGTAAGCCCCCTACGTTACCTACTGTAATATAAATATCTAGAAGAAGGCTAGAGGGCTTAGAAAATACAAGTGACAATCGCTTCCAAAGCGTTTCGTATTTCTACAACGACTTTTAACAGAATTGACTTATGCTGTTCGATAGCAAATGTCAGTCCTATACATTTTTGCCTTATCCATCGGCGTAGACAAAGTGACATTCTATCAGCGATAATCGCTGATAGAATGTCACTTTGTCTACGCCCTCTGTTCTGTTTAGCTCTTTTTTCCAAAGGCATTTTCTCGAGAGGACAGTTCATATTCCTACTTTATTTTTCTTTTCGTGTCGTCTGACTACCTCCAACACATTACAGTTGGCAGTTATAAGATAAAAGTCGATCCATCAGGTTAAGGTACGCTTGCCGGGGTTGGTCCGTGGATGGGTGACTATTTTCACATATCGAGACTCCTCCGTGTCTCGAAAAGCACGCTAAGCCGTTGGTCCCGGCTGTCATTTGTGGATCTTTGACAGTCGTTACGAGTCGGCAGAAGCCCGAAAGTCTGACAACCAGTCTAACCAAGGGGTATCGTATTACCCAGTTACTGGGTTGTGGAGGTCAGATAGGCCGTCACTCCATGTAAAATACTGGTATTCAGCTGCATCCGGTTAGACTGGAAGCCGACCCCAACGTAGTTGGGAAAAAGGCTAGGCAGATTGATTGATTGAGTTATAAGATAAAAAATAACAATTTCATGTTCCAGTGTCACCGTTCGACTTCGACTTCCCCCACGTCCCCATCCCCACTGTAGAAGAGCTCCTGTATGGTCCAGCACCGTTTGATGACAGGATCGTGGGAGGCAAGAACGCGAGCATAGATGACCATCCGTACCAGGTGTCCTTCATCGTGAACAACTCTTACTTCTGCGGGGGGTTCATCGTCAGCGAGAATTATATACTGACGGCGGCGCATTGCGCGCAGAAGTAAGTATAGCATCGTCATCATTATCAGCTGTTAATGTTTCCACTACTGGGACAAGTCACCTCTCTCCGAGTAGGAGTAAGCTGTGATCCCTCACATGGGCTTAGAGAAGGAGTGGGCTGTATACCAACAATGCGGGTCTAGTGCGGTTTGGTAGAGTAACATGTTTACCTATAAAGGATCAATGAAAAAAAAACCCTAGCAAATAATACTCTCGATCGATACAAATAATAATATGCTAGGTCCAGACAATAAATATATTACTACAGTCAATATTGGTTCTATATGCATATAATATTATTGAAGTAAAATTATTTATATAGATAAAACTCGCTGAATTACGACGAAACATCAAATCATATCTATTGATCAGTTCAAAGCAAAGACAAGAGTTGATTTGTGACAGCAATTTGCAATACAATGGAAACCTTCCTTTTGTATATAAACAATTCCAGTTTTATTGTACATATATGGAGATATTATAATGATGAACTTAACAATGTCAACTTGTATGTAATACTTTGTATTCACACATCCAATTATACCTCTGTAGACAACTTATAATTATTTATTTATTAATCAATTTGTTAATCTCCAGCGTGCCAACGATCTCCTGCCTACCTACTTAATTACAGCTGAACCTGAAAGGCAATCAATTAATTCGTGTGCTGTGTTTTATTTATTGCCGCTTCTGAAACTTTGTTGTGCTAAAACTTTGTTTCCAATTTGTCAATGTCGATTCGATATTTCGCCTGATCGTCAAAAAAAGTAAGCTTATTAATTTTTCTGTCCTGCGAGCGGTCGTAATAAAAGCAAAGAAAAAACAGGAGAGAAAGAAAATATGTTAATTAGGTAGATGACACAAGTGTACAAAAAAAGAAAAGCAGAAAAGATCTTGGTATACTTCTATATAATCATTAAAATTCTCGTACAGTCACGAGCAATGAATACGTTACATCTACGCAAGATCCAGATCTTCGCCAAAAGTAATGATATCAATATTATAGTGTTACAATCATAGAATATTAAAATATAATAGGTATAGAACTAGGTCCTTTCTAATAGTTGCAATCGTTATTTCTAGAGAAAATCGCTTTTGTATTTTGCGTAAGTCAATCTGCCTAGTTTGGGTCGGCTTCCAGTCTAACCGGATGCAGCTGAATATCAGTAGGTATTTTACATGGAGCGACTTCCTATCTGACCCCACAACCTCCACAATCCAGTAACTGCGGTAATACGATGGTAAGACTGGTTGTCAGACTTTCGGGCTTCTGACGACCCGTAACGACTGTCAAAGATCCAAGAATAACAGTGACATAACGTACTTTCCGAGGCAGGGAGGAGTGTCGGTATGTATAGATCACCCATCCACGGACCAACCCCGGCAAGCGTAGCTTAATCTAATGGATCGAACCGTGCGGTTATTACTACGTAAGTGAAAGGTATAACTATGCTCATGTCTGTACGACGATGTAAATTAATCTATAGAAGTGCAATGCTGCCAGCCTTTTGGGCACTTTTCCCACTGACAGCGATGCGGAAGAATTTTTTGACGCCCTATGAGCCCTTCCTTTATATATAATATGTTCCCTTTGTACATATTGCTAGACTTAGATTGTATATTTTATTTAAAAAGATTATCGATTAGACTCTAAAAACAATCTATAGAAGTACAACGACATCTTTCTCGTGTCGATGTTTTTTGCTCGTAACTGTAAGTACTTGTCGGCTGCAGATCTAAAATGTCCCTCAAATCTTACAGTGTAGACCCGGCTACTGTGGTCCTTCGAGCCGGGAGCACTTGGAGGAGGAATGGTACCATAATACCGATAGCTGAAGTGATCCCACACCCGCAGTACGACAGCCCCAGGTTCGACAAGGATGTGGCGGTGATGAGGACGGTCGAGCCCATAGAGTTTACTGACACGGTCCAGCCTGTCAAGTTGCCGATGAAAAGCAGGCCGTTGAAGGATAATTCCATTGTTATGGTCAGCGGGTGGGGGAGGACTGAGGTAAGATATATGCAATATGCATACATACAAAATATTTGCAAGGCGCGACGCGACACTAGGAGTACAATTTATATGCACCCTGATTGCGTAATGCACGATCGGTGAGGATTGGAATCGGTTTGAAATAAATATAAAAATAATTTATTATAGGTAACAATTTTATTAGGTAATTTTTTTTTGTTCCGCAGTCGACTCCCAATGATTTTATTGGTGTCGGCCCCGCTCGCCCCTGGGATCTTGCTCCATTGATTAAAATGTTCCACTCGCCCCGTTTATTATTATTTTGGTGTACTGATTCGCCCCTTACGAAAGGGCGAGTGGAAAATTGACATTTAATTATTACTTTGATGTACTAATTCACCCCTTGCGGCATTTCCTTTGAAATTTAACCAAAAAAGGTACAGTCAGACGGAAAAATGCACACATTATAAATAACACTATATTTGATTACTTTAATAACTCTATCTGTAATGTCACCAATTAGTGACACTTGTTTTTTGCTTCTTGGCTTACCTAAAATAACAAAAGGAACCTTTTCATATGTCCAATAAACAAAACGTTTGGTAATATAATGTTACCCGTTGAGAGAGTCGTATGAGAGTCGTATAAAAATGAATACTTTTAAACTTAGTGCTGACTGTACTTTTAACCTACTAATAATCGAGGGCGACTGGGGCCATCTAATATTCAAAGGGGCGAGTGGGTACACTTAGGTAATTAGGGGCAAGATCCAAGGGGTGAGCGGGGCCTACACCGATTTTATTTTCCACTTTGAAAAGCGAATATAAAACGATACTTAGCGTGTTTATATAAAAATATGCACGAACATGCGCCTGCCTGTTACAGGGCCAAAGCGTAATTGAAACCCTGAAGCTAATAACTAGCTTAAATTAAAAGCATCATTGAATTTTTACAAGCATGGTTTTTAGGTAATATTATGCATACTTACCTCTCTAAAAAAATGTATAACTCTATTCCGAAAACTTTATAACTTGTTCCGACAAAATTGTACGAACTATGTACTTGAATAATTCTAAAATAACTTCGTGAAACGTGCCGAGGAATGAGCGTGTTTGTGAGCTGAGGTACTCGGGTAAATAGACTGGTAACTTACTCGAAAGTGCTTCTAACTATACCCCATTTGAAGTAAGATTATACATTAAAACAAACCCTTTTACAGTCCGCTCAACCGATTTTGACTTCTATACCGTAGGCATAAGGATATCATTCAAAGCAAAAAAAGTTACACAATACCAACTATCGACTGCGGCTGTTATTTGTCATGCCACCAACGCAATATAATTTAAAATCGGTTGAATGGAATGTAAAAAAGGTTTATCTATACGTCTAATCTTATTTCAAATGGAGTTATAATTAGTTTGAATTCGTATCGTTTTATTCCTTTTTGAAGTGCATTATTTCCAAGCAGGTATACTAAAAACTTGAGAAAATCATGGTAATTTTGGTGATCTTATTAAGTCGCTCTATTTTTTATACTCCTAATATATATATTTTTTTTATTTTCTTCTCAATTCAAAATATGTCCTGCCTTAAAAATCTCACTATGAAATATCAGGTGAAGTGAGCTTTCCTCCCGCTCCACCCAGAGCGGGAGAGGTCATTTGATGAATTCCCACCCTCAAAAAAAAGTGAAGTGAGCTAGAGCTCTATTGAATAAAGGCGGGCGTTTGGCGGCCAAAAATTACTTCTAAGTGGAAATGCTGATTAAATTTGGAACGTTATTTCAGCAAGGAGCAAGTTCCATACCAGAAACCCTGATGGACGTGGAGATCCCGGTGGTGCCGTACTGGCAGTGCATGGCGGTCTACTTCACTGTACTGACCAGGAACATGTGGTGTGGAGGCAACTTCATCTTCGGCGGTAAAGGGACTTGTCAGGTGAATGCAGATATTTTCAATACGAGGTTAAAAAAACTTTTTACAAAAAAAAAAAAACAACCAACTTCCAAAAAAACACAAAAAAAGTGAAAAATAACTTTAATTTCGGAAGTCGGTGGCAAAAAACGGAAATTGAAAAGCAAAGACACCGACTTCCGAAATTAAAGTTATTTTTCACTGTTTTTGTGTTTTTTAAAAATTTTATATTTTTCACTTTTTAGTTGTGGTACCTACCCCACACAAATATAAGTACCACTACCTGCTATGTAAATAACAGTGAAGGAGTCAAACAGGATATCGTCTAGATAAACTAAGTGGGAACAATACGTAATATTGAAGCTAACTCAAAAATTACGCAAGCAAAGTTAATAAAATTTATATGGGACCACTTCGGAAGCATGACCTACCAAACAAAAAAAGAATCATCAAAATCGATTCATAATTGGCGGAGTAATCGCGTAACAAACACATAAAAAATAAAAAAAATAAAAAACATCCAGACGAATTGAGAACCTCCTCCTTTTTGAAGAACTCGGTTAAAAATGAAAAAAAGGGTTACAAATAATATTCTGTAACCCTTTTTACCCGGACTGCCAAGGAAGGGTTATTTTATATTTTTGTTTTTAATTAAAATAGTAATTTAACATAAGAGCAATTTCCTGACATCCCGCACTAAGCTGGGCCTGTCCCGCAGGAATCTAAGGTATAAGATTATTACAAAAAAAATGCAGAATACTACATCAGCAGCATATCAGAATAAAGTCTGGGACAAGACCACCTGGACAGTCGATTTCCTTGGAAGAATTTTATTCAGGCGGTTTGCCTGCAATTCATTTTCTTTGTAAATGCAATGGTCTATGAATAGAAAGAAAGAACGAAAAATTGGTTAAAACAAAACGCACAATACAACAATAAAAAAAAGACAAAATACCTACACATTCAAATTAGCCAAAACCCTCGCAATCAACCATATGATTTCCTATGTGTTCCTTTCCCATACCCATCAGAACTGACTCCTTATTATAATGTGCAGGGTGACTCCGGCGGCGCAGCAGTACAAGATGGCCAAGCGATAGGCATCGTCTCCTTCGGACGTGGTTGTGGCCAGCAGTTCTCTCCCAGCGTGTTCGCTGATATTGCCGCACCTCCTATAAGGGACTTTATCACGAATCATACTGGTTTGTGAGAAGCGATGTTAAAGATTTGGCGAGAAAATGGAGTGGAGAAGTAATTGTTAAATTTATTTATGTTTAATGTTAAGTAAATAGTACCTAACTGAGTTATAAAAGAAAACCTGACTAAATTAAAACCATATTTTGTAACGTCAATAATATTCTAAATCGAAATTTCAGTCATATGTAAAGATAAATGTACCTACGTCCTTACCAAATAAATAATTTATTGCATTGAATTTTTTGTTTTAATTCATTTCTGTATAATCTTTTTTAAGAAATGTAATATTGGAATTAATCATCTAATTTTCAACCCGTTATCGTCGATCTCAGCACAAAATGACAATGAAATTAACTACGCTGTGTTGCAATATATAATTTCAAAAGTATATAGAAGCAACTAGTATGAAAAAATAAAGGCAGTCTTTTCAGCTTCAAGGAAATATGTCACATGCAAAGAGTCCAATCGGATTGTCATCAAATCATTTTTAATCACACAGTAAGCAGGATGTTTCGGCTCCTCAAGGGTACGCCGAGTGCTCGTCATCATGACTTTAAATACATGTAATTGCTAGATCATGTGAATACTTTGAGATTGAATTAGGGATCCCTATTTCGTGTGTCAATTGTTTTTGCTGGCAGGACATGGGTATTGATTACTAAAGTTGCTCATTGTTCACTGGCGTCGACTTTGAATTCTCATTGTCTGCTAACTTGCAAGTATTTAAATTCATTATGTAGGTATATTTTTGCGGGGTCAGCTAGGGCCGATGACTGCTGGGGTCGCGGGAAAGTCCGAAAGGTATACCGTGGCCTATGGCAATTTACAGGCAACTGAAGGAACACGGGTGGGTTTTAGTCGGTAAGAACCTGACACGCCCTCACGCTCCGCCCAGAGCGGGACAAGTTATTTGATAATGACCCAAACAAAAAAAACAAAAAAATTGCTATAACATAACTGAGGAGCCAAGTAATAATAGTCGCACAGGTCGATCCATCAGGTTAAGCTACGCTTGCCGAGGTTGGTCCGTGGATGCGTGACCATCTTTACATAACGAGACTCCTCCGTGCTTCGAAAAGCACGTTAAGCCGCTGGTCCCCGCTGTCATTCGTAGATCTTTAACAGTCGTTACGGGTCGTCAGAAGCCCGAAAGACTGACAACCAGTCTTCCAAGTGGTATCGTATTACCCAGTTACTGGGTTGTAGAGGTCAGATAGGCAGTCGCTCCATGTAAAATAATGGCATTCAGGTGCATCCGGTTAGGCTGGAAGCCGAACCCAACATAGTTGGGAAAAGGCTAAGCCGATTGATTGAGTTTGCTTTGAAGCAACAGCAAACCTGGAACACAGCAACCCTGGATGCTTTATGTCTGGAATAGTTCGTAGTCCTGCCCCTTCACTAGTACTTTCTTGTATTCCTCTTGATATTCGCAATAAAAACAACTGGGTTAGCAGGGTTTCGCAGGTCAGGCGCATTCACTCCATGTAAAATACTGGAACTCAGCATCCAGCTTCTTGTATAAACAAGAAGCTGATCCCAACATGTTTGGGAAAAAGGCTATAAGATGACGAACTTTTAGGGGTATAAGGAACAGGGTGTAAAGTTCACTCATCCTCTATAGAAAAGGGAGGATCCTCCGACCAGATGGCAGATGGGTGTTGTGTCTGGCGGGCAACTGCCCAACGATTGATGTCGGAATCTTGTAGATATGTCCATCGCGCGGTAAACTTTAATTGCGCGATGCAGGATTTATGTGACGTCAGGTCTTTGATGCATAATTCGCATGTGGCGATGTAGATGCCGCCATAAACTCATTACTTACACCATCGATCATCTATAGCTATATCTATACAATATATAATTATAAAAAATTAAAGTCACTTTTTTTTCTGTCTATATGACCACATTGTTTTTTCTAAACTACGAGATGGATTTTGATGTGGTTTTCACCGTCATTAAGTACATATGTAAGGATAAACCGTCTGAAATAAATTCTCTAATATATTTCAGACCGTTTATCCTTACATATGTCTGTCTATGTGACAACATTGTTCTGCTAAACTACGACATGGATTTTGATGAGGTTTTCACCGTGATTTAGAGAATTTATTTCAGATGGTTTACCCTTACATAAAAACAAAGTCCTACGCCGTCTGTCGTCCTTTTCGCGATAAACTCAAAAAGTACTGCACAAATTTTCATGCTGTTTTCACCAATGGATAGAGTGGTTCTCGAGGAAGCTTTTAGTATATGTATAATTTGTCAAGCGGGCGAAGCCGCGGGCATCAGCTAGTTAATAATTAATCTCGATGTTTTGTGAAGTCGTAAAAAAATAATCTCGATGTTTTGTGAAGTCGTAAAAAATTAATCTCGATGTTTAGTGAAGTCGTAAAAAAATAATCTCGATGTTTTGTGAAGTCGTAAAAACCGTGCGAAGCAAATATTCTTACACACGTTTTCCCTGTGAAAAATATCGCTATAATCTATAGCGATGTAATTGCAGTGTATTAGTACCATTATGTCTACGGTCCAGTGAACTTTGATACCAAGGCATCTGAGGTATTATTAGATAAGACCTTGATGGAAATAGCTGTGGATCATCACACGAGAACTGAACGTAGGGTCGTTATTATTTATTAAGCTGGGGCCACACCAACGGGAAACGCCGTTGATTATCGCGATGATGGACGTTAACCGTAGGTGTAGCCACACTTATCGCGATAATTTGACAACGACATTCAGATTGCCGTCGTTAACGTCAAAGTTAGGCCATAACTCGGGTGGCGATAAATTTTGGCAGTTCAATTGCGTTGAAGCGGCCACTATGGAGCAGTGGTGACCCAGTAACGCCCTCGACTTACGAGTTGTAAGGTCGTAGATTCGAACCTCAACAGGCGTTTTACTTCGTATAAATTATTTTATCACCACTGCTCTCAAAACGGTAGAGGAAAACATCGTGGGGAAACCAGCATGTCCTAGAAAAATTTCGTAGACATGTGAGATCTACCAACCTAAACTGGGCTCGCGTGATGGATTACGGCCCACTCCCTCTCACAGAGAGGAGGCCTGTGTCCCAGCAGTGGGAACATTATAGGCTGATATGCTATTCAGTGTGGCGTTTAAACATTATTAACAAAGATAGTAATTAAGTTCTACGCTCGCACTTCCTCATTTCATTTAGGATTTGCTTGGTAGAATTTAATACAGGGGATAATTAACTGAAAACATGATTAACGTGCATCAAAGATTATGTTTGTAAGTAGTACATAATATTGTGAATATGCGGGTAGTACATAATCATATGAATGCGTAAATCTTAATTAATTACCGCCTTTGGAACGTTCACAATTTACGTGGAAAATTAAGTAGGTATGTCGGCCTCTGTATGTAAGTACAAATTAATTAAACTGTATAACAACCGCTTCACAGTTTAATTATACATAGGTATGAATGGAAGTGTGATTAACATTTATGTTTTAATTTTCTTATTTTCTATATGTTATTTATTGTCTCTTTTATTTTTATAATTTTAGTTACTGTAATTGGTTGCACAACCGTTGTAATTAAATAAATAATAAATATTACAATGTAACGTAAATATTACGATTATAACTGTTCTACACATGCTATCTCGTATTTGGGTATCTAGATTGGATAGCTATATGGTATTTATCAACTAGGTAAATACACAAAGGTTACGAGGGGATTGTAGAATAAAATAACGAATGAATTAATTAATTGTGAATTCTAATCTACACAAATATTATTAAAAGAAAGATTTGTTATATATTATAAGAAAGCAGTGGTGGCCCAGTGGTAACGGCCGCGACTTACGAGTTGTAGGTCGTAGGTTCGAACCCTGACAGGCGCTTTACTTTGTGTAAATTATTTCATCGCCACTGCTCTCAAAACGGTGAAGGAAAACATCGTGAGGAAACCGGCATGTCCTAGAACCAAAAATTTGAACACATGTGACATCTACCAACCCGCACTGGGCCCGCGTTGTGGATTACGGCCCGCTCCCTCTCACAGAGAGGAGGCCTGTGTCCCAGCAGTGGGAACGTTATAGGCTGATTATGCTATGCTATATATAAGAAAGGTGTCTTGTTGACCAAGCACTTTAAATAAAGATAAAAAAAAAACAGTATAAGAAAAAGATTTGTTTGTTTGTATATTTGTTTGCAATGAATAAACTCAAAAACTACTGGACTGGTTTTAAAAATTCTTTCACCTGTAGAATGCTATATTATCACTTATCACCGAGTAACATAAGCTATGATTTATAAAGATATCACGCGGGCGAAGTCACTGGCAGAGGCTCGTAAAGAATATTGTAGCCTGAGATACACCATCATAAAACACCACATTATGATCTGACCAAGATTATGTCTGGACTTTAAAAGAGACTGTGACCTCTGAGTTTGTTTCGGCCTTTCTTCTCAGAGTAGTCAGATAGGAAACGCCGACCTCATCTAGTTTTAAAAAATGTGTTTGACGTGTAAAAGTGTTTGTACAAACCTACTTACAGAAATAAATCATTTATCATTTATCACAATAAAACCGCAACAAAAAGTCAAAGCACTTACAACTTTATTAAATTATTTACAACAAAGCACAATAATAATAATAATCATCACATTTACATTAAATAATAAGTCACCTTCATCGTCTTCACAAATCACAGTTCTTTTACAATCGCTATGATAGCGTAAGTCACTCCCGAGAACATGGCTACTAAGGCAAATACTCCTATGACCACGTTCTTCCATACAACGAAACAACATGGCGTAATGTCTCTGTTCCACCTGAAGACGGTCTCTGTGATGGCCGGTAATAGGAGCCCCATGACGGACAAACAGATGGCCCCAACCAACTCCATGAAGAGTTCCAGTCTTGGGACGGCACTGGCGATGCCGACTGTGAAAAAAAAAATCAGTTGCTTATTTGTGTGTTGTTCAGTTGTTCGTCGCGGCTTAGGTGGAGGAAGGTTAAGCTGTACTAGGCGTGATAGGTATGTGGATGTGTGACCATTTTTTACCCGACTGCCTCAGAAGGAGGGTAATTTTTCGAGTGTATGTATGTTTGTATGTATGTCTATTTCTTTGGCACGCTCTGTAGCCTAAACGGCTTGATGGATTTTAACATACGATGTCGTTAGATTCGCCATAATTGTGGGAGTGACATAGGTATATAATATTTCATCTGCAAACAAAAAAAAAGGGAGGGGAAGGTTTTTTTTAAAAAATAAATTTCAATATTGGTATCAAATAAAAGCTAGTAATAAGTTAATTCCAAATATATAAATTAATAAAACTAAAAAGTTTGAAATAAAACTAATTATTTAAAAAACAAAAAACCCGCCTGCAAAAACGCATAACTGAAAAGAGAAAAATAAGCATTATACCTAATCTGTAGAATTTTGGTATTACAGACGGGGAACAATAAAAATTACACCATATTTCAGGTAATTGGTTTATTCCTCGCCTGTAATACAAAAATTCTACAGATTAGGTATAATGCTTATTTTTCTCTGCGTCAAAAACTAAGTACTTCGTTACATTTCCTGTCACCAGAGGACTCACTACACAGGTGTACGCTCTACCTACCTACACAGTACTTGTCTTAACTGTATTTATCTTGTACTACCACAAGCTAACGAAGTATAGGCATACCGCAGCGTAGAAATGCAACAATAAACATTGGTAGTAAGTAATTAATTCAACGCATAAATCAACCCTGAAACGCCTGATGTTAGTCTAAGAGCAGCGCGCAGCGTTCCAATGTCAGTGAGGCTCTTAATGCATAAGTTACGTTGTCGTAAGTTCAATGTTTACCGAGAATGCAGGCAACCTCGCCTCGCCTCGCAAGTTAGTCTATCTAAGTAAAATATTGTGTGGGAATAACGACACTAGCAGTCTCTTATACTAGGTGGTGGTTAACTTTAGTGGTTGTGGTCGTTCATTTAGAAAAAGTAAATGAAACTTGTGTAAAGAAAAACATATGTTTGGTGTATTGCTAGAAAAATAGTTACGGCTTTTGGGATTTTAAAATACTGAGAAATGAAAACAAATAATACTCTCAGATACAGTCTGCATTGATTAAATAAAACCTAGGTACACTTTGCTATAGTAATTATTTCAGGCTTTGGAGCTTTTTTTTACGGTAACAGGTGCTATTTTCTACCCCCTACTATTCTGCCAAGACTCACGAGTGAAAAAGTGTGGCGATTCCTTAAAAGTCCTTAATACCTCAGCTTAAATTCACTCTTTATCTCACTCGTACTATAGGTACTGCTCGCGCGCTGAGTGAGACAGCGGCGGGGAAAGGGCTCCAAGGCGCCGGTAGTTTAGATAATTTCTTTTTATGGCGAAAATAATGGTAATTATGAAAAATACAAAACATAGTAAGTAAGAATTTGCTTTATACATAATTTAGTTCAGTTATTACGCAAAGTTTCATGATCTAATTTGAAGGTTTTGTAAATTTTTTACGTCGAGAAAATTTTATGTTGTCGTGTTTTTGTCAAACCATAATTTTATTTATTTTGCAGCAAAATTAATGCTGCAGTACTTTCGATATAACGGAGGATCATGCTGAGCAATTTGAGGTATGCCATCTGTGATTTTATTTTGACGAACCACGGCTTGCGCATGCTAATCCTAAGCTATTTACCATAAGTATTCGGATAGTTTCTGCTGATACAAAAAAGAAGAGGAAAGATAGTTGTATGATGATGTTTCCGACTCCAGCTTACCTAACAGCAAGGTCCCAGCGAACCTAAGTCCGGCGAGGGCCCACCGGTGTCCTCTGGCCGGGATCCTGTCCTGCAGCCTCCTCCACACCACGTCAACAGGTACGTAGTAAACCAGGGTGAAGGATAGCAGCATCACACAGGCCACCAGGAGCTTTGCGGTTTGGGCTAGACTGAAATAGTTAAATGAGATATTATGTTCACATTCGTTTTAAAGACTCGAGGAGGAGCTCGTGGCTAAGTAATAACAGCCGCACGGGTCGATCAATCAGGTTAAGCTACGCTTGCCGGGGTTGGTCCGTGGATGGGTGACCATTTTCACATATCGAGACTCCTCCGTGCCTCGGAAAGCACGTTAAGTCGTTGGTCCCGGCTGTCATTTGTAGATCTTTGACAGTCGTTACGAATCGTCAGAAGCCCGAAAGTCTGACAACCAGTCTAACCAAGGGGTATCGTATTACCCAGTTACTGGGTTGTGGAGGTCAGATAGGCAGTCGCTCCATATAAAATACTGGTATTCAGATGCATCCGGTTAGACTGGAAGCCGACCCCAACATAGTTGGGAAAAGGCTAGGCAGATTGATTCGTTTTAAAGACTCAGATTTACTTTGGGCACAAATCTCTCTATTAATTAAGAGCAAGCCTTAGAGACAGTGTTAGATTATCTATAAAAACGGCCAAAAAATCACGTTTATTGTATGGGAGCCCCCTTAAATATTTATTAAATTCTTTTTTTAGTATTTGTTGTTATAGCGGCAACAGAAATACATCATCTGTGAAAATTTCAATTGTCTAACTATCATGGTTCATGAGATACAGTCTGGTGACAGACGGACAGACAGACAGCGGAGCCTTAGTAATAGGGTCCCGTTTTACCCTTTGGGTACGGAACCCTAAAAATGGTCTTGATAATGTTTATTTATTAGATACGATAAAATATACAGTATTATAACTAAGGAAAGGCGTTGCCGTTATCCTGCAATAGTATAGCGTTTATATAAGATTTAAAAAAATTAGGTACCGTACAAAAAAAAAAATTATAGTACCTACCTAAATTATTCACAAAAAATATTAAATTGATACGGAAACACTCTGTACCTACACACACTAGTCACACTTGTCTTTCTACGTTGAAATATAAGTGTGCGTGTACAGAGTGTTTCTTTTACGTATCCATTTAATAGTTCTGTGAATATTTCACAACTGATATTTAAAAAAAATTGCTTTGGCCCTTTGCTAGTTAACATACTGTATACATAGGATAAACTTCTTATACTAAATTAAAGGACTAACTATACTCTTTATAATTATTAAAAAAATCTTCGAATTATTCTTCTATTCGAGTTGACGGTAAATGTAAATATTGTATTAAATGAGTTGGGCCCAGTAAGTGGCCACGGTGATCGCGGCATCAGTGGTGTTTTGGCCCATACATCACCATTCTTTTAATCATCGAAGTCCTTTTCGTTACAATAAATAACCCCTAGAATGTTGAGTAGCGATGGAATTAATCATTATCTCTATATCGAGAGAGTTTTCTTGTTTTCATTAACTCTACGTCTCACACATGATACATCGTCTTTTGGGACACCTTGATATCGACTGCCGAGAGTACAGTCAGGAATAAAAATGAATGAAATACGGCTAAACATATATTAATGTAGGTAAGTAGTTCAAAATATAATGGAAATAGAATGTTGCCATCATAAATATTAAATTTTTATAAACACTTAGTTAATTTATTTTATTTCAAACATTTGAATTGACGTCAACGCCGCGCCGGCCGTCACTGAAAACCAGCGCTGGGGCTCTGTCTCGCATAGGGTCGCAGCATTATGATAAGCGATGGCAGTCTTGCGTAAATGTGACGCATATTTTCCCGCAACTTGTTATTTTCGTATATTTTATATCTTTTCTTAGCGTTATGTTTGCCGCAAATAAACGTAGGTATTTTCTTTCTTTCTTTCTAATGGTATGAATAGAATGTAGATAAGAACTTATCAAACTTACATTTCCTCCTGCGGCAAGTTCAGAGTCAAGCTTCCTCTCACTTCATCTCCGTACTTCAAGTAGCCGATGAAACCGACAAACCCGTACATGACAGCTATGGCCGACATGGCCGCGTTGAGCACTCCTGGACAGCCGAGGAAGTCTTGTGGCTTCTTCATCTCGTTCTCAATTGGCATCACCACGCCGATGCCTTCCATCGCAAAGAGACTTGTGCTGGAAAAGGAGGAGAGGCAAATGAAAAGAGGCAAAGATGTGAGAAGGTGTAAAAAGAAAAATTAGGCACACACGTACTTAGAATACTTAATTTTAAAAAAATGCAAAAACAAAAAAGTATTTCAAAGGAAGGAATTTTACTACATTTTTTTTCTAACCCCGCAGTTTCAAGAACCGTGTAAAATACGAGTTATTCCATTTTAATATCAAAAACGAATACCAATGGTATTTGTTGGAACGTGGTTGGAACTCATATTTATTTTCTATTCCGAACCGATACCACTCTTTAAATAATTAAATTTAATGTGCAAACGAATACCAACAACTTGAATTTGGTACAGTCACCTCCATCAAACCTAATAAAATTTTTGTATTCTAATATTTTTATTTGATCGTTATAAAATACTATCCATACGCTTCATTGCAATATTTTTACAAAGGTATAGAGAGGTAAGAGTAGTTTAAGTGAATCATATTGCTACTTTTTTGGGGTATTCCTCAAAACGCAACCAATGAAGCGCAACTAAAGTATTCCTCGAAACGCACCCACGATGAAATTTATAGATGAGAGATGATACACCATGACGGATTCGTAACTAATGATATCGATAAACGTTTTGAAATTCAACTGTCCTAATTGTTCAGTTATTCAAACTACCAGGAAAGCAGAAATTTACTGGAACTAGGTGCTTATGCGACTTATTACTACTTAGCTCAATAATGGTAAAAATACAGGTTTTGAAATTGAATCATTTGTTGTTTTGAAAAGTACTAGAGTAACAGAAATGAAAAGAAAATAGACGCCTAAAAAGTTGCAAACAACCAACGAAATAATAAATAAATAAAGTATTCGTTATTATTATTCACTATATCGATAGAAGTCTTAAAACTGTCCTAATACCTATTATAACTATTAGGAAAACAGAAATTAACTGGAAGTAGTTGTTATTCTGGTAGGCGTCTTTCGGAAAAGCCCCTGAAGTCTATAAAGGCTACATATTTATCAAGAACTAGCTTCCGCCCGCGGCTTCGCCCGCGTGGTATGTCGATAAAAAGTAGCCTATGTCCTATTCCAGGTACTCTACAAGTCTACTCATGTATGTCTTATTTATATTATGTTATAAACAATTATCGTAGTTTTAATTTTATATATATTCCTTGGCTATCGCATTATCTTGTTTGTAAAGTTTCTCAACTCATAAGCAGATTGATCGTTCACATCTTCGAAAAATGAAATTTCAAATTACATACAAAGCATTTTTAATGACTGTACCTATCTTCGAACTTGTTTTGGTATTCGTTTAAACAATGGTATCCGTTCGGAATAGAGAATAAATATGAATTGAAACAAATACCAGTTGGTATTAGTTTTTGGTATTAGAATGGAATGACTCTAAAATACAAGAGATGATACTTTTTAGTAAAATGCTCGACCGAAGAAAACGAGTTTGTGCTTGAAATTACTTCGCATTGCGGTGTTCCAGTTTGAAGGAAAAAAAAAAGGAAAAAGGCTATCGGAAGGGGCACCTGAAACGCTTCAATTTTATCTCTAAAGTTAGCAAGGAATTGACAAATACTTTTCTAGGTGTAAGGAAGCAAAAGTTCATTTTATTTTTCGGAACCCATTTACAGGCATTTCTAATGATAAATCTTTAGTGCAAGGACAGTATAAATAAGTACAGTATTCTATCTTCATGGAAAACGGCCGAAATGACGCGCTTCGAAATCTCAGTGTATGTAGTTACGCACGGACGCGGAAGGTTTATATACCGAGCGGCCCTTTTTTTTTTTTTTTTTGGTTGGGATATCCGTTGCCAGGGTCCCGGTATCCCTTTCGGACTATTCCGCAACCCTGGCAGGCATCGGTCCTAACGGACCCCGTCAGGTGTGCTGACATCTCTTTGAGGCGCGCGTGGAACACGACGCGCCATCGACCCGGGCCTGGTCCTTATCGGACGGCGAGCTACCCATTGCTCGCCGTCCGCAAGCCCGCGCCTATGGTGGCTGGGAATCCGCCTGGGATTCCCGACGCCCAGGGTGTCTCCAGCGGCGGTGGTTAGGGGCGTGAGGGCGCAGGCTTTGCCTCTCCCTCACGCGTTCCGCCTCCTCCTTCGCGAGCATCACTGCTTCGCAGAAGGAGGTGACCTCCTCCCATGCCCTCTCGCTCCGTACCATGGCCTGGACCAGGGCCGGACGCGAGAGGTCAGTGCCGCCAATCGCCTCCACGAGGACACGGCGGTGCTCCGCCCAAGTAGGGCACACCTCCACCGTATGCTCCACCGTGTCCTCCGGACGATCCGCACAGTGGTGACACCCGGGCGTTTCCTCCCGCCTGATCCTACATAGGTACCTCCCAAAGCTGCCATGTCCGGTGAGGACCTGCGCCAGGCGGAAGGTGAGGACGCCGTGGCGCCTCTCCAGCCACTCCTCAAAGAGGGGACTTATCGCCGCAATTGTGGCGTGCCCACATACCGAGCGGCCCTGCGGCCGTAAGTAATTATTTCCAGGTCACTGCCGAGATATAATACTGCCACTTATTTATTCTGTGGTGCAGGTTTCGATCTGCAGTAAACTTAATATTGAACGATTGTGAGCGCTGAAGTCGTTACGTGTTCAATAATGATGCATCAGGAATTTGCATCAAGAGTATTGGCCTAATTGGAATCGAATTTCTGGTACGATTTCTGCTTTTTCAGGTGAATAAGAGAGTAGTGTAATGTGTCTAATGGTATTTTGTTAAAATGATGGGAGCCCATTTTACGTGCAATATTAAGGTCCAGTTAATATTGCACGTAAAATGGGCTGAATAAAAAATACCTAAGTTACAAAAAAAGATATGACTTTGGCAAATTATGTACACTCATAAATTTGGTATGTACTCATTCCGTTCAAAACATATGTTTTACAAAAAGTATGCGTGAACAGTTTGCATCGAAATAAATCAATCCAGAAAGTTTTGCAATATGTCACTTTTATGCAAAATTTATAGCCCATTTTTTTAGGTTGAAATTATATTCAAGCTGTCATTAAAATTGTTTTTATGATGAATTCCCTATTATTTATTGGCCGATAGTTTTGCATAGAATTTAGTTTGATTAACTTTCTCGAGTAACTTTAAGTGAATAATATTAACTATTCTGTACTAGTACATGCCGCCTCAAAATGTAAAGATATTGTGATATTCCGTGTTACAGTTTACCTTTTAAAATCCCTTGCTTGCATTTCCTAGATTGTTCAATCGAGTAAATGCGAGCAAGGGATTCTAAAAAGGCTTTTGCATTTGAAAGCAAACATAAATGGGAAGTTTAGAAATTCAATGCAGGGTGACAAAAATACATAGAAAATTGAAGCTTATTCTGCAGGGGAGTAGAAAGCATTGTCACCTTGTCCCTACGAAGACTGCTATCGTTTGAGGTGAATTCATTTCTTAAAGTATTGAATAAGCGTCTAGACTCCGAATCCTGGTAAAGACTAGTCTAGACCGGTATTTTGTAAGTTCCACTGCCCCTACTACCGTGTACAATCTACCTTTCTTTTTAGTTTCCGGAAGAAAGAGTTGAGAGAGAATTAGAAATCGACCTTTTTTAAATGTTTCTTCATAAGGCTATGCGTTTTTAAGAATATTTAGTACCTTTTATAATTTAACCTAACTTAACTTTACTTTAAGGTCATGCAAAACGCATGAAAGGTATTTTGTCAAGGAGTTGTCTAGCAATTTTTGTTCGTGTGCACAAGTAGGGTGCCTATATTTTTTCAAGTATTTTTTTTAATTTTTATTTGTTTTCGTTGGAGGTTTTAATTAACATTTCTTGATTGTCAAACGATTAAGGTCGACTCAAACCTAAAGTGTTTCATGGTTAAATCGATTGAATTAGTCGAGAAATAGTCGAGAACCAATATTAGTCGCTACCAGTACAAATCTGTTGTTGGAACAATTTGTTCCTCTAGCATAATAAATGTCTAGTTTGATTATATTATTTAGAGACAATCAGTGTTCCGTCTAAGGTTGTTTGTTACCTTGTTACCTCCTCTAAAGTATAGTCTAGCTAATATGCACTAGGTTTTAAAGTTATTGTCTGCACTTTAGAAACTAGTGTAGGTACTGTCGGCAACAACAGACGTTTAACACATCCAAAGTTACAAGACACCGCTGCATTAAAGTTCGTCCGTAAATAACTGGTCGAAGTAATTGCTCTTACAGATACGACCCGCATGACAATTGGGCAAAATATTTACTTAATTCAGCAGATGATAAGGTGTTAACATCGGCTAGATTTGTTAAAAAAAAAATACAGCTCCACTGAGAAAGTATTTGTAACGACTGGCGAGAAACACATTACTTGGATCCCATATATAGTAAATTATACATAATTATATTATATACTGGGTGTTAGGGTAGAAACCGTTATCCTTGAAACGAGTGGTTTGATGTCATCTATAATATACTTTTTCTATGGGAGCAACGTTGAAATCGCGAAAAAAAAATCAGGTGTTCCATACATTTGTGTTCACTTAAATCGACAAAATGTATGGAACAGCAGTTTTTTTTTTGCGATTTCAAAGTTGGTCTCATAGAAAAAATTTATTATAGATACAACGATTTATTATAGCTACGACCAAACCAGTAGTTTCAAGGATAACGGTGCCTACCCTAACACCCTGTATAAATATAAAATAAAATATATATACAATATAAAATAAGATAATCCTGCAACCAAGCCTGATAAATTATATACTATATAATTTAAAAAAAATATAGAAATGGCGTTCAATGATTTTATAAATTACATTTTCAGTGACTTATGTTGTCAACTGTACCAAATCAGAATCCACTCCAACCCTTTTCTATGTATTTGTACACAAATAAAATGAAGCAACAGTCGTATTTCTTATTCTTTTATCGTCCCTACAAAAACATTGCAATGTCACTTTTGAATTTACTACAGAGATTGGAATTTTCGCATCTAGTACCCGGTCTTTGCCCCTTGCATTCTCTATTAGCAAGTCTACAGAATATGCATATTTCAGTAACTTTTTATCTTAAAATCCTTATAAAAGAGATCTACATGGATAGGATGAATATTTATGAAGGATGACGCAGATGGTTGTAATGATATGTCATTTGTTTCAACAGCATTTTTTAAGGATTTGCCGTGCAAAACAGAAAGTATTAAAGGCATAAATTCTACTTGGATCACCAAGTAGTAAGAGCAGTGGTGGCCCAGTGGTAACGGCCGCGACTTAGGAGTTGTAGGTCGTAGGTTCGAACCCAGACAGGCGCTTTACTTTGTGTAAATGATTTCATCACCAACGCTCTCAAAACGGTGCAGGAAAACATTGTGAGGAAACCGGCATGTTGTAAAACCAAAAATTCGAAGACATGTGACAATCACCAACCCGCACCGGGCCGGCGTGGTGGATTACAGCCCACTACTCACTGAGTGGAGACCTGTGTCCCAGCAGTGGGAACATTATAGACTGATTATCCAAGTAGTTTTCCAGTTGTTATAATTAGTAGCTGTGCTTTTTGTGGCTAACACTACTAGGTATATTATACATTCTGATTGTAAATATAAGTTTTATTGTAGTATAGAAAATATTTGCATTGTCTAAAGAATCTTATTTTTTGTTGTTTTTCTCGAATTTGTTATGTAAGATTTGTACCTACCTATTGTATAATCATTTCACGATAGAAGTCTATTTTCGGTCGGACCAGGCGTAATTCTTCAATAATTTAACGGTCTAGAGATCCATTTGAGTGTTTTTTCCGTAGAAATCTAGTCATAGAACGTGCCCAATATCTATTCAGAAATACTTGTTAATAGTTTCATTTATATTCCTACTTTGACTTTATATTTTTGGTATTGTAAAATTAGGATACCTACCTCCCACTATTAAACTTTATATTTTCTTTGAGGAATTGGCGACCGAAGAACAATTAATTAGGGAGTGCCACCTCGGGTAATCTGCTTTTTTTTTTTTAATGTGGGTAATCATCAGTGTTGCCAACCCGTGCGATAATTATGGGGGCGTACGATAATTTGGCCAATGGTACGATGTACGATAATGAATGTCTAATGTACGATAATTTAAGTGTTTACCAACAGCGCCCTCTTATAATGTTATCAAGCGTCAAAAGATCCTAGTAGCACTTTATTCATCTATTCCCACAGTTACTATCTAGTCTGTGGGACCGACGTGAAATGCACAAATGGTGTCTAGATTAGAACAAAATAATATAATTTATACCTCATTTGAAATAAGATTAGACATTAAAACAAACCCTTTTAAAATCCGTTCAACCGATTTTGACTTCTATACCGTAGGCATAAGGATAGCATTAAAAGCAACAAAAGTTACACAATACCAACTATCTATTGCGGCTGCCATTTGTCATGCCACCAATGCAATAGAATTCAAAATCGGTTGAACGGAATGTAAAAAAGGCTTATCTATACGTCTAATCTTATTTCAAATGGAGTGTAGATTATAATAGAAAAAAATAAAATTTGTGCTGCTAGCGCCATTAGTGGTAAAGCTTGGCATGTACTTCCCCTTTGACTCTAGTATAAAATTATTGATTGTCTTTTGATAGCAATTTGAATTAAAGTTTTACGATATATTTTTTTATTTGGATTTTTCTTTTGTACGATAGTTTTGCCCAAAATACGATAATTTTGACGTGGGAAGTCGATAATTTGAACTTATGGAGTTGGCAACACAGGTAATCATCAAATGACTTCTTCCGCTCTGGGCGGAGCGGGAGGGTGTGTCAGTCTTTTACTAACAGTTTCAGGGAAAAATACTTACGTGAGTTTATGTATGCAATCCATACTAATATTATAAAAATAGAATTATATTATAAATTGGAATGTATCTGTCTGTCTGTATGTTACCTTGTCGCGCCTGAACGACTGAACGGATTTCGACAAAATTTGGCAAGGAGATAGATGGCATCCTGAGGAAGGACATAGGCTTTTATCGACATACCACTCGGGCGTAGCCGCGGGTGGAAGGTAGTATGTAATAAAAAGAAGAAGATTAACTCACTCACCTTATAAAAGTCGGCAATCCACTGATAGACGTCACAAGACTCTTATCAGAAAAGTCCGAAGTCTCTCTCAAACAGTAGTAAAGGCAGATACATATCGACCCCAGCCACACGAAGTTCGCTAGTGCCGAGAATGGTACCAGGTATTTTAGCGTAGTGATCTGCGTTAGTGGTAATAGCACTACTAGTGTCAAGCCGCAGAAGACCGTTACTGACCAGTCGGGGCCCCCGTATACGATTGAAACCTGGAAATGAGTTAAGGTGTTGGTTTATTTACATAACATAACATAACATAACATAACATCACCCCTTGTTTCCCCGAAGGGTTAGGCAGAGGTGTACTTATAGTACACCCACATTTCGCTAGTTATATTTAAATCCCATAAATTGGGGGGCGAGCCTATTATTGCCATCAATCGGAGACAAATCCAGACTCCAGATTGCTACCGACAAATTCCATATAGAAAAACCCAATAACACTTTTTCCAACCTGGGAATCGAACCCAGGACCTCAAGCTCAGCAGGTTGGTTTATTTGAAGTTGGAAGAAAAACGTGTTCATAAACTTATCGGAACATAGCGCTTCAAAGATGAATCTCATTAAAAAAAAACAATTTGAATACTTAGTCCCATGAATACATACCTACTTATTTACATACCTAATATCAAAAAACAATCATGTTTCTCGCATAGGTTATTTTTCAGATTACTAGAATTATGAGAGTACCTATCCAAGTCTGGCAACCCCAGTCGTTTTCTACTTCAACCAAGTTTCATTTCTAGTAAGAAAGTTTCACGTCGATAGTGCACCGGGTGATATTCGTCAGTCGGATGCCTCAGCCATCGAACTATCTTAGTTAATGTAATTCCAGTACTCACTTGTCTAAAAGACTCTGCTATGACGACGACGTACACGCAGCAAGCACCCATGTGTGTGAGAGCTAATGCCCAGTCTGCTAGCTCCCTGAAAAAAAAAAGATGTAGATTTCATTTTTGTGTGTACACAAAAAAATTTCGGCACCGCATTCTTTTAAGAATGTCTTTAAGTTGTACCCCCGCCTGCTATTTATTACATTCGCGCGAATACACGATCGTCCGAACTATTTGTTCAGTGAACTTGAACGCGTGGGTACGCCGACTGAGGGCGCTTTCCGGTTTTCCGAACAAAAAGTGACATTATGTCACTTTTTGTATGTCACTGACATAACAGGCGACCGATTGCGTATTCGCGCGACGATATCTTTTAAATAGGACGCGGCCTAAAAGTTATTTACGAACACAGTAATCAATCGGCCTAGTGAAAAGTTGATATAGTTCTCCGTACGTGCCGGTGGTATGCCTTAAGTGGAAGCTACAATAAAAGGTGCACCTTTTAGTATTTTTTTTGTTTTAATATACTTTCCACGGATATGCCACATGGGGGGAAAGAACCTTGAATATTGTAGATGGAACATTTTACTGAAAGGAGACATTATTTGAATTTAAAAAACAATTTAATTATAGATATTTAAATAATAACATGGTTGAACCGGGAATCGAACCCGTTACATGAGAAAAATAATCACTCCTGTAGCTTTATTATACCGATCGAAAGGCTTCATTATAAGGATTATTTTTTGCTAAATAGCATAGTGTCACAAATAAAAGGAAGACCATGTTTTTTTATATTTCCATTCAAATGGTTTTATTTTTATATTTTTTTTTAACTTTACCTATTTTGTTATTGAGATTATTACAAGTTTAGTTAATTTTATTTTAAATTTGTAACTATTTTAAACAGGGTTAAGACGACGATAGTCATTTGTTGATGCAATTTTAATGTATGCTACAAGCAAAAAACTTGCATCGTTTAGATGGGGCGTAACTCTTAACTAACTGTAGGCCTACTACAACAATGTCAGAGAGTCTAATAATTTTTTTTCGCTAAATAACTTACCTGGAAAAAGGCGCAAATTTTCTAACCGGTTTCGGTCCATGTTGGAACACTAGGTCGCATGTGTCTGCATATCCTAGACTTGGCTTCTTGAGTTCAACGCACAATTGTTGTGATGTTTTTACCTGAAAGTATAATAAACAATGGAATAATTAGTTTGTGCAATTTGATGGGGTTTTATTCTTAACAAGTGGCCAATCTCTTCGCACGACATGAGGAGAAGTTGCTGGTCCCTTAAAAGATGGTAAGGGTAACGGTGTAAGGGTCGGGTTAAAACTTACCTCAATTAAATCTAATTTAATTGAGGTTACTGTTAACCCGACTGCCCCAGAAGGAGGGTAATGTTTTTTTTATCTATACATCTGTATCTATTAATGCAGTTAAATATATTTTGTTAATGTTGGTATTCATTTCAGCCCTTAAATACATAAATGTACATTGATTGATGTCGTTATAAGTACCTTTTTTACCGACTTCAAAAAATGAGGGGGTTCTAACACGATAAAACAATAGAAAACAGGTTTCTCAACTCATATTCATTTAAGTACCTAACAAAACTACCAGCGGTCGTTGAAAAATCTTCAAATCTTTGTTATTTTAATTTTATTTGCTTCAGATACCTGTTCAATGTTTATCGATATTTACATAAATTGTGGACCGATTTTTAAAACTCTTTTCTCATGTGGTAGACGAACGTCACGCAGTGGTCCCAAATGAATTTAGGTTTGCTTTGGTCGTTTTTGAGTTAGCTTCAATAAAACGTATTAAAATCCACTTTGAGTATGTTGATATTATACATCCTGCCACTGTTGTTTACATAGTCCCCGACTAAAAACCGACTACCAAAAATAACACTTTTTAGTTGTAGTATTAACCTACTTCACACAATACTTTTTAGCTGTGGTATTAACCTACTCCACACAATAGTATGGGGTAGGTTAATACCACAACTAAAAAGTGTTTTTTTTTGGAAGTCGGTTTTTTTTTTCATCTTCATCTTTTTCGTCTTTATCTTAAACTATTGCAGACCACTGCTGTTCATATTCCTTTTCTAAATTGCTCAACAATTGGCCCTTCTACTTATTACCGAACACAAGCCAGGAGGTATGTTTTGGACTATTTGTTATTGCATAACCTGCCACTGGAATGTTCTCTTATTGCACTCGTTACCACGTTCTACCGTTTTGAAATTTGTGTTTCAATTATACTGTTTATTTTTTATTTTTATTTGAAATTTAAAATGAATTTTAATCTTGATTTCATTAACAATTTTGATTTTAATTAATATTTTTGTTTTAATTATAGTTTTTATTCTAATTTCGTTTATGATTTTGTTTTTTACTTAATGTTTTGATCTTTGTGTACAATTGATTTTCCTATCCTCACTTCGAGTATAAAATTTTAAAATCTTGTTAATACGAATATTTATGAAGCTGTCTTTTTGTTAGTGCTGTGTACGCCTGTAAGTGACTAGCTCACCATAACTCAATACATATGTTATTTTTCCTTTTTGTTAATACTTCCAGTGAAAACGTCGTTGGTGTACCTTTCAAATAAATAAATAAATTGCACAACAATTCCTTTCTCCATTACTTGGACCACAGAGCCCATAAGAATGTTTATGTGGGTCATGGTGTACTAAATCTTAAGGGTCTTACGTAACTTGGGCAATTATTTTATCGACGCTTTATGGCGGTACGTTGACTTTCATTTCGAACTTTATTGGTAACTGTAACCACTAGTATCTCTGTTAGAAATTACTCTTTGGTTTACATACTGTCAAGCTCTTTGTACACGGCACGGTTTCTTTACGGTACGGCGTATAAAACGTGTTGGTGAAAAAACGTTTCCGTCAACAAGCTTCCAAGCTTCCATAGTGATCCATACAACTGACGACCGTGCGGCAATTAAACCGTTTTTCACGGCAAGAAAAGCGCGTACAAAGGGCCCAAGGCTTGCTTGCACTACAATTTACTAAATGCACTTAGCACCATCTTAAACATCATCTGTCTCCGTGATCTTCAAGCTATTTACAGAAATAGAAAGATGTGTTAGTTCAGCACTAAAAACAAAGATGTGGGGCCTGAATGTATCTCGTCATCAGATGATGATGAGACGATGAGATGAGCCGACCCCAATATAAAAGGCTAGGCAGATGCCTAGCCTTTTCCCAACTATATTGGGGTCGGCTTCCAGTCTAACCGGATGCAGCTGAATACCAGTATTTTACATGGAGCGACTGCTTATCTGACCTCCACAACCCAGTAACTGGGTAATACGATACCCCTTGGTAAGACTGGTTGTCAGACTTTCGGGCTGCTGACGACGCGTAACGACTGTCAAAGATCCACAAATGACAGCCGGGACCAACGGCTTAACGTGCTTTCCGAGGCACGGAGGAGTCTCGGTATGTAAAGATGGTCACCCATCCACGGACCAACTCCAACCCCGGCAAGTGTAGCTTAACCTTATGGATCGACCCGTGCGGCTGTTATTACGTAGCCACGAGCTCCTCCCTGAATGTATCTAAAATTGCTTAAAGATAGCTATAGGTGTGTCCAAACATAAAGCGACAACCATGCGCGGCTGCCGCGCGCGGCGTGCCGCGCTGTTATTGGACGACTGCCGCGCGCGAACACTTCTGTCTACCTGCCGCGCACAAACATTTTTACTAGAGCGCGGCAGAAATGTGTCCTGCAAACGCTGCGTGTTGCTGCCGCGCTCTTGCCGCTCAATGAAAGAGATTCATATCGTGCAATAATACACTCCTATTCGCTTAGCACTTCCGATGTATTCCGATGTATTTTTTGTCACTATGGTAACGACATATTACTGCCTGTTGACTATGGTCCGTGTATTCAAATCACAACTATCATTGTTTGACAATTTGTATGATATGGCTATAGCACGGCAAATTGACGTGGGTTGTCAGTTTGCATAACAATTCCCCTTCAAATTTCCCTGACTGTTAATAAAAAACCGGCCAAGTGCGAGTCAGACTCGCGCACGAAGGGTTCCGTACCATTCTATAAAAGAGCAAAAAATTCACGTTTGTTGTATGTGAGCCCCCTTAAATATTTATTTTATTCTGTTTTTTTTGTATTTGATAATATAGTTGCAACAGAAATACATCATCTGTGAAAACAACTGTCTAACTATCACGGTTCATGAGATACAGCCTGGTGACAGACGGCCAGACAGACGGACGGACACCGGAGTCTTAGTAATAGGGTCACGTTTTACCCTTTGGGTACGGAACCCTAATAATAAAGATGTAATAGCTTTTCTCTACTCTATGCCATAACATCAAACCGCATGGTAGCCATTAGAAAGTGTCATGGGATTCAATTACCGAAAACACCGTGGATAATGAGAACCACAAAGTTTAAAGTTGCGTAATGGTTTTATATAGTGTTAACGCGTACTTCCGCGTTTACGTTTGCGGTTACAGTTTGATGAGATTGCGTGTACAAGAATGCTTTCGTGTACGATAAAAGACCCTTTCTCATAAGACAACATGCCTAATGAAATAACTCTGTATAACTTTTGAGATGTCTGTGCAATTTGGGGTAAAACTTTTGAAAGGATAAGTTACGAAATACTTAGAAATAGTTATTTAGTTTGAGAGACTTGTAGTTTTACTGCAGACTAGTATATAATGTAAATAGGGTCAAACATTTGTACTTTTAGAGATAGGAGGGGAATTATTAAGTTTTAAAGACTTACTTATCAAGAATTTGAAAGTGACTTCAACTGAACTTAGCTCATAAGATAAATGTAGGTATACAGATATTCGGTGACTGAACTCAAGTACATTTTTCATTCACACAACAAAAAGTCAAGCCATTTGCTTAACTTACTAGAGACATCATTAGCATTGAATAAAACCTTTTCTCTTCAATTTGTTTAAAATAAGTTTATACAAATATACAAAAGGTTACTCAAGATCGTTTATCAATCAATCTGCCTGGCCTTTTCCCAACTATTTTGGGGTCAGCTTCCAGTCTAACCGGATGCAGCTGAATACCAGTATTTTACATGGAGCGACTGCCTATCTGACCTCCACAACCCAGTAACTGGTTAATACGATACCCCTTGGTTAGACTGGTTGTCAGACTTTCGGGCTTCTGACGACCCGTAACGACAGTCAAAGATCCACAAATGACAGCCGGGACCAACGGCTTAATGTGCTTTCCGAGGCACGAAGGAGTCTCAATATGTGAAAATGGTCACCCATCCACGGACCAACCCCGGCAAGCGTAGCTTAGGATCGACCCGAGCGGCTGTTATTACTTAGCCACGAGCTCCTCAAGCTTACTCAAGGTCGTTTATCTGTTTATATAATTATAATGGGTGTCAATTGTAGGGCTACCCACTGGCTGACTGGGCTGTATAATAATTTATCACATTAATTGTGGCATTAATAAATATAAGGCCGCTAGTAAAAGTCACAAATCCCCCCCATACTAGTTGATACTGTGTTAAAACGGGGTATTATTCCTCAATGCCGTGGCCTATACAGAAACAAACGAGGTTTCTCTAACAACAAAAATAAAATAGAACAAAAGCAGAACAGTTATCTGTGATTGTGTTATCATTGGACAAGGGGCTCCGGAATTTAAGTGAAAAATCCGAAAATTTTTGACAATTCCCAACGCTTAAGTGTGAATTTATTCGCGCACCGAATGCTTCGTATCTTTTATTCTATTACCGAATTACAGGACTACAAAAACCTTGCCAAACTGTCTCCGGAAACCCTTAAACTTAAGTTGCAGCGCAAACCATGCGTTTTGTCCCTTCGTCTAGTCGCTGCAATATGACGCAGAGTTATCGTTTGCATCTGCGTCTTGCCATTGCGTCTAGTCGCCGAGCTGTCGCATTCGCATGTCATTGTGTGTGCCATGTCTAAAGCAAATTGAAGGGAAACTCCAACAGATGGCAGCCCTATTAAAATTTAAAATATAACATTTTCGCAAGTACATCTTTATCTATGCATGACATACTTTTTTATGTTTTCGGCGACGTAAACGTGTTGTTGTGTCGTAAAGTTTATCGTTTGCAATAAAAAGAATACTCTCATAAAGTGTCGGAAGAAAATCTGCTCCAAGGCTTATGATTTTCCTTTTTCCGTCAGCAGACGCATTCCTGACGTCACGTCAGAGAGAATTTTATGAGTTAACTGTAAGTCATCGTCATTGTTCTCTTCGCCTTATCCGAATTTATTTAGGGTCAGCGCAACATGCCGTTACTTTTTAGTAGCTTAGATAAGCTAGTAAAATCCGCCAAGCATACTATAAATTGGGGATTACATCACTGACAAAATTGCTTGGCTCAGCGCTGGTCCAGCTCCACAGGTCGCTTAACTAATTGATTAGCATTCGAAAATTTTGTTGGAGCTGCTGAAGATTGTAAAAACTATCTTTACATTGTATAAATTCAATCTCCTAGTATTGTATAACTGCATAGCACATGTGTGTGAGCACTATGTATTTACCTAAGTACTTTAAAGCTACCATTTACTAGGTACGTCTTTCATTGACTTGAATGTGCCCTGGCGGCTGAGAGTATGTCATGCTCACTTTAATGTCTCGCTGATGGTGGCGTGTGTGTTGGATCATTAAGTTCCCTTCAAAATGGTTGAGCTGAATGGTGCTGATCCATGCGTTATGTTCGTGAACGGGCGCCGTCAGTATGGACTGGTCATGTCTTAGCTGCCACGGCATATTTTAAATAATTTTAATTTTTGAATTGTTTTGTTTCTTTTTTATCGTTTAATTACGGACTCTTTTAACATGCACGTTTCTCTACATTGTACCTACTCACATGTATAATTTGAACATAAATGATGTAACCAATATATTGTAACAATATTCTGATTTAAAAGAGTGTCCGTGGAGTTTCTTGCCCGTTCTTCTCCATAGGAACCTATTACGCTTTGGAATGGGCAACTAGCTTCATCTTTCCGACTGACCGACCCCTTGACAATTCAAAAGTACCTGTTATTGGTTTATTTGAAATAAATGTTTTGAGTTTGAGTTTGAGTTTGGGTTTGATATCCCTGGTTAAGGCTTCTCTGGACCGGTAATTTAAAAGTCCTAAGTGAGGCCCTTGGCAAAGGACTTTTCCGGAGAACTGTGCCTTAAAGGTACCAGCTATTTTTTAAATTAGCTGTATTACTATATTCCGGTTTGAAGCTCATGTGCCCTGCATCCAGCGCTCGGTTTGGCAACACGTCGTGTTTTGGTTTGCGACTGGCCAATCGTCATCCTGAAGATGCCTCGTTGAGAGGTGAAACACGCGTCTATTTCTTACAGGTTTTTTTGAGACTCTTGAAGAATAGTTAAGCGGAATAGGTTACTAAATATATCTACGTCTATTTTATTTTATAACGGATTTCCGCAAAGTCACGCCTGAATCAATTAACTGGCTCATGTGCTCTTAAATTTATAGGCACACCAGACATTTTTATCTCAAAGAATAACAACGTCTAGCAAAAACTTCGTTACAGATTTCTAAGAACTTACTACTCTCGTAAACTATCAGCCTGTTTGCCTACTTGATATGGTACCTAGACTTACTTATATAAAAGAGGATTCAAATTATGACTTACCAGCACATGTATAGTATGACAGCACACAAATCCAATGATTAATGTACCGATGCTACCTATCACCAGTCCTGCAGAACTGAAGGCGAGGGGCATCGCCAGCACTCCTGAACCAAGGGATGCCTTTAAAAGATGAGCTAGCGCGCCGAAACTCCTGGAAATTAAATAAAGACATGATGAGGAATTGAGAAATTCAAATTTTCTTTTTTGCATTTTTCAGGTTAGTGTCAGGTTGTATGTTGTATACAGAATATTATAATCATTAAAATCATCAATCAATTCTTCAAGTCTTTAACTTAGAATTTGCCTCAAATGTCATGATTTCATGAAATTGTCATTCAAAAGGGTCATATGAACTTGAGCTGTATAGATTATCGCCTTAGATTTTTAGTTTATCTCGGAAATGTTTTCGGCAACTTTGGGATAACATGTCGGTAACTCAAAGCCTGTTCATGTTGAATTTTATGAATTCGGCTAAAATAATATTTCAAATATTATTTTAGCCGAATTCATAATAGATTTACTGATAAGACACTTGATTTATTTGTAACCAGAAATGAAAACATAAACGTTAAAAATTAGACTTCCTTTAGTATCCAAAGTTTCACTTTTTATTTAAATGTCTTTTAATTAATTAGCATAGGAACTGGTACTATAATTATATAAATATACATAACCTAACATAACATTATAATTAATTCCACGGTCTAGTGCGGTGTTATCATCGTAACATCTCCAAATGTGACAAGTCATTAACATTTGGTGTAGGCTTTCATAATGAAACAATAGTTCTATGACACTTGTTATCTTGTGAAACTAGTTTAGCTATGAAGATTGGGTTTCATAGATGAGATGATTCAATTCTTAGTAGCTCTAGTGTTGGATTCTTTTAAGAACACATAACCTTACCTCACATTGATAGCTTTGTGTTAATTGTTATAACCCCAATTACATAATTAGGTTCTTCATCATAGACAACACACAAAGAAAGGTTTATTGGAACATTCGAGGTACCAGTAGAATACTTTTTTTGATGGTGGTAAAACATTAAATGACTTCTCACACTCTGGGCGGAACGGGGGGGCGTGTCAGACTTTTACTGACTAAAACCCACCCGTGTTCCTTCAGTTGCCTGTTGCCAAGGTCCCGGTATCTCTTTCGGACTTTCCCGCAACCCTGACAAGGTCAGTAGAATAAGTAAGTCACAGGTTACTCCTAGTTTAGGAGCCATAGGGTTTTCATTATTTAAGCTACTTTTATTTATCTGAACGCATCTCCTAATCGTTAAGTACTTTAGTTACAAAGGTTATCTGTATCAAAAAAAGTTTATTTTTTTTATTTTTTTTTATTAAACATTTATTTTCAAGGGAGCAGTAGAGACTATCACCAATAAATAGTTACCAACATAATAATAAAGAAAAAAGGCTGAAGAAAATTTTCCCCAGGCAAGCTCCTTCGTTCAAAAAGTGCATCTCCACAATATATTAATCCTCAGACAATTTTACATGGAGCGACTGCCACAACCTCCACAACCCATTTACTTGGTAATACGATACTCCTTGGTAAGACTGGTTGCCAGACTTCTGACTACGACTGTCAAAGATCCACGAATGACAGTCGGGACCAACGGCTTAACGTGCTTTCTGAGACACGGTGGGATCGCGGTATGTGAAGATGGTCACGGACAAACCGCGGCAAGTGTATCTATGCCACGGTCCCCGGCTTCAGAATTAAACTAGTTAAATCTGTTAGCCGATACTTTTAGCGTGAGTACAAAGCTGGCTAATATTTTTTTATTGCTTTTACAGTACGAATGTTAATTAGTCTTAGTTTACGAGGGCTATATATATTATGTGTGAGGTTGTCCTATCTACAATTTTCTATCTAAGGTCTTTCACAGAATAAGGGGAACCTCAGAAGGTTTAGTGATAACGTAAAGTGAGAAAAGTTCTCGGAAGTTTGTTCTCTTTATGTTTGAAGTAATTGTCAGAATTTTACTGATTGTCAATATTTTTATTTTATTGATCAAATGAATGTTAGGCTGTAAATAAATGACAATTTTCAGATTTTCGGTACAATCCGTAACGACTGTTACGGAAATAGAGCATAGAGCACGGAATCACCGCGCCGCCCGCCCGGCAGCGTGTATATAGAGACGGCCAATACTATAGTACTCGCGTTATAAACTGAGTCGTAGAGCCATAAATTTCAGTAGGTAGCATAATGAATGTGCAACGCCTTACGTCTTTTCGATAGTTTGCTACCTGCTCCATAAGTGCGAGCGAGACAGACTTATAACAATGATTTATGACCTGACCACTCAGTTCATAACGCGGCTACTATACCTAATAAAATTTGTGGCGCCGAAAGTGCGTTGAGTGCACAACTTCTGTCTAGGATTGCGTCATCATCATCATCAGCCTATAGCAGTCCACTGCTGGACATAGGCCTCTCCAATTGCACGCCATTCAGCTCGATTCTCGGCAACTCTCATCCAGGTGCTACCAGCGACCCTGCGAAGATCATCGCTCCACCTAGCCTGCCTGAGGGCGTCCTACCTTACGTTTGCCGATTCTCGGTCTCCACTCAAGAACACGTCTACCCCAACGGTCATCGGTTCTACGGCTAATATGGCCGGCCCATTGCCACTTCAGCTTGCTGCCGGATTACCTCATTCCGGATTCTATCGCTCGGAGATACTCCAAGCATAGCTCGTTCTATAGCTCGCTAGCATTGCCTACATAGCCATTTCTATGCGTTATTTGTGTCGTGCCGCTTCTAACAGCGGCCGCCGAGATGTCTCCGAAGTCTGTGGTTAAAGGCCTATAAGAATGATATAGGTCTTTACCCGATAAATCGATGTTTGTCTGTATTGTAGGTATTAGAATCGACGATATTACAAGTAGTATTTCTGTATCTACTATTTACAGTCTACAATTTATTAATTCCGTAGTCCTGGCGATCGTTTCCTTTATTAGAGCGGGATAGACTTATTGGTTCATCAAGATTGTTACGTGAACTGAAAAAATGCGGCAAAGCGTTTTTCAGATGAATTAACAATCTTGATAAATTGTAAGTAGACTACCGGATGAAATATAAAGGAATTATTGGTACTATGAAGGAAATTATTTGCTCGCTTTAGACATTATAACGCTCTTCAAGTTCAAGTTATTTCTCTACGTGAAATGAATACGTTGAAACAAAATCGCCTTTTGTTGTGCTTTTATTCTACTTAACTAACTATCATATTCTACTAACTAACACACATTAACTGAAAATAAAAAAAAATAAAAAAACCCAACTTAACTTAATCTAACAACAAACTAAAATATGGTGTAGAAAAATTCGTTGGCATCGCTGTCAATAGGTAAGTCGTCGGCGGCATTGCCACGTTGTATGGAAATGTTTATCTACTGGCTAAGGTAAAAGCTAGTTCACGGGAAGTGTCAACTAGCTAAAACTTAACACAACTTTGTTGAAAGTCAAAGTCAAATCGTAAACAAAAACGTATAAACCAACGTACAATAAACGTATTTCCTTTTTTCTATCGTTTCATAAACAATTTATTTCAAGTAGACCATTGAAAGACACTTTTGAACGTCTATCACGTCGAACGTCGTGTTGTGTTACATTTCATGTTGCATTGCATACACTTGCTCGAGGTCAGATAGGCAGTCGCTTCATGAAAAATACTGGCATTCAGCTGCATCCGGTTAGACCGGGAACTGACCCCAACATATGAAAAGGCTAGGTAGATGAAGTGGTACCATGCATGGTTGATTGAACAAAAAAAACACGCTACTTACGATGTGTTCGAAGCGATAGGCCTGTGTTGCGAAGGAATGTAGGGGTCCAAATCTTCTCTAGAGCCATTGTACGCTAGCTCGATTCTGTAAAATAAAAATAAAATATAAATAAATTAACAACAAAATAATAAACAACAATTTGAATTTCAAAAGTAAAATATAAATAAACAATTAGAAAGGTAGGACAAGGCTACGTATAAAACGTTTATCTAGCATAAATTTTATCTTTTATATTATGGCAATTTAAATAGTATGTGAAGGTTGAGTAAAGAGAATAATAATAATTACATATGACATACAGAGTTCGGGAAAATTTTAGTGAATCTAATAAACTACCATCATAACTTTACATCAGCATGCGTAGCTTGACAACCATAGAAAAGGGGTTTTGTCGACGGGAGAATAGACAAAATGACAGATTGTGATTGTTTATCTGTCATTTTGTCTATTCTTCCGTAGACAAAACCCGTTTCTATTGTGGTATTGCAGAAAAGGATATGACTAAATTAGAAACTTTGATAAAATTTAATTATTTAAGAGGTTAAAGAACTGTTGAATATAGTTTAGATTTCTGGAGAAATGTTTTCAAACAAAGTTTATAAGAGAAAAGTTTTCAGGAGTCAAGGTTTCTGTTTCTGAAGGACCAACCAAGTCTATGATTAGCTAATCTGCTGTTAAAGCACATGCTGGTAATCAACTTGCAACCAATCAGGTAAGTTGACATTCGACAGTAGATTAAATTATATTCAACTAAAGTCTGTTCTTTAATTTCGTAGACTAATTTGACAGGTGCAAGTGTCAAACTTCAAACTGAAAAACAAACAACAATCACATAAAATGTCAAATTAGTCTACGAGATTAAAAAACAGGCTAGAGACGCCCCACTTCGCACGCACGGTTTCTATGACTTGACATCAGTTTGAGATTTCTTATGATAATTATGTAAGTTAAATAATAATTTATTTTACACATAAACCTTCTGGTATTTTTTTTAAATAATGGTGAAAACCGCTTCAAAATCCGTTGCGTAATTTAAAAGAACAACACGGCCACACAGAGAGACACAACAAGCGACTTCATTTTATAGTATGTATAGATTAGGTAGGTACACTATGAAATATGGGGTCAGTCTGGGCAACCGCTCGACCGCGCGTTAAAAACCGAGTATTTTTAGTCTATACATGGACAACTATCCGATAGTGCGTTTAAAACCGGGTATTAACCAGGGCGAACACCCAACTTTACACCAAAAAACCACCAAAAATATACGTACAATTTTCTTACCCCAGCCCGCAGAAATTTGTTACTTGATCACAAAAATCTCCATAGCTTTTCAATGCACGACTGTACCACTTTGACATATCGGCTCGTTCTCGCTTACAAAGTGGTGTCTCTCGAATGTAACCCGCGCAATATATTAGGTACTTAGCTTATTGACAGGAATCATAATGTGTTAACCCCAATATTCAGGCGTCAATCGGTGTATTGATGAAATACTTATTTACCATTGCATCATGCAATTGAAGGAGCTGTTCATTGATTTTATTATTTTATTTCAGCAAGTGATGTCTGCTTTCTTATTATTATGTTAATGAGTTAGTTAATTGATGCAGGCGTGACTTTGCGGAAATCCATTATAAAATACAATAGACGTAGATATATTTAGTAACCTATTCCGCTTGACTATTCTTCAAGAGTCCTAAAAAACCCTGTAAGAAATCGACACGTGTTTCACCTCTCAACGAGGCATCCTCAGGATGACGATTGACCAATTGCAAAGATGTTATAAAAAAAATTGCCTCATGTCCATGGGTATCCAAAAATACTAAATTTCTAAAAAAAAGTACTACCTCGGCTTTTTAAATGAATTAGGAACCCGGTAGTATATTTTTTTTTGCATTGGATAGACCATGGCTAGCAATAATAATGATGATGTATGAATTACGGAAACCGTGAACACAGAAGTAAACGCCTTTCACGTGTCCTCTTCATTACATAGAGATAATGATGGTTTTTCTCAAACGTGATAGATAAACTATTTACACAAATACAAGTAGTAATTGTAACTATCTAAATTAAGAAAACTTGATAACAAGGTGCTCACGCAACACAACTCTGCCAACTTTGTTCTTTTATTATTTTTATGCCATTAATTATACATTCGCTGATTTATTGTTAAAATGGAAGGATTAGATTGAGATTGACGCTACCAATATTTGTAAATATGTGTACACCATATATCTATCAATCTATTTGATATATGTCATTTTTTATGTTTTAATACTTTGTACCTATTGAGTATAATATTTTTTATATTATATTATTCAGATTTTATTACGTTAATAGTTTCAGATAATAGAGAAAGGATTTGTGTCTCTCCAGTCAGGTGAATTGTGTCGATATTATTGACACACGTGCCGAAGATGTTTTTATATGACGGCACACCTGTGTCCGTACAGTAGAAGATTTCCATTCAGAATAACGTGATATATTATCGCGTCTGTATTTCCTGAGGGGATGGGTAGCGATGTAGGTATATTAGACCCACATTTCACTAGTTATGTTATAAGTCCTATTACAAGAGGGCTTTTTGTCATTATCTGAGCCCAATTTAGACTCTGGCCCATTTCTGAGAATTCTTTCTAAAGGAAAAATACTAAAACACTTCCCAACCTGGGGGATTTCAGAAAAGGCTTTTTATTTCTGAGATTTTCATGTTCTACTTTACGACCAATAATTTTCATTATTTTGAACAACGTATGATCGTAAGTTAATAAAACCTTTTTCTGCTCGACCCTTTTTCAAACGATCGATTGAACTCCAGAGATTGGAGCTAGTGACACCCTGATGTTTATTTGCAGTCCCTAAATTTTATTTATAGCTGTAAAAAGAAATGTAAAATAGTTGTAGTTCATTATACATTCAAGGAATACTTATACTTCTTAGGGTGCGTTCACACTATGTCGTGACGATTAATTTATCGTTTCATTTTGGTTGAAGTTGTGGACGACACGTCCTATAAATGTGAACACCTCCTTTTAAATACACAAGCTACGACGGTTTAAACGACACGATAATCTGATGTCACGTCGTAGGGAACGGTGCCTTAGATGTAATATATTTTTAAAATTCTTTTTTTAAATGTACTTTTAATATTGTGGGAGCTTAGTTCGCATACACTGCGGCAGGATATACAGAATACCGAATAGTATAACCTGGTTCTTTGCTTAGCGTTTGTCATGAAATAAACATATTTGTATTTGTTTTTGTTTGTGAATTTTGATTCGATCGAGAGTTCGAGACTTGGACTGTACTGCAGTCACTTCAACGGTGCCAGATTGACTATCGGTACATCGGGGTGCGGAAATGTCTGTATGAAACGCTTCTTTTTCAGTCCTATGCCAGAACTAGACCTCTAAACCTATCCTTCTGCAAAGAGGTGTGAAACGGGGAGACGTTATCTCTTCGAATATTTCTTTCAGTCTTTGGTTGTAAATGAATGATTTACGATCTTACGTAATTTAAACAACAGCATTTGACCTCAGTATGGCCTCATGAATCGGTCGCCATTATCAATAAAGTCACTTACTTTGAACTATAGTTGTCCGAAACCGTGTGAATCGGGGGCGCCGAAGGTTTCATTTTCTCCATATTGCCAGCCCAATTTCTACCGTATTTACTAAAGATGAAGGCTTGAAATCGTCAGTCGTTTTCAGGTTTTAGTTGCTGAATCATAAATCCATTGCCAAAGGTTATCTGTGAAAGAAAAAGGTAATTAAATTCGATTGTTTTTTTAAGGGAATGAATACAGGAATGAGAAAAGGTACAGCATATTTATTTGAAGGCTTAGTTATTTATTTTTCAGATATTTTTGTGATTATTTTCAGTCAATCAACAGCAAGAGATAATAATATTGTAATTAAAATGTTCTGAAGTAGGTATGACCTAAAATCTATAAAATTTCAATTTAACTTTAGATGTTCGAAAAATAACGAAATGGTACTCTATCAGTAGTGGTTAGGATTGTATGACATGGCTACACCACGGCAAATTGACGTAGTGTGTAAACGTTATAAACAAACGTACAAACAAATCGTATTAACGTTGTAAAATACGATTTGTTCGTTATCTAACAGAAGACATTATTAAATTGCTCAATGAACGCAAGTATTTCAGGAGATTAACTTTTAAAGTGCACACGGAAATGATAATTTTCTCAGTTTTCAATGACTGTGATTACTTTATTGTCCATTGTGTATTGTCCATATCTTCATTATTATACGCTTCATTAGTAGAGTAATAACTAGTAGTTATTACTCTTTGTTTACACCGTAGTAAGGTTTTCTAAGTTTGTTTATAAAATCATACTTTTATTATAATATAGGGTGATTGGAAGCTATACCCCATTTGAAATAAGATTAGACATTAAAACAAACCCTTTTACAGTCCGTTCAACCGATTTTGACTTCTATACCGTAGGCATAAGGATAGCATTAAAAGCAAAAAAGTTCCACAATACCAACTATCTACTGCGGCTGCCATTTGTCATGCCACCAACGCAATAGAATTCAAAATCGGTTGAACGGAATGTAAAAAAGGGTTATCTATACGTCTAATCTTATTTCAAATGGAGTATAGGTGCGAAGTCATAAGGAGGTGATAGTTGACACCAGTTTGAGCCTTACTTGTTTTAGATGAAGTAGGGTTTTTTATTTCTTTTATCTTCATTTTTTTTAAATAGATAATCCAATTTCTGACTGGTAATTGCCAAGAGTGCCCCAGTTAAAGTTAAAAAAAAGAAAAACTAGACATTTTTGAAGTCGTTGAATGCTTATAAAAATTAAACAATTTGCGTGATTTATGTCAAATATTTCTGAAAACATGCTCAAAATGCTCCAATAGGTGTCAACTGTCACCTCCTTAAGGCCCACGCTTAATTCCAATCTCCATGTATATTTCGAATGAATTAAAGAAACAGAACTAAACAGACAGCTGTGCTGCTGGGGAGTTTGTTGCGCCACTTCTTCTTCAAAGCTAAAGCAGTGGGAAGTGGTGAAGAGCGGACGTTTTGGGGGACTGTCTTCTGTGTGATTTTGAGGTTCAAAAACTGCTGATTTGCAGCTTTATGTGAATAAATGAATTTTGATTTTAAAGTAGGTAAGTATAGATAGATGTACAAGGAACAGGTTGTAAAGTTCACTCATCTTCCATAGAAAAGGGGGGTTCCTCCGACCAGACGGGTGTTGTGTCTGGTGGGCAACTGCCCAATGATTGGTTTCGGTAGTAAAATTCCCAAAAATTTTCATTTAGTGTAAGATTATTATTTTTATTAGGTACATGACTCTGTGTCCTAGATCTTTTTAATAAATATTTTTTAAACTATATCTTGTTCTCAATCCCAAATTAGTTTCTCTAGGCTAGTTTTAACTAAAGCTCGGAGTGACAACTAGTTTTATCTGAAAATTATATATATCAGAGGTAAATTCTAGTTTTGACAGGTATTAATAGTTTTAACAAAGGTATTTAGTTTAAGTTAGGTATTTAGGGATAACGAGTTCTAACAAAAAACGGGTTTTAACTGTAACATATATAATGCAAGTCTCTGTAATGTATGCTTGCGCGATGCAGGATTTTGTGTGACGTCAGTGTGTAGTTCGCATGTGGCGATGTAGATGCCGCCACGTAGGTATAATTGCATAAGCTTTGAAGCTGCAAAACCGTATCACCGAATTGTGCATAATCAAAAAGTTTATATTGCATTGTATGAATTTCGTTATTTATTTGATTCAAAATAATATGAATTGAAAATACTTCGTTTGGTAGTCATGTTTTTATTAATTTAATTTACCAACATAACCTTTGTATTTATTTTCCTGTTTCTTTCTTCTTGTATGTTTTTTTGTGTGTAGTTAGTACACAATTCTCAAACGATACGGAACCTACATTTTGAACGTTTTCTTTTGTTATTTTAATGTTTTATCTACAAATCATTTTTGTTTTAGAGAAATTCCAAGTAGGTAGTACTTGGAATTTCTCTAAAACAAAAATGATTTCGTCTCTGGGCCTCAACTAAATATCCTACAAATTATTCCATCTACATATTAATATTTGGTTTTCTAATGTGTGTATATACCTAGTGCCTTTTCTGAATAGTTGTTTTGACGACACGGTTGGCGCAGTGGCTGAGCGATGGACGGCTGCGCAACGTGTCGCGGGTTCGATCCCCGCACGGAACAGATATTTGTATGATCTGCAAGTAGTTGTTCCGGGTCTGGGTGTTAGTGTATGTGAGTTTCTATGTTTGTAAACGCACCCACGATACAGGAAGAAATTCCTAGTGTGGGGCAATGCTTTAAAAAAAAAAAAAAAACACTAGACGTCTTATCAGTCAGTGTTTTGGCAAACATAAACTACATTAAAAATACATTATAAACACAACACTTACTATTTACACTCCAGGGAATAGTGTTATTGAATATGTCAATGGTGATTGACAATTATATTTAAAACACCTTCATTAAATACCACAAAGTATCGCTCATTCAACCTACACGATCCATTGCTCAAGTAATCACCTAGAGACTATAACCTCACCCACAAATCTGTATCATTCATTGATTAGTTGACATTGAATCGCACAATAAGTGACCTCGTAGGTATCTACGCAATGTAATGGCCACAATTATCAACAGGTTGTACTGTAGTCTCAGATTATGTCAACAATGTACTGATTTTGACATACATACCTACTTGATTTGATGAAATTGGGCTAGGTCGAGTTATCAGCTTGGAAATTAGGTAAAAAACCAAGGCCAAGTGTGAGTCGGACTTGCACACGAACGTTTCCGGACTAGCATTATTGTCGAAGAAGTACCTATGTCGTCAAAGTCGCATCATTTCCTAATTAAGTCATGTCGAAGAAAGGCTTTGTCGGAGTACAGTAGTGTCGGACTTAAGGTATTTCGAAATGAAGACATATCGGAGTTCCGTATTGTCGAAGTAAAATCTTGTCGTATTACGATTTTTCGAAATTCAGTTTGGTAGTCTTCCGTAGATACCAGCGTACAATATTTAACACTACATTTTTTAATATACTTAAGTAAAACAAAAGACGGGGGAGGTAGACAAGGCCAAGCTAAATTAGTCCGCCATTTTTTTTCAAAATGGCGCCTTCCCCGATCTCACCGCTCACATACCTCAGGCGGTGGCAGTCACACCCGGCCTATGACAGCGTCGATTCGATAACAATTAAAATGAATAAAAATATAAAGTTTAGGGTTAGGCAGAGGAGCATCTATTATAGCACACCCACATTTGGCCAGTTATGTTGAAGTCCCATCTATCTGGGGGCAAGCCTATTGCCATCATAGTCAAAATCTGCCTAGCCTTTTCCCAACTATGTTGGGATCGGCTTCCAGTCTAACCGGATGTAGCTGAATACCAGTATTTTACATGGAGCGACTGCCTATCTGACCTCCACAACCCACTAACTGGGTAATACGATACCATTTGGTAAGATTGGTTGTCAGACTTTCGGGCTTCTGACGACCCGTAACGACTGTCAAAGATCCACAAATGACAGCCGGGACCAACGGCTTAACGTGCTTTCCGAGGCACGGAGGAGTCTCGGTATGTAAAGATGGTAACCCATCCACGGACCAACCCCGGCAAGCGTAGCTTAACCTGATGGATCGACCAGTGCGGCTGTTATTACTTAGCCACGAGCTCCTCCTATTGCCATCAACCAGGTACACATCCAGACTCCGAGCTGCTACTAAGAATATGTGTTAATTTACATACTATACCTACAAACGGTTGAGGTTGTTAACCTTAAAAGCCGGTTAAAAAATACCATGGTCAGTTTTACTGAACCATTTTGCTTACAAACCAATTACTTGTTGCGATTATGTGACATTGACATATAAACAGGTAATGGCTGGTTTGAACACTTCATTCAACGAGACCTCGAAACTTTCAAGTGGTTATTAAAATTCTTTGTTACAGCTGTTAGCTAAGCTATGTAATTAATAGTTAAGATATTATTAAACTAATTTGCAGCGACCTACGTTGTTACCTGAATTGTGTTTTGTCTAGTCAGTCATTTATCTATTTAAAATTGTTGTAAACATTCGCTAAGAAATTTTATTTTATGTTTTGTGTTTTGTAATGTACAGTTAGCATAAAAAGTAACTGATCTTGATCATGATTTTAAGTGATATTTTTACCGACTTCAAGGAAGGAGGGTCACCGTTCGTTGTTTTATTTTTTTAATAAACATTTAAACTGATCTTATTTGATTTTGAATTATCAATAAATATTTTTATTTATTAAAAGTTTTTTAAATCTATGAAATTGTGTAAAAATAATCTTGGTATTACATTATAATATTAATGACTAGAAATGATGCTTCCGTTTTGCAATAACATTAAAACCAAAATTATACTTAATTCTAAGTACATTTAAAACGAAAAGTTAAAATAATTTTAATAACTCAGCATGATTTTAATTTAATTATACGAATTAATCAAGCAAATCCAGCTTATTTCCTGAAACCCAGGAACGTAAATAACAGACTAATTCTGAGAAATTAATGAAAACGTCTAATCTTTCAATTGATTCAATCAATCATGTTGACGAGCTAATTCATTTGATTGATTACAGCAGGATTAATCTTAATAAAATTAGCCTGGTCTTAAAATTGGTATTATTAGGTACACTAGTAAGCAGTGATAGCCTAGTGGTGTAACCGTCGGACTGCCAAGTCATAGGCCTCGAGTTCGAACCCAAGCCACGCACCTCTGACTTTTCGGATTCACGTGCATATTGTATAATTATCACTTGCTTTAAAAACGGTGAAGGAAAACATTGTTTCTCGACGACATGTGAAGCCAAGTCAGACGTCCTTGGGCGACTTTAAAACTCTGACACCAGGTTAGTCCCTAACCACACGAAAAAAAGAAACTTAGGTACACTGACAAGTATTAACAAAGTTTCGTATGCAGAGTAAAACAAACAATTTTAGTCAAAAAATGGAAATTAAATACTTTTATATACCTCAAATGTCATTGAGGTCTTTGGTTAAAAGTGAACTCAGTATTTTGAATTATGTCTGTGCCCTGCGATTTAGGCGACCTGTTAAGTTTTTTTCTGGTTGTAAAGTATATTTTTCAAGAAATTGATATTAAATAATATCGTTTAAAGTAATTGCATTTCAATAAAAAACAATACCTACTATACGGGAGAAGTAACGGTAAAACCAATGATAATTTATGTGTGAGCACTGATACACGTGTAGCATTTACATCCAATCTTAATTAGATGCCAACTGAGTGTAAAAATGAACGATTATTCAGTTGTGAGAAGACACGTGTATAAAGTTCATTCAAAAACATAATTTGCGTAATAATCAATTAATTTTGAATTTCGCGGGCATTCTGCATTAAGTGATCCAGGGAAGAATCTGTCCATTTGTTTTAATTATTTATAATTTTCGAATTCTAATATTAGGCTTTTGGCTACTTTGTAAAAGTGTGTGTATTTTATATTTATTTATTATGTGCGTCTTCTTTCTAATTTAAACAAAACAAACAAACAAGAATCGTAATTGTTTCTATTTAAACTAAGAATCATCTATCAGAAAAAAAAATATGTAAAAAAAAAAGAATGAAAAAAAAGATTCTCTTCCTAATTTAAAATAATAAAACACCGTCAAACGCATCCTGGCCAGTCCTTCCTCTATGACTTTTTTTTTCCGGCTATTAACCTTTATCCTTTATCACGGCATGAAGCGTGACCATTTAGCTCGTAGCAGTACGAGAAAAAATACTAGTTAATAAAAAAAAACGTTACCCCAAAAAACAATCCAAATTCCTTAAAAAATACACTGCCAACCACTGCTCAATACTGATATAACAGAAAAAAAACGATTGTTGTATAATTCTTACCTTCAATTGTTTTAGCACTATTTACTCTATTTTATCTCAAAAGATGTGTTATCACAACGTGTACACTACTTCATAGCTACATAGCAAGTACTTTATTCGACAAGCAATCAACGTTCTATGAAAACTGCGGCAGGAAAATAATATACAGCGTGTTTTATTATTATTGAAAACTATTTAGAGCCCCGATTTATCCGTACCTTAAAAAAAACTTAATTTGTGTTAGGATTAGGAATAACATAAAAAAGTATGCTATATGTTCAGGATACGTTTTAACTGTGTGCCAAATTTTGTCTAAATTCATCCAGCTGTTTATGCGTTATTGAGTAACAAACGCTTTCAAACGTTTATATTATTATCATCAAAGTATACAAGCATATTACCTACGTGGGCTGTGGGCCAAGTAGGTACGTAATCCTTACTTTGTCTAACTTAATATTATAAACGCGAAAGTTTGTAAGTATAGATGGATGGATGGATGGATGTTTGTTACTCTTTCGGACCCCTTGACGATTCAAAAGTACCTGTAATTGGTTTATTTGAAATAAATGCTTTGAGTTTGAGTTTGAGTTTGAACTTTCACGTAAAAACTACTGAATGGATTTGGATGAAATTTGGCAAACAGATAGTTTATAACCTGGAAAAACACATAGGATACTTTTTATCCCGATATTCCCACGGGATCGAGACTTACGCGGGTGAGACCGCGGAGCGCAGCTAGTTATTAATATATATGATGAGAAAGAAAGAGAAAGAGTGGTACTACTGCAGCCATTTCTTTTCTTTTACGATGAGGTCTTGTTCTTTCTACATGTTTACCCGAGTTATCGAATATTTAGATTCACTCAGGATGCTTAAAAGGTTTCAACGAAGTCGTTATTCTATGGAGTCATAGAAATACGGAAATTACACAAAATATAACTTTAGGTACTATTAAGTACCTCGACATAAATCATTATCGTCTTTGTGCCCGGTTGGTGGCAATAAGCTCGCCCCCTATGACATGGGCCTTAAATATTATGTCGTAATGTGGGTGTACTGTAAATACACTTGTGCCTAACCAGATGTGTAGTTATGTCACGGCAAAGATGAATACAGATGGCTAACTCCGCAAAATCATTTAAATAAAAAGCTACTCTTGCTACGACACAATAAAGTGGTCACACAGAGCTAAATACCTCCAGTTATCTTCATCTATACTTCATTCGAAATAAGATTAGACATGCAAGCATAAGGATGGTATTAAAAGCAAAAAAGGTTAAAAAATACCAACTGTGTACTGCATCTGCCATTTGTCATGCTACCAACGCAATAGAAGTCAAAATCGTTTGAACGGACTGTAAAAAAGGTTTATTTAAATGTCTAATCTTATTTCAAATGAAGTATAGAAGTTGCCGCTCTTTTTATCGCGTAACTCTTATATCTTCTGACTACCTACGTTACGCTCACTGAATTGGCCCAACAAGACGGGCCCGCCGCGTACTTGTAGCTTCATACCTAAAATGCGGAGTGAACCATCTGTATTCATCTGTGGTCATGTTTGCTCAATAACATGAAGTGTTGACTTTTGGTCAGAAAAACTAGAGAAGTATACCTATACGTCATCTTCGTGATCAATTCTAACTGATTTTGTTGAGATTTCCGCGTTATATATGGTCAGCGAAAAAAGTCATGACACAAAATTATTCGATACACTTATTTCAGCATTTTATTTATGAGTAAGTTAAGAGTTAATTATTGTTTTTATTTTTGTTCCGATTTTAAGTAAATATGTATTTAGCTGAATAATTAAGATTTAATAACTGAAACGTAAATCGATTGAACCTAATGAAAACGGTATTCTGGACACGGTATTTACTGCATTAGCTAGGTACCAATACTGCAAGGTAACACCTTGTACCCGGTAACTTTAAAAGTTTTTCTTAATAGAGTTACTACGACTGGTAAGTATTAATTTATTTTATTTTTCACTTTGTGGTGTGTTTTTATGGAAGTCGGTTGTTTTTTTTATGGAGCTTTCTCTAAAAAAATAAAAAAGAATTTTCAAAATCAGTCCACAATTGATGAAAATATCGATGAACATACAAAAAAAAAACAAACTGACATAAAACCTTCTCCTATTTTGCAGTTGGTTAACAATAAAGAATACTGCTTAAACAATTTCAATGTTTAATTATTATTATTAAGTAGATATTACAAATTAGTTAGTAGTTATATAATAAAGTTATTTACTTAGATATCTTCTGAGTAAAAGGATTTCAATGTCAATTTAAGAGCGGTCTATGAATGCAATTTGATTCATATACGTAGGTATTATCATTGCTTAAAATTTCATAACTGTTTGCATAAATTTAAAATTGACTTTTATAATATAAAGCTTGACTAAAATGAATACGATAGAGCTTAAAGTTCATAAAAAACATTGCAATATTAATTAATTTATGATGCTGACTATACCAGGATCCTTACCTTTTTTGAAATCCTTTCATTTTAACAAGAACTTCACTGTTCAAAGTTTGAGTCACTTTTGAAGGAAAAATCAATTTCACGAAAAAGAAAAACCACGGCTGTAAATCCCGTATTTTTTAAGAACGTTCACATTCCAATCTCCTTCTTAATCTATCGAAAATACCTCGAATTTACCTAAATTGACTAGTTTTTGGCATTGATTCTCGCCGAGATGAGACTGCAACTAGATTATGTACGTTCTTTAATACGGGAATGGGTCAATAAAACAAGAAAACACTGTTTTGCAAGAAATTAATCATGAAGAAAATCCGTGTTCTTCATTCAAACGTCACTAGAATAATAACTATCGGATTGACAATGCCATTTGTTATTCAGGTTAGAAATAAAAATGTCCTCTGTATTTTTTCCCGAAGCGAACAATAGTGATTGAATTAATATTATAAAACAGTTTTATGAAAATCTTAGGCATTCGGAATTATAGTAAAATGACGTATGCGTTTATGTTATGCTGAATAGTTGGTCTTGTGGCAAGCTAAGCGGCTTTGGATCATGGAGTTCCCGTTTGAATCTTGTGTCGAGCTAAAAAGATGTAAATTGAGGATTTGTATTTCGAAAATTAAACAAGCTAAAGTGGCAATGAGCCGGCCATATTAACCGTAGAACCGATGATCGTTGGGGTAGACGAGTTCTTCTGTGGAGACCGCGAATCGGCAGACGTAAGGTAGGACGCCCTCAGTCTAGTTGAAGCGACAACCTTCGCAGGATGGCTGGTACCTGCTGGATGAGAGTTATCGACAATCGAGCTGGACTGCGTGCAATTGGAGAGGCTTTGTCTAGCAGTGGACTGCTGGAGTCATTCCATTCTAATACCAAAAACGAATACCACTGGTATTTGTTTCAACTCATATTTATTTTCTATTCCGAACGGATACCATTGTTTAAACGAATACTAAAATAAGTTCGAAGATATAAGGTACAGTCAGTAAAAATGCTTTGTATGTAATTTCATTTTTCGAAAATGTGAACGATCAATCTACTTATGAGTTGGGAAACTTTACGAACAAGATACAAGATATTGATATGATAATGAAAAAAGTCAAATTCTTGATAAATATGGGGCCTTTATAGACTTCAGGGGCTTTTCCGAAAGACGCCTACCAGAATAACAGGTGTTTTTCATAAGCAACTACTTCCAGTTAATTTCTGTTTTCCTGATAGTTATAATAGGTATAGGACATTACAGTTATAGGTAAGGTATAGGACAGTTTTAAGAGTTCTACAGGTATAGTGAATAATAACGAATACTTTATTATTCCTCTTTGTGTTTTATCGTTGGTTTTTGAGCAACTTATTGAGATCATTAAGGCGCCTATTTTTTTTTCATTTTTGTCACCCTGGTTCTTTTCAAAACAATCAATGATTCAATTTCAAAACCTGTATTTTTACCATTATTGAGCTAAGTATTAATTAATAAGTCGCGTATGCACCTAGTTCCAGTTCATTTATCATGATCATCTATGTAAAACTACTGGGAGAAGACACTGATTCCTGTAACACGGGTCACAACCTAGCGCAGGAGTCAGGGTTTCCATATATAAATGTAACATACTTTTATGTCAATAAATATTATTATTATTATTTTTGGTAAACAAATTTTGTTTCTTAGCTCTTTGGCTAGTTTAAGCTACATTAACGGGCTCAAGCCAAGTCAATGTAGCGTGTGTGTGTGTGTGGTGACGTTTTTTTTTTTACGAAGCATTAATGTTAAGAGGAGTGATTTCATTTTCCTCAATTTGCATGAACTTTCTTACTATTCTGCAGGTGTTTAAAATTGCGGCTTTTTGGAGTGTTATGTAAATTGAGTCTTTTAGGTCTATTAGTTTAAGGCTGTGGTGGAGATGATTGGGTATAACACCCGTCGTGGAGATCACAATGGGTACTACATATACTTTATCCTGCCTCCAAATTCTGGTCACTTCGTCTTTCAATTCAGCATATTTACTAATTTTCTCACCTATTGTTTTTTGTAAATTATGTGTATTAGGGACTGCAATATCTATGAGGTATGTGACTTTATGCAATATCTATATTATTATTATTATTATTATTTCTGCTTTCCTGGTAGTTTGAATAACTGAACAATTAGGACGGTTGAATTTTAAAATGTCTATCGATATCATTTGATACGAATCCGTCATGCTGTTCTCTATATATTTCATCGTGGGTGCGTTTCGAGGAATACTTTAGTTGCGCTTCATTGGTTGCGTTTTGAGGAATACCCCAAAAAAAGTAGCACGATGATTCACTTAAACTACTCTTACCTTATACCTTTGTAAAAATAAGGATTGAAGGTAAAAAGAAGAATATTGGAATGAAGCGTATTTAGATAGTATTTTATTACGATCAAATAAAAATATTAGAAAACAAAAATGTGATTGGGTTTGACGGAGCTGACTGTACCAAATTCAAGATGTTGGTATTCGTCTGTACATTAAATTTAATTATTTAAAGAGTGGTATCCGTTCGGAATAAAAAAAAAAATGAGTTCCAACAAATACCAGTGGTATTAGTTTTTGGTATTAGAATGGAATAACTCGACTGCTGTAGGCTGAAGATGATGATGAAGATGATTTCAGATATTAATCTTAGAAAATCCAGTTATTCATTAAACGATAACCTGAATTAATTAACAGAAGTTAAGTTAGTCACGCAAAGCGATGATGATGACGGTACAAGCAAGGAGGTCATTAGCAGGTCACAATTGAACCGGATGCGTTTTTTTTTGAACATGAAAATGACACCTTTTCAAACTTCTTTGATTAAGTACGAATTTTTTGTTAAGATTTTTTTTATAATAGTTGCGTAAGCTTCATCTGGACATATTTTTTTACGTTGCCAGTATTGTGTGACGTAAGACAAAATCATTTAGGTATGCAAATGTTTCGGTGAAACGGGTAGGTATGAGAATTTCTGAGAAATCCCAGAAGACTTCTAGGAATCCCAATTAATGAGTTTTCTTAAAGAACGACTTGGGAAATCATTTTTGATTTGATTGAGGTTGGTTGGTCTTGGTTTTATTATTTCTTTGACTTCTAAAGTTGAAGTTGAGCAGATTATGTATGTATATGTTATGGACCAAGTGATTAATAGGACATTATGAAAAATGCCCGGGCAGTTTGAAAAATGCCCAATATGAGAGGGCAATGTGATAACAACTATTGAAATAATCAAATTGACCGAGCATTTTTTATAATGCTAGTCACCTATGGGGCAGTATAATTAAAACCAGATTTTAATACTATTATGTTATTTTCAAACGTAGAATCAATCATTATTTCAGCCGAAAGACGTCCACTGCTGGACATAGGCCTGGTATCCTGCCTTTTCGCCAAAAATTGTTTGGCAGATTATCACTTGCCAACCAACGTTTCGCCGATGTTTCACTTTGACAACTAGCAAATTTTTGTATGACAACGTTTCATTTGGTAGACTTATTGTAATGCTGATTATTATAATAACACAAAACGTTTGGGACATTTATCATTTGTCAAACATTTCAATCTTAGCTTACGATATGTTAGGTTAGGTTAGAGTATGACCAGAAGTAGGCAGCGACTTGTCGCTGTCGGCCGTAGTCAATGCCATGGTCGGCAGCGAGGAGTCCTGGGACGCGGTGGTTTCCTACTGCGAGACGGTCGTCTCGCAGAAGGAGGCTGCGGAAAGGGAGAGGGAGATCTCGCCCACTCACCCAGCCCGCAGCAGGCGCACCGGGCGTCGGCGGTTAAAATAAAAGGAAACAGTTAAGTTAGGTTACATCACATTAAAGATAAAGTAAAAAAACACTCACTCACTGAGCACTCTTCAATACACTCACTCATTTTAATTGAACTCTACTTGAAAGTTGGCATTCCCATTCTGCCACTTAAGTTTGGCAATACTTCGGGCTATGTCGGACATGTCGGTTACCTTTGTTCTCCTACGGATCTCTTCATTTCAGAATCAATATTTAAAATCAAATAAAATATTTCCATTCATAGACACTCTGCTGACCTATGATGACTTTACCATAATTAAATGTTAAACTGTTGTTAAAACTGCCTGGTCGGACAGGAGCGGGCGCGGCTCCGAAATGCGAGCCCCCACCCCGCGCGATACCCGCGCCCCGTGCAAAATACCTGTGTATTATCAGATTGCCCAAAGACCACAGGGCAATATTTATAATGACGAGGCAATGTGATAAATAAGGAAGTTCAAATTATAATTTATTATTTTGCCCTAAGTAGCTTGTCATTATTCATAATGCGCGGGCATTATGAAAAATGCCCGTATTTATCACTTGGTCCATAACATATATACAGTATAGTCGACAGTTTTTCTTGGAATAACCATTGACGGTAAATTACAACCGAACGTTTAATTTTTTTAACGGCATAGGTAGCCAAACTAAGCTATTTTCATAGTCTTCTGTCTTATGGGATTCTTCTCTGGGGAGCCTGTGCGGACATTAATGCTATCTTTGTTTTACAGAAACGGGCTATTCGAGCCATTTATTTTGCGTTGAGCTGAACGGTGATACTTGTGTCATGTTCGTGAACGAGTGCCGTTATTAGGGACTGGTCATAACGAGCTGCCACTGCGTTTTTTTTGTTGTTTTTTTCCTGTTCTTTGTTTTTGTGTGCCTTCTGGATCAAATAAATTTATTACCTTTCTTTTTTTTTCTTACATTATTTTATTTGTCAATTTTGATTTTTAACCTTTTTAGTGGACGCTTTAATGTGAACATCCATAATTGCTTTGTTCAAATCACGAGGAAATATTGATGGTGCTATTTCCAATGCGCACGTTTGAACAATTTTATGGTATCACGGATAATTAAGGTAGAAACACGTACCTAGGCGCCTATTTTCCGAGTTATAAGAAAAATTAAGAAAATCTATCCTGTTTTCTTATTTTTTCTCATTAAGTATGATGGATTCACGATTTTTTAATTAATTCGTAGCTTGATGACTTGCGAATACAAAATTATAACATGATTACTGTTGCACTCTTATTTGAATTAGTTGAAATTGCATGTTTTTGCATTTTATCGATTTCGTGAGAAGTTTGTATTGTGTAATCCGCTGAAAAAGGTGGTTATACTAAACTTAATGTTTCTAAATTAAAATCTGTTTTATTTTGTACGAATCAAAAAGTGTATCGTTACTAAATGTCCAGCGTACAGACTTTTAGAGGTATGAGAAATAGGGTGTAAAGTTTACTCATACTCTATAGAAAAGGGAGGGTCCTCCGACCAGACGGGTGTCGTGTCTGGCGGGCAACTGCCCGACGATTGATGTTGGGAAGCGCGGTAAACTCTGTTAGCGCGATGCAGGATTTGTGTGACGTCAGGTCTATGATGCGTAGTTCGCATGTGGCGATATAGATGCCGCTACAGACTGATCCATCCGATTTGCATGGAAAAAGCTTAGGGCCTATATCATCTACATACATATCACAGCGCTCTCTCTCGCATAGTGTCACAGCATTACGCTGAGCAATGGGCGTTTTGCGTGGTTGTGACGCATATTATATTGTCTCAACTAGTTTCTTTTGTGTTTTTTTCTTTGCGTCATGTTCTTACCGCAAGTAAACGTATATCCTTCTTTCTTATATATTTTTAAACAACCTGTAACTAAATAGTACCTACCTATCTATGTTAAACACATTGTCTTCAAATCGTTCGAGATTAGCATTGAGATATGTGTTCATACGTAACAGAGATAATGCCTCTGCGGCATGCCTCGTCTCAAATTCACGTGTGTTAAATCGTTGGAATTGCTATGTGAAGGTATGTACATAAAACAAATACTATATAGCGGGAGATTGAGATTTTTTCTGACGAGTCTTATACAGAATTTTCTTGCCCATTCTTCTCCATACGGAAACTACCTTTTGGAAGAGGCGACTAGAATCAGTTCTATTTATTTATTTTTGAAGTTCAAAAGTGCTTTTTATGGGCCTTATTGAATTAATTATTTGACTTTGACTTTACATGGGAAGTAGGATAAAAAGGAATGTAGGATAAAAAAATAGACATATATAGTTAATTGATTCAGGCGTGACTTTGCGGAAATCCATTATAAAATACAATAGACGTAGATATTAGAACGCGACGATAACACGTCGCGTTTTGGTTTGCAATTGGTCAATCGTCATCCTGAGGATGCCTCGTTGAGAAGTGAAACACGTGTCGATTTCTTACAGGGTTTTTTAGGACTCTTGAAGAATAGTCAAGCGGAATAGTTTACTAAATATATCTACGTCTATTGTATTTTTTAATAGACATATAGGTAATTCAAGAATTAGAACTCAAAAGAGTACGTTTAAAATAGATGAAGAATAGTCACACGATTATAATTTTTTAATGAGCTTACTGAGGATAGGAACGAATAAATGAGCACCCTTTGTTTAGTATCATCACAGACATGAGAACTAGATTAAGTCAATCTCCTGAGATTATAATAGTAGAGATAATCCTGGTGGGATTATTCTGTAATCTTGCATACGAGAGCATCATAATCGTACTCGTATCAGTCGGGAAGACCATGATTATTAAGAAGATGTTGTAAAAGATTGTGATGATAACTGTCATATCTCTCAGATAAACCTACTTGAGGATATTCGTAGGGGGCCTTTTATTTAGATTTCTTCTAATGCGACGTAAATCTTGAAAAGCTGCAAAGTACATAAAATATATGTATCTTTTCAAGATTTTTGTCAAACGACATCGATATCGAAACTAAAATCTTAAAAAGCTGCATTCCCTAACATGCAGCTTTTTAGAATTTCAGTTATATAAAGAGCTACATAAGATCCAATACCCTGGGCAGTCAGGCATACTACCGACAGCGTTGATACGATAATTATTTTACCACTATAATGATATTTCTTTTGGTTTTAACAAACACTTACATGTCAAAAATATATGAAAAACTGTCTGGACTGCGGTCAAGAGCAGAGCCATTTATCATTTAAAAAAAAACCTATTCTTTAAAATATCATGTTGATACGACTCAACAAGACATGTAAGAACATAGACTAAAATTAATTAACAGCAGATTCGGATTAATGATCTAATTACATTCATTGATGATGGGTAGTCCCTGGTTTTTCCCGACCACACACGTGCAGGGTCGTCAGCAAAAAAATCAAAGTCATGTCTTCATTGTGGTCGTAATTTATTGATCAGCGACCACAGAATGTGTTAATGTGTCAACATTTAATCATAAATTCATGATGTTCTCGTCATATTTTTCTTGAAAGTTTCAGGGTAGTCCGCGTAATTCAATTTTTTTTATTGCAGTTCAGTATCAGGTTGTATGATGATTAAAATATGTTTCGCGACCGTAACAAATATGACTTTATAGAATTATAATCAACTCCTTAAGTTAGAATAATCCTCAAATGTTATGATTTCATTAAACAGTCATTCATTGAGGATTATATGAACTTAGAGTAATGTATTGTTGATTCTAATGTTTATAATTCTGTAAATCCATATTTGTTACGGTCGCAAATCATATTTTAATCAACATGCAATCTGATACTCACCCGAAAATTACAAAAAACGTAAGAAAATTTGAATTTCGCGCATTTTTAGGAGGTTCCTCTCTCTGGAGCCCTGACTGTTAGCTTGGACTCTGTTCCCGATACCGGTGAGCTACTATTTTTTATATTTTTAAATGATTTTATATACTGGGTGTTAGGGTAGACACCGTTATCCTTGAAACTAATGGTTTGGTGTTATCTATAATATACTTTTTCTATGGAACCACTCTTGAAATCGCGAAAAAAAACAGCTAGGTATTCCATACATTTGTGTTCACTTAAATCGACAAAATGTATGGAACAGTTGTTTTTTTTTTTGCGATTTCAAAGTTGGTCCCATATAGTTAACAACTGATTGTTGCCAATTGTACGTTTGAAATAGGTATATTCATGAACTGAAAATAAAGAAATTCGCGGTGGTCAACAGCCTGCTTTTAGCAATAACATATTTATATATTACACTGATTTACATAAGAATACCATGGCAATGACTGAAAATTAGTTCATGTTTGATAGATAGTTAATGTATGCAATATTTGGAAATATGAATTACTAGCTGTGCCCCGCGGTTTCACCCGAATAAGTCTCGATCCCGTGAGAATATCGGGATAAAAAGTATCGGATGTCCTAACCCAGGTCATGGTCTATCCATGTGAAAAATTTCATCCAAATCCGTTCAGTCGTTTTAGCGTGAAAGCGTAACATAAAAAAAAACATACAAACTCACTTTCACATTTATAATATTAGTGCGTAGATTTAGGTACCCACCTAGTTGGTTTTGTAAAAGTTCAAAAGAAAATAAATCATTAGTATTACATAGGTGATACTTGGAATTTGATGAATCCGATCTTAGTTTGTTGAGGAAAACCCTGAACGTTTCGTAATCGGTCATCGAACTTTTTGTAACATACGTAGGTGCAGTGTTTACATTGGTGGCTATGTTGTAATAAACATAAAAACTTTTTTACAAAAAAAAAAAAACACTACTGAGTGTAAAATAAAATTTAATTTCGGAACTCTTTACTTATTTTCGTTTTTTTGCCGCCGAATTTTGACACAATAGTAAATGGCGTTGAGTTATTGTGGATATTATTTATATTTATATATTGAACAACCATTGAAATAGCAGACATGGCCCCCTGAAAACAAGTGGAAGTAAGTACGTTTCAATATATCCGAAAGGTACTCGATCGATTCTCTAGGTTATGGTCTACCTATGTGGCAAATTTCATCCAAATCCGTTCAGCCGTTTTAGCGTGAAAGCGTAAAAAATAAACAAACACACTTTAGCATCTATACCTAATATTAGTATGCATTTTTTAAACAAACTTTTTTTTAATATCGTAGTTTTTTTTTAGCATGTATGGACGCTATACTATTGCAGGTTACTGTATTCACATTTTATGATACATTATAAAGATCGTCAGACTGGAGTTTTAATATTCTCTTATCATTTAATAGTTTACACACGAGGCAAGTAATTGAAGTTCCTAATCACTTGAGTTTTAATCGAGATATTCAACTTTGATAGTGATTCAACGTGGAATCACGTAAAAGACTTTCATTTCATACAAAGGATCATAACTCCCATAAAGACACCCATAAGCATAATCAGCCTATAATGTTCCCCCTGCTGGGACACAGGCCAGGGGTATCGTATTACCCAGTTGCTGGGTTGTGGAGGTCAGATAGGCAGTCGCTCCATGTAAAATACTGGTATTCAGCTGCATCCGGTTAGACTGGAAGCCGACCCCAACATAGTTGGGAAAAGGCTAGGCAGATTGATTGCTGGGACACAGGCCTCCTCTCTGTGAGAGGGAACGGGCCATAACCCAACACGCGGGCCCAGTGCAGGTTGGTAGATATCACATGTCTTCAATTTGTTGGTTCTAAGTCCGGTTCCCTCATGTTATTTTCCTTCACCGTTTGACAGTAGTGGTGATGAAATAATTTACGTATTTAATTTAATAATTTATTTAAGTAAAGTGCCTGGCTGGGTTCGAATCTAAGACCTACAACTCGTAAGTCGCGGCCTTTTCCACGGGTCACCACTGCTAAAAGAACACCCGACATGGCCCTATTATTGGGTGTAAAAAGACCTATCGCAAAGCCGCCATCTGCGCATTCTGTACATCATTGTGTAAAAATAACTACTGGGAAACGATTTTTATTTTTTGGTGTTATAATCGCTGTTTACGTTAGCGTGCAGTGTAATGCACGCAAAACATTGTGTTTATTGTTTCATGCAACGGTATTAATTAAACGTTTGCCTAAAACATGTCGACCTTTAATAAACTTACAATATCTCCGTAACCAGGTTCCAAGGTATGGTCCAGTACCAAAACATTATCATAATGACAGGAAATAGGCCTGGCAATTTGAGAATTGTATGCGGCCTACCCAAATGTCCTTTCGTTTGGTATTGTTCGTAGAGTCGTTGAGCTCCTTAATTTCTGAGTTGAGCTCCACTATTACTGACAAATGCTTGCACTGACTGGACAGGTCCACTCAAATCTGTGTGGTTCTTTCCTCAAAAGACCATTTCAGACTCTAATCTACATGGTCCTCATATGGCTTGACCAAGATTATGTCTGGACTTTAAAAGAGACTGTGACCTGTTGAGTTTGTTTCGGCCTTTCTTCTCAGAGTAGTCAGATAGGAAACGCTGACCTCATCTAGCTTATGTTTAATATTTTTTAATATGACGTGTAAATGTGATTCCAATATCCTATTTACAGAATATGCAATTTCATTTCATTTCATTACAAGTGAGTCTCGGTTGCGTTAATCGTCGTTATCGGAGCCTAACAAGCAATTACCTAAACTATTCGACGCTTGGAGCCGCCAGCACCCCACTCCGTCTCGCTCTCACTCAGTCCGCGAGTAGTATGTTGCGAGCGAGATAAAAAGTGAATGTGAGCTGAGTTAGGTTCTTAGCACCTGTTCTAATATAATATCACTACTGCAGACACTCTAGACTTCGCCAGCGCTACTGCTGAGCATGAGATCCTGGGTTCGACTCCCAGGTCAGGCGAAATGTTATCAGGCTTTTCCCTTAGGAATATCACAATAGCAGCCCGGATTCTGGATTTTTGGCAGTAGACTCGCTCTCTATTACATGGGACTTCAACATAACTGCATGCGAAATGTAGATGAAGATGCTTTATTTGGGTTACCCTTCGGGGAAAGAAGGGGTTAAGTTATATTATGAACGGTATATGGTTTAGGTATTAATTCCTAGCGGAAATTGAATCTTAACGTACAGTAAAAAAGCCTAGACAGTGCTGTATATACTTGACTCTATCAATCTATCCAGAAGTGGCATTTATTGCACTCTTCACTATGAAAGATCTAAATCATTCTCATAAGTATGGTTTAAGTGGTTCTTAATCTTCGGGATCATCAGATTTCTGGTGTGTGTCACCAGAAATCTCACTTGTCTTATAATGACGTCAAATGGCGGTAGCTAAGCCCTTTGATGACGTCAGACAACTGATGCTAAGATGATCAAATGTAGTGATTGTAATTGAATTAATTGCTGAATGATTCCATTCTGAATGATTTTATTTTCTGATAAGATATGAGTAAAACACGTGTATGTGTCTGATGGTAGTTATTTTGATTGTCTCCTATAAGTAAGTAGCCAATTTCAAACACATTGTTTGCCCAAAAAATTATATCAGAGGAATTTTAACCAGGAATAGGTGAGTACCGTTTTTTCTATCTACAAAAAATTACAAATATTGCTTTTGCTTCGGTATTATTATTAAAATTATATATTGTCACTATACTTTACAAACTTTGAGAAGTGCATTACACCATCGAACTGAATACTGAATACTTTTTATAGGGAACCAACTTCGAAATCGCGAAAAACAAAACATTTTGACATACTGACTAGCTCAGATTTTTTTCGCGATTTCCTTGTTTGTCTCATAGGAAAAGTTGTACATAAGTACAACGATCCCTTAAGGGATTTTGTATATGAAAAGATACACCTTATATATAAATCATAATAATGGGCATCTAAGTACCAAGAGGTGTGAAAGTCACAGTGCTTTGAGTGGAATACCTCAATAAAAGTCTCGGCTTCAACGCTTTGTATGTTCACTTATTCACCAACTGAATTATGTAGATGGTGACAAGCAGGTATGGGGGAAATAAATTGCTTATCAAATTGACACACTACGTCAATGTTCCGTGTAAGCCATTTCCTACAACTAACGAAGAATGAAAATTAAACATACTTAGGGCGAATTTTACTAAACTTTTTTACCGAGAATAAGTCTTATCTTGCGACTAAATTTTGAATTTTTGATCCACGGATAAAAGATATCTGACTTTGATAAAATCAGCCCTTAGTCGATATGGTAAACAATTAGCTTCCTTGACGTTATCTACATAATTTCAGGCCTCACCCATTCACGCATATCGACCTTCGATTTGGCCTCAACATGGCAAATGACCCGGAAAGGTAGGTAGTTACTGTGGTATCCACTGAACTAAATCGAGGATCATCGGTTAGATCGAACGTTTGAATACACATTGATTTGAGGGATTAACCAAGCGATTTAAGCCTTTGACAGTTTGGGCTTATTTGCCTCTTCTCTCGATGCGGAATGAGATGTAACTGCGAGTGTTGCTCATGCCAAATAATTCCCAGTCAGTTACTACTAGGTTAAGCACGAACTACACAAACCTATAATTTGCACAAAAGTGTGCAAGTAACAACTTCTGATTGGTGACTAGCATGCTAGTAGCGTGCTATTTCACCAATCCGAAGTTGTTATACCCGCTTCCTTGCTCACAGGTACTGTACTTCCTAACTGACACAAACTGTTGCAGTCCACTGCTGGACATTACCCTGTCTCCCGCCTTCCGCATCCAGTCTGTCTCAGCCACCTATTTTAGGTCGTCACTGGGGCTTCCAACACGCTTGCCTATACTCGATCTCCACTCTTGGACTCATCTACTCCACCGGTCATCGTTGACAAACATGGCCACCCCACTGCCATTTTAGCTTGATTAATCTGCAAGATATGTCGGTAAATCCGGTTCTTTTTTGGATAACTTAATTTCTTCAATTCCTAATTAAATATAGAAGCATATAAAGTACTAAGGGTACAGTTTACAAGATATAAATAATGAATAATTAGGTACATCTATGGGTACAGTTCGGTTCAAACTTAATGGCGGCTGGGAAGTTAGCTACTCGCTGCGCAGTACCCCACCCCTCACCCCCGCTCATCGCCGCCATATCTTCCAAGCCGCCATTAAGTTTGAATCGAGCTGTAGGTATTTACATAAATTGAAGAAAAGGCGAAAAGTGGAAGACTGACCTTGTAGAGGGGTTATCATCACCAGTCTGTTGTGTGTTTAAGGTGACCGCTACAATGAGCGGTCAGAGGGTTATTTATGGACAATCACGTGCAAGCTACTTGCATGCCTTTGCGCAAGCTACAGGGTTTAGTAGCAGGGTGCATACCCCTTATTATTTGGGGAAGATTCCATAGGATTCGGATTGAATTTGGATTGGAGTAGGTGTCGTCATTCGCTAGGATCCGTTGTTCAAACTAAAATTTTTAGCTCGTATGAAATGGCAAAACAGATTCATCTACACTATAATATTATAAAGAGGAAAGATTTGTATTTTTGTGTGTATGTTTGTAACGAATAAACACAAAAACTACTACGCCGATTTCAAAAAAAAATTACCACCATTAGAAAGCTACATTCACCCTGAGTAACAAAGGCTATATTTATTGCTAGAAAAGATTAGGGATCCTTACTAAAACTCAAAAAACTCAAAAAAGGTGTAAAAAAAATAGCTAAAATATTCTTTACATCGCGTACGCTGCGAAAACTATTGAGGATAGAATAAAATAATGTATTACGACTTTGCAGGACACATTATTATTTACAAAAAGTGTCGCGACAGCATATGTCTATTGAAATGACTTCTTAAATTTTAATTGAAATGACGCCGCTAGAAAAGGCTCTTTATTTGTATCTTGGTATTAATCCTTATCAAAATAAATTACTTCATATTTAAGACTGCTTCAATACCTTTATATAACTTTTTGAATGATTAAATTCGGAAATTCTAATCGAAAGATATCACGAGTTGATCGAAAGATATCACGAGATAGGTTGGTAGGTATGTATGTAGGTAGGTAGGTAGGTAGGGTAGGTAGGGTAGGTAGGTAGGGCAGGTAGGTAGGTAGGTAGGGCAGGTAGGTAGATTGGTAGGTAAGGTAGGTAGGTAGGGTAGGTAGGTAGGGTAGGTAGGTAGGGTAGGTAGGTAGGGTAGGTAGGTAGGGTAGGTAGGTAGGGTAGGTAGGTAGGGTAGGTAGGTTAGGTAGGTAAGGTAGGTAGGTAGGGTTGGGAGGTAGGGTAAGTTGGTTGGGTAGGTGTAGGGAGGTAGGTGTAGGTAGGTATGTAGAGTAGGTAGAGGGCAGGTAGGTAGGGTAGGTAGGTAAGGCAGGGTTGGTGGGTAGGTAGGTAGGGTAGGTAGGGTAGGTGCGCCGTAGATAAGTACTTAGTGCTACCTGTGCGAAGCCGGGGCGGGCAGCTAGTTCTAAATAAAGAGCTAAAGGTTAAGAGCACATCTAGGTGAAAATCGTATTTTATACTCACCTACCTACCTACTGATATTTTTGCATAATAAGTGTGTCATTAAGAAACATCCGATAATGCGATACCCAAAAATAAACTCCAATAACGTAGGTATTTTGACCTCAAAAATAAATTATTCCTTTTTGGGAGGTATAATAAAGAACTGGTTCAATAAAAAAGTTCGCAAAATAAGTTTGAAGGATCACTAAATGCAAAACGAGAAGTTTTGTTGATATTGTTTTGATAAAAATATTTTTGACAACATTGCGCAATGGACATTAAGATGAGTAACTTTGAAAACCATTATTTTTTGCCAGTTCCATCACTTAGCCACATATTCCGTATGTAGCCTGTTTAGATTAGCATAATCAACCTATTATGTTCCACTGCTGGGACACAGACCTCTCTGTGAGAGGGATTGGGCCGTAATCCACCACGCGGGCCCAGTGGGGGTTTGTGGATGTCACATGTCTTCGAATTATTGATTCTAGGACATGCCGGTTTCCTCACGATGTTTTCTTTTTCCGTTTTAAGAGCAGTGGTGATGAAATAATTTACATTTCGAACCCCTGTTTAGGTAAAATTATTTTAATTTGACAAGCCTGTTTCAAGCGTATAGCACTTGATTGGGTTTCGAACCCTTGCTTCGGTTTAGGTTAAACTCTTTTAATTTGACAAACCTGTTTCAAGTGTGGTCAGTAATGATCGTACCTTCGTGGTTTGAGAGAGACCTTTGCTTTGCCGTGGGTTATCAGTTATCACACGCTGATATTATTATAAAAATACTAGCTGTGCCACGCGGTTTCACCCGCGTAGATGTCGATCCCGTGGGAATATAGGGATAAAACGTATCCTACGTCCTATTCCAGGTCATGTCTAATTGTCTACCCGCCTCTCCTCTCGAACGGTTCCCGTATTGCATTTTTATATTCGTGATATCTTCGAAATTAAATGTCTGATTCGAATGAATTAAAAAGTATTTTACTGCTACATAAATACCCTTGATGTTAAAACTATTTATTGAATAATAATTAATATGATGTTGATAAAACTCCTTCGCAAATAATGCATTTACTTTGAAAAAAATTGATTACCATAAAAAAGGTTATAGTGAGTCAATCTTAAAAGATAGACATATGCTGTCGCAAACTTTTTTTTAGAACTTTTTAAGAGGAACAATTCCATCATACATGATATTTGCGTAACTTAAACCGTTTACGCAGCGCACGCAACGGAAGCTCTCAAAAAGGAATATTTTTTCCCGTTTTTGCAACAGTTTTCTATTGGTCGTGGCGTGATGTTATATAGCCTATAGCCTTCCTCGATAAATGGACTATCCAACACAAAAATAATTTTTCAATTCCAACCAGTAGTTCCTGAGATTAGCGCGTTCAAACAAACAAACAAACTCTTCAGCTTTATAATATTAGTGTAGATAAAATCACGTCTTTACTCTTTTAAGGGTTTGTTCGCCAGTTATGTTTAAAAGTCCCATGTAATAGGGGGCGAGCCTATTGTCATCAATTAGGCACAAATCTAGACTACAACCTGCTACTGAGAAATTCCTCTTGGAAAAACCCAATACCTAACATGTTTATTGTAATATGTTACCTGAATACATATAGGTATATATGACCGGTGCCGGCCGGTGCTGAAATGAAAAGGAAAATTCTGTCAAACCACCATTTACCTAGCTCCTTCTTTCCTATGGATCACACAAGAAAATTATAACGGGAATTAACCTAAGACCTGCGTCAATCAGTGAACAACTGTGGCTCAGTGGTATTGGTCCCAACTTCCGTGTTATAGAACGTAGATACGAACCCAATCAAGCACATTACTTTGTTTAATTTATTTCATCACCATTGCTCCCAAAACATCGTGACGAAACCGGTATGTCCTAGAATCGAAAATTCGTAGTCATGTGACATCCCACCAACCCGCACAAGCCTCGTCTCTGTGAGAGAGTCGTAGTGTCCCGAGGTTGGTGACAGTGTCATTGAACTTGACATTAAATACTTACCAAGGAGGGTTTTAGGTGAAAAATCATTTATCTACCTTCAAATGACTTGCATAGGTTAGTAAAAGATAGGTAGGTACAGATAAGATTGACGCAAACATAAACATAATCAGCCTATAATATTCTCAATGCTAAGTGGGAAGCAAGTTATTTGAAGGTAGATACCTACATCAATGTATCCTTGAGTCGGATAATTGGTATGTATTTAATGTCGTCTTCAATGTCACTGTCGCCAACCTTTAAAAGCCAAAACCGAAAAGCCTTGAGCACTTAAGGAAAATCATTTCCTTATATAGGTTTCTTTAAATGTAAAGGTTAGAATAATATTGAAGTATTGTTTTGGCAAGATTTATGATAAAAGAATGAGGTCAAAAGAAAAGACAATTTCGGAGCATGGGTGAGGTAACGCCTAAATCTTGTCTAGTAGGTAATATATTGCACGGGTAAGTAGGCTGCCCTTGGAAAATAGGTCAGATAAGGTGTAAAAGAGATATATTTTACTTCGACAACTTTACATTTCCTTATATTTTTAATAAAAACGGTCTTCCTGATTGGGGAAACGTTGCTAAGTTTGTAAGTTTGCAAATAGTCCCATTCATTGTTGTTTATGCAGCAATTTCGCTAAGTGGCAAAATAGGTGCAGCAGTAGTTCTTTCCCGGAGTTTTTCACCTACAACGTCTATCACAAGGAGCTCTCGTCTTTCTCCCGTTTTCCTGTTTATCAAAATTTTTATTTAGATAAACATGAACAGGATTTTATTTATTAAACTTCTTTTCCAATCATATTAATCATCTTACACACTATCGATCAGCACTTGTAGTTACACTATTGCTAAAAATAGGTATCCTATCTTTGCAAATTACAGCATTTTTTATCAAACAACGCACTATTTGAAAATTTTCTTTTTTAGCGTAATTTACAAGTACAGTCTTCGTGATGATTGGCAATACGTTAAGAGTAAAACAAATATTTGCTAGAGACTTTTTCCTCTACATTGACATTGTATTATTGAGCCTTGTTCTACTTTAATAAGGTCAGCAGAGTGAATGCATCACTCTGCTGACCCAACGTTTATTAAGTATTTATTTATGTACAAGTGTTATTTAAACGGTCGTTAATTTGCTTTGGTAGTGTTCATTCGAGATAAAGAGATTCTGGATAGCGTTCATTTGGGATAACGTTTTTTTGACATACATTTATTCGGGATAGCGTTCATTCGGGATAAAGTGTTTCGGTATAGCGTTCATTCGGGATAAAGTGACTCGGGATTACGTTTTTTTGACATACAGTTATTCGGGATAGCGTTTATTTGGGATAAAGTAATTCGGCATACCGTTAATTCCGGATAAAGTTCGGGATTACGTATTTTTGACATACAGTTATTCGGGATAGCGTTCATTCGGGATAAAGTGATTCGGGATTACGTTCTTTCGGGGTACAAATATTCAGGATTTCGAGTTTAGATATAAAGTATAATAAGAGTCGGTGTAAACAAATGTTTAACCAGGCTGGATGGCGACCTCAAATGATAATAATTCACACTGTAGTGCAACTCATCCTCTGTCTAGCCTTTTTCCAAGTATGTTGGGGTCGGCTGTCAGTCTACTTGGATGCTGCTGAATACCAGTTTTTTACATGGAGCGATTGCCTATCCGATCGCCACAGCCCAGTTACTGGCTGACACGATACCCTTTTTTTTAACTTATCTATTTATTTATTTAAAAATCTTTATATAAGTTTTAAGTATGTTGAAACTGTGTGTACTCCCCGTCACTTGTCCCTAAGGGTTCATTAGAAAACCAGCTTCAGGCAGCATTTGTCTGGCATTAATGCTGAAATGAACCTTTTTGGCGCAGCCGTGAGGCACACACATTATTGTTAAAACATTATTTTCTCTTTAAATTTTTTGTATATTGTGTTTCACGAACTGTGTCCAAATAAATGTTATTCTTTCTTTCTTTCTTTTCTTTGGTAAGACTGGCTGTCATACTTTCGGGGTTTTGAGTTCCCGTAACAAATTTCAAAGATAACACGTTTGTGTAACTGCAAAAGAGAATTTAGAACCATAAATTATAGTCAATGACGTCCGTAAATTATAGTCAATGACGTCCGTAAATTCTTGTTACAAAAGTACGTCCCTAATTTTCAAATACAGAAACACATTTTCCGAATTCATTTTTTCGAACTGATTACCCGCTTTTCTCCTTATTGCTTGTTACGAAATAGACGGAGACGACGCTGAAATTTCATGAAAAATCTGATTATTTGATCAAGTAGATACAGAAGGAGGTACCTCTTGACTTTATCGCGTGTTCCTTATCAGAAAAGTACGTCTGTCCATTGAAAAAGTGTTTCAAGTGGTTCGCGTGGCGATAAACTACTGATAGTATTTATATCTATATATTATGATGACAAAGGTATTTTCCCCAAAGACATTGTATCTCGCAAAAGCAAAAGGAATATGTAAGGATGTGCATGTGGTGTTCTACAGTTTTTTAGGGGTATGAGGAACAGGGTGTAAAGTTCACTCATACTCCATAGAAAAGCGAGGATCCTCCAACAAGACGGGTGTTGTGTCTGGCGGGCAACTGGGATTGATGTTGGGTTCTCGTATATATGTCCACTGCACGGTAAACTTTAATTGCGCGATGCAGGATTTATGTGACGTCTGTCTGACGTCAGGTCTTTGATGCGTAGTCCGCATGTGGCGATGTAGATACCGCCACAGTTTCTGCCTACCCCCATGGGAAGAAGGCATGAGTTTGTGTGTACACTGTATTTGGTATAGCCATTCGCACATACGGTTGGCTGTATGATGTATATGTTATGGACCAAGTAATAAATAGGGGCATGTTTCATAATGCCCGCGCATTAAGAATAATGACAAGCTACTTAGGGCGAAATAATTAATTATAATTTGAACTTCCTTATTTATCACATTGCCTCGTCATTATAAATATTGCCGTGTGGTCTTTGGGCAATCTAATAATATACAGGTATTTAATTATGGTAAAGTCATCATAGGCCAGTATGAAGTGAAAGATTTTATTTGATTATACATATTGATTCTACGTTTGAAATCAAAATTTTAATAATAGTTATAAAACCTGGTTTTAATTGTGCTTCCCATTATGTGACTAGCATCATAAAAAATGCCCGGTCCATTTGATTATTTCAATAGTTGTTATCATACTGCCCTCTCTTATTGGGCATTTTTTATAATGCCCACTTTTTATATTATTAGTAATCACTTGATCCATAACATATACATCAGTGGTAACATTTGCTCTACGGAAACCGCCCTTACATCTACGACATAAAGGCGCAGTAAATGTCAAATGACAGCGCCTTAACAAGTGTTGTTATAACTGATGTGTGGTTGACTGTACCAGCAATAATGTAAACCTTGAATGTAAAGATAACAGTTAAGTAGATCTGTGATAGAACTGTTAGTTAGAGAATAAAATACAGATGTATTTGTATGAAAACTTTTGCTTATACTAGTAATTATTGCGCTAACGCAACATGTTAAAGCAGATTGTCCCATTATTGTGGTATAGTAATTTTATTCATCGTCTTAACATATAATTATAGTATACAAAATATTGTTAAACATTTTAAAAGAGTAAGGTGTGGGTGGAGTTTCTTGGCCATTCTTTTCCAAACGGCAACTAAAACCAATTCTATTTTTAACCCACTTCTTCAAAAAGGAGGAGGTTCTCAATTCGTCTGTATGTTTTTTTTTTTCAATGATTTTGATGATTCTTTTTTTGTATGGTAGGTCTTGCTTCCGAGGTGGTCCCATATAAATTTTATTAACTTTGCATGTGTAGTTTTTGAGTTAGCTTCAATATAACGTATTTTACCCAATGAGTTTATCTAGACTATGTCTTCATTTACTCCTTCACTGTTATTTACATCAGCTAGTGGTATTCGAATTTGTGTGGGGTAGGTACCACAACTAAAAAAAAGAAAAATAAAAACTTTTTACAAAAAAAAACAACCGACTTCCAAAAAAAACACTCAAAACTGAAAAATAACTTTCGGAAGTCGGTGGCAAAAAACGAAAATTGAAAGGCAAAGACACCGACTTCCGAAAGTAATTTTTCAGTTTTGAGTGTTTTGTTTTTGGAAGTCGGTTGTTTTCTTTTTGTAAAAAGTTTTTTCTTGTTCATTTTGAAGTTCAAAAGTGCCTTTTTTGTGCCTCCATACTTCCATACTAATATAAACTGTGTCTGTCTGTATGTTACCTTTTCACGCCTAAACCACTGAACGATTGATTTCGATATTTGGCAAGGAGATAGATGACATCCCGAGGAAGGACATTGGTATTCTGGTTTTTCTTTGTTTTTTTGTCAGTCTTTGTTGTCTGTTAATAATAATAGGCTACTTTTTATCGACATACCACGCGGACGAAAGCTAGTAAAAAAGTAAAAGTAAAAAGTAGTTGAAATAAATGCTCTGACTTTGCCTTCAACAATTTGTGTGTATCCTTTCAAAACTATTCAGACACATTTGTCTGTTCACGCGAGCGTTTTTAGTCTCACTGAAAACTTAATTTTATTGTGTGATTTCTAACTGAAAAGGGGTCAAGTTTTAGAGTTTGTTCGATAAGGGTTGACGGGAAGAGTTATCTCTTCAGAAGGGTCAGCTGAAAACTTGTAACTCCAACGCCTACAAATCAATGAACGTATCTGAACCTTTAATAAAACCAATCACTGCTTTTTCTAGGGTCGACAAGGCTTAGTAGACAAAGTGAGTCAGTCAACGATAACCATATATTTAAACTGGGTGGCGTAAAAGTAATGTCATAATGTTAATTGGCTGCCATTTTGTTGAAAATGAAATAAAAGTGCCCTTTTTCACGGAATCCTTACATAATATAAAACAAAGTCCTCCGCCGCGTCTGTCTGTGGTCCTGTTCGCGATTAACTCAAAAACTACTGCACCGATTTTCATGCTGTTTTCACCAATGGAGTGGTTCTCGAAAAGGTTTTAGTATACAATAACAGTGAAGCCGCGGGCATCAGCTAGTTATTATTGAAAGGTGTAAAATTGATGACATTAAGTCGAAAAATTTTATCTGTCAACTGGCCACCGGAGTTTAATACACATTCATGCTCGTTTTACGGCATTTTGGGTTAATCTGGCTCCAATTTGGTGATTTCTTGTTCAATCTTGGCTTTCAAGACTTGCAAGGTTTGTGGTTTGTGTTGGTAAATGCGATATTTCAAAAAGCCTTAAAGGAAGACGCCTGGTACTGCTGTCAGATCCAGCGATCTGGCCGACCAGTTCAAACCGCCAATTCGGGAGATTACATGGCCCAGTAATTGGTGTTTACACGTGTATGGTGCGATTGCCACTTGTCCAGGCCCTCTAGGATCTCCCATACTTCACTCTTCAATATCAGTTCACGTCCCTATTGACTTTGCATCACGTTCGGTCAACATTTTTACACCTGTCCTTGAAAGATGTGTCAAAACTCGAACATTACACACAATGTAGGCAAATGTTATCCGTTCATTTGTATTTACTCGTCAAATCATAATTAGGTAGGTGTTGTACAAAAAAACTAATTTACATAAGGTAATATTGGGGCACGTAACTCAATACTTTTCGCAGAAAAATGGTTTAAGTACAGTAGGCCGAACGTCTGTTGTATTAATTTGTCCTTGAGCTAGTAGCGTACTACGCAGTTTGTTGTGTATGCAGCTCATTGTGATCTTCATTATAGAAAATCACAAGTAGAAACCGAGTCCACTTAACTTTTATCTATCAGTCATCGCATACTGCGATAACATTATTTTCAGAAGCTACTTATAGTAAGGGGGCTATCGTTTTTGTGCTCACCAGTTGGCGCCACTGACGAGTAAGGTCCTGTCAGTACTTTTATTTGATGTGTTTAAGTACCCATTATTATTGTTTATTTTATTACATTTTAAAACATCAAATGAATAATTATTTACATTATAATGTTCCTAAAATTGCCAAGCATGAAGCAAACAAACACTATTCTTCCTACAAGTGCTAACAAATTAAATCCTGAGTACCTAATTGTTACTTAAAATCTTAATAAGTAAAATTCCCGATAGAAAATCCCGAAACAGTAAACGTTCAGTAAAATTTTACATTTCGGAGACCTCACGCTACACTAGCGCCTCTAGCGGTGAATTCAGACGCGATAGCCCTCATTACCGTAAATGCTGGATGACATATTTTTATTCGATTCTCTATTAGGTATCTATTTGAAAAATTAAAGGTCCTAGAATTGGCAACCACCAAAGCAAAAGGAGTAGGTATGTAAGGATCGTAGCAGATAGGGTTCAGTAGTTTCTGCCTACCCCCATGGGAAAAAGGATGAGTTTATAACATCCAATATAATAATATTTTCAGAATGCTGAAAATATTATTGGGACTGCCCCGTTTTTGTAGCGCATCTGAGATGTTTGCGCTGAATCGAACTGACGACTTTTACGCGATCATTCGAAAGAAAATTTCGTCCTTAATAACAAGGTTGCGGGACAGTGACAACAGTATTCTGAGGACAGTGGCGGAGAACATCTACTCTCCTATTCTGAGACGTTTTGTGGGGGTGATGAACGAGTGAAGTAGTATAGCTTGTGCGTCGTCCACATGAAGCGAACTTAAATAATGTTTAATTCATTATATATAGATAGTTCATACATTTACTAATATTAATTATAAGAAATTTACTAACACAGTGGATCTTATGTTGTCCGAAATAAAGAATTTATTATTATATATTATTATTATTATTAACACTACGAGCAGGTAACTAAGTTAATGATACTTAAGAAATTACGTTCGACGCTAAGTACAACCTGTTCAAACCTTTTAACAGTTCCTACTACTTTAAAAGTATATAAATGCTTAATAAGGGTATCAAGTCGAAATATGTCGTTTTTAACCTTTAACATTTTTTGCATTTCGCATATAAATAGCATGTAAGGAAACTGGATGCAGAACTCGATTTTATATACGACCTTTTTATATAGGTTTTTTTTTTGTAGCGTTCCGGCAATAACAGACATGACCGGCAAAATGTTAGTGTATTATGTCTCTACCCTTTTGTAGACTACAGCTGATGTTATTTTATACTTATTTGGATGGATTACGATTGACGTCATACAAGTTTTAAATGAAGATTGCGCATGCACTGTGGTCGTATTCTGTACCAATCGAATTTGACCACATTATTCGTCGTGATTTTGATCACGAAGGTAATGATTGCAGAATCTAATCACGTCTATGTACTTAAAAGTTTCTGGCTAATGTTTTTTTTACTGAAATGTCGATAATACTCAAAAAAATATTCTTATCTTACGCTACACGTATTTTCCTGAAAAAAAAAACATTTTAAATACGTCCCTGCTGAAAATCCCCTAACCCATCATGAGTTGCCTTTGCTTACCTGGAAGTCTTTATACAGGGTGTTAGGGTAGACACCGTTATCCTTGAAACTAGTGGTTTGGTGTCATCTATAATATACTTTTTCTGTCGGACCAAACTTGAAATCGCGAAAAAAAAATCAGCTGTTCCATACATTTGTGTTCACTTAAATCAACAAAATGTATGGAACAGCTGATTTTTTTTTGCGATTTCAAAGTTGGTCCCATAGAAAAAGTATATTATAGATGACACCAAACCACTAGTTTCAAGGATAACGGTGTCTACCCTAACATCCTGTATAAAGTCGGGTCGTCCAAAGCATGGAAAATCTGCTCAGGTGGAGATTCACCGATGACACTGCCCATTTTTTTTTTGATGGTGGGAAGTTATCAAATTGCTTTACCCGCTCTGGGTGCAGCGGAATGTCAGACTTTTACTGACTAAAACCCACCCGTGTTCCTTCAGTTGCCTGTTGCCAAGGCCCCGGTATCCCTTTCGGACTTTACCGCAACCCTGCTAGGCATCGGTCCTAACGGACCCCGTCAAGTGTGCTGACATCTCTAGATGACACTGCCCTGGAGTGTAAATATGGTGCTGTTCAAATAACTTTTGGGAACACACTATAGTGTCTAGTATTTCCTACTGTCTGCAAGTTACAGGAACTGCGCTACCGAAGTTGCGAAACTCGTAGCCAAATTCTGGGCCGACTCTATTTAGATTGCCATTGACAGGCTAAGACGAAGACGAAGTCGTCTTCTCCTTAATTGAAGGCTATGCCAGCCTTCTTCACAACGTTACTGATTGGAAAAACTTCAAGTCACTGTGTAAACCATGTAAGATTACACAGTTTACACAATGACATGAAGTGTTTCAATTTTCTATCAACTCCTATCATCGTAGTTACAAAAGGCTATCTTAAATAAATTGAGTCGCATTTTTTCCTAAGAAACTCTTTAATTAAACATTCATGTTTTACTGTAAATATAGTCTAATTCAAAGAAAAACAAAGCACATAGCTATCTACGCTACGTCATTTATGTGTATAATTCTGGTACATAATATGTTTATATTAAGACGAGTTTAAGGTAATTTGTTTTTGTACAATGTAGTAGACAATACAATAAAATATAACAATAATCTATTGAAGTAGGAACACGAGTACGTGACAAATATGTTATAACAAAAGCAAGTTAGTTAAGTATTAAATAAACGTGAAATGAGACATTTTCCAGTAGTAGATCTCTTTGTTAAACCATTTTTCAGGCAAACTAGTCAGGCGGTGGAAATAGGTATCAAGAAATAAAATGAAGACTGTGTTTTAACCGTTTGGTCTGACCCTATTATGACGTCAAAGGAAATTCAAAATGGCGGACACCAAACGTCAAAATGTCAAGTTTCGTACATTTCCGACCGTTTTTCCGTAGTCGGGTTTTTGTATCTATTTATTTTCTCTCTTCTTAGGTATAATGTATTTTTCGTATTGCTAAACAATACGCTATGATTGACGGTGTATAATACAGCGTGACATTTGTTTGAAATGGCCTTCAGTAGAGGGGCGTTGGACGAGAACGTAACCGCTTGCAGTGAAACCTAGTTTTTTACAGCCGTGCTATGAATTTATTCTTCTTTTTTATTAATCGTGTTTTTTTTATTCGTCTTATTCATTGAATGTCAACGGTAGTCTTATTTAGAGTTCCCGTTTATTTGTGGAGTATTTTTAATTGCCTTTAATAAAAACAGGTTCTGTTAGCTAGTATTTTTTATTAGAAGGCACTATCGCAGAGGTTGAAAATGTCAAAATGTCAAGATAAATGAGTAAAAAATATTCAAATACAGAAACAGGATTTTACTAAACCGTTATCTGTATTACATAATCTTTATATTGTACAGCTGTTGGTATTATTTCATTTATTTACATCATAATATTGAAATTAATTTAAATACAAAACGCTGAATTTTAATTAAGCATGTGTTACATAGTCAACGCCACGCATGTTAATTAATTAATGTTACTTGCGGATCACATATCACATTGGAACGTTGATTAAAATAATTGTTTTTTAATAAAATTGGCTTGGGTTAATTCAGGAGATTATTTCTGCTCTTTTTAGGTATATTTATTTATTTATTTACTACTTTAAGCACACAAATGTATAGAGGCGGACTTAGTGCCGTAGGCATTTTCTAACAGTCATCCTTTGGGTAATGCAGAGACAGACAGTGGTAGGTGCAATAGCGAAAATTGTGGAATAAATATTATTTAAATACATAAACCTATTAAAACTAAACCCTAACCTAGGTATACTTTGAATTGATCCCGTGATTTTGAGAAAAGATCTTTATTCCGATAATAAATTATCAAAAAAACATGACTATTGTCTACAGCTAAACACGGGTCTTACAACATAACATTCATAATGTAACATCACGCCTGTATTCTCCAAAGAGTTAGGTTGAGGCGTACTCTACGTATAGTACACTCACCCACATTTCGCCAGTTATGTTTAAGTCAAAAGCAAATAATTCATTTTACATAGGCCTAAAAAAGGCACTTTTGAACGTTAACAACAAAGAAATAGAACTGATTCTAGTCGCCTCTTCCAAAAGGTAGTTTTCGTATGGAGAAGAATGGGCAAGAATCTCTACCCTCTTTTAAAAATGTTTTATATGGATCTCCGTAGCCATTTCAGCTCTTTAACTTCGCTAATTCCTTAAAATTTTCACTTAGTTAGTTAAAATAGTGGTCATAACCTAATGACGGTAGGCGTTAAGGGGTGAATATAGTTTTACGAGACTTTAAGATTTGAACCTTTTAGGAGTAATTTATTAATGTAGATGTATTAATTTTGTATTTGTCTTTAAACAATCTGTAGCATAATCAGTCAGTGTTCCCACCATATAAATACCTATAGATATGAGTTAAAAATAATTAAAAACCGGCTAAATGCGAGTGGGACTCGGGCACGAAGGATTCCGTACCATTATCTATAAAAACGGCTAAAAAATCATGTCTGTTGTATGGGAGCCCCCTTAAATATTTATTTTATTCTGTTTTTTTATTTGTATTTGTTGTTTTAGCGGCAACAGGAATACATCATCTGTGAAAATTTCAACTGTCTAACTATCACGTTTCGAGATACAGCCTGGTGACAGACGGACAGACAGACAGACGGACAGACAGCGGAGTGTTATTAATAGGGTCCCGTTTTACCCTTTGGGTACGGAACCCTAAAAACTCAAAACACCAATCCGTTTAAGGTTGCGTAGGTACCTAAAACCTGATATAATACTAGTTATTTATCCCTTTTTTGAAATCCGGTTTTCATTTAGATTATCCTTAATCGCCAAAAGCTGCAGAAAGTGATTGACGAAAACAAAGTTATAATTCTTGCGTGGGCGACTTAGAAATTAGTGAACGAAGGATAAACAGTGAAAATATTTTTTCAATTATTACAGAACGTGCTCCTGGCGTTTTATCCAAGATTTGTAAGAGCTAAGTTCTATTTTTGCTTTATTTATTGCTTTTGTTAGCTGACGGATAAACTTAGACTCGTATAATTAGGGTTTCGTACCCGAAGGATGCCATCCGAACCTAATAGGGAACCCTATTTACTCGCTAAGCCTCCGTTTGTCTATCAGCGGGCTGTATCTCTTAAACCGTAATAGGTAGACAGTTGATATTTTCAAAGTTTGTGTATTTTTATTTAAAAAAAAAAAGTTTATAATTAAAGGAGTCCTCGTACAAGAAACGTGTTGTTATCGGCGTTTTTTGCTCGATCATAATACGGTACGGAACCCTTGATGTGCGAATCTGACTCGCACTTGGCCAGTTTTATTTATAACTTTTATCCTGAAACCTACGGTTTTTAAAAGTCCGGATCCAGATTATGTTCAGAAAATCTGCTGTTAAATGTCACGGTAACATTTATGATTGGGCGGGTAAAATTAAAAGCATTTTTATTATTTGTTTACTTTTTTAAATTGCCTCGATAAGCGACACGTTAAAAAGAGCGGAGGGAGGGAGGAATGGGCTACTTATAACTGGGGTACCTTCTGAGTAAGGAACGTCATCTTTTCTACAAAAAATCAAAATAAAAATTTACAAAAAAAATGTAAATAATTTTTTTTATGTTCTTTATTGTATTTTTTTTAGTGAGCTTTGGAGACCATTAATTTCTTCCGCATGTATACGAAATACTCGGTCGTGAAACTTTTTTACGCGATTCCAATTTAGGTGTGTTAAAAACCCCCACCTTATGTGTTAAGAACTCTGTAAGGCAATGCAATTTACGCGGTTTGTTGCATCTGTCAGTCAGGGTAACAGTGTCACAGTTGTGCTGTGTCAATGCCACGAGTCCACGATTGACACCTTCAGCATTGGCATTAACATTGTACGACATTTTAATTGAGTTGATTGAGAGCAACCGTTTTCAAAGTTGGAACGTTTTTACTCTTGTTTTTTTTGCGTCTGCGGAATAACCACGGTTATCGAGGGAATAACGGACAAAGTTTGTGATAGAGTTTTTACTCTTTTCCCGTATATAATACCATTAAGCTGATTTTTTTTTTCACTAAGAGTTGGAGACTATTGGACCCCGGTGGGCCAATTTTGTTAAACATTTTGTTATTTATAATAAAACTTGATTTATTACATGTTTTCCCCGAAGGGTTAGTCAGAGGTGTACAGTCACGAGCAAAAATGTGTATACACTCAGCAAAATTCAATAACGATTTTCTCGTGGAATTACGATTCTAACTTTGAGATGATACCTACTTCATAATAATAGGGGTACCAAAATATTATGTTCGTCATATCCTAAAATTAAAATCAATACAGTGGGAGAAATTCACTTTTAAAAGTTGCTAAGTGTATACATATTTATGCTCGTGACTGTACCTGTACGGCTGTACTGTAGGTACACATTTGACTAACCCTTTGGGGCGATAGAATAGAAAATCGTTTATTGCCCAGGTAATACAGTAAGCAGGTTTATAGGGTTACAATATTACTTATCAGCAGATATTTTAAAGACCTTGTAATAGGGGGCGAGCCCAAGGTTGATGACAATATAGGGTAACTGCCATCAACCGGGCATTTATCTATACTCCGGGCTGCTACTGAGACAATCCTGACGAAATACCCTTTTTTTTTGAGGGTGTGAAATCATCAAAAGACTTCTCCCGCTCTGGGCGGAGCGGAAGGGCGTGTCAGACTTTTACTGACTAAAACCCACACGTGTTCCTTCAGTTGCCTGTTGCCAGGGTCCCGGTATGACGAAATACCCTACTACTAGACTAACGAGGCTGTATAAAGTACATATATGGGTAATTACGATAGCTAATTAGTATGACTATTAATCGATTACTAATAAACTCGGGCGCGAACTGTACGCTTTGATCAAGTGCAATACAATCAATTATGTTATTGGAGCTGAATATTATGTCATAGAATGAACTCCTTTATGTTTTCAGAATGCTATAGGCTCGCTGAATTGTTTGATTGATATCATGGTACCTACTGATTTCACACTGATGCTCGGCTAAATTCATTCGAGTTCATTGACCTCTGAGATTGCAAGTTGATTGCCAAAAATATGATGCGTAACACCTAAAACATATATTTTTATGACATATAGCTTGCACAATACGAAGTCTGTAATTTAATTTGGGTAAACCGAATTTTTTATTACGGTGTAACATAATTATTATGAATTTTTAATGGGCGAGTACGAATGTACTTACCTAATACAAACTGCAAAATTGTATTTCTTATTTACAACGTTCTGTTTTATATACTGTTTTAGTACGGTGATATAAAATGAAGTTATCGGAAATCGATTCAGTATTTGAGCTTGAACCAATTATTTTCTGATTTTATTTTTATTCTGTTAAGCATTTCATATGGTGATTATAGAGTTTATTGACATAGTCACTGTAATAAAATCGATTATTATTATTACTTAAAGTAGTTTTTTTATGCACACAAATGAAATAGATTTAGTAAATGGACCAAAACGCCCATTGTCCTTTATTTTTTTGTTACTCTCAGTATTTATGTTTTTATTTTGTTGTTGGACCTATCTGAGACATAATTTTGAATCAACTTTACTAGTTTTATAAAAAATCACACCATTAACATTTTTAATCGCTTTTTCAATTATTGTTCAACTGTAAATAAGCGCTACATTAATTACAACAGTAAATTAGTTTTAATGAATGACTACCATTGATAGCATTCTAAAACAAACGTTTGAGAATTTTATTGAAGTAACTGTTTGCAATAAAAAATAAAAAAACTTTTTGCGAAAATAATTAAAACTAAATTATTAAGATAAATAAAAATCACAAAAAAAATACTCACGCCTCAAAAAACAATACTGTCCACACCAAAACTGAACTCAAAACAACACAAAAAATGTTTTTTGTTAACCAAAACAAAATAACAAAAAATATTATTATTATTTTCGGAGCGCGAATTTTACGCAGCGCGCACGTGCAGGCACTGTGTACATAAATTAAACATTAAGCTACGACATTCACTACGGCAGAGGCTGCGGAAACAAGCGTGCGCGACGTGCAATGCAAGGCTTATCGAAAGGGAATGCGTGTGCGACGGAAGAAAAACAAACAACATGGAAGCAGCTAAGGGTATTGATATGATTTAGGTTCCGTACATCATTCGTTGTCTATCTCGCTGTAATCAAAATCAAAATATTTTATTTCATATAAACCTACATGGGCACTTATGAAACGTCAGAAGCTAGGTGCACGGTACCAATTGGTCGTTTACTATGGAGAAGAGCCGGCAAGAACCTCTTTGTCAGACTGTTTCTTTTTCTCAGGAACGCGTGGAGTTGAAATTAAGATCAAATACGCAGGTCTACGATCCCTTGGAGTTATAAAAAAAGCAAGTTTCTAAGTCAACGCAATAAAAAAATACGGCACATGGCCGGTTTTTAATTTTGAATATATTATCCTTTATAATAATCGAAGTTACAAAGGTTAATGTCTTAGGGGTTTTCTATCAGTCCACCTTTGGGTATGGCAAAGACAAACCATTGTAAGTGCAATAACTATTGTTATTGACATTGTCTTTGACATAAATCTCAGGACCTTGGGGTCCAGGTCCTTTGGAAGGTGTGAGAGGGGCCGAAGTCAACTCGCAGAGGCCTCTTGAGACCTCAATTAGAATGAGACAACCGACGATTATCCCTGTTTGCATTATACAAGTGCACCCAAGGACAACCCCCGGTTGGTGAGGATATGGAAAAAAAAGATATTAAACTATTGTTTATTTATTTAACCATTTATGCACACACAGATAGGTAAGAAGAAAGGAACAGAAAAATACGTACAAAGGCAATGCTTATTTTCTAATCTCTTCCAGCATGGCTGCGATAGGAAAGTAGATAAAAGATATGTAGACAACGTGTGTAAAAGTAGAAGAGAAAAAAAATACATAAGTCAAAAACAATTCACTAATTTAAATATAAACATACAATATAAGAATATACTATTCCATACATACTTCTAAAATAAATATCACTAAAAATATATATATATAATTAAAATTTAGTTTAAAATAACTATGCAACTATCACGAAGTGGATAGGTAGTCTTTCACTCTTCTTTTAAATACTGCAATAGTTTGGCAGTCCCAAATGTCGGGCGGAAGGGAATTCCACAACCGAACCGCGTGCACAGTGAAATTATTATCAATTGCAGACTGTAACAAAGTGAAGATTTATTTAGGATTTTTATCTCTTTTTACTGTTTTCAAACTGTCAAATTTGTTTTTGCCTTTTAATAAAGGTGAACCAAGCAGAAACAAATTTTTTTTTTTTTCGTATAATTTTACGTGTAGGTATCAAATGACAATCAGCATAATATTCTCACACTGTTTTTTACTAGGAAAGTATTTAAAAATCGTCAAACTTTCTATTTTCTCTCAGCATTAACATTATTGCACTACTACATCAAATAATTCCCAACTTTCGTTTTTGTTGACACAACACAATCGGTTGCCATAATATTTTCCCTCCAATTAGCGTATTGTCGTCGACGTCTTAAGTAAAGAGAATTTGAGAAAATAGACGTCGGTACTCGAACAAATATTATCCAATCGCGTGGAAAATTTTCAATTTTCCGTCTTTCTTTAGGGAAAACACTGCCTCAGACGGTCATACCTCATCTTGCCCTTTCATAAACGTCTGATGTCAGACTCGCATTGAGTTTGAAAGAAAGAAAAGAAAAGAAAGAAAGAATAACGTTTATTTGGACACAGTTCATGAAACACAAAATACAAATACCAAAATAAATAATAAATAATGTTTTTACAACGATAATGTGTGCCTCACGGCTGCGCCAAAAAGGCTCATTTCAGCATTAATGCCAGACAGAATATACTGTCTGACGCTGGTTTTCTAATGAACCCTTATGGACAAGTGACGGGAAGTAGGTACATACAGTTTCAACACACCTAATAAATAATAAGTCATAATATAAATAAACTAGCATCTAATAAAAAAATAAATAAAAAATAATATATATATTATATAATTACAAAAACAAAACAACAAGACCGGTCCCAGCAAAACCTGTTTGTTTTAGTGCTTAGATAGAAGTGTGCACGTTGCACTCACAGTCACAATGCGCTACCCAGTTTGGCTGTTTGGTACAGTAGGCCGTACTTCAGCGGTAACACCTAAACGGTAACCTTGAGCTGGCCTTAACAGGAAATAGGGTCGTTTTTTACTCCACACAAAAAGTTATAATTCGAGGTTCGGCTATCGTCTATTTCCTCCTCCAATATTGGACCAATTTGAAAGATATTTTATAAATTGAATAAGAAGGATATTTACCTGTGCCTCTATGTTTCTCTTTTTTAATTAATGGTTGTCAAATTTGTACAATAGGCCTCAAAATTGCCCGTTTAGACCGCTGTTGATGACAACGGTCTAAACGGGCAATTTTGAGCATTTTCTGAGGGTTCTAGTGCTTCTACAGATTATGTATTATCAAAACGGAAAACATACGGGCATAGAACTAGTTGATATTTATTTTACTGTAAAATTATTGCTCTAAGGTCATAAACCAGAAAGAAAACAGGCGAAAGCGTTTGTATGGAGAGGGGACCGACCCTATTTCCTGTTAAGCGTCGTACGAGAATAAGCTCCGCTCAACTGTTGATTGGCCGAGTAATTCGTCAACTCGTCCTACATGCCTGCGGTCCATTTACGACGACTTGCGGAAAATCAAAAGAACGTCCTAAATGGGCCGTAGGCATGTAGGACGAGTTGACGAATTACTCGATTGGCCTTTTAAGACCTCGGCGACGGATGAATTCTCCATACAAACGTAATACCAAAATCATTTGCAATTTGAGCATATTTCCACCATAATGTGTTGTTATTCGGATTGAGACAGTATTTAACTAGGTTCCTACATCTTTTTTTTTTCCAAAAAACCTAACTAAAATGAAGTTGTAGCCAATTGAATTTCGCACATTTTTACAGCGTAAATGACGTCTTTTCATATTGTTTTTTCTGTATTACAAACAACAATACTTGTGATATTGTTTCAGCAGAAACATAGCCTATATTATCAAGTTACAAATTATTGAAAAAAAAATGGATAATCATTAACTTTTCGTTCATCATTTTGGTATTAAGGAACACATCCAAATTTATCATAAATTTTCAATAGCTAGTAGTGCTATCGCGTCAAGCAAATGTCATGTCTATGAAAATGTGTGCGTGGTCGTACAGTTCACGGTGGCTGTGTGTATCGCTCCGACTGGCACACTGGCACAACATTTGTAGCACTCGATTCATAGTTGAGATCGATGCTCCGCCGGCCCCTTAAAGGCCTATAACAATTAAAATTCTTTCTGTCTCGGTAGTGACAGTTGGAAGTTTATAATGGTTTTGAAATCATTGATGTGCGGCCTACCGTACCAAAGATTTTTTATTCATAATAATTATTAATAATATTATTATATCAAAATAAACTGTATAATATATACCCAACACACCTTACCACGTAGGTTTTTAGTATTTGTTTACCAAGGGCAATAATGATGACAAAAAAAATACGTTTGCAAAATAATTCAAAACTGACGTGCTTTCCGAGACACGGAGGAGTCTCGGTATATTATGGATGGTCACGCATCCACTGACCGACCTCGGCAAGCGTAGCTTTACCTTGATCGACTCGTACAAATGATAATATTTAACCACGAGCCCCCCACATTACTCTGTCATTGCGCGTGTGAAATAATACAGGTGCGGAAGGTTTGAGTGTCCAACAATTTTCCTTCTTGCTTAGTACTTTTTACCGCAAGTGGTTTTCGAACGATGCTCGTCACATACCTATTCCCGTACTTTCCCAATTGGGTTTCCTTCGGGGGATTACCGACTACGTTCATAATAAGGCTTTTTATGCTGAAATGACATATACCAATGAATGAGGAGCTCGTGGCTAAGTAATAACACCCGTACGGGTCGATCCATCAGGTTAAGTTACGCTTGCCGGGGTTGGTCCGTGGATGGGTGACCATCTTTACACATCAAGACTCCTCCATGCCTCGGAAAGCACGTTAAGCCGTTGGTCCCGGCTGTCATTCGTGGATCTTTGACAGTCGTTACGGGTCGTCAGAAGCCCGAAAGTCTGACAACCAGTCTTGCCAAGGGGTATCGTATTACCCAGTTACTGGGTTGTGGACGTCAGGTAAGCAATCGCTCCATGTAAAATACTGGTATTTAGCTGCATCAGGTTAGATTGGAAGCCGACCCCAACATAGTCGAGAAAAGGCTAGGCAGATTGAGTGACATCTAACAACTCATACTGGGCCAGCTTGGTGGGTTAATGCCCACTTTCTCACACAGAGAGGAGGCCTGTGTCCCAGCAGTGGGATCATTATAGGCTGATTATGCTATGCTGTACACATTGTAGAAGTTAGCCACCAACCAGAAATTGGGGCTTGAATCTTATTATACTGTTTGTATCTTGTTGACTGAAGTGTACCTACTTACAGATAAAAAAAGAAGGTTTAACTAAAACTTTTAAAAGCTGCTAAGAGACCTAGAGTACCATTAAAACTTTATAAATTACGCAATCCGAACCAATTATTATGTCCTGGCAATAAATTGTTCAGTTGCTCAACAGAATTGGCGACTCGACGATAAAGTTGAGTCCTGTCAATTAGTCATTTAAATAAATTCAAACAAGTATCCTAAAGTGCTAAGCTAACCAGTTTCTCGAGGTCATTGATTTTTCAATTGGGATAATTTTAAGGGACCGACCGTGGAACTCTCAATTTTGCGCAGAAAAAGTTTGTAATAAAAGTAACACAAGCAATTTTTTATTTTCTATTTGATTTTACATTATTTTATTAATTCCTTTCGAGCATAGATCTAAAGATTTCAACGTTTTGCATTTTAATAAATATTTCAACCTTTGGAAGTATTTAAATTAAAATTCACTCCAGATTATTTTCAAAATACCAAACTATTTTTCAGTATTTTGAACTTTAGTTATTCTTGAAACGGTAGCAATTGTTTTTGTTTATTGGATGTTTTGTAAGTCAGATTATCTTAGAACGAGCTCGTGACTAAGTAATAACAGCCGCACGGGTCGATCGATCAAGTTAAGCTACGCTTGCCGCGGTTGGACCGTGTATGGGGGACCATCTTTACATACCGAGATTCCTTCGTGCCTTGGAAAGCACATTAAGGCGTTGGTCCCGGCTGCATTCGTTGATCTTTGACAGTCGTTACGGGTCCTCAGAAGCCCGAAAGTCTGACAACCAATCTTACCAAAGGGTATCGTATTATTACCCAGTTGCTGGGTTGTGAAGGTCAGTTAGGCAGTCGCTCTATGTAAAATAATGGTATTCAGCTGCATCCGGTTAGACTGGAAGCCGACCCTAACATAGTTGGGAAAAGGCTAGGCAGATGTTTAAGTCAGATTATTTTATAATGTAAATTAAGCATAGTCTAAGTCCGGATGCACTAGTTCATATTATTAGAATATCAGTTCACCATCGCTCCCACGAGACACGGAAACTAACACTACGTATGTTTAGCGAATTATTGTTTTAATATTCAATTATTTCCTTAATTAGGTAAACCCCATAGTATTGTATTGTTTGACGTACCTAAAGTCATGCACATGTTAATGAATGGACGTATTTTTCCAGTTATGTCTGAATTCTATGAAATAAGGGGCGAGCCCCTTTCCGGGCTCTCCAGGCTGCTACTGAGAAATTCCTGATGGGAAAATTCAATAATATTTTGCTAGTTTGTAAATCGAACACAGTACACCATGCAAAGAAAAATAAAATGTCTCATAACAAAAATGGCATTAAAAAGAGTTTTTAAGTTTACTCGAATTATGATATCTACATATAAAAAATAAAAAATAAAAACACTTTTTAGTTGTGGTACCTATCCCACACAAATTCGAATAACCACTACCTGCTATGTAAATAACAGTGAAGGAGAAATAAAATAAAACATATGAAAAAATATGAAAATAAATATAAAAATATGAATATGAATATGAATATGATATGAATATGTATTTAAGTAATTATGTATCATAAATTGATTGATTGATGTAATAAGTTGATTGCGTATTTATGTACTGTAAAAACTGTTTTATCTATAATGCATTATGATATATATATATTTTTTTTTTTTTTCTCTTTATTCCTCTCAATCAGAGCACCCGCCATCTAATCTCTTCGTGGTGAAGAGATTAGATGGCGGGTTGATTGACTGGTTGACTGGTTCACTTGGTTGACTGGTAGAGAATGCCTAAGGCATTAAGTCCGCCTTTGTACCTTTTTTTTGTGTGCGAAAAGTTTAAATGAATATATAAATAAATAAGGAGTAAATGAAAACATCATCTAGATAAACTAAGGTGGGAAAAATACATAATATTGAAGCTAACTCAAAAACTACGCAAGCAAAGTTAATAAAATTTATATGGGACCACCTCGGAAGCATGACCTACCATACAAAATAAAGAATAATCAAAATCGATTCACAATTGGCGGAGTAATCGCGTAAAATCCATACAAAAAAAAAAAACCTACAGATGAATTGAGAACCTCCTCCTTTTTGAAGAAGTCGGTTAAAAACACTGCCTCGTAGGTCTAGTGGTCGCATGAGAACCCGGGTACGATTCGCGTGTCGAGCAAACTGTTATTGGGTTTTCGGGTACTTGTATCCGATTGATGGCCCGCCCCATATTACATGGGACTTAAACATAAATGGCGAAATGTGGGTGTACTAAATAGGTACACCTCTGTCTAAACCTTCAGGGAATACAGGCGTGAGGTTATGAAAAAAAAAAACACTAGGCGACTAGACCTTTTCCTTATAATGAAAAAAAAAATCCTCATAAATATATTTCCTTAAAATACATTGATTGATTTAGTCACACTTTATGATTGAAATATAATCAAAAACCTATTTTTCTGTTTACTTAAAATTACTTAGGTACTACTTTATGCCAACCACATAGTAGGCTATGTGGTTGATATAAAGTACAGAAGGTAGGTAGAAGTAGGTACATTTGTCCTATTATGAGTAATTCAGGTAAATTAATATAATTGTAGAAAAACCATTTCTACTAGTAATTGTTTATGCAAAGTAACGTCATGTTATTAAAATATTTGTTGATTAACTGTTAAGTGGGTATCTACTGGCCACAGTCCACACGCAATGTTTTCATGAAACCAGTAGAATATACATTGGCTACCAAGTTGATTTATCTACTTAGGTAATAATACCAATCATCGACTTCTGAGCTCTGGCCTATAGACTATCGGATTTCAGTTTAGGGGATGTTATATTTTTTACGTTTTTTGCAATTTGCAGGTCAGTGTCAGGTTGCGTGTTGATTGCGGAATAGTCCGAAAGGGATACCGGGACCCTGGCAACAGGCAACTGAAGGAACACGGGTGGGTTTTAGTCAGTAAGTGTCTGACACGCCCTTCGCTCCGCCCAGAGCGGGAGAAGTCATTTGATGATTTCCCAAAAAAAAAAAAAAAAGTTCTGTGTTGATAAAAAATCAATAACTCTCTAAGCTAAAATTACCTTATTCTAAATACTACCTAACACTGACCTGCAAATTGCAAAAAAAAAAAAACATTTTTGGAAGATTGATATTTGATTGATTGATTAATCAGCCCTGACGCTTTTGCCTCAATAATCATCGTTATTTAAAAAAGTCTCTGTTATGCGTACACAATCACTTCTACGCACTGTAATTTATCTACAAAATGATGATTGCGGCATTGACACGATACTGTGAAGAGGATAATCACTTGATGACTAAACGTCATAGGTACTAGAAAATTGTGTACACCTGGAAAATAATAAGACGTAAATAAGGTTAATTGGACTTGTTATTATCTAAATGAATTTCTATTTTTTTACCCGACTACGGCGAAGAAAAAAGGAGGGTTAGGATTTTGACCGGTATGTATGTATGTATGTATGTATGTATGTTCATCTGTTCCCTCCTATCTTCTAAAGCACTCATCACAATTTGACAAATGAGGTATCTTTGGAAGCGTCTTGATTGTCCGCTGGTTATAACCATTTCCCATCGCCATTTTTAATTTAATGATAAATGATTTATTTCTGTAAGTAGGTTTGTACAAACACTTTTACACGTCAAACACATTTTTAAAACTAGATGAGGTCGGCGAATGTGACGTCACATAACCTATAGGCTATGTGACGTCACATTAAATTAAAAATGGCGACCTCTAGAGGACATAAAGTCAGCAACTAAAAAAAAATTATTGTTTAATCGTACCATGTTGGGTATCAAATGAAAGGGCTTAATGAGCACATTTCAAAAATATATATATATTATAAAACCAAAAGAATTTAAAAAAAAAAAATAAGTAATAAAAACTAAAACCCAACTACGACTAAAAAGGTATAAACAAGACCCCACAGACAGACAAATTAAAAATCCGGAGTCACACGTGTTAGGGCATAAATCGAACAGATTACGTGTGACTACGGATTTTTTATTTGTCTGTCTGTGGGGTCTTGTTTATACCTTTTTAGTCGAAGTTGGGTTTTAGTTTTTTAGTTAGAATATATGTTAGGCAGTATGCACTTCCCTTAACAAACTCTCTCATAAGAAGTTCTTTCTGCTTTCGTGAGATCCTACAGACAACACAAAACGAAGCTTATTATCCTTACTAGTATTTATATTAATATTATAAATGTGAAAGTGAGTTTGTTTGTTACGCTTTCACGCTAAAACGGCTGAACGGATTTGTATGAAGTTTGGCACATAGATAGATCATGACCTGGAGAAGGTCAAAGGCTACTTTTCATCCTGGATCGCAGATGAAGTCGCGGGTAACAGCTAGCTTGTTATAAATGGGAGGTAAATATATGTATAAATTAATGTACTGTCTGTTCCAAAATATAAACAAATGGATCATAAACCGTACCTGCCAAATTGAGTGATTTGATTTGAATACTCGAAATTCTAATTTTAAATCATTTTAAAGATATTTTTTATGTGATAATAGAGGTTAATTTTTTATAAACTTAATTTTTCATTCAAATAATAATTGCTGGAAAATGTAATGAGATATAGAGTTGAAACGTTTTAAATACAGACGACTAAGATACTAATTCTCTTTAGTAAGTGATTGCGTATGGAGTTCACCTGAACCGGGTTTGTTTACACTTTCGTGAGAAACAATTGGAACAGCCCATAATTATTCAATCTGCCTAGCCTTTTCCCAACTATATTGTGGTCGGCTATCAGTCTAACCGGTTGTAGCTGAATACCATTATTTTACATGGAGTGACTGTCTATCTGACCTCCACAACCCAGTAACTGGGCAATACGATACTCCTTGGTAAGACTGTCAGATTCTTGGGCTTCTGACGACTCGTAAAGACAGTCAAAGATCCACGAATGACAGCCGGGACCAACGGCTTAACGTGCTTTCCGAGGCATGGAGGACTCTCGGTATGTAATGATGGTCACCCATTCACAGACCAACCCCGGCAAGCGTAGCTTAACCTGATAGATCGACCCGAGCGGCTGTTATTACTTAGCCACGAGCTCCTCTACCGACCTTACTTATTATAAGATCAATTTTCGTGTCTATAAATAGAACAAAAAGCTAATCAGTAGGTAAGTTTAATAATACTTTACTATTATTATTATTGTAGTACTATTATTGCACTGTAATCAGTATTCGTTCCCTTTCAATTTTAGCCTTCATCGGATGGTTGGCGGCCTTGTATATGTATATGCTAGTCGCCCAGCCACTGAGATGTTTTGATAGATAATTCAATTATACAGGGTGTTTTAAACAGTCTTCCAAAAAACACTCAAAACTGAAAAATAACTTTAATTTCAGAAGTCGGTGTCTTTGTTTTTCAATTTTCGTTTATTGCCACCGACTTCCGAAATTAAAGTTATTTTTCAGTTTTGAGTGTTCTTTTTTTGGAAGTCGTTTTTTTTTTTTTGTAAAATGTTTTTATTTTTCACTTTTTAGTAGTGGTACCTATCCCATACAAATTCGAATACCACTAGCTGATGAAAATAATAGTGAAGGAGTAAATGAAAACATCGTCTAGATAAACTAAGTAGGAAAAATACTTAATATTGACGCTATCTCAAAAACTACCCAAGCAAAGTTAATAAAGTTTATATGAGACCACCTCGGAAGCATGACCTACCATACAAAAAAAGAATCATCAAAATCGATTCATAATTGGCGGAGTAATCGCGTAACAAACGTACAAAACAAAAAAAACATACAGACGAATTGAGAACCTCCTCCTTTTTGAAGAAGTCGGTTAAAAATAGATGTGTAAGTTAAACTATATTTATATAATAAACTGTGTAGTTGGAAATTACATTAATTGTATGCGTATTGATATTCCCAAGAACACGCATGGGCTCGTGGTTAAGCAATATCATACGCTTGCTGAGGTTGGTCCGAGGATGGGTGACAATCCATTACTTGTCGACACCCCTCTGTGCCTCGGAAAGCACGTTAAGCCGCTGGTCGTCCCGTCCCAGTAACTGTGTTGTGGCGGTCAGATAGGCGGTCGCTCTATGTAAAATACTGGTATTCTGCTCCATCTGGTTATACAGGAAGGCGGCCCCATCATAGCTGTGAAAAGGCTTCATAAAATTAAAATAATAAAATACATTTATATCAGACTTAAAAATGATACTAATATTATAAATTCGAAAGTAATTCTGTCTGTCTGTCTGTATGTTACTTTTTCACGCCTAAACCACGGAACGGATTTCGATAAAATTTTGCAAGGAGATAGATGGTATCCCGGGGAAGCACATAGGCTAGTTTTTTTCGACATACCACGCGGGCGAAGCCGCGGAAGCTAGTTGTCTTTATAATGTCCGCAGCGGTTTCAGCCGAGTAAGTCTCGATCCCGTGGGAATATCGGGATAAAAAAATCCTATGTCCTATTCCAGGTCCCTGTGCCAAATTTCATCCAAATCTGTCCAGCCGTTTCAGCTTGAAAGCGTAACTGACAAACAACACGAACTCACTTTCGCATTTAAAGTTAGGATTTGTATCGTATAAAAAGACAAAAAGTCGAATGAGACTGTAGATAAACTAACTAACCCAAAAGTGTATAGATGCTGGACTATGTATCAACCGTTGCATTGAATTATTATTGGTTACCAATAGTTACAAAGGCACTTGGTATACCAAAACTGTGGCACATAACTTACAACACAATCTATTATTACATCTACCTGTTTTATGTACTACTGTTTTGAAATAGCTATCTTGGTCCTAAACGTGACTAAAGTACTTGGAAATAAATCGAGTACATTTAGATAGTGTGTTCAAGTATTGGAATTACATAGTTGCGTATTTTCTAGAGTGTTAGTTTGTACCTATTGCTTAACTTTTGGGAAAAGAGAACATTTATCAGAAACTCATTAATTCACTGTCTGTCCCAAAAGTATTGTGTTACCCAGTAACTGGGCTGTGGAGGTCTGATAGGCAGTCGCTTCATCTAAAATAATGGTAGTGGAACCGATTATGGCGTGTACAGACGCGTGTAATGTATCATGTAATGTAATGGGAATAGTGTGAATGGCATACGAACTCAATGCGAATTCTGTATGTGTTCGGCTTCGAGTGTACGGTCATGTAGTAAAAATAAACTATAAATTGCGGTGGTGCAGTGAAATTCGATACTGAAAGTATCTTTGTAAATACAGGGTGTAAGGGTAAACACCGTTGTCACTCAAACCATCGGTAGTTGACTTAAATATAAAAATAAATGACCTAGTAACAACAAAAAAAAAAGGTTTTGTTCATTAAAAGATTTTGAAAAAAAAAAAAGTTTCTATCCGACACCGTGCTCTCTAGTAAAACAGCTGACTGACTGAGGAGGGATGGCGGAGGGGTCGCGCTCGCGGCCGGTCAGGTCACATCCCGCGCCCCCCACCTGTTTTGAGACGCAAGTTCGTTGACCTAGCGCATAGGGGAAAGGGTGAAATACACTAGTGGTAAAAAGAAAAAAAAAGAAAAAAAAAAGTCGTAATTTTCCATTGATTTTACGTTCTATAAATGAAACCAAACCACTGGTTTCAAGGATAACGGTGTTTACCCTAACACCCTGTATTCAGGCGAGTCATATACCACAATGTACACCAGACCCGATTATTTTAACCATGATCTAGAACTTATCAATTTATTCGTCATCCTTAATGTTATACCAAGCATTACATTAAGTACTAAATGATTAATAGTACGCCTGAATCAATTAATTATCGGAGAGCAGTGGTGGCCCAGTGGTAACGGCCACGACTTACGAGTAGGTTCGCACCCTGACAGGCGCTTCACTTTGTGTAAATTATATTGTACACTTAATACGTACAAATATTATTGCTATTGCTTTAATTGTAAATTTTTGATCTCATGTTAGTGAAATAATTAGACTAGTTATAAAATAGTTTAGTAAGTAGTATAGAATAATACCTACACACTCTAATGTTTGTAACTATATGGATACAATAAGTCTGAAATAAATGAATAATAATATTATTATTATTATTTTGTAATCTCTTGCGAATCTCCACTCAAGCCGGCCAATCAAGGCAAGAATGAGGTGGGAGCTCTGTTCCTCGTCATTGTTCACTCCAGCCGGCCAATAAAGGCGAGCCAGAGGTGAGGAACAAGCTTCTCCCGGTAGATAGGGTCCGTGGGGTCGCAACTGCCCAATTGCTCGCCACATGCTGCCCTGCGGGTTTTTGTATCTCTCTTGGTCTGGCTACTAGACCCGTTCCAGCAAACTAAACTCTGCCAGCTTAGACCCAGAGTTCAGAGCGCGCAAGCCCCACCACGACGTCAACGTAGACATACGGCGATTATTTTTATTATTATTTCATCGCCACTGCTCTCAAAACGGTGAAGGAAAACATCGTGAGGAAACCGGCATGTCCTGAACCAAAAATTCGAAGACATGTGGCATCTACCAACCCGCACTGGGCCCGCGTGATAGATTACGGCCCGCTCCCTCTCACAGAGAGGAGGCCTGTGGTCCAGCAGTGGGAACATTATAGGTTGATTATGCAATTAATTATCATAAAATAAATATCTAAATAACTAGAAATCGTGGCCCTCCGGAACGTATACCTGCGGGATCGGGGCCCTCAGGGACGAACCCGATGGATTGAACATCGTGTGGACAGGCCACACGAAGTTCGCGTTAAATTACACGATAAATTACATTATACGCGTCTGCACACGCTGGAAGCCGACACCAATATAGTCGTGTAAATGCATTTACTGTATTTATCGAAATCATGAAGGACGAATTTTTGGTGTTTTTTCCAGCCAAGGTGAATTACAGGAAAATAGGTGTAAATACAATACAATTGACAAATAACGTCTTAGTTATGTTGGAAAAAACCAGAGTTATTTGATCAGAGCTAAACAAGGAAACTGATAGTAGTTCATCCTCGAGCAGTAACCTCTTTATAGACTTACAAAATAAGTTATAGTATTTGGCATATGAGCCTATCGCATATGTACTGACCGCAATTCCAATATTGAGGTCTCGCCGATAATTCATATAATAATAATTGGAGTGGTGGCCCAGTAGTACGGCCCCCCGTCGTACTGGGTTCAAACCTACACAGGCGCTGTACTTTGTGTAAATAATTTCATCACCACTGCTCTCAAAACGGTGAAGGAAAACATTGTGAGGAAACCGGCATGTCCTAGAACCAAAAATTCGAAGACATGTGACATGTACCAACCCGCACTGATTACGGCCCATCTCATAGAGAGGAGGTCTGTGTCCCAGCAGTGGGAACATTCTAGGCTGATTAGATGGACATATTTGTAGTAGCAAAGGATCAGAGTAGGACAAAACTAAAGCTAGCCAGTACAGTGGCAAAATTGTTTTTAAATTGATCTCAACAAGCAGTAAAAAATACTAACAAAACTATTTGTTAAATCGACTAAGTGTATTGGGGCTAAGACCTGCAATTATTTAATTTAGACTAATGCTCGTAATTGTTCTGCGAGTCAAACAATTATCGTACATTTATTTGGTTCGGACAGCGACAAAAGTCTATAAACACTGCTACTCTTGTACATCATCTAAATTAGCACAAAACGATTCGATAAATTGTATTTCAGCATTTTCAAAAAAGAGTGCTTAGATCATTTTCCTGTCTGTATCCCAAATAAATTGGATCAAGGTAAGTATAGGCTTCCCCTTTCTTCTGCCATACTTCCCGGTTCCGTGTATCCCTCATCCAGATATTTCCCGCGACTTACGATATCATCACCCTAACACGCTTTTAGACTGCTCTGGCCCTATCTACTATTATTAAAATACCAGCTGCGCCCCGCGGTTTCACCCGCGGAAGTCTCGATCCCGTGGGAATATCGGAATAAAAGCTTCCACGCCAAAGAGCAGTGGTGGTCCAGTGGTAACGGCCACGACTTACGAGTTGTAGGTCGTAGGTTCGAACCCTGACAGTCGCTTTACTTTGTGTAAATTATTTCATCGCCACTGCTCTCAAAACGGTGAAGGAAAACATCGAGAGGAAACCGGCATGTCCTAGAACCAAAAATTCGAAGACATGTGACATCTACCAACCCGCACTGGGCCCGCGTGGTGGATTACGGCCCGCTCCCTCTCACAGAGAGGAGGCCTGTGTCCCAGCAGTGGGAACGTTATAGGCTCATTATGTACGCCAAAGTGGCTGAATGGATTTGGATGAAATTTGGCACAGGGGTATACCATAACCTGGGATAGGACTTAGGATACTTTTTATCCCGATTCTCTTACGGGATCGAGACTTACGCGGGTGAAACCGTGGGGCGCAGCTAGTAATATTATAAAGTTAAGATTAGCCCGTCAGCTTGGTAGAAAGGCTGACTGCCCAGACTAGATAGATATGTTAGGAAGGTTCTTCTGTATTAACAGCGTATTACATCAATGAAAATGAACGCGACACATCCAAACCGCGTTGAAGAGCTGTCACTGTCATCATTGTTGCGGAAACACTGACAGCTCTTGAACGCGTTTTAAGCGGTGTACTGACCGGTGTTACGGGGTGTAATGTAACATGTTAAGGTGGGTACTGACCGGCGTTACGAGGCGTAATGTAACGTGTTACACCGCGAGCATTCGTGCAATCAGTACGTCGTGTTACGGGGAAACCAGCGACCAACGAGCCGCTCGTTGCTCGCTTTGAGTGCTCCACCCGGCTGTCGGTTTTTTGGCGAATCCTTTGAGTGTTACGCGGTTCGGTCAGTACGCTCTTGCAAGTCGTCCCGAGCGCACGCGCGTCGCGAGTAATCACACGTCGTTCCTCTCCTATTTATTTCTTAAAACAGGAAAGTGGCACAAAGAAAAAACTCTGTATTTTATAAAAAATAAGTTTGATGTCCAGTAACGTTTTTTCTTCTTCTTAATTTGGATGAAACAATAATTAAGTAGAATCAAAGATACCAACGCGTCCTCGCTGTCAGCCATCTTGAGTGAACTAACGGCGAAAGCGGAGCACAGAGTTTTGAAGAGCATAGTACGCCGATTTTAAAACACAGTGTAAACATGCCTGATGCGTACACGCTCGATGCGAATGTTACATTACACCTCGTAACGTTGGTCAGTACCCACCTTTAGAAAACGAGCATTCGTGCAGTTAGTACGTGGAAACGAGCACGAACGCGCGAGCAACGAGCGTTACACGCAGTTTAGAACACGGCGTAACGTAACATGCTCGCTGCGAATGTTACATTACGCCCCGTAACGCCGGTCAATACACGGCTTTAGATGTGCTGATTGCGTTCAGTTTCATAACTGCAGTTCACCCTATGTATCGTAATGCTTGAGGTCATAAAATTGTAAAATGCAAAGTTATGAACATTGTTTTGTATTGTAATGTTAATGTATTGTGTAATGTATGTGTGATGTAAGTATTAAATGTTGTGTATGAGTCATTGTAGCTCGAATAAATAAATGAATAAAAAAAAATGTAATTTCGACACATAGCTAAGTAATGATGAAACCAAAAGTCACGTAAAGACAGGTTAATGACCTGTGATTGCAGTTAAGATGTAGCAACTTGTTGCGGTTAACAAAACAACAGAAATTACTATGAGAGTTATGTTTGGTGAGTCATTCATCATTAGTGAGAAATATCTATGCAATGTTTGCATTCTCTCAACCTCATTAGACTGTGAGGTCTCTACGTCTTCGGTTCGATTCTCGGGTGGGGCAGTGGCATTGGGTTTTCCATTGGGAAATTGGCCAGTTAGTGGCTGGATAGTTGTAATAAACTGCATTACAAATGGCAAAACCATTGGATATCGACCCTCCTCTATAGGTCACGGATTTGAGGCCCCATTTACACGATGCCAGTTTGTTACCGCTTTACTTTTATTGTTGCTTCAACTTATGTTATGCCACAGACAATTTAATCGCCCCATATAAAACGAGTATATCTACCTAACTAATATTATAAACGCGAAAGTTTGTAAGTATGGATGGATGGATGGATTGATGGATGTTTGTTACTCTTTCGCGTAAAAACTACTGAATAGATTTGGATGAAATTTCGCAAACAGATAGTTTATAACCTGGATTAACATATAGGATATTTTTTATCCCGATATTCCCACGGAATCGGGAGTTACGCGGGTGAAACCGCGGGGCGCAGCGAGTATATGTATAGGTAAATATATTATAGATTTAATCCTGACTGAAACTTTTAATTTACTTTACTTTTAATTTAAGTTTTTACTTATGTAAAAACTGTAAAAAGTACCATCTAAAAGTGTTTTGCGTTTGTTTAAAACGTCTTTTAGGGGGCCTTAGTGTCCTGCCAGGGTTGCGGGAAAGTCCGAAAGGGATACCGGGACCCTAGGCAACAGAATCGTAATTGGCGGGGTCCGCTAGGACCAATGCCTGCCAGGGTTGGGGGAATGTCCGAAAGGGATACCGGGACCTTGGCAACAGGCAACTGAAGGAACACGGGTGGGTTTTAGTCAGTAAAAGTCTGACACGCCCTTCCGCTCCACCCAAAGCGGGAGAAGTCATTTGATGATTACCCACCCTCAAAAACAAAAGGGGGCGTTATCGTCATCACCATTACCGTTCACTTTATTTAGAAACACAGGCGTAACGAGCGACTTTACATGCAGTCTTAAAGCTCGTGCAGACCGGCGCATATATCGCGCCGGTCTGCACGAGCTTTACTCTTTCTCCTTCTTTTTATTTGAGGATAATTCTTTTTGTACCAGTTAAATTATAATTTTTTCCAAGCTAGCTTATGCAACATTGTATCTAATAGCTCATATCCGCTATATTTGGCAATTATTCGTCTGTTACAAAACACATGCATCTATTTATTATGTTATGTAAGAGGCAATTAGATCAATGCTTATATTACATATTCAATGGTTATAATCTGTAGCGTAATCGATTTGTTATGTAATTAGTCTAGACGAGCACCTTCATCAATTATTTCTTCATTTTTAACCGACTTCTTCAAAAAGGAGGAGGTTCTCAATTCGTCTGTGTTTTTTTTTTTTTTTGTATGTTTGTGACGCGATTACTCCGCCAATTATGAATCGATTTTGATGATTCTTTTTTTGTATGGTAGGTCATGCTTTCGAGGTGGTCCCATATAAATTTTATTAACTATGCTTGCGTAGTTTTTGAGATAGCGTCAATATTAAGTATTTTTCCCACTTAGTTTATCTAGACGATGTTTTCATTTACTCCTTCACTGTTATTTTCATCAGCTAGTGGTATTCGAATTTATATGGGATAGGTACCACTACTAAAAAGTGAAAAATAAAAACATTTTACAAAAAAAAAAAAAACCGACTTCCAAAAAAAAAAGCACTCAAAACTGAAAAATAACTTTAATTTCGGAAGTCGGTGGCAAAAAACGAAAATTGAAAAACAAAGACCGACCGACTTGAGTGTTTTTATTTTGGAAGTCGGTATTTCTTTTTTGTAAAAAGTTTTTGTTTCACGTGTCGGATTGCCGTCCCATCGGACTATGAGTGAGAGAAGGGAGTGCACACACTTGTGCATTATCATAACTCGTGCGTACTTGCCTTTTCTCTGTCGAGACCAGCCGCCGCGCGCTTTCCGAAATTCGGAATTATTATTTGTAAAAAGAAACACAACATCGAAAGAAGTGGAAGGAATGGGGGACGGCCTTTGCCTAGGAGTAGGACAGTTCAGGCTCATAAATAAAATAGTTAAAAAAAAATGATGGGGCAATACTTAGGTGCCCCATCATTTTTTTTTTTTCAAATTATAATGGTTCGAGCTATTGCCACAATATGGCGCCTTCACTAGTCCAAGCACACGTAGTATCCGACCATAATTTCAGCTCAAATAAGGCTGATCCACTTCCCACGAATCATTAGCACCTTATTAGTAGTCCACTCAAAATTAATTATGAAATAATCATTAAGTATTAAATATAATGAAATAATTGGTCTTAAGTTCGCCTGCATAAATGTAATTATGAAATAATAAATTATATAGTTTTGATGTGATCATCAAGGCCTTCATTTGGGTACCCATATTGTAAATAATCGAAGTTCTTTTTTTTTTCACATTTGAAAATGGAGCCGTATCGCCGCCACATTGATGTTTTTAAAAAAAAATACATGAATGCCTATGTCACTCGGGATAATGTAAGGATTCTAACGATACCCCATACATTCAAATCCGTTCAGGCATTTTAAAGTTATGGTGGAATAAAGAAACTCACATACATACATACGTGAACCCTGAAAACATTACACTCCTTTTTGGGCAGTCGTGTAAAAATAGGAGATTGTCGCTCCACCTAGCCTGAGGGCGTCCTACCTTACGTGTGCTGATTCGCGGTCTCTACTCAAAAACACGTCTACCCCAACGGTCTTTGGTTGTCACTACGTTTAAGCATCACTTTTATTTATAATCTTAAAAAGTAGAAGGGGGTTTTTGCTAGTTTGAAGATGTTCTTTTTCAAAGTACTTAACCCATTCGCATCCTGCAACGCACTCCTCGCGTTTTACACATTTTTTGGTGAGTGCCAGCAACGCAGCATATCATTTTTATAGTGGATACGTTAAGAAATAAACGAATACTTATAGTGATAACCTATAGACAAACGTCACTCAATTCATTTGAAAATTCTGTCGGTTTCCTAGTTTCAAAACAGAAAGTGATATTTTTTTATTACTAATTTTTATCCCTATGGATTACGCATTTATAATTATATTCCGGTAAAAAAAATATCAACGCAAATGGGCCGTAGAATGGCACACACGAACAATAATTTGTGAGATGATATTATGCTAATATCTCCATTCGTTTGTTATTGTAATACCTACATCTGATAATTATTTGTGTTTGCGTATTCAATATTGTTGTAATGAGTAATCAGTTGAGTAACAAACTATTTTTTTGTAATTATGACTACTTCAAAATCATGAAAATGTTCATTTTATGTGTGTTTTATAACTTAATAGCTGCCTACCCGGCTTCACACGGGTACACTAACACTAAGTAGTTTTATTTTCTTTCTTTTTCATAAATCATTTTCATTGCAGATTAGCCATTATTATTATTTTTCTAGTTAGATATTACATTTATGTGATTGCATAACATCATCCTTGTCCCAACGCAAGACATGCGTTACTGGGTCTGCCCAAAAAAATTTTGACCTGTGTGCTACCATCGCAACTTATGAGTTTACGCTTTTTTCAGTATTTGCAGTTTATTTTTCAATTATTTTATATTTTTCGTAGATAACAATATTGATTTCGAACCCAGTAAAGAAAAAAAAAGGGGGGTCATAATGAAAAAAAAAATCTAGTGGCATTGAATGGGTTAAGGACCAATTTTATGAGCTTTTTCATTCAATCTGGGAACCCACAACTTTTTCAAAGAGTTGGTCCTTCGAGACGGGACTTAATAAAGTTGACCAAATAAAAAGGAAAAAAAGAACTTTCGTAGTATTTTTATTAACTTGACGCTTTTTAGTATAACTTACAAACTAAGTGTTAAAATTAATGATATCACATTTCTTTTTTCACAATAACAAAAACTTATTTGAAATTATTATTAAAATAGATGTTTATTGTAATTGTACTCAACAGTTTATTTATTCTTGAGAATAGAATGTTAAGAGAAAAGTTTGAAAGAAAAAGAAATAAAGTAGATTAAATATAAAAAGATTTTTTGATAATACTGCGTTGCAGTTTTTTATTAGAAGATTTTAGATAGATAAGTAGTCACTCAATGATAATGTTCAAACAGTTTGCGAATTTCAGCAGCTCCACATATTGCTGTATATAACAATTCAATAGAGTATGGTTGCTCAACTTATGTTACATATTATGATGTAAGTTTCCATAATTTTTAATTGAGAGATTATCGATTCTTAATAGGTATTTATTTATTGATTAAACTCATTAAGATACTTACGATAATAAATTAGAAAGGTTAATGTATGTACGTATTATGGTAATACCTATGATTGAACATGTTTCTTAAAATCTTAGAAAATGATTGATTCAATTTCAACCGTAAAATAAGATACAAAATGGCATCTGAAGAAATAATATTACAGGTAGCAGAGTAAAACCTAGATAAAATTATATTAAAAGAGATTAGAAGAGATAGAACACATTATGTGAAAACATTTTACCAACTATCTATCGATAACACTATATTTTACACAAATATCGCAAAAAATGGTCTTTCTTATACTAGGTAAAATTGTAGGTATAAATAGTGCCATCCACGAAGACACGCTCCGCTTCGTTCCACTCCCCTCCATTCCGCTTTGCCTCCGTTCCGCTCCGTACCGCTCCACTCCGCTCCGGTCCGCTCCGCTCCGTTCAGCTCCGCTCCGTTCCAATCCGCACTGTTCCGCTCCGCTCCGTTCCGCTACGCTCCGTTACGCTCCTCTCCATTCCGCTCCGTATTAAAGTACAGCTTACAGTACAGGAATCGCTGAGTGTAGCGCGTCTTCGTGGATGGCACTATCTATACAGATGCAGCATAAAGTATGCTAACATTAAAGATTACTTATTTATAACTTAAGTTAAATTGGCATTTCATAACAATAGTTGTATAGTCTCTTAGCATGTATAAACATCTTGTACAATTTGTTTTCATACAACAAGTAGTTTTATAGGTACATTTTGTGTTAGCATGTTTCCTAAATTCATTAAAAAAACTATAATTTATATTATTTCTAATATTTTTGAATTCTGTTTCTTCAACAGTGACAAACAAAATGAATACTTTAATAATAATTATTATAATGTCCATCTATTTATCACGTCAGTTTTAAAATCGTTTTAAAAACAGTAACAATTATTATGTCAATTTGAAAAGACGTGGAAACCATTATACAATAACCTATTTTGAATCACATATAGTAATTTACAAGAGAGGGCTCGCCTGGGTACAGATTAAATATTTATACAGAGACATGAAGAAGTATATCCATAATATTTAGAAACGTCCTAGAAAAAGTAATAGAAAATTAGGACATAATACAACTAATGGTAGGTAATAGGCAGAGCAAAGGTATATAATTATCAGTTATCAGAAAAGCAATGGTAGACGATAGCACAGTATAAATAAGTAACAGTATTATGTCTTCATAGAAAACGGCTTCGAAATCTCAGTGTATACCAGTACGCAACAGTTACGCAACAGTCGAGTGCGCGGCAGTTACGCACGGACACGGTAGGTTTATCTACCGAGGGTAGGTCATTATTTCAAGGTCACTGCCGACACATAATACTGTTACTTATTTATACTGTTTCGATAGTGTTAACGATACAATTATCAGACAGAATGCTTTGAAATCTTTGTAATTAAAAATCACAACCTAATTAGTGAGTTTATAGTCCGTGAGACTAACTTAATAATAATTACCCTAATAAGTAGTACTATCAATTTAATGGAATGTCAACATCTTTGAGTTAAAATTTAGGACGGAATTTCCACAAAGACGAATTTAAACGTAAATACCTTTAGCTTTATTTGAAAGATATATTAATTTGTCTGTGACAGGTTGGACAGCTGTCTGACGATAATTTAGCTAACTCATTATTAACTATTAGTCTAAATACTGGTTTTAGATATCCTCTCTGTCTGATTCGCCTAAAGGTATTCACAAATTCCATTTGATGACGGTCTACCTTGTCAGAATAAGGTCGAACTGTCATGGTCCTTATGTACTAAATATACTCGTAGCTTCCAAATCATACACTCATAGTATCGTTCATAGAAATGCTAGTTACATTAGCCACTATCTCCAAAACTGGAGCTTCATGGAATTTGTCCACCATGCTTCTGATTGAGGTGAAAGATCCAGCGAAGAGAGCTACGAGAGCTATCATGCCGATGAAGATGTTCTTCCAAAGTTTCCAGTTGAAAGGTCCAAGTCCTCTGTCCCAGTTGTGGACGGTGTCAATGATGGCTGGAGTGAGGAGGCCGAGTGAGGAGAGGAAGATGGCGCCGCTCAGGTTGATGAACAGCTCCAGGTCAGGGAAAGCGGCTGCGAGAGCAACTGTGGGAAAATAACAAACTTTAGAAATAGGTAGTTCTGTTCCAGAAATCATGTGTGGTTTTTTAAGATAGTAGTCAATTTCAAGCCACTGACAATATTATCTTTTATTTTTCCAAAATATATTTAAATATACCATGGTTATTTTAAAATAACATACATTACACTTCTCTAGTTCTCTTAAATTATAACTCAAACGAGATTCCGTAGTCAGCTAAAGCATTCTTTTTTCATGAACATTTTAAATTATATTTTTGCCAAAATATGTGGTCCATGAAAATTATTATTTGCCTAGGATGGTCCCGTACGGCATAATAAAAAAGTTCCAAAAACATTTTTTCCCTATTCATTCTCAACTTTTTTTATTCCTCAAATAAGCTTGTAATCTCTAGGGATATATCATGAAACCCGAAACGATTTTTGTAGCCCTTAAATAAAGATACATTTTTTGAATGCCCTAATTTATTTCAGTGCTTTACGTCAATTAAATAAAATAGGCATTTCAATTTATTCTTAAAAATGGCATAGAATTAATTTAAACTAAATTGTGATATGACCTTAACTTTTGCTTCATCCATCCTAATTTAAGATTGTTAACAATTTTGACTGGTCTTACTTAAATTTTGAGGTGTTCAAATTTGGTCTTTGGGTCTCTCAAAACCTCACTCACCTGAGCCAACGACAGCGGTGGTCCTGATAGCGATCTGGGTGATATTCTGGTATCTCACGGACACTTTGTTGTGGAGCTGTCTCCAGATCATCTCCATGGGTACGTAGAACTGCAGGCTGTAGGTGAAGAGGATCGCCAGTGCCATCAGAATCTTTGCGCTTTGGGCGAGACTGGAAGAAAGAAAAATACAATTTTAGTGCGAAGTCTTGGCCGAAAAAAAAAGTCCAATTTAGCACCAATTTTTGATGAAATGCATTTCTCTATCAAACTCGAATTACACCACCTGCCTCTTGGGGAATCCATTAGGTACGGGTCATTTCACTGACTAATCTGTCGTGTTTTTTGGAAAATACTTTTTCTTGTACCTATATATCTTCTTCCGTTAGCAACCAATTATATTATTTCTGTCTGTTCAAAAAGTTAATACTCACACTTCATCTTGCGGCAGATTCAAGGTGACACTTCCCCTAACATCGTCTCCATACTTCATGTATCCGAAGAACCCAACAATACCATACAGAGAGATCACGATGGTCATAGCCACGTTTAAGACTCCAGGACAGCCAAGGAACTGTTGGGGTTTAGCCATCTCGTTCTCAACCGGCATCACCACGCCGATGCCTTCCATGGCGAAGATTACAGTGCTGGAAAGAGATGGATATATTTAGAATGTTACGTGGTTTGGATCACATGGATTGTAAGTACGCTGGATGGCGGTAAAGACCAGCGTGTGTTGCTGGAATGGACTGGGTGCAGAACGTTGGGCCTTCACAGGCCCACAGTTAATTCCAGCTTGTCGTATCCAAGTCTCAAGAAATGTGACGGGATTTGGAAGAGGCGTATGTCCAGCAAAGGTATGCGGTAGACCGTGGGGTTTGTTTTATTTGCTTACTTAGTACAAATGCTTGCTTTGTAATTTTTTTTTTTAACCCCGAGTCGTCGAGGTCTTGTTCCAAAATAATACTAGCCAACTTTAAATAAAATCGTAAGACAAAGGATTTTAGCGCTGTTTTAATGATTTTGTTTAGCTCCCAAACTCAAATGCGTAGGATTTCATCCATTAATACAACCTTAGTTATAACTATATTTCAGTCTGTTGTAATTAAAAGTTTTAGAGCCATACAAATCCTAATAGTTTTTATTAGTATTGAAATCAGGACCATCGTTAGCTCTAATTGTTCTAGAATTTCAGTTGTTATTTTGATTACATTTTATGAATACCTCTTGAATTTAAAGTAGCTATGCGTTAAATGTGTTAGAAGTAATTGTTGTTTTATTTTTTGGTAAAGGAATAAAATAAAATAAAATACACTGGATTCCGTTTACAAAATGATCAGAACTTCTAACTTCTACTAACTTGCACAGCTTCTCACACACACATAAGTCACATAAGTAACATATAATTGTTGGTCGAGGATTTGAGAAGATATATAGAATCTTAAGAAGACGTTTGCAGCACACTGGGATCAGAAGTAGCAAACCCAATTTCGAAAAGTAAAAGTCATAAAAATTATAACATCAACCCAATGTCCAGCAGCATCAATAAGTCAATCATAATGATTTTGATGAAAAAAAAAAAAAAAAAAAATTACATAAACTGTTTGTGTATTTTGCACTAGCTGTGCCCCGCGGTTTCACCCGCGTGGATGTCAATCCCGTGGGAATATAGGGATAAAACGTATCCTATGTCCTATTCCAGGTCATGTCTACCCGTGTGCTCATCCTCTCCTCTCTAAAGTAGGGAACGTCGCGGAGGCGCGGCGCCGGCGTCGAACGGTTCGCGTATTGCATTTTTATATCGTGATATCTTCGAAATTAAATGTCCGATTCGAATGAATTAAAAATTATTTTACTGCTACATAAATACCCTTGATGTTAAAACTATTTATTTCAATAAGAATTAATATTATGTCGATAAAACTCCTTCGCAAATAATGCATTAACTTCGAAAAAATTTGATTACCATAAAAAAGGCTATAGTGAGTCAATCTTAAAAGATAGACAAATGCCGTTGCAGACTTTTTTTTAGAACTTTTAAAGAGGAACAATTCCACCATACATGATATTTGCGTAACTTAAACCGTTTACGCAGCGCACGCAACGGAAGCTCTCAAAAAGCAATAATTTTAACCATTTTTGCAAGATTTTTTATATATGCTCCGCTCCTATTGGTCGTAGCGTGATGTTATATAGCCTGTAACCTTCCTCGATAAATGGACTATCCAACTCAAAAATATTTTTTCAATTCCAAGCAGTAGTTCCTGAGATTAGCGCGTTCAAACAAACAAACAAACAAACTCTTCAGCTTTATAATATTAGTATAGATTAGCATCTCAAAAGAAAATGTGTATATGAATACGCAACTTCTTTCTTTTAAGCCAAAATTGCATTACGAAATTAGTGACATGAAGTGACATAAAATTATAGGGTGGGTGGGTGACTTTGACGCAGTACAATTTTATGTCACTAATTTCGTGATGTAATTTTTTCATTTATCTTAGCAACATTGCACGGACATAAAAACAAATGAAAAACAACTAGAAAACATAAAAGTTAAAAAGATCCTCACCTTATAAACAGGGGCCACTGCGTCACACTAGCCACCACCTCTCTCCCCTCAGGCTTCGGCAAATCACTGAAGATATAATACATAGTGATGGCGAAACAAATCACCAGGAACACGTTAGCTATCGCCGAGAATGGTACCAGCCACTTTAAGTTCCTGATCTGGCAGATAAGTACCAGTGGCACTAGAGTTAGTGCACAGTAGGCTTCTACGGATAACTTGTATTCAGGGATGTATTCGTCTAGCACCTGAAACAAAGGACTATCGTTAATGTACTTACCTATTGTTTTTAGCTGGGTTTTAATCTTGGATTAAAGAAGGCCGCTCTATTTGATTTCGTGACATAAATAGAGTGTGTGTTTATGAAAAGTTTCTATGATATTTCGATCGCCTATCGTAGTTATTAAAGTAAAACAATCTGAACGTTACTCGCAGTTTTTTTTCTTGGAGCCCTTTCTGCAATTCATAAATGATTCTAACTGTACGCTTGCACCGTATTTTAGGGGATGTGACGTCAGAAATTAATATCAAAATATCGATAATAATTACGCTAGTCAGCAAAAGTCACCAAAACACAGCAAAAAATAAATAAAAAAATAAATTAAAAAAAATCTTCTCAAAGCGCCTTGGAAAATAATGGCTGCAAATAATTATAATCAAACAAACCTTAACTAAAGTTACCAAACATTACTCTCGATATTACTTAGTCAGAAAATTAATTATATTATATTATATTAATTAATTTGGCTTTCATTTAATTAATTTTATAGCCGTTTTAGGAAAGTTTTGCAATTAATAACAAAGCTCTCTCTTGCTGAGAATGTTTAATGTTTGTTCGTAACGTATCAAAGACGGAAGAGAGAATTTAAATGCACAACAAAGGTTAATAATTTTAAACGTCAAATACCCATATACACAGAAAAAAAAACAACCGATTTCCAAAAAAAACACTAAAAAAGTGAAAATAACTTTAATTTTGGAATTCGGTGTGTTTGCTTTTCAATTTTCGTTTTTTGCCGCCGACTTTATAGTTATTTTTCACTTTATTAGTGTTTTTCTTGGAAGTCGGTTGTTTTTTTGTTGTAAAAAGTTTTTATTTTTCACTTTTTAGTTGTGGTACCTACCCCACGCAAATTCGAATAACACTACCTGCTATGTAAATAACAGTGACGGAGTCAAATAAAATATCATCTACATAGACTAAGTGGGAAACATACGTAATTATTGAAGCTAACTCAAAAACTACGCAAGCAACGTTAATAAAATTTATATGGGACCACACGGGAGCACTAGCTTTTAAAATAATAAAAAAATAATCATCAAAATCGGTTCACCCAGTCGAAAGATCTGAGGTAACAAAAAAAAAAAAAAACAGACGAAATGAGAACCTCCTCCTTTTTCCAAAGTCCTGAGCATGAGTTCCTGGGTTCGATTCCCAGGTCGGCCAAAGTATTATTGAGTTTTTACCAACAGGAATTTCTCAGTAACAGCCCGGTGGATTCGTGCCCGGTTGATGGCAATAGGCTCGCCCCATATTACATGGGATTTCTGGCGAAATGTGGGTATTACATGCCCTTGCCTAACCCCTTGGCGTAATAAGGCGTGATTTTATGTTACCAAAGTCTTTTCCACTTTATTAGGTACGTTAATAAGATATCTGAAAAAAAAAAAAAAAATTTTTTTTTTTACCTCTTTAAAATTTTCAGCGATGAATACGATATAAACACAAAGTGCTGCTAGGTAGGTGCAGGTCATCGCATAGTCCACGAAAGTTCTGAAAAAAAAGGGAAATATTTTTTTATAAGCCAACACTGAGAATCGTTGTAGTGGGTAGTGATTAGGAATCTCACTGGTCCATTTTTAGGGTTTTGTACCCGAAGGGTGCCAAACGGAACTCTGTTACTAACCCTCTGCTGTCCGTCCGTCTGTCAGCGTGCTGTATCTCATCAACCGTAATAGGTAGAACTGTGAAAATTTGAAGTGTCTACCTATTACGGTTCATGAGATACAGCATGCCGACAGACGGACGGACAGCGGAGGGTTAGTAATAGGGTTCCGTGGGTAACCTTTGGGTGCGGAACCAAAAAAACTACTCAATAAATACTTCTCGAAGAGTTACTATACTACCATTATGACGTCTGGGAGGCTCATTTAGTGTGAAACTGAACGCGATCAGCACATCTAAACCGAGTTCAAGAGCTGTCAGTGTCAATATTCCTCAAAAAATTATGACACTGACAGCTCTTAAACGTGGTTTAAGCAATGATCACGATCAGTTAATATTTGTAAGGCATCTTACCTGGCAAAGTTAGCCCATGGTCTTAATCTTTTAGGTCCAAACTCGAAGGCAGCACCACAAGTCTCTGCGAAGCCCATTGATGGCTTCTTAGCGTCCACGCATACTTCTTGAGACGTTTTGACCTAAGAAAAAACATGTCTTTAAGTATCAAATCCGTTGTAACTTGTGTAGTTTAGAGAGTTAAAAAATTACGCTGAACTCCGCGGGCCCTCTCTAAGGCAAGGATTCTGAAAATGATCGCCGACAGACCGGACTGTTCGTTACAGGAACACAGGGTGGGGATAATCATAGGTATAAATAGATAAATAATTTGTAAAAACTAACCACTATTGTTGCTAACACCAAAATAAATACATAGTCTGAAATAAAGTTTCAATTAATTTTTAATTTAAGGTCGTTTGTCCACCGCCAACGTTAACGAGAACGAGATGGCGGCGCCGAAGTAGTGATACGCGTGTATACCGCACAATGCCAATGGGACGTCACGTTCGGTTCGAATAATCTCGTTTCTCATTGATGTCCCGTTGACGGTGGCGGTGGACGAACAGTACAGGGTGTTAGGATAAACACAGTTGTCATTCAAACCATGGGTAGTTGACATAAATATAAAAATAAATGACCGAACACAACAAAAAAAAACGATATTTTCATTAAAAGATTTTAAAAAGTTTCTATCCGACACCGTGCTCGCTAGCGAAACAGCTGACTGACTGAGGGAGGGGTCGCGCTCGTGGCCGGTAAGGTCACGTCCCGCACCCCCCGCCCGTGTTGAGACAGCACCTCTTGTGGTAAAATGTAGATTAAAAAAAAAAAAAAAACTGTAGTTTTCCATTGATTTTACGATCTATAAATGAAACCAAACCACTGGTTGCAAGGATAACGGTGATTACTCTAACACTCTGTATATGGGATAATAAACAACACTAGATTGGATCTGTGACGCAGTAATGTGGATTATAAATGATTTATTCATGTGTATTACAGAGGTGGATTATTTGACACGGGCATAAGAATAATATAATATATTTACCCCCGAAAACATAGCCAAAAATACGTAGGTAGGATTTACCCAAAAAATTTCAGAAGTGCTGAAATAACCAACATTTTACTATTATTTATCGCATAACCTTTTCAATATATATTTAGGTGGCAGCGTAGTACCCTTACCTTAGTTCTCAGAATGAGTGTGAATGTAAATCGATACATATAATAAAATAGTAACCCAGTCAAAACTGTACATTCGATATTTTTGAAAAAAACATACGAAAATATAGTTTTTAGACTTTTTGTCCGTTTGTTCGGCAAACGGCTGAACTGATTTGGCACACCGATGGTTTATAACCTGGACTGGCCAATAGGGCGAAGTCGCGGGCAAAAGCCAGCATAAAGACTATAAGAAATCTTTAAACTGGATGTGAACCCTAATGTTACGCTGACGTCACGACGTCACGAGACGTGGTCGAAACGCTAACGATAAATGGACGAGTATAGTGTAGCACCGACACGGTCAGCGAGCGTGAGTCCATATAAATCGGTAGGTGAGCGATATTAGGGCTCACCGTCCGTCGAACACCAAATCCAGCCTTACGCTTGTAAGGCTGGATTTGGTGTTCGACGGACGGACAAACAACAACAACACTCTTAGTAACCAAATCTTTTAACCTATCAAAGAGTTCAATGTCCTTCTGTAATTCCGTATTATTATGCTAATGGAATTCCAAACACGATGGTAAAGTTATTTTCATTTTTAAATGGGGATGACACTTTGTATACGCTTCTGTATATGAATTTCAGCCACGTTTTTGAAGTCATCTTCTCTAAAGATGTATAATTAATTATTTCATCTGCAAATACAAACAAAACGGAGGGAAGGTTTTTTTTAAAATAAATTACAACAATATTGGTATTAAATAAAAGCTAGTAATGAGTTAATTCCAAATATAATATTAATAAAACTTTGTTCTTTAAATAATTTGTGTTATTAATATTAATTCGATAGTCTTAAACAGAAGTAGACTGCGAAAATGGCGCTGAATAAACGAGAATGCGGAAGTTCAAAACCATTAATTGTATTTAATTGTTCACACAAACCGCTTGCCTACTTAAGGACAAAGAAATATTGAAGCTGACTGTAACAAAACAGATTTAGCATCTTAGAGCGTTATCACACTGATGGTTTGCCAGCGTGTTTCCAGCGAGGCGATTTGTGTACGTGCATTCTGCGGGTGCGAAGCGAGGTAACCGCGACTACATGACGTGTTCTCCATGTATTCACAGTATTGTGCTTGTCTCACTCTCTCACTCTCCCTGTATATTCACGTCAATCGTTACGCAAACGCAAGCTGAAGTGGCAGTGCGCTGGCCATGTATATCGAAGGACAAATCGCTGATGGAGCAGATGAGTCCTGGAGTGAACACCGCGTATCGGCAAGCATAGTGTGGGAAGGCTCCCAGCAAAATGGACCGATGACCTTAAAAAAGTGGCTCGGACGGATTGGATGCGGAAGGTGGATGACAGGGTGTTGTGGCGAAGCCTGGGAAAGGCTGATGTCCAGCAGCGGACTGCGATAGGCTGAGCTGATCAAACGCAGTGAAGGCGTGAACTCGCTACGCAAACGTGGTGAAGACGTTGCGCACACGTGGCGTACTAGCTATCGCAAACGCGGCGAAGACGTTGCGCTCACGTTGCGTAGGTACTCGCCACGTAAATAAAGACGTTGCGCACACGTGGCGTGCTCGCTACGCAAACGCAGCACAAGCGTTGAACAATCGCCTCGCTGGTAACACGCTCGCAAATCACCAGTGTGATAAGGTCCTTAACGATGTTGCCGGGTTTTGAGAAACATTGCCCAGTATTTCAATTACCGTATTCAAATACTGGCAATTAATGGAGTTTTAGGTGAGTGAAACTGGCATAATTAATATGGTGTATAAAATATTATTTACGTTACTGAAGAGAAATGTTAGCCTTAATTTTGGGTGTTATAAGAGCGGTGTGAATTTATTTGGAAGTAAGCAACCTAGAGTAGAATTAGGTAATAAACGAACCGCCTGTGTTATGGAATGGTTTCCCGTAATTTTGTTGAATTACCAATAGAGAAAGTTTCATATCAATCGAATTAATATTGCTATGAACAAATAAATCTTTCAATAATAAATGTAACGAAAGGTCCGATGAATGAGCTATTATGACGCCATAATGTTGTGTGTACGAGTAGGATGTATTCGTTTTTATTCGCCATTTTTTACGGCTCCAATATCTAATGTCGAGATTTTACGATTCGTTAACTTTGGAACTATTGTGTAAGCTGACTTCCCTATCCTCATTACTATGGTTATTCTACTAGTGTTATAACTTAACGTGGTAGTTAAAGTTATCATGTAAATATTCCGGAAGCCCGGATATGATATCCTTTGGGTTTTAAAACTCTGATATCAAGTTTCACTCGAACTTTTCAGTTATAACCACAGCTTTTCAAAATTGCATTTTGAAACCCTGAACTTTTCAGTTACAGCATTTTCGGATGTTGTGGACAAACGATCAAACGAGATAATACCAGCCTATTATTTGTGCCACTGCAGGACAAAAGCCTCTTCTCATTCACAGAAGGCACGAGCATTGATCACCACCCTTGCTCAAAACGGGTTGGCGATTTCAGACTTATTTATATAATAATAATAATAATATAATAATTGCTTTATTTTCAGGCAACTAAGGCCCATAGATAAAATACACAAAATAATCTTACAAAATAATAAACTAATACATAATATAACCAACACTACAAAATCTATTTACGTATGGTCGGCGACGTATTGCGCTGAGTCGTCGTGCCTTCCGCGAAAACGCCGATACACGATACCGGTCGGCCAAAATTCTTCCTTCATGAAAGTCTCCATGTGATGAGTCGGAACCCGCACCACAAAAGATTTGAAGTTAATCTTATGGCGTGACTCCAACATCTCGACTCTCAATGTGAACTTTGTCTTCATTCTGATGTACTCCACGACATCCTCTGCCTTCGTGGTGTGATGTAACCGTGACACGTACAGCTGCGTCGATGGAATAGCAGGACGTAGCAACAGGACCACTCAATGCGGCACCGCACTGATTACGACAAGCAGGCAGGAAGAAGAATAACTTCTTCTTCTCTTTCTCCACACGAATGAAGCCTTCTTCATCGGCCTGTTCACGTTGTATGTTGTATATACATACAACGTGTAACGTTAAATGCGCAAAAGCTGAAAATAGTTTGATCAGAATATCGAGCAGAATCAATTGAACCACTTTTTAATATAGGTTACATTTTTCAAAAAATCTTCATTAAATACGTTGCCGTGTCTATTTATTAATAGGTCAAGCCATCACATGCGCAAACCCGCCAAAATAGGTAAAAAAACACAAATTGTTGTCGACCAAATTAAATTTTCTCATACGCGGGATAATAATAGCTTTTATTTCAATGCAAATACGAATCTTCCAAAACTAAAACAACACATAAAACCTTTACAATTTTTTAAATTATTTTTTTTCTCTCTGAAATAGGTCAATTGAAGTAAAAATCAGTTGGGGTGTCAGAGGTTTTGCGCATTTAACGTTACATGTTGTATAGTACAGTTTATAAATGAAACATTTTTAGAAAGAAAAAGAAAGAAAGAAATACTTTATAATAAAGGAAAAATACACGAAAATAACAAGTTGGGGGAAAATAATGCGTCACATTCACGCAAGACGGCCATCGCTTAGCATAATGTTGCGACTCTATGCGAGACAGAGCCCCAACGCTGGTTTTCAGTGACAGCCGGCGTTGAGGTCATGACGTCAATCGGTGCAGCATTTAATGAATACATACAGTAGGTACATTTTTAGTTACATCATACATTATGTTACCAAACAAAAATGTTTAAAGGTATTTTTGTTGTTCCGTGGGAGGTAATTAACTTTTTGCGGTCATTGTAATTAGATATTCAGTGAATACAAAAATAGAATTAGGTATTCATAATTAAACGACTTCAGTTTATTTATGAACTCCAACAGTTTAAGATTAAAGAGCTATAAAAGAGTTTTCATGAGGAAAGATACGTATCTAAGGATGTCAGGTTCGCTACCAATCTGCTTGATTTACGAGTTTCAACTACTACCTCTTTTAAGGATGACTTTCAAATTCGATCTTAAATTCTATTCAAGAAAATGTTACCTGAGGCCCTAGACAAAGTGACATTCTATCAGCGATAACGATGATGGAAAAGGCAAACATGTATAGGACTGACATAAGCTATCGAGAAGCTTATGTCAATCCTATTGAAAGTCGTTGTAGAAATACGAAACGCTTTTGAAGCGATTGCCACTCATCTAGGCCCTAATAAAACCTACAGATCAGAGCTAGGCGACAGCATGACAATCCGATAATTTTATAAGTTTCCTCCATAGTTTTCTGCTTTATTTAACAACACCTGTCGTGAAAATGTGTCAATTTTGTCATTTTTTGACAAAATAAGTCACATTGTCAGTTATATCACATAGGGCCCTGATGGCCTAGACAAGTGGCAATCGCTTTCAAAGCGTTTCGTATTTCTACAACGACTTTCAACAGGATTGACAATAGCTTTTCGGTAGCTATATGTCAGTCCAATACATTTTTGTCTACCTGATTACACGGTGCATTTTAACTGCTTGTGGTTTACTTTATGTTGGTCCCGGCTGTCATTCGCGAATATTTGACAGTCGTTTTGGGTCGTCAGAAGCCCGAAAGTCTGATAACCAGGCTTGCCAAGGGGTATCGTATTACCCAGTAACTGGGTTGTGGAGGTCAGATAGGCAGTCGCTCTATGTAAAATACTGGTATTCAGCTGCATCCGGTTAGACTGGAAGCCGACCCCAAATAGTTGGAAAAAGGGTAGGCAGCTGAAGTTGAGCAACAATAAAAGTTGCAAGACGACGTAAGTCATTTGTTGCTTCAAAAATATAACGTAATTGTTAACCACAGTCTAGAAACTTGCATCGTCTTCTTTCTTTTCGTGTGGTTAGTGACTAATCTAGTATCGAGAGTTTTTATGCCGCCCATGGGCCTCTGACTTGGCTTCACATGCCATCTCGAAATACCTCTCAGGTATGCAGGATTCCTCACCATGTTTTCCTTCATCGTTTTTGAAGCAATTGATAAATATACAATACGCACATGCATCCGAAAAGTCAGAGGTGCGTGGCTTGGTTTCGAACTTGAGACCTATGACTTCTAGGCAGTCCGGCGGTCACACCTCTAGGCTATCACTGCTCACTTGTATCGTGTAAATGGGGCTTTATGGCTTATAGAATATCTCTTTGTCTAGGCCTTTTTTTTGTATGTTTGTTACTCGATTTCTCCGCCAATTATGAATCGATTTTGATGATTTTTTTTTGTATCGTAGGGCATGCTTCCGAGGTGGTCCCATATAAATTTTATTAATTTTGCTTGTGTAGTTTTTGAGTTAGCTTCAATATTACACATTTATCCCACTTAGTTTATCTAGACGATGTTTTCATTTACTCCTTCACTGTTATTTACATCAGCTAGTGGTATTAGAATTTGTGTGGGGTAGGTACCACAACTAAAAAGTGAAAAATAAAAACTTTTTACAAAAAAAAAAACAACTTCGGAAGTCGGTGTCTTTGATTTTCAATTTTCGTTTTTTGCCACCGACTTCCGAAATTAAAGTTATTTTTCAGTTTTGAGTGTTTTTATCTGGAAAAAGTTTTTGTTATTTACAATTCATAACAAACGTTTAATAAACAATAAAGAAAACATCAGTCACGGAACATTGATTAAAAGATGTAATCTCATCGCTTCGTTACCTTGGCCTTCACGGCGCTTCCCTATAATGTCGTAAGCATTGACGAGACTACAAATAGACGTACTTATACATAACATTCACATTACGATTTCCCAGAAACAATGATGGTCGAAACCTCGACCATCATTGTTTCTGGGAAATCAATCCGACTGCTTCCAGGTAACCACCTGGAAGCAGTCGGATGCAATGGTTGACTGTATGTACATAATACCTAATGTGTCAAATCGCTAAAGAAGGCCTGTCAAGTTTACTAAGGAAAAACAAATTAAATGTGTCAAATCGCTAAAGAAGGCCTGTCAAGTTTACTAAGGAAAAACAAATTAAATGTGTCAAATCGCTAAAGAAGGCCTGTCAAGTTTACTAAGGAAAAACAAATTAAATGTGTCAAATCGCTAAAGAAGGCCTGTCAAGTTTACTAAGGAAAAACAAATTAAATGTGTCAAATCGCTAAAGAAGGCCTGTCAAGTTTACTAAGGAAAAACAAATTAAATGTGTCAAATCGCTAAAGAAGGCCTGTCAAGTTTACTAAGGAAAAACAAATTAAATGTGTCAAATCGCTAAAGAAGGCCTGTCAAGTTTACTAAGGAAAAACAAATTAAATGTGTCAAATCGCTAAAGAAGGCCTGTCAAGTTTACTAAGGAAAAACAAATTAAAGTAATAAAAACTAAAACCCAACTACGACATGAAACTCAATCAAATAAAATGTTATAAACAAGACACCACCGACAGACAATTTAAAAATCCGGAATCACACGTCAAATCATAACCCTCCTTTTTTCTTCGCCGTAGTCGGGTAAAAATCAAAAGACACGTAACTTCTTTTGAACCACAACGGGGAATCTTTTAGCCTGCATCTCACCTGATGGTAAGTGATGATCAGGCCAAAGGTGGAAGTAAACTTCACCCGGAATCCTCAACCACAGAGGGATTGGCTAACCTACCTCTAACTGCCGAAACACAACAATGCTATTAACATTGTTGTTACGGCGACAGACTTATACCCCATTTGAAATAAGATTAGACATTAAAACAAACCCTTTTACAGTCCGTTCAACCGATTTTGACTTCTATACCGTAGGCATAAGGATAGCATTAAAAGCAAAAAAAGTTACACAATATCAACTATCTACTGCGGCTGCCATTTGTCATGCCACCAATGCAATAGAATTCAAAATCAGTTGAACGGAATGTAAAAAAGGCTTATCTATACGTCTAATCTAATTTCAAATGGAGTATAGATAAGATGGTGGTAGCTAGCCCGTTTGGACATAAATATAATGTTATGTTCTAAGTACAACTGAACTAATAAAGCCACTATGGTAGTTATATTAATACGCCATATCAAGTAGACAAATATTATTAACTCATAATAACATGTTAATGAATACGGAAGTCGATCAAATAACGTCCAAACGATTCATCGACGAAACATATGGTTGGAGACCGTGATATTTAAGGCTTCGCATAGTTATGACTCACGAACATTGACAATAACAGATCTTATTTTCTTTCGTTATAATATATTTCTTTATATATGGATATATGGTTTTTTTTTTATTTTTTATTATGATATATGGATCTATTAAACGAAGACTGATTTAAAAAAAAAGGGAATGGAAGCAGAAAAGTTGAAGTTATCGGCAAATTCTCAACGGAAGCTACCGACGACTCTTTTTTTTTACGATTTTCTGCTTTACAATGAAGCATGAAAACTGTAGCCTGTACCTAGGTACTAGAAATAATTATGTAGAATAAAAATCAATAGACTATATTTACAATATCTATTTCAAAAACATCATTCTGAAAACCTATCTTCTTTAAAGATTGAACTAAGTAGGTAGGGTACACATATGGTAAACGAGAAACTTTTAAAATCCGCGAAAATTATGCTTGATTGAAAATATAATTTGGATTCAGTGATGTCGCTTACACTAGGATATAAGCATAATTATGCCAAAAATAGTTTTCTATTTCATGAAGGCATGGAATATATAACCTATGATTTAGTGATCCCAAGTCCAGAGTCGTCTTATGCTGAATGAATGAGCAAGTCGCCTTCCAAAACTTACACCTTAGATACTAATCATACGAAAATGGCGGGATTAAATGAACGAAATCTTACCAGAACATATACGCAATGTGTGCAAATAAATCCGACGACTAGTGTACCGATGGCTCCAGCTGCTAGACCTGCATTCTTGAACGCAGCAGGCATAGCCAGGATACCAGACCCCAGCGAAGACTTTAGTAGATGCACCAGAGATCCTATTGTCCTGCAAGAAGGCAATATTTGTTAGTCATCTAAAGATATCTTAGTGTATAGAGAATAAATAGACTACTGAAGGGCCCATCGTCAATGTCTAAAGTAATAAGTAATTATAAAAACTCAAATCACTAATGGGTAGCTAGAATGTCACAGCAGTAGTATTTCAATAGCGGTCCGTACACGACCCGACTTACATATGTTTGTGATTGGTTGGGTTGCGTAAAGCGTAAGTAAGTCGGGTCATGTAAGGACCGGCATTGAAATATTAATGCTGCGACAATTGCGCTTGGAATACAATAGAGCTAGGATTTTTTTATGTGTCCAACAATTTCTAGCGGAAATTTCGTAGTGATAGGTAAATCAATTCCACCGATTCATGAAAAACATATTACTGAACTTTAAAATCGGAGTTTATTGATGAAGTTTCACAATTTTTCCAGTGATTTTATCGAGCATATTATTTTGCGTGTGAAATGTAGGATACTGAATTTTGAGAGATATGAATTTGCAGAACTTTCTTCCTGTTGCCAACTCTGTTTGGACTAAATTAGCTTGCAATATTACTTTCAAAAGACTTCTAATAATGTTAGCAAGTACAATCAGCGTCAAAAAGATGTATATTATACGGACTAACATTGATTTAATTGACTGCCATATTTGTTTGTATCAATTCGTGGCTAAAATTAATTTACCAAATGAATAATATGTTTTGTCGCTACACATTGATTATGGACCAAAGATTGTAGACATATTATGGCGGTATCTACATCGCCACATGCGAACTACGTATTACGCTGACGTCATGCAAAATTCTGCATTGCGCAAGCAGGGATTACCGCGCGACTAGCATACATACAACGTCCCGACATCAATCGTCGAGCGTATCCCACCAGACAACACCTGTCTCTTATAATAGAAGATGAGTGAACTTTAGGCACCCTGTTCCTTATACCTCTATAGTCAATTAAATTAATATTGGCCCTCGTAGACATCTTTTTGGGGCTGGTTGTAGAAAAAGGTTAATTTAGTTTCTAAATGTTACTTACGAGTTAGGGTGGGCCACCTTTCTATGTTCGAAAGGGTTGTAGGCTTTCTCGTTGATTACTTCTTTTGAGCCTAAACTTAGAGTTGATTGGAAGCCTGGATTCGTTGCGAGGTTCGCCCTGGAAAAATAATTGAATGTCAGATTTATTTGTGATTTTCTAGATTTCTGTTAGAATTGGGCGCCAGTTTATTGGAGGATTTCTAAAGCCTGTGAAATTGAAATATGTATCTCGTGTGTCAATCTGATCTGATGGGGGATCATTGTATTATCCCAAACTCGGTGTGAGTGTGGAGCCCCAGGATATGCGTTGCTTATCTCCTGCCCGTCGTGCGCAACTATCTGTACCCTCCAGGACATAAATGAGACAAACGACAGAGCTGTCCAGAGGCTCTAGACAAAGTGACATACTATCAGCGATAACGATGATGGTAAAGGCAAAAATGTGTAGGACTGACATAAGCTATCGAAAAGCTTAATGCCAATAAGCCAATGCTGTTGAAAGTTGTTGTAGAAATACGAAACGCTTTCGAAGCGATTGTCACTTGTCTAGGCCCTCAGGTCGCTACGTACTGGTTGGATAAAATATGAGTCAATACACGAGAAATCATAACAATACTGTGATCCAATATGAAATAACTTTAATTTCCAAACCACATCAATTTTAATGCGGAGTGGAATTCAAAACCGCAAATACTATTTGGTAGGTATCTACTCCCACTTCCCAGTAATTGAAGAACCTACCCAAGCAATTCTATTACTTTAATAAATTACGTACGTAACAAGAAAATTGAAATTAATTGTTTATCAAAATGTATAAATAATAAACTATAAAATATACATTAATATAAAAAAAAATATAAATAAGAAACTATATAAATTAACCAGATTAAATTGTCCGTATTTCAAATTACAGCTGTCTTTCTCTAACTGTCAGAGAAAGACAGTTTGAAATGGCCGTATCACGGCCAAAACAAAATGGCTGCACTCTAAATATATTTCCAGAATCGAGGGTTTACAAACGTTAATAGAAACAGACAGACACAAATAAAACAAGCTATCATGCAGATATACCGGATTTTAATTTAACTGACGTGCGTCAAATCTGTTTTTGTTTATAGTAGTATTCTTCTTCTACATACACCTATATAAACCCACGATTTCTTCACATGGGTGTAGGAAGAGCTACAGAATGCTTTTTTTTTTATAATTGGCATCTCATAGTTTTACCACGGGGGGGTACTTACTATTTAACCGGACTGTCCTGCGGAGATGCTCTAAGCTAACTTAAAGCCTCCAGGCAGGGGCATAAAAACTAAAACTAACTTATACTAAGCGACTGATCGCTAAGGGCACCCCCTGCGGGGTACAGACCTCGGCTTAGGACGTCGCTGGGGGGAGGACAGCAAGTAGGGACAGGCTGGATCGGGGAGTTTAAAACTACTGTCGACGGCTCGGCGTCAGCCCGGGCTGGCGCTTCGTCGGGCAAGGGTCGGGCAGGAGTGACGGATCGGGGACAGAATGCTACCTGCTATGATCCTTATATACTCCTGGGGGCCTACCACTACCGCTTACAGCAGTATTATTTTAATATTACCTATTTCAGCGCAGGAAAGAGATGAAGCTCTACAGGACGTATAGCTCCATCTCTTTCCCCCACGAAGTAAGATTAAAAGAATATTGCATACGCGGTGGTGGTAGGCCTCTGTTCTGTTTACGTTCATACATCGTCACCCTAATTGCGTAACACACGATCAATCACAATCTATTTAATTTTCAAAGTTCAACAACATTCATTGCGTTGTTGAGCAGAAAAAATTTTCGAACATAATTTGAAGCCATGGATTAGTAATCCCCTTCAAAATGATTCAAATTATGACTGATCATGTGACCTCCACAACCCAGTAACAGGGTAATACGATACCCATTGGTAAGACTAGTTGTCAGACTTTCGGGCTTCTCATTATGACTGACGGGTCTCGGCTGTCATTCGTGGATCTTTGACAGCATAACGTGCTTTCCGAGTCACGGAGGAGTCTCGGTATGTAAAGATGGTCACCCATCCACCGACCAACCCCGGCAAGCGTAGCTTAACCTGATGGTGCGGCTGTTATTACTTAGCCACGAGCGCGATCTGTACTTACACGCCATTAAACGTTGAACCTTTTTGATTATATTCTCTTTGAATTTCAGACCTGTAGAGGAGAACTAATCTCGAAGACATAATACCTTATTTACTTTTAATGTGAAGTCTAGAATGTAGTGAACTTACGTTGAATTAAAATTCTCGAGCACTATGCTGGCTTTTTTCTCTCCATTCCCCATTTTGCCGTGTTTCTGCAAATAAAGATACAAGATTAAAGTTGGTTTACTTCAGTAACGCTTGTTTTTAGGATTCCGTAGCCAAAGGGTGCCAACGGGATCGTTTTACTAAGGCTCCGCTGTCCGTCCGTCTGTCACAGGGCTGTAATTCTTGACGTAATAGACACTTGTTTTCACAGAGTACTACTATGGCCACTATAATAATATAATATAGTAACAAATAATAAACATAAAATAAAGTTTTTTTTGCCGAGTCCGACTCGCACTTTGCCGCTTATATTTTTCACTACAAGTGAGCCGTGACATTAATTTTACTAAACGACCGTTTTATCGCCCAACTTAATGATGTAGACATTTTGCGGCTAAAAACTGGAGAAAGGGAATATATTAGTGTCTCAGTAGGTATAAAATTTTATGACTTTTTTTTCTGGAGTTTTTTTTGTTGGGTATTTGGCATAGTATGAAGTTCTCAAACCCGTTCTAATTCGTCTCCTCACCTATAATAATGTACCAACATACTATACCTACAATGCAAAAGCTCTTTCTTCAAAATACACTTCTTGGTATGGGCCAGCATTGTTAGACTTACATAAAATCCTAATTCATACTAATATAATAAATTCTGTCTGTATGTTACCTTTTCACGCCTAAACCACTGAACGGATTTTGATAAAATTTGGCAAGGAGATAGATTCGATCCCAGGGAAGGACATAGGCTACTTTTTATCGACATATCACGGGCGGGCGGAAGCTAGTACTAAAATAAATATTAAACACACTTTCTATTCATAAACGCTGCCTAAAGTAATGATTAGCGCCTGTTTAACTATATTTTTGACGTTTTAAGGTCGATTCACACATATCAGTGAAGCCAGAGTTCCGACACAGTACCGGCACAGTGCAAAATATTCTTTCATAAATTCTCTATGAACGAATTCCCACTTGTCAGTGTCAGTGAAGATACAGTGCTCTCAGTGCAGTCTCAGGGTCAGTGCCGACACCGGCATGAGAATCTATGAAAGAATATTTTGCAATAAAAAAATGAGTATTGAGTTTGTTTAGACATTTCTTCTCAGGTATCAGTCAGTTCTGCCAGGGTTGCGGAATAGTCCGAAAGGGATACCGGGACCCTGGCAACAGGCAACTGAAGGAACACGGGTGGGTTTTAGTCAGTAAAAGTCTGACACGCCCTTCCGCTCCGCCCAGAGCGGGAGAAGTCATTTGATGATTTATTGAAAAAAAAAAAAAATAGGAAATATTGGTACCATCTAGTTTTAAAATATTGACCAAAAAACTGACGTGTTAGGCTGCCATCAGACGGACTGCATTTCAACTGCACTCCAACTGCATGAAGTTACCAGTAGGTACATTAAGAGTATTGCAGTCGTACTAAACTGCATTCAAACTGCAAGAATGCAGTCCGACTGATGGCAGCCTAATAGTGTCATAAATATCTACTTTATCTTAAACATCATCATCGTCACCATAAATAACGCGTTACAAAGAAGATGAAAAAGTACACGACCATTACGTGTTGCCAATCTTTCACGCTTTCTGATTAATCCCATTATCTAATAACCCATAGGCGACTTTTAAAATCTTAACGTAATACAAAAAAAAACATCATGAAGCTACATAAAAACAAAAAACATAAATCATGATTGCCGTTACGTCACACAGGTATTTTTCATTTCGTCAACTATCTGGCTGAAATACAGACCAACATAATTAGACTGACGGAGAATCATGGAACTATAATTTTAAGTAATGAATTTTGTATATAATCGACAAAAGAGAAGCATAATAAGAATATTTTACTGTATCACCAAAATATTAATCGCTTCTCTGGCAAAATCTTAGACGTGGAAATGTTAATAGATAAATATCATATGGACATCTTATGTTTTTGTGAAACCTGGTTAAAACCAGATAGGATGTTGTTTAATGTAAATCACTTTTCAGTTGCCAGTGCGTACAACAGATCTTCAATAGGAGGTGGTACCTTAGTATTATGTAATAGTAGCTTCAGATATAAGGAAAGGAAGGATATCACTGCTTGCTCTGTTGATCGCTTATGTGAGGTAGCATGTGCAGAGGTTGAAGGCCATACTTTCTTATGTGTTTATAGACCACCAGCCTCAAACTTGTCTTCATTTTTAATTGTAATGGAAGAAATACTAACTAAAGTTTTTAGAAATAATAAAATAGTTTTTGTTTGTGGTGACCTAAATATTGATCTACTAGTAAATTCACCAGAAAAATGTAAGCTTATCTCACTGTTTAAATCATTCAATTTAAAATGTATATTTAATGAAGCAACTCGAGTAACAGCAACCTCAGCTACATGCATAGACAATGTATTTACTAATTGTAAAATAAAAGAATCGTCTCTAATTAGTGGCATCAGGTCTGACCATACAGGTCAACTTATATCCTTTGAATCAGATAAAAAGTTATGTTTAGATAAAACCATTGAGTTAAGACCTCTTACTAAAAATAAATTAAAAATGTTTAATAATAATGTTCTTAGCAATCTCGTAACCGCTAGTTTTGATTCACAAGACCCCAACATAAACTATGGTACATTATTTTCTACAGTATGTAAAGAATTCAATAAAGCATGTCCTGTAAAAAAAGTAACAATAAATACTAAGCCAAAATTTAATGAATGGGCCACTGCTGGCATTAGAAAAAGCAGAGACATTTTATATAATTTATATTACGAAAAATCATTGACTTCTGATCAAGTTGTTCATAATTATGTAAGGAATTATTCTAAGATATTTAAAAGAGTCTGCGCACAAGCTAAATCTAAATTAATAAGTAACAAAATTGATAATTCTAATAATAAAATAAAAACTGTGTGGCAGGTAATTAACAAAGAAACTGGAAACACAAAACCACGTGACCCGAATGAATTGTCTCTAAAAATTAATGATGAAACCATTTCAGATAAGTTAAAAGTTGCTGAGACACTAGAAAATTTCTTTACCAACATCCCAATAGAGGTTACGAAATCTCTCCCCTCTTCATCTTTATTAGCAGATTCTCTTCTCAAAGAAAACTTTACTAAAGTCATTCCAAGTTTTGCGTTCAAGCCTATTTCTATTGCCACAATTATAAAAGCATTCATAAGTCTTAACTCAAAAAACACTGAAGATTTATGGGGCATCTCTGTTAAGGTTCTAGGAGATATCATTGAAACTATTGCCCCTGTCCTAACAGGGATATTTAATCAATGTTTGGACACTGGTACGTTTCCTGATTTAATGAAACATAGTAAAGTTGTACCAATTTTCAAATCGGGTAGTAAAAGCGATCCCTCTAATTATAGACCAATATCTGTATTACCAGCATTGAGCAAAATCTATGAAAAAATCATGCTAGACCAGATGCTGTCACATTTTAACTCAAATAAGATTTTACATAGTCACCAGTTTGGTTTCACGAAAGGTAGGTCGACGACAGACGCGGGAGTAAAACTCATCAGTCACATTTTAGAATCCTGGGAGAAGTCCCAGGATGCAATTGGCATTTTCTGTGACCTCTCAAAAGCATTTGACTGCGTCGACCACAATACACTGATCTGTAAATTACACCACTACGGAATTCGTGGACAAGCTGCTGATCTTGTTCTTTCTTACCTATCAAACAGGCAGCAAAAAGTAAATGTTAACGGGGCGACGTCCTCGGGGTCTCTAGTTAAAATGGGCGTGCCTCAAGGTTCAATACTCGGCCCTTTCTTATTTCTAGTTTATATAAATGACCTTCCTTACATGATGGCAAACTTGTCGGATATAATACTATTCGCTGACGACACTTCTCTTATTTTTAAAATAGATAGAAAAGATACAGATGTCTCACATGTCAACGATAGTCTGGCTACTCTTTCGGAATGGTTCGCAGCTAATAATCTTTTACTTAATGCGAACAAAACTAAATGTATTAGGTTCTCATTACCAAATGTACCTCAAGTGGGTCTAAATCTAAAACTTGATGGCAAGAAACTAGATGCAATTACAGAAACTATATTTTTAGGAATTACCTTAGATTCAAAACTACAATGGGGCGCCCACATCAGAACTCTTTCAGGTAGACTAAGTTCAGCTGCATATGCAGTAAGAAAAATAAGGCAGTTGACTGATATAGCCACAGCTAGGTTAGTATACTTTGCTTATTTCCACAGTATTATGTCTTATGGCGTTCTGCTGTGGGGATCGGCAGCTGACGTAGATTCAATTTTCATTTTACAGAAGAGGGCAATCCGCGCGATCTATAAAATGAGTCCTCGCGAGTCCCTTAGAGACAAATTCAAAGAAATTGATATACTGACTCTGTCTTCTCTCTATATCTTTGAAAGTATTTTGTATGTTCGCAAAAACTTAGGACTTTTCAAAACAAGAAGCGATTTCCATAATATAAATACACGTAGTAGACACGAAATTGTCATACCCAAATTTAGATTAACTAAAACAAGCAAGTCATTTCTTATAAACAGTATCCGCTTTTATAACAAGTTGCCAAAGTCGGTTACAGAACTTAGCGATGGAAAATTTAAAACCCATATCAAACGTGTCCTTATCAAAAAAGCATATTATAAGATTAAAGACTACGTTGATGACAAGGAAGTTTGGCAATAATTCCTTCTGCACATGTGGCTTCCCTGGTACCTAAACGGCATAATTATGTAAGAGTCTATTAACTGCTCCCAAATTACCATGTTTATTCTCTTTACATTCATCCTTGACATAATCATTGTATTTGACATTATTCCTATTATTATAGATACCTCCAATTTAATTTCAACTCCTAGTAGCTTTTGTGGACATGATAATTATTCAATTTGTTACAGTTGTAATAGCAATCACGTCATTTGGCTGAAATAGGTTTTTATTTTTATTTTTTATTGTTTGTCTTTTATATAGATTATTTTCTATTTTGTGAATGTGAGAACTTTGTAGGCTTATTGGACTGTAGATTTACTGAACATCTATTTTGTTAAGTACCTGGTACTTACTTGTTGAAAGGCCTACATTGTCCTCCCATGCCTACTAATACTGTAATTTGAAAATATTGTAAAAGCCAATTATTTTTAAAAGAGTAACCGTGGAGTTTCTTGCCGGCTCTTCTCCATAGGAAACGACCAATTGGAACCGTGCACCTAGCTTCTGACGTTTCATAAGTGCCCATGTAGGTTTATGTGAAATAAAATATTTTGATTTTGATTTTGATTTTGATCGGTTGTTTCCTTTGCAAGTGGCGCCGCCAAAAAGAGTCAAGTTATACTGGTAGCGTTGTAAGATAATAATCGTTGATAATCGTATGAAGCGTACATTTGACGCGTACGTAATCGGTGTCAAGTAAGCCGAAGTGGTACGCGGTGAAACGCACCACTGATGTTCAGGTACTGGATGTGTTACAAAATCAAAATCAAAAGTCATTTATTCAAACTAGGCTGAGAATTCGCACTTTTCGAACGTCAAAATTACATAAGACAGTCCCCCAAAACGCCCACCCTTCACCACTTCCTAGTGCTTTAGCTGGGAAGAAGAAGTGGCGCAACAAAGTTCCCAGCAGCACATCTGTCTGTTTAGTTAGAAATGATTCTATACAATAGTATGCAATATCATACACATTAACGGAACACAAAAACATAAATCTAATTATTAGCCATAAGTCAGCTACCAATTTTTAACCGACTTCTTCAAAAATGAGGAGGTTTTCAATTCGTCTGTATGTTTTTTTTATTTTTTTTTATGTTTGTTACGCGATTACTCCGCCAATTATGAATCGATTTTGATGATTCTTTTTTTGTATGGTAGGTCATGCTTTCGAGGTGGTCCCATATAAATTTTATTAACTTTGCTTGTGCAGTTTTTGAGTTAGCTTCAATATTACGAATTTTTCCCACTTAGTTTATCTAGACGATGTCTTCATTTACTCCTTCACTGTTATTTACATCAGCTAGTGGTATTCGAATTTGTGTAGGGTAGGTACCACGACTAAAAAGTGAAAAATAAAAACTATTTACAAAAAAAACCGACTTCCAAAAAAAACACTCAAAACTGAAAAATAACTTTAATTTTGGAAGTCGGTGGCAAAAAACGAAAATTGAAAAGCAAAGACACCGACTTCCGAAATTAAAGTTATTTTTCAGTTTTGAGTATTTTTTTTGGAAATCGTTTTTTTTTTGTAAAAAGTTTTTATTTTATTTTTTTGAGAACTATATATGTACAGTCACGGACCTTAATTGATGAGCCACCTGGCACTGTTCGTATTTTAGCCGTGTAATGCAAATCGGGTTTATTCGGTTCCTGACACGGAAAGTCATGTCTTCGTATTAGTAGAAGAAAATTATATTTAATAACTTTACCGGTTGGCTAGCCTGAGACCTAGAACTACAAACTTGACAGCAGAGTGTACACAACAGTAACCTAGCAACGATTGTTTAAGCGTAGCGATAGTAACGTTATCGTACGGAGAAATATTAAAATAGTCATTTCGACAACTTCGAAATTAACGTCTCTGACATCGACATTTCAACTGTCACTGTCTTCAGATAAGTTTTCAGAATAATCGAGTTAATGAGCTCTGATTCAAAGGAGGTCAGTATCAAATAGATTGGATAAACTTAATGCAACATTTTATTTATTTTTATCATTGAGAACTTATTAGTCAACCTCTATGGATAAGACTATTTCCGATTATAAGTAATTTATTTGTCATCTTGTTTACGAGCGTGCGGTTTGAGTTCGTGTTTAATCGTGTAATCTCGTGAATGTATGAAACTGTAAAATTGAAAAGTTTGAAGGTGGCTCATCAATTAAACTCCGTGACTGTACTCAAGCAGAAGTAAATGTAAATATAAAATAATAATGAAATAAATGCCTAGCTTAGCCTAGCTGTTTATAGCTGTAACTAGAAGTTATAAATGATAAACTAGGACCATCGAAGTAAAATAAATAAAATGTTAATTACTAATAACAATAACAAAACCAAGATCACCAAGACGACCAGTCACCACAAGCAGCAATACAATTTTGACTTACGGACATTCTCTGGTAGCTATGTTAATTATTAATTAGTATGTTCTCGAATCATCCATCTCGTTTAGTAGCTAGAAGTAGTGTCAGAAAATTAAATCTCGTTTTAGCGTAGCTTAGCGTAGATACAAAGACAAATAAGAATAATTATGATAGATGACTCACGACACGGGTTTCGTAACCGGCACAGAACAGAGCACGAACACTATTCATGTTGAGTCACCGTAGGCCTAGTTTTGTAGTAATTTATCAATGCCCCATCCAGTCTTTACACCTCTAAGAATACGTCGGCGGTATGATAAACGAGTACAACTTTTTTCGCCGGCAAACATTTGGAAACGAGCCCCCATTATGTTTTTTTTTGCCAAAACCGGACAGCCGGTAATTGGAAATCGGAATTTCGAACGATGAAAATTAAAATTGCGAATTTTAACTCGGCCCGTTTTTAGGGTTCCGTATCCAAAGGGATCCTATTACTAAGACTTCGCTGTCCGTCCGTCTGTCACCAGGCTGTATCTCATGAACCGTGATAGTTAGACAGTTGAAAATTTCACAGATGATGTATTTCTGTTGCCGCTATAACAAAAAATAGAATAAAATAAATATTTAAGGGGGCTCCCATACAACAAACCGTTTTTATTGGTAATGGGTACGGAACCCTTCATGCGCGAGTCCGACTCGCGGTTGTTTTGGCTTGTTGTGTAGGCATGCTGGGTATTCTGATTTCTGATGTTGGTTGTGTTGGGTTATTGAACTCTTGGCAGAGGGTCTGTCATAGCGTCAAGGTAAGGTCTGCCATTTCGGAGGGCACCGATAGTAGTGGCACATAGTAGTTTTAGTCAGAACCCTTCATGCGCGAGTCCGACTCGCGGTTGTTTTGGCTTGTTGTGTAGGCATGCTGGGTATTCTGATTTCTGATGTTGGTTGTGTTGGGTTATTGAACTCTTGGCAGAGGGTCTGTCATAGTGTCAAGGTAAGGTCTGCCATTTCGGAGGGCACCGATAGTAGTGGCACATAGTAGTTTTAGTCAGAACCCTTCATGCGCGAGTCCGACTCGCGGTTGTTTTGGCTTGTTGTGTAGGCATGCTGGGTATTCTGATTTCTGATGTTGGTTGTGTTGGGTTATTGAACTCTTGGCAGAGGGTCTGTCATAGTGTCAAGGTAAGGTCTGCCATTTCGGAGGGCACCGATAGTAGTGGCACATAGTAGTTTTAGTCAGAAGGAGCTCAATACATCTAAGTGACACGATAAAATAAGGTACGTGTACCGTTAGTTTCTGCATTCCTTGCCCAATTGATTTCTGTCAGAGTCTGAATTCAATCAGATTAAAGCCATACGTGTTTTAAAAACAACATGTTTAGCTGATAAATATAATATCAATCTGCCTAGCCTTATCCCAAATATATTGGGGTCGGCTTCCAGTCTAACCGGATGCAGCTGAAGCAGTACTACCTATCTGACCTCCACAACCCAGTAACTGGTTAATACGATACCCCTTGGTAACGATCTGCGAACGACTGTCAAAGATCCACGAATGACAGCCGGGACCAACGGCTTAACGTGAGTTGCGAGACACGGAGGAGTCTCTGTATCTAAAGATGATCACCCATCCACGGACCAACCCCGGCAAGCGTAGCTCAACCTGATGAACCCGTGCTGCTGTTATTACTTAGCCACGAGCTCCTTGTGATAAATATAATTATATACAGGCTTATTGGTTATGTCGGCAATCCATTAAGGTAATCTAGGAGAGGTCATTTGCAATCAAATGACCCCTTTTGACTCCTGCTCGACCCTGGAATCAAACCCGGGACCTCATGCTCTGTAGTAGCACTTGTGATCACTAGAACTACGAGTCAGTCAATAAATAAATAAATAGCTTATTTTTTACCCGACTACGGCGAAGAAAAAAATATAAAATCCGGAGTCACACGTAATCTGTTCGATTTAGGGAATCGAACAGATTACGTGTGACTCCGGATTTTTAATTTGTCTTTCTGTGGTGTCTTGTTTATACCATTTTAGTTGATTGACTTTCTTGTCGTAGTTGGGTTACTTAAATTTTTGGAGACCTATAAATAAATTACGTAACAATAATGTTCCTATTTTACATATCTATCAGGATAAAACCGTAGTTTTGTAAACAGCGTTCTCATGACACAATTGCATTCGATTGTGACTAAATTACCATATTATATGGTGGCATTGAGAAGAGCCTTCGTCGGTACCTACATGAAGAGAATTACAACGTCTATATTATACATATATTGGGTTTTTATCGCTTTTTGCTGTGTGACTCATTAATTAGGAGCTACTATAAAACGTTCTGGTAAGGTCAAACATAATTTAAGAACTAGCGCCAAGATAGTCTAACCGTCTAGGCGAGTGGGCTATGTTCACCGTAAAGGTTCGTGCAGGCTGGCGCGACTAGTCGCGTGGCGATTCTACGATATTATCGCCACGCAATACCTTTCACACCAGCGCAGCGCGCCGCGATAGCGCGGCCGCGACAGGCAGCGCGTCACCAAAGGAACATTTTGTATGGCGTTGTGCAAAAGACGCGATACAAGAGAGTATTTTATGTGTCGCGGCGCCACAGGTCGCTCCTGTGTGTAGTGCCACGCGCGTTTTCATAGAATTGTTCTTCGGATATGTATCGCAGAATCGCGACGCGCGACAGTCGCGCCAGTCTGCACGAGCCTTAAAACCGATGAGCGTTGGGGAAGACATATTAGAAATAGAATAGAATAGAATAGAATAGAATAGAATAGAATAGAATAGAATAGAATAGAATAGAATAGAATAGAATAGAATAGAATAGAATAGAATAGAATAGAATAGAATAGAATAGAATAGAATAGAATAGAATAGAATAGAATAGAATAGAATAGAATAGAATAGAATAGAATAGAATAGAATAGAATAGAATAGAATAGAATAGAATAGAATAGAATAGAATAGAATAGAATAGAATAGAATAGAATAGAATAGAATAGAATAGAATAGAATAGAATAGAATAGAATAGAATAGAATAGAATAGAATAGAATAGAATAGAATAGAATAGAATAGAATAGAATAGAATAGAATAGAATAGAATAGAATAGAATAGAATAGAATAGAATAGAATAGAATAGAATAGAATAGAATAGAATAGAATAGAATAGAATAGAATAGAATAGAATAGAATAGAATAGAATAGAATAGAATAGAATAGAATAGAATAGAATAGAATAGAATAGAAATAGAATAGAATTTGTTATGGTACAAGCAGTGGACCGTGAATCGAACAATGTAGTTTAGGACTCTCTCAAGCACAGGGAGAGGTGTTCCGAAGTGACTACTGTCCAAATTAGACTGCTATGTTGACGATGAGATTAAATTTTCACGTATACTACCATCAGCCACTTTTATTTAGGTAGGTACAGTCAGAGGCACATCAGTGGTAACTTGCACTACGAAAATCACCCTTTACAACATCAAGTAACATCATATACAATCGACCTCACGACTTTATGTCAAAAAAACAAAATAATAAAATGAGTTATCTAGAAAACGTATAAACGTAAAGTGTACCTAAACAAGTATTTTTTAAATCAAAAACAGGTTTATAATTACATAAATATTAAGACTAAGCCCCTTTGTACACGACACGGTTTCTTAACGGTACGGCGTAAAAACCGCGCCGTAGCAACAACGGATCAGAGAGCAAGCTTCCATAGTGATCCATAACGAATAAACCGTAGTTTTTCTCGGCAAGAAAAACGAGTGTACAAATGGGTAGGTAGGAGGTACCTACTATGTTTTTTTCGTAGATGTGAATTCACAGTAGCTAGTATTATTCATTTTGCTAACGTTTTATTATTCTCAGAACTATTAAGTTTGTGTTTCTCGAGTTTGCTTTTATGTGCGAAATAATCTCCTCGATGCATACGCAAATATCATTGGTAGGTACCTAAAATAGAATATTAGCTTACATGACTAACTACCAGATCGTGAAGGTACATCAATCAAAGGCTGTTTTTTATAAATAAAACGGGAAATAAGTCAGAAGTTCAATAAGTTTTTAGAGAATCATTTAATTGATTCTCTAAAAACTTATTGAACTTCTGATGTAAGTACGCTTTTTTTAATTAATAAAATAGAGCCTCTTTTTAATTTTCTGGTTGGTCAAAGTTGGTCGCAGTAACTAACCTAGGAGACCCCGACCAAATGGGTTAGGTTAGGTTAGAACTGGAATGAAGTGTGCGCGAGCGAAGCGAGCGGTGCCACGGAAGCGGCCGCCGAGTGCTCGGTCGTGGTCCTAGTTACTTGGCTATTTAATAGTTTGGGAATTCTTTGAGGTTCACAAAAATAGGGACATTTAGAGTGCTCATTAATATATTGGGGATTATTTGTGGTTCGATGAAATACATGCGTAAATAAAATGGCTACTTGTTGTTATAATGGTAAAACAATCGAATCAGATTACACAGTAAGTAGATTTATTAATGAGGCTTTTAGAAACCACGGGTACTAACTCATATTCAATGGCAAAAGAACGATGGTCAACGTAGCCGTGACTATGGCAAAGATAACTTGAATTCATTACAAATCTACAGCATTCGAAAACCATTCCGTGGATATAAAGATGTTACTGCGTAAGCCTCTAAGTTTATGAAGAAAGGCCACCATGGCGAACCCACAACCACATGTCAAGGTCTATGGCTTAAAATGGCTATTGGTACTCAAACCTGTTGATGTTGCAACCACTTTGCATGATATGACTAATGCTGTTTTAAGATGTCTTAATTTATACACGATTTAAGTAAAGTTTGAAAGGAGTAACTAGGACTAAACAACGCGAGGTAAATGAAGACACATAGGCTTCTCTCATAATCTTTGTTTGGACGGCACAAATTTTTGGGAAGAGCACATATCGCGTTACAAAGTTTAGTAAGTAAGTAAGGTTGGTATCAGAACTAACTACCTAGAATGTGCCATGCACACTGGTGATGATAAGAACAAGATACTTTGAAGAGAAGGAAGAAAATGCAATTATTCGAAACAGGCTATAATGCTACGGCTACATTGTCGCGTTGAGGCGAACTCTCTTTCGCACACACCTCGACGTCTCGCTGTACAACGGAGAGCGCGCGCATAGTAGTACGCGTTAACGCAACAATGTGGCCGTAGCAATATAGCCTGTTCCGAATAAATGCATTTTCTTTCTTTTTCTTTTCAATAATAAACACACAAATTATCCAGTTAGCTTATACTTCATTTGAAATAAGATTAGACATTGAAACAAACCTTTTTACAGTCCGTTCAACCGATTTTGACTTCTATTCCGTAGGCATAAAGATGGCATTAAAAGCACAAAAAGTTACACAATACCAACTGTCTACTGCAGCTGCCAGTTGTCATGCCACCAACGCAATAGAAGTCAAAATCGGTTGAACGGACTGTAAAAAAGGTTTATCTAAATGTCTAATCTTATTTCAAATGGAGTTTAGATTAAAATAGTAGGAATGAAGGCTTTACAGCTGCGCCAAATAGGCCCAGTTCAGCAAAATTGCTTGACAATTACCTATAATAGTGCCTGACGCTAGTTACCAACTTTGCAGGTATTCTGCGAAGGCTTGGTCAAGCCAGCATTTAGACTTTTGGCTACAGCGAGGCTCTAACATAAATGTGACGGATTTGTCATAAACTATTTATAGTTCTCAGAAGCCAAGGTGATAGGCTGCCCCTATTATCTTGAATCTTTATGCACGATCGGTGACCCGTGACAATTGATGACTGATACACACCTCTCAACTGGATTGTGATAAAATACCTATGAATTTTATAAACCGTTCAAGTTAAGTATCATGGCGCTGCAGCGCTGCCTAAAATTAATGTTCAGGGCCATACGATATATTGAGACAATAGTAGCTCAAAAACCGAACAAGTGCGAGTTGAACTTGCGTGGAGAGGGTTCTGTACAATGAGTATGCTATATAATATATCGTTATTAACATGTTTTTTAGTGTACCGTAGGTTTATAACTTTAATTTTAAGTTTGTTCTTGGGATAAATTAGGTATTCATGGGATAAAATAATTCTTGGGACCCGCGAATTCAAAAAACGAGAAAAAATCTGATGAAACTTCTGATTGACTTTGATGACAAATGATTACTATCAGGGTCGTTGATTTAATGACAGGATAATCGAAAGTCATTATTACCATGAATTAATCTTCGTTTTTCTCAGGGTTACTTTGACAATCATAATTTTATAAAGTGCAGAATTATTACATTATAACATTATTTTTATTCTTTATTTTGTGATTTGTATTTTGTGTTTCATGAACTGTGTCCAAATAAACGTTATTCTTTCTTCCTAATTAAAACAGTTTTTGTGCAACTTAACCTTTTACGGCTTTCTTTGTAGTTAACCCTATTAGGTATGGCGAAAGTCGCGAATAAACAGATTTTCTGTTTGGTACAAGTATTTATACAGATCTCCCAGAAACTGCTACTCTCTGTATTACTTTAATGATGGTGATGTTTTTAAAATTAGAGATTTATGATAATGACGTAGATCCAAAAGAAAGATTAATATGCCGCAATGCAATCTTATAGGGCATCAACAGTCTAGAGGTGTCCCGTGACAAATCATCTAAATTCACTCTAATGACATCGCTCAAGAGTAATGTTCGATCCAATCACCCCTCTATTGTCTTACGATAGGACAGCATTCCTCTTAAAGCGAGAAAGATGGAAGGTGAGACTGAAGCTAATGATGAAAATTAACCGATTTCCCCCTGCAAATTAAGATGGGTGGCGACGTGTTACCAATAGGAAACAGATGAGCATGACCAGCACCCTAATTGAGTTGTACACGATCAATCACAATCTGAATCGGTTTGAAACAAATTGCTAATCCATTGCTTCATAAGTTCGAAAAAAAAATCTGCTAAACAACGTCAATAACGCAATGAATGTTGTTGAACTGTCAAAATGAAACAGATTAATCATAATCGGTTACGAAAATAAGTTACGCAATTAGATAGCGGTACTGTAGATAAGTTATTATTTTTTTTTTTTTATGAAAAAGCATTGCCTTAGGTACCCTAAGACGTTGTTGACTGGTTGTAGAAAACCACGGTTAAGGAAAGGACCCAGGACATCAACAAAATAAATTTTGTGACGATAGAATACTTTTAGTAGAGCGACCTGATTCTGGAACAACAGTTAAATTTTCAAAGATGATATGAATCATCCATCATAATTGACGTTATCCTTATTTATCTCAAGTCAAAGTCAAATAATTTATTTCAAATAGGCACTAATAAGGCACTCTAGTTGCCCCTTCCAAAAGGTAGTTTTCGTATGCAGAAGAATTGGCAAGAAACTCCACCGTTACTCTTTTAAAAATGTTTTACAATATTTTGTATACATCAATAAGGTACAGATTTTAAGTGAAGATATCTAGATACAAACATAGCTCTTGGTGGAATACAGCCCTAAAAGTATCACAGCAATTTTCTGCCATATTAAATCAAGGTAATGTCATATTGTTCGTTTGTTTTGGCATGTAATAGTATTTTTATTAGTACTGAACGTCATGGAAAATATGAATTAAAATCAATTCTTTTTCTTAGCGTGTCGATGGCTATCTAAATGGACTCGACCCAAAATTCGGTGACGTGTTTGGCGCCATCCGTAGCGGCCATCAGTTCCTGTATCGTGCAGCTGACAGAACACGCAGGACACATCGTTTGTGAAATAGCACCTCATTTACACTCCAAGGCGGAGTCGTCTATGAATCTCCACCTGAACAGGTTTTCCGTGCTTCGGCTAACGTAGGTCCGGAGTTTGTTTAAAGATTCCACGTAGGCCAAAGCAACTCATGTCCAGTTGGTAGGAGATCTTCAGCAGGTGGAAATGGTATGGGTAAGGAAGCACTGTCTCGCCACAGCTTCAGTCTTTCTATTGATCATTCGCCTGCAGTGACTTTGACGAAACATTTTAAAAACTATATTCAATTGATTTATTTGAATGTTTTTACGATAAAAGAAGACGATCGCTATAAGGAATGAAATTATCCTCATCCTGGATTCAGTCAGATAGGCAATTGTTATTTTTATATAGGACAGTGAGGGGATTTTGATTAAGATAAACGTGAATGAAGTAGGAAAACACCGAAGTATAGAGTTTAATTTAGAATGAAGGGTCTGAATTTTGAGATGTTTAACACGAAGTTAACAAAGCAAAGCGATCTACTTCTGAGTTCTGTTTGTGTACAGATATTGCTTTACAGTCCTACAATAATGTGAAACTATAGCAACAATGTTGTTCTTACAATTACAAAATTAAAAAAGGGATCTCGCGCACTAGACGGCCACGACTCCGGCTAGTCGTAGCCGTCCAGGCGCGGTCGCCGGCAAAGATTTAGGGGGGGGTCACCATTGGTGCCGAGGAATATTTACCTAATTGATAAGTACTCTAAAAAACTCTAAAATCTTTTTTTGTATATGCCCATCGGGGTCACTGTGGCTCAAGTACCTACAAATTTTAGTTAGTAAAGCACGTAAATCATTCAGTCTCTCGACAGCTTGAATGTTTTTGGGGGGGGGTCATGACCCCCAGGACCCCCCCCCCCCTCGGACCGCGCCTGTGGCCGTCTAGTGGGATTATATGGTGTGTCTATAGTTTACGGTCGCGGTCGTGGTCGTAGCCGTCTAGTGCGCGAGATCGCTAAACTGTAAAAGAGAAGTAAAATACGTCAAAATAGCAATAGACCGGTAAATAAATTACAGGCCAAACCAATATATACAGTTTGAATAAATATTATCGCAGTAATAATGCGATCAAACAAATTAATTATATTTTATGTAAATTATACTGACACTAACTGTGCGATAAGCGTATGATTACCGCTAATAGCAACATTGACGTCGAGCCTTATTTTAATTGCTATAAATATTATACAGAGCTGGATTATGTATGGAGGTTTCTGTTACCCAATTAACAGAACAGTTAATAATACAGGGTTATAATAATACCAGCCTTTAAGCGGTCCCACAGAGCAAAGACTCTCATACAGAGAAGGCATGGACATTAATCCAGGTTTTCTAAGGATGATTTCCTTCACCAGGCTTCATCAGGTTAAGCTACGCCTGCCGCGGTTCGTCCGTGGATGCGTGACCGTGTCATTTGTAGATTTTTGACAGTTGTTACGGTTCATCAGAAGCCCGAAAGTTTGACAACCAGTCTTACCAAGGGGTATCGTGTTACCCAGTGTTGTGGAGGTCAGATAGGCAGTCGCTCCATGTAAAATACTGGTATTCAGCTGCATCCGGTTGGACTGGATGCCGACCCCAACCAAGCTGGGAAAAGGCGACCCGTGCGGCTTATTACTTAACCATATACACATAAGTATCTGCTCGACGTCCGAATGTCACTGAATCCACTGGATCCAGCAGAATATCAGCGTCAGGTATATTTGCCTGACACATGCTGAGTTGGACTCAACGTTGAGACGCACACCGCGCTTTGTATATTTCGTTATTTTTTAAAGTATGTCATAGACAATATTGTCTCGCTGTGTCTAGTTTTCTTTTATTGTTTTTTTTTTTTTTTTTTTTTTTTGGCACTTTGTAGCTATTATTATTTAACCGTGCTTTTGTATGTTGTGTTGTCTTTTGTATGCACCAAATAAACGTTTTATCTATCTATCTATAAGTAGGTATTTTAATTTTAATATGTTATTACTCTGATCAACAGTCAATATTTTTAATATCAGAATTTGCGGAACAGCTAACGAGTTACTAAGACTTGGTACCGGTTGATAATAATAACTCCATCATCGTTAATTATAATGATAAACTACTTATGTAGATACCCTCATTGATAGAATACTAAGAAATCAATGAAGAATCAGAACGATGTGGATTTAATTAAAAGTTATTTACTGGCGTATATACAAGAAGTTTATCAGATTTTTATTTATTTGTGTGGACATGGACATCGTGTTCTATTTACAAAACGCCTTTGTTGTGGTTTCAAGTTGTTTTGGTGGTCGAAAAGTAGAACATAGATATATTAGGGAATAGGTTTGTCTTAGTAATTTATATTATAAAATAAATATTTATTCCTCAATTTTTCATAATTGTCTACACTTTTTGATCATCACCCAAAAGTTGATCTGGTAGAAAATATGTTTGGAATTCTTAATGTATAATAGTTATTTATGCAACTGTTATATAATAAGGGGTATTAGAACACGAATGTGTACGAATAGTATCACATGTTTTAATACCGAATTATTTACAGTTGCATACAAGACTTTATCTACACCCATGATATGAATCCTCTATAAAAGGTACTCTGCAATATAATATCCACAAAAATGGAGGGATACGATGCACGTGAATTAGAATTTTTCGAATTCGAATAACATAGATGTTTTTTTGTTTTAAATTACGGTGCTTTGTTAGTGAAACGTGCCTGCATGACAATGTCCTTTTTTTGAAATGAGTTGTATTATGAAATTTAGTACAACATAATAACACCTGTTTGGATGATATTATGGTTACTATGACAACATTAAAACAACCAGTGTTTTAAAGTTCGCAATAAGCTAACTGTTTCAGAAACTTTTATAGAGAATTTATAGCATGGGTGTAGATAAAAAAGGTTTATAGAGTGCTGATAACGGCACTTTATACACTGCCATAGACAAATAAGAACTACTCGATAATAAAAAAAAATAGTTTCAAATTTTCGAAAATTAATCAAAGGGCGCCTGACTGTCTAACAATACAATGCAAAGATATCCACTTGTGAATGAATAAAAAAACAATCGACTACGACTATTGTGTACGCTGAACAAAAAGCCACATTCACGTCAATTTTGTTCGACGGTGTATTGTGGTTTATTTTGAAAGGATTCACTGAGAAAAATCGGTAACAATCAACAGAAGGTAAATATAATTTTCTTCGCGGCTTGCCTATCGGTTAAGAGACTTAAGAGGGGGCATACAGAAAGTTGGTAAATAAAGAAAAACCAGCTAAGTGCGAGTCGGACTGGCGCACGTAGGGTTCCGTACCAATAACTATAAAAACGGCAAAAAAATCACGTTTATTGTATGGGAGCCCCCTTAAATATTTATTTTTTAGTATTTGGTGTTATAGCGGCAACAGAAATACATCATCTGTGAACATTTCAACTGTCTAACTATCACGGTTCATTCGGTATGAGATACAGCCTGTGACAGACGGACAGACAGACGGATGGACAGCGGGGTCTTAATAATAGGGTACCGTTTTACCCTTTGGGTACGGAACCCTAAAAAAATACTTATAAAAAGAACCAGCCAAGTGCGAGACGGACTCGCACACGAAGGGTTCCGTACATTTTTCTTTTCTTTCTTCTATTAAGATCAAGCAAAAAACGCCGTAAAAGCACATTTCTTGTATGTTCCCTTGTCGCCTTTATACATTTTTATTATTTGTTGTTTCGAAGTTACATACATTGTGTATTCTATGGTTCAATTTGACACGGTGTATTGTAATGTGGTTTATTCTGAAAGGATTTACTGAGACAAATCGGTAACAATCAACAGAAGATGAATTAAATTTTCTTCGCGTCTAGTCCGATAACATTGTGTATTCATTGTTACTTGTATCTAACTAATATTATAAACGCGAAAGTTTGTAAGTATGGATGGATGGATGGATGTTTGTTACTCTTTCACGTAAAAACTACCGAATGAATTTGAATGAAATTTGGCAAACAGATAGTTTATAACCTGAATTAACACATAGGATACTTTTTATCTCGATATTCCCATGGGATCGAGACTTACGCGGGTGAAACCGCGGGGCGCAGCTAGTAATAAATATTGCATTGTAGCTCAATGTTACAATGTTTTTGAAATACTACACCTACAACGTGACACAATACTACTCTGATTCCGCAAAAAAAAAACAATAACATTTGTAGTAAATAACTTGTAATAAAATTACTGCCGTAATCAGCATAGCATTACGACACTCATTCAAGTTACCGCAGCCATTCAGTGCATTCTGATGAGGAAGTAACGCAGTATGTAAAATAAATCGTAAATAATTGTTTTATTGGAATACTAATACAATAAATGTTTCATTTACAATATTGATACGGTCATAAAATGCCAATAAAACCGTGTGAAACAAATTCCGTTGAGGTAAATCCTTTGTTTTATTCCTTTATATAATGCGGTCCATGATTAAAGACAATTTATGGTATAACATATTGTTATTATAATAACCTGTTAAACGTATTGCGTCGATATTTATCTGATATTTACCTACTTTTTTTCACAGGATTCTCGCGGTCCGTTCACTCAGGCTAAGATTGAAATGGTATCAATGTTGTTAACATGCGAAAACAACAAAAGTTAGTGAAACATTTACTAAATTATTGGCGAATTGGCTATTGTCTATAAGCAGCTCTCATGCTTATATGAAGATCGTAAAAAGTCAATGCGGGTCAAGCACGAACGCGCAAAGTTGGTAAAGTAACGTAACATGATCCATTTTTGAATAGATGATAATCCAAAAACTAGGTATGACTATTTCGTAATATTGTGTGTGTGTAACAGCTTTTTATGAATGCTTATGAAAGTTACGGTACAATTAACAAAAAAAAATAAAAAACATTTTTGTCTGTCTGTCTGTTTGTTCCGGTTAATCTCCGAAACGGCTGGACTGATTTTGACGGGACTTTCATTGGCGGATAGCTGATAATATAAGGAGTAACTTAAGCGTACGTTTATTTTATTAAAAGAATGAGGCTCCACGCGAGCGGAGCTGCAGGCAGCAGCTAGTAACTCATAAAATGAATAAAGTCTTCACACTAAATGTCGTCAGCTAGTCGACTTCACGTAACGTTTATTTCTCGTGTTCCTGCTAAGACCACAGGTGTTTGTTTAAAATGAACTAAGACTTGTAAATCCACTCCAACTTTATATATGTATGTTTATATTTTAGTGTCATGATCATCATCTGTCATGCGGTCTCTCTGCTATCAAGCCAACTTTAATTAATCCAACAAGTCAGACAGCTTGGCAAGGAAGCTTGGCAAGCTTGGGAAGGATATAGGTTACTTTTCACATTAGAAAATTTAATTAATCCGTTGAATTAACTGAGAGCAGTTGTGGGCCTCATTCCCCATTTACGCAGGTAATTTTTGTAATGTATTTCATCACCACTGCTCTCAAAACCGTGAAGAAAAACATCGTGAGGAAACCGGCATGTCCTAGAACCAAAAATGTTTAGACTTATTGTGACGTCTACCAGCCCGCGTGGTGGATTATGGCCAACTCCCTCTCACAAAAGGGAAGGAGGAGGCCTGTGTCCCAGCAGGGCTGATTATGCGGACATTAACTAGGTACCTCAATAAATAAGTAATTATTAAGAAGGTCGAAGGAAAGAGTGCCATCGTAATTTAGCTGCATTCTGCAACGATCACACTTTCTGCTATTAAATACCAGTTTTTCCGTCACTTTCCCAAACCTACTTTCTTGCAATTAACTGTTTATATGTTACTCGTTAATTGCATTTAAAACTTCGTCAACAACAAAAAAAATCAACTTCAATGTTTATGGGCGAGGCAAATGTTTTCAACGAAAAATATTTGCTGATTCTTGAAACAACACCCTTAGTTTTTTTTTTTTAAAGTACTATTTTTTGCGATTAAGTAATTTTCGCCTTTCCTTACAAGAAATTTGCTGTTGGCCACGACTTCCTCTGCGATCCAGAAGAAGGTAGCCTATGTCCGTCCATCCAGGTCATGGCCACCCATGTGCCAAATTTCATCCAAATCCGTTCAGCTGTTTTAGCGTGAAAGCGTAACAAACAAACAAAAACATTGCGGTAGCGGGGCGCGTCATTCCAGAGTGGGCAATCTTTACCTGACTGGGTTCTGTTCTGATAAGCAGTCACCACATGTGAAATACTGATTTACAACTGCATGCAATATTTCTTAGCGTGTCGATGGCAATCCCCAAGCACCGCCATTTCACCCGGTTCTGTGCTTCTCGCATCCAGCGGATTCCCGCGGCTTTCACCAGGTCATCGGTCCACCTTGTGGGGGGCCTTCCAACTTTACGTCTTCCGGTACACGCGGTCGCCACTCCAGAACCTTTCGGCCCCATCGGCCATTTGTTCTGCGAGCAATGTGCCCACTGCCACTTAAGTTTGGCAATACTTCGGGCTATGTCGGTTACCTTGGTTCTCCTAGGGACCTTTTCATTTCTAATTCAACCACACAGGGAAACTCCGAGCATAGCCTTCTCCATTGCCCTTTGGGTGACTTTCAGCCTTCTTATGAGGCCCATTGTGAGCGACCACATCTCGATATGAAGCAAGAAATTACAGAATCGAACAATTATAAAAACAAACACGTAAATAGAAACCTACATGTACAGAATGAATAAATGTATTATAATACATTGTATAATAGTGGGTAATATATATTTATCTCACCGTTTAAAGTCACCATTGTGCATTTAACTGCTAGTTTCCATCAGTTGGCTGTCATTATAATACGCAGGACGTAAATAAAGGTTATTTAGGTACTTCTCAAGGATCTTGCACACGGTGGATTACAATGGCCTTTACTTAAGTGGCATTCATGACGTTATGACCCGGATTTAGATAGTCTATGGAGCATCTTATTAATCGATGTTCAACAGCTGAATGAAAGTCATCCCTAATTTTCTGCCTTGCTTCTCATGGCTATGTGCTAATCTTATATAGCCTCGATACAGGATATGCCGCACCTTCTCTTCTGCCTTTCGTTCAAAACTATCTTTACCCTCCACGACTTAAATGAGGCAAAAGACAGAGCTGTCCAGGTCACTACGTAGCTACTAGGTTTAGGTTAGGGAGTTTGTTGCGCCACTTTTTCTTCCCAGCTAAAGCACTAGGAAGTGGTGAAGGGTAGGCGTTTTGGGACTGAAAAATCATAAGTCATTTATTCAAACTCGGATAATGTCGAAGAACGTCGGATAATGATGAGTCATCGTCACGAGAAGAAGAAGAATACATAACATACATAATCAGCCTATAATGTTCCCACTGCTGGGACACAGGCCTCCTCTCTGTGAGAGGGAGCGGGCCGTAATCTACCACGCGGGCCCAGTGCGGGTTGGTAGATGTCACATGTCTTCGAATTTTTGGTTCTAGGACATGCCGGTTTCCTCACGATGTTTTCCTTCACCGTTTTGAGAGCAGTGGCGATGAAATAATTTACACAAAGTAAAGCGCCTGTTAGGGTTCGAACCTACGACCTACAACTCGTAAGTCGTGGCCGTTACCACTGGACCACCACTGCTCTTTTTCAAGAAGAAGAATCTCGCATCCTAAATGTGTTTATTTTGTCAGTTGAGCAATGAAAATTGCACCTACAGTTCTAGACAACATAATATGTATTGTTGTATTTACAACATTGTCGTACTGTACTTTCAAAGTTCACCAATACGGCCTATTGTATTATCGTTAGGTCTTATTGACGAACTCATTTATACCTTTATGTTTTCATTTTCTTATTTTTAACCGACTTCTTCAAAAAGGAGGAGATTCTCAATACGTCTGTAAGTTTTTTTTTTTGCATGTATGTTACTCGATTACTCCGCCAATTGTGAATCGCTTTTGATGGTTCTTTTTTTGTTTGGTAGGTCATGCTTCCGAGGTGGTCCCATATAAATTTTATTAACTTTGCTTGCGTAGTTTTTGAGTTAGCTTCAATATTACGTATTTTTCCCACTTAGTTTATCTAGACGATTTCCTTATTTACTCTTTCACTGTTATTTATATAGCAGGTAGTGCTATTCGGATTTGTGTGGGGTAGGTACCACAACTAAAAAGTGAAAAAAAAAAAAAAAAACATTAATAAATTAACTTTTTCTTAGTCTCGAAAATCCTGTACCCCTTGCGTAACACACTATCAATCATAATCTGAATGATTTTGAAGGATATTGCTAATTCATTGCTTCATAATTATGTTTGAAAAATGTGTCTGGTCAACAACGTAATTATCGCAATGAATGTTGTTGAACTGTCAAAATGAAAGCCATTGCTACTGTTACTGTGTTAGCCAATTACCCCGCTGTTCTCATTACACCCAGAAATTGCCTTTGAACGATGTTAATCACTACTAAATAACACAAACATATGTTATTTGTTTTACTGTGCGTTGTTACTTGTTTACCAATAACTAAAGACTCCATGAAGGTCAACCTTCACTTTGTAATAACTTCCATGAAAACATGACACTACTGATTTTTGAGGCATATTACTTCCTTATTATTAGAATTAAAAGAACACAAGGTATTTGTGTTCCGCGAAAAGTTAATGTCTTGTACGAAACGAACGCACGTCGAACGCACGTCTGTGATCACTCTGATCTTGACCTGGCCTATAGTCCGCGAGCGACTGCTATAACACACCGGCTGAGGTAAGTGAGCGGTGAGAAGGAGGAGAGCGTGATTGACAAAATTGGCAGACAGAGTTTGTTGTTTTTTGCAGTCTTGCTAGGTTTTGTCTTCCTCCCCCGTCTCACCGCTCACATACCTCTACTACAACTATACAGGCCACCTTATAGTAGGATTCCTGGCCATTAACGAGCCGCCTACTGTACCTAAAACATGAGTCATTCCGAAAGATCGCAGCATTTAACTACCTACGGATCTTTTGTAGTGTAATGCCAAAGTTGAAATCATGACTGTAGTCAGGCCTCTATCTAGTCCTAACTTTGGCGTTGATGTCATCGGTAATCGAGGTTTAGGGGGTTTATTCCAGTTAACAATTTTTTTAATCAGCACGTGTTTCCGTAAAAAATAAACCAATTTTTGTGTCTTATTTTTTCTGACTTCCAAATGATTCACACTTCTTATTTAAAAAAATAAGACATAAAAATTGGCCTCATGCAGCTCGTACCAACGAGTTACATCCAATATGGCTGTAACTCTTTGGTACGAGCTGCATGTTAAGTAGGTTAGATTCTAGGTACATCTTAAGTAGGTTAGATTCTAGTTTTATGCAAATGAATCACCCATAAAAGTATTATGAATAACTTAATAAAAAATTTCTTCTCCAAATAGATTGTAATAGTCCGTCTCTGCAGTCTAGTGGTAAGACCACCTGTCTCAGACCCAGAGGTCCCGGGTTCGATTCCCAGCGTGGGCTTAATTTTCTACTCGGTTTATTTGAAGGTTCTTGGTAGGGCTAAGTCCGCCTGGCTACCTTCCACCATCTTATCGAAATCGGTCGCCATAACAACAATGTAAACAGCATTTTTCTGTTTCAGCAGTTAGATGTAAGATAGCCAGTTCCTCTGTGATTGAGGACTCCGGGCGAAGCTCACTTCCACCTTGGCCTGATCATCAGGTGAGATGAAGGCCTTAGAGCTTCCAAGTAGTGGTTACAAAAAAAAAAACACAGTATTTCAATCGTTCTAAGAAAAAACGGTTTCTGAAATAGGTCAAGTGATTTGATTGGTTCTTATTTTTGCCAAACAATCACAGCATCTAACAAGAAATAATTCGAAACTAGATCCTTTCCGAAACTGGGTGAGACTTGCTTATAATTTAATCAAAATATTTTGGTAATCCCCTATTAGGAGTTTAGTTTCATAAATTATTATTGAACTTACCTATTTGGAATTGTTTTGAAATGATAATTATTATATTCGTGTTGCGTCACAATATCAAAGGCAAGTAGGGAACACAGCGTATAAGTCGTTTTGGTTTGTTTTACGTTCAAATGACATTAGTCATACAGGGTGAAATTAAATTCATGGGCATCCCCTTAAGGGGTCATTGTACTCATCATTATGAACAACTTTCACTATGGGACCAACCCAGAAATCACGAAAAAATCAGGAGGATGCCCATGAATTCAATTTCACCCTGTAATGATGGTTATTTATTGGAATTGCCTCCGCTGCCGGCGCCGGTTGCTGAGTTGGCTGCCGGCGCTGACTTTGGTTGTTAGTTTGGCGTATGGAGTAGATAGGCAGGGTAGGCATAATTAAAAAAAAAACATGTAATAGAGCATTATTTTTTTTCCATATTCCAGTAATAAAGTCAAAAAGTACTACCCGAAAGCGAACTAGTAAGTTTAGGTTTAATAATTTTAATCGCAAAAAAGGTTAGGTTAGGTTAGAACTGTGACCCCCTACGCACGAGCTGAGCGAGCGTAGCGAGCGGTGCCGCGGCAGCGGCCGGCGAGTGCCAAAAACGACTGGAATATGCAGAAAAACATATTTTAGTTACGGTTAGTTAGTTGGGGTTCTGAATACTGGAAGGGTTTCTATAAACGCCGCGCCGCCGGTGTCCATTATGGGAGCCGGCGGTGACATTACTGCCGGCAGCCGATGTTTTTAATGTCGGCTGCCGGCAGTAATGTCACCGTCAATTGCCGGTTCCCAATGGCGTTATTTTTGGGAGCCAGCGCCGGCAGCGGAGGCACTCCCGTATTTATTTTATTATTTATGTACACACAGTAAAATACATAGAGATACGACATACGATGATTTAGTTATAAGTACCTACCTACCTAACTTTTTTATAATGACTAAAACGGGTGGATTTAGGTACTAAACCAAAAAAATAACACTATTTTTATATCAGAACAGCTCAATACTGTAGATATAAAAGTGTGAAGTTATTTTTGTTTGAATGAGTGAATGATGACGCAAGGTCAATGATACTACCTACATAAACAGATGAATATTCGGAATAGGTCAGTACCTTGGCGGTACACTCGATCTAACTCCTAACTTCCAGACAAAATAAGTATAATTATATTTTTAACCGATTTCTTCAAAAAGGAGGAGGTTCTCAATTCGTTTCTTTTTTTTTTTTGTATGTTTGTTATGCGATTACTCCGCCAATTATGCTTGCGTAGTTTTTGAGTTAGCTTCAATATTACGTATTTTTCCCACTTAGTTTATATGATGTATTAATTTACTCCTTCACTGTTATTTACATAGCAGGTAGTGGTATTCTAATTTGTGTGGGGTAGGTACCACAACTAAAAAGGGAAAAATAAAAACTTTTTACAAAAAAACACAACCGACTACCAAAACACAAAAATAAAATAAAAGCAAAGACACCGACTTCCGAAATTAAAGTTATTTTTCACTTTTTGAGTTTTTTTTGGAAGTCGGTTGTTTTTTTTTGTTAAAAGTTTTTCTGAAACAACACAAATCAATCTTTATCTGGAACCCCTAGGTACCTATCTTTCTAGAATTTATTTACTTAAATATGTAAGGTACCTAACTTCAATCACATTTGTAGCAGACGTGGTCCGACTAAGGTAGGTACTCTGACAATGATCGTAACTTGGTTTAACGTTAAAGCACTGAAACATGTTGTTATGTCAGTACGTGGTATTAATACTAATCTCAGTATAAACTAGAGTTAACTTTAAATCTTTAAATAATACCTGGTGCTTGAAACTAGGCGGGGTCAAATTAACTTAGCTAGTGAAACTTCACAAACGTGATGTATAACGATAACTAAACATGATAAAAAAAAAGATTTGATGGTTATTTTCTGGGGGTCAATGACGGGTAGTATTATTTTTACTTGAAGTATGTATTGAAAAAATCTGTTTTCTTTTGTTTTATAGTCTTTAGATATCGATACAGTAAAGTATAAACAAAAAAAAAAAACTGTTATTTCAAGTGACAAATTTCATCCAAATCCGTTCAGCCGTTTTAGCGTGAAAGCGTAACAAACGAACAAACTCACTTTCGCATTTACAATATTGGTTAGGATTGATTACTAAGTATGGATAAATTCCTCACCTCTGCAATAGGCCACGATCACACTGATATATTATGGTATAAACTATGCATAAATAGACGAAGTACGTAACTATTTAGATAAAAAGTTTCTGCATTCTTCCACATACATCATCTGACGTGAGACAAAGTCATTTTATGGTCACGTTAGGCGTTGTTTTACGAGTGCTATCTTGATTGATATCGTTGAGATACGGAATACGATCATTTTAGTATGTAACGTGCTCTAAACGTAATTATCTATTTAGCCTTGAAGCTTATTATTAGATACTAGAATTTAACATAGTTTCATGCCTGTATTGGGATCCCATAAAGGCTCAGCACTCAGGCGCGACGCGACTGCGCGACGTGATTGCAGTAGAACAATTCCTATGAAAACTTCATGGAAATTGCTCTACCAGAAACGCGTCGCTTTGTCGCGTCGCGCCTGTCTGCGGGACCCTTAAGGTGGTAATGCATACGTAACTACTTATTTTATATGCGAGAGTGTGTTTGTTACGTTTTTACGTCTAAACTGTTCGACTTAATTTGATGGTATTTGATAAGGAGATAGCTTGAAAACCAAGGAATAACATGCTTTAAAAAAAAACCCTGATGTGGTGTTAAAGTTTTTATAGGAAATACGAATTTCCTGCAGTAGAAGACTCACGACTGATATAAAATGAGTTTATTTTCAAACATTCTCATTGAGTTAGTAAAAAGACATACCTAAGCAAAGAGCGCACTTTAAAGAAATAATTTATAAAATAAGAAAAAGATTTGCAATAATACCTATTATTATGAGTTTTGCAAAATTGTTTCAAAAAGCAATATAATTGCTCTCAGGAGCGCGCAGACGTTCAAAGTGTCTTCAAGAGTTGAGGAAAAAAGATGAAGATGCTCTTAAAATGAATCAAAGTAAAACATTTAAGCAAAAAGTTAAAATGAATAAAATATCTAACAATTTATTTCAAATCTTGGCTTTGTGACATACGCAAAGTTTTTTTTTTGAGTATTTACATAAACATAGATTTTTTTAAGTTATGCTTACCTAATACTTACTTACATCAATCTCAATCTGCCTAGCCTTTTCCCAACTATGTTGGGGTCGGCTTCCAGTCTAACCGGATGCAGCTGAATACCAGTATTTTACATGAAGCGACTGCCTATCTGACCTCCACAACCCAGTAACTGGGTAATACGATACCCCTTGGTTAGACTGGTTGTCAGACTTTCGGGCTTCTGATGACTCGTAACGACTGTCAAAGATCCACAAATGACAGCCGGGACCAACGGCTTAACGTGCTTTCCGAGGCACGGAGGAGTCTCGATATGTGAAAATGGTCACCCATCCACGGACCAACCCCGGCAAGCGTAGCTTAACCTGATGGATCGACCCGAGCGGTTGTTATTACTTAGCTACGAGCTCCTCACTAATACTAATACTTACTTACATAAGTTGCATTATAATATTATGCTCATGTTCAAATCGCTCCAATTTAGGCCTCATCTCTGTGACAAGAAATGGGCTAAATACACCACGCGAGCACACTGCACGAGAATAAGTGCAATGAGAGTACCTATCTACCAACCACAAAGCGCCTTAAAAATTGATTTTATTCGATGGCAACATTTGAGAATTACTTTATCACTAGCTTCTGCCCGCGACTGGTCTACGTTTACCGACCCGTTTACCCAGGATGACCCCGTTAAGAAGACATCATCATCATCTGCCTAGCCTTTTCCCAACTATGTTGGGGTCGGCTTCCAGTCTAGGGATGCAGCTGAATGTGAATACCTACCAGTATTTTACATGGAGCGACTGCCTATCTGACCTCCACAACCCTACGGTAATACGATACCCCTTGGCAAGACTGGTTGTCAGACTTTCGGGCTTCTGACGACCCGTAACGACGTCAATGAAGACGACATATTTAAGATACTTTTTATTCCGGCTGAACGAAAATCCGTTCAGCCGTTTTAGCGTGAAAGCGTAACAAACAAACACTTTCGCATTTATAATATAAGTTAGGATACCAGTACCAAGGGGACGGATACATCAAGAGAACAACATGAAAATACGGTTTTTATTATATTGCCGGCTTTGAGGTTGTCTAGAATTCGTTGTTATTATACTCCCAAAATCAGCATAAGATACCTACACATTCATAAACTCACGCCCTTCTTCCCATGGGGGTAGGCAGGAACTACAAAACGCTACCTGCTAAGATTCTTACATACTCCTTTAGCCTTGTTTACGTTCATACATCTAGTCATACTTTAAGAGATCCAAGATCATTTTTTTGCTAGCATTCTTTTGAGCCTATTATGCTTGCAACGAAAAAACAATTAATATACATTGGTCCGGACTCGTGAGTTAAAATGTTATGATGTCATGGAGGCTAAAATGCCGCTAGCGCAAAAACGTGTCCATGTAATTAAATAATGTAGGTAATGAATGCTTTTATTAAAGGCTACAATTACTCTAAGTCGTGCAGGAGATTTTATCGTCAATCAGTTTTAATGGTTATCAATACCCTATGTTTTATTTGTTCCAAGATGACTTTCAACGTTATCAGTAAACACAAAGTACGTTAGGTAGGTCAACATCAGCTTCCTGCCCTATTATTTGTGGTCAGCGCAACACATTTACTCTTTTCATTCTCCCCTGTCAACTCCTTTCTCTTTCCTATCATTCCTCACGCAATCCATCCATCTTTTCTTTGGTATTCCTCTCTCGCTCCATCCATCAAAATTTTTATCATCTCTCTTTTAATCACATGCGTTTCATGTCCATACCAGGCCAAACGATTACCTTTCAACTTTTCGTTCACTGGCGCCACTTTTAAACTTCCCCTATACCCATTTCTTACTTTATCCATAAAGTACGTTAGGTAGGTAACTAACGAATAAAGGCTGAGGAAAACGGAGAAGGAAGGCTACTTTCTTACATCTTGGTAAAAGTTTTAAGGAAAAGATCTAAACCTATTCTTATGTTGTTGCATAGTGGTTTTTGCGGCGAATTAGAAAAAGATTTTCCTGTTTAGTAACTTTTGCAGGTACCTACATATCTTCAGGTTTTCCCGAACACCTTAAAGATGTGTCACTGTTTGGAGATTAAATATTTCCTATGGTTGGAAAATAATACTTCAGTACATTGTTTAAAGTAAAAAGTCAACATTAATAATTATAATGATCAATAAACTTTGGTAAAAACACTAAAATTTATAACCAAAAGCAACATCTTATGTGTCTAGAGTGCGTATTTTTAAATCCGGTTCTAAAATAAAGAAGGTCAATCATTGGTAATGTACATTTATGTCGGTATCAGTATTAAGTCATTATTGTTATCTCATCCATACTATATACTATGTACCTAATAAAATATAATATAAAACATTTAATATAATATTATAAATGGGAAAGTAACTCTGTCTGCTACCTTTTTACACCATAAAGGCTATAAAGATTTAAATATAATTTGCCACACGGATAGGCATGACCTGGGCTAGGACATAGGACCTGTTATTCCGATAGTAGGTACATTCAACCTCAAAGCATGGAAAGCCGCGAACAAATGTATACCTAATTCAACATCCTATAAGGTAGCCCATTTATTATTTACGTGTCCTCGAGGTTTTTATAGCTTTTATTCTATCGACAAAAATAGTTTCATGGCAACTCTTGTGATCTAAACTTATTCTACGAAAACACATAAAAGAAATGGGTATTTTCGTCTATCCCCGATGGTACTATCGGCAGGCAATCCCTTTATTCGAATCCAGGTGTCCTATTAATATTTTCAATTTTTTTCTGCGTAGTAACCAAGTGACCCTGACATTTAAGAACGTGAAGCCTTGTTCAAAGTGGCCTCTTACTGGGCCAAATTAATATAAACTATCAACTGTTTTATCATCGATTCAAAAACAAGAAGACACCTAGTAAACAGCGGGGTAATAGCGTAACACACATACATTGATCGGAATGGGTTTCATTTTGCACTTCACTTAAACCTGTGAAGCAATGAATTAGTAATATCTTTCAAAACTTTCGGATTGTGATTAATAGTATGTTACGCAATTTATGGTGCAGACTACATTACGAACCTTAGACTAGTTTTAAACCAGAGATAAATAAAATAGATAGATGGAATATTCTTTATTATGGAAAAAGGAAAAAAATCGTCCTTTGAACCAAAAATACAGAGATTATCAAAATACAATAGACGTAGACATATTTAGACTCGCGACAATCTAAGAAGTGCCTTTTGACAGCTATAAAAATCCTTTGTGTAGCGATGAAAAAAAAAATTGGTTTCTTATAAACTGATTCTCGAGACATATCGATTGAACATACTTAGAGAGTTTTTTAATCGGCGATTTATCTACATTGCTTAAAACTGATTCTCAAGGGAACTTCTTAGATTGTCGCGAGTTTAGTAGCCTATTCGGCTTAAAAAACCTTGTAAGACACGTCGACACTAGTCTCTTACTCTGCGGCCAGCGCTCGGCGTGGCAACACGTCGTGTTCAGGTTCGCGACTGGTCAATTGTCATCCTGAGAATGCCTCGTTGAGTGAAACACGTGTCGATTTCTTACAGGGTTTGTTATAACTCTTGAGGAATAGTGAAGCGGAATAGGTTACTAAATAATCTACGTCTATTGTATTTTATAATGGATTTCCGCTAAGTCACGCCTGAATCAATTATGTAACTAGAATATCAAAAGTTTGCTAGAAGTGGGTAGCTTAGGTAGTAAGTTTGCGTAAGTAGTTGAAACAATCAAAGCAATAAATAAATATATAACAAAAAAAACAATATTGAAGTTCTTCATGAAATAAAAGTGATTGATCGCTTTATTTACGTCAATCAAAAAAGTTTTCTATACTAAATAATTACTGAAACCGTTGCTAGGACGTCGAAAAATTGTTTCTTAATTACCCTAGTTTTTGAAAATATTGTGATTCTCTCGACCTACTTTTGCTTAGCTACAATGGAAACAGTTTTTGGTTATTCAAAATCATTACGTAATGATAATAATAATATGTTTAAAAATCAAGTATCTTGACTTGGCTCACGAGGTTGTCGACATGTGGGATGTGGACTTTGCGATCATTGTGCCGATAGTCGTATCAGCCAATGGCTTAATTGCCAAGAGCCTCGACCAACATCTATGGAGGCTCGCGTTGGGCAGCTGGATTAATGGCTTGACTCAGAAAGCGGTACTCCTGGACACGGCCCGTATTGTTAGAAGGTTCCTCTCTCTGGAGCCCTGACCGCCGATAGCTTGGACCCTGTTCCCGATACCAATGGGCTCCTATTTTTTTATTTTTTTTTAATGATTTAAAAAATATTTAAAATGTAAATATATAAGAAACAAAATAAATAAACGAACATATGTTTAATAAAATGGTAATGAACTTAACTTGTTTAATTCAATTCTCGCTTATCTCGTGCCAACGCGTATTTAATTTTCCTAGTGAGACATGGTTTGTTACCTATCGTGACAAGAAATTGCCCGACCCTCCTCAAACGAACCATTTTACGAAAGAAGCTGAATAGAAAAGGTTTCCTGTCTGTTCTTGATTTATAAACGGAGAGACTGCCAATAATTGTAGGTACAATACTGTCGCGGCCAGTAAGCCAAACCGAAAATTAAAAAAAAATCTTCGGTAAGTTACCTCCTTGGATGCCATGTGTACACAGTTCGTTCCATTTTTAAATAACTCGATGGATATGAGTTTTCATAGTAAATTAAATGGCTGTTATACACGCCAGTTATGCATTTTCATAGTAACTTTACTGGCCGCATCGTCACTTGTTTTTGACCAATATAGCAATTTCGATTTATCTCGAAGAAGTTTGTCAAAATAATGCTCGAATTTCCAAGCATAAAAACGTATTTACTCCTTGATCGTTCATAGCAGCGATCATTGGGAGACGTATCTCCAGGACAGGGTGTTTACAAACTGCTTATCTCTAATGATACAATAGAAGAAAAAAAAGATTATTTGCATAGAACGTAGGTGTAGGTAGCGAAAATGTTTTGATCGAGGTATCTACCATTTGCCATGCATAAATTTGTACTTATACTGGGTGTTAGGGAAGACACAATTATCCTTGAAACTAGTGGTTTGGTGTTATCTATAATATACTTTTTCTATGGGACCAAACTTGTATTCGCGAAAAAAAAAACACCTGTTCCATACATTTGTGTTCACTTAAATCGACAAAATGTATGGAAAAGCTGATATTTTTTTTGCGATTTCAAAGTTGTCCCCGTAGAAAAAGTATATTATAGATGACACCAAACCACTAGTTTCAAGGATAACGGTGTCTACCCTAACACACTGTATAACTAACACAATCAATATCTAATTGGTGACTCTAATTCGACATTTTTGCTTGTGGTTACGTAATAATAGCCACACGGGTCGACCGATCAGATTAAGCTGTGGTTGCCGCGGTTGGTCCGTGGATGGGTGACCATCTTTATCTAGTAACAGGGTTGTGGAGATAGGCAGTCGCTCCATGTAAAATGGCAGGTATTCAGCTGCATCTGGTTAGACAGAATATCAACCCCAACATAGTTGGGAAAAGTAGGCAGATGATGATTCTAATAAATCTACCACATGATTTTTGGTTGGTAACAAGACGAGAATGGGTTGTATCATCCAATCATAGTAGAGTCAAACCTCTAGCTTCGAGTCCAATGGCAATAAAAGTAATGGTCCTTGTTTCCATAAGTGGAAACACATAAATGAGTTGCCTAATTAGTCTCATGGTGATACTAAACCCATAATTTATGTATTTACTTGAGGTCGATGCACCGCGGTACGTCATAGAAGGGCCGATACGACTCATAAGAGTACTTTAGGTAGGTAGGGAGTAAGTACCTCGTATAAAACGTCAATGTAGCCTGTTCTAGGCTTAGTAGTAGGTATTATGCCCTAGAATTCCTAGATAAAAATCAGCTAAGCTTAGATTATGAAACAAGTTCCCACTTGTGGTAAAGATTCGACTAATTATTTCACTTCGGTTAATTGAAATACTAATGTTCAACAGGGCTGGTTGGTTAGACTGGAAGCCGACGTCATTAACGTTGGGAAAAGCGAGGTTAGATTCTCATCAAACAATGATTAAAAATAACAAAAAAGTTTTTACAAAAAAAAAAAAACAACTTCCAAAAAAAACACTTTTTATTTTTCACTTTTTAGTTGTGGTACCTACCCCACACAAATTCAAAACCACTAGCTGATGTAAATAACAGTGAAGGAGTAAATGAGGACATCGTCTAGATAAACTAATTGGGAAAAATACGTAATATTGAAGCTAACTCAAAAACTACTCAAGCAAAGTTAATAAAATTTATATGGGACCACCTCGGAAGTATGATCTACCATACAAAAAAAGAATCATCAAAATCGATTCATAATTGGCGGAGTAACCGCGTAACAAACATACAAACGAATTGAGAACCTCCTCCTTTTTGAAGAAGTCGATTAAAAGAAAACACTTACTACAAGTATAACATGAATTTAAAATAACAAAAAACTTAATAGTAGAAATATGTTAAAATATTTACCAGCTTAGTGGTCCAAAATACAAAAGAATACAGTCTTGTAGGGACATTATAAGCGATGATTCTTTTTTTTTTTTTTCGAAATTATGAAATGTTTGTGGAGCCAACAGATTTTTTTTTGTGTATACTTATGCTGCTAGTGTCATTAATAGCACCAAACTCTATTAAGTGTCAGTACAAATACCGAAATATGTTCTTCTTCTGTCTGAACTCGTCCCGTGTTTCTAGAGTTTGTAACTGTATCATTCACTCTCATTCGTATCCACATTCACGCAATTTATCGCCCTTTTTACACACACACGGATTAAATAAATATTTTATTTCAAGACAAAATGTATGGAACCGCTGATTTTTTTTGTTGCGATTTCAAGGTTGGTCCCATAGAAAAAGTATATTATAGATGACACCAAACCACTAGTTTCAAGGATAACGGTGTCTACCCTAACACCCTGTATATATTTTTAAATAAGTATTTATGTATTTGTGTATCTGCCCGTCATCACAGCGGGCCCTATCAGAATACCAGCACTGCGACACTTATTTTTAAATGTCGCAGGTGTCGCAGCAATATGCTGACATAGGAGCCTTTTTGCTTCGTACAGAAGCTTCTGTTATTCATTTTATTTTTTTATATTTTTGTTTTTTATACTTTTTTTATTGTGTGTTTAGTTAAGTTTGTGTTATTTGCATGATAATAGCTACATACTCTATTATGTAAACGATTACATTATTTACTTCAAGAGAATTAGTATCTGAATGTTAGAACGGTACATAACATGTCGACGAACTCCTACCAGCGGATGATCGTTCGTTGACTGTTCTAGATTAATATGTTAGATATTTGATATACTATGTAGGAGTATTGTAATGATAATTTAGTTGAGTACCTAATACACAGTTGAACGTACTAGTAAGAGTGTCCCGATTTCTATGTCTTACCGTTCGTTACGCTCATCCATTTATCTACTAATGTCCTGCAATCGTCAATTACGGCTTAATATCGTTTCTGTCTAGTTATTAAGTTTTGGATATTATAATTACTTTTTTTGATATGAAAATTTACAGCAGCAAACAATTTAGAACATTTAAAAAAACAATCAGGATATCGTCGGAAATTGGCGAGACATAGGTATCTCAGTCAGTGTTCCCAACATAATCAGCCTATAATGTTCCCACTGCTGGGACACAGGCCTCCTCTCAGTGACAGGGAGTGGGCCGTAATCCACCACGCGGGCCCAGTACGGTTTGGTAAATATCACATGTCTAAAGATTTTTTCGTTCTAGGACATGTCGGTTTCCACATGATGTTTTCCTTCACCGTTTTTGAGAGCAGTGGTGATGAAATAATTAACACAAAGTAAAGCACCTGGCTGGGTTGGAACCTACGACCTACGACTCTTCAGTTGCGGCCGCACGGCCACTGCTCTGCCCAAATATCCCATCCATCAGTGTGCCCAAACCATCCACCAAATCAACATCAGCCAAAAATACGTCCACTGTTGGACATAGCTCCAAGAATTATGCAAGACCCGGTTACACTGCCCACATACTTCCATTCTCACAACCAATCAATCTGCCTAGCCTTTTCCCAACTCTGTTGGGGTCGGCTTCCAGTCTAACCGGATGCAGCTGAATACCAGTATTTTACATGGAGCGACTGCCTATCTAACCTCCACAAGCCAGTAACTGAGTAATACGATACCCCTTGGTTAGACTGGTTGTTAGACTTTCGGGCTTCTGACGACTCGTAACGACTGTCAAAAATCCACAAATGACGGCTGGGACCAACGGCTTAACGTGCTTTCCTAGGCACGATATGTGAAAATGGTCAGCCATCCACGGACCAACCCCGGCAAGCGTAGCTTAACCTGATGAATCGACCCGAGCGGCTGTTATTACTTAGCCACGAGCTCCTCCATTCTCACAAACATGAAATTATAACCTACCCGTCATATCCAAACATTCATCACCTACATTTCTTTACGATCAGCTGATACAATCAATTACGAAGTACGTTGTATAACAAAATAGCGGAACACATGCACATTGTAACTAATATAACGGACACCAAGCACGTGCCGACCCGGATATGATACGCCGTGATAATACTGCATCGGTATTCACACTGCATATGTCTATAACGGACGGTGTGACATCGGCTTTATTAAAAGTGAAATAAATGTAGTTAGCGCCAGCGAAGGGTAAAACCCATTTGGTTTTATTTACGTGCAAAAAGAGAAAAATAACCACTAGACTCGCGACAATCTAAGAAGTCCGTTTTGACAGCTATCAAAATGCTTTGTGTAGAGATGAACAAAGAAATTGGTTTCTTTTATACTGATTCTCGAGACACATCGATTGAACATACTTGACTAAAACTGATTCTCAAGGCTATTACATGTACGAGAACGAAACGTTAAAACGGACTTCTTAGATTGTCGCAAGTGTAGGTTATAGGTATTTCTTTTTTTTTGGGGCAAATGTCGTGAAAAAAGTTTAGCTATGTAGACTATGAGAGTAGGGGAAGGCCAAAGAAACGATGGATGGACTGTGTGAAAGATAATACGGCTTGAAAGAGGGTGACTACCAAGATGACGACTAATTAATAATAAATAAAATAAATTAATAATTTAGTTAGAGAAGTGTGGAAAAAACAACATATTCCGCTGACCCCAAATAACGGTAGGAGATGAAGATTTTTTTGGTGTGTGCTCTGAGCAGTAGTGGATTGGGATGGGAGAAGACCTCACCAGAAAATTTAAAACAAAGAGGTGTTTTTTATTAAATAGAAAATATCAAAACCCAACTGTAACTAAAAAATTCAAAACAAGATTACTTTTCAATATTGGTAGATAACGGATTTTTATGAAATATGTTATATATTTTAATTACATTGATATATTTTAATTGAAAATTGATGAAATCGATGTTGTCGGAAACTTCAGATATGATGCCACCAACTGCATCCGACTGCTTGAAAACCTTTGAAGTCTGTGCTATCGAGCAGCCAAAGCAGTGATATTCAACATCGATTCAGCATACAAAGCCATTAGCTTTCTACGCTGAATAGATGTTGAATGTCACCCAAAGAATTGATTACTTGTCGCTGATACCCTCGAGTCATTTTATGACAATAACGACATAATACAGGGTGTTAGGGTAGACACCGTTATCCTTGAAACTAGTGGTTTGGTGTCATCTATAATATACTTTTTGTATGGGACCAACTTTGAAATCGCAAATAAAAACAGCTGTTCCATACATTTTGTCGATTTAAGTGAACACAAATGTATGGAACACCTGATTTTTTTTTCGCGATTTCAAGGTTGGTCCCATAGAAAAAGTATATTATAGATGACACCAAACCACTAGTTTCAAGGATAACGGTGTCTACCCTAACAGCCTGTATATAAATTATGTAAAATGTTAACAAATAAATAATAACATATTTATTTAATCCATGTGTGTTTTAAAAGGGCGATAAATTGCGTGAATGTGGATACGAATGAGAGTGAATGATACACCAAACCACTAGTTTCAAGGATAACGGTGTCTACCCTAACACTCAGTATAATATATTATGTCGTACAACGTGATATTATCACGTCTGTAATCCACGAAGGGCTAGGCACCTATTTATATATTTTCAACGAATGTTTCTTTGTCATAGACATAGCTTAATAATTCTAGATATTAGCAATCTGGTTAACCTACTAAGACATAGTAGTACCTAATAGACCTGAATGCATACTAATTGCCTGCCAAAAACGTGTTTTTTTACGGAAATGATTGGCCAAATCTAGTTTTTTAAAGCTTTTTAAAAGTTTATTATCTTTTGCCGTTTCATTTTATGTATTTCATCTTCAATTCCGAGTTCAACTATTTAAAATTCTAGATGAAATAAAATAAATATGCATAAAAAACTATCTACTTCTATTCAAAATAGTTTTCTTTTTTGTCAAAAACGATTGGAACGATTCTACTCGAGTGAAAAAAGTAGGCCACGGATTGTTTGGGTCTGTTCTGGGTCTGATCTTGGCCTACAAATGTAGGTAGGTATTGAATTTTCTTGTTCGAAAGGTTTAATAGTGCACAATAAAGGAGATCATTCACCGTCCATACATTTTTGGGCTATATAAGTAAAAGTGCCGGCCAACCAAAAAAAAAGCTATATTCTGAAAAAATACGTTTTCTCTTAATTTTTTATTACTACAACCTATTACTTTAATAAGATTACTTTTAATTATTTTAACTTAAACATACTGAAAACAGTACTTTTCAAAATCGTATAACAGCGCGGGGAATTACCCTACAGATTTGGTCTCATACTGAAAAGTGAAGAAAATAACGTGCTCTAACGGAATATATCAATTTTTTTGGTTGGCCGGCACTTTCATAATTTAGCCCAAAATGAATGATGTCCTTTCTACTGAATAGCTACCTAGTAGTGAATAGGTTAATCAGCCATTTGTGTTAGTAAAATTAGTTTTAGTGAGTAAGTAGGTACTGTAGGGGCTTTGCAATCACGTACCGGAATGAATGAGGCACAGCTGGCAAGGAAACGTTATGCTGAATTTGATCCATTTACTAGATGATCCGGTAAACTTCGTACCACGAAAAGAACTAAATGCGAAAGTAACTCTGTCTGTTGCGTTTTCACGCCAAAACTACTGAACCGATTTGAATGAAAATTTGGTACATAATAGTTTAAAGCCTGAGAAAGGACATAGGCTACTTTTTATCGACATACCACGCGGGCGAAGCCGCGGGCGGAAGTTAGTATAAAATAAATATTATTATCGCCTCTTCTACAATTTTTAAACTGATTCTGGATTCAGACTATAGTCTCCTCCTAAACATAAATATGGTTAATGATAAACGGATCCCAGTAAGAGAGGGTTGACCCTGCCACTCTAATTGACACACACACACATAAAATCATGCTTGTTTTCCTCAAAGGGTTAGGCGGAGGTGTACCTACACCCACGTTTTCGCCAGTTATGTTATGTACGCACACTTTTGTGTTTGTTGTTCCATGACATTGCGTTATATAAGGGCCATGAATTTCGACGCATTGTACTACATTAATATTGCAAGTGCAGCCTTAAAAAATATAAGTCATAAGTAATTTATTAATTTGCTTAATACAGTAAAATAATGATCTAAAGTCAGCCTAGCCTTTTCCCAACTATGTTGGGGTCGGCTTCCAGTCTAACCGGATGCAGCTGAATACCAGTATTTTACATGGAGCGACTGCCTATCGGACCTCCACAACCCAGCAACTGGGTAATACGATACCCCTTGGTTAAACTGGTTGTCAGACTTTCGGGCTTCTGACGACTCGTAACGACTGTCAAAGATCCACAAACGACAGCCGGGACCAACAGCTTAACGTGCTTTCCGAGGCACGGAGGAGTCTCGATACGTGAAAATGGTCACCCATCCACGGACCAACCCCGGCAAGCGTAGCTTAACCTGATGGATCGACCCGAGCGGCTGATATTACTTAGCCACGAGCTCCTCTATACTTGATACAATTCACTTATACTTGATACAATTTACAAAACAATACCTAACGTAAGTTTTTATCATAAGTGTTTAGTTGTGTTGACTGCATCAATCTTAATATTGATAACAATCTTATTTTGAAATTGTTTACAGATTATAATCTGTAAACACCAAATATCGGTTAAGAGCACAAAATTAAGTTGATTTCATGTGTCAGATAGGCAGTCGCTGCATGTAAAATACTGGTCACTACTGCATCCGGTTAGACTGGAAGCCGACCCCAACATAGTTGGGAAAAGGCTGGGCAGATTGATCAAGTATAAGTGGATTTTCTTTTGATCGTTAGGTTAGTAGAAAGTTCATGTTAATTTCTATTTTCCAGATTAAGCGATGACTGTCGGGGTTGACGTGTTCTTGAGTGGACACCGCGAAACGGCAAACTTTAGGATGCCATCACGGTAGATGGAGCGATGATCTTCGCAGGGTGGCTGGATGAGAGTTGCCGAGGATCAACATGAATGGCTTGTGATTGAAAAAGCTTATGTCCAGCATTGGACTGTTACAGGCCAAGATGAGACATCTAAGCTAGATTTTATTAATTTTTAAAGTGGCCTCAATCAATTAATCGGTCAACTCAGCCTATCTCAGTCCCTCCGCCTTCTAAAGTGGCCTTTTGGACTAGTTATGTCCAGTCAAATGGCTGCTTAACTATTTCTTTAGATTTCATGATTTCCACGTCAGTAGCAATTTAATGATTCGTATCAATCTTCGGAACTTATCTGACGTGTCTTGGTAATCTATCACGAATCATAATGCAATGTTGCACAGTTTCTTCAAGGTTTCTAACATTCCAAGCCTTATCGGACAGTAGGTATATACAAATACTTCATCCTATATAATAAATATTACCAATAGATTTGCCCTCATTTCACAACTTGTTTAAAATAAAATAGATTATAGAATTATTTGATAATGGACCGGTATTTCTACAGACAAACAAACGCTGTAGCCGTGACTTCGCTCGCATGGATTCAGAATTTTTCCATACAAACTTCAACGAACAATTTATTTTTTATTTTTAAAGGGGTTGTTTCTTTTTACAAAATTAAATAATGCCAGCCTGTTACTGTTCCTCTATAGCACAAAGACTTCTTCTCACACAGAGAAAGCATGATCATTGGGTTGGTTCAGATTTAAGACTATAAGTCCAGGATTCCTCACGATGTTTTCCTTCACCGATGCCAGTGATTCCCAAAATAATGTCAGAAAGTACATAATTATGAATTGAAAATTTCACATTGATATAACCTCGTGCCTGAGAGGCGAAGTGACTGGGCCATCACGACATCATCATTATCATCATCAGCCTATAGCAGTCCACTGCTGGACATAGGCCTCTCCAATTGCACGCCATTCAGCTCGATTCTCGGCAACTCTCATCCAGCTGCTACCAGCCACCCTGCGAAGATCGTCGCTCCACCTAGCCTGAAGGCGTCCTACCTTACGTTTGCCGATTCTCGGTCTCCACTCAAGAACACGTCTACCCCAACGGTCATCGGTTCTACGGCTAATGTCCATCACGACAAAAGTTCTTATTTTTATTGATACCTTCAAAGGGAACAAACTGTTTCTGTCTGTAATTTCATCCAAAGCGGTTTAGTGGTTTAGACGAGAACGTGTTTGTGAACGTGACGAAAACCTCTAAACCGATTTTAATGGTATTATCGAATATTTGAAACTCTTGCACTCTCTATGGAGATAGTGCAAGTGTTGCAAATATTCAAGTAGTTCTTGTCCTAATATTCTAAGCTAATAAGATTTTTTTTTTTTTTTACAATATGACCTCTGTTATAGTCTGCAATGTACCTACTAATACCCAGTAATTTGGAATAATAACTCAAACTAGTTCTAGACATAGCAATCATGTAAGTAGTCTATTATTGCATTATTGTAATTATAAACCAGTACCATAATTACGTAACACACTTTCAATCGCAATCTGAACGATTCTGCTCCTTATGTTCGAAAAATATGTCTGCTCAGCAACGTAAATAACGCATTTGATTCAAGCCGATTCAGATTGTGATTGATTGTGTATAACGCAATTAGGGTGCAGGTAAACTATAGAAGCCGATGCGAATCGCGCACTAGGTCGCAAAGGCCAATTAGCCGCACACCATACAATACCCTAGACGGCCACGACTCCGGCCAGTCGTGGCCGTCTGGTGCGCCAGATCCCTAAAGAAGTTTATTACAACAAAATTATCCTCCGCAAGGTATTATATTATCAAATAGGAAGTTCTATTAATCATACTGATGCTAATGTTATTGTTGACCTGTTAACCTTCAATTGTTATTTATGTTATGATAGGAGAATTACTAATATTAAACAATCAACCACGAGGACATCGACATCGCGAAAATGACCTCATTACCCCCATTGTCGTGACATCACGAATATTAGAAAATTCAATATGATTATGATAATAGTAGGAACAAAGTGACGTCATTAATATTAGGAACTTTGACAATGACGTCATCATAAGCCACAGCCTTTAAGACCACAAGTACACTCGCTAGAAGAGAAATCGTGAGATAGCGCGGTTAGGCAATGCAGCTCAGTAATTGTTCGTGTCGACATAGCTCAGCTTGTGTGCCTGAATTTACGTCGTTATGATTGTATCTGGAGGAGATAGTTGCACGGATATAATTGTTGAAATATTTTCACGTCGATACATATTTAGCTCAATGGAGCTTGGACGTCGAATATTGCGGGGAAAAATCTTATGTTGCGATAAAAATAATATGCATGAAACTGCACGGCTACTCTTTAAAAATACATGACTTTTACAATGTTTACAAATTACAGTGTTAATGGGTATGGGACTTAACACAATAGAAAATGGTCTACAAATAGTCTAGCAATCTTGTTGGAAGTCGTTGTAGAAATACGAAATGCTATGAAAATTATGGCCACTTGTCTAGGCCCTCCAGTTGCCTCAATATTCTAAGACGATGTTGAAAATACTAACAAATAATAATTACGATAGACGAATAAAATATAGTTTATTCATCCATGCTAGAACTTATACAGGGCATTTGGAAATTCAGCCATTCCTTGGAGCATAATTTTCAATTATAGTCCGCGCGCGACTGCTAGTCACCGCCTGAGTTTGTGAGCGGTGAGACTGGGGAGATAGACAAAGGCCAAGTTAACTCTATGGTGCCATTGACAAAATTGGCAGACTTAGTTAACCTGTTCCCCCGTCTCACCGCTGACATACCTCAGGCGGTGACTAACAGTCGCGCGCCGACTAGTGTTAAATTCTTGAATACAATGCAATTTCCCTGATTACATTAATTAATCATCCACTAATTTGCGTGCTTCTGATTACAAATAATTAGGGCGTGAATATGAGGCAACAAATAGTGCGTTTGCGACTATTTTTAGCTTCCAAATTCTCGAGACAAAATGAGTGTATAACTTTGAATAGAATATTGTAGATATGTCTGTTTGACAGTTTTTTGCCATAACAGTTCCTGAACGACGGACAACGGATTGCGGGGCAGTAAACGTACAAACATGTTTTTTTTGCCAAAAAACATGTTTGTCCGTAATTAGGTATCCTTCTTAGTTTTGTATTGAGACATGAGTTTTTCGTATTTTTTGCTGTATTGATTGACCGGGCAGATCGTGTTGGCTGACTAGTTTTCACATGAATTATCCAATAGTATTATAGAGTCTGGTTTTTTTTTTTAAGTTTTCAAACTCCAGCCGTTTAAAAGGTTGACTAACTATGTGGTTTTACATTAGGTACTGCATATTAAGCTAAAATGCTTGCATAATATGCAGTTGCTCATGCATATTCCGATTACATCAAGAGATATCTAAATGTACGTCTGTGAAACCTGTACCTGGTACCTGGTATCCTGTAGTTCCTAAACAATATTTATTTAAAATTGACGTCACATAGATAGAGGGAAAATCCTGTGGACTTTTTAAAGCACCTTGTTCGTACAACCTGTTACAAGAACTATGTTTGGACCAGTCATCTTTTATGACGTCACCAGTCCTACCTTTAGAACATTAGCTGGCATTGAAGAGTTTCATGCTAAAGTTATAAGTCATGGTGTGTGTGGATAGTAAGGTCAAACCGACATTTGAACAAGGATTTCTGCATATAAAGTTCTATTGGCATTTAAGCCTTTATTGGGCCATGAAATATGACAAATATGACAATTTTGTCAGAATTTCCTTTTGGTAATGTGTTTGTTCATTTGCGTAGTAGGTAGTCAACGTCACAATGACAATGTCATTTTGTGGAATATTGGATAAACCATTTTGATGAGTAGTTACTCATACTCATCTATAGTTTGTTTTACCAATATTGTGTAATGTAATAAGTACGTCTGAAGTGGTGCAAATAAATCCTTCACAGTTTCTTAAATCTTTATGATGTGCTGTTGAAGTTTTAGTTCAACAGCAAAACTTCAACAGCATATTTTAGTAGTCGTACTGCGGAGCAAGTGGTCCTGAGTTCAATCCGCACACCACCTGTTGCTCTATTGACAGAAATTAACCCTATACTGTGGTGATGGCCCAGTGGTTAGGGATTCGCCACTAATGTACGAGGTAGTTGGTTCAAAGCCGGGCAAGAACCAATGGGAGTTTTTCAATTCATATATACTTTTTGAGTTTATCTCTGACATTGGCAAAGAAAAACATCGTTAGGAAACCTGAGGCCCTAGACTAAGTGACATTCTATCACCGATAACGGTAATGGAAAAGGCAAAAATGTATAGGACTGGCATAAGCTATCGAAAAGCTTATGTCAATCCCGTTGAAAGTCGTTGTAGAAAAACGAAACTCTTTCGAAGCGATTGTCACTTGTCTAGGCCCTCAGGAAAATTAAGTCAGAAATCGTCCACCCATTTTGCTCAAACGTGGTGAAGTGGCATATGCCTTCTCTTTTAGAGAAGAGGTCTTTGTCCCGCATTGAGACATTAATTAGGTGGTATTATTATTATAACCCAATGCAAATCATGTTTAGCTTACATTTAGGGGTCACCAGAAATATGCATTACGGGCTAGTCATAAAAAAACACAGGAACAGTGATAACCCAGTGGTAACGGCCGCGACTTACGAGTTATAGGTCATAGGTTCGAACCCTGCCAGGCGCTTTACTTTGTGTAAATAATTGCATCACCACTGCTCTCAAAACGGTGAAGGAAAACGTCGTGAGAAAACCGGCATGTCTTAGAACCAAAAATTCGAAGACATGTGACATCTACCAACCCGCACTGGGCCCGCGTGATGGATTATGGCACACTCCCTCTCTCAGAGAGGAGGCCTGTGTCCCAGCAGTGGGAACATTATTGGCTGATTATGCTTATGCATTAAAGACATGCATTACAGTCTAATGAGCTATAGTTAGAACCGATTAAAGTGTTATCAGTGAAGCTATTAGCAGAATTAGAGGTAATTGAAGGATACGCTACCGGCAACGTTGATCAATACTCAAATGCCGCAATAATGAACAATTTAACTTTTTTTTTACGAATTGGAATTATTCGATATCTAAACAGTTTAATAAAACTGGAGAATGTCAAATCAATAACTAAATTGACAGTCATTGAAACAAATCAATGTTGATTTACATTGCTCGCAGGATGGATGACCGTTGGAGTAGACGTGCTCTTGTGTGGAGACCGCAAACTTCTTCTTCTTTCTAGTCGTCTTCTGTCTATCGTTAAAACTGACTAAGGTTATTATATGAACATAATAAACGATTTTTCTACAAATGCAGTCCGGTGTGATATGTTTGAACTGAATTTTTAGGGAGTGCCTCCGCTGCCGGCGGCGTCTCCCAAAAATAACGCTATTGGGAACCGGCAGTGACATGACTGCCGGCAGCCGATGTTTTTAATCTCAGCTGCCGGCAGTAATGTCACCGCCGGCTCCCATAATGAACAACGGCGCCGGCGGCGCGGCGTTTATGGAAATTCTTCCAGTATTTAGAACCCCAACTAGCTAACCCTAACAAAAATATTTGTTTCTGTACATTCTAGTCGTTTTTGAGTTCGTAGGGGGTCACAGTTCTAACCTAACCTTTTTTTGCGATTACAAATATTTGACCTAATCTAACTAATTCGGTTAGTTATATACTTTATTACTCGAATAGGGACATTAATGATTATGGAAAAAAAAATTACATGTTTTTTTAATTATGCCAAATTGACAACCAAAGTCAGCGCCGGCAGCCAATATAGCGGCCGGCGCCGGCAGCGGAGGCACTTCCAAATTTTTATGTAACTCGGTAACTCTTCTATAAAACTCGGTTCACACTGATGTTAGGTTATGTTATCTCATATTAACTTTTGTTGGTCATATTATTCTGCATTTAATTAATAATGTAAGACATAAGTAGGGCCGCGAACAAAATTAAAATTGCACAATTTTTGTTAATTTGCTTTTTATTATTAAGTACATCGCTTCTACATGACATATCTACCTCATCAGCTAACAGTTCTAATACGGCAAATCATATCATAATCATAATCAGCCTATAATGTTCCCACTGCTGGGACACAGGCCTCCTCTCTGTGAGAGGGAGCGGGCCGTAATCAACCACGCGGGCCCAGTGCGGGTTGGTAGATGTCACATTTCTTCGAATTTTTGGTTCTAGGACATGCCGATTTCCTCACGATGTTTTCCTTCACCGTTTTGAGAGCAGTAGTGATGAAATGATTTACACAAAGTAAAGCGCCTGGCAGGGTTCGAACCTACGACCTGCAACTCGTAAGTCGCGGCCGTTACCACTGGGCCACCACTTTATTTATTTATTTCATAATTTTAGTCCATAGAACAATAGCCGGCCGATTGCACTTCAGCTTAGTTACTCTATGGGACCTGTTGAATTATTTGTATTATAATGTGTTATAAAGTTGTAGGTAACACTGTACAAATAAGAGGGAAGAGAAAGGATAATAGCCATTGTGCAACTGGCTTATAAATGGACTCGCTATGACTCACCACGAAGTGAGATTTGGTTTCACAATAGCGTTGGTATCATTATAAAGGTGGGCACAGGCAGTACAAGGGAACATATAGGCAAGGCAAATCTGCGCAAATGGCACTCGCATATAAAGTTTGTTCACGAACAAGAAGTAGTAAGTAAATGAAGGTGAACCGATAGATTTTTTCTCTACAAATAAAAACTAAAATAATTGATAGAAGACGCTACAAACGAGGTACTTACCTATTGTAAAATTTAAATAACAACATGTAAATTGTTGATCAAAGCTTATTTGTATATATATAGGTATAGATGAACGGCTTTATAAACTAAATTCAGCCATGTTTTTATCGATTATTTTTTCATTTAGATCGAATTATTGTTACATAACATAGTCCTATCCTTGTAATTGTATGATTAGAAATGACACAATTTAGATGAATTCTGACTTTCTTATAAATATGTTTGTAGATTCAATTAATTCGTTAAGGACTGGACCGTAGACAGACAAAACTGGAAGGAGAGTAGGCAGGGCTTTGCCCTGGTTCGTAATAACAAAAATCATAAATAGGTAATCAATTAATTACACATAGCTTAGTCATTCATTCATAGACTTTCCCTATATGACAAAAAAACTTGGTTATCCGGGAGAATATGAGACTTAAAACAATCAATTAAAATACACAGTCAATTAAAACACGTGACTCTCTGCGGTTTTATTGTGAACGAAATAATTAACATTCGCAAAAAACCAGGATTTCTTATTACGCGCACTGTTGGGTTTTAAGAACCAGTTTTTGATAATATCATTTTACTTAGCCGGATTTGGTAACACATTATGTGTCTATCATGTTCGCAGATTTTTTTTTTGTTTAGTTAAACAAGGTTAATGTTTGTAATACATAATTAACTGTAGTTTACACAAAATATCAAGATAATTTTGATAATATTTTTAACTTCGGTAAACTTGTTACAATCAGAATCATCTCTGCTGATTAGCAGTCCCCTAAGTTGGACATAGCCAAATTGTTTTAGCCGCTTATCTCGTGAAATATTAAAAACTCAATGAGAAAACGTGTAAATCACCAACATTTTATTTACATTAAGATTATAGTTTTAATAATATTTATCTGACACCATAAAAGTACAAATAAAAAACTATAATTAGAAAAAAAATAATCATATGGAACTGTCACATGCAATTTATATCGACATCGTAAAAGTTAGATAGATACCTAATAAATAACTTGCTCAGAGAAGGTCAACAAGTTGTCAGGCTTTATTTCAAAATAAAAGCCTTCCACCGAATTTTAATTGAGTCGATGTGTAGCAAGAACAAAATACAAAATCGTCAGTTGATGTCAATAATAATTATCATTATCATAATGGTATCGTTATAATATTTATTAATTCGTCATAATTAAATAGATAGGTATACCTAAACTTTACATAATTTCCTGGTATGCAGTATTTATTATAAACCTGACATATTTTATTATAAATAGGAATCAGAATAATAACAAAATCTTTCATTTATGTCGTATACTCGCACCTTTTTCATTGTTCAACTATAAAATCGAACGTGAATCTAAATAATCAGTAGCTTAGGGTACGATACAAGATCATCGTCATTGTGCTAATCAAACAAAAATAAAAAACTTCCTTCTTTCGTCAATTGAATTTAAAAAAAAGTTAAAAATACATATTACCTACTGAAACCTTTTTCACACGCATCTCGCAAAAAATATATCAATTGATTTCGATCGTTATTAACCAAGACATATTCACGTTGAATCTACAAACTGCACTAATTATTCACTGCACGCAATTTTTACGCAAAACAAGAATACCCGCACTACCCGCAGGACAATAAATAAGTAAACAAACCTTCTTACTTACTTATCATTCTGCAAGCGCGCACATTAGACTATACAATATTACGATAAAATATTGAAATGTAACAATTAATTAGGTAGTCAAGCGAAAACCTATGAAAATAATGAGATACCAATAAAAACATCTTACGGCAAAAATGCACATCGCAAAAAACATAAACCAAAAAAATGTTGCGTACCTCAGGTCAGTGACTGTCAAAAAATCCCTTCACTCAGCCCTTTCCACATACATCACTTTCGTCACGATCGATTGTGCGGAGACGTCAACACTATACTTTAATTTGACAATAACGTACAATCCGCACGACGGCAGAACCAACACTGCACTCACTGCTTGCGTTGCCAAATGCGCGGACGCAGAATTACAACACCAGTTTACATTGACCTCTATTTCCAACCTACTTTTCCCTCAAGCACAAACATTTTGTACGTATCCAGAGCGGCATGGGAGGTCTATGTCCACCGGTGGTTTTTATAGGCAATGGTTTGACTCCTAAGGACGGTCGAAAGGCTTCGACTGGGTTCACTGACTCGCAAAGTTGCTGGAACAGGGGAAATCCAAATGCAGCTCGGTTTGCCAAGTTACTAGGTCATGGCTGTATTACTACTATGTGGATTTGAAGGGAAAATGGTAAATTATAGTGCAGGATAGTCGAGGATTAATTTTGTAAATTAGAATTTAACTTTTATTTATGGATTCATTTTCCTAATAACGTCGTGACGGGCGAGATTATAGCAAATTATATTATTGATTATTATTCCCAACTCTGGGAAGGGTAAATTCGGCAGCTGTCAATTTTTTTTTTCTGATTCCATGCAATGCCAAAACAATGTTCAGTGGTCAGAATCAGTAGGTAATTAGTTAATCCATTTTTATATAAAAAAAGCAAAACAAACGATAGCTATGCACGCCTACATTAATAATATGATAGGTACCTACTTAAAGAGCATCAAATTACAGATCTAAGGTTTTTTAAACTTGTTTTTCTAGTCATCTTTCAAAATCATCAGCGGTTTCTCGCGTAAATACCCGATCGTTTTACAGTTTTAGCACATTTACGTTAACACGTGTTTCATTAAAAATTGATGCACTTCTAACATACCTGACTGTATTGAAACAACGCATTGTACTCAATACTCAATTTTTATTGCACTCCATTATGTTACATAGATAGTATAACAAGTAAAAGTACAATATGGACCCTGTCGGCCACAGCAAAATTAGGAGAGAGGAAGTTGTATTTTCGGTAAAGCGTGTGTTGCATGTTGTGGTGGCCAAGTGGTTAAGACCTATAGTCTCTCATATACGAGGTTGTGGGTTCAAAACCAATGTGACTTTTTCAATTCGAGACATACTGACATCAGTGAAGGGAAACATCGTGAGGAAACCTGCTATTTAACTACTTGCGTAACTTATTTTCGTAACCGATTAAGACTAATCTGTTTCATTTTGACCGTTCAACAACATTCATTGTGTGATTTACGTTGCTGCGTAGTTTTTTTTTCGAACTTATGAATCAATGGTTTGCAATTTATTTCAAACCGATTCAGATTGTGATTGATCGTGTATTACGCAATTAGGGTGATGGACTTGTAGTTAACACAAGTCAGAAATCGCCAACCCCGTCTTGCTCATGCGTGGTGATCAATGCTCATGCCTTCTCCCTGGCCTGTCCTCCCTGGCATGCCCTCCCGGTCTTTGCCCTGAAGTGGGACAGTTACGGGCTGTTATCATATTTTTTAAAGGTAAGTACCTACTTCAACTCAGAGATGCAACGCGCCTGCGATGCCAATAGTACTGATAAATTCAGCTGAACCACGTACTAAGTTAGTACTATTCTTAGGTTATGATTACCATCAAAATATCCGACTCGCACAAGAAGGGTTCCGTACCGTACTACGCACGAGTAGAAAACGCCGAAAAAACACGTTTCTTTAATTGTATTTGTTGTTATAGCGGTAATAGAAATACACAATCTGTGAATTTCTACCCAACAGATAGCGGATACTTAGTAATAGCGTTCCGTTTGGAATCCTTCGGGGACTGAACCCTAAAAAATATGTGTATGTGTACCAAATACTAATGACAGATACATTTCTACGCCTGTTTTTTTGAAGGTTTAGTCTCAGACGCTTAATTGAGATAGACTTGATTCCACAATAATTCGAAGTGTTAGACAGTTTAGATAGTATGTAGGGGTAAGTTCGGCGCTGGGATAAGACCGTATCTACAAATAAAATTCTGTGCCATTTTTAAATGGCGCAGAATTTTATGTGACGTTCATTAACTATCTAGTTTTTATTGGTAATTTTTTGGGTGATAGATGAAGAAGTACTTAGTATAACCATAATCGTCTCAAAACAAAAAATAGACTCTCTGAAAGATGAAAAATAAAACTTAGTTCAAGACAAAGAAAAATGATCATGATGTCGAACACGAACCGTTTTCAAGTGTAAGTAAAATATTATTAAGGATTTTCAACGTATTATCAACCAAGCAATTGTAAATACTTATCGATAAAAATGACTTCAAAATTGTTTAAAAGTCTTGAATTAACTTAAAATGGGCACTCTCCCACTGACAGCAATGCGGAAGAATTTGTTGATGCCCAAAGAGCTCTCTCTTCCTTAATTTTTTTTCCTTTATATACTTGTACAGTCACAGACTTTAATTGATAAGCCACTTTCAAACTTTTCAATTTGGCAGTTTCATACATTTACGAGATTACACGATTAAACACGAACTCAAATCGCATGTTCGTAAACAAGATGACAAATTACTAGTAATCGGAAATAGTGTTATCGATAGAGGTTGACTAATAAGTTCTCAATTTAAAAAAAATACAAAGTTTATCGAATCTAATTGATACTGACCTATTCGAAGACAGTGACAGTTGAAATGTCGATGTCAGAGACGTTATTTAAGAATTTGTTAAAATGACTAATTAAAATTTCTCCGTACGCTAACGTTACTATGGCTACGCTAAAACAATCGTCGCTAGGTTACGGTTGCTAGACCAGCAATTGGTTGACTTTGGGTAATCACTCTGCTGTCAAGTTTGTAGTTCTGGCTCTCAGGTTAGCCAACTGGTAACGATATTAAAATATAATTTTCTTCTTCTATAATATGAAGACATGACTTTCCGTGTTTGGATGTACGAGTATAACCGACTAAGCCCGATTTGTATTACACGGCTAAAATGCGAACAGTGTCAAGTGGCTCATCAATTAAAGTCCGTGACTGTACATCATTTATATATTTTAGTGTTAGATGTATATTTATATATATATTTAAGATTATGTAAAAAAATGTCAAGCTTTCACGCTGGTAGCACACCTCCGCCGCTAAATCATAGCAGCGAAACAGCAATAGTTCAATTGTACTGACTCGCGTCATGTTCCGCTACACGAAACGGATTCGCGTAGCGTCAATAAAAATATAATTGACCAAAAAAATCAATCAGCCTAGCCTTTTCCTAGCTATGTTGGGGTCGGTTTCCAGTCCGACCGGATGCAGCTGAATATCAGTATTTTACATGGAGCGACTGCCTGTCAGACCTCCACAATCCAGTAACTGGGTAATACGAAAGATACCCCTTGGTAAGACTGAATTTGAACTTTCGGGCTTCTGACGACCCGTAAAGACTGTCAAAGATCCACGAATGACAGCCGGGACCAACGGCTTAACGTGCTTTCCGAGGCACGGAGGAGTAGTCAAGTCAATATGTAAAGATGGTCACCTATCCACGGATCAACCCCGGCAAGCATAGCTTAATCTAATGGATCGACCCGTGCGGCTGTTATTACTTAGCCACGAGCTCTTACAAAATATAATTGAACCTAGACTTAAAATTGTTTTCCTTAACTCCTTATACCTAAGTAGATTCTCTCGTGGTCACACCAGGTTGTAACACCAGTGTGACTAACAGCAAAGATTTTCCTGAAGTCTGAGCTCGTGGTCACAACGCTAATATTTCTACACCATGTACCACTTGTCATAATACTAGTTGTTTTAATATATGTAGAATGGTTTGAATGAAATGTTTTCTTATGTAAATTTACCCAAATATACTAAAGAATTGTTTAGTCAGATGATATGCTGAATGCCAATTAGTCAGGGTTCATGTTTACCGGTTGACTATCAGTTTACATTTCTCAGTTTACATTTCTTGGCAATTTTTCTTTTGTTGTATTTAACTGAAGTATTTAAATTCAGTATAATAATCTTCTAGCAATGAATGAATGAATGAATGATATCAATATAATGATATCATTCGCATTCCGTTTTGGTAAATAAAGGTGAGCCATAGTAGCTTGGAGTTCGTAATGTGCCCAGATAACTTACCTACTAGTGTTCTTTTTCTTTTTAACCGACTTCAAAACGAAGGAGGTTCTCAACTCGTCTATTTGTTTTTTGTGTGATGTTTTATTTACTCCGTCACTGTTATTTACATAGCCGGTAAAAAAATCAACTGACTTCCAAAAAACCTGCCAAGTGCGAGTCGGACTCGCGCAAGAAGGTTAAACAGTCGGTTTAAAAGTCGGACTCGCGCCTTAAATATTAATTTTATTCTGTTTTTTAGTTTTGTTTGTTGTTATAGCGGCAACAGAAATACATTATCTGTGAAAATTTCAACTGTCTAGCTATCACGGTTCATGAGATACAGCCTGGTGACAGACGGACAGACAGACAGACAGACAACGGAGTCTTAGTAATAGGGTCCCGTTTTACCCTTTGGGTACGGAACCCTAAAAAACCACTTAAAGTGAAAAATTACTTTAATTTCGGAAGTCGGTGGCAAAATACGAAAATTGAAAACCAAAGATTCCAGACCAGAGAAACCTGTACAGAAGGCATTCTGAGCAATTAAATGGGAAAAAATCGTACGTTTAAGTATGTATGTTTATGATTTCAAAACGAGACGCGTAGTCTTCCCCGTTCATTCTTTCATTCTGCAACTTTCGAAATGCAGGTTCGTCTAAAAATGAAAAGAACACGAAAATATTTACCAAACAAGGACTTTAATATATAACAATTTTCGTAACAAAGGAGGACACAGTTTAATAACAACATGCCGCAAATTGCAAATTTCCGAAACTAGGGGCTCACCCTAGTTTCGGAAATTTCGGAAAAAAAAAAGAAAGCGGAAAAACTTCCGTAAATTGGAAGAATATTTAAACTGTCGATGCGGAAATGGATTTTTTCCCATAGTGGTGCAAAACATGGGGTTGATGTTGACGTCAAGGGTTACTAAGTAAGGGATGGTGTTAAATGTAGGAATATGTGGCCTCTTCGTCCTATAATGTGTTTTGTGAGGATGGATGGATGGGTTTGTTACTCTTTCACGCAAAAACTACTCAACGGATTCGGATTGAATTTAGCACACAGATAGTTTATAACCTGGATCTTCTTCTCCTTTTTGTGTGGTTAGTGACTATACTGGTGTAAGAGTTTTTAAGCCGCCCATGGGCCTCTGACTTGGCTTCACATGCTGGCGAGAAATATCTCTCAGGCGGTTGACGGCCGCCAACTCATAGGTCTCGTGTTCGAATCCAGACCTCAGACTTTTCGGATTCATGTGCGTATTGTCACGTGCTTCAAAATCGGTGAAGTAAAACATCGTGAGGAAACCGGTATAACTACTTTTTTTCCCGATATTCCTACGGGATCGAGATTAAACAATTTTAATTTTTTTTCCAGTAACGGTAGGTATTTATTTTATTAATTGATTCATTAATTAGTAGTCAACACCTTTTCCGTTTTAATCTAAAGTCTGCTGAAAATTACTTTGAATAATGTTTCGAGGTTAATGGATTATCCAAAATTAATGAAGACAGTCAAAATAATTCTGTTTTCGGAGTTGTAATTTACTTCTACTTACGAGTAGTTGGCAGCGCTTGAAGCGTGTGTTCAGGGAAGTATGCCCGTGAATGGGTCTTTCAATTGGTGAATTGAGGCGACCAATAGTGATCTTTGGGCTCCGTAGATAATATCAATTAAACCTTTGTGCTGTTAGTTCCTAGTCTTCTGACCTTTCTTCAGATTTTTCCTCTCGTATATTCATACGTAGAACCTGGGTTCGATTCTGAGAATCGAACCGGCCTATGTGTTATTGGATTATATTTTCCGTATGATATAATGCGTATACAACAATAATACGCATTCAATTATGATAGCAATCAATTAATTAAATAATTCATTCATTTTTTTTTTTTTTTTTTTAAAGCAAATAATTTTGTGCCTGTGCTGTTGACTGCTGAGGAGATCTTTCGTAAGATGCCAATCCTGAGTCAGCAGCTATGTCATGGTGCACCTTAGAACTGTTTACATGCAGCGACTGCCTATCTGACCTGCACAAACCAGGTTGTGGGTAACACGTTACCCTTGGTAAGACTGGTTGTCCGACGTTGGTCTTCTCACTACCCGTAACGACTGTGAAAGATCTACAAATGAAAGTCGGGATCAACGGCTTAACATGCTATCTGAGGCATGGAGTGGACTACTTATGTTATGGATTCTCACCCATCCACGAGCCGACACCGGCAAGTACAGCTTGACCGTCCATCGACTCGTGCTGCTGTTATTATTTAGCCACGAGTCCTCCATTAAACTTCGACATTAAAGTTTTTAAACAGAAGCTCTAAAGGAAAGTATGTACTAATGTTCTAGACTCATTATCTGCCTATTTTTTTCCAAAAATTTTGGGGTCGGCTTCCAGTCTAACAGAATGCCGCTGATAAGTATTTTACATAGAGCGACTGCATCTGACCTCCACAACCCAGTAACTGGGCAATACGATACCCCTTGGTTAGACTGGTTGTCAGACTTTCGGGCTTCTGACGACCCGTAACAACTGTCAAAGATCTACAAATGACAGCCGGGACTAACGGCTTAATGTGCTTTCCGAGGCACGGAGGAGTCTCGGTATGTAAAGATGGTCACCCATCCACGGACCAACCCCGGCAAGCGTAGCTTAACCTGATGGACCCGTGCGGCTGTTATTACTTAGCCACGAGCTCCTCCCGAGCTACTACTAATGTTCTAGACTAAGTACCTAATCTAAATGTTTGTTGAGCGAAGCTACCAAGTCTGTGGGTTGTGCGCAGTGCATGAAGTGTGAAACCATTGTGATGGGCCACCGGTGTGACGGCCCTGACATGCTTTTAGATAGAATTCGTAATTTATATTGTCAACATGAGTTTTGAGGATTCTTAATGAATTATTCATTATGATGACTAACATCAAAAGCGTATATTGAACATAGATATAACATACTCTGCTAATATTCTACATGCGAAAATGTCTCTGTCTTACTTATTAGAATTACTTAACCTTTTTGTTTTGTATTCTATTTAAGAGCGTTGATTCTAAAAGTTGACAACGTCGGAAATAACTGTCAAATATATAACAGTTTTGATTATTTTGGCAATATTACTGTATGGAACTATGAAATATCGCTAACTAACTGCAATTATAACACTGAATTTAAGTTGTAACCGGTTTTAGGTGTAAAAAAGGGATTTGGAAAGATTCCAAATCCTTTTTTTACAATTAAAACTAAATATTCGGTTTCGGTGTTACGATATTATTTATTGCATTTCATAATCAATATTTTAGTCCACTATACTCCATTTGAAATAAGATTAGACGTAAAGATAAGCCTTTTTTATATTCCGTTCAACCGATTTTGAATTCTATTGCGTTGGTGGCATGACAAATAACAGCCGCAGTAGATAGTTGGTATTGTGTAACTTTTTTTGCTTTTAATGCTATCCTTATGCCTACGGTATAGAAGTCAAAATCGGTTGAACGCACTAAAAGGGTAAAAGGGTTTGTTTTAATGTCTAATCTTATTTCAAATGGGGTATAGTTAGCCATATTTCATATTTCCATACAATAATATTTCCAAATTAATCAAAACGGCGTAATATTTCACATTTATTTGCGAATTTGCTCACTTTCAGAATAAACGCTCTTAATAAGGAATCTCAAACCTGTCAACAATTCTATTTACATTCTATTTTAAAAATCTATAATATTTTTTCTGAACCCATTTGATTTTCCGTGAAAATCGAGCACTGTATCTGGGTAACTGACGCCTCCCGTGGGTATCGCGGCAATACCAGAAAGCCGTCCCGTTACTTATTGCTCCTTACAATTTATCAGGCGCTTGGGACACTTAATTATGTAAATCAGTCTGGATTTTGTTTTAAATTATTGATGTTGGTGTGATGTAAAAATGTATTTTTAATAATTGTTTTGTAACTTATTTTACAAAAAGGAAAGAAACTCCTGGAAAGGGGAGGTAGGTACGAGATTTTGTTTACCGTGCATCCACCTTATTTTTTATAGCAAGGTGGGACGTTAAATATTTAAGGTTGATGCGCTAGGGTGGCCCACGAAATTCAAATTTTCTTACGTTTTTTGCAATTTGCAGGTCAGTATCAGGTTGACTGACGATTTCATGAAATTTTGATTCAATACACTTACATGAACTTAGAGAGTTGTATTGCTGATTCTAATGTTTATAATTCTGTAAATCCATATTTGTTACGGCCGCTAATAATATTTAAATCAACATACAACCTGATACTGACCTGCAAATTGCAAAAAACGTAAGAAAATTTGAATTTCGCGGGCCACCCTAGCGCATCAACCTTAAGATATGCCCTTAAAAAATAAAACGATTAATAATGACAAAACCAGTTTTTATTCATTTATCAATGCTTATTTTCTTCAGTGTTGAACAAAAATATCCTAAATATAATTTTGCGCATAAAAACGTCAAACAGTTAAGGCATCCGTGACGTTTGAGCTTGTACCTTAGCACTAAAGCGTAATAAATAACATAATTATATTTATTTTATAATTTTATTAGGTATAATAATAATATACTGTACAATATAACTGCAACAATGGACAGATAGGATTTTTTTTCCTATTATAATACATACCTAGGTTTCTCTAATATAATAATCCTCCCGTATTGCTCTGCAGACCATATTTTAATAATATATAATTTGAGTAGATTTTTTAGATTATTGTTCTTTTTAAAGTAGGTACCTAATTAAATTTGTTGCCATCAAATTAGGTAATAAGGTGTTTTTTTTATAAAATGTGTAACTGAATTCATACACATCATGAAAGTAGTTTGTTCATACGCGTTTACTGTATCGATTTCTGTAATTTTTAGTATAGTTATTTTTTTAACCCAAAAATAATGTTAACTGCCTACGTAAATTACAGTCACACTTTCGCTGTACAGTCAATAGAAACCAAAATGGACGATGTACCTACCACGCTAGACCCTGACACGTGTGCGACTGTGTGCTTGTGTAGATTTGTAATTTTACCACAATTTTCTCACACAATCGGTATAACTAATTTAATAAATAAACAATATTTTATAAATAATAGTAAAAAATCGGTGAATGTATTTATGAAGTAAAAAAAAATATTATTATACATAATATGATCATAACATAATATTCTAATTGGGGTGTGCGTAAATTCTGGGACATGTTTATAAAATTAAGACGGGCCTTATTAAATTAAAACCCTCCAATTCTTTTATTAACAAGTTTCATTAAGTTTTTAAAATAGTAAAACTATTGTTATGTAGATACTTACATACTTACCCAAAAAAGAAGGATCAAAGTTTGCAAACTTTTTTTTTCACAGTAATAATATTATAGGAGTACTATTTATTAATCATTACAATTTAATGATAAAATATACATCATATTTTAAAATATAAAATAATGAAATGCATATTAAAGTACCTACCTACACTTTACATTTCTGTCATTTACTCCTAGATCAACGAAATTAATATAATATTAATTATAAAATCTCATTATAATTAAGCTATCACAATGGTTTAAAGCTGATAATGATTGCGACACTATTCCATAAATGACGCTGATGACTTGTAAGCACCTTATGTATTAAATAATTATTATTTTGTTGTTTTAAAATCATAAGGGTGTTTTAGAAATTAATACAATTTTATGATTTTTATACAAAACAGGTACCATTACTTCGTTGTTGTGATATTTTTAATTACAATTTTGAAAAAATAAATTAAATTTTTTCTTTAAAGGTTAATCCTCTTTTCATTTATTTCAATAGTCACTTCTGTGGTTCTTTCCCCCGCTTTTTAAATTTGTACATATTATTATTATTATTTTAAGACTGTTAGCTTTTAAATTATGTAAATATTATCCTTTCATGTTTGTTACATAGGCATTTTCCATTTTCTTCTCTGAAATTCTTAATATGATGAAATATCATTAGTTTGACTTTCACTAAAAGTTAAACAAAACGAAAGTCTACGATTTAAAACGCAAATCCTTAGAAGTCTACAAAGTTAATTACTTCAATGAATAATTGTGTAAACACGTGTTTTTAATATTAAAAATGTCTATAGACTGTAAGGATATTTGTAATCAGATTACAACTTGACTTTAAAACAACAACACGTGTATAACAAATACTCTAATACATAGCTTATCTATGAGCACCTTATGTCTATAATAACAATAAAATAACTACGAGTTTTAAACTTCTTTTTAATCAATTAACGTCAATGACAGGTGTGTCACCTTTCAAAATAAATTCAGCGTAACTTTTAAAATTCAAAATGTACTTTATTTTGTGCATTTTTTGGTACGATCATCTTTGTTATTTAAAATCATTTAAAGCAACTACTTATAGCTATATCTACACTCCAGATTCCACCACCTTTTTTTAAATAAAAGCTCTACTGTACATTCCCTTACTAAAATCCCGTATTTCTTTAATTTTCGTTGATATAGCAAAAACCTTCTTATTTTGCTATCTTTTGTCGCATGAATAGCCTATCAACTAAAAAATATAATTTATTTAAAAGGATTGGTCATATTTTTTCTGTTTTTTGTTATTTGAGTTTAAATGTATGTATAAAGGGAATTTGGACAGCCTGTATAAATTGCCCTTTTATTTTTAACCCTAGACACCTAACGTTATTTGATTTTCTGTCGCGTAGTCGTCGATTCGGCGAAACGCGACAGAAAATCAAATAACTTTTTGGTGCGCACGCTAATGATCGTGTTGTCACTATTCAGTTCCATGCTTGCTATCTGCTCTCGAGAGGCAGTCGTGGTCGGCGCGGCGGGTAAATACCTTTATCGAGTTATTATCAAACTGTTCGTCGTTTCGACTAAAGGTTAGGTTTTGTGTTTATGACAACTTGTGGTGTTTGATATTATTTTTGTAATGACTTCGAAAAATCTGTATGACATGATAGTATTACTCGTTTATTCCTGGAAGACGAAGATATTAGTGCATTGGAATAATTATCTGATAGCGAAAATGAGGAAAGCGAAAGCCGACTTTGATTGTAGCCAAATCAGCTCCTGTTCAACAATCCTGTTCCATTCTAGACTCTTTTTTATTAAATTATAAAAAGGCTCATGACGATGTAGTACTGCTCCAACTTCAAAAACGCCATTTTTTGCGCTTCTGAAAATTTACTTTTGATTGTTTTTTATGATAGTTACGAGTGTAAAAATTAGAGAACTTGTGGTTATTTTTGTAATTTTTACCCTCGGCAGTTGTAACAAATTATCTATAAAAAACTAGTGCCTTATCAAATTAATAGTTAAAACCAAATACAATATTATGCAAATAAAAAATAATAAAAGGTTTTTTAACAATCAATCTTTGTTTTATAAAAAGCAAACATTTGATTGAAAGTTTGCAGTTTAAAAAGTATTCGTCGAATCGACGAATGGTTAGGTATAAAGGGGTACATGCTAACTTTAGGTGTCTAGGGTTGAATAACTATTTTCTTATAGGAAACTGTCTCGTAAAATATGACATAAAAAAAATTCGATGAAAGAATTTTGTGGAATTAACAAAATGATTTACGGTTACAAGTCTTCCCAAATCTTCTTTAGAACCAATTCCAGCATCCATAATTCCAAAATATTTGATTTGAACTTAGGTACTCAAAATGCCTAATGTCCAAGTCGATACAAACCATAATTGAAATTTGTGCTAACATCGACATTATTAGGCATTGATATGGCCTTTCTATCACATTGAATTTTAACAATGCTTTTCAGGCAGCGACAGTATAACTCAAGAAATCTAATTGTTATGAAGAAGTCTTCGTTTTGAGGAGGAGAACGGGCCAGTACATGGTGACAAAGAGGAGAAACAAGGCAGGGAACACCACTCGGGACAGTTTGTCGATCTCTCTCCAGAGCACTCGCTCTTGGCCGGTGTCGGCGTCTAACCAGGCAACCTGCAAAGAAAAGAAACCATAAATAATTTCATTCAGCCAAAACCAATGTCAAAAATAAACCTAATGACAGATAAGAAGCATGCTTTAAAAAAATAACACAAGGGCCGTTTTTAGGGTTCCGTAACCAAAGGGTAAAACGGGATCCTATTATTAGTAATAGGGTCCCGTTTTACCCTTTGATTTGGTCTATCCGTCTGTCACCAGGCTGTATCTCATGAACCGTGATAGTTAGACAGTTCAAATATTCACAGATGATGTATTTCTGTTGCCGCTATAACAACAAATACTAAAAAACCGAATAAAATAAATATTAAAGGGGGCTCCGATACAACAAACTTGATTTTTTTGGTCGATATTGATAACGGCAATAGGTAGACGCTTAAAATATTCACAGAATATTTAGTTATCTATTCAATTTAAAAATAAATAATTAAATTAAAATAAAACAAATATTTAAGGGGGGGCTCCCATACAACAAACGTGATTTTTTTTCCGTTTTTATAGATAATGGTACGGAACCCTTCGTGCGCGAGTCCGACTCACACTTGTCCCGTTTTTTACTGTACCGTTTGTGTAGAATTATAATGATGTTGTTCAATTATTGTACTCGTAGGCGTATAAAATAAAATAATAGGATTATTATGTGAAGTAGGATTATTTTGTTTGTTGTGCTTGTTCAGAAGAAGGTGCTATTTATAGCTTTGCCTTCGGGAAAATAAACACAAGTTACTGAAAAGACTCATATTACGTTCTACGACAGTTCATAATCTCGATTATTATTTATTTCTCATAGTTGAGTACCTATTTCTTTCTGAAATCATAATTTTTCAGTAGGGCCTAAGAACCCAAAGTACTGGTCAATTATTCAAAAGTTCAAAGATACCTGTAATATGCTCTGCCGTCTCTCGACGCCAACCAGATGAGCAGTAGCATGCGTAGCGGACGGCGCGGGATGAACAGCCGGCGTGGACGCAGGGGGTGATGTCGGTGACGTCAGGTCCACCTTCCGACACCTCACTTGACTCCCTTCCCAGGCTGCCAGCGTCCCGCACGAGCCCTTCTCTCCATTCAGACGCTGCCAAAGATAACGGAACATCTTTGTCTGAATAATCTTGATTCAATTTCGAACTGGTTGTTGTGATTGAGGCCAAGGAGTGCTGGCAGTTTGGGGATTTTAACTAAGGGCCATATTTTATGTGTTAAGTTCAAAGAGAAAATGAAAATAATTTGGCATCAAAATAAAAGTATAATCTCAACTTTCCGTTTCTGTTCTTTTGAATTAAGTATCTTGGGCTCTCAAATATCTATACTCCATTTGAAATAAGATTAGACGTATAGATAAGCCTTTTTTACATTCCGTTTAACCGATTTTGAATTCTATTGCGTTGGTGGCATGACAAATGGCAGCCGCAGTAGATAGTTGGTATTGTGTAACTTTTTTTGCTTTTAATGCTATCCTTATGCCTACGGTATAGAAGTCAAAATCGGTTGAACGGACTGTAAATGGGTTTGTTTTAATGTCTAATCTTATTTCAAATGGGGTATAGTGGAAGTCTTGATAGTGAGACAATTTCTTATAGCAAGAAGATAATATTTACCACCGGAATGATTCTCGGCATGGATTCCTGGGCCTTTGTCTTGTTCATCTGGTACTGCTTGTCTAAGACCTTCACGACGACGAACTCTCCCAGCGCAGCAAACACAAACATCATGCAACCAGCCATCCATAGATCTAATGCCTGTAGGAAGGAGGAAAAAATAAAAATAAATAAATGCGCATACCTCTTAATTAACTTAAATTCAAGCGATTACAGTGTTTTCACTTTTGTTCTTCAAACGACTAATCAAGTTCTCTACGAAGTGAAAGAAATTACAGTGAATTTTAACGGAACCAGGAGAGATAATAAACTTCAACAATTTTCTTTCGCTCGGGAGACGGGTGAAGCATTTCCTTTTTGTTCTTAGTCGGACTAAATTACAGTATATTAATTACTTTATCTACACCCATGCTATAAATCCTCTATAAAAGTTTCTGAAACAGTTAGCTTATTGGGAACTTTAAAACACTGGTTGTTTTAATGTTGTCATAGTAACCATAATATCATCCAAACGGGTGTTATTATGTTGTACTAAATTTCAGAATACAACTCATTTAAAAAAAACCGGCCAAGTGCATGTCGTACCATGCACAATGAAGGGTTCCGTAGTTGGGATGAATTTATAAAACAAACTTAACATTGTAGTTGTAAAACTTGTTCTCCGACACAGAATGTATGGGAGAACATGTTTTTACAACTGCAAATTTAAGTTGGTCGATTATTACTCGGTAACTTGTGGAGCCTACGTAGCGGTGATAGTTTTCCTTTTAATTTCGTTATATATGCTACTGCCGTGAATTTTTTCACATATCCAAACCCAACCATTTAGCTGGCAGGGGGGGGGACACTTTGGGCACGCCACAATTGCGGCGATAAGTCCCCTCTTTGAGGAGTGGCTGGAGAGGCGCCACGGCGTCCTCACCTTCCGCCTGACACAGGTCCTCACCGGACATGGCAGCTTCGGGAGGTACCTGTGCAGGATTAGGCGGGAGGAAACGCCCGGGTGTCACCACTGTGCGGATCGTCCGGAGGACACGGTGGAGCATACGGTGGAGGTGTGCCCTGCTTGGGCGGAGCACCGCCGTGTCCTCGTGGAGGCGATTGGCGGCACTGACCTCTCGCGTCCGGCCCTGGTCCAGGCCATGGTACGGAGCGAGAGGGCATGGGAGGCGGTCACCTCCTTCTGCGAAGCAGTGATGCTCGCGAAGGAGGAGGCGGAACGCGTGAGGGAGAGGCAAAGCCTGCGCCCTCACGCCCCTAACCGCCGCCGCTGGAGACACCCTGGGCGTCGGGAATCCCAGGCGGATTCCCGGCCACCATAGGCGTGGGCTTGCGGACGGCGAGCAATGGGCAGCTCGCCGTCCGATAAGGACCAGGCCCAGGTCGATGGCGCGTCGTGTTCCACGCGCGCCTCAAAGAGATGTCAGCACACCTGACGGGGTCCGTTAGGACCGATGCCTGCCAGGGTTGCGGAATAGTCCGAAAGGGATACCGGGACCCTGGCAACAGGCAACCGAAGGAACACGGGTGGGTTTTAGTCAGTAAGAGTCTGACACGCCCTTCCGCTCCGCCCAGAGCGGGAGAAGTCATATGATGATTTCCCACCAAAAAAAAAAAAAAAGTGGGGGGGACACTTGGGTCTAATTGTTGACTACGGAACCCTGAAAAGAACATTGTCATGCAGACACGTTTCACTAACAAAGCACCGTAATTTAAAACAAAAAAACATCTATGTTATTCGAATTCGAAAAATTCGAATTCACGTGCGTCGTATCCGTTCATTTTTGTTGATATTAGTATTGCAAAGTACCTTTTATAGAGGATTCATATCATGGGTGTAGGTAAAGTCTTGTATGCAACTGTAAATAATTAGGTTACATTAAATTGACACTCATGTGATACTATTATCACATTCGGCTTCGCCTCATGTGATAAACACACATTCGTGTTTTAATACCCCTTATTATATAACAGTTGCATAAATAACTATAATTAAACGTGTTCTGAATCAAAGGAAATTATCAACTTGAAGTGATGTAGCATATTTTGTTTGTAGCTTAAAAGACCATCATAATAGGTATGTGTAGTCTTTTTCCAACTATGTTGAGGTTGGCATCCAGTCTAACCGGATGCAGCTGAATACCAGTATTGTACATGGAGCGACAGCCTATCTGACCTCCACAACCCAGTAACTGGGTAATACCTTACAAGACATAATAATATTATCACGATTTCAAATTTAGTCAATATCTTATTCAAAATGTGCATGTTATTTAAATATCCTGTTAACAGGATCTTAAATCTCTCGCAGAATTTAAATTCTAAAATAAATAGGTCTCAATTATTTCGAAGCAACAAGGTCAGTTGAAATGTATTTTATTGCTGAGATTCTGAAAAGTACTTTCACTTCAAAAATGATATTAAAGACATCGTTTTACAATTACGAAAGTAGTTAATTACCCTTTTTTTAAGTAGAGAACAAAGTATTTTGTTCAAAGTCAAAGTGTTCAGAAGAGGTACTTTTGAATTGTTAAGAAGTTAGCTGTAACAAGTGTTGTTTCAGCTGAATAACGAGCAAGAAACTTTATTGCTACGTTTTTTATTAAATATCTTTTCACCTTTTCAAGCATTTTAAGTTATATCTTCTTTTTTCGTGTGGGTAGTGACTAATTGGTGTCAGAGTCTTAAAGCCGCCCATGGGCCTCTGACTTGGCTTCACATGCCGTCGAGAAATATCTCTCAGGCATGCCAGTTTCCTCACGATGTTTTCCTTCATCGTATTTGAAGTAATTGATAATTATACATATGAATACGAAAAGTCAGAGGTGCGTGTCTTGGGTTCGAACTCGAGACCTATGACTTGGCAGTCCGACGGTCACACCACTAGGCTATCACTGCTACGTTATGAACCTCCAACTATCACTAACGAGACACAATAGATTTTTAATTGTTATCGGCCAATCAACATTTAAGCGGTTTAGTAGGTATATTCGTAGCAAATTACAAGCACGAGTGACTTTTACATTATTGTCATTTCCAAAATTGACGCATGCTCGGGAAATGCTACAACTTAATAAACTATAATTATTAATTACCTTAACATAAGCCACGGGTGGAATATCAGCTCTCAATCCCGTAAACATGGTGACAAGGGTCAACATGCAGGTGACCAGAAGAGTCACCCTCCCAGGAATGGCGTCCAGATCGAGCCAAAAGCTGAACCAAGACAGCATCACCACCAGCGAGGACGGAGCAAAGGTTTGAATCAAGTGGTGGCCGATCTGACGCTCGAATCTGAAGTATACTACTAATCTTGAGTAGTTACCTGAAAACAAATAATAATTGCTGTAATGTGTAACTACTATTGACATATTTTATGCTACTATTATTTTATATTACTATTTATACTACTATTTGACATATTTTTGTATTATTCTAATTTCTTAATTGTTATTTAAAGTTAATTAAACTGTCTTTTTTAATATGATTTGCATGCCCATGTGACCGTAGAACATGGAGCACTTTTAGAAAAAAGGAAAACATCTATGTACTTATTACCCATGTTTGCAAACGAATAAATGATTTGATTTGAAAGGTTATGAATGAGCTTTGAGTGCGAGAAAATGATTAAGTTTATCTTTCATAACTTTTTTATTACTTAAAAATAAATGGAGTGTCAAAATCTATGAAAATGTGAACGTGATGAGGTTTTTTTGAAATTGGAGTTTTCCAGTCTTTAATATCCTTTTAACTCTACATTAAGTAGATGAAAAGAATAAAAAGTTTAATAAAGGAATAAAATCCCCTGAGTAGTAAATTCTTTATATGCCTAGTGTGATATTCCCATTTTAATATTAAATTCTAACAATTTCACTGAGATAAAGCTTGCAACATTAATCTTATACTTTATTACGTTTCGACACGAGTTACAAAAACGTTTCGTCGTTCGACTTTTGTAGGTCTACCACGAAAGCGCATAGTAACGTAACATATTTACGTAATTATGTAAATTGTACGTATTAAACTTTGTCTCTGTATTAAAACAAAATGCTCTAAGATAGTAATCTGGGGGCGTGCCCCCGCCAAGACGAGCCAAGCGAAGCGCAAGGAGGGCACTACCTACCTTTTATCGAAGCGCCTCGTTTTTTTGAACCCTCATAACTTGGGTTTGAATAATAAAAGATAAACAAGATTCTCGGGATATGATGTCAAAAGTAGATTTATTATACTTAGAAAGTTTCAATTGCATAGCTCTTAAAGTTTAGATTTTATTGATATCTAAAAATCCCCGATAGGTGCTTGGCCATGCGCGCTTGGCCGTTTGAGGCCCGATCCCATCTACATGAGAAATAATTAACTAAATGAATGAATAATTAACCATTGTATAACAGGAAACTAATGAACAGTGAATACAATTTTCATCTTATGCCCTGGGACGTTAGCGAAACGGCCAAGCCACATATTTTGACTAATGTGTAGAGATTGTGAAGTTAAGGCTTGTAGACTTAGGGCGTGGCGGATAACTTTTTGACAGTGCGAGCCATATTATGGTCTCGTTTTAGCAACATTTTACATGAAAATGTTTTTGGTGGAATTGTATTTCCAATTCAAAAATCGTTAGAATTTACGTTAAGCTTTCGTGGTAGGACCTCTGACATAAAAAAAGCGAGGTTCCACGAAACTTATAAGACTGTCAAAATAGGGAAAAGTTTTATAATATTTTCATTGCACTCGATAGAACCCAGAAATTCGAAGAAAGTGTTGACTTCACCGATAAGCTCAAGGAAAATTGGCTCTGAATGGGCCACGTCAAAAGGAAATCGTAAAAGTAACTTTGGGAATAAAACGGTATTTGACAAGATCGATGTCCGAACTAGAGGAAAATAGCAGTGTTTTGAGAATGAATGTCAACGGCTACAAGAAGAGAAAAAAGAAAGACCTAAAAAATGGAGTGTGATGTTTATGTGACAGATGATAATGGCTAGAGCAGGGTTCACCAATGAGTTTTATAGGGGGTCCGTTAAAAAAAAACTGTTGTAAAAAAATGACTGTCGCGGTCCGTTTAGTAGATGATCACTAGCTACCAAGAATATAAATATGAATTAAGAAATAAAACGAAAAGAAACATTTTTATTAAGTTGGTAATAAAGATGAACAAAAATAACAAAGTTAGTAATTAATATAAATGTGAAAAATGTCGTTTTTACTTTGTTTCTATCTAAAGTCTTGAGTAAAGTTGGTGCAAGTTAAAACACATTTTTGTTAAATTTTATATCTTTAGATTAAGTTGTAGTTAAAAATACTGTTTATCGCACTAAATAGGTCGACCGTGGTGATTGGGTGAAAACTGTGATGAAGTAGAACACTTAAGCTGAGTCATTCCATTCTAATACGTAAAACTAATTAATACGTAAAAATAAAAATAAACCACTGGTATTTGTTTCAACTCATATTTATTTTCTATTCCGAACGGATACCATTGTTTAAACGAATACCAAAACAAGTACCAAGATATAAGGTACAGTCAGAAAAAATGCTTTATATGTAATTGCATTTTTCAAAGATCTGAACGATCAATCTACTTATGAGTTGGGACACTTTATGAACAAGATATTATGTGATAATGAAAAAAAACAGTGGTATTAGTTTTTGGTATTAGAATGGAATAACTCCTTACGCTGCGTCAGGCCCTAATTAATTGGGATACCGGATATGCAGGACGATGATGAAGCTCTGTTGTTCGAAAATATAGCATCCAAACCAAATAAATGAAAAAATGAGAATGAGCAAGAAAATAACAGGTAAACGAAACGGCGTGCGTCGTAAGACGCAATACCATGACGTTCATATAATTATTTATTAGATTGCTGCGTTGTTCAATTAATATTTGTTATTAGTATTTGTTTGTTGGACCATACGACCATTAATCACAACATAGTTACCTCTAATTATTTAAGGTGACATGCCTCCAAACAACGTAGATCCAACTAATATATGAGAGTAATAAAAAAATGGACCCTACTAAAAAAAAAACATTCGTACCGACACCTACATTCCTGGTGCAAAACTTTATAATTCGCATATGCGGTAAACCCATGTTTTATTCATACCAGATGCGAATGTTGTAGTTTAGAGTCGGCGGCTTTAATTTAACGAATTCATGACAAGTTCCTCTATACAACTTCAAACTTCAAAACCGAGGAGATGCAAGTTTCCCGACGAAAATTGCACATTATATTACACAATGAGGGTTTTCCTGAAAATTCACGCCACCAGTTGGCGCCACTTTGGCAAGAGGTCTTCCATGTTGAAAATGAATTTATAATGATGAATTTATACTAGCTTTTGCCCGCGACTTCGTCTGCGATCCAGGATGAAACGTAGCCTATGTCCTTCTCCGGTACGGTCTACCCCTTTTTAGCGTTCAGCCGTTTTAGCGTGAAAGCGTAACAAACAAACTCACTTTCGCATTTAGTTAGGACTAGCTTCCGCCCGCGGCTTCGCCCGCGTGGTATGTCAATAAAAAGTAAAACAAATATCGAAATCCGTTTAGTGGTTTAGGCGTGAAAAGTTAACAGACAGACAGACAGACGGACAGACAGAGTTACTTTCGAATTATGGAAGTATGGATGATGACGTTCATCATTTGTTTCATTCATTCGTTCATCATTCAGTCACGACTAAAGAAAATATAGGCGCTTTGAAATTTTTGACAGGCGCCCGGATCTGACGTCCCAGTGCTGCCAGAAAAGCTTCAATGTGGTGAACGCTTTATTTTAGGCCTTAATTTCCAATAGTTTATAAGATTGTTTCTAGCTTATGTGTAATGAATGTTATTTGGCTAGGCTTTTTTTTTAAATAAATAAATAATCATTTTCAAATTGTGAAGTGAAAATAAGTATAAAGAAAAAATATACGTCATCTCACCATCCTTATCGATCATGTATCCATTGGTTTCTTCCAATCTTAACGGTTCTCCGATGTGGTACTGTAGCAGTTTCAACTCAGGGTTGATGGTTACGCCTGCTTCGCTCCAACGAAACCGCACTTTTTGGTTGCTGTATGAAACTACAAAAAAAAAAGGTTACATAAAATAAAATTTGTTTATTCATCATCTTTCTCCCTTATGCCAATTTATTTGGGGTCGACGTAACATATCTTTTTCATCCATGCTTCTCTATTATTAGTCATTATTGCGGTAGCCACCCTACCCCTTCATCACCCCCTTTTTTTTTAAATTCCTTAATTGAAAAAAAATATTTAAGCAAGCACTTACTTGCCACTGTATGGGAGAAAAAAAGTTGTCGCACACAATAATAAAATCCTGAGAAACATTCTAAGTACCTAACGTACCTACATTATTAGTTGTGCATGCTTCTACAAAATTAATAAAATTTATTTATGCGTCGTATTCGCATATAAATGGGTCGTCACTCAGCATAATCGTGCTATGGTATGGCAGCATTAGATTCATTTTTCCAACATGCAACACCAAAAGCGCTGATTTTTTGTGGCAATTAATTATACGTGGACAAAAGGCTTACAGTATATAAAATAATTTAAATGCTTGAAACAAGTATTTAAGTAATTTGAATGCAATGCAAGAATTTGCTGAACTACACTAAAATATTATGTGAACGGCACTAACTGCGTGCATTCATTGCAATCAGGAAATGTTTCTGGCGTTTTGCGGAGGATGTCTTGCAAGTAATTTCTTTAGTTTAAAAATGGATTTTCTTTGGCTTAAATAATTAAGAATATTCATTAATTGCATTTAACAGTGAGCTAAGGTCTCAGCAAGTCATCCTACCTCACATAGCAGGTCAAGGATGAAAAGTGAACTGTCATGCGATTTCATACTCCAACTGTCAAATTTCGCCTTGCCCAAAGTCATCTCGGTATTCCAGTATTATGACACCAGAAGGCCGATTCACGTTTAAACCTTCAACTGTGATTAATGAGACACAATAGAATTCTAATTGTTATCGGTATTTAAAAGCCCGACACATGATGGGATACAATGTGGAGAAGGCAATACAACAATAAATGAAAACACTGGCAATACGGCCTAAGAGTATTTTGGAACTATCAAATAAATCCTAACATGGAAATTAAAAAAGTAATTTTTTCTACTAAATAGTAGTGATGGGCCGACTATGGGGTTTGCCGATCTTTGACTAGCTATCGTAACTAAACTATTGGATATATTTGTTTTTTTTTTTTTTGTAGACCGAGAACGTCATTAAATATACGGAGTTTTAATTTTTGTCGTATTGTCGTCTCCACCTTGTATAAAAACGTTCACATTCAAGTCGCAATCTGTCAAACTTGTCAAAAATGTTGGTAAATTGATTGTATTTTTGACAGATTGCGAATTAGATGCAAATGTGAACGTTCATAAAATTACGGGAATTGCCACTTATTTGCCCCTCAGGTTAGTCACTAAGCACATGAACCAAAAATATATAGTATAATTCGAATAAATATTATATACACATAATATTTATTCGTATTATATATTATATAATACGAAAAAAAATGTTTAAAAATGCTCACAGCTCTCAATATAAATAGGGCAGGACTGTATATCCATGGGGTATAGCTGGAATTCCATCTGGCAGGCGATGATTGCATGCATCCTGGCCGAGTACCTGACCGTCTGGTTCCTGTACAGCGTCACCGAAGAAAACTTGTGCGTCAGCTCGGCGATTTCTGAAAATAATGTCGAAGCGCACACTTTAGATGGGCAACACACTCTCTAATCTCTACAAACATTTTCTGAGCATCCATACTATCCATACTAATAGGTACCAATAATATAAATGCAAAAGTAGCTGTCTGTCTGTCCGTCTATCACCTTTTCGCTTCATTTCGATGATATTTGGCACACGGGTAGACCATGACTTTTATCATATAATATGATTTTTATCCTGGTAAAATGTTCCTATGGGAATAATTTCCGACATCCACGGAGCCGCGGGCAAAAAGATAGTAATTTATAAAAATACGAGACGTGGTCACATTAGTGATGTTGGTGTTATTTTGTAAAAGAGGTTTCATAAGGCAGGCCAGATTGTGTGTTTGTGAGCCACAGCTGCAAGGTGTCGGCTGGGCCTGTTACCTTGCAGACTGCTGCAAGGTGACAGGCCCAGCCGATGACGTCACTGGATGTCACAAATTATTTCTGTGTCGCTGTGAGCCCAGTTGCTTGAGTTAAATGCATAAATAAATAAAATAATCAACAAATAGCGAGTAACGTCCAAGTACCTATGTTCTATAAGTAGATCAACTAGTATAGTAGAATAAGTAAATCGCAATGGGTTTCATTTTGACAGTTCACACACGACTCTCGAGTTTGTTTCGGCCTTTCTCAGAGTAGTCAGATAGGAAACGCCGACGTCATCTAGGTTATTTTTAATATTTTTAATATGACGTGTAAAATTGATTCCAATAACCAGAATAAACAATTTCATTTCACGTCATTGCGTTATTTACCTAGTTGGGCGGACGAATTTTTCAAACCTATGAATCAATAGTAATGTTTTCTCGTTTTCATCTCCATTGTGTAGGCAGTTTCCATCGGCATCACTTGTATACCTACTGTGTGCTTAACTCTAACTAAACTGACTTACTATGTGCTTAAATCTAACTTAAGAACTGAAAACTACTTTAAAACTTTCTCCTCCAACGCTAAAACAATACTAGACGGGGAAACGTGGTGTGAAGTGCATCCCATCGTGTTCATTTGTAAGTGCATTTTCATAATTTATTTCTTTTGAAGTTGTATTCGCTTTAAGAGTTACGATGAATATTGTCATAAGTAAGACAACTTTCCGGATTTACTCAATAATTCTGTCTTTACTCTTATGTTTTATATTGTAAGTATAGTTAGGGAAATTAATTGTTTATCACATTGACTACCAACTTAAACTGTCCGTACAAATAAATCACAATTACTGACTTTTTTGACAGTTGTAAGAAATAGCGAACGTCAAATTGACGTAGTGTCAATTTCATGTAAATTTCAACGAGAAGGGTAGTCTCAATGCAAAGTTTCCCTGTAACATCAACTTGCTGCTTCGAACGAAGTATTCCCCAATAATTATTCCCAGTTCAGATAAGTAACAGTACAAAGACCTTAAGAGGAAATAGGGTCGGTCCCCTCCCCATACAAACGCTCTCGCCTGTTTTCTCTCTGGTTTATGACCTTAGAGCAATGATTTTTTACAGTAAAATAAATATAAACTAGTTCTATGCCCTATGAATAGAATAGAATAGAATAGCATTCGTTTGCAAATATGGGTTATACATAAGTAGGTAGTAGTAGGTTTTCATCAGAGTTCTGCCATATTTCACCATTCGGCATGCAAACATTTTGATTATATAAAATTGTTAAAATTTAAACTCTTATTGGAACATTAAATTAGTTATGTCATTCTCATTAAATAAAATTATTATAATTCAAATATATATTAAAAAATTAAATTGTCAGTAACAGTAGGTATATACAAGAAATACAAATCGTGGTCCGAAGATAAATAAACAAACAAACGTCAAAATTCCAGGTCATAGACACATGTTTTCCGTTTTGATGATACATTATCTGTAGAAGCAATAGAACCCTCAGAAAATGCTCAAAATTGCCTGTTTAGACCGCTGCGCTGCCATAAGAGGCCTATTGTTCAATTTGACAAATATTAATAAAAAAAAAAAATCTTAGGGGCACAGTAAATATCCTTCTTATTAAATTTATAAAATATCTTTCAAATTGGTCCAATATTGGAGGAGGAAATAGACGAGAGCCGAATCTCGAATTATGACTTTTTGTATGGCGAAAAGACCGACCCTATTTCCTCTTAACAAGGAAACTGCGTCTAGAAGTGCTAAACTTATACCAACTTTGTACTGGAATATTTATTGGACAAACGCTTAAAGTTCTATGAAATAGTACTTAGTTTGTGAACTACGACTAGGTATTTCATAAAACTGGAAGCGTCTATGTTACAACATGGAACATCAAAGGTATTAAATTATGATCAGAGCGAGAGACCTACCAAAAGTGGTTATGTAGATAATGGTGTAAATTATTTTGTATTCCAACTGTATGTGCATTTTGCAACCGTTACGCCGGTCGTCCACGACGTTAGGTACTCCAAAGTAACGTGTTACAAACGTATGTAACGTTACGTGAATCAACAATGAGTAGCCAGAATGTTATAGTAGTATTTCAATGGCGGTACAACACGAATATGATTGTTAATTGATTCAGGCGTGACTTTGCGGAAATCAATTATAAAATACAATAGACGTAGATTTAGTAACCTATTCGGCTTAAGGATTCTTCAAGAGTCTTAAAAAAAAAACCTGTCAGAAATCGACACGTGTTTCACCTCTCAACGAGGCATCCTCAGGATGACGATTGAATAGTCGCAAACCAGAATACGACGTTTTGCCACACTAAGCGGTGGACGCAGAGTACGAGTGATTTTAGAGAGCGATTTCTTACAGGATTTTTTTTAAAGACCTGAAGAATACTTACCCGGAATAGGTTAATAAATATATCTACGTCTATTGTATTTTACGAACGTGATCGGTTGCGTTGTGTGCCAACCAATCACAAACGTGTCGTGGACGATGGGCCTTAGATTGATTCGAAATTAAGTTGTCCCTTTTGTGTAACACAAATTCTTCAAAAAAATTATTTATGAGTGCCTAAAGCATCTCGGCCATCACCAGCCCGCACTGGCCCCGCGTGTTGCATAACGGCCCACTCCCTCTTATAGAGAGGAGGCCTGTGTCTCAGCAGTGGGAATGATAGGCTGAATATGCTAAGGCATCTCGTAATACCCATAGTTGTGTCCCTTAATTATGTTATCTGGCGTCGAATTATATCGAAAAAAAACCATCCCTAAAAATGGAGTTCATTGCCCTGAATATTGGTTATTCAAAGATAAAGATATCAAATTCAATGATCCTATTTAAATAAGTTACCATCTTATAAATCGACGAGTTTAGCAGTTTTCGGCTTTTAAACGGAAATTGTAATTACTCAAGTGTAGGAAATTGTAATTACTCAAGGATTGCGGTTAATTTAAAACTGTGTGTATTGAAACTTTGAGATAGGCAACTATTTATTCGTTCTAGGCAATTAAACTCAACTATACGTACCAATTCTTTTTTATAATTATTATTTTGTTTTGTTTATATACCTAATGTAATTAAAATTATTATTTATATTTAGTATCTAGTAATAGTTAGTTATATTAATTTAGTTGTTTTATTAATATTTTCACGTTATTTTGAATAAACTAAAAGTATGGCTTATTCGTTGATTCGCATGAATTTACTTGCACGAAACAGGTGAATCGACACTTTTAAATAATATTATTTTTTTCTATAGGCGAAGTAAAATTTGTAATTTTTATGCAGTAAAGTGTAATTTTTTCTTGACTTTATTGCATAAAATTCAAAATGTGCCAATTGCCTAATACGTATTTCTGGAGTCGTCGATTCGCCCACAAATAAATTAACTTCGTGCAAACCGCTTACAGAAAAAAAAAATTTAAAGCGTCGATTCGCCCGTTTCGGGCGAATAAATATGTGCGAATCAACCAATAAGCCAAAAGTATTTAGCCTCAACCAGTAGGTATACCTACCAATAAAATCTCCAGTATTTGTAGTAAGATATCTTTCATCACAAAACGTGCCAAGGTTGGTAGGTAGTAGGTGTTTGCGATGAGAAGATGAAAATTGGTTTTTTTCTTTTCCTGGAAATTACATTTCAAACACAATGACCACAGGTTTCAGATTATTACGAGTAATCGTGTGCTGAACTAAATCCTCCTAATATAAAAAAGCCCTGACTCACTCACTGGCTGGCTGATCAACACCCAGCCCAAACTGTTGGACCTAGAAAGCTGAAATTTTGCACAAAAGTTTCCTTTATGATGTAGAAATTAAGGGCGAATTTCCTAAATTCTTACAGAATATGGTGTGTTAAGTAAACAATAATTTTGTTCCAAATTGGGGCTATGAAATTAGTTATTATAAATGGCCCGACTAAGATTATATCTGGGCTTTAAAAGAGTCGGTGAACCCTGAGTTTGTTTCGGTCTTTTTTCTCAGAGTAGTCAGAAACACCGAACTTATCTAATTTTAAAACATACGTATTTTTGACGTGTAAAAGTGTTTTTTGAACCAATTTACATAAATAAAAATATAATTTATTTTTTATCAGACTCTATGAGTGATAATACTTAATGTCATTTGGCACACTTTGGGTATAGTAGAGGATTCGCAGAGGAACGACCCTAACCCATCTTATGGTTGTCAGCCCCTTGTTGATAGGTTAATATTTTTACTCGACATGACCTATTCTGACAACAAGCCGTGTCGATACGAGAAATAATAATCCATTTTTAACCCAAAATTAAAAAAAAAAAGTGTTATTAACGTAATAAATGCGTGAAAAAAAGTAAAAACTGTTTTATTTTCGAGCTAGCGTGGTAAGCCAAAGCTTACATAATATTTAGTGACTATACAGTGATAATTAGTGCTCCAACCGAGTGTTCACCAAAGCTGCCCTAAGCTATTAAGTTGAAGTGACTTGATAACTTTGTGACCTTCATTAAATTGTCAATCTACTGGTAATTCGAGATAGGACGAAATTATGTGTTAATGTGAAATTTTATCACTTGGAGCTTAACTACAGAATCAAAGCAGGGCTAAGGAGTGACTATGGAGTGTTTTGATACTTGAAATAATAACAGGTTAATACAATTTAAAAAACAAAATATTTCTTATGTTGATTTTTTTTCAAAGAATTATTATATAATATAATAATTATATATATAAACAAATCATATTATGATTTGTTTCAAAAATACAAAAACAGTTGAAATATGAGTATATGAGTTTCAAGAAATAGTAAAAGTTAATTGCATTGGTTGAGTGCTTTTTACAAGAAACTTTATGTCAAATAAAACCCGATCAAGGTAATATAATACAAAAGTTTGTGTTATAAAATTTACGACATTAGGTGAATAATAAATATAAAGATAGGGAAAAAACATGCAAGAAAGTTCAAAACTTGACAGGACACTAATAGTATTGCAAAACTTTTACGACGCCAACAGTTGCGGTTTTTTTCCTTTATTTTTTAAATAACTTTAATTTAGTTTATTCCTATTCTTTGTTTTTATTGTCCTCATTTTTTCATGCATTTGTGTTGAGGATTTGCTGCTGTAATTACTAAAATAGTTGGCAAGCAAACTCAGTGAGTGAACGAAAGCATTCATTGTTTTGCAAAGTGATTTAAAAGCCCGCTGTACATGTCATACTACATCATTATTTATTTAATACCATAATAAGTGATTTTTATATTATTATCTGGGTTAACAAAAGCCCTTTCAATGTATTTACAATACCTACCTATTCATAGTTAGAGCACATAATTTGTGATAAAAGAAAAAAATAAGTTGCCATCATTTCTTATTTATCACACTGTTGTCAAAAATCTTGGTGAAAATATAATCGTTATATAAAAATAAAAATAAATTGGAACGACAATCATCGAAATCAAAAAATTGCTACGAGGGCTGGGAACGAGTCTAATGCCAAAAATATTGTTTTTAGAATTTTTGTCCGTTTGCCTGGGTATAAGTTCCTGGTTGGCGCAAAAACGGCTGAATGGATTTGAATGAAAGGAGAATGGGCCCTGCTTATGGGGTTCTGCCCTGAAGCCCAATAAAAATGAGATATTATACCAATGGATAGAGCTTTTCAAGGGGAACCTTTCCTACTAACATAACTTTTGCCAATTGTTAGTCAGTTCGGAGTAAATGACCTAAACAGGTGTGAATACTTGGGCCATAAGATATACATCAATGGCTTTAGCTTTTTAAGGGGAACCTTTGATACTAACATGACTGTTGCCAATTGTTAGTCAGTTCGGAGTTAATGGCATAAATAGGTGACTACTGGGGCTCCGAAGTTAAGGAATTCTTGGCGTCCAATAGCCATAAGATATATACCACTAAAAAGAGCTTTTCAGGGATAACCTTTGCTACAAACACGACTTTTGCCTATTATTAGTCAGATGACTAGAGATGATGATTAGAGTTAATGACCTAAATAGATGATGAATTTCAATAATGCTTAATTACTAACATTTAGAGCTCTGTAGCTCCTTTCGTACTAACAATCGAGAGAAACGTCATATCACGAAATATTTTCTTTGAAGAGATCTTTCCATTGGCGTATATCTTAATTCTAGTGGAGGAAGCGGCAAGCTTAACGAAGGCTTAACGATCTGTACGGCCGATCGACTCTTTAAAACATTGTTCCCAAAACGGCATCTAAGAGGCCAACGTTTTAAAATGTCCGTTTATAGGTTTGCAAGATCATGTTTGTAAGGCTCAAAGCTAATCAAAGTTATTTAATTATCTAAATACTTGAATTTCACTAATGTTTAATTACTCATATTTAGAGCTCAGTAGCTCCTTTTGTACTAACAATCGAGAGAAGCGTGCTATCACAAAATATTAGCCTTAAAGAGATCTTCCCTTTGGCATATATCTCAACTCTATTGGGGTAACCGTCAGGCTTAACGATCCGTCCGGTCGACCGACTCTTAAAAACATTATTCCTAAAATTATAATATTGGAGACCGATGTTTTAAAATGTTCGCTTATAGGCTTCAAAGATGATGTTTGCAGGGCACTGAATCATTAAAAGTTATTTAATTGACGAAATACCAAAATTCCAATAATATTTAATCACTCACATTTAAAGCTCTGTAGCTCCTTTCGTACTAACGACCAAGAGAAGTCTTCAGAATGAGAAATATTCTTCTTGATGAGATCTTTCCATTGGTATATATCTTAACGCTATTGGGCTCCAGGGCAGAAACGCCCAATTTCCTTTGGCACATAGATAGTAATATTTTGTAACCTAGTTCACACATAGGGTACTTTTAATCCCGGAAGTACGTTCCCGTGGGATATGTTCCGACATCCACCGTCCGTTTTTAATATTAGACAAAATCCTAACTAATGTCAGAAGCCTAGTATCAGGAACACTTACAAAAAAGAATATTTACAGAATACTACTTAAAAGAATCAAGATAAATGTACCTTTTACAACATCCTTCGTAATGGAACAAATAACTCACTACTTGGCACTGTATTACAACATTGTGTACCCTACAAACGACATAACACAAAAATACTAGTTTAATTCATAGAAATGAAAAATATCTATTCTCCTGAATTGTGTTGACATATTTCTGAACGAGTGCACGTGCGACAATTTGTACGCATTCCGTGAGCTCCAATAACAGTTTGTTAGGAATATTCGGATTTCATTGCAACGTGTAAATATTCCCGAGTAAATTGCGTTTTTGAAAATGGGAAAGTTATGAGAAAAAATATGCAAGGTTGTTGTGAATGAATGAATGCGCTTCAAAATATTAGTGAAATAATACTTTCAATTGATTTTCTAGTTGGAATTATTATCGATCGTTCTCAATTTATGTTTTTATCACACACAAATAAATATTTGTCTAATTCTGTGAACTTCACTGAAATTCGACACTAAACCATACACTAGACTTTTTTCTGTCATTCGAATTCCAAATTCGGTAACATTTATGTTAATAAGAATTTACCTAAAATATAAATATAAATTTGTAATGCAACATTATTTAAATATAAAAAAATGGCAACTTTTGTATCATAGAAACAATAAACAAAAAATATGATGTATCTAGTAGGTATTTACAAACAAAAGATAAATCCTTTGTTTCTCCAAAAACAACAAAAATATATTCTAAGAAACTAATGCATTTTAATAGCATGTACAACGAGCTTTGTGACAAAGGAGCTTTGATAAACTTTCATATTACCGGGAGACCGTGGTTTGTAATGCATTGCTCCTCCTAAAAAGCAAAAGTTTGTTAGACTTAAGTACATTTACTTAAAAGTTAGTTAAATTAACTTTCAACATTAATTAAGAAGATAAATTAATGAATATAGAAACTTGTCAAATATTTGATTAATTTTTGGGATAGCTTAGGTGAACAAACTGCAGTCTGGTAGCATTTAAGGGTTAAAATTTCAAAAATATCAAAATATTCTTCATGTAATGATGGAAAAAAACCCAAATTATATAAAAAATATGTCTAATGGAACACTACTATTTAAAGACTAGTATTATTATCGATTTTAGAATTCAAAAATATACTACGATCACATTTTACTGTGTATTCGAAATGTTCCTTTTCTTTATTTATTTTTTCGTTTATCTTTACTGGATCGCTCTTTGATAGCAGAACGTGTAAAAAATATATGATTGTCACATTTTTCGCAAAAAAAACAAGAATTTTCGAACATCATCTCAATGTCTTTAATATTTTTCTATATAAAAATTATTACTATTAAAATCCGACGCTTTGCTTTCAACGTCATTAATTTTATTACATTGTAAAATTTTAAACAGAGGTACAGGCAACAGCAAAAGTCTTTTGGTATTTTAAAATTAATTATCGTAGTGTCAATCACTGTCCTGAATATATTTAATAAAAATTATACTGAATAAGACATTTGAAACACTTACTTTTGATGCCAGCTGTACATTAAAAATGAGAATTTTATTTACTTCTTAGTATTTTATTTACCTACGCGATATTTAATAACTATTTGAGAAGGCATTCAATTTTAAGTGACAAAATATACCTAGTAATATTTTTTCAAATATTTCTACTAGAAGGAATCTTTCAGTTACTAGTCAGGATGAAGTATCAGTTTTATTACACAAATTCGCTCCTACAAGAACCTTGAATTTAAAACAGTTTCGAAGCAAAAGAACTTTGAATTTTACGAATCAATTTTATCGGAGTGAAAAAAAGTTACCAAAAACAATTTTAACGGATGAAGTGTAGGTAAAAGTAAAAGGATCAAGACTTTATAAAACAGGTTTTGGATAAAAAATTGCTTTATTTAAAAACTAAACACTATCTTCAAAGAAAAAAAAGATATTATGTTCAAAATCAGTAGGTAGTCCGACATAAACAAAATAATATTTTGTTAATAAACAAAATAATATTTTGTTAATAAACAAAATAATATTTTGTAAATAAACAAAATAATATTTTGTAAATAAACAAAATAATATTTTGTTTATTCCGAATCACTGCTGTTTTAATTAGGTACCATCAAAGTATTTACCTGTGACCTTGGAGTTTAGGAAGTAAGGGTCAGGATGCCACAGGTTGTCGAAGAACTCTGGTGGCAGGGTCACATGGTCGTCTCCCTCTTCGAAGATATCCTCAGGCAGCTGCAATCGACTCTCACTCCAGGTCTGTCTAATGAACATGTCCACTCTGAAAGGTAAAGAAAGGGTCGAAATCTTTATAAAACAGTTCCATGACTGAAATACAGACAACGCACACCCTATACCAATAAATATAACCGCGAAATTCTTTAATTAATTTCTCCAACAGGGTCGGGTAAGAGGAGCTCGGCTTAGTATTGTGGGTCGATCCATCAGGTTAAGCTAAGCTTGCCGGGGTTGGTCCGTGGATGGGTGGCCATTTTCACATATCGAGACTCCTCCGTGCCTCGGAAAGCACGTTAAGCCGTTGGTCCCGGCTGTCATTTGTGAATCTTTGACAGTCGTTACGAGTCGTCAGAAGCCCGAAAGTCTGACCACCAGTCTAACCAAGGGGTATCGTATTACCCAGTTGCTGGGTTGTGGAGGTCTGATAGGCAGTCGCCCCATGTAAAATACTGTATCCAGCTGCATCCGGTTAGATTGGAAGCCGACCCCAACATAGTTGGGAAAAGGCTAGGCAGATTGATTGGTTGGGTAAGTTGGCAAACAAAATAAAAAGTAAAAGGTTGCTAAGCAGCTCAGAGACTGTTTTCTCTTTAGCAAACGTTTGCTTGTTATTATGTTCGTCTAAACACAAATACGTGTGTCAGACTGGGTGCAAATTAGAACAGAAAACACGAATTAACCAGTCTAGAAATTTCCAGAAATACGAAAACATGGTAACGAACATGTTTAAACATAATTATTACTGTGTCCAAAGGCACTATGTTAGGGTAGAATCTCCTCGTGCGCACAATGTTTTTAATTATCCACTATTTAAAATAAATTAGTTTCAGTTAGTTTCGGAGATAAAAGGGGGATTACTTTTGAAAAAAATACAGAAAATGGTTCTCTTACTGACAAAATCAACAATATGTATCTTTGAACTATGTGTACATTTCATTTCGGCGTCTACATCCTCTTTGCACTATACTTTTACTTGGTCGGAGTTGAAGAGCGAATAACGGAACGTGTCTCCATTTCAAGAGAAACACGTGTTTCTACTGTTTGCCATTTGCGTAATTATACAATATTCCTGAGCGAGTGAACATTAAATTGGAATAATTTTCCAGGATGTTGTTGTTTTAAAACAATGCTCTCGGTAAAAAGGGTAATGGACGAGAAGTAATTTCGTTACGTTAAGCATAAAACGACGTTTCAAAGTGTGAAATGAGCGTGTTAATGTCGAATAGGATCTTTTGACTGATGTTTTTTTTAAACTGACTCGAAGAGGTAACCTTGCACCCGCTCTTTTATGGCCGATTCCTATAATTTACGAAACGTTATTGGTTCAAATTAAGACTCTTGTTTCTTTACAAATATTGAAGCAAATACCTCATAGCTTTGCATAGGACTCCCTACCATATGGAAAGTATCTATCACAGGTAAAAAAAAACTTACGAATATATTTAAATGCCCAGTTTAGCAATGAAACTGCTACCTTTGGTAAGTAAAACGATTCGTTATTATTTATAGAAACCGAGCAAAAGTTTAAACCGTACGTTCATGAGGCGATTATAGAGGTTATGTTGACCTCTCAACGACTGCTACAATTTACTGGTCAAATAGGAAATTGCCATAATCTTCACGCTATGCTAAGCTTCCGGATTATTGTCCGCATGACACTCAGGGAACGCAGTTTCCTGCGATCCCCAAATTGACTGGCGAAATGTACCATCCGATGGTTAGTGGCCTATTTTTTTTAAGTGAAAACTTCTTTAGTCGCTTTGAGCACTTTTTGGGTGAACAAAAATCATGGAACTCGCGTCATCGTCACGCTTGAAGAAATGAATGAATGTTACTTCGTTTTCACTTTTATCGGTAGTACCCAAAGACTGCCCCTGACTGCATGTTTATTTTACACCGAAAAAAAAAGTAGTTTCAGGCCGGAAGGAGACGGTGGGACGAGCTACACATTTATTTGTAGAATTGGCCCCAGAAATATTGAAACCGAGCAGAGTGTAAGCAAGTCAGGGTGGCGTTTCCCTGCAGCAGGACGAAAATTATAGTGAAAAAAAAAACATCCGAATTGATAATCTCCTCCTTTTTGAAGTCGGTTAAAAATAATAGTATCAGTGTTGAGAACGATGTGATCGTCTTACCTGAAGTCCATGTCTTCAACATTGATCGAGTTGACGTCTACCACATAGATGCTGAACTCCACGATGACCGGTTGGCCCTTCCGCGCCGGTGGCCGCATTTCTGACCAACATGAAGATGAAAATAAAAATAAGGTTTTATAAGAATAAAGATTTGCTTTTTTGCTCAATATTATAGCTATCCACAAAATAAAATCCACAAGCCCTGAGGTAAATAAATATAATTATGTCCATTGCATCACGTCTCATTTCCCCAAAGGGAGGCAGAGATGTGTAGGTACCTATTTTAGTTATTTTGGAGATTTCTTATTTTAATACTGGGGCTACATTGTCGCGTTAACGCGAACTGAGCAAAAGAGAGCGTGCGAAGTATATTCGCACGCTCTCTATTGCTCAGCGAGACGTCGAGCGGTGTGCGAGAGAGAGCGCGCGAAGTATAGTTCGCGATAACGCGACAATGTAGCCCCAGCATAATAAGTAAGTACACATGTATGTTTGTGAAATTGTTTGTTCTTGTGATTGTTTGACCAAACAACGAACAAATCTTGCCATACACCATTTGTCATTTCAGCCCATATTCAGGATGTATTACGGCGATACTAGTAAAATAAATGATTGAATTTCGAAGCTTTGGTCACTTAAAGTTATTTTTGTAACTATCAAGTGCCACATGAATACACAGTATAATTATGCTATACATACACATTGATAAGTCAATGTCAGAAAAAATTTCATCCAATTTCTAACGGGACCATTTTCAAGGATCCATTACGCGCAAGCGATCAAATGGAAATTGTTTACCGATGTCCAATTTTATTATTACCCCCACTATAAAATTGGGTTAAAGGTGTGAAAATTTTGGGATAAAGTGGATTTTCCTTATCATATTTTATTTAAGTGCTTTGCTAACATTGTCAAATTCTAAAAATAAATCTTAAACGTTTTTATTTATTCTTAATCCCATAATATGTCTTCTTACTTATTTGAATAGTACCTACGAAGCTCCCGCGCTGGATACGACACAAAATTCGATAAAATTCTTGGATGGAAGTATTCAAACTTGTCGAATAATCGCGTGACTTCCTTATTAACCGACTTCTTCAAAAAGGAGGAAGTTCTTAATTCGTCTATATGTTTCTTCATTAAAGCTATCGACGCACACACAGTCGCGTTACACGTCTCAGATTGGATTCGCGTCAGTGTGGCCAGAGCTAAAAGTGTGCAGAAATAAAAGAACTTCACGTGTAGTTCTTGCGATACTCCTTTTATTTCGTCCACGTTCATAGCATTTGGTCATGACTTTTTGAAGGACATCTAACGCTATGCAGCTTAATACCTATTTGTACAAAGCGAGTGAAATGTTATCTCTTTAATCCAATTACTAGCAAATACCGCTATCCTAAGATTACAATCGGTTGACTTTCCTACCCAATTATGGCAACCCAACGGGTAACAACTGTCATAGGTACGGTCAACGGCACATCTGTATGAACTGCGAAAACGGCCCTTACTGCTTTGAAATAAAGCCACTGACTTACGTCAAGTTGTACAGTACAACTTTTTTTATAATGTCTCTCGGCAAAGTTCGTGTTTCGTCAGTCGTCGGATTTCTATTAGTTGCCCTTTGCACTTGGTGCAGACCAGTATATTATAATGTACTCTGTGTGCAGACCGGATGCTCTCAATCGACTTGGCTATATACTCTTTTAACTTAATGTAATTTATTTTTAAAATGGGAGGAAAATAGTTTAACAGCTCTACATAGTTCACTCTGAAATCAAAAAAAAACAACGATAAAGTACTTAGTTCTGAATTCAAATTATTATACACGATAAATCTAATAATTGATGGACATGGAAAGTAGCATTCGTTCGTATTCGGAAATGCGATGATTCCCGAGGGACATTAAGAAAATACTTGTACTGTACATGCATGTCCGGTTGACTTAGTTACGACAATAGAAACGGACGGTTTACCGTTCGGATGAAAATCTTTTCAACATGTTTCGGTATTTGTTTGTTCTGTATTGTTCCGGTGGTTCAATAAAAGGGTACCGGTCCTACAGGGTTTAAGGATGGGCAAAAGGATCCGGTCAGGTGGATATTTTTCAAAGGCTGTTGCTAAGGGGACAACACCCGAGACTATACTGACATGGGCCAGTGGTTGTTATGTCATCATGGACTACATAAATATCGATTTGTTGCATGATGACAATAGCATTTTTTTCTTGTGTATATCTCTAGAGGATAGCACTGCAGTGGTGGCCCAGTGGTAACGACCCGAATTACGGGTTGGAACTCGGCACATTAGGTACTTTTTCTAATACATAATTATGGAATACATTTACTTTATGTAACATAAATTTCACCACTGCTGCTTTCAAAACGGTGAAGGAAAACCGTGTGAGTAAACCGACATGTCACAAAAAAATTCAAAGACATGTGATCATATGACATTCACGAACCCGCACTGGGCTCGCGTGGTGGATTATGACCCAGTTTCTCTCACAGAGAGGAGGCCTGAGTCCCAGCAGTGGGAACGTTGTAGGCTGATTATGCTTATGCTAGGCTGATTATGCAATTTGCGATTGTTATCGTAGGTCATCATAAAACGACTTTATATCGACGAACTTTATCGATTTACCTACTGCAACTGAGTCTATCATGTAAATTATTCATAGTCATACCTTTGACATAGTTTTCAGGCAGAACGACCCGTGGCTTCAGTGTGTGATTCCTCTTCGATGCGACATCATTGCACAGCCTGGAATAGAACGAAAACGTCATGGTTACTTCTGTCTGTATTTATTTATTGTTTTGAAAATACAAACAAAACACTGAGAATAAAAGGAATTTTGAAATAACATATAAATATAGCAGGTATGCTGGAAGAGGTTTCTTTAGAAATAAGCATCACCTTTGAACGTATTTTTCTGTTCTTTTCTTGTCTGTTTATTATGTGAAGTACATAAATGGTTAATTAAGCAATATTTAAGGGGCTTGTGGTTAAGTAATAACAGTCGCACGGTTCGATAGATCAGATTACAAGCTATAGTCGCCGCTGTTGGTCCGTGGATGGGTCCATCTTTACATACCGAGACTGCTCCGTGCCTCGGAAAGCACGTTAAGCCGTTGCACCCAGCTGTCATTTGTAGATCTTTGACAGTTGTTACGGGTCGTTAGAAGCCCGAATATTAATCGAAAAAAAAAACTTTTTACACAAAAAAAACAACCGACTTCCAAAAAACGCTACAATAAAAAAAAAAACCTTAAAGTCGGAAGTCGGTGTCTTTGGTTTTCCATTTTATGCCACCGATTTTTAGTTGTGATACCTATAACCGACCCCACACAAATTCGAATACCACTTCCTGCAAATAGCAGTGACGGAAACTTAAAACATGTATTTATACTAAATGGGGAAAATACGTATTATTGAAGCTAACTCAAAAACTATGAAAGCAAAGTTAATAAAATTTATATAGGACCACTTCTGATGTATGACCTACCAAACAAACAAGAATCATCAAAATCAATTCATAATTGACGGAGTAATCGCGTAACAAAGACAAAAAAACATACAGTCGAATTGAGAATCTCCTCCTTTTAGAAGTCGGTTAAACAGGGAAACTTATTATTTTACATTACATTACATTAACGTTTATTATCACATTCTGTTTTAACAATCAAACCTTTAAAAATAAACACACCCACTACCCTATCTTCTAACAATGTCTTACCTATTTCTATCGAGCACTGAACGTTTTCCTCTAGAGACAAACGCTTTCACCATAATAAAGTTTAAAACAGATTAAAGTGAACTTAAAGGTCACACAAGCTTAGTAACGTATGCACTGGGACCAGACTGTGGCAGACAGGTTAATTTAATTTGTTCGAGTAAAAGCTGGTCGGCTATACACACTATATACTATTTACATAAACAGCCCGCAAGGCTATCCATGTAAAATGCAGTTGCAATGCTACCGTCGCAAAGAGTGTATTGTTTCAAATTTTAATTAAAGTTTCCTTTTCGAAGGAATAGGAGTATGTAAGAGCGTTGCCACACAGACGATTTGCTAGCGTGTTTCCAGCGATAAATTTGTGAACGTACGTACGTTCCGCGGGTGCGAGGCATTTACACAAAATTGTACACTCGCCTTGTCTCGCTTTCTCTTGTACACCCACGTTAATCGCTCTTGTTACGCAAACGCGGCGAACAGGTTGCGTACACGTGGCTTCTTCGCTACGCACACACAGCGAACGCGTTGAACAATCGCCTCGCTGATAACTCGCTTGCAAATCGCCAGTGTGATATGGCCTTCAGGATCGTAGCATGGGCAGAAGGCGTGAGTTTATCTATGTATGTGTTTCCTTTTCTGAGTTTAAGCAAGTGTTGTAGTTTTTGTTTTTCAGTTTTTGTTTGTATTTTTTTTTTCTTGCCCAATTATTTGGAAGCCAGCTTTTTTTTTTCACTCCATCATCATAATTACAGACTGTCATCTCAATGTTCACTTCCTACTCACATATCGATAGTTTTGTGAATTTTATAATGTGTGTTTTATCTCCCTTAGTCCAAAATTCCAAAATAATTAGTCTTTTTTAACTAGCAATATTACCAACTTAATTGGAATTTCTGCATTTTAATACTTTTTAATACTGATTAGTGCTGTTAACTTACAGGTTAGTGCTGAATTAAAGGATCGTGGGCAAGAATCTATGGGCGACACACCCACGGCCGCCATTTATGAAACCACTGTAGATTTGAAGACATTACGTCTCCCTTTACTCAGTCCAAGGCGCATCAAAATCTGTCCCGGGGTTATTCAGTTACGACAATGTTAAGTTAGGATATGTTAGGTATGAATTGGTGGCACACCTCGTTCCACCACAGATAAAACCACTGTAGTTTTTAAGACATTACTTCTCCCTTTACTCAGGACAAGGCGCATCAAAATCTGTCCCAGAGTTATTCAGTTCCGACTATGTTAGGTTAGGTTAGATATAAATTGGCGGTATACCCACGTCCGCCACAGATAAAACCACTGTAGTTTTTAAGACATTACTTCTCTACTCAGGCCAAGGCGCATCAAAATCTGTCCCAGGGTTATTTAGTTCCGACAATGTTAGGTTTGGTTAGGTTAAGCGGAAAGGTGGGTTTTATATCTCACGGAGAGGGAGATTTCGAGTGCTCTCCCGCAGTTGGCGCACCGGGCATCGGCGGAGGGCAGATAATCCCTCTCCCGGTCAACAAAAACAATAATGTCTTGAAAACTAAAGTGGATTTATCAGTGACGAAGACGAAGACGGTTTGGTTATGTGGGGCTTGCAACCACTAAAAACACCGCCGTGAGCCTATTGTCGCCTTGGTGGCTGAGCCGCGAGAACTGCTACGCATGAATTTTGCGACCCATCCAGCGCAGCCCACCTCCGGGCACTAAACTCCTTTGGCGATATTCGGGCTCACCTGAGATATCCCCACCACTCATGAGGGCCGTGTAATGCGACGACGATAGACTCCCCGGTCTATCGCCCGCTGGCACCTCTTAGGGCGGCATCAGATCGCCATGGCCTCCTGTGACGTATCGCGTCAACGTGGGATTCTTCCTCCTTGACGCGCTCCGCCACCTCCTTCTGCGAGATGACGTCCTCGCAGAAGGACGCTACCGCCTGCCCCCCTGCTGTCGGCCATGGCCTTGGATACGGCCGGAAAGGAGAGGTCTGCCCTGATTGTTGCTACGAGAGCTTGGCGCTGCACTACCCAGGTCAGCCGCCCAGATCGGGGCCCCATAAAAGGCCATCCATCGACCGCACGATCCCCACGTAGAGCCGCCTACAAGCGGCGCACGGGCCCTCCAGATTGACAACGCCCGAGCAGCGCATAAAAGTGACTTTTATTGGAGCAGACTCTATTCTACTGAGTAATAATTAAATAAATACAACAAAAAAAAAATGGTTAGAAAACGTTGTGAGAAATAAAACCCAACCAACCTTACATAGCCTATCCAAACCTATTACTTAGACTACGGCCGACAGCGACAAGTCACTGCCTACTTCTGAGATGAGGGCACGGCGCGGCTCCTCCCAAGCGGCACACTCTGCCAGCGTATGCCGCGCCGTGTCCTCCCGGCAGTCGACGCAGTGGTGACACCAAGCGTCCGGCTCCCAGTTTATGCGACACAGGTACTTCCCGAAGCAACCATGCCCCGAGAGCACCTGCGTCACCCGAACCTAACCTAATCTGACCTAACCTAACATTAACCTAACATTATCATAATCTGAATTCCCCCGGGACAGATTTTGATGTGCCTTGGCCTGAGCAAAGGGAGAAGTAATGTCTTCAAAACTACAGTGGTTTGATCCGTGGCGGTGCTGGGTGTCTTTTGCCCACGATCCTTTATTTTGCTATCTCGGTAGATAGATTGACAAGGTGCCCTCCGTCATTTCTTTTATTAGTTATGCGATTAATTATAAGCAGCGAAAGCTAGCGCTGAAAACTTACTTTTAAAATTCTTATTAAACTTTGAGGGACGGCAAAAAGTTGAATTATCTCCGAAATAATTATTACTCACTTTGAAAGTCCATAATACCTAAGGTCAAATTCATTCCTTATACTTCGCTCGCACGATCCAGCTCGTAAGTAAGAGCGATACTGAGCGGCGGAGAGAAGGCTACTATAACACGGAAAAATAGCGAAGTGTGTAAATTACATAAACTATTAATTTCCCTTACTTTGTTAATTGTATGTAGAAATGCTGATAACTCCATTTTAAGACCAGCCATTTTATTCTATATGTAAGGCTTACTTACTTTGTATAAATTCGCGAACAAAAAACTTACCGCGATAACTTATGTAAAAGCCTGCACTATTTTTAGTCTTAGTAAAAATGTAATTTAAAGTAGTTAGTAAAGTCCGTTTCAGTTTTACGAGTCAACTGATATATGAACTTAAAAACTTTCCTGGAATTTAACATCAACTTTGAACTTTATTTCCGTAGCTATAAAGTCGTGGTGTAAAGTAGCATGAGCCGAAATTTTTAATGAAAGATAATAAATAGAAAAAAAAAATTAGGATATTCAACCTTACGTGTGAACGAATAAAGTTTATATGGTTGTTGTTATGTTGTATAGTTGTTGCAAGCTATGACGTCAAAGAAAATTGTTATTATGCTAACTTAGCGTGGTATATTTAAATTTAGTGCCAGCGCTCACGTGCTGGCGTGACTGGCCTATTTTTGTATAAAATTGAAAGTTTTAGTGTACTACGACGGCATTCGTTGTCAATTATGTACTGAATTCTAGTGTATATTTAAATGTTTCAAGAACTTAGAACTACTTTTAAAACATCTCTGTCGTCAATATGTATAAATTGTTTATACTAACTCCAATATAAAAGCAGCAATATACACCTGCGCCAACGGGGGTTGTCCCGTGTTGTTGTGGTTTGGGTACACTTGCATAGTGCGATTGCGTATATTCGCCGGTTGGGACCTCTTTACCATTTAAATTGGTCTAAAGGCCTCTGCTAGTTGGCTTCGGCCCCGTATACGCCTTCCAAAGGACCTGATTTCATGGTCCCGAGTTAAGTAAAATTAAAAAAAAAAAATGTAATAGTGCTTTTAGAAGAATCCCTAGGTATTCGTCTAAAAGAAGGCTTTACTTGCTTAGAGAAGGAACTAGCTGATATATTAATTAAATAAACGAGCAGTAAAAGTTATGACATATTAGTCCTTATTAATAATTACATTCAAAAATTTACAAGTAATTCCATGTTAAATGTCGAAAATTTAATTTTCTGTACTGAAGGATTGACTTCAGAATCAATGGAATTCAATTAAGCTCTACAACATTTTCCCGAGAATTTGTAATAAAGAAGCCTTCATTATTGTACGAGTCCAATATAATTGTAGAATTGAATACCTATTGAATTTTTTTACTTTATTTTTAGGGAGTGCCTGCGCTGCCGGCGCCGGCTCCCAAAAATAACGCCATTGGGAACCGGCAGTGACATGACTGCCGGCAGCCGATGTTTTTAATCTTGACTGCCGGCAGTAATGTCACCGCCGGCTCACATAATGGAGACCGGCGTCGCGGCGTTTATGGAAACTCTTCCAGTAATCAGAACTCCAACTAACTAAAATAGTTTTTTCTGTACATTCTAGTAGTTTTTGGCGTAGGTGGTCACAGTTCTAACCTAACCTAATCTAACCTTTTTTTGCGATTACAAATATTTGACCTAATCTAACTAGTTCGGTTCCGGGTAGTGTATACCTTATTACTCGAATAGGGACATTATTGATTATGGAAAAAATATATTACATGCTTTTTAATTATGCCAAAAATATGGTTTTCAAAACCAAAGTCAGCAGCCGCCAATTCAGCAACGGGTGCCGGCAGCGGAGGCACTTCCTTATTTTTATTCAAAACTTTACATTAATTATCTACATACTCTTAAATATAATATTTTATAGATCAAACACTAAAATATATAAATAACGTACAAGTACCTATTGAATTGAAATCATCAAAAAACTGCAGCAGCGTTTTCTCAAAACCCGATTTAACAAAATCAGGTGCAAAATACAAACAAACAGATCTGAAAGTGTACTTTATTAAAAAAACATCACAATGACACGGCATAGGCATCTAATTTTTCTTTCTCTTTCTAAACGCAGGTCTAAATCCGTACCCTATAAGGAAATCCAAGGGTGTTAGCATGAAAAAGTGTTACAAAAACTGACAAGTGAGTTGAATGTCGCAGTCATTTAACACGATTTACGCATTGCGACGAACTGAATAAAACTTATACCAACAGATAATGTGTAATACCTTAAGTGTAATGGGAGGTATTAAACGACTGTAGACTTATAACTTGCACTATTTATACACTAAATTAATAGTTGAATGTAAAAGTTACAGCAAGCTTTTGTTTCACCTTAGGCCATTTACAGATCGATGTTATTTTTCTCTTAAAAGAGCTTAGTTAAGCCAAAATGAACCAACCCAGAATCTCTCGATAATTTCGTGAATTACCTGAAACTAATCAGAAAAATACAATAGACGTAGATATATTTAGTAACCTATTCCGCTTGACTATTCTTCAAGAGTCCTAAAAAACCCTGTAAGAAATCGACACGTGTTTCACCTCTCAACGAGGCATCCTCAGGATGACTCCGCGCGACGTGTTACCACACTGAGCGCTGGACGCAAAGTAAGCGCTCGGTGTGGTAACACGTCGCGTTCTGGTTTGCAATTGGTCAATCGTCATCCTGAGGATGCCTCGTTGAAACCCAATAACAGTGTTCCAACTCGGGGATCGAACTCGCTCAGCAGTCGCGCTTGCGACCACGAGACTAACGGGGCAGTTATAATTATTAGTATAGATTGATAGATAATTTTTGCATAGATGGTTCAAAACGTCCTTGAATGCATCGTAAAATACCTCCCAAACCTATTACTTATCGTCTCTGATTGCTGAAACGTGTACAACTTAACACACCTGTATGAGTTCAGACCACCAGTTACGTGTACTTTGTATGGCTTCCGCGAAATCTCTACAGTACCAACCTACAGACTGAACCTTCATGCTCGGTGCGTGAACAATAGGTACTGATCCAACCTCCTTGGCCGTATTACCTGGCGCTCTGCCTAACCCATAACAGGTCCAGTGCGATGATATAAATGCAAATTCACGAATAACATGGTAAATGTACCAATTTCGGGCCAAGGTAACAACATCGATTGAGGTGTAGGTACTGTACAGTGCACGCCATTTGTGCCTATATATAGAATAAATAAAAAAACTCGCTGCGTGGTTTGTATTCGTATTGATTGCACGCTAATAACTGGTCGCAGTGCGGTTTCCTTTACTGCTTACCTCCTTCACGGTGGTTTTAATGGGATTTTGGTATAGAAAATGTATTGAAGTCATTCATTTATGTTTATGGCAGTTCAGCGGGTCGAGTTAAGCAATTACTGGCTGTAAATTACGTAAGGAATATAAGTGAAATATAAGTGAAATATATTTCGTATCACACTCGCAATCGCTTTCATTTAGACAGTTCTTTTAATATATTGCTTAAGGTAGGTTGTCGGAAAGACTTTCTGAGTTTTTTATTAAATGGTGCAAAAAACCATTTAGGGCCGGTTTTTCAATCCTCAATCGACCTCTTATAATATCTTATAATGATAAATAAGAATTACGATTTGTCAGCTTTTGTGTGGAAACTATGTCAAACCGCCATGTTTATTCTTAAGGTAAAATATAATTATCATGTTTACATTAATTATAATTCATTTGCTGTTCCTGCTGGGGAGATTGTTGCGCCACTTCTTCTTCCCAGCTAAAGCACTAGAAAGTGGTAAAGGGCGGGCGTTTTGGGGGCCTGTCGTATGTGATTTTGACAGGTAGGCGGTTGTGGTAAACATTTTGTAAAATTGTCATAGAAATTGTTTTAAAAAAGGGGATGGTTTGAGTTTTGATTTCGGCCACGAGCCAAAAAAATGCCGACTATAACATACAGATAAAACAAATGTAGGTACGCGACAAATATACAAAACCAAAAAAGAAAAAAACAGTTTTAAAAGCCGGACGTCAAAACGTTAACGTATTGTAACTCTATTTACAAAAGGTTAACGTTTTTACGTCCGTCCGGCAACCCGGATGTGCCCGACATCCGAACTAAAAGCGAAAAAAAAAACGATTGTTAGGTAGGTAGTTTGTTGAACGAATCATTTTAAAAACTCTGAATCCGTATGTGGAGAAGCTCAAATCAAAGCATTTATTTCAATTAAACCATTTACAGGCACTGTTGAATTGTCAAAGAGTCGGTCAATCAATCATGTTGCCCATTCCAATACATGAGATCTACGTATTGGAATGGGCAAGGAACTCCAAAGATAAGGTTAGATAGATAGGTTTTTATTATCTTATTTATCTTTTGTGTAAATTCTTTTCCATTTTGTGAATATGAGAATGATGTAGGCTTAGTGGACTGTAGATTTGTTGAACACTTTCTGGAGTACTTACCTGGTACTTGTTGAAAGGCCTACACTGTCCTCCCATAACTAATAACACTGTAATTCGAAAATATTGTAACAGCCAATTATTTTTAAAAGAGTAACCGTGGAATTTTTTGCCGGCTCTTCTCCATAGGAAACGACCAATTGGAACCGTGCACCTAGCTTCTGACGTTTCATAAGTGCCCATGTAGGTTTATGTAAAATAAAATATTTTGATTTGATTTGATTTCATAATACGAAATTCAAAGATGTTACAAAATTCTGGGTAAATTAATGGAAAGGTTAAAAATATAAGATTTTATAAAGCTCTTTTACTATGTATTTGATAAATATAGTTTCCAAAGTTTGGAATTGTGAGCGGAAAATGCCTAACTCCGTTTTACGTGAGTAAGAAATTCTATTAAAAAAAAAATGCTATCAGAAAAATTTCCGCGGCCACTGATTCAAAGAATGAAGGCTAGGTTATAAATAGATTATAGAAATCCACGAAAGAAACAGCTGAATAGAAAAATATGAACTCTTTTTCTTACGAAATTCACGTTACAAAAAATATGATTCAAGAAAAGGTTAGTTTCTCCGACATTCAAATCAGAAAATATAGCATATTCAGCCTTTGTTCGCACTGCTGGGACACAGGCGTCCTTTCTGTGAGAAGGAGTGGGCCGTAATCCACGTGGCGTGGACCCAGTGCGGGTAGATCTCACAGTCATGTCTTCGAATTTTTGGTTCTAGAACATGGCGGTTTCATCACGATGTTTTCCTTTACCGTTTTTAGAGCAGTGTTGATGAAATAGTTTACACAAAATAAAGTGCCTGTCTGGGTTCGAACCTACGAACTACAATTCGTAAGTCACGGCCATTACTATTCTAGAGACTATACAGACTGTGAAACCTTGCAAGCCTCCATTGAAATAAAACAAGAAATATTGTTTACTTTATAACATTATAATAGCGTGTGTAAAATTGAGTTATGCCCTTGAATTTAAGCGTAGTTTACACAAAATGAGTTGCTGGGTCGAAAAATTTGGTGAACATTCCGAGCGAGAAGTCACTTGGCCTAATTAGAGTTTAGTCAATTATTTTAAAAGGGTTTGTTTATTCGCTCTATTAAAATGATAAGATTTAAAGGCAAAGGAATTAAGCAATTGTGAGATAAATATGCTTGTTTAATTAAATACAAGTTTGCTGTACAGAATAAGTGCTAAAGAGACGAGTCGTGTTCACTCGACCACTAGTTAATCTTGCGGGAAACAAAAGTGGGTTCTAGTTACTGGATTCACTTTAAAAAAACGAAAAAATCTAACTGATTCTCTAAAACTTATTGACGTTCAATGGTGAACGCTTTTTTAAATGAATGAACCTTTTTTTAACCTTCGGTCTTTACTAAGTTTAAACTAAGTTAGGGTACCTAACGAGCGAGCCGCATTGGTCGCAATGAATATAGGGCAGCCCGAATAAAGTTTTTTTTTTTTGTTTCAGAACGATGGTCATCCGTGCGCTAGCCGAGCGAGCGAAGCGTGCGGTGCCAAAGCAGGGGCCGGCGAGCGCTACATCCAAGTTGGTCGGAGTTTCTGGCTATTTCGTATTTTTAGCATCTCAAAATAGGAATTATTTAAGGATCAATAATATTTTTAGAAAAGCAAAATGAGAATAATTTGAGGTACTATTACTTTATCGATAAATTAAAAAATACTCGACCAAATACTCAGTCAGTGTAAACTATACTTTAATTAATTATTTTATTATGAGAACCTCGAGTGAAATGATGACTCAGTTCCATTAATAATGAAAATTAAATGTTAGACTAAACTGAACGCTCTAAAGAAAGAAAGAATAACGTTTATTGGGGCACAGTTCGTGAAACACAAAATACAAATAAAAAAAGTGAAAATAATGATTATAATAGAGTTTTATGTTTCTTTGCTTTTGTTGTGTGTTGTGTGCCTCAAGGCTCTGTGTTAGAAATATTGATTTGTTTTGATGTTAGTCATAGATTGTTACTGTTAATTACTGGGAAAATTGCTCACCGTTTTGTTTGTATTCTAGCTGTAGTTAGGAGACTGAGTCGTATTACTTTTATTGGTCAAACTACCATTTTAAAAACTGATTCCTTATTTGCTTTCTTGTTATCAAATAATTACAAACTATTGTAAATTAACATAACATCATCATTTCGCCAATTATGTTTAAGTCCCATATAATAGGGGGCGAGCCTATTGCCATCAACCGGGCACAAATCAAGACTCCAGGCTGCTACTGAAAAATTCCAGATAGAAAAACAAATCGAACTCACGATAAACCCATGGAATCGAACTCAGGATATTTTGCTCAGCAGTAGCGCTTGCGACCCAGTGGTCGCAAGCGCTACTACAACTGTTACAAGTTACAAGTTAATTTACAATATCTCGGTGGTCCAGTGACCACCGAGATATTGTAAATTAACTTGTAACATAAAATGCTTTATTGATTGGAGCAAGATATTCTATGGTTTAAACCTAAAAGTTCATGTTGCTAAGGAAATAACTTCGGTAGTTACAAGCGATTCCTTTTTATATTTCTACCGTTTTCTAAGATTTGTGTGCAGTAAATCAGTCGGTTGCCTGAATTAATTACCTACGTAGGACGTAGGTAATTAATTTAGGCAACCGACTGATTTCAAGCACTTCCTTTGAAAGTTCAAATTGATATAATCATTCAACTTCCATACTCTGACAGTTTTAACTTATCACTCACTGCTAAAGTTTCGTGAGACACGGAAATAAAAGTAATTAATTCACTCCCTGTCCACAGAACAAATAGCCCAAGGTCAACAATGTCTACTGAAAAAAGTCTCCATGGTCAAAATTGACAGCTAAACCCAACCCACTCAATGTTAAATTCAGGTTAACCGTAAATAAATCTTACAGCATTGCAGACTGCGAACCGAGGGTCAAGGTCAGTTTAACTCATTAATCAAGTTGATATGTTACACAAAGTGGTAGTTCATTTTCAACTGTGCGAACGTTTTCAAGTAAAATTTGTACATTTTCTTGACCATACCATTTCAGGAAGGCCGTAGTGTAATGTCGTAACATTATCATAAGTGTATGTGTGAAAGTTAATAATTAATCAGCAATAGACGAAAACTACTATAATTATAATTGAACGCTTCATAATTGAGGGTATTGAATAAATGAATAAGTTAGTGAAGTTCAAATCGTCAAGTTCAAGGTCAAATAATTTTACTATTTAATTTGAAAAGTCAATCACACGTCATATTCCGTGATGAAATAAAAAATGATACAAAAATTGGCGTCAGTACAGAAGCTTTCAAAATGGTTGATTACACTGCAGTGTTAATAGTCGACGATTAGTCTCTATCGTTAAGGGCCAAGGGCGCTTTCCATAAATAGAAACAGTAGTGCTCGGTGATGGGTTATTAATTATCTATGCAATAATTAACTATTACTGTACTCTATTACGTAAAATGTCACATAATGCTTGTATTCCCTGAACGGTTGGGCAAAGGTATATAGTACACCGACATTTTGTTAGAAATGTTTAGTAAGTACCTACTAGGTAGGCTAGTAGCTGCCTATCTAGTACTGAACCATGTCTAACAAAATGTACATGTGATAACGGGCAGTAATCCAGAATTTGGTTCTAAGAAATTTTTGTTCGATTAGCTGAATAACAAGTTACCAGCGGCAGCGCCAAGACCAGGCGCCAGGACCATAGATCCTGGCGCCTGGTCTTGGCGCTGCCTGGGTTTGACTCCTAGGGCGTCAAACCCAAGACCTCAGCTACCTGCTCAGCAGTCTCGCAATGAACTACTAGCTATACTAAAATGACACATAATTATCATTTACCACGATGTCATTTGGCTATCGTTGCTCTCGTTAGTTTAGAATGGACTCATTAGCTATAATGTTTGCTTTTCGTGAAACATTATGATAGGACTTGCGAGTTCACATTATGACTTTCACTAATTAAAAATGCTTATGATTTTGATTGAATCCTAACTTTACAATTAACACATCACATCACATGACACAACAGCTCGCCTGTATTCCCCGAAGGGTTATAGCGCAGCGTAGCTCTTAATTTGAAGAAAAAGTTACAGATCGGTACAATGAAGTAGTAAGTACTTATGTAGGTAGAAGTCTAATTAAGTATCTACAATCCGATTTTTCTGGTACTCGGTCCAATTTGCGAGTCTATCTCGGCACAAATCTTAATTACGTAATTCTACTAATAAGAATTTCTTAGCAAAAAAGTACAATTACGAAAAAACTGCTTACTGTTTTATTTCTTTAAAACCACTGTATAAGGCCACTGAGGTCAAAACTGTCAACTACACATAAATTTCAACCCTTACAACGCCATTCATTCGTAATCACTGCAGTGTTCATAGTTCATGATAACTCAAGGTCAAGGACAACTAACATCATAAATCAAGTTGATACGATACAAGCAGCGGTAGGGTTGTGTGTGTTTGTGTCATTTCCTGTTAGCAGTGGAGGGTTAAGTGATGGACGCTAAGATTTCGAAATGGTAGGTGTTATACAAATTATATTACCATACTAGTGTATTATTGGATTGTGTTTTGTTTTTTATGGGGCCATAATGTTATGTTGTGTTGGATAGTGATAGTGCTAATACCTGAAATCAGAGTGACCATAATGTTAGCGGCCGCACTGAATGACGGTGTGATTTTACGCGATAGGGTGCGGGGGAAAATTGCGTCGGGCGAAAAATATATATAAGTCAGTAAGTAGGTCTAAAATTCGTAGGAGGAGCTCGTGGCTAAGTAATAACAGCCGCACGGGTCGATCCATCAGGTTAAGCTACGCTTGCCGGGGGTGGTCTGTGGATGGGTGACTATATTTATATACCGAGACTCCTCCGTGCCTCAGAAAGCACGTTAAGCCGTTGGTCCCGGCTGTCATTTGTAGAACACAGACAGTTGACAGTTGTTACGCGTCGCCAGAAGCCCGAAAGTCGGACATTCAGTCTTACCAAGGGTATCGTGTTAACCAGTAACTTGCTTGTGGAGGTCAGATAGGCAGTCGCTCCATGTAAAATACTGGTATTCAGCTGCATCCGGTTAGACTGGAAGCCGACCCCAACATAGTTGGGAAAAGGCTAGGCAGATGATGAAGTAAGTCTAAAATTAGGTGTGCAGGTATTTTGTGCGTACCTACTAGTACCTGCTACAGGCGTAAACAAAGGGATTGACGCCCGTTCTAATTTTAAATCCAAATTGGTTAACTTCTGTTTCTCGAGCTGACTTTGCGGGCATTGAACTACGAGTTTTGTGCAAATCAATAGTTATTTTAGTATTTCAGCAACTGAACCGCAATCGACTTCACGGAAATTGAATTTCTCGATAAATCATTGAGAATTTTACCCTTTTCTTCGAATTAGGAAAAATATATTAGCAATACTTTTATTTCATACCTTTAGAAGAAGAATACGAATTTTCATAAAATAGTTTGTAAAAAATATTCCGAGAAGACCCAATAATAATTTTTGTACTGTTAGGTATTTCAGCAGGTTCGTTCTATTACAATATAAATGCAAATCTATTGTAAACCCAGTTTTAAGTGTTGATCTTGTCTACGACAATGTGAAGTATTTTGAAGTTCTGTTAGAATGTTAATTATGCTTTTAATCTACATAGTTATGTAGTAAATAGTAGACAATTTGAAAAAGATGGTGCACCAGAAGGATGTCTGAAGGCTGATGGGGCCGAAAGGTTCTGGAGTGGCGACCGTACCGGAAGACGTAGCGTTGGAAGGCCTCCCACAAGGTGGATCGATGACCTGGTGAATGCCGCAGGATTTCACTGGATGCGAGAAACACAGAACCGATTTTTTTACCAAAAATATTTGCTGGGAAAAGACTTTTATTTTTGGTGTAAAAAATCTCTGTTTACGGTAGTGCGGAACGTAATACACGTAAAAATTGTGTATAAGTATGCATGCAACGATTCAGGGTTTGTGGGGTTATTTAAAATTAAGTAATAACATTTAAAACTTGTTTTCTTTAAAAAAACGTCTGATAAAGTTGGAGCTTTAACCTTCAATATCTCCGTAACTAGAAGGTTCCCAGGCATGGTCCAGAACAAAAAAAATATCACAATGACGGGAATAATAAGTGACTTTCGGTTTTATTAAGTGTCTTTACACCCGTTATAAAAACCACAATATAGCAGAATTCCTAGTATAATTAAATAATATAAAAATAAATATACCATTTATTTCACGCGACACAGGCCCATAGAAAAATACCTTCACCAAGACATACCTACATATTTTTATGATCAACAACTTGTTAATAAGCTTAAGACTATGTTATTAGCACTACATTTTGCACAAGCTTGAGTTTGTGCTGTGGAATAATAATCATATTATACCACAGCACAGCACAAACTCAAGCTTCAGCATCACCAAGAGACTTAGATTATGGGTGTAAACTCTACAACAGTCCATACTATGTATATTGTTGTTGTATTGTTTTACAAGCAAACGACGATCGTGCGACATGCGACATGACAATCCACAGGGAATCGCAAATGATTGTAAATGGTGTAAAACGGACATTGTTTCAATAGAAGCTTACGTGTTGCTAGACAAATCATGCTCGCATTCACAAACCCGTTAGTTAAGAGTATCTTCACATTGGGCATTTGCACTGGTCTACCTAGCGCTAGGACTTTGTTTTATGCAATCACGACCAGCCTCCGGTTCACACGGTATTTACAACATGACAACATAATATATCGACATATCTTCCTTACATAATTATAAAACAAAGTCCTCCGCCGCCTCTATCTGTCGTCCTGTTCGCGATAAACTCAAAAACTACTGCACCGATTTTCATGCTGTTTTCATCAATGTATAGAAAGAATGGTTCCCGAGGAAGGTTTTAGTATATAATAATCGACATCTACGCGGGCTAAGCCGCGGGCATCAGCTAGTTATTATATAAAGGTTTAATATTGATCTAGACACGCGGCAGCGTGTCAAGCCAAGTTCAAGAAAAGAACTGGCGATGCAGCCGTGTGTTATATACACGAACCATTTGGATCTACTTTTCACCCCTCAATAACTCAAAATCTATTTAACGTACACACATGAAATTTTGTTTATTTATTAATACCCCTTAGATCAACTAGAACCCCAAATTTCATAAATACAGCTCAAACGGTTATTCAGATATTAACGTCTAAAAATCGTCATTTTTATCACTGACTTACCTACCGATGGATCAAAAACCTAACCCACTTCCAGATGACCTAGAAAGTTGAAATTTGGTATCCAGCCTGGTAATTGTGTGTATGCAAAGGAAGAAATCTGAAAACAGAATCTTTATACGATTTAATAAAAAAATCAAGTAATCGATTTTTAACCCCTAGCGCCTTTCAAAATTATAATAGCAAAAATATTTTCTTTTCTAGGAGAGTTGTTTTATCATTATGAAAGGTCGTTTTTATCGTTTTGTATATAGGTACCAGATTATTATATAACTTAGACAACCAATAATTAATAATAATTGTTAATCATTGGCTGTTTAAGTTTTCCGCGAGGCGGGCAACAGGAGTGCGGCGCGTCCGGGGTCACGGGGATTTAAGGGTTTGGAAATATTGTCATAGTCCGTGACATTTAGGCTTTCTGTAGGTACATGATTTCGGAGCCGCACAAGAATCGGACCACAAGGTGAAAAAAATTCAGATCATTACAGAATGAAAATGTAAAATCTACGCAGCGCCGATACAAGCATGCGGTCCGGCACCGCGCGCCGGTGCGACTCCGGCGTCGTGGACAGGAAACCTTAGTAGTTATTTCATTAATTAAGATCTGTCCACTCGATCAAAACTGATTAGGTAAGTAAAATTTTCAGCTTCAATTCATCCTAAGTGCTGTGTGTAAATAATTCGACTATTCAATTGTGTTATATTTTTAAATAGAAAACAGTGTTATAGCAGAAAAACAAGAAATTTTGTTTTAAATTTATTTTAGAATGTTGTATGTTCTTTTATAAATTTTAGGATTATCTATAGAACTTGGCAGTCTTGGGACCCATTTAGATCCCAATTCTTTTGTCGGTGAAGTGGACAACCACACTTATTCTTGAATTTGGCTCCATTTTCACATTTATGTTTTTGATTGGATTTATTATACAAGTAATTTTTCCCTCCGGAGTCAATTCGCTAAATGATGGTGAGAACCGCTTCAAAATCCGTTGAGTAGTTTAAAACACTATTTGACAATAAATATAGGTAGATTATAGATAATTTAATAATAAGTTGGATTAAAACGAAGAAGTATTGATATTTTACGATTGCACGTCTTTTTTATTAGAATTTATGGTGGCCTTTACGCGACGACGCGCGACGTCAACAAACAGTGAGACAACTACCTTAGTTCACAACACCTAGACACGTCGAATTCTAGGAACATCGTTCACAACGCTAGTAACGTCTCAAGAGATGAACAAGGACGTGTGTTCGTGGAATCAGAAATTGAAACATGAAGCAACGATAATATCACTGGAGAACAAGGGAAGTGTGACCTCAAAAGCTAACTATTCGGAAATTGGTTATATTTGATGTTAGAATACGTACAAAATGTGTGCCATATAGTTTTGGTGTTTAAATACCCACATGATTCATGATAGATTTTAGACCTACATTATACATTTTTGGTGGCACGGAGCAAAGGAGTTAACTGGCAGAAATCATCACGTAACCAAAAAGCATTATGCCCGAAAATGTCAGTTTCAAGTGTCAACAGTTTTTGTTTTTTTAATGCGACTGTAAAGGTCATAACACACACAAGGCGGGTGCGTGTCGGGAGCGGGTCGGGTGCGGACGTACTTAGCCAAGCGGCAGCGGTTGCTTGTGGTGCATGTGTGATTGAAAATTTGACACCCGCCCCGCGCTGTCTGTGGTGGCGGGCGGCGGGCACGGCTCCCGCTCCAGTCCCGCTCCACGCCCGACCTGCGCACGCGTTCTGCGTGTTGACATCCATATAATTCCTTGAATTACAATTTATTTATGCCCGCCTTACTCCCGCGCCCGACCTGCTCCCGACACGCACCCGCCTTGTGTGTGTTTTCACCAATGAATTGACCTGATTGATTTGTCTTCAAAATACAGGGTCAAATTAAATACCTTAGTGAAACTTCACAGATGTGTTGGGTTTTGATATCTAAACACGATAAAACAAAAGAAAACAGTTCAAGTAACACAATCGGCGGTGGTAATCCCCCAAAAAAAAAGCACCATTTTTTTTATTTTTATTTTATCGTGTTTTGACATCGATATCCATCACGTCTGTGGAGTTTCGCTACCTACATAATTTAAGTCGACCCTCTATAGAATAGTGTACCCGGTATCATTGTTTGAAAGACACATTTGAATGTGGCTTCGTAAGTGGGCATGCGTAAGTTCATTGAATGACGATTTCATGAAATTTTCATTCAATGCACTTACATGAACATAGAGAGTTGTATTGCTGATTCTTATGTTTATAATTCTGTAAATCTATATGGCCGCCAATAATATTTAGATCAACATACAACCTGATACTGACCTGAAAACTGCAAAAAACGTGAGAAAATTTGAATTTCAGCTACCCTAGCGCATCCACCTTAAGAAGTTAGTACAGTTTCTGCCTATCCCCGTGTAAAAAGGCGTGATGTTGTGCCCCAACGTAATAGCTGTTATCTAAGCAACGAAAACTCAAATTACGATAACGAAAAAAGAGAGAAAAAATAAATTTATTTACTACTAGATAAAACACAAGATACCACAGAATAGACAAGATTGATAGTTAAGCCTACCTACCTTGAACTTCTGAGTTTCTTACACTTGAGGTAAAAAAAAGTGTACAACACTTTTAAAATTGAATTTTCACCAACATATTTTTTGGTTGACAGGAAAATAAATATGTATTGCATTAACGAAATTGTTTTTCGATGTACAATTTAGATGTCCTTTTATACTAATAATATATCAAGTTGAAAGCATTTCATATATCAATACATCATGTCCACGAAAGTAGTAATAGCTTTTGATAAAGTAATATTTTTTATTTACCTATCCTATTATTGGATCACTAACCTCAGCATACTTTCTTTTGAAATTAAAGAAATATTGTTGCTTTGTTTGGAAAATTAAGTTATGAAATACAGGAAAATGAAACAAGTCAATGTGCTTATTTTCCGACTGTCAATGATTTTGTTGTTTTCGAGTGACGATTTTAAGTAGGCATGTTCAAGTTTAGTGTATTTCATCATAAATTGTCACTAAAGTAAGATACTGCTGATCAGCCTATCGGGAATAAACAAATCTATGTGTTGCAGAGGACTGGCTGTAGATACCTACGTATGTACGTTTACCACCAGTGATATACCAATCAATCTGCCTAGCCTTTTCCTAACTATGTTAGGGTCAGCTCCCCGTTTAACCGGATGCAGCAATACCAGTATTTTACGGGTAATACGGTACCCCTTGGTAAGACCGAGAAGCCCGAAAGTGTGACAACCATCACACTTTCGGGCTTCTGACGACCCGTAACGACTGTCAAAGATCCACGAATGACATCCGCTTAATGTGCTTTCTGAGGCACGGAGGAGTCTCTAATATTATAGCCTGACCAAGATTATGTCTGGACTTTAAAAGAGACTGTGACCTCTGAGTTTGTTTCGGCCTTTCTTCTCAGAGTAGTCAGATAAGAAACGCCGACCTCATCTAGCTTATTTTTAATATTTTTTTAATATGACGTGTAAAAGTGATTTCAATATCCTATTTACAGAATAAACAATTTCATTTCATTTCATTTCATTTCTCGATATGTAAAGATGGTCACCCATCTGGTCCGTAGATGGGTGACCATCCCCGTCAAGCATAGCTAAACCTGATAGATCGACCCGTGCGGCTGTTATTACTTAGCCATGAGCTCCTCCACCGGTGATATACCGGTATAATATGTAAATCCTTTTTATCATATCAACGTAATACGTACTAAGCTCAAGTTAGAATTTCAGATGGTACTTAATTCTTAGTGTACAACACAAACACTGCATTACAACACCACCATTTATCACTTAGCTCGGCCGCCAGTGTACTGCCGATAGGTGAGACAGGCTGGCTCTAATCTAAACGACACTCCTGACCTTCGCCGATAAGAGGCGATAGTGGCCAGCACGCTAACAGTAGCCGGTAAAGTATAGTCGTTTAGCCGTATAGCCGTATAGCCTTTGGTGTTCATGGCCCAAGTGCCGCAGACCGCAATGTTAGGTATCGAGGACAGTGGACTAATGTATTACTACCTTTATCTACGTGGCCTTTTGCCCTTGACGGTGTAGAAGGAATTTTAATATAGTTAATTAAATTGCGGGACTTGTGCTACCTACCTAATATTATTTGGTTCAGGTCGTTTTGTGTCTGGGATTGTGTGACTATTTGAAAGGTAAACTATTAGGTACGGTAGTTTGTTGGTAAAATCATTAGAATATTAATTATTTTTTTTAACTACCTACTAACAACTGATTTCAAAAAAAAAAAACACTGCATGTGAAAAATAATTTTAATTTTGGAAGACGTCGTCTTTGGTTTTTTGCCACCGACTTCCGAAAATTCTAAGTCAAAAACAACCACTTTTTTTGGAAGTCGGTTGTTTTTTTTTTGTAATGTTTTTATTTTTCACTTTTTAGTTGTGGTACCTTCCAGAAAAATATGAATACCACTACTTGCTATGTAAATACCAGTGACAGGAAGTTATTATAACATTATCCACACACCAATGAAATTACGTATTATTGGTCGTTAATCGGTCCATAATTGACGAAAATATCGATGGACATAAATTACATTCAGTAACATTCAGACGAGCGTTTAGAATGAACCTAGAAACTTTTTGGAAGTCGATTAAAAATGCATGTGAGAAAAAGACAACAGTTGGGGAGAAAATAGTAAATTGGACTAGAGGTAGGAGGATAATATATGTTTTTGTTTGATACGTATGGTTTCCATATTATGAAAAAAAGTGCCAAACCTGATTTTTCCTTCTCCCCAATTAATAAAACGACCTCAACAAAGAACAATGCGAAAGTTTTCCAATTCTGACTTTAGAAAACCCAATTTACATATCAATCAATCCCTCACAAGTTTTATTTTTTTTTTACGTTGGGAAATCATCAAATGTCTTCTCCTACTCTGGGCGGATCCCTCATAAGCTGATATTTCAATCAGTTGCGAGATTCTATGGAGGAGGCTTACCCTTCCATGGAAGTTTCGCTGACAGCATGATTGTCACTGTATCCTGCCATAAACCAACACAGTCGTAAATTGAAATCTAAATCCGATATCCTGATAACTGAAATCGTCTCATAAATTGCTTTTTACAGATGCGTAGATTGTAAAATTCTGAATAAAGGAAAACGCTTATTAGATATTCTTTGAACGTTTTAATTAAATTACGAGTCTATGGAACTGTAGAATAATTATTATAATTAAGTGGGGTTTTGTTAATTCAGGGATGGCACGTGTCGCTTGAAATTATGTTAGAGCCAATAAGAAGTATAAAACCTCTTTCGAAGTATAAATCTTTATTTTATTCTTGTTATTTTTAAATATTTTATTTCTTTTGTTTTTTACTTACATGTGACATTTAATCTACAATGCACAAAAATTTAATAACTATTTAATATTATTTCATTATTTTGTTTGCCATATGCAAATCTAACAAGTTGTATTTACTCTTGGACTTTGTGTAGACTATTAAACTGCTAATTAGTCCCTAAGGGGACGTTTTCACAGTTATGAATTATGTTTAATAGAGCTGTAGCGAGGTTTATATTGTATTAGGAAGTTTAGTGGAAAATTTAAAACTTATATCAACCAACGCGGGAGAAAAAGCGGGTGCGGATTCGTGGTCACCTGGTGTGACCACGAGTCCGTACCCGCTGTAACACCAGTGTAACTAACAGGAATAGTTATCCTGGTAGTCTTCTTGATAGTCAGTATAGTCACACTGCTAATATTGCATAAACAGGCACCGCCCACGTATATTAAATAAAATATACTTCTAGCAGAAAAAAATAACTACGAAATAATCATGTCAGCCCAGAACTTAGGATACGAGGTAGGTACAGCACTAATTATTAGTATACATACACATACTTGAAATTATTCGGCATCAAGATTCTGCCCTGTAACGGACAGAAATAGGGCGTAGTCTTAGTGTCCCGATCCATGCGGGGTAGGTACGGAACCCTATATAACTAAATACGAGGAAATAAAAGTTTAATGAAAAAACTTTTATAGATAAATGAATTAGGCAAAGCAAACATAAATAGATTACAAAGAAAATTCCTGAGTAAAGCTAAGAGCGGGTTTTATATAAAAAAAAACTCAGAGTGAAAATATTTGTCGACGACAAATACGGTTTCAGATTTTACTAAAATCCATACCCACATTATAAATGCGAAAGTATGGTGTGTCTGTCTGTTTCCTTTACACGTTTTACGGTTGAACGGAGTTCGATGTTTGGCAAAAAATAATACAAAAAATGTCAGGATATAGTATAGACTATACTTTTTTTATCCCGGTATAATATACTTTTTTATCCCGGTAGTACGTTCCCGTGATATAATTTCCTATTACTACACGGGCGAAACCTCGAGCAAAAGTTGCGATTCCTTACTTTAAACAACCGCTAACATACCTACTTATTGCTTATGGTTAGGCTTCTGTAGCCCAAAACCTCAACGATATCATAAGACGTTAAAATAACCGTTTAGATTTTCAATAAGACAAGAACTTGCCTTGTCTTACTGAAAATCTTAAAAGGTCTTAGGACTTTAATCGACATTAAAACGCAAGTCGCACATTTAACGCATAGTGTAATAAAATTCAGTGGTAATAGAGGCTGAAGAGCTTTACATATGAACTGTATTTAAGTACAGACAGACATTATACTTGTATTTTCAAACAAACTAAGGAGTAGTGATGGGCCAACTATGGGTTTTGCAGATCAGCTGTCTTGCTATAGTGAATAAACTATTGTATACAGCGTGGCTGGCATATAATCGTCCACAAAAAAATCAGTTATTTTTTAATTGCAATTGCTCAAAAATTCAGAAAAAAAATCATAACTTGAAAACTATGAAAAATCGATTTTGCGGGGGTGATTCGGATACACCACGTCAAGAGCGACCAAAATTATTTTTTTGTCGTCAATGTTTCTGCCATCGTGTATGAATTTTTGTATTAATTGGGTAGTTCGTATTTCATAAAAGGCATACCAATGAAACATGGAGACAGGGTCCAATTGAATTAGCTAGCGAAACTTCACAGACATGATGGGATCGAATAAAAAAAACGATATAACATATTAACACACCTGTGATTCTGTAATCCCGAAGAGCTGGGCAGAGGTGTACCTACAGTAAAAACACATTTCGCCAGTTATGTTTAAGTCCCATTTAATAAGGGGCTAGCCTATTGCCATCAACCGGGTGAATCCAAACTCCGGGCTACTACTAAGAAATTTATTTATTTATTGATTTAACTTTTCACACTAAAAAAAAAAAGGTACAAAGGCGGACTTAATGCCTTAGGCATTCTTTACCAGCCAACCAAGAGTGGTGAAAAGATTAGATGGCGGGTGCTCTGATTGAAAGGAGAAATCCCTGACGGAAAAACCTAATAACATTTTGCCCGACCTGGGAATTGAACCCAAGATCTCATGGTCAGCAGTAGCACTTGCGATCACTAGACCAACGCGGTAGATGAAATTATGAGTATAGATATTTTTTACTTTAGCATTAGACTTCGTTTGTGAAGCTAATTTAAATCTTAATCTTGTTATAAGATTAAAAGAAAAAAAACTTGGTCACGTCAATCTCACCAGTACACGTTGAACCTGGAGATAAGAGGGGTTTGATAACTATTGTCGTAATTATCATCGCGTAAAATAAAACTACAGAACAACAAAAATAAATAAAGGTTCATTGGGCATCAAAAAAATCGTCCACATCGCTGTCACGTGACCAGAGCTGGCCAATTCTTAGGGCAAAGAATTAGCATTGCCATCCAACGTGGCAGCGCTGCCAGCATTTTGGGCAATTTTCTCACTGACAGAACAATTAATTAAATATTAACATCACAAACATTGATTTACCACTGACGATTACTCAACGATGGCTTGATGTTTAAAGCGATAAATTACTTTAATTTTAGGCCTTTTGCCAGCAGTGGGATACAATGGAGGCTTTAAAAAAAAAACACTTTTTATCGATAATGCGACTGGTTTCTATGTAACTCTATGAAAACGCTTCCGAAAATAGCCTGAAACCGTTTTCATAGAGCATAAAAAACCAGTCGTATCGCTACTCCGCTCTGTCGTTGCATATTTTCGACGCCAACGTTGCCGTTGGCGATTGCAGTCGCCTCGGAAGAGCACCTTAATTATTTATTCTGACTGACTTTGAATTAATGATCAGGCTTTTGAAAATTCGAATATCTTCCACCTCTTGCAAGGAAGATACCTCTACCATAAGCTCAAAGGCAGCGTGGATTATGGATAAGTACGTAATTAGTGTAGAATTATGAACTAATAACATTTATATACAAGCCATCTTTAAGTATTCGCAAGATGGTTTAACTATTTCAGAATAAAACTGTTAGTATGGTACACTACAGGCAATAGTACCAACCTTTGAAACGGGAGAGGCCTATGTCCGGCAGTGGTCTGCGATAGGCTGGGTAGAGAAAATAGAGAGGTCACTTAGGTGTAAATTAAGTACAGAGTACCTATTTGTATTTAATGGGATACTATACCATATCAAAAAGAACAGTGCCGTAGGCCAGGAGCATTTCATCTTCAAGGGGGGATGCACACACTGTGAGCGCGTTGGAGGTCATTCCAATGTCAACCGTTTATCTGTAACAAAAGGTTTAATTTTAATTGGAGTTGAGGCTACGAGTTCGTAGCAGTGTGCTACGCCACGTAGCAGGACATCTACGCAGGATTTGAGAAAAATACGTACAAAAGCTCTCGGATAGCCGAAACGACTTGAACTTCAGACAATATCAATGTTACCCACATTGATATTGTCTGAAGTTCAAGTCGTTCCGGGTTAAAAGTTCCTTTGCACCACAAATCACTAAATGAGTTTAGTGAACGTATTTCGTATTATAATTAGTGCCAGCGGACAGAAGTCAATCAGCATTCTGAACCTTACAAAAGAAATCTTTTACTCAGAAATTATTTGAAGATGTTAAGGAGCTTTTCAATTTGTAAAATATCTCTGCGATGACTTACTTATTCAAACAGTAGCAATGTCTAATACCTACTTAATTTTCAGGGGAAAGACATTGTTCGCAGTCTGACGGCTTGTCCTAAAGTCAATTTGCTTTGACGATAAAGAGAATAATTTCCCAACTGTTTGTAATTACAAATTCTGAGAAGATTTTGTGTGTCTAGGGAATACTATAGAATATTAGATATCAGAGAATTCCTGTAATTCTACGGCCGAATTTAATAAAATTCGTAGAACATAATAAATTGCCAAGTTCATTACATTAGCACTTTCTGAAGGCACAATAATATTGAATCAGTAAGTTTACAGGGCGAGGACAGTCACTTGGACCGTTCGGCGCCTACAGCTAATTATTTAATAATAAGATATCGATTCCATCACAGATCGATGGACCGACCTACTGACCGGCGTCGTACCAAGAAATCATTTACTATGCGAAGGAAATTGAAAGACAATACAAGGGTTTAGCGAGAATCATTATGCATTGAGACGATATTGATTCTAAAAGTCTGGTTTTTGGGAATATTTTACTAAGGATTTCTGGAGGTCTGGTTTTCTTAACTACCCAACTACGGCGAGGCAAAAAGGAGGGTTATGATTTTGACCGGTATGTATTTATGTGGGTACATGTATGTACGAATGTTCCTCTGTGCCCTCATAACTTCTAAACTACATAACATAATTTGACAAATGAGGTATCGTTGGGACCTATCCTAACAAAACAATACATTCTAACAGCAGTAAGCGATCGTATGCGTTAGACCAAAGTAGCGTACGCCCACGGCTATCCTCTGAACATCACAATTTCCTCCTAGATATTTCTCGACGGCATGTGAAGCCAAGTCAGAAGCACTTTAAAACACCAGATTAGTCACTAACCACACGAAAGAAGGAGGACATCACAATGAATATGTATTAAATACATTAAAATCACGATTAAAATATCAAGTGGTCTATTTATTTATCAGATGATAAATATTGAGTAGTTTGTACCTACTTAACAATTACAGATGAGAATATTTTCTTATATAAGATGGGTTTTAGTTTTATACCCGACTACGGCGAAGATAAAAGGCGGGTTATGATTTTGACCGGTATGTATGTATGTATGTATGTTCATCTGTTCTCTCATATCTTCTAAACGACTCATCACAATTTCACAAATGAGGTATCGTTGGAAGCGTCTTGATCGTCCGCGTTATAGGCTATGTGACGTCACATTAAATTAAAAATGGCGCCCTCTAGAGGACATAAAGTGAGGAACTAAAAAAAAATTTTTCTTAATCCTACCATGTTGGGTATCAAATGAAAGGACTTAATAAGCACATTTCAAAAAAAAAAAAATTATATCCCCAAAAGAATTTAAAAAAAATTAAAGTAATAAAAACTAAAACCCAACTACGACTAAAAAGTCATAAACAAGACACCACAGACAGACAAATTAAAAATCCGGAGTCGCACGTGTTAGGGCATAAATCAAACAGATTATGTGTGACTCCGGATTTTTAATTTGTCTGTCTGTGGTGTCTTGTTTATGACTTTTTAGTCATAGTTGGGTTTGAGTTTTTATTACTTTAATTCATACTGAATGGTATTTGCGTAACACATCAACAATTGCAATTCCTTTCATTTTGAATTCATTGCGATATTTTCGTTGTCAAGCTTATGAATATTTCAAACATAATTATGAAGTAATGGATTAGGAATTCCTTTCACACTCCTTAGTGAACCAAATTGTGTTACACAATTGAGGTGCAGAGTTTGTATAAGTAAAGACGCTTCTATAGATACTCTTCTACCCGCCGAAATTCACAAGAACGGATCACATAAAAAAGACGAAATAATTTACAAAAATCGTCTTCATTTTCTTTTTCTGTTCCTGTTAACTTACGATTTCCTAGAAGAGCGGTGACCGCGTACTTATTGTCCGCAATTTACCGGCGAATGACGTCACTGAAACGTTGTATACGAAAGGAAGTTGGTTTTTCTAGAGAGCGTTTTTGACACCGTGCAGTCAAAACCTGCTGCCATTTTTTTTTTTTTTTTGTAGTTGGGAAATCATCAATCTTCTTCCGCTCTGGGCGGAGCGGAAGGGCGTGTGAGACTTTTACTAACTAAACCCATCCGTGTTTCTTCAGTTGCCTGTTGCCAAGGTCCCGGTATCCCGGCGTGGAACACGGCGTTTCACCGCGCCGCTTCCAAATGTGGGCAAGGACTTTCGCCTCCAGATCCCATGGTAATCCGGCAAGGAGGCTCGCCGCCTCACGGGAGACCGTGCGGTATCCCCGGGTCAACCGGATGGCCATGACCCTTCGGGACGCGTACAACCGGCGGGCTGCCGCAGCCTCATCCTGGAACGCGCCCACACCGGAGCCCGGTAAAGGGCCATGGACCGCACGACCCCCGCGTAGACCCTCCGGAAGGAAGCGTTTGGGCCCCTAAACTGCCCAATTGGGCAGGAGCCACCTCGGTCCAGCCTGGGAGCCAAACGTCGGAAATACTCCAAAACCCCGCTGCCCTAAGATTTAAATCTCTAGATTTGCCCTCACCGAACTTAGTCACGCGAAAAGGAGTCGATACTGAGAAGAGTGAGTTTAAACATGATTAGGGTGACTTTCATCAAATAGTTCCTATGCTGTAGGACCAATACGAATACGCTATGCCACTACGGCGCTACGTAATAGGGCCATTTTAAAAATTTAACAGTGGAGCCAACATATATGTGAAAGGAACTATTTGATGAAACTCACTCTAAATAACGTTTCCACGACAGTCAAGTCAAGTCACTGCATGATTAATGTGTATCAGAGGTGTCAAATAGAAACAGAAACGCTACTATCTTTTGAAGCGGTCTGTAGGGCGAATCTAATGATTTAAATCTTTGCCGCTGAGATCATTTTCATGAAAGTTGTCACTGCACCCGTTATGTGCGACCACTGCTCTTCTAGAAAACCGTAGCTCTAGTTATTTACAGTAAAACAAACGATCGACAAAATTGTTAAAAAACATAAAAATAACATAAAAGTAACAATGTAAAAGTACTAAAATCAGTGAACCAATTCTCGAATCACGAAAATACGAGTCACTTTGTTTTCATTTCAACTCGTCACTTTTTAAATTCAATATATGAGTGACTGGAAAATATTTTTCTTTGTTCATGAAAACTAAATGGAATAGTATTTATGAAAAAAAGTTTAAAAATGTTATGCTCTTTTATGTGCAGCATCAATGTTTACAATCTAAAGTCAGGGAATTTAATTTTTGACGAAATTGACTACCAACTTAAATTGCCCGTATATTCAAATCACAACAGTAACTGACATTCTTTGACTGTCAGTTGTATGAAATGGCTTAAACAAGGCAAATTAAGCGTAGAGTGTCAATTTGATAAACAAATTAATTTTCCTGACTGTAAATGTTATCATTGATCTACGTTAAACCGACAAATTATTTATGTATTCTGTGCTCAACCAGGAATGATCTGTTCAAAGTTAATGTGATTGAAATTTTAATTGACTTATAACGTGAAGTGAGAGAGTTTAATTTAGAGGTGAGCAACCTCCAGTTAGGGTTGGCAAGCAGCCTTCAATCATAATAAACTGATAATTAATTATTTTACTTAATTTTTGTAACAAATAAATATTCATTAATTCATAATTTTTGTGTGGGAGCAGTGGTGGCCCCGTGGTAACGGCCACGACTTACGAGTTGTAGGTCGTAGGTTGGAACCCCGACAGGCGCTTTACTTTGTGTAAATTATTTCATCACCACTGCTCTCAAAACGGTGAAGGAAAACATCGTGAGGAAACCGGCATGTCCTAGAACCAAAAATTCTAAGATATGTGACATCTACCAACCCGCACTGGGCCCGCGTGGTGGATTACGGCCCGCTCCCTCTCACAGAGAGGGGGCCTGTGTCCCGGCAGTGGGAACATTATAGACTACATTATATTATGCAGTCATAATTTTTGTGTGTAAGTAGCAGTAATACATGAACTAGGCTTTTTATAAAGGCAATTGTGAAAGCTTTCATGGAATACTCCCACATCCCTTAGGCAACTCCAAGAGTTACTAAGCGACCAAATGGCAACCGCGAGCGATCTGAACGAGCGAAGCAAGCGGTGCCGCAGCAGCGACTGGCAACTGTTAGGTATCTCCATGTTGGTCGCAGTGGCTATTAAATATTTTTAGAAAAAAAAAATAATACTAGACGCTTACATGAAGAGGCAAATTGAAATATGTCCATTAATATTTTATCAGGAAATCGAAATGGGAAATAATTGGGTTTACGATTAAAAAACATGTCTATTACCATATCTTTGTCTTTTGTTTTTTTTCATGTCATAAATATGATAGATTTGAAACGTCACAGTTCCATCATACTAATAAAGATATCTACATAAAATTGCGTTGAGCTACAGCTTAAACTGAATTCTCGATTACATAATATTACCTACTTCAATTAATATTTGCTCTACGTGATTGAACAACCATCGGATCGTTTCCACGTGTGACTGAACGGGATTACTTGATGGACTTCCAATATTTTTGATGATTAATATAAAATACTTTTGTAGGCTTTGTTAAATTACTTTTTTTTTAGATTTCCTCATCGGAGGTGGGTCCTCCGTTACCTATAAGCCTCCGGGGGAGGACGGAGGATTATGTCAAACTCTAACCAAATAAAATCCCACCACCATGAGGATCCTTTCACTACAATGAGTCGGGGACCCGGGAGATATTTTCTGCCAGTTTATGCTGATCTCGCATTATAAAGGATTTCCTTACAATGCGAGGTCAGTTTATACTGGAAATGTATAGCTGGATGTGTAACCGTGTGTACACTCGCGCGCGATTGGTATCAGCGCGCCATGCCTAGCGGGCCTAAAAACCGTAATCGGTATTTTTTAATGCTTTTTATTTATTTAATAAGGTGGACACATGAAGTGTCCATACCATCCTACTAAAACGGCTGAACAGATTTGGGTGAATTTTGGCACAAAGATAGTTTATGACATGGATTACACATAGGATACTTTTTATCCCTGATTATCCCTTTTTTTAAAGACTGATATCAGTTTATGTTTTAATCATTAAATTATTTATATTTATACTCGTGTTCTCATATTTGTACTTAGACCAATTTCGTTTTTGTTTTTTTTGTTTAATATTGTTTATTACTGTTATCTCTTCTTAAGCACGTGTTTCTGTGACAAATAAACCTATTTTTCTTTCTAATCTAGCTTCTGCATTTTTACTTGTCTCTGGACCCAATTCTGAAGTCCCCAAAGACGCAATATCGCAATAACAATTCCGGATAATTCGTCGAAGGTCGTTCCAAGGGATTGCCCCTGTCACTGAGCATTATCACTGAGTATAATATCAACCTGTAAATGTCTCCTACAGAAGCGTATGCCTCCCTTATGAACGATCAAGGGTCTGCGATAAAAACAACACTTAGTTGCAGATTAGTGTTTGCGGCTCTATTGTTCTACCAGTGAAGACTTTTTAGTACCTAACATAGGATACATTACGCCTGTAATCCCCAAAGAGGTTGGTAGAGATGTACACTGTACAGTCACTAGCAAAAATACCTATCACTTACGCAAGATTTAAAAGATATTATTATTTTCTCGGAAAATAAAGTATTCTCGAAACCATCTTCTTTATAAAAATCTTAAATTTATTCATTCTCGAACAGATATAATAAAATAAAAAAAACCGCGGGTCTAGGAGCATGAAAATTTGGTTAGCGTGGGTGTCAGCGCTGCAGCGTTTTAAAGCCGCCCACGTGATGAGCCTTTGACTTGGCTTCACATGCCATCGAGACATATCTCTCAGGCATACCAGTTTCCTCACGATGTTTTCCTTCACCGTTTTTAAAGCAATTGATAATTATACATAGGTACGCAAAAATTCAGAGGTACGTTACTTGGGTTTGAACTCGAGACTTATGACTTGGCAGTCTGACGATCACACCACTAGGCTATCACTGCTACAAGAGTAACAAGAGTTCAATAAATAACGGAAGTGAGCACTAAGGAACGAGTTATGAAAATTCATCCCGTAAAGAAGTTAAACGGAAGTAAGTAAAGTTCGAAATTCTGCCGATAGGAATCCCGTCGGGGGCACAGCTTGTTCTACATATTATTATCTAATACATAGATCTTTTCTAAAAGTTGCAAAGTTTTAGGGTTCCATACCCGAAGGGTGCCAAACGGAACCCTATTACTAAGACTCCGGTGTCCGTCCGTCTGTCAACCTTACTGTCAGCGAGCTGTATCTCATGAACAGTAATAGGTAGGCAGTTCAAATGTTCACAGATTGTGTATTTCTATTGTAGTTATAACCAAAAAAAATTGCAAGAAAAATACTAGTTTTCGGCGTTTTTTGCTAAAATTAAATATTGTATGGTGGTATGGAACCCTTCGTGTGCGATTCCAACTCACACTTTTTTTATTATCGAGTAAAACGCTTTTGATTTTTCCGTAACATCTCGGGATTTATTTTCATGTACAGTCATGAAAATAAATCCCGAGATGTTACGAATGAAAATTCCAAACCAAAATTGAAGTAACCTCACATTTCACCAGTTATGTCATTGCCCCTATGTACCTAACCATTTCCTTATTACCTTGTACTTGCTTAGTATTCTCCGAGTGTAACTTAATAACAGGGTTAATGCCCGGATTTTCACTGAAACGAAAAGCACAATTTTCTCTGGTCTTAAACTTGGTAACTTTACTGAGAGATTATAATTATTATACGATGAACAGAGAAGTTCTTTACTAATTTCCTGCTGAAAATTAAACTGTGTTATGAATAAAATATATTTTTAATTTCATTTAGATGTCAGCTGCGTTTCTCATGTTTTCATTTTCTATTATTTTTGACGTGATAACATCGAGTCTCGCATGACTACTAAGCTACTAAGCATGTTCGCACGGGTGCTTTCGCGACGTGTTACAGCCGAGTCGAGCGTTATGAATCTAGAGCGAGCCCCAGTGCATTCCTAAAAAAGCGCATTGTTGGATTGATACAATCAAAGATTGTAGATAATCAGGTGAATTATTATTGATGTAAATGTCGCAGTAAGATTATAGGGGTCCCCTATTTGATTTCGAAAGTTGATGATTCGATTTTTGTTATATCGAACACGGTGTGTCGATAATTTAGTTGTACGATGTTTAACTCCGAGCAAATAAGTTAGGTGAGGTTAAAACTATGACCCACTACGTCGAAATTGGTCGCAGTAACAAAATTAGGACACTCCGACACTTATGAACCGCTTTCATATAACTATATTACGGTATATAGCTATATCCCTAGAGATATCAGTATATCACGGCTTCCACCATCTTACTACGACATACACATCTTTTTCGGCTAGAAGCAGCCGAAAAAGATGTATACTTTGTTCCGTCAGTTTTTCTGTGTCGACCAAGTATCAGATATAATAACACATATTATTACTGTAGAATATCGATGCGTCATGCGCTATGATCTGGTCCCTTGAGTAGGTGTCGCGTTCCGAGGTCGCGAACCAACGCTGCGGCATTACGGTGGTCGACATGGTCGTATGAGATTTAAAAAGTGAATGTGGTCACTTCACCATCTTGATTCCCAAAAAAAAAACCTTGCATATTATTCTTTTTAGGGTTCCGTAGTCAACAAGGAACCCTTATAGTTTCGCCATGTCCGTCTGTCCGCGGCTTAGCTCAGAGACCGATGGTACTAGACAGCTGTAATTTGGTATGGATATACAGTCATATAAACGACGCCGACAAAGTGGTAAAAAAAATCTTTTTTTTTTTTTATTGTACCTCCCCTACACGTAAAGTGAGGATGGTTTTTTTTTTTCTCGTCAATCTCAGGGTGTGGGGTATCGTCGAAAAGGTCGTTTAAAAATAATGTGAGTTTGTTGACACCATTTTTTGGATTCAGGAATCCGTTTGCGGAATATTAAGCTTTAAAGTGCTAATTTTTGTTAGAGCCAAGTGTCCTCCCTCCTGCCAGCTAAATGGTTGGGTTTGGATACGTGAAAAAATTCACGGCTGTAGTATATATAACGAAATTAAAAGGAAAACTATCACCGCTACATAGGCTCCACAAGTTACCGAGTAATAATCGACCAACTTAAATTTGCAGTTGTAAAAACATGTTCTCCCATACATTATGTATGGGAGAACAAGTTTTTCAACTACAATGTTAAGTTTGTTTTTTAAATTCATCCCAACTACGGAACCCTTCATTGTGCATGGTACGACATGCACTTGTTTATGTTAAGGCATGATTTAGTATTGACCATACGTTTAGGCAATGGTAAATAAGAGCCACCTCGTAAAGGATTATTTTTTTAACCGACTTCTTCAAAAAGGAGGAGGTTCTCAATTCGTCTGTATGTTTTTGGGTATAATATAAGACTGATAAAAAAAAATGCAAATGATAATCTCCTTGACTGATATTTATTTGTAAAAAAAAAACAAAGGATTCTCCATGAGTTTATACTAATCGTGATCAAAATATATTTTGATGGATTTACTATGGTCATATAAGATAACAATTTTGTGTTTCCTGCTTCCCATAGCTTTCACGATTCCCAAAGTCGCCCTTTGATTAGGTATTAGGTATGTACATGTATACAAATAAATTATTGAAAAGAACACTTTTTAATACTTTCAGATCTAAAAAAAAAAGAGTTAGAAGCCACTACCTCACTTTCTAGGAATTCTCTCTCTGCAAAGACTGGAAAAGATTAAACTGAAATTCCCAGTTCTAGGAAATGAATTGGGAAGCCGTATTTCAAATGTCCTTATAATCGAAAAAGGTTCATTGATGTTTTCCAGTTCTCAGAATTTTTTCTTTTTTTATGGTTTCGGTGTGTATTTAAAAAAATGTGGTGATTAAATGTATTTTTGACTTAATTTCTCATAATCAATTATCGAAATTTGTTTACGAGAAATTCCAATTGGACAAGGACAATTAGTACCTTTATTTGGGTATTTTTTTAGGATTTTGCTATTTTTAGTAAAATCAAATTCATCTCGGTTGTCTTTAGTCGTGGCTAAGTAATAACAGCCGCACAGGTCGATCCACCGGGTTAAGCTACGCTTACCGGGGTTATTCCGTGGATGGGTGACCATCTTTACATAATTATCGAGATTCCACGAAAAGCACGAAGGCCATTGGTCCCGGCTGTCATTGACAGTCGTTACGGGTCGTCAGAAGCCCGAAAGTCTGACAACCAGTCTTACCAAGGGTAGCGTATTACCCAGTAACTGGGTTGTGGAGGTCAGATTGGCAGTCGCTACATGTAAAATACTGGTATTCAGCTGCGTCCGTTTAGACTGGAAGCCAACCCCAACATAGTTGGGAAAAAGCTAGGCAGATTGATTTTTATCAAATTCATTAAGAAATTGGACCTAGTCATATTTCAGACAAATTATGGGAGTAGTAGTAGAAGGAGGGAGGGTAGGAGAGACTAGACTAAACAAATTAAGTATATTAGATACCATGAAGGTCTCTCTAAGGTCATGTAGGCAGACTAAATGAAATTAATTAAGCCGCAACATATGGGTAACATAGTAGTCTCAATAGGAAAGACTCTTCACCTCTTTAGTAACAAATCATTACTAATTTAAATACAATTAATATGCGTACGTCGGTGACTTGTCTATCTGTTTTTAGGTTTAAAACACTTAAAACATCTGAACTAATTTTGATGAATTTGGCTTAAAACAGGATGAAGACATTAAATGAAAAACAAACCCATAAAATATGTATGAAATTAGGTGTTTGTATGAAAAAAATAAATATCTATGCTATTTATCAAGCTATACATTTCCAGTATACGCTGACCTCTCATTGTACGGAAATCCTATTTAATGCGAAATCATTCGTTTCAGCATAAACTGGAAATGTATACCCATGGTCCATAAGTAGCCGTGTGTACACTATATTGGGATTTTGTCAGTGAACTTGAAAACATTAGTAATGCTATAATAAGTCCTAAAACTCAACTACAATCATTAAAATACCTAGCTTTGGTACACATAATGCCTTCTGGTTTAGGTACCAACTAAACTTTCTAACTACTAATAAGATTAAATGTCAAACAAACAAAAGGCTTCACATAATTTGATCGAAATCATTATGAAGGTAAAATTACGTAGTTGGACCAATTGCGATCGCCACTATAAATTGGTCAGCGAAAGCCATTTCTCAACACTTTTCATACATATTTTGCAAGAGATTGTCGTGTAGCCGGTGGCCGTTACACTGAAGAATTTTAAAGTTTCAGGCAATAACCCCCACGCGTGCCTGAAACTACCGAGACTGCCCGTCCGGAGGGTATAAACCTCCGGAGGGGCAACCTGTATGTACGTATGTTTCTATTATTATTTAGGATATGTATGTATGTGTATCTATTTTAGTATTATTGTAAACTTATTATTTGCACCTACGACAGCCCCATTTTATATCCAGGCAAATCACTGTCCATTCCAAGGTTGCCTGGAAGAGATCGCGGATAGCGATAAGGCCGCCCATTGTATATTTTGTAGTGTTTGTTATTGTTTTTGTTATATATTTTTGTAGTGTACAATAAAGAATACATAAATAAACCTCTGTAGTTTAAAAATTTGGATGTATTGAAATTAGAGGCAATAATAAGCAGTAGCATAGTAAGCATATATAAGTATATTTCGTGGTCAACATTTTTCATAAGTCAGTTGACACAGTACAAAAACATATGCCGTAACTATAATAATTTGAATCGTGACAGGCATGTGCAACAGGTCAGTGCATACATATATGGGACCTCTTCCAATAGTATGTGCTCATGTCTTAAATCTTGAATAACATAATTTTATTTATGGCAACAGTTCATGAAACACGAAATACAAAATAGAAATAAAAAAGTGAAATGCTTTTAAAACAACAGTGTTTGTCTCACAGACAAACAGTGTACGGTGTGTATATACTTTGTTTACATACTCTGTTAAAAAAGGACATTGTAAACTTGTTCGAGACGAGAATGTAATGAATGTGAGGTCGGACACAGTTTTTTGAGTCCGAATAAAAAACAAATTCCCCGACTGTTAATTTTACATACACTATGAAGTAACAATAATGATTTTCCACAGTTTCTGGTTTCTCTGTTTGTCCCACTTAGCAACAATTTAGGGCCGGATTAATTTGGAAGTTTTGGTAACCTCGCGTGGGATAAAGGACGTAGAATTGTGTCAATCATGTGTAATAAGGGCCAATTTGTGATATCATTGAATTGCGGTGGTGGGACGGCTGTTACTTATGGAACTATGCTTACTGGTCTTGGATTACATTTCTTAAGAAATAAGCAGTACCTTTGTACTCATATTATAATTATGTCGTATCTCTATGTATTTTACTATGTGTACATAAATAAAAAAATGAATACATAAATCATTAAAAATAGCACCAATCACACCCCTTATACAAAATAATTATAACAACGTAACATCATGCCTGTAACCTCTGAAGGGTTAGGCAGAGGTGTACAACATTTCACCAGTTACGTTTAAAAGTCCCATGTAATGGGAATCAAGCATTAGCGCTTGCGACACTTGACCAATAAGGTAGGTCAGACAAAATAAGTATGGCTTTTTAATACCGTCTTTGATTAAAATTATGCAAAATTCAAAGTCAATAGATTAAAGTTTATGATTAAATAATTATAGGATTTTGTTTAATCTTAAACTTTTAGTTCAAAATCAGCGAGACTCAAAAGTTGTAGTAGGTCCCGGTTCAATAGAAGTTAATGTTTCGTAAAATCCATACTAATATTATAAATTCGAAAGTAACTTTTTATTTAGGTAATTTATGTTTAACTTTTTTTTTTTCTGCTTTAGTAGTTCTCGTTTTTTATTATTATTTTATCATATTTTTTTGTGGTTGGTATATCGGCGTGTGCTAGCTGACATATGGCTAATAATTAGATTTAAGTTTTATGTATGTAATGTAAATGATTTTGTATACTTTTGTATAGAATCAATTTTTCTCTAACTGAACAGACAGCTGTGCTGCTGGGGAGTTTGTTGCGCCACTTCTTCTTCCTAGCTATAGCACTAGGAAGTGGTGAAGGGTGGGCGTTTTGGGGGACTGTCTTATGTAATTTTGACGTTCGAAAAGTGCTGATTCTCAGCCTAGTTTGAATAAATGACTTTTGATTTTGATTTTGAACTCTGTCTGTCGGTCTGTATGTGTGTCTGTAGGTTACCTTTCACGCCTAAACCACTGAACGGATTTCGATAAAATTTCGCAAGGAGATAGATGGCATCCCGATTAAGGACAAAGGGTACTTTTATCGGCATACCACGCGGGCGAAGCCACGAGCGGAAGCTAGTTGTCTATATTTAGCATTTTCCCCTGTAACTTATATTTCGTGGTTTTTACATTTTCTTCCAGTTTACATAAAAGTTAAGAGTGAATCTCAATCATGTCTCTAATATAAACTCACTACCCTTGGCTAACGGACCGGTACCCTCTAACATTTTATAACCGCATAAAGAAAGTGCTACCGCATACTTTTTGGTATACTAAACTAGTAACTTTTTTCAAGTTAGGAAGTAGACGGTCCAAAGAGCTTTAATATCAAACTTCATTGATTTTTACAACATATTTACCACAGCACGCAGATAAACCAATAAAATATATATTTTACATAGAATTGAATAAAAGAATAACGTTTATTTGAACACAGTTCGTGAAACACAAAATACAATTACCAAAATAAAAAAGGTTTTAACAACAGTGTGTGCCTCAAGGCTGCGCCAAAGCGGTTCATTTCAGTATTAATGCCAGACAGATGCTATCTAATGGTTTTCTAATGAATCTTCAGAGACAATATTAGTTTAAGGGATTACAAACAGTTTCAATTTACTTACCGAATACATAATTTTAGACTTATAAAAACCCTGGTAATCAATAAAATACAATTACAAAAACAAAAACAAAAACGAAAAACAACAACAAAAACGGTTCAATCGAGTCGGGGTCATGTATTATGATGTGTCTACTATTTTCATTTATTGTTCACACTTCAAACAAGTTGTAAAGACTAGTTGTATATAAAACTTATCACAAATGTCAAGTCTTAAACAACGTCATTGCAATTAGACATGTTTATGACACGTCTATTACAAGACTTGTTGAAAACAAGTATCAAATAACTTGAGGTTGTTACATAATGCAAGACAAATAAAAAGCAATAATTACCTATCCTCGTTCAAACAGTTATTGCGAACACAAATTTAATTTAAGACCCTTGAGGAAGGAACACGCAAGTATCAATGCGATTGCGATCATCAACATACAAGGTTTTATTTACACTTGGCATGCGATCCTTTTCACTGGCAGAGCAACTTAAGCTTTGGCCACACTTAGGCGAATCCCGCGCGGGATACTGGATTGTATATTTATATTGAGGACCTCGAACAAAAGATGTAAGTACACAAAAAGATAATTAAGTTTTAGTCTAGTGCACTCCTGCCATTACAGGAGCCCACAGCATGCTTTAAAATAGGGTTCCCCTATCTGGCAGAATTTTGATGCTCCGAAATTTATTTGGCATAACACACTTGGCATAATCTTCTTTAAGCGAATATATATATGGCATAAAAATCATTTTATATAATTATTGTTTGGCCGAATGTTTATATGTCCGAATTTACAAAGGCATACTTTTAAGATGGCAGAATTTTATTTGGCATAATTACTTTTGGCAAAGCTTAATTTCGTTTCACATAACGTTTATTTAGAGCGACGATTATTTGGAATAATTTCACTTGGCATAATAAGAAGATGGCAGAATGTCATTTGGAATAATTTTATTAGGCATAATTATTGTCATTTCTATAAAATGTAATCATATTCTTAACCTTAAATTAAAATTAAAATATTGCCTTAAAAAGTCAATATGTTGTACTACAAAAGTTAGTGAAGTGACAGAACCGAATCGCTGCAAAACCGACAGCACGTAGTTTTGTCTGCCCCCTTATCGTACTCGCGTACTGAGGAGCAGGTGTGTGGTGAGCGTTACAACCATCTGCGACTAGAAGCTTGCGTGGGACCGCCGGAGCCCCGCAGCGCCGGAGCCGTGACAGAAACCATGCCTGCTGCATGTTGCATGCTTGCTTGCATGCTGCATGCATGGTGTGTGCTTTTTTGCATTTTTGCATTCTACATGCTTGCTGCATACATGCATGGTGTGTGCTTTTTTGCCTATTTGCATGCTACATGCTTGATGCATGCATGGTGTAAGCTTTTTTGCATGTTTGCATGCTTCTCACAGGTAAATAAGAACCACATAAATGTTCACAATCAACTGTTTAATTGAGTTCAGTAAGTAATACAAAGTAATATATGCAGAAAGAAAATTAAATAAGCATTTAAACCAAAAAAAACTTTTTACAAAAAAACAACCGACTTCCAAAGAAGACACTATGGGTATGAAAAGTATGCCAAAAGATAATTCTAACTGTAAACTTTCTGAGATATGATAGTTCTGCCTTTTAATGATTACCGATATGAAATGTATATGTTATGGACCAAGTGATAAATACGGGCATTTTTCATAATGCCCGCGCATTATGAATAATGACAAGCTACTTAGGGCAAAATAATAAATTATTATATGAACTTCCTTATTTATCACATTGCTTCGTCATTATAAATATTGCCCTGTGGTCTTTGGGCAATCTGATAATACTCAGGTATTTTGCACGGGGTGCGGGTATCGCGCGGGGTGGGGGCTCGCATTTCGGAGCCGCGCCCGCTCCAGTCCGACTAGTCAGTTTTAACAACAGTTTAACATTTAATTATGGTAAAGTCATCATATGTCTATGAATGGAAATATTTTATTTGATTTTAAATATTGATTCTGAAATGAAGAGATCCGTAGGAGAACCAAGGTAATCGGACATGTCGGTTACCTTGGTTCTCCTACGGAACATACATAGCCTGAAGTATTGCCAAACATAAGTGGCAGAATGTCAACTTTCAAATAGAGTTGAATTAAAATGAGTGAGTGTATTGAAGAGTGCTCAGTGAGTGAGTGTTTTTTTACTTTATCTTTAATGTGATGTAACCTAACTTAAGTTTCCTTTTACAAAAGCGATTCGCTTCTGGCACATCGCCGTTCGCTGCCGCGGCACGCTCGCTTCGCTCACTCGGCTCGTGCGTTGTTAGTCATACTCTAACCTAACCTAACCTATCGCAACCTTTTTTTTTTTTTTTTTTGGGTGGAAATCATCGTCGACTTCTCCCGCTCTGGGCGGAGCGGCGGACTATTCCGCAACCCTGGCAGGCATCGGTCCTAACGGACCCCGTCAGGTGTGCTGACATCTCTTTGAGGCGCGCGTGGAACATGACGCGCCATCGACCCGGGCCTGGTCCTTATCGGACGGCGAGCTACCCATTGCTCGCCGTCCGCAAGCCCGCGCCTATGGTGGCCGGGAATCCGCCTGGGATTCCCGACGCCCAGGGTGTCTCCAGCGACGGCGGCTAGGTGAGGGCGCGTGAGGGTGCAGGCTTTGCCTCTCCCTCACGCGTTCCGCCTCCTCCTTCGCAAGCATCACTGCTTCGCAAAAGGAGGTGACCGCCTCCCATGCCCTCTCGCTCCGTACCATGGCATGGCATGGCGTACCATGGTACCATGGCTTGGACCAGGGCCAGACGCGAGAGGTCAGTGCCACCAATCGCCTCCAGCATTACAATAATTCTACCAAATGAAACGTTGTCATACAAAAATTTGCTAATCGTTAGTTGTCAAAGTGAAACATCGGCGAAACGTTGGTTGGCAAGTGATAATCTGACAAAAAAAATTGGCAAAAAGGCAGGATACCAGGCCTATGTCCAGCAGTAGACGTCTTTCGGCTGAAATGATGATTGATTCTACGTTTGAAATTAATACTATTATTTTAAAATCTGGTTTTAATTATACTGCCCCATAGGTGACTAGCATTATAAAAAATGCCCGGTCAATTTGATTATTTCAATAGTTGTTATCACATTGCCCTCTCATATTGGGCATTTTTCAAACTGCCCGGGCATTTTTCATAATGTCCTAATAATCACTTGGTCCATAACATATATATGCCAAAAGACGATTCTGACAGTGAACTTTCTGCAATAGGTTCTACTTTTTAATTATTATGGATATGAAATTTATGCCTAAAGATGATTCTGACTTACAAAATTATGCGTTTTTAATGTATTATAAATGAGTGTATGCCAAACGATTTTCTGCGAAATGAAGTTTATGCTATGCGCTGTTATGCAAAATAATATTATGACATAAAAAGTTTTGCTATAAAGGGTAGAAGGGTAGATCCTTTAAAATATTGTGATGTAATAAATAGGAAGTCATCCGACTATTCGCGCCAGTCTGAGTTAGTAGATATAATCAGCGCCAGCAATTTGTGTCCCGCATCCCGCGCGGGATTCGCCTCAGTGTGTCCAGAGCTTAACGCCTCGTCTGTATTGTTTTAGTGCTCTTTGAACGAACAGTTATTAGTTCGATTGAACTAAGAACTAACTAAACTGATGTCGATTATTAAGGTTGAATCCATTTGCCTTTGTAACCGTTCGACATCTGGTGCCATTGAATTTTCTGTTACGTTCATGAAAGCTGAATTATAAATAACTTGTGATTAGAAATTACGTGCTTGATAATGTGGATTTACTTTCTTACTTTCTATGACATGGAATTCAATCGTTTTCTTCCTACACAATTACGAACTTTTTTAATCAACTTTACAAGATATGAGATTTCAAGTCCAAGAAAATTTAGGTAAACTGAATTAGATTATTAGATAGATTATTCGTTTTCAGGTCCTCTCTCAAGCATTTTATTCATAGTCCTGACATGGTTGATTTAAGGAAACAAGTAATACAAAGTTTGTAAACGATGACGTACATTTCAAGTCATTATAATACAATGTTCTCTCTAGTCGATTAGTGGTGCTCGTTCCATCAAATAATATTCTTTTGTCCATAAAATCCGTAGCACAAAAGAACAGCGCGGTCACTCAGACAAAAAAAACGACTATTTATAACAGGATATGTATAGATATAGAAATCAATAAATATTTAAGAAAGTTCTAGAAAAAAAATATGCCAAGGAGAAGGTCACAGTTTATTCCCTTGAGGGACACCGCCGTATTCTAGTGAAATTTTACTGTTTTGCTTTCGGATATTAAGAACTAATTTAGAAAACCCACACGTTTTCACCTTAATTGTAATGAAAAACAAAAGGTTAAATAGTCTTTATTTGTTATGAACTAGTTTCAATGTCTTAATTAGAACGTTCAGGTATCGTTAGCCTTTAGAAGGACATTTAAATGCGAAATGTGTAGCTTCGTTAGCATTGTAGCCTTGTTTCTGAGAATCGCAAAGACAAACATGCTCTGTTTTTATTTAAGTAACGCCAAGTAATACATGATACAATGTTAGAGTTATACTAAATTGTAAAGTTATGCACACTGAACAAAATTACTCAATCATGAATTTTATTTTATATTATTTATGTTTTTTTTTTTTTTTTTCTTGCAATTTTTACTTTATTAAGGAAACGGAACGGAAAGTTTTTATTATTCCAAACATTATACAAAAAGAACAACCATTTTGAAGTTATTAGGTACGAATCCTAGGTTTTTAAGTAAGTAAATTCTGAACCGGAAATATTAACTTGACACACTGTCATTTAAACATCAGTTTAAATGACAGTGTGTAAAAACAGAGCATGTTTGTCTTTGCGATTCTCAGAAACAAGGCTACAATGCTAACGAAGCTACACATTTCGCATTTAAATGTCCTTCTAAAGGCTAACGATACCTGAACGTTCTAATTAAGACATTGAAACTAGTTCATAACAAATAAAGACTATTTAACCTTTTGTTTTTCATTACAATTAAGGTGAAAACGTGTGGGTTTTCTAAATTAGTTCTTAATATCCGAAAGCAAAACAGTAAAATTTCACTAGAATACGGCGGTGTCCCTCAAGGGAATAAACTGTGACCTTCTCCTTGGCATATTTTTTTTCTAGAACTTTCTTAAATATTTATTGATTTCTATATCTATACATATCCTGTTATAAATAGTCGTTTTTTTTGTCTGAGTGACCGCGCTGTTCTTTTGTGCTACGGATTTTATGGACAAAAGAATATTATTTGATGGAACGAGCACCACTAATCGACTAGAGAGAACATTGTATTATAATGACTTGAAATGTACGTCATCGTTTACAAACTTTGTATTACTTGTTTCCTTAAATCAACCATGTCAGGACTATGAATAAAATGCTTGAGAGAGGACCTGAAAACGAATAATCTATCTAATAATCTAATTCAGTTTACCTAAATTTTCTTGGACTTGAAATCTCATATCTTGTAAAGTTGATTAAAAAAGTTCGTAATTGTGTAGGAAGAAAACGATTGAATTCCATGTCATAGAAAGTAAGAAAGTAAATCCACATTATCAAGCACGTAATTTCTAATCACAAGTTATTTATAATTCAGCTTTCATGAACTATAGCTGAGCATTTTTTTTTTGAACACCGCATTTTACTTAGTAAGTATTAGTTACGTAAGCACTTGTAAACTTTAGTTGTTGAAACCTTTTTTGTGGTTTTTATAAGATTCTACTTCAATTGATTGTTCACTTGTCGATAACAGTTAGTTCTTGGAATTGAACATTGAAAATTGAAAAGGTACTCCGCAATTCTGCTAAGGGTATACAATTACACATTCTTAACTCTTCAAAGATATTTGATATTTCGAGTGTAATTTATCTGGCGGCATTAGAACCCATCACTCTTGACTCATAATATGATGAGCTATCACTAATTATTATCATGAATCATGACAAACCATATTATATTGAACGACCTCCTTAACCTTGACCTGGCTTTCGATCAAGCGGTCAAGGATAATCATCTCTTCCGGGAGTAACTGCTTCATCATCCACTTAATAGTCTAATCTCCCAATAGGCCATGTACCAAAAGGAAACTCCGTAAAAAGGTTGATTCATGCTTACAAAAACTTTTACAAAAAATTCGGTGGCAAAAACGAAAATTGAAAAGCAGAGACACCGATTTCCGAAAATAAAGTTATTTTTCACTTTTTGGAAGTCGTTTTTTTTTTTTTTTTTTTTAATATTTTTATATTCTATTTATTTGGGAAAATAAACGGTTGCACATTACAGTAATGTACAGTAATGTAAAGTCATAAAATTGAGCTACAAAGTGAGTAAATATGTATACAACGTTGGTTTAAGTATAATATTATATTTATTTACTCTTACCACTTACATTAGATTTTAAAGGTAGGAACCCAATACAATTTGTCATTTATCCATCCGAGTAGAGCCGGGGGAATAGCTAGAATTAAATATTTCAATGTTCAGTTTTTATTGAATAAGCCAATGTAATTAATTATCCTCTCAATTGTGCGCGTCGCGGCGACGCTGTAAACTTTCTAGCCACATTCAAGAACTAATCCATAATAAATTCAAATATTTTAAAGCGGAACTTAAACTATGCCAGAAAGCCTTTTATAATGTTAAATATTATATTGAGGACAAAAAGGCTTGGGATTGAGCTGCTCCAATTTTACACGGTGAATCTTGTTTTCTTTTATTTTTTTCTAATGGTAACTTTATACATACACAATGACGTGAATATTTATCTATATCATCATCTAGTTTTTAAAATATGATTGGCATGTAAAAGTGTTTGTAAAAACTTACTTGCAGAAATAAAATCACTTATCATTCATTTTTACCAATTTGACAATGATTTGGCACAGACAGACTCAAACTTTCATGAATAACCTGCTTTTATATTAAAACAAAGATAAATCAAAACCCTTTCTGTCCAGTCCTAGACTTACTATGGTAACAAATACGAATATAGTACCGAGAAATATATTCAAACAAGATGCGACAAGCATGCATCTATTTACCGTGTTGTGTGTCGTGGGTGCTGAGTTAACAATGTGTTCCTATTAGTCCAATCTCGTCTAACTATTTGTATACAACTCTTGGCTTGAATAGCAGAACGATACAGTTGGAGATGTGAATGGCGATATTCTAATTCATGGCCTATAAACGGGTACAAACTTCGGGTAACAAAATGTTCATCATAGACATAATAATGATTAAAATGGGAAACTAAGTACAATCTATATTATGACATAGTTAATGGTTACTGTGGTAAGTAAAACAGAAATTATAGATTCGCCGCGTCAAAAGATGGTCGCGTTTCTGTTTCGTTTTGACACCTGTGACACACAATGACGCAAGAACTTGACTTGCTTGCCATGGAAACATTATTATTGTGTGAGCTCACTTTTCTCAGTATGGACACTTTTTCACGCGACTGGTAAGAGTATATTATCTAATAATTTTACTGTCAAAGATCTGCGAATGACAGCCGAGACCAACGGCTAGGTATACAATATTCAAATTCAAATTCTTTATTTCAAACGCGTTCATAGTGTTAGTATCAACAAAATAACTTAATAACTAGTTTTAGTAATAAGTAAACAATAAGTAAATACCAAAAGCTAAGGATTCTACAATGTATTGTAAACATAAATAAAAACATTACTAAACTTAGGAAGATGAATCCTTCAAAAGTAATGCAGTACCTAGTATCTGTCTTATTGAGCTGGGAGGAACAAAGTCTTAAGGCTCGTACAAACAGGTGCGATATCGCAGGCGCGACAGGCAGCGGTACCTTCGACAAAGGTACCACTGCCTGTCGCGCCTGTTTGCACGAGTCTTTACTTTCATAAACTTCGTAGAAAATATACTTATTATTATTATCATCAATACAATATTATTTGAGAAACAAGGTAGTTTCTATAACTTCTTCAGCTGCTATTTCGAGATAAATATAAAGCCAGGGATTATTTTGTCTGACTCGTTCGTTCGTTCGTTAATAATAAAGGCAAATAAGTTAACGTCTTTCGACGGGTCAATAATTTCATATTTTGCTTTATACTCTGTTCATTTGATGTTAACGGTGTGACAGACCACTTTCATAAATGTATCATTTAAAGCATCATAATATGTACACAGTATACATAATACGTTCCAAGTGTAGAAGATCCTGGCATTATTACCATAATAAAAAAATATATATATAGGTCATATAATATTTAAAAGCTAAACTGAACCCTAAATGTCACCAGCGAACCGTTTTTTAAAACAACTACCAAAAATACTTTGGGGCTTAAAACTTGAAATCGCGTGTTAGCACGAGCAGATTGTGCCTTTTCGGTACAATAAAACCTTTTCTGTTTGGACCAGTGCACGAAAGTACGGTGACACGAATTTACCTTCAGTTTTTGTGTAGTAGGTAAAGAGTAAATAACTCTGTGAACTCAGAAACCCGTAAGATTTGGCTTTTGTTTCCATTTTTCATCAATTGTGCCTTTGTGCCTCTGCCTCACCGCTCTTTGCGGTGTGACTCTATCGACAGCTCACTTCACGCTCACTTAACCTACGTTTCACGGTGAGGCAGAGGCACAAAGGCACAATTGATGAAAAATGGAAACAAAAGCCAAATCTTACGGGTTTCTGAGTTCACAGAGTTATTTACTCTTTACCTACTACACAAAAACTGAAGGTAAATTCGTGTCACCGTACTTTCGTGCACTGGTCCAAACAGAAAAGGTTTTATTGTACCGAAAAGGCACAATCTGCTCGTGCTAACACGCGATTTCAAGTTTTAAGCCCCAAAGTATTTTTGGTAGTTGTTTTAAAAAACGGTTCGCTGGTGACATTTAGGGTTCAGTTTAGCTTTTAAATATTATATGACCTATATATATATTTTTTTATTATGGTAATAATGCCAGGATCTTCTACACTTGGAACGTATTATGTATACTGTGTACATATTATGATGCTTTAAATGATACATTTATGAAAGTGGTCTGTCACACCGTTAACATCAAATGAACAGAGTATAAAGCAAAATATGAAATTATTGACCCGTCGAAAGACGTTAACTTATTTGCCTTTATTATTAACGAACGAACGAACGAGTCAGACAAAATAATCCCTGGCTTTATATTTATCTCGAAATAGCAGCTGAAGAAGTTATAGAAACTACCTTGTTTCTCAAATAATATTGTATTGATGATAATATTAATAAGTATATTTTCTACGAAGTTTATGAAAGTAAAGACTCGTGCAAACAGGCGCGACAGGCAGTGGTACCTTTGTCGAAGGTACCGCTGCCTGTCGCGCCTGCGATATCGCACCTGTTTGTACGAGCCTTAAGACTTTGTTCCTCCCAGCTCAATAAGACAGATACTAGGTACTGCATTACTTTTGAAGGATTCATCTTCCTAAGTTTAGTAATGTTTTTATTTATGTTTACAATACATTGTAGAATCCTTAGCTTTTGGTATTTACTTATTGTTTACTTATTACTAAAACTAGTTATTAAGTTATTTTGTTGATACTAACACTATGAACGCGTTTGAAATAAAGAATTTGAATTTGAATATTGTATACCTAGCCGTTGGTCTCGGCTGTCATTCGCAGATCTTTGACAGTAAAATTATTAGATAATATACTCTTACCAGTCGCGTGAAAAAGTGTCCATACTGAGAAAAGTGAGCTCACACAATAATAATGTTTCCATGGCAAGCAAGTCAAGTTCTTGCGTCATTGTGTGTCACAGGTGTCAAAACGAAACAGAAACGCGACCATCTTTTGACGCGGCGAATCTATAATTTCTGTTTTACTTACCACAGTAACCATTAACTATGTCATAATATAGATTGTACTTAGTTTCCCATTTTAATCATTATTATGTCTATGATGAACATTTTGTTACCCGAAGTTTGTACCCGTTTATAGGCCATGAATTAGAATATCGCCATTCACATCTCCAACTGTATCGTTCTGCTATTCAAGCCAAGAGTTGTATACAAATAGTTAGACGAGATTGGACTAATAGGAACACATTGTTAACTCAGCACCCACGACACACAACACGGTAAATAGATGCATGCTTGTCGCATCTTGTTTGAATATATTTCTCGGTACTATATTCGTATTTGTTACCATAGTAAGTCTAGGACTGGACAGAAAGGGTTTTGATTTATCTTTGTTTTAATATAAAAGCAGGTTATTCATGAAAGTTTGAGTCTGTCTGTGCCAAATCATTGTCAAATTGGTAAAAATGAATGATAAGTGATTTTATTTCTGCAAGTAAGTTTTTACAAACACTTTTACATGCCAATCATATTTTAAAAACTAGATGATGATATAGATAAATATTCACGTCATTGTGTATGTATAAAGTTACCATTAGAAAAAAATAAAAGAAAACAAGATTCACCGTGTAAAATTGGAGCAGCTCAATCCCAAGCCTTTTTGTCCTCAATATAATATTTAACATTATAAAAGGCTTTCTGGCATAGTTTAAGTTCCGCTTTAAAATATTTGAATTTATTATGGATTAGTTCTTGAATGTGGCTAGAAAGTTTACAGCGTCGCCGCGACGCGCACAATTGAGAGGATAATTAATTACATTGGCTTATTCAATAAAAACTGAACATTGAAATATTTAATTCTAGCTATTCCCCCGGCTCTACTCGGATGGATAAATGACAAATTGTATTGGGTTCCTACCTTTAAAATCTAATGTAAGTGGTAAGAGTAAATAAATATAATATTATACTTAAACCAACGTTGTATACATATTTACTCACTTTGTAGCTCAATTTTATGACTTTACATTACTGTACATTACTGTAATGTGCAACCGTTTATTTTCCCAAATAAATAGAATATAAAAATATTAAAAAAAAAAAAAAAAAAAACGACTTCCAAAAAGTGAAAAATAACTTTATTTTCGGAAATCGGTGTCTCTGCTTTTCAATTTTCGTTTTTGCCACCGAATTTTTTGTAAAAGTTTTTGTAAGCATGAATCAACCTTTTTACGGAGTTTCCTTTTGGTACATGGCCTATTGGGAGATTAGACTATTAAGTGGATGATGAAGCAGTTACTCCCGGAAGAGATGATTATCCTTGACCGCTTGATCGAAAGCCAGGTCAAGGTTAAGGAGGTCGTTCAATATAATATGGTTTGTCATGATTCATGATAATAATTAGTGATAGCTCATCATATTATGAGTCAAGAGTGATGGGTTCTAATGCCGCCAGATAAATTACACTCGAAATATCAAATATCTTTGAAGAGTTAAGAATGTGTAATTGTATACCCTTAGCAGAATTGCGGAGTACCTTTTCAATTTTCAATGTTCAATTCCAAGAACTAACTGTTATCGACAAGTGAACAATCAATTGAAGTAGAATCTTATAAAAACCACAAAAAAGGTTTCAACAACTAAAGTTTACAAGTGCTTACGTAACTAATACTTACTAAGTAAAATGCGGTGTTCAAAAAAAAAATGCTCAGCTATGTGCGTTAAAATTTATAATAGGTTACAAACAGACATTCAAAATCTCCCCCTACCAAAGTTTAAGAAAAAGCTTAAAGAGCTACTGCTTAAAAAAATGATTTACTCGGTAAATGAATGGCTACAGGAATAAGGAAAATATTCTATATATAAATATTTTAAATAATGTGTGTTGTGTATTATTAATTCAACGTAGAAATGACTGAGTTTTATTGGCATTTGACAATGTATTTTACTAGGCACATAATTATTTTATTGACATTATATAAGACTATGAATTTCGGAGACACGTATTGGCTAAGACCACGGGCTAAGACTAACCATTATTTATATTTCTTTATTCCTTTTTACTTTTAAGAAAACGATTCACATGCCATACCACAGGCTAAATAGAATTATAAGACCAAATAATGTAACATGGAAACCACCGATTGTATTTACTCTATTTATACGTGAATAAATGAATTTGAATTTGAATTTGAATTTGTTTCTAACTGAGAAAATCGCATTTACTAAAGACATTAGAAATAAATATTACTTAAATTCGAAGAGATATACATTCAAAGATAAATATATTCTTGGAGCTGAATATTGGTTTATGTTATTAGATCGTACTGACTTAGGTATATTTACGTCTTAAAAGTGCCTAGCTGAGAGAAATAGTAGTAGCTGCCATTCAATATTGTATCATATTATATACACTTTAACATTTGTTTTATCATTGACGTCTTTTGTTTAATTCCTGATTATGTGATTATTGGTTCACAATATATGATTAAAGAAACGTGGGGCCAAATTCTGGTCTCGCCATTGTGAGTTTATGTCATTTTTTGTATTGTTTCTGTCAAATGAATCTGTCAAAAATTCACAAAGGATACCATTGCAACGTTTGTAAAATAGGTAGACTTGGTCCTTGATATAAACAATTATTATCAATCATTATCACCTCTTCTTTGGTTGAGGATGAACATTGACTTTATTCATTTGTATTATCACCGACGCGACGTCCATTCTTGCCTTCTAGGAACTGATATATATCTATTGCTTCATATGATTAGATCCTATCCACGTATTTGCCTGCATCATTACAAGAACTCGACGCGCAGTGATGGAAAGGAGCAGCAGAAATGGAAAGGATAATAACCAATCAATATTTCCACTTCTCTGTCTGATATTGTACGTTTATTTATTTGAAATTAAATGAAGTTGTTTATTCTGTAAATAGGATATCGGAATCACTTTCATATTAATAAAATAAAATAAGCTAGATGAGGTCGGCGTTTCCTATCTGACTACTCTGAGAAGAAAGGCCGAAACAAACTCAGAGGTCGCAGTCTCTTTTAAGGTCCAGACATATTCTTGGTCAGGCCATATGAGCACCATGTAGATTAATGTCTGAAATGGTCTTTTGGTAATTAAATAGCTTCTTCCCGCGACTTCGCATCGTCCGCCCCCGTTATAACTTCGTTTCCCTTTAGCATTCTTTCTGACATTTACGCGTTTTTCTCGGCTACTAAGTGTCCTAGCGTGATGTTAAATAGTCTATAACCTTCTGCAAGAATTGGGCTATCATATGCGAAAAGATTTTTCAAATCCGACTGGCAGTTCCAGAGATTAGCGCGTTAAAAATAAACAAAGAAATAAACTCTTCAGCTTTATTATGTGTTGATGTAAATTAAATTATTTGCGCACTAAACGTAGGTACAATGCTTAATATTGACTTTAGTCATTTGTTTTAACATGATTCTTATTCGTATTGCTTCATAATATGATTAGATCATATTCTCATATATTCATATAATATTTACCTACATCATTACAAAAACTCACAAGACCACGTGTAAAATTATAATCACGAAGACGGAACAGCGTGCTCCCGTAAATCAAGCGTCCCCTTGAAGTCATATTAGTCTGATCGCCTGCTTATCCTTCCCGGACACGGACAACGAGCTCTAACTGGAAACGTAATTGACCACCTGTTTCTTTGAGGTGGGATAGCTATTGAAATTTAAATTGTTTTGGTTATTCAGCTAGGTTATTGGGTAACACACTTACAATAGCAATACCTTTCACTTTGACGGTTCAATAACATTCATTGTGATATGTATGTTGTCAAGCAGACGATTTTTGATTATTTCAAGATTATGAAGCCTATTAGATCCTATTCTGATGGAGTATGGATTTCCTTCAAAATCCTTCCAATTCAAGGTGTTTTATGCAATTAGGGTGCAGTTTTCACTTTGCACTCTTTGAAAGTTTGGATGTTTTTTAGTTCCAATTATTTTGGGATTGGTGTCGTTTTGGCTATATAAGTGTAACCTGCAGTTCTATGAAAACTTTTGTGCAGTATTCTTGAGTGCAGCTATCTAGTGTTTTGCTTTGAACATATCTGAATTCCTGGTATCCAAACGGTGACAATAAAATAAAAGTGATATACATAAATGGTCTGAGTGCAGCTTTCTAGGGTAAGCTAGCGCATATTGTTTATTTAGTATTGAAAAATGTTCACGAATTGCCTTACAATTTCATCTTATTTATTATTATTATATCCAAAATATTAATACGACTAAACAAATGGTTAATTTTGGGTTCACTTTAAAATTAACTATTCAAAAATCTAGAGCAGACATGAAAGCCTATGTCTGCTCTGATTAATTGGCTACAAGCGCCGCTAATGATAATTGTAGGTGAAATGTTTACCAATATTTAGTTCTGGATTCATACCAACTTCAAAAGCAGTACGTTTATTTTCATTGGAATTAGACCGAACACAAAGTTACCTAGCTACCCTGTTACTTCCACCCGATATCTCCAAGGTCTGTCTCTTCATATAAATGACAAAATCTATAAACTAATAAATTACGACTATCTATTGAATGGATACTAGGTACCTACCTATTGTATTTGTAAACTGTAACCGCTGAACTACGTCTAGACATGATAATCTTTAACTGTATTGATTTTACGTAATTTTCGGTTTTCAGTATCATAACACTCTACCACGCTAATGTAGACGTGCAAAAAATTCATGTAAGAATTTTGTATTTTTACATATCACGTCACACTAGTATATTTTGTATAATTTTCTATCTCTCACATTCTTTCTTTCTGTTTATTTTTTATGATTCACACTGTTCACACACATCACGTAGAAACTAGATTATTATAAATAATAATTACGAAGCAGAAACAGAACTCGACACTGATGATAAAGAGCCAGCTACAGTGCCGGTAGATCTAAACGATATTGTTGAAGGAAAACGTGAGGAAACCCACACGGTTATGATAACATCTAATATGTTTAATGCCTTAGAGTACGGAAAACGCTATCGAGCATCGTTTGTCATACTGGGTTAGAATAGCGAGGTGATGTAAACATTACGATTGCTAAACTCTTTGTCGACTATAATTATTATTCTGGCTTATTTTTGGGACCGTTTAAATTCAGGAGAGAGGCTGTCACGTGATCATAATAACGAGTTTTTAAATGCTAGTTTTAATTATTTTTATTTTTATTATAAGCCCATTTTTTATTAAAGGTGTTATACCTTCAGTTTGGGACGCAACGTGCGTTGATACTCTTGCGCCATCCCATCTTCCTATCTCGGCGTGCTGTGCTGCCGCTGCGGAAAACCACAAGCGGCGAAAGTATATATTTATAGGTAATTATATTTTCCGTTTGGGGTTGAAACCCTAGGGCCGTGGTCCGAATGCTCATAGTTTGTTCAATGAAATCTCCAAACGACTTTTTGACACTTCCCGTGACCCAAGGGCTGGCTTTTACCTTTGCCAGAGGCTAAGCATTGCCATACAATGTGGCAATGCCGCCAGTCTCTTGGGTACAACCAACAGCGATGCGGAGTAATTTTTCGACGCCATATTTTAGTTATTAATTGTTTATTTGTATAGTTAGTTTTTATTAATATTAGTTTGGATTTCATTAGTTAATTAATAGTTAGTAATTGTATAATATATTGTTTATTTAATTGGATTGTCATTGATATTATTAGGTCTATATGACCTTTGCAACCGTCATCAGTCTCTTGCCCGTATCCCAATTTATTTCGGGTAAGCGTAACATGTATTTTTCTTCCATAGTTCTCCATCAATTCTTAGCGTGTCGATTGCAATCTAAATGGACTTGGCCCAGAATTCGGCCACGTGTTTGGCGCCATCCCTAGCGGCCATCAGTTCCTGTAACGTGCAGCTGACAGGACACGCAGGACACGATATTAAGTGCCTCATCGTTTGTGGAACAGTACCTACCTACCTCATTAAATTCCAAAGCAGAGTCTTCTATGAATCTCCACCTGAACAGGTTTCCTTGCTTCGGCCAACCTAGGTTAATCATGTTCAGATGGGAGATCTTCAGCAATTGGAACGAATGGGTAAGGAAACACTGTCTCGCCACAGCTTTCTTTTGATCAATCTTCTCCATGAGACCTTTGCAACCAACAGCAAAAATGATTTTTACAAAGTATTGATAGAAAAGAAAATTATATACGTACTAATAAATCTACTGTAATTGAATATGTTCCGCGATGCGTCCCTTAGCAAGCTTGAAAGTGAAGCATTCTCGAATAATTAGCTCACATGGGAATTTGTAATTTATCGTAGGGATACTAACAAGAAAGATGTATAAAAAACATGGTAATAATATGTAAGTAGGTCACCCACTTTGTAGATATTTTGTTATTTGAAACTGTATGACTCGACAGACGTTTTCCTGTCCAAATCTTAATATTAGGTCTTTACCTATGAAATTGCCGTTCTGCAGTACTGGCCATTTCAAATCAAAATAATTCTTGTTTGGCTAAGAATTCTAATTTCAAATTAATTTTATTTTAAAAACATGGATATTTTTTTCCAAAAGTAGTCATTTCTTTATTGATTAGTGTTACATTTTCATCGCATTTCAATCTTTTTCGTCATCATGGATACGTTAAAAATTCGAGTAATTATGGAATATGAGTACCGTCGTGGCAGCAACGCGGCACAAGCGGCACGGAACATCAACGACGTTTACGGAGCTAACACTACAAAACAACGCACCACCTGTTATTGGTTTGCTCGCTTCCGTTCTGGAAATTTCGACCTGAAAAATGAACCTCGCGGTCGTCCGAAGACTTTGGTCGACAATGACGAATTAAAGGCGATTGTGGAAGCTGATGATACACAATCTACGGCTGAATTAGCAGCAGCTTTCGACGTTAGCGTCAAAACAATATTGGTCCATTTGCGTCAAATTGGCAAGGTAAAAAAGCTTGACAAATGGGTGCCCCACGAACTCAATGATCGCCGAAGTACGCGTCGAGACGTACCTTGCACTGCTCAACAGACACACAAATGAAGGAATTTTGAACCGCATTGTTACCTGCGATGAAAAATGGATTCTGTTTGATAACCGCAAGCGCTCAGCAAGTTGGTTGGATCCTGGTTCAGCACCTAAACAATGCCCTAAACGAAAACTTACCCCTAGAAAAGTGATGGTCACTGTTTGGTGGTCTAGCGCCGTTGTGATTCATCACAGCTTCTTACCAAACGGGGTGAGCATTACTGCAGATGTGTACTGTGAAGAACTGTACACAATGATGGAGAAGCTGGCGCATCTCCAACCAGCATTGGTCAATCGCTCGTCTCCGCTGCTCCTGCACGACAACGCGCGACCTCATACTGCACAGCAGACGGTCTCCAAGTTGCAAGAACTGGGGTTGGAAGCTCTCCGTCATCCGCCCTACTCACCAGACCTTGCGCCTACAGACTACTACTTTTTCCAGAATTTGGATAACTTCTTGGCGGGAAAAAAATTCAATACCCGAGAGGCAGTACAAAATGCCTTTGAAGAATTTGTTGCCTCCCGTCCAGCTGATTTCTTTAAGAAGGGCATCAATAAACTGCCACTGCGATGGCAAAGATGCATTGATTGCATGGGTGATTACTTCGATTAATACAAATAAAAAATTCATGAAAAAAATTCGTTTAAATTTTTTCATACAAAACGGCAATTTCATAGGTAAAGACCTATTAGTTTACACTAATCCCATAGAAAAAAGGACGTTCAGTTCGTCCCGAATTTGAAAATTATCCAGGAAACATTTCCAAATTTTCTTTCCATAAAAACCTAATAAATATTACGAACGTTTTCAAACAAAAAATAGCCAAATCGTTCCAGCCATTCTCAAGTGATACGCTTACCAACGAACAGCAAGTAAATTTTATTTATATAGATATACGGTATCAAGACCCAGCGAAAATCAACACATAATTACAAATGGCACTTTGCCACGACATCAAAACAGACACAGACATTTCCAACAGAAAAGTTTAAAAAAAAAATGAAAATCCACCGTCAATTAGTTCCGTCTACGTCGAGACTCTCATTAAGGTAGTTCCACATCCGCATTTCATTGTGTACACTATGTCGCGTCAAACGTAACGTTTCAACGTAACGTTTCATTTCAAACTACGATGGTGGAACTCGGTTTTTGACGGGAAGTCTTTCCTTAGCTAGGTACATCGTTCATCGATGACGATGACTCATGTGGGTATGAGTACCGGTATTGAGGACATTAAGAGGAAATAGGGTCGGTCTTTTTCTCCATACAAAAAGTTATAATTCGAGGTTCGGCACTCGTCCATTTCCTCCTCCAATATTGGACCAATTTGAAAGATATTTTATAAATTGAATAAGAAGTATATTTACTGTGCCCTATGTTTTCCGTTTTGATGATACATTATCTGTAGAAGCACTAGAACCCTCAAATGCTCAAAATTGGCTGTTTAGACCGCTGTCATCAGAGGCCTATTGTACAAAGCGCACAGTAAATATCCTTCTTATCATACACACACACTCAATCATAAAATATTTAATTTATAAAATATCTATTATACCCAATTAGCTTTTGCCCGTGGCTTCGCCTGCGTGGATGTCGGAAAATATCGCACGGGTGGTACTACCGGGATTCAAAGTAGGCTATGTGTAAATCAAGGTAAACAATGTATTAACTCCATAATGCATTTTTTTCATATAACTCTATTGGTTTACGCAGCCTACGCCACGAAGTTCCCAATCGGAAATTTTTTTTTCGACATCTTCATCATCATCGTCATATTTCAGCCAATTTACATAAAATCTTAATGAATTATACACCTAAACGTTCCTCAGAGTTCCTCATGAATCACTGCATCTATTGGTGAAAATCGTATGAAAGTCCGTTCGGTAGTTTTTGAGTTAATCGCGTTCAAGCAGACAGACGCGGCGGAGGACTTTGTTTTATAATATTATGTAGTGATTCAATTTAGCTTTCACGTGTGACTTAAGATTTAAGGGTTAACATTTTTGAAAATTAGAATAAAGATAACTGTGAATTCACAAAGAAATTATCTGAGGAGACTTGAACAAAGTTGGTCAACAGAAATCGAAGCAAACTAAATAGAAGAAGTTATAAGAAAATATAACTATCAAATTCAATTGCAGTTGTCCACTCCACAGGCCAATGGAAAGTAGATAGTATTATTGGCAAAGTTTATTTTAAAGACTCGCAGTATTTTTAAAGACTTACGAACTTAAAAAGTTCGAATCGCAAGGATTTTTTTTTTAACAAAGCTGGGAACTATGCTGACAGTTTCTTCAAATTCTTTGAGTTTTGTGATATTTTTTTATATTGGGCTTTAGCCTAGTTCTTATGTTTTAGATACCAGCTGTTTGTCAATTGATAGCAATTGAAATTTAATTTTCTTCTAATATTAGAAGAGGGACATCCATAATTTTGTCTTGTATTAGATAGACTCATTTCTAAAAATTCACTTAATGTTACTTATCCAAATGGGAATAGTTTTATCGTAGGTATTATTTAGGTACCTACCAATAGCCAGATTAGAACCAGTATGTATGACGTAAATAGGCACTGAGATTTTTGCAATTAAAATAGTACAGTGAATAAATAGATGAAAAAAATATATAGCACTGAACAATCTACGTACCTAATTATTGAACGTGTAAAAAAAGAAAGGGTAGGAAACCTTGAAACTATCCATATCCACCTAATATAACAAAATTATGACAACTCCATCAATTTGCTACAGCAATTTCGCTTTTACCACTAAGTCTTTAATGATTGAAAACAAACTTACGTACCATCACAATAATAGCATGGCACAACAATCCTTAACACAACACAACACAACACTGTAACTTCGCGTATCACTATTTACACCGTAAGCCGGTCGGTTCGAACCCCGACGTAGTTTTGAACTGAAAACTTGCTGCAAAAGCGGTTCGCGTGTTAAGCCGCTAGCAACTAACAGCAAGCCAGTTGCACATAACATTTGAATAAAAAATTAGGCCTGACAAAAAATAAATAATAATTTTAAAAAGTTTTTTTTTTTGTTATTTTTTCTGCTGAGAATGACGTGCTACTTGTAGTATGATTCAGGATTAGTAGTTAGAATTCTAGTGTGTCGAATTAAATTGTTTGTTGATGTCCTGTTGCCATGGTTACGCCAGGAGTTGTACTTTTTGTTTGAGACGGAAAAAGTGTTTGAGAAATGTGTTTCTGCTTTTGTTGTTCCAATCTGAGTAGTTTGTTTACGTCTTAGTTTTAATGGTTTTGTATTTTCTAACTTAGATTAGGCTGTAAAAATCTGAGGAGTTTAGTGAATACCTATACCTATCTGAAACATAGTCTGATTTTAGTACCCCATAAAAGCGGAGATATTAATTTGTTGAAAAAACCTAATTTAGAATTCAGTTTCAGAATAATAAATTCAAAAGAAAAATGAGAGTAATCACAAATTATGATGCCCAATAGTCATAAAAAAAGTTTAATTTTATTTTTTACATTCTTTTGGAGAAGCGACTCGTAAAACTGAGACATTTCTCACATAATAACTAGCCGGCTCGTAAATTAAAGGTACTTATAGCTAATATTGAATTTTACAACGTCCTAGCAGTAACTGTTACAGTTCTCTTTAAAATTTATCCGAGTTTTAAGCTGTGATATGAAAACCTTATCATACATAAATTAAGGGTACCTTAGTTAATCGATTTTGTTAGCTGTAATCTTTAATTACTCCGGTTTATCCTGTAAAAATCTCACTGTGAAAACTTAGGTGAAGTGAGCTTAAAGTGAGCTGGCATTCCAACTGATTCTAACAATTGACAATATTGACAGCTCACTTCACCTAAGTTTTCACGGTGAGATATTTACAGATTAGCACTAGATGCAAGGGATCGATAGTATTGACAATTCTCTTCACCTAAGTGTTCACAGACGGCTGTAATTTTACCAGTAACCGTGATTTATCCCCTGTTGCTGAAAGTCGGCTTCAGTAATCCTATTCTATATAAGTAAATTCTTTCTAAATCTCATGTTAATTAATGTGATTGGTTGTGGCCTTGTGGGTGTGGTAAACTTATTTGCTTAGAACTTTTTATGAGATTAAAATTGGTATTTAGTTATTATCAACTAGTTTAGGTTCTGCCACCTGCGTGAAATTTATTGTTTTAAACTATTATTGAGAGACTTTATTATTTATGATTAGATTGAAGGAAAGTCGGATACCAACTTGACCATTGACATACACCTATTTGCATTAGATCGTGCATATACGAGTAAAAAAAAGAAAGAGACTTTTAGAAGCCATTGGTATTAAAAACCTTGATTATTTATTGAAGTTTTGAAGTTATTATTTATAGAAGTTTAGATCAATGTTTTCTCTAAACTATATCTTACCATACAATTGTGAGTTCGATTGCTAACTATATTTCCATAAAAAAGAGGTTCAAAAACTTTTGTTACACATCATTTTCTATTAACGCCGATGACGCATCAAAACGGGCTTAAAAAAATGTTGAGCATCCCTCCATGAACGTCGGTGTATCAGTAATATGACATTTGAGTGCGGCACTCGCGACGTCGCCGCCTCGGCAGCGCTGGCACGCGACATTGACCAGCCCGCGACCTTGGGGAATCACAGGAATTGTCGTGAACGTAGGAAGAGGAGTCACATGTACGCGTTGTACAGGGGCTTGTATACGGTAAAAAAAGGATAATGAATCATTTTGGATTTTGCGATTTGAATGGAAATAAACAGCGATTGCTTTTTTTTTGCTTTGAATTCTCGAGCTAAACTTACTTGCACTCAAAATATTTTACTATACAATAAATTAATAAAAATACAACGAACAGAATTACGGTTGGTGGGTACTTTCACAAAAGAAAATGCTCTTCTAAAAATACAATAACCGAATATCCAATCATGACGTGAATTATTTTCAATCAATTTTATTATTCTATGCAGGTACCTACTAACCCATCACAAAAATTCCATAAAACAAAAAATTCAATAAAATCTCTGTACTTTTGTGTTCTAAGCGTTCGCAGCATATTTACACGCATTGGGTCGAAGTCATAACAGTATTTTTTCATAACACCAGTTTATTTATTAGTAAGAGTCATTGAACCCTTTATGTTATGTCCCCACGCAACGTTTAAGGAACCAACGAACTTTATTGAAATAATCAAACTGTTTCATATCTATGTGTTGTTAAATTAGTTTTGTTGGAAGGCAAAGAAGCGTGCTGTGGGCCTAGACAAGTGACAATCGCTTCGAAAGCGTTTCGTATTTCTACAACAACTTTCAACAGGATTGACATTCGCTTCTCGATAGCTTATGTCAGTCCTATACATTTTTACCTTTTCCATCATCGTTAGATTAAGTATTGTTCTTCTATGTTTTTACGTGGATTTTTGCAGGTTGCATCGATCGACCCATTCCAAACGCAGTACCTACATGTGTCGAGGCTCTTTTTCTACCCATCATGCACCACCAACTGCAAATTCCAGGATTTGAACGAGGCAAATGACAGAGCTGCCAGAGGTAGCTACATACGGTATGTAATATAACTATGTACTGGGTCGAAAAAAGTAGGTATTCAAGTGACGTGGAATGAACAAGATCTTACGTTTTGATATGAACAATTTCATTACTGTATCTTACTGCCTTTGTAAAGATAACCCTGGAAAAAAGGAAACTAGAGCTGTTCAACAAAAAAGAACTTTTTAGACAATCAAACTCATCACTATTCTTTAATAGCCTTTTGAAATATTGGAAAGTTAAACCATTTCTCTGCGAATGAAATTCAAACATAAACTTTTAATACAAGAAACAAAATAGATTCATGAATATTTTTAATTTCTCTTCCCGACATTTATATTAAATTGTTGACATTAATCAAGATTTTTTGCTTGAAAATTTAAATTAGTCTCGTCTGATTTCGAAATAGTTTCTTTTGTTTACGACTTATTATGACTTTGAATAGGATCGATGAATTCTCTTAGTCTATTTCGGAAAAGAATCTCTTCAGAGGACAACCCGTTGTGGTGCAGTCTAGTGTAGTCTGGTGTAGGAGAGATCTATGTCTGGCAGTGGAGTGCGATAGGCTGAGCTGATTAAATGTTCTTTTTGACCATATTGGAGTAGTGTTACTGTACTGTGCGTTCACACTGGCAAAAGATTTACAGTACAACTATTTTATTACTGTCACTTGGCAAACTTCGTGTTTCGTCAGTCGTCGGATTTCTATCAGTTGCCTTTGCACTTGGTGCAGACCGGAATGTTTTCAACGACTTGGAAGTCGATTGAGAGCGTCCGGTCTGCACCAAGTGCGACTGACGGCTGACGAAATACGAAGTTTGCCGAGAGACATTAAGAAAATTGTTGTACTGTACATCAAATCATGTTAAAAATGTTTTCTGTCAATGTATCGATCGGCGTTTGCTTTGCCACACAACTTATGAACTGTTTGTGTGACGTTTTATACTTATCACTTGACATGTTTTACCCAACAAATCTTGAAACTTATCTATAAAATCACTAGGCTTCATGTAGTGCGAAAGCAAATTCAACAAAGCAAGTTGTGAGATAATTTGTGTCATGTGACAAGTTTGGAAACATTTGTATCTTTAATGTTGTCTGGCACGAACTCATAGTAGACATAGTTATTATTCTAATTTTAAAACGCTTATCAAACACATGCCAAGTAATTAGAATAAGTGTTTTTATTTCAGTCAGCTAATCAAAGAACTTACATGAGTTTGACAGCCTGTCTGTTTGTGTTGACAAAACTTTTTGAAACACCTATAAATATTGAATATGCCATGAATAAAATTCTACAATTAAGGTAAACTAAATAAAAATAAAAAGGTAACAACTTCAAACTTGGCCTAATTCAAATCCAATCAATCCTAGCTCAGTCGTTTCTTTAATTGGTTCTAAGCACGATACAATAAAAAGGATTCTATGAAACCCTTCACAAATGCTTTTAAAACTAGTTGAAGGCCAAATCACAAATGTAGAGCAATTTCATCGAAACATTTACTTCTCTCTTGTAATAAAACCAGACTAGTCAGATTTCATTTTAATCAAAGTTAAAAAGCTTTATAGAAATTCTCGTAGTTTCAATGAATCGGGGGAAAGCATTAGTACGGATAATAGTTTTAAGTTATAATTACTTTTGTTTTTTAATTACGCTTTTACGACTTTAGAGTTGAGAAATGTTACGAAGGCAACCTTACGTTGGTCCTAATGGTCTGTGGTCATCAATAAGTAGATACAATAGGCCGCACGTGGTAATAACGCCATTATAAACTGAAGCTTATTATATTGAAACTCTGTTCTACACTAGCTCAACGTCAAAGTGTTATCACAGAGGTGCGATCGTCTGTACCTACAGTTTTTTCGTTTATTAAATATGGCTATAATGCTTTTTTTTTTCTTCTACATAATATGCAAATCTTGTCCAGAATCTTTCCGATCAGCCTAATGATGTCAATCACCCACCCATCTTGCTATGCAGGACGTGGTCCTTAAAAGTACAAAATATATTTTTATCAGAATATTTTTGATCACAATTTTTGTAAGCAGATATCCAATAAAATTGTTGCCTTTTCATTAAGTATGATCGTGATCAAAAATATTCTCATAATCGTGTCAAATTTTCATAATAGTCATCAAAAATATTCCAACAAAAATATATTTTTATCAGAATATTTTTAATATTACTGATAATGCGACATAATATTATTTGTCAAAAAATGATAAACTTGGCCTATAATAAAGCAGAAGCCTATGAAAGAAGAAGGGGTATTCCTCGAAGCGCACCTACTTTGAAACGCACCAAATGAAGCGCACCTAAAGTATTCCTCGAAACGCACCAACGATGAAACATAGAGAAGAGCATGAAGGAATCGCAATAAATGATATCGATAGACGTTTTAAAATTCAACTGTCCTAATTGTTTATTTATTAAAACTACCGGGAAAGCAGAAATAAACTGTCCTCTTTTAATCATAACCCCTGGTTATTTATACACCCACGCTGCTGTTGCGAACGAGGTAATGCACCCGACCTTTCTACTTTTTCTTTCATCTCAGATAAATTTATTTACCTAGCATAATAATTGAATATCCTGTTTGTTTACGTTCGACCATAATGGGGACACATTAGGGTTGAACGTTAAATTTCATAGCCAACTCTTACTGACGGTCATAATTTTATTCCTCGGTATTATTGCGAAGGCCCCAACCTTGAGGCAGGATCGATAGTAACCATACGTTATGGTTACACGTGGGGGTTTCTGATTAATATGAGTTTAATAGACTATTTATAGCTTTTATCTAATTTAATATTTATGATTTCTATGGTTGTGTAAGTAGTTAGGCAACTAGATTATCTTGAAGGTTTTATTTTAGTCTTAAGTGTGTAAACTATGTAGGTTAGGTTTCTTTTAATGGAACTAGATAAACTTGCTAGAAAAGAAGCCGTGGCTAAGTACAGCGAGATATACAAGAAACCTGAAACGGACAGCAGCGAGTCCTCGGATGAAGACACAGAAAACAGCAAATTGTAGCATAGCACAGCAAGGAGATAGAAAAGAGCCGATAACACAGCATAATTATCTCCGCCAACGGATTCAACGGTGAAGATTGAACGGAGCCAACTGGCGGCGACGTCGTAAAAGATGCCCATCCTTATATAAATATTACCCGTCTCTCCACTAGTCCATAGCTTACTCAAGGATGCATATGCGGTAGGCTCGCAAATCCCCCCCTATCCCGACGGGCACAGTCTTCCCTACCATTACTCGCGCCCTCCGGTCTATTCTTGATATGCAATGGCCTCTGAAACCACATGAACCATGAGGCTCCAGGGGCTAGTGCAAATCCTGGGGTTCATTCGATTTATCGAGTCTGGTTAAGCCACGCTGGAGTCGGTGCATTTCATTCATTAATTCATAGAATAGAAGTCGTGGCTAAGTAATAACAGCCGCACGGGTCGATCCATCAGCTTAAGCTACGCTTGCCGGGGTTGGTCCATGGATAAGTGACCACTTTACATACCGAGACTCCTCCGTGCCTCGGAAAACACGTTAAATCGTTGGTCCCGGCTGTCATTTGTGGATCAGTCGTTACGGGTCGTCAGAAGCCCGAAAGTCTGACAACCAGTCTTACCAACGGGTATCGTATTACTCAATTACTGGGTTGTGTAGGTCAGATAGGCAATCGCTCCGTGTAAAATACCGGTATTCAGCTGCATCTAGTTAGACTGGAAGCCGACCCCAACATAATTGAGAAAGGCCAGGCAGATTTGATTGAGATAAAATTGCTAGACTTTAAGTAAAAATTACGTAAATCGGAGCGTAATCGAATACAGTTTGAGTACTACAGGCAATGTAACAATTGAAATTGAATTCACGGGCATCCTCCTAACGGGTCATTGTACTCATCATTATGAACGACTTTCAATAAAGGCCCAACTCTGAAATCGCGAAAAAAAATAGCTGTTCCCTATATTTATGCTTTAGCTGCTGTTTCTTACTATTTTAGTTTTTGCTGTTTTTACTATTTTTGTATATGGGTATTTTGCTTGCAATAAAAGACTTTGCTTATTTATTTAATTTTTTAGATATTTGGACCTAATAATTATTGGAGAACCGTCTATTTACAACTGAGTCTGAAGGCAATTTACGGGTGAAAATAGTTTACCGTGTTTAAGGGAATACGGCGAGGCTTCAGCGGCCCTTGTTCGGGCCGATGATGTTTTGTATAATATTACGTGCACTAGTAAACACGCATTGCATGCACAGGTTGCGTCATAAATATGCTTAGTAATAGTAAAAAAATGTTCCTTTTAATATTACCTTTACTGCTACAGTGACCTAAATGCGTGACCATTTTGCACAGATAGTCAATTGACAGAATGGCTGCCCACTTATAATTGGAACTAAGTACAGAGTTATTGTCGACAGTAAACTATTATGGGGAGCTGATGCGCTTTTACGTTTCAATCAAGTTTATAGCATGACTGATTGAAGCAATGTGTGACGCATTAGTACCTAGAAAAGTGGAAGTATTTATTTCATTCGAGGAAGGAGTAGGCGGTATTGTATTTAGCTACGTTTTATATTGATCATGTTATGTGACAATCTTTTTCAGTAGGCCATATTTTTTAGGAAGTGCCTCGGCTGCCTGCGAGCGCCGTGTCCCGAATTGGCTGCCAGCGCCGGTTGCTGAATTGGCTGCCGGCGCTGATATTGGTTGTCAATTTGGCGTATGGAGTACATTGGCAGCATAAATAAACCTGTATTAAATCATATTTTTTTCCCTTTAATATACAATTATTTCCATATTCCAGCAATATATAAAAATATAATCTATAGAAAAAATACTTTAGTTAGGGTTAGTTAGTTGGAGTTCTGAATACTGGAAGGGTATCCATATACGCCGCGCCGCACCGGTGTCCATTATGGGAGCAGGCGGTGCTGGCAGCCGATGTTTTTGATCTCGGCTGCCGGCAGTAGTGTCACTGCCGGTCCCCAACGGCGTTAGTTTTGGTGGCCGGCGCTGCCAGCGGAGGCACTCTCTATTTTTAACACTATTTTAATATTATGGTTTGGTTATTGGTGACAGGATCTACACTACAACTCGCGGAGCCCCGAACTTGGCGCTAAATGGCGTACACGACGGAATCATTGTACCTTTTAGGCAATAGTCTTATGAGCTGAATAGAATGTCTAGTTAAAAAACAGACGACGTGTACAATTTACAGTATAATTTCCATAAGTACATTACACATTTTCAGCATAGAAGCAGCTGACTCGCCCTTGAACTTGCGCCAGTGGCTAGTGCAATTCACCGGAGACGCGACGGGAAGCGTTAGATTGGTGCCTGTTGTAAATTCTAAAGGCAAGCGTTCCCAATGTACCTGGCCAGTGGGCGACATAGATGAGATTATTCGTTGCAGAGTGGTCAGTGTGAATGGAAACGCCAAGACCGGCTGCCCTAGAAAGACATAATGCTGATTTTATTGGTGGCTTTAATAGGTAAAAAAAGTAAGGAAAACATCGTGAGGAAACCGGCATGCCTTTTTTGTTTCGAGGGTGGGCAATCATCAAATGGCTTCGGAGCAGGACTCCTCCTTGTTGACTACGGAACCCAAAAAAATGGTTTGTTACTTGATTATAAAGTTCGGTTATTTTGTTTTAAATTATTTCAGACTTTACTTTCATGAATTTACAAGGTTGTGCGATAATCTTCACATTGAAACTGGTAGAGCTCCTACATATGTGAATGGCCGGAGATATACGCCTATATCCAGCAGCTAAGTATATGATGATGAAGTTTAAAAAACCTACGGGAAGCAGAATAACTTGTTAGAAGACTACGCTTTTCTCGCAAAGACATGAGTGAGGTATTTTCCCACTTCGAAATAGAAAAACAAAGTGCTAAACACATTATCTATAAACGTTCTTAACACGAATTTAAGTCGGACGAAGCTTTGAGCTTAAATGGATCACTGTTCACTACTTCTCGGTGAAACTATTTGTTGAGTTACTAACTTATCGCAAGATCCATGTAGCGTAGATGTGAGTTTAAAAAAGAGATTTGTTAGTAATTCAAACTCCGAATGTTTGTTTTCTTTTACTTTAGTTATTTCATTAGAAACGTAGGTATATTTTATTCGTCGATTTTGTATTATTAGAAATATGGTGCTATTTTAAAATGTTGTTTCTTTGTATTACATAATTGTGAAGGATTAAAAAAAAATATCTTTGTGTTAATCCATTTTATAGGTAATGACAAACTCACATTTCAATAGGTATAAACTGGGTAGTATTTACCAATTCAGATTTCGGACAACAGCCCGAGGCTGGATACCCGAGCCATTTCGAGGAAGGTTTTAGGAACACTTGAGAATTTCCTCGAATTCATTACCTCACGGTCAAGTTTACAGTACATCTGATACATCATAACCTATGAAGCGGCCTAAAAAAAATATGTTCACTACAATCATGATTGAGTTAGCAACGTTTCTTCAACATCTAATATCGGGATCTATAAACTTTATTTAGCACCTGCTTTGGCTTAGACATGTTCCCGTCTCTATCCTGCATTTGTAGTTGGACAGTTGTGCGACAGTGACAGGTATAACGTTTAGCCAAAGTACACTGCTACCAAGGATATTTAGGCTTTTGATTGACGTTGACAGGGGGGCGCTGTTGAACTTGAAATGTATTCGAAAAAGAAGATGGTTGAAGAATAATCTTAGAACACTACATGACTGTGCTAAGTTACGTTCATAAATATGGGCTTAAGGTTCGCACGGGCAATTTTATCCGCGGGTATTTTTACGCACGGTGTAACGGGGCTTCCAGTGTCGCATCTACAAACACTATCTTTGCTCTGACGTCAACAATGGCTCGCAATTATTGTAGCGCCGCCGTCGGGAATAAGGATATGTCGTCTGCGCAACGGCTGGTTGCCATTAACTAACGATTAGGCTCTGGTTAATAGACCTCAGTTTAGCATGGGGCATCCACGTGGCTGAAATGAAAATTGATGAATGGTTTTGTAAAGATTATTTGTTTTTAACCGACGTCGCAGAAGTCGGTCGCAAAAAACGAAAATTGAAAAGCAAAGACACCGACTTCCGAAATTAAAGTAATTTTTCACTTTTTTTTTTTGTGTTTTATTGGAAGTCGGTTGTTTTTTTTCTCTAATGAGATTACCACTGTAATCATAATAAAATTATTCCTATAAACGTACATTATACATAAATAACCATTTAAATAATCAAGTCATCAAACACACAATCAATTCTTACCATAATATCATCGAACAATAAATTTTCATAATCGCCACGCTTGCCAGTCGGGTTGGCGATCGCAGAATGGCGTTAAAATGCTTAGAGAACGCTGCAGCCCATTCTCTAGTGATTCCCTTAGTCGCCTTTTACGACATCTACGGGAAGAAATAGGTTGGCGCGATTCTTTACCTCCGGCACCACACGGACAACACAGAAACGGTCCAAGTGGCGGTGCTTGGGGGAGGCCTATGTCCAGCAGTGGACGTGTATCGGCTGAAATTATGATGTTGATGAATTGTGCTTTTGCGTGTTGTGCTATTTCTTTTGTGTGCACTAAATAAATGATTTAGGTATATATCTATCCTTATGACTTATCACTTTTTTTTTTTTTCGTGGGAAATCATCATATGACTTCTCCAGCTCTGGGTGGAGCGGAAGGGCGTGTCAGACTCTTACTGACTAAAGCCCACCCGTGTTCCTTCAGTTGCCTGTTGCCAGGGTCCCGGTATCCCTTTCGGACTATTCCGCAACCCTGGCAGGCATCGGTCCTAACGGACCCCGTCAGGTGTGCTGACATCTCTTTGAGGCGCGCGTGGAACACGATGCGCCATCCACCCGGGCCTGGTCCTTATCCGCAAACCCGCGCCTATGGTGGCCGGGAATCCGCCTGGGATTCCTGACGCCCAGGGTGTCTCCAGCGGCGGCGGTTAGGGGCGTGAGGGCGCAAGGTTTGCCTCTCCCTCACGCGTTCCGCCTCCTCCTTCGCGAGCATCACTGCTTCGCAGAAGGAGGTGACCGCCTCCCATGCCCTCTCGCTCCGTACCATGGCCTGGACCAGGGCCGGACGCGAGAGGTCAGTGCCGCCAATCGCCTCCACGAGGATATGACTTATCCCTTGACTCAGTAATTTGTATACAATCCTTTGCAAAAAAAAACGGGCGGTTTTGATTTTCCTACATTATTGGTAGGTAGTCATTTAGTTGTAAAGAGGTTTTATTAGCCAAATTATGTCACTGGCACTTAATAAAGAGTCTGGGTATGAAAAAAAGTTAATTCCAAATTCGAAACTTTTGTTTAAAACAATAATAATCCCTTTTTCAGTTTGTGAGTTTTTACTTTCTTATCGCGGGTTTGCGGTTAAAAGGTTATCAGGCAAATAAAACTAACTTCTCGTTCTTTTTGGTAGAATAATTTATGTTTGTCGTATAATCCAGCCATAATGTGACTTAAAACTTTGTGTCGATTGTAATAGCAGAAAAAGCAATAAGAGCTAGTAAAATTATAGCGCTGCTGGAAGAGGGGTGTAGTCAAAAAACTATATTCTCATTGTTACTAGTAATTTATGCTAATGACGTAGTAAAAATATTAATTAATATCCATAGAAAAGCCAATGACTGTAAGGTGCCCGTTTTTTTTGCAAAGGTGTGTAAAGGACAAAGTTTACCAAGCTGCTGGTAGTTATTAAATTAATGTCCCATTCAGCAGAACACGCAGATGGCCGACGAGTAGGCATTGTCAACACTTTCCATACAAACCACGGTCACCGTTCACTCGACATGAATGACGACACAAATGATGTGTAAAACTGACGGCTTTGAAGGTGGTCTTTGACGTAAGTTGTGCGCTCGACAAACTCTCGGTGCAATAAATTGTATTAGCGGGTACTGCCGTCTCTAGAAGCTCGTGGGAATTCCGTGCTCTGTGTCACTGCCGAAATATAATACTGTTACTTTATCATACTGTGCCTTAGGGAACTTATACAACATTGTTTAGGCTAAGTCAAGAACAAACCGTAATTTTCGGCCTAACTTAATTATAAAACCAACTAGAACTTAAACTAAGTTAGAAATTGCTCTAGAATTATTACAGTACTAGAAGATTGTCAGGTTGACATTGACATTGTTGTGTTGTTACAGACAAACATGTTGTGTTCACTGTCACTGTATTTATGTATACAGGGCCAGATAAAATTAGCTAGCGAAACTTCACAGACGTGGTGGGTATCGATGATGATGATAAAAATTGATATTTTTTTTGGGGGTCAACGACCGCTGATCTTGAGAAAATTCGTTTTCTTTTGTTTCATCATGTTTAGATATACACGTCAGTGAAGTTCCACAAAAAAAAGATTTTTAAACATATTTCAAGTATCTACGCTAACTCAAATCCAAAAAAGTCATCACATTAATATATTATATGTTTTGGTTTTATCAAGTTTCGATATTTCGCTTATATTTTCTATTTCGCTAGCTTATTTAATGTGTCCCTGTAGATCATTACTTTTCATTCCCGATCTTCAGTTTAAAACTACCATTTTTTTTTGTCTAAGATAAAAGTTAAAGGTTTATTAAAGGGTTAACATTTAATAAATCATGATTAGGTCTTTGTGCGTTAATTACAACGATGTTGGTTAAAAAAAAAAGAAAAAAAAAATAGAAAAGACTAATAGCTATTAGCAAAGCTAATAGGAATAAAAGTATAAAATCCTAGGCTTTATTTTAACAAAATCTAAAGATAGTAATTAGATTCGTAATATTCTTTAATTCATAGATTTTAAACATACAAAAATCCATTTCAAAAACTTTTAAGGACCCTCAATTAAGTATTTTTACCAAGAAAACCTTTAAAGGCATCTCTTTTATCGCCGAGATTAGATTAAAAAATTGTATCTTTTCTTGGAACTATACTATACTAGGTACTTGAAAATAAATATAAATAAAATAAGCTTTAATTAAAATGCGAAGGTCGATTTAAAATTAATTACTTAACGTTATTTAAACGTTCCTTTAGTGGAACTAACTGCTTAGTGCGTTTGTCCACCGCAGCCGTCATCGAGAAGATCCGAGTAACTAGAACTAGGCCCGAGATCGTGGCAGGCAATACAAAACACGTTTGATCTCGTCCACACACTGCCGTCACAACAGCTTTTGCTTTGTCTATCTTAACATACCGAACTGAAGTTCCACCCGGTGGATACATGTCTCAGTCACCGGAACGTCACGTTCGGTTCAAATAATCTCGTTTCTCGGTAACGTCCCGGTAAAGGCTCTTACATACTGGCGCGACGCGACACCGCCGCATTGTTCACCGTGAAGTTTTCTCGTAAATTGTTTTGTTAAAAGTCACGTCGCGCGACAAATCGCCCCAGTATGTAAGAGCCTTAAAGGCTGGGGTGGACAAACACCCCAAGCAAGGTTTATTTTTGTTTTAAGTACTGAGTGCAAATTAAAAAATATATATCTTCCTGTTTTACGTACTTTTACTTTATTGTCACAATTATGTACTACTAGGGCCTTCCCCTCCGGGGATTATCGTGATGTTATGTAAAATGTAGGTATTACGTATGGAAATTATTTTGGTTGAGATGTTATTTGTGGCTAAGTAATAACAAACGCACGTGTCTACCGATTAGGTTAAGCTACGCTTGTTGCGGTTGGTCCGTGGATGGGTGAGCATCTTTACATACCAAGACTTCTCCGTGCCTCGGAAAGCACGCCGAAAGTCTGATAACCAAACTTACCAAGGGGCATCGTATTACTCAGTAATTGGGTTGTGGAGGTCAAATAGGCAGCATCCGGTTATACTGGAAGCTGACCCCAACATAGTTGGGAAAAGGCTAGGCAGATGATGATCGAAAACTCAGCTATTAAGTACCTAAATTACTATAAGTACATACTAAGAAGGTTAGGTTTTTTCATTGTAACTTATCCTAATCACACAGTATAATATTATCCTCATCTTATCCTAACTATAATAAATTGTGAATCGAAAGTGAGTTTGTTTGTTACGCTTTCACGCTTAAACGGCTGAACGGATTTGGATGAAATTTGGCACATGACCTGGACTATAGGACATAGGATACTTTTTATCCCGATTTTCTCACGGGATCGAGACCTACGCGGGTGAAACCGCGGGGCGCAGCTAGTATTAATATAACGTGGACTTACTTGTAGGTAAATACATATATAGTATGTTATGTAACTAAGGGCGTTTCCGCAAAAGTATAGCGTTTAAATATGCAACAAAAAAAAATACCATAAAAAAAAAAGTTTTTTTAATTTTTCTACAATAAAATATTCACAAAAAATATTAAATTTATACGGAAAAGAAACACTCTGTACACGCACACTTGTCACACTTGTCTTTCTACGTTGAGACAAAAGTGTGCGTGTACAGAGTGTTTCTTTTACGTACCCACCTATCGATTTAATAGTTTTGTGAATATTTCACTACATAAGTATATTTAAAAAAAAAATTGCTTGGTAATCTTTTTTTTAGCATGTATGGACACTATACTATTGCAGGTTAACAGGACCGCCCTTTGTTAGTTAACATATGTAATGTACATTTAAGGCGCGGTCCGAGGGGGGTCCTGGGTGTAATGACTCCCCCCAAAATCAATCAAGCTGTTGAGAGACTTAATGATTTACGTGCTTTACTAACTAAAACTGTAGGTACTTGAGCCACAGTGACCCCGACGGGCATATAGGTACAAATAAAAGATTTTAGAGTAGGTTCTTATCAATTCGGTAACCATTTTCCTAAAAATATTCCTCGGCACCAATGGTGAACCCCCCCCAAAATCTTGAGCTGCGACCGCGCCTGGTACATTTTAGAAGTTAGTTCTAATACTGTGGCTTATAGGTACCTACTTGGCCCAGGTATATCATTAGCATCACTTACAATAATATTATATTAGCGGCTTATCTTTCCAGGGCCACTTTCTATCTCAAGGTCTACCTTCAGCGAAGTAATTTGCGAGCGGAACACATTAGCACGTATTCTTTACAGGGTGAAAAAAGGCTGTCAATGGAGGGAATGTTCTTAGTGATATTTATTTTAATCTTCATTAATTACTTTGTCGACTGCTGCCATTTTTTTTGTTATCATTGTCGTTTGTTTTATTATCCAGAAAGGCAATCAAGTTATTTTTTTTTATACCTCTCAGAAACATAGTCATTGAAAAAAAGTAGGTAACGTTTCCTATGAGTAAAATTGTAATCCTAATCCTAACTAATAATAAAAATGCGGAAGTGAGTTTGTTAGTTTGTTTCTTTGTTACGCTTTCACGCTCAAACGGCTGAACGGATTTCGATTAAATTTAGGACATGGGTAGACTTTGACCTGGAAAAGGATAGAAGATACCTTTTCTCCCAATAATCCTAAGGGATCGAGACTTATGCCAGTGAATCCGCGGGGCACAGCTAGTATTAGATACATTAAAGGTACTTTTAATTCATTGATATTTATTTCCACCCTGTGTAATGGCTTGACATAAGTCGTTAATAATAGTAATTTGACAACGGCTCAATGGGTCAAGTTCGTATTGATTACATTTGTTTTCACATAGAACCTTAACCTATTTTATTTTATTTATTTTTCATTATATTCTGAAGTTTTAATACTATAAAAAAAAAACCGGTCAAGTGCAAGTCGGACTCGCACACGAAGGGTTCCGTACCATTATCCATAAAAACGGCAAAAAAAATCACATTTGTTGTATGGGAGTCCCCGTAAGTATTTATTTTATTCTGTTTTTTTTGTATTTGTTGTTATAGCGGCAACAGAAATATATCATCTGTGAAAATTACAACTGTCTAGCTATCACGGTTCGTGAGATACAGCCTGGTGACAGACGGACAGACAGACAGACAGCGGAGCCTTAGTAATAGGGTCCCGTTTTACCCTTTGGGTACGGAACCTTAAAAAAATATCGCCTAGACAAGTGACAGCCGCTTTCAAAGCGTTTCGTATTTCTACAACAACTTTCAACGGGATTGACATGAGCTTTTTAACCCCCCACGGAAAAAGAGGGGTGTTATAAGTTTAACGTGTGTATCTGTGTGACTGTCTGCGCAAAGAATCGCAAAAGCTGGAGATTTGACAACAGCATTTCCTTATACATATATGCAACACACGTTAAAACCTCACCTATTTAGTTGTTGTGTTATATTTCAGGTTTAATTGCATTTTGCACGCAATGTTCGTTTTAACGTTTATGACATTTAATGTCACCTACATTTATATCAGACTCATACATTTTAGACTTATCCATCTTAGTTAGCGCTGATTCAATATCACTTAGTCTAGGCGCTCTGTAAAAAAATTACCAACATTTTTGTAAAGTTTGACAGATTGCCACTTGAATGTGAATGTTTTTTCAGAGTTCTTCTTAAGTATAATACGGAGTGTTTTTTTTTTAATGAGGCAGCTAGTTGCTTTAAACGTTGTAGCTACAGGAAAACGTTCTTAGAAGACTGTCTTTGGCTTTTAGAGTAATTGCTAAATGTGTTTACAGATTTTGAAAAAATAGTAGGTACAGTTAACTAGAAAAACGTGAAGACTCTCATTTATTTTATGATGCCAATCGATGTTATTTCTTACAAGGATTAAAAGACTCTTCTATGCCAACTGAGGTTACAGTATTAGAAATGCCACAAATCGTAAAAACTTTGACCATACATTTCGTAAGAAATTTAATTTAATACGAAAAGCAGCAAGAACTGACACTTTTCATTTAAAAAGAAATAAGACATTCCGCTGTCAGTTGTTGTAAGTATATTTTATGCCCATTAAGTAATTTGTCGCACACAAATTTCTTTTATTATTTCTTAATTTAATTCTTCTCCTGAGCTTATATAAAAACCAAAGCTGCTGGGGTAATTACTTAATTGCAGTGTTCTGAGTTTAAAAAGCCTTATTGTCTTAATGTAAGTACTATATCTTTGAACAGGTTTCAGAAACAACTTTTTGTTGTTGTGTTCATTATCAAAGTAAAACATTTATTAAATGAAGAATAATAATTTAATAAATGTTTTTTCTGGCAATCACAATTTCATTCTTTGAGAGTTCTAATGAATTCGTTATCACACGGTAAATTGACATATGATGTCAATTTTTAGGGTTCCGTACCCAAATGGTAAAACGGGACCCTATTACTAAGGCTCCGCTGTCCGTCTGTCACCAGGCTGTATCTCATGAACCGTGATAGTTAGACAGTTGAAGTAAAAAACAGAATAAAATAAATATTTAAGGGGGCTCCCATACAACAAACGTGATGTTTTTGCTCGATATTGATAACGGCAACAGGTAGTAGACGTTTGAAATATTCACAGAATATTTAGTTATATATTCACTTTAAAAATAAATAATTAAATTAAAATAAAACAAATATTTAAAGGGGGTTCCCATACAGAAAACGTGATTTCTTTTGCCGTTTTTATAGATAGTGGTACGGAACCCTTCGTGCACGAGGTCGACTCGCACTTGGCCGGTTTTATTTATTTACTAATAATTTCACTGACTGTATCAAGAGAACGTGTTTAAAATTCTTGTTGAGAATACAGCTGAGTTGCTTTTGTAATTCTAAGAGAAACAATAAGGTGTCATACAAACAATACGTATCTAGTTCAGACAAGTCAAGTAACAGCTGTGCAGTACACATTGTACTTGTTTCTTTGGCAGACTACGTTATTTTAGCTCCGTAAGTGAATTTAGAGCGAGAATACGGGTGTTGTTCATTGTAACAGACATGCCAGTGGCACGAAACATGGTAGCGTACGCTACCATGTTTCGGCTTTGTGTGAAATAACTGCATGCAGTGGGTAACAGAAAATATAAGATTGTTTGTGAGCTATTAAAAAAAATATTATTTATAATTGTTACGTTTCAATTTATTCATAGATAATTGTTGGATATTGTACTGGCAACACCGAAAGATTGGATATGGAAAAAATGGCGCGACTACGGTCGGCTGGGTCGGGCGCTCATGACGGTACACACAGGCGAAAAATGCATGATTGTTGGCAGAAATCCAAATTTAAATTGTGTCTGAAACCGGTTTTCATTGTTTAGATATCATCTCAATGAATATGGCTACCTATATATGCAAGCAAACTACGTGTAAATACCCACAATTATACAATATTTTTATCCGAAGTATGACTTGTTAAACGGCGGATGTGTTTTGCGTGTTAGCTGCGACTTCAAACCATTTTTTTGTTAAAGTTTTTGGTGGTTATTTTAACTTGAATGATGGATTCTAATCCTCTCTAACTTTAATAATATGTATTAATAAGCTGGATTTTAATTGTATTTCTAATGAATTTTCCACTTCATTTCAAGTCCATCGCTATTTTGTAAATATTAAAAATAAGAACAGCGTAAAAGTATAGGTATAGTCCTGTCGAGTCCTGTGCTGAAAATTACTTGAAAATAAGCGTCATACCTTCAATAATTGTATTAAGGTAGAAATAAGTGCGCGTTTTTGCGCAAATAAGAATAAATACAATTTCTTTATTGAAGTAAAATTTAAGCAATAATATTTTATTTTTTACAAGGATCAAACTGTGAAGACATTTTCATAAGGAAGATGAATCTCATTGGGTACTACAGAAAAACTACTACTATTTCACGAAACAACTCAGAAAAAAATCAATTCCTTTAAAAAAACGGTGGAAAATGCTTTAAAAATGGCAGAAATATCGAATAATGTAAAAAGTGTTTTAGGCAAATTAATAAACGTGTACACAGGAACACTTGAGTGATGAATATTATGAATTACATTTAGAATGCATTTTTATTATTAATTGCATTAATTATTTTAATTAATTAATATTTAAATGAATATTTTTGTTTATTTTAATTATGTAGCGTTTTATTTATCACCCTGTATAATTAATAAACAAAATAGCAACATATTTTCAATATACTATGTATTACTGATAATAATTAATAATAAGCTAAATAAAAAAGATACAAATAGATTTCTGCCATGTTTTATCGGTTTTTCGCCTGTGTGCGATAGGATGTGTTAGTGGCTGTGTCGGTTTAAAATATGGATTGGCATGGAATACTTGGAGATCTACTGTAAATTAAGTTAACCTATTAGTTTTATCGTAAATATTGGAATATTAAATAAATAGTCATACTATGTGGGGAATAGGAGATGTGATGGTATGGTGTAGAATATTGAATTTGATGTTGGCAAATAAATATAAATGAATGACGAAATGTCTTGCTGTTTCATCTTATTTCCCCTAATCCCTGAAATACTGTAAATAGGTGGTAATAATAGACAGTTACGAGATTATGATATTGGGGTAACGACTTTGAGATCCGTTTGGGAATTAGTTATGGGTGGTGTTTATTACATAATGTACAAATCATTGAACCTGACTTGATTTCCGTACGTCTTTTTCGGGTGACCACTGAAAATCAGCGCTGTGCTGTGGGTCCCCATAGCATAGCATCATGCTGAGTGGAAGCCTTCTTGTCACAGTCATGACTTGCAGATGCCCATAAGTACTCCTGATCTCATATTTCTATTTAGATCTACTTTGTTTAATTTTGCTGATTAAGTACTGTTATATTTTTGTATGCACGTGTTTCTGTGACAAATAAACCTATTTTTTTTCTTTCTTTCTTAATGTATATTAGCTAGGTATTTATATCTTTAGTGTTAGGATCCAAAACTATGCCTCGAAATAGGCAATATAGTGAACTAAAAATGGGCCAAAAAAAATCTTACCTTATAAAATGTAACAATGATCCCAAGAATAATATTAGAAACCTCGGTTTGATATAAGTCGGGTCTTCTTCAAAGAACACTGTCTCGTTGGTCTAGTGGCCGCTAGGGCCACTGCTGAGCATAATGTCCTGGGTTCGATTCCCGGGTCGGGCAGTATTATTATTGGGTATAAAATAGCACCTAGAGCTTTTTCAATATGAATATTGTAATGGGTATATTTTATTTGAAGATTTTGACAAGCAATAATAATGGAATAATTAAAGGAAAAAATAATTTTAAATTTCTAATGACCATCTGTATCACCAAAAAAATTACATAATTATGATTTTATTACCATAATCTGCAAAGGAATAAGTAGGTAGGTACAATAAATTCTGATTATCTTACTCACATAATCCTAAAATTTACCTTTAAGACACCCGGGGGAAGAGAAGTTTTTTCTATTAAAATAATCAAGCCCACAAAATTCTATGCAAAACAACTCAAACCCAAATTAATATTAAATCATTTTGTTTTTTTTTTTTGTAGTTAAAATCACAAAGTTCATGGACACAATAAAATTTTATTCAAAAAGTTAGTTTAGTGTTGCTGAACTACTGCAATTAAAAAGTTCATAAAGTTGAACGACCATTTTTGAAACAACAGTGTTTGAACTTGATCTGCTTGTTAAGCTCAAATTTAATGTTGATGACTTGGTACGTGTTTAAAAATGTAGGCGATAAAGGGTCGCTTTTTTAACACACTGTTTAAATACCGAGTTTAAAACAATTATGTTGTAAACGACGTTTTTGGTGAAAAAATAAATAATAATTACTGTGGACTGTCCACAGTAATTATTATTTATTTTTTCACCAAAAACGTCGTCGTAATCATTTTTACCCGACTATGGCGAAGAAAAAGGAGGGTTATGATTTTGACCGGTATGTATGTATGTATGTATGTATGTTCATCTGTTCCCTCATATCTTCTAAACGACTCATCACAGTTTGACAAATGAGGTATCGTTGGAAGCTTCTTGATCGTCCGCTGGTTATAGGCAATGTGACGTCACATTAAATTAAAAAAGTCGCCCTTTAGAGGGCATAAAGTCATGAATTAAAAAACAAATATTTTTTAATCATACCATGTTAGGTATCAAATGAAAGGGCTGAATTAGCACATTTCAAAAATATATATATTATATATAACAGTAAAAAAAAAAATTAAGTAATAAAATCAAAACCCAACTACGACAAGAAAGTCAATCAACTAAAAAGGTATAAACAAGACACCACAGACAGACAAATTAAAAATCCGGAGTCACACGTGTTAGGGCCATAAATCGAACAGATTACGTGTGACTCCGGATTTTTGGGTTTTAGTTGGGTTTTAGTTTTTATTACTTAATTTTTTTTAATGTTAAGTAGCTAAGGGCGGATTTGACCAATGAATCTGAACGCGATCTGGGGGCCTACCACCACCGCTTACAGCAGTATTATTTAAATCTTACTTCGTGGGGGAAAGAGATGGAGCTATAAGTCCTGTAGAGCTTCATCTCTTTCCTACACTGAAGTAATATTAAAATAATACTGCTGTAAGCGGTGGTGGTAAGACCCCAGCACATCTTAACCGCGTTCATGAGCTGTAAGTGTCATTACTGTTGTGGAAAATTGACACTGATTGCTCTTGAACTCAGTTTAGATGCATTGCTCGCGTTCAGTTTCATTGGTGAAATATCCACCCTTAATAAACTATACTCTAATTAACAAGTGCCTCATACCGATAAGGTTTTACCAGATCTCACACACAATCTCTTCACATAGCATGAATTTGCTTGATTCGTTTTTTTTTTTGCAATTGCTTACACACTTTTAATCACAATTCGAAGGATTTTGAAAGAAATTCCTAATCCATCCATCCAAATTCCATCATAATGTACGAAAAATTTGTCTGCTCACCAACGTAAATATTTATGCAATTAATGTTGTGAAACTGTCAAAATGAATGGCACTTCCACTGTAAGTGTGTAACCTAATTTTGTAAACTAAGTTGATTGCGTATTTATGTACTGTAAAAACTGTTTTATCTATAATGCATTATGACATATATATTGTTCATTTTTTTTTTTTTCTCTTTGTTCCTCTCATTCAGAGCACCCGCCATCTAATCTCTTCACCACCCTTGGTTGACTGGTAGAGAATGCCTAAGACATTAAGTCCGCCTTTGTACCTTTTTTTGTGTGCGAAAAGTTTAAATAAATAAATAATTTCCTCTCTGGTGATGCGAATCTCCAACATCAACATGACGTCACCACCCGTATTATCTGAGGTGTAGGCGTAGATGAAAACTTTTAGATGTCGCATGTTGATTTGATAATTCGACTTTTCGCAAAAATCCTAGGGATATTGCGAAAACCCGGATAATTATAAAATGGTGAAAAATTTCTGTGAAAAACTTGGAAGTAGCGCTCGCCGGCTGCAGCGGCACCGCTCGCTTCCCTCGCTTGGCGCGCGCGCAGTTGGTCATAGTTCTAACTTAAGGTTGATGCGCTAGGGTGGCCCGGGAATTTCAAATTTTCTTACGTTTTTTGCAATTTGCAGGTCAGTATCAGGTTGTATGTTGATCTAAATAAGTGTATTGACTGACGATTTCATGAAATTTTCATTCAATACACTTACATGAACTTAGAGAGTTATATTGCTGATTCTAATGTTTATAATTCTGTAAATCCATATTTGTTACGGCCGCTAATAATATTTAGATTAAATTTGAATTTCGCGGGCTACCCTAGCGCATCCACCTTAACCAATTTTACCCAGTTCAATATGACGAATCATGCAATCTGCCCATGACTAGATAATTAGACAATGGTGAAAACATGTCGGCGGTAGATTTTCTAATTATTCGGGTTTTCGCAATATCCCTAGGGTTTTCGCGAAAAGTCGAATTACACAGATATTACCTAAAGAAATACACGACGAGATGCTACTGAGAACTTCCTTAATAATACCAAAGTAGGCAGCCAAACATCAACATCTCCAATCAAAATCAACACATAATTCCACTGAACTTCTGCAGGTACAATTCTTGCAAAATCCACACCAACTCCCGTAGCCGACACCATGTAAACTTCAACGAAGCACAATCAAACCCAGGTTACAATGAGATCGATATTTCCGAACATGATCATTTGCAAGTCTAATATCGAAACAAGAATTTCTACTCGGTTTCGCATCGCAGTATCAGTACCGCACATTTATCCCTAGTTTGGAATACTAATCAAAAATCAAAGTTCGAAGTGGAACATCAGGAACCAATTGTTTGTTTGTGAGGCTGGTTGATTGGTTCTGATGATAATTAATAGAGGCTAATTTAAACGCGCTTGAAATAAGCACTCCTCTCTCCGGCTGAGGCTACATTAGGCCGCGACGCAACCTGCGACACATTTGCGATTAAAACGAATAAATGAATGCTCACGTATATAGCTACACCGTACATCAAATATTACTAGCGATCTTTGATTTCTTTATGCGATAGGAACAACATTACTTCATCAACATAATTATCAACATATCAGCAAAATTTAAGCGAATTTATTCCACGACTAGTTCAATAGTGCTACTAAATATGCGAGTGGCTACATTAAAGCTCCCACAAATAGGCGCGTCACGACACACACAATTGCTAAGAAAACTTCACGGGTGACAATGCGGCGGCGTCGCGCCGCGCGATAAGTCGCGCTAATATGTAAGAGCCTTTATGCGTATAGTAAACCGTATAGCATGTGTACTGTACCCGCGTCATCGCCGAATCTCCGCCAGATTTTCGCTTATATTCTAGCCATACCATGTTTATCTCGTTTCGCTCTCGCCAGTCGCATCGCAAATCGCTGCCTACTGTATCCTCAGCCTCCTACTAGGCTGTGCGCGACAGGGCCCATAATTGCTTCATTAATTTTAAGCACACCAACTGTTTTTACTAATTAATTATGGAATGTAATAAGGAATTGAAAATTGAGGTTAAAGTGCTGTTATGTGGAATTAAGGTAAATAAAATATTAATCTTTTAAATCACCATTGATTACTTTGATAATTCATACATATTTTGCCAAGTTTTCTAGTGGAATAAACAGAATTTATGAAATAAAAAGAAATGATGAAATGAAAATGATATTTATTTCTGTACAAACTGAAACTTCTACACGTCAATTTGTTGGTCAATATTTTAAAACTAGATGGCGCTGGCATTTGCTATCTGTCTGATCCCTGAGAAGAAATGCCCAAACAAACTCAGAAGTTTCATAAGTTTCAGAAGTCTCTTTTATGAAAACTGGATGCGTCTTTATTTAGTATATTCGACAAAAAGTGCCAGAAAATAAAAGTTTTTAAAGACTTTCGTCAAGCGAAGTAGGTACATCAAAGTTCAAGACCAAACTTTATTAAAAATGAGTATAAATGATAAATGAAAGTTTTTTTTTTTTTGGATTGTTTCATCCTACATCTTTACACAGTTGCAACAATAGACAAACTGTTTTCGACAGTCTTAAAAATATAGGTATGGAAAACTAAAGAATATTATTTCATTCTACATACATAACATCTATTACACCATCTCCCGAAGGAATAAGTCCGACTTATGTTACCGATGAAGATACTTGATCATGTAACAAGATGAATGTTCCAATTACTGATACTCAGATTCAAAGATTATGGTTTTTATTTATCTTTTTCGCACTGTTTTTTTAGTGATCAAGGAAAACAAAGGTATAAAAAAGTAGGGCTCAAATTAATGTTAAGTGTCTAAAGTGTTGACGAAATGAGATACGAATATAACAGAAGATATAGTATATTAAATTAAAAAAATATATATATAAAAACCGTTTTCTCAACAGCTTCATACAGGAAAATGAAACTGATCCATAAATTCAGTCGGAGTACTTATTGTGATTTTGAATAATAAAGAATGTTTTTTTGTTGACTCGGGGATCAACTCTCAGTTTAGTATGACTGCAATACTCGTAATGTACTGGTAACTGCATGCAAACTGCAAATATTGAAATGCAGTCCGTCTGATGGCAGCGTAAGATTCCTTAAAAACTTAAACTATTTTCCTAGTGACGCAGCTCCCTTATGTTTTGTTTAAATTTATATTCTTCCCTACTTAAGCTCCCCGCCTTAAGTAGGGAAGAATTTCAAATTTCCTTTCCAAGCTACAAAGAGCATTTTATGGCACATTATTTAGAGTAAAGGGTAATAGAGGGTACTTTTAAGGGACTCATTAATTAACAAAGGTGTCATCTATCAAAAGCGCTTCGTTCGTCCTAATTTATTTACAAGGATTAACAAAAACAAGTTGTAGGGTAAATCATTAATTTGATTTACTGAAATCCGTTTATGGTACTTGTCTAAGTGTGCCAAGATAGTGAAACTGTTAATCTGACAGTGGATTAGCTAATGCTTGGCTGTTCCGTGCCTTATCTGTGGCCGTTTAGTGAAGAAGTTTATGGACAGTATTCGGTAGACTAAAATTAACCGAGATTGTCTTTTGCTCGACAAAAGCGGATAGAGGACAAATTAGAGCAAAAAGATTCGATCGGTATATGATTATACCTACTTGCTCTGAGTTAAGCATTCGAATACCTGTGATTGCTACTTCTGATAACCAGAAGAGAGTGTGAAAGTCCGATCATCAGTCCTATCGGCCGCATCAGCAAAACATCAGATAGCAATTGCGTCTTGTAAACCGATGGAATGTCGCTGATTCCAGACTGAGACAGATTACATACAAGGTTCCCGGTAAATATGGCTAAACTTTAAATATTTTAATTTTTTTAAAGTATATTTGAATGGTTTGGCATTTGTTTTTATACGGATGATATAAAAACAAATGACCATTCAGAAATACTTTTATATTTTTAAGATTTCTTTTTTTTTTGGATCGACATACCTACATTCTATCCTTTAAATTCCGAATACCCTGAGAAAGAGCAGATGAGAAATATAATATCTAACATCACAAGTGCTTGCACGTGCAAGCCAGCTAAACAGTATAAATCAGTAACCGGCAGAAATTACCCGATCCACAGGAATTTGTTCTAACAACACAACGATGACTAGAACTAACTGGATAACTACTCAATTGACACTTCCTACTTTACAAAATATTAGCACTTTTGTGATAACTTACAATGTCAGCTGATTTACTGCAATTGTTGTTTTGTAAAAGGATAGCTTTACTATTATACAGGGTGAAATTAAATTCCCCTAACCCTAAAGAGGTTAAGTACGGGTAAGAAATTAAGTACATAAGTAGAGTAAATTGTTAGTTATATAATAATAAAGTTGCATTATATACTGGGTGAAATTGAATTGAATTTGAAAATTAAAGGCTAGTTTTACAATTTTACAGGGGGTCAGTGCACTCATCATTATGAACGGCTTTAACTATGGGGCAAAACGAGAAATCTCGAAAAAAAAATTGTTTTAAATTCAAATGTAGGGAACAGCTGGTTTTTTTATACTCAATACTCAATACTCAATATCTTTATTGCTTTACCATAATGTGTACTTAGGTGGTAACTATATATTTAGATCATTATGGACCCTGTAGGGCACAGCAAAAGGGTAGGAGAGAGGAAGCCCTGTTTAAGGAGATCATGCAAGTTTTAACTTACATTTATTCAAAGTCAGGAGATCGCAAATAGGATCTATCATTTCGTTTATCTATTGTTTATGTATTGTTTTATCTGTAAAAGTGTACTTAAATATTTTAGATTATTTCGATATGTATGTACATATCTATTATAATTCTGTTTATTAATTTATATAAATTGTTTATCTTCGAATAATTATTATTGCTATATTGTTTAATTTATTATAATTGCTAATTTATTTAATTATTATTTTTCCGTATCATTAATATATAATTATTATTATTTTTTCATATTTTGTGTATCATTTAAATATTCATCTAAGGAGTAATAGCATTTGTTTATCAGTAATTTTTTAAGTTTATTAATAAATATATTCGACTTTTCTTCTTTTTTTAATATGTCAGGTAGTTTGTTATATATTTTTATAGACATTACGTAGGGACTTGTAGAATGCATTTTTAATTTGGATGTTGGTATGTTTAGTCTAGATCGGTGCCTAAGTGTATACTGTGATTGGATGTCTTCGCGTTTTGTGTAGAAATCTTGATGCTTACGGACAAATTTACATATTTCTAGAATGTAGATACAGGGGAGGGTTAGAATATTATATTTTAGAAAATAGGGTTTGCAGCTGTCAGTTTGATCAATGTTTACCAAGATTCTAAGTAATTTCTTTTGTAGGGTAAATAGTGTCGGTGCATCTGTACTATTTCCCCAGAGAGTTATGCCATAGCTAAGCCATGCATTGGCATACGCATAATAGGTGGTAAGGGCCGTTTGTAGACTGGTTGTCTTTTTAATTTCGCGGAGAGCGTACGAAAATTTTGAAATTTTTGAACGGGTTTTTTGTATTTGTGTTTTCCAGTTAATATGTTTATCTAATGTAAGTCCAAGTAGTGTAAATTCATCAACAGTTTCCAATTTTGAGCCGTTGAAGTTAAAATTTAAGTGAAGAGGAGCTTTTTGATATGGGTGGAAAGTCATTAATTTAGTTTTAGTATAATTAATTTCTAAATTATGTGAGGTCATCCAGTTACATGTTTTTGTGAGTGTGGAACTGAGTTTTTCTTCTATGTTTGTGTTGTTTTTACATGAGACTAATAAAGATATGTCATCCGCGAATAAAACACATGGTCCGTCTATAGTTTTCGGTAAGTCGTTAATGTAAACGAGGAATAATAGGCAACCTATAACACTTCCTTGGGGGATGGAAGCGTTAGTTATTTTGCTTTTAGATCGGATTTTTTCTATTTCTCTACTATTGTGGTTAAAGTATTCAATTTCAACTATTTGTTCTCTATTTTTTAAATATGACGTAAGCCATTCATGGGCTTTCCCGCGGATTCCCATTCCATACAGTTTATTAAGCAGTATTTTAAATTGTACCTTATCGTATGCTTTGGTCATGTCCAGTAATATCCCTACGGCGTATTCCTTGTTATTTATAATATTAAGAGCTTCCTGAATATATTTATAGACAGCTAATGTGGTGGAACGATTTTTTCGGAAACCGTTTTGACAATCGCTCAAAATGTTTTAGGTTCCGAACCCAAAGGGTAAAACGGGACCCTATTACTAAGGCTCCGCCGTCTGTCTGTCCGTCTGTCTGTCTATCTGTACATCTGTCTGTCTGTCTGTCCGTCTGTCACCAGGTTGTATCTCATGAACCGTGCGGCTGTTATTAGTTTGCCACAAGCCCCTCTAACAAACTAACTAACTAACTCAATCAAATCAATCTGCCTAGCCTTTCCCCAACTATGCTGGGGTCGGCTTCCAGTCTAACCGGATGCAGCTGAATACCAGTATTTTACATGAAGCGACTGCCTATCTGACCTCCACAACCCAGTAACTGGGTAATACGATACCCCTTGGTTAGACTGGTTGTCAGACTTTCGGGCTTCTGACGACTCGTAACGACTGTCAAAGATCCACAAATAACAGCCGGGACCAACGGCTTAACGTGCTTAAACTAACTAACTATACAAATAAATACAAAAACAAAAGGAAGTGCTTTGTAAAACTATCTTGATTCGGTATGTAGGTACTTACTAAAGACCAAACTTTATTAGTAAAGTTTTAAGTTAGTAAGTTTTCCTTATATTCGAGGTTTCAATCTTAAAACCATTAAGTGGGCTAGGTTAAAACCTAAATTGGTAAGGAGACCTATTTTGATAGGGATTATAATTATTAGCAAACCAGTTTCTGGTAAAATGGATCCGATGGGATCAGGGGGTCTAAAACGACCACATTAGCAATTCCTCTAAGAGCAATTCATTTCCTTAATATCCAGCTGTCATTAGCAATTCCTCTAATTTGACACAAAGGAAATTCATAATGTGTGGGCCATTTTACGAATCTCTATAGAAAACTGTCAAACAGTAGAATTATTTCGTAATATGAATCGCATGCAGATCATATTATGAATTGTCAGTTTGTGACTTTTTACGATGATTCATAATAATTTTTACCCGACTACGGCGAAGAAAAAAGGAGGGTTATGATTTTGACTGGTATGTATGTATGTATGTTCATCTGTTCCCTCCTATCTTCTAAACCACTCATCACAATTTGACAAATGACGTATCGTTGGAAGCGTTTTAAACGTCCGCTGGTTATAGGGTATGTGACGTCACATTAAATTAAAAATGGCGCCCTCTAAAGCACATAAAGAAAGGAACTTAAAAAAAAATTGTTTAATCGTACCATGTTGGGTATCAAATGAAAGGGCTTAATGAGCACATTTCAAAAATATATATATATTATAACCCCAAACAATTTTTTTTTTAAATAAAGAAATAAAAACTAAAACCCAACTACGACTAAAAAGTTATAAACAAGACACCGCAGACAGACAAATTAAAAATCCGGAGTCACACGTAATCTGTTTGATTTATGCTCCAGATTTTTAATTTGTCTGTCTGCGGTGTCTTGTTTATAACTTTTTAGTCGTAGTTGGGGTTTAGTTTTTATTACTTTAATTTTTTCCTATTATCATTCTGCCAAAGTGGCTGTTTTAAGCCCCCTGACCTTGTATTCCGTCTATTATACTACCAATTAATTCTTAACCTTCGGGGAATGCAGAGGTGATATTTTATTATTAATTCTATAAAGTTGGTTAGTTAATAATGATGAGGTCTCCCTAAACCTGAGGTAACCCTAAACCCATTTAGGTTACAGGTCATTCCTAGCGTAAAATGAACGAACGATTTGCCCTATCTTTCCTTATTAGATTACCTACAAAGGTCGAAGCCGCTTAAGTGCAGCTTGTGTCAGTCCAGGTGTTGTGTTTCACAATGGTAGACGGTGAGAATATTATTTTATAATAATTAATGCTCTAATTACTGGCTTGTTATTGTTTGTTATGTACAAAAAAATAATAAATAGTTTTTTTTTTTTTCGTCGTTAGCTTGTTGAAAAACGTCGTTTGATACGCGTAAGCATTAATTTGTCATTGCATTTTCGGCTCCTTACATCAAAATGTACTATAATATTATCATCATTAACAACCCAACCCATCCATAGATGTAAACATGCTCTTTATGCTCTTTATTTTTGACGTACAAAAGTGTTCTTTTTAACTGACTTCTTCAAAAAGGAGGCTGTTCTATGTTCGTCTGTAGGTTTTTTTTTTGTGTATGTTCATCGATATTTTCGCCAATTGTAAACCGATTTATAAAAATCTTTTGTAGTTCCAAAGGGTATACTCCCGAAATGGTCCCATATAACATTTATTAACTTTGCTTGCGTAGTTTTTGAGTTAGCTTCAATAATTACGTATTTGTCCACTTAGTCTATATAGACAATATTTTATTTGACTCCGTCACTGTTATTTACATAACAGGTAGTGGTATTCGAATTTGTGTGGGGTAGGTACCACAACTAAAAAGTGAAAAATAAAAACTTATTACAAAAAAAAAACAACCGACTTCCAAAAAAAACGATTGAAAAAAGAATGTTTGCAGTGATTTTAATTTATTTCGTAGGTGTCTTTGCTTTTCAATTTTTGTTTTTTGCCACCGACTTCCGAAATTAAAGTTATTTTTCACTTTTTTGTGTTTTTTTTGGAAGTCGGTTGATTTTTTTTTTAAGTTTTTTAACTACTGAAATAAATTAAAATCACTGCAAACATTCTTGAAATAATCCTAACTGCATCGGAACGCGTTGTAGACGCTCGACAAAATGCAAGCCAAAATATTCGAAGGTTTTGTAGGAATCGGCTGGATGTCACCAGTATTAGTACTGGTCATTGTTGTAATGCTTAGGGGAGGCCTATTTAATCAATCGTGGACATCCTTCATCTGATAAATACAATCGTGGACATCCTTCATCTGATAAATAATGAAGACGCCCCTCCAACACCATCTAGTGGCACTCAATATCGTATTTTCCTATGTTAATATGCGGATAATGTAGTGGGCTGCAATAATTGTCAATACTTTGCATTATCTTTTCTCTGTTCCAACACATATTGTCGCTGTTTATTATCCCAGAATAAATAAAATTAAAATTAAATTTCCAATCCTTACAGTTGTAGATCCAGGGGTCGTCAAGACAGGTGCCTACAAATACGAAGATGGTACTCGCTATGTTGGCGAGTGGAATTCTAAGGGCCAGAAGCATGGCATGGGACATCTGGTACTACCTGATGGTACAAGATACGATGGATCGCTGATTGGAGGCCTTTGCTCTGGATTGGGTGTTATGGCGTTTCCTGATGGTGCTAAGTGAGTTAAATTTTTCTTAACCATTCTCGAAAGGAGAAGGTTGTAGCACGGTGAGATTTTTTTTCCATGTCCGTCACCAACACCACAGATTTCTCAGTGTTATCTGAGTTAATTTCCGTGAATTTTTTTTCACTTAGTAGGTGCGCGTGGTGGTCCCATAACAATAATATAGTAGTACTCGCTTTTTAGGGTTCCGTACCCAAAGGGTGCCAAACGGAACCCTATTATTAAGCCTTCACTGTTTGACTGGTCGTCTGTCTGGCAGCGGGCTGTATCTCATGAACCGTAATAGGTAGACAGTTGAAATGTTCACAGATTATGTATGTCTATTGCTGCTTTAACAAAAAACAATAAAAAATAAATACAGTTAATAATTATGGGGGTGGCTAAGTAATAACAGCCGCACGGGTCGATCCAACAGGTTAAGCTACGCTTGCCGAGGTTAAGAAGGTCAAGTGACCTTCTTTACATACCGAGGCGAGACTCTCCGTGGCTCGGAAAGCACGTTAAGCCGTTGGTCCCGGCTGTCATTTGTGGATCTTTGACAGTCGTTACGGGTCGTCAGAAGCCCGAAAGTCTAACAACCAGTCTTGCCAACGGGTATCGTATTACCCAGTTACTAGGTTGTTGAGGTCAGATAGGCAGTAGCTTCACGTAAAATACTGGTACAACTGCATCCGGTTAGACTGCAAGCCGACCCCAATATAGTTGGGAAAAGGCTAGGCAGATTGATTAATAATTAAGGAATTATGCAAGAAACGTGTTTAGTCGATCTTAATACGGTACGGAACCCTTCGTGTGTGAGTCTGACTCGCACTTGGCCGGTTTTTACTTTCGTCTGGTCGCAACAAAACCAGCACTTTCTTTAAAAGATTCCTAAAAGTAAACTTTATTTTCATAACTTAACAACCATTTTATTCATAAAATTGTATTGTTATGAATGAAAATATTAACAGAGTCAGCCAGTTATCTCATGGTCGGGACTCTGCATTGATAAATATAAAAATGTCTGTTTGTTATTGCACTACTTCTACCAAGTACCTTTCAAATGCAATGGCGAAATAAACTTGAGATTTATTATCACTGTTATACATTATTTTGAGTTCTTCTTCAGAAAACCTTGTGATTTATTTTCGTATTTTTTTTCAACTCACTACTATGATAACATTATTGAGATTCTTAAGTATGCTATCGCAGAGACGTTGGTTCTATTATTTATTTTGTTTTTACATTTACGTCAAAATTCTATTTCACGTGCTGCTAGAGAAAAAAAACTCGAGACTGATGAAACTTGTAAAATTGTCGGTTTGACCTGTCACCAAATATTTCCCTAAGTCTAGCAACATTCAAAACTAGGTTTAGGAATCTAGACTCTAGCTTAGGGAATATATAAATATTGCTTGACAAAGTTTGTACTTTTTCCGTTTCCGATCCATGTTGGAAAACTTTACTAAACTTAGTTACTCGAGAGATCAGTAGGCATGGGTCAGTGAATTTTTTTTAAAGCCAAAATTAATATGTCTCAAGCCAAGTATTTTATTTGTAACCCCCGACGGAAAAAGAGTGTTGCTATATGTTTAACGTGTGTGTCTGTGTCTGTCTGCGCCATCGTAGCTGCCAAATGGCTAAACCGATTTTGATTTTCTTGGTTTTGTTTGAAAGGTGAATTGATCGAGAGTGTTCCCAGATATTAAAAAAAAAAAACATTTAACTATTAAATGCTTTGTTTTTGTCGGGGATTTTTAATTTTAACTTGTATTTCTAGGTATAATATACACTTTTTTGTTTATCGCATAGGAAACAAAAAGAATTTTCTTTTTTTAATAATTTATTAAAACTTTATGCACAAGTAAAAAAGGCGGACTTAATGCCTGCGGCATTTTCTACCAGTCAACCTTAGGGTGATGCAGAGACAAACATGGCAGGTGCAACATACGGGATAGATAATTCGAAAAAGGATAAATAGTAATACATATATACTTAAATACATACATATAAACAAAATAAACTTTGTCAGGAGAAATAACGATAGGTGAAGGAGAAAACAAGCCCAGCAAATCAGCGCCGCATTGATTCTGCCAACTTCTCACGAATATGTTCACGAGCCGCTACTTTGAAAGATAACCGACTCGCTGCCATCCTGATATTCAGAGGGAATAGATATACCTGATATACAGATGGGACAGTAATAATCCTATTACTGTCCCAGGACATAGGCCTCCTCTCATAAAGAGAAGGCATCACATCACGCACAGTTTCTCACCAATGGATCATCATCTGACTAACCTTTTCCCAACTATGTTGGGATCGGTTTCTAGTCTAACCGTATGCAGCTGAATACCAGTATTTTACATGGAGCGAGTGCCTATCTGATCTCCAAAACCCAGTTACTGGGTCACACGATATGCCTTCGTTAACTATTGATTATAATTTACTAAGTTACATAGTCTAGTTGAGATCCTGACAAACATCGACGGAGCTTTGTTTAGTCTTGAGAATTTTAGTTATGTAATTTTAGTTCAAAGAAATACTTTGGAGCTTTTGTTCTAGGCCAAAATTCCTTGCTTGCGGATTTTAGACCTTATTCCTTCCCTAATTTTGAAGATAAACAATATATTGAAACAATATTCTGATTTCAAAGAGTGTCCGTGGAGTTTCTTGCCCGTTCTTCTCCATAGGAACCTACTACGCTTTGGAATGGGCAACTAGCTTCATCTTAACTAACCGACCCCTTGACAATTTAAAAGTGCCTGTAATTGGTTTATTCGAAATAAATGCTTCGTGTTTGAGTTAACCGAGCGTTCTTAGGCCGCGTGCTAACAAAAGCGATTGTCGCGCGAAAACTGTTGTTTTTTGGCGAACCGTAACGCGTGTTTGCGCCGACAGCCTCATTTATTCGGAAAACCGAAGGTGCCCCTTCGTTTTTCCGAACAAATGAGTCACATTATGACCGCGACTATCGCGTATTCACGCGACCTATCGCTTTCGTTCGGACGCGGGCTTATAGCTGACTAAAACTTCCAATAAATACCTCAAAGTCCTACCAAGAACAACTTGAAAGATTTATAAACATCCTCTGTTCCCTTAAAATACGAAGGTTGAATGACATTCCGGTTTCCACGTATTTGTTCAGGATCGCTCGGAAAATAGGATGAAGGGAAAAATAAATAGGTTTCAGACACGTCCGCAAGTTATTTTCAAAGGGAAGATATTGGCTAAAAATATCGTTACTTACATCCATTTCTATATATATTGAAAAATAAATGGAAGATTTTTCCACTTTGTAAGTCGTTCGGTCAGTACCAATTTTTTGTTTTTATTTTTGCGCTTTCTTGGAAATAAGCATTTAATATAAATATATAGGTATATACCTGTTTCTTTAATGTCGATGACAAATGACGATGATTTAAAGCAGATGTTAAAAATATTGTTTCTGACAAGTCAGTTTCAGATTACGAGTTTCGGGATTCTGGGACCTTGGCAACAGGCAACTGAAGGAACACGGGTGGGTTTTAGTCAGTTAAAGTCTGACACGCCCTTCCGGTCCGCCCAGAGCGGGAGAAGTCGTAGGACGATTTCGCAAAATCAAAAAAAAAAAAATTGGTGCTTAAAACGACCACTTTGGCAGAATCACAAAAGGATATTATGAATCATTGTAAAATGTCACAAAACTAACAATTCATAATTATGATCTGCGTGCAATTTTACGCAATTCATCTGTTTGACAGTTTTCTACGGAGATTCGTAAAATGGTTCACAAATTATGAATTGCGCTATAGAAGTTAAATTTAAATTAATAAATTTAAATTACGGTCGGTAAAAAATTTGGTGTTAATATTGCTGCATGAAAATTACTTAATTAGTTATTTTCATGCAGCAATATTTACACCAAATATGATGCGAATATGAATTGAGTACATAATTATGATTCGTCACCATTCTGTATCAAATTAGAGTAATTGCTAATGAATTCCTAATTCAGGAAATTAATTGCTTTTAGAGGAATTGCTAATGTGGCCGTTTTAAGCCCACAGGATATTATTATTATGTTGCCTTCATACAAACTAACTAGAAGAGTAATATTGAATAGAAGAAGTTTACAAGCTAACAAGACATTACATCGTAAGGGCTTTTTCATCACAAATCGTTTTGTTAAGTTATATGAAAAGAGAAGGAAAAGCTTGAGATTTCAAACTTCAGTAATTAACCTACTAAAAATATTAATGGTTTCAAAAACGTCTTTTGCACATTTCTTTGTGTCAGCGTTTTTCGCGCAATCGGATATCGAGTGTCCTTCTTCACCGCAGTGATCATACGTAGATTCAACTCTCTGCATTTATTAGGGCCATATCACGCTTTTCTTGAAGCATATTAAATATTACCAACGAGCACGTCTGTACACTGCGAATGCTCACGAGTCAATTTATTTGATGACTCAACTTATGCAGTAAGCCAGACTTTAAAAGCGAAGGGCCAACGTAAAACTGATTGGTTAAGGTACATAATGAAAAATTGAAAGCAGAATATTGACAAAAGAATCCCTAAAAGCTTTTCAGTTGACTTTTTCAGGCAAAATGAACGATTCAGAGGACAGTAGAGCTTAATGTCAAAGTTAAAGTATTCAAAAAATAAAGGATGAATTCTCGGAAAATAGGTAATTATAGGGGTGATTTTTGAGGCATGGCTTTTACTATTATTGTGTTCGGATAAAAAACCTATTATAATTATGTAAAATATTATCAATGGATTGCAATTCTAAGTTTATTACAGTTTCTGCTGAACACTCTGAATAAAAAAACGAAGCACGACTTTTTAGGTCACTTAAGCCACATATGGAAATTAACAAACTATTTCGAATACACGGATTAATATAGACGATATGTAGTTAATTTTGACATTGATTTTAAAGTAACGATTACCTAATATAATAATATGAATGCATATTGGACTTATTGTAAATCACAAATCTTAAAATTAATAATTCATTTAAAAATGACATTTGAATATTTGTACACCTTATTTTATAATGTTGTATTAGAATGTATAGAACTTATAAAAACTATTAATAACACATATGTAAAACTACATTTTACAAATAAATACCTAAATCCTGATTCTGATTCTGAAGCTTAATGACACTTCCATCTATGAATTAAGGAAAAAAAAAAAAAAAAAAAAAACTAGAAGACGTGCTTGGCATTAGAAAGTTTACTTTTCAGCAGTGATCTAAAGTGAAGTGCAAAACTCTCAAATAACTCCAGATTTTATACACTTCAAAATCTGGATCTTAGGAATGAGATAGTTTATAAGTAAACATTTTAGAGTGAACTAAAGGTAAACATAAGTCTGACTGCCTCGTTGGTCTAGTGCTCGCAAGCGCTACTGCTCAGCATGAGGCTTTGATTCCCGAGTCGGGCAAAGTGATATTGGGTTATTCCATCTAGAATTTCAAAGTACCGGAGTCTGGATTTGTGCCCGGTAACAGTTGGCAATTGGCTCGCATTACTGGCGAAATGTAGGTGTACTTTACACACTACACACACCTCTGCCTAACCCTTCGGGTATTACAAGCGTGATGTCATATAAACCTAGTATTTAGATTATTTGAAATACCGAAAGTTTACGAAATGAAGAAAATTAAACATCGTTAATTTATTATGTAATAACACACTTCCCCGGGGGGAAGGTAGAGGTGTGTGTGTGGTGTATAAAGGTCTGGCGAAATGTGGGTGTACTCTAGGTACATCTCTGTCTAATTAAGCTACCCGTCCAACTGTTTATTGGCCTTTAGAAGGCGGATTACAATATAAAATTCTATTGTGTTCCGTTAGTTACAGTTGGAGATTTTAAAGCATTGAATTTTAATAAAAATTCTGATCCTAAAATATATCGCACGTACCTGCGCAGTCGGATTTTTGATACTTTACAAAATAGTTATCTGCCAACATCAAAAAAAATTGGGTCGAAAAGAAACACCTACCTAAATAGGTATTTTTTCAATTAACTTTTCAGCTTGCTTTAAACCAAGCTAATGAACAAATCTTCGCAAATGAAAAATGTCTGAAGCCGAAAATAGTTCCCATCTGACAGAGTTTTTAATTAAAGCAATCCTCGAAAAGGGCATTCGGAAATTATTCAACTCAGGCAACATTAATCGTTGAGTGCGAAATCTCTAGCGTAAACTTTGAGTCTAGAAATTAAGACTCCGTCCAATGTAATTATACCCCCCTTTTATATACTTGTAGGTACCTACATAATAATAATTATTTTAGTTTTATTAATTATATTATTGAATTACTGTAATAAAATCAAAAATGATTTCTGAGAAATATAAAACTTAAGTATATTATGTACAATTTTTATCCTGTTTTTAATAAGCTTGTTTTGTGTCAGCTCATGTTTCTTTTTCATCTTTTTATCAATAGATACATAAAAATATGATGCATATCCGAACTAAAAGGTAATAATATTATCCGCGGAATGACCTGACCATGACATGGGCATGCGGCAGGATTTAGCAAATTCACTTTTGTATTTTTATTAGTTGGGATAGGGTGCAAAAGTGAATTTGTTTTGCCGCGGGCAAAAGCTAGTAAAAAATAAAATAAATAAAGTTTTTTACGAGTTAATAATAATCTTCATTGCATAAGAAAGTGGTTACAATTTCTATGAAGTCCCTAACACTTGTGCTAGGTGGTTAACCTGTTTTAGAAGAGCCAGATTTCTACTGAAAATAGCCACGTTTTTAATGTCACATGTCTTCAAACGAACGTCAGTATATCTGTCAAACTTTTAGTGCAGCTATAGAACCGAATAGTTTTTATGTGATTCCGCCAAAGTTTAATTGGATACCGGAAAACCCAAACACTGTTGCGAATTTTTTACTGAATACCACAATGTCCGGTCTGTATTTGGTGCAACGTCACGTTTGCTACAAACCGTGAATAAATATTGAATAAATTTTCTTCTACGTTACTTCGAACCCAATAAGTGGACTAGTATATCTAACTTACTTATAACGTACCCACTGCCGGCACACAGGCCTCCTTTCTGTGAGAGCGAGGGGGCCGTAATCTTCCCCGCGGCCCCAGTGTGTGTTGCTAGATGTCACATGTCTTCAAATTTTTGGTTCTAGAACATGCCGGTTTCCTCACGATGTTTCGTGCTCCCATTCCCCACCATAAAATGGTGATCCCATTTTGAGATAGTGGTGATGAAATAAATACACAAAGAAAGTAAGTTGCCTACCTGGGTTCGAACCCACGACACATAAGTCAGGGCCGACACCACTGGGTTACCACTGCTGCTTCCTACGGTTCCTACCTAAATCTACGTAGATATTCTCCAGAGAAAGTGTAACGTAAGCGGTCATACTGTTTAAGTATTTGGCAATCTGCCGTGAATTGACATGACGTGACGTGGTGAAGTCACCTCCCTGACTTCACCACGTCACGTCATGTAGCTAGTGGCTAAGTGATAACAGCCGCGTGGGTCGATCCATCAGGTTAAGCTACGCTTGCCGGGGTTTGTCCGTAGGTTGGTGACCATCTTTGCATACCGAGACTCCTCCGCGCCTCGGAAAACACGTTAAGCTGTTGGTACCGGCTGTCATTCGTGGATCTTGGACAGTCGTTGCGGGTCGTCAGAAGCCCAAAAATCTTAACAAGGGGTATCGTATTACCCAGTCATTGGGTTGAGGAGGTCAGATAGGCAGTCGCTCCATGTAAAATACTGGCATTCAGCTGCATCCAGTTATACTGGAATCCGACCCCAACATAGTTGGGAAAAGGCTAGGCAGATTGATTTGGTCGATACGGGTCTTAAGAAGCCTGAAAGTCTGACAACCAGTCTTACCAAGGGGTATCATATTACCCAGTTTCTGGGTTGTGGAGGTAAGATAGTCTGCAAATTGACCTAGTGGCTCAATTTAATAAACAATTATTATTAATTTTAGTGTTGTTATTTGTAATTCCAGATATGAAGGCGAGTTCATGCAGGGCTGGTTTCATGGCCACGGTGTGTTCTGGCGAGCTGATGGCATGAAGTTCGAAGGAGAGTTCCGTGGAGGAAGAGTATGGGGACTAGGTACGAAGACTCTAAACTTATCGATATACAGTTTCTTTTCGTGAAATGATAATTAGGGAATTTGGTAAAGAGAGATATTATATACGCTTGGGTTGGTCGGTGGATGGGTGACCATCTTTACATACCGAGATTCCTCCGTGCCTCGGAAAGCTCGTTAAGCCGTTGGTCCCGGCTGTCATTCGTCGATCTTTGACAGTCGTTACGGGTCGTCAGAAGCCCGAAAGTCTGACAACCAGTCTTACCTAGGGGTATTGTATTTCCCAGTTACTGGGTTGTGGAGGTCAGATAGGCAGCCGCTCCATGCAAAATACTGGTATTCTGCTGCATCCGGTTAGACTGGAAGCCGACCTCAACATTGTTGGGAAAAGGCTAGGTAGATGATGATGGTAAAGAGAGATATTGGCTTATTTGTTGATTCGCACGAATTTACTCGCCCAAAACAGGTGAATTCATTTTCTGTATGCGATTCGCGGTTAGGCGAAATCACTTCCATTCCGCTTCGTGGCAATGTAAATTGAGCCTAAAAGTAAGTATAGTATCGTTTTTTGTTCATTTTGTGTGTTATTATGAATATTTTAAACACATTCAGTTTAGAAGAACAGCGCAGTCGGTCACACAGACAAACACGAATAGCGACTTTAATTTATAATATGTGTGGGATTAGTTCAATATTTCTTTAATAAAAACTCCTGATTTCTTCTTACCGTATGTATTTAATTATTTCCTAACGTCTTTCAAACTTCCTTACTTCATCTGAACTCCTTTGTACACGACTGCCCAAAAAGGAGTGTAAAGTTTTCAGGGTTCATGTATGTATGTATGTTTGTATTTATGTATGTACCTATGTGAGTTTCTTAATTCCTCCATAACTTTAAAATGCCTGAACCTCACGTCTGTCATCCATCTTCACGTCTCGTTTCACTACCCTTGTCATAACGTTCTATTCCTACATATGTATTGATTATGGCTGTACGCTATTAAAATCGTCTCTAAACCAATCCCTTATAACATTTCAAATTGGGACACTCGAACAAAACCCATTGAAACAAACTATGTTGTAACCAAACAATGATCAAAAACAATAGTCCAATTAAAACAATTCGCAATTAGGTGAGTAATTAATAACTTATACAATAGTTTAGGGCATCTACACAAAATCGCTGGGTATTCAACAATACAAGTGGAATGGAGTTATAGTCGTAACCTATTTTTACAAAGGCTTGTGTGTACAAGGAAATTAATCGTTAAGCAGATTGGTTAACTTAAATCGTCCGTTTAATCAAATCACAACTGTCATTCTTTGACAGTTCCATGATAAATGATTTTATTTTTGTAAGTAGGGTTGTACAGTACAACTATTTTCTAAATGTCTCTCGGCAAACTTCGTGTTTCATCCGCCCTCAGATTTTTATCAGTTGCCCTTTCACTTGGTGCAGACCGGGCACTCTCAATCGACTTCCAAGTCGTTTGCCGAAGTTTGCCGAGGGACATTAAGATAATAGTTGTACTGTACAAACACTTTTACACGTCAATGCCACGTCGCGTCGAGCGCCGGACGCAGAGTCTCTGCGTGTCTCCGTGTCCATCGCTCGGCGTGGCAAAACGTCGTGTTCGGGTTCGCGACAAGTCAATCGTAATCCTGAGGATGCCTCGTTGAGAGGTGAAATACGTGTCGATTTCTTACAGGGTTTTTTATGACTCTTTAGGAATAGTTAAGCGGAATAGGTAAATATATCTACGTATATTGTATTTTATAATGGATTTCCGCAAATTCAAGCCTGAATCAATTAACAACACACATTATTCAAAATCAACTGTGTTTCACAATCTCGAGATTAATCTCAAAAGTTTATTGTTAATTTCCCTAGAAGAGTCGAAGCCAAGTAAACACATTGGTAAAGCTAATGGGGATTAATTACATTCAAGAGAATATAAACCTGTGGGATGCAGTTGGATGAACAACACCCACATCTTACAAAATTAAACAACAATTTCCTTTATTAATAAAAGTTAAGTAATGTTTAACGACAGCTTATGCATACATTTTTGACCTTTAAACGTCCCTTAACTTAAGTAACGTTTATAAAACCCAATTACGACTAAAAAGGTATAAACAAGACACCACAGACAGACAAATTAAAAATCCGGAGTCACACGTGTTAGCGCATAAATCGAACGGACTACGTGTGACTCCGGATTTTTAATTTGTCTGTCTGTGGTGTCTTATTTATACCTTTTTAGTCGTAGTTGGGTTTTAGTTTTTATTACTTTTTTTTTTTTATTCTTTTGGGGTTATAATATACATATTTTTGAAATGTACTCATTAAGCCCTTTCATTTGAAATCCAACATGCTACGATTAAACAATTTTTTTTTTTAGTTCCTGACTTTATGGCCTCTAGAGGGCGCCATTTTTAATATAATGTGACGTCACATAGCCTATAACCAGCGGACGATCAAGACGCTTCCAACGATACCTCATTTGTCAAATTGTGATGAGTGGTTTATATGATAGGAGGGAACAGATGAACATACATACATACATACATACATACCGGTCAAAGTCAAATCATAACCCTCCTTTTTTCTTCGCCGTAGTCGGGTAGTAAATAAACCCACAAGTGACGTTAAAGCTAGTCATTGTGGGAACTAAGACAGGCCTTTGCTTTACTCAAGATTAGAAAAACTAATAAATAAAGAGCGGTTCTTCTAAAGTAGTTTTCTAGGTCATGAAGGTATAATATTCGATAGTACCTATTATGACACTAGGGAGGAAATAACATACAAAGATTTCATTTAACGATAACTTTATGTTATGTCATTTAGGAGACAGTTTACATCACTGAAAGATAGCTCAACGATTTTTAGTTCGGACTGGGCCATAATAGATGGCGCTACGTGTTTATAATTCAATTCAAATGTTACAGTTTCTCATATTATCCTTACCGATTTTACCAAGCAATTTGTTCTATTTGTGTGTGTGCTTAATCTATACTTACCTATTATAAATTAAAGTCGCTTTTCGTATTTATCTGTATTTCCGCGTTGTTCTTTTAAAGCACGTCCCTCTTGTATAATTATCCGTTGCCGCTATAACAACAAATACTAAAAAACAGAATAAAATAAATATTTAAGGGGGCTCCCGTACAACAACCGTGAATTTTTTGCTCGTTTTTGCTCTATATTGAAAACGGCAACAGGTAGACGCTTGAATTATTCACAGAATATTTTTACATATTCACTTTAAAAATATATAATTAAATTAAAATAAAACAAATATATGAGGGGGGGCTCCCATACAACAAACGTGATTTTTTTGCCGTTTTTATAGATAATGGTACGGAACCCTTCGTGCGCGAGTCCGACTCGCACTTGGCCGGTTTTTTTTAATTACCATTATTTTCACCGTAAAAAGCAATAACCTAAACTATTCGAGAGGCCGCCAGCACCCCACTCCGTCTCGCTCTCACTTAGGCTGCGAGTAGTATGGTGCGACCGAGATAAAAAGTGAATTTAAGATGAGGTAGGGTAGGCCCTTAAGGTGAATCCTTGAACCGTTCACAAGACTATTATTCTCATCTCCATTGTTTATCGATACCCAATCTATTAACTGTGATTCGTAGACTAATGTGAGTAGATTTATAACTATCAGCGTAATATTTCACTTGTTGCCGTGTGTCGCAGACGATAAAGGTTTTAGGGAAAATGTAATATATTCTAAGCTTATCTTCTTGAATGGAATTATTGGCATTATTGGCAGCTATAAAATTATTGGAGTAGGTTTGTAAGGATCGTAGCAGGTGGCGTTCTGTAGTTTCAGCGTAAGTTTATGTACAAAAAGGTTTAAAGGTTTATGTATAAAATTATTGAGGGTTTAACCTGGAAAATCCAATAATTAATTATTTATAGTTATTTAATAAGATGCAGGACTAAAACATACAGGGTGTAAGGGTGAACACCGTTGTCACTCAAACCAAAAAATACGTTATTTTCATTAAAAGATTATAAAAAGTACCTATCCGACAGCGTGCTCGCAAGCGAAACAGCTGACTGACTGAGGGAGGGATCGCGTTCGCGGCCGGTCAGGTCACGTCCCACGACCCCCAGCCGTGTTGAGACGCAAGTTCGTTGCCCTAACGCATAGGTGAAAGGGTGAAATACTCGAGTGGTAATGTAAAAAATATAAATGTAATTTTTTTGTTAAGTCGTAATTTTCCATTGATATTACGTTCTATAAATTAAACCAAACCACTGTTTTCAAGGATAACGGTGTTTACCCTAACACCCTGTATATTCATATTAATTATATGTAATTAATTAGTGTTAGATGTATAATATTATATATGATGAATGATAGTGTTTAAATATTCAATGAGTGAAATAAATTATACCTTACAGCAAATAATAAATAATGCAGTGTTCAACATACACTTGGCAAATGGTTATACTTCCAAGAAAAGTTAGGTTTATTACAACAGACTGGGATAAAAAACGGGTAAGCCTTTAGTAAGAGATCAAAAGAAATCGTGTTTAACTTTATTCATTACTAGCTGCGCCCCGCGGTTTCACCCGCGTAAGTCTCGATCCCGTGGGAATATCGGGATAAAAAGTATCCTATGTGTTATTCCAGGTTATAAACTATCTGTTTGCAAAATTTCATCCAAATCCATTCAGCCGTTTTTGCGTGATTGAGTAACAAACATCCAAACACACAAACACACAAACTTTCACATTTATAATATTAGTAGGATTTTCACAAAAAGGTGACCTAAAACAGTCACATTAGCAATTCCTCTAAAAGCAATTCATTTCTTGAATTCCCAGCTGTCATTATTATTTAAATTAATTAATTTTTATTTAACATTAATCTTCTGTATAGCAATTCATAATTTGTGGACCATTTTACGATTCTCTATAAAAAGCTGTCAAACAGATGAATTATTGCGTAATATGAATCAGCACACAGATCATAATGAATTGTCAGTTTGTGACATTTTACGATGATTCATAATATTTTCCTATTATGATTCTGCCAATGTGACCATTTTAGACCCACGGAAAGATACACTAACGATATCTGGGTGCCGCACTGAAAACAAGAAGTTACAGGAAAAGACTTAAAAGGAAAGACATCGTGTAGTCCACCCACACCTGTGTCGATTTAAGCTCGAATACGGAGTAAATGGCTCGCTGGAGTCACACTCTTCTCACCAATATGTTCTATGTTCTATGTTACGGGTTTGGTTTCCGCACTTAGTCCCTAAGATGGACCATTGTGCGTGGGCCATGGCGGCCGTTGGGGGTTATTCCATCCAACCCACCTCCCTCCAGAAGTTTACCAACTCTACTGGTTTGCACAGAACCTCCGTGTAAGATCTGGGTGACCCTAGAGTTTCAGTTCTAATCTGGGCGACGCCCGTGCATTCAAAGAGCACGTGCGCGACGGTTTCCTCGGCCTCCATGCACGCTCTGCACAGAGGACTGTCCGTTATACCTATTGTGTGGAAGTGTTTGTTCAGCGAGCAGTGGCCTGTGATGGTCCCCGCCACCAGACGCAGGCCATTCCTGTCCAGGCGTAACAAACGCCTGGTAAGCCTGCTGTCCAGAAATGGAATAGCTTCCTTGGACTGCCTGCAGCCCGGTGCCGAGGACCACCAGTTCGCCGCTTGGGTATGGGTGAATTCCTGGAGCCACCTGCGTATTTGGTTAAAGGGGATGGGAACGATGGGCTCGGGCCCACAACCTGAAGTGCTAGATGCTCTTCTAGCAAGCTCGTCTGCTGCGTCGTTGCCCAGCGATCCACTGTGTCCTTTAATCCATTGTAGTGTCACCTTGTTGCAACCGGATACCGTTACACGTTCTAGTGCGTTGTGACATTCTAGTGTAAGCTTCGAAGTGATGTATTTTTTCTGTAAGGATTGGAGAACTGAGGCACTGTCGGAGAGTATGCGTATGTTGGTAGCCGTAACTCTCCTGGCTTCTATGGCATAGGCCGCCTGTATGATGCCCACACACTCCGCCTGATAGACGGTGTTGAACATTCCTAGCGGGCTGGATATATTAATGTTGAGGTCGCGTGAGAAGACTCCGACTCCTGTACCGGAGTGGGTCTTCGATCCGTCAGTGTATACTCTCATCTCTTTCGGTCCTGAGTAGTCATTCTGTTCCTCTGTGAGTGCTATGCTGTAGTGTCTGTGAAAGTGGTGTGTCTTCGGGGCTTTGTCGCAGGGTGCTGACATCATTGGCTGTCGTTTGACCGCATCATCCTTTATGCGTGTGTGCTTAACTCTGGAGTCATTTGTCAGGGTTCCTGATAGGTGGAGCCTAAAGGCGGCCAGGGCCGCTTCCTCTCGTACAATGAGGTGCAGAGGCGGTAGTCCGAGCATCGCCTGTAAGGCGGCAGTAGGTGTGGTTCTCATACTGCTGGTGATTGCAACGCATGCAGATCGCTGCAGTTTTTCGAGGTCTTTTTGGGCTGTGCTCAGGTCTGTCCTGGGCCACCAGACCAGTGAGCCATATGTGATAATCGGTCGGATGACAGTGGTGTATAGCCAGTAGGTGACCCTGGGGCTAATTCCCCAGTTCCTTCCAAGCAGTCGTTTGCACTGCCAGAGGGATACGGTGGCTTTTGTTACGGTATAGTTAATATGTTTCGCCCAGTTCAGCTGTTTGTCCAAGAAGATGCCCAGGTACTTGGTTTCAGTCGATAGGCTTAGGGTTGTCCCGAAGAAGCGGGGTAGTTGTAGCATTGGTAGTTTCCTCTTTTTTGTGAATAGGATCAGCTCAGTTTTTGTAGGGTTCACCGTTAGTTGGTGTTTATTACACCAGTCCTCTACTATTTTCAGGGCTTGGTGCATGAGGTTGCATATAGTGTTTTCATGTGTGCCGTTGATTATTATGGTTATATCATCCGCATAGCCTACGGTGAAGTAACCTTTGTCGTTTAGTGCCCTGATGAGGCTGTCTACTACCAGGTTCCATAGGAGCGGCGAGAGGACTCCCCCTTGGGGGCAGCCCTTCGCCACGATGACCCTAGTGGTGTCATTCACGGTCACCTGTACAGCTCTCAGTCTGAGCATGTTGGTGATCCAACCGCTCAGGGTCGAGTCTATGCTGTGTCTGTTGAGGGCCGTGGTGATGATTTTGAAGCTAGTTTTATCAAAGGCACCCTCAATGTCAATGAAGACGGCCAGTGCTGAGCATTTGTGGTCCACTGCACATTCAATCTTGGAGATCACGCTGTGCAGCGCGGATTCTGTTGATCGGCCAGTGGAGTACGCATGCTGTTGTTTGTGAAGTGGTTTTGCCAGGAGGGGTCCGTCCCGGATGTGTCTGTCGCAGAGTCTCTCGAGGGTTGGGTTTGAGTAGGAAGGATGTGAGGCTTATGGGTCTGTAAGCCTTGGGTAGTGTATAATCTGTTTTACCAGGTTTGGGTATGAAGATGACTTTCACTTCTCGCCATGCAAGAGGAATGTATCTTAGTGCTATACAGGCTCGATATATCTCCACCAGGCATGGTGCCAGATGGTCTACCCCCCACTGCAGTAGGGCTGGAAAGATGCCATCTAAACCTGCAGATTTGTATGGCTGGAAGGAGTTGATAGCCCACTTTATTCGGTCTTCTGATACTATGTCGAGGGCTCTAGACCAGTCTTGATCCGTTGGGGCCCATTCTGGATCCATGTCCCACGTCCTATCCTCTAGGAGTTTACATCCTGGGAAGTGGGTCTCAAGAAGGACCCTACTAGTTTCCTGATCGCTAAGCGTGTAGGAGTTGTCGGTTTTTTTCAGCGCACCAAGGGTTCGGTCCTGATCTGTTGATAGGATTTTCCTTACCCTTGCGGCTTCGTTGTTTGTTTCGATGGATTCACAGAATTTCCGCCATGCTGTTTTCCTGGCGGTTCTGATTTGTTTCTTGTATGTATATTGGGTTTCTTTGTATACCTCCCAGTCGTCCGGGAGTCTGGTGTTTTTGGCTCTGTTGAAGTTCTTCCGTAGTAGGTCTCTTAGCTTACTAAGTTCTGCGTTCCACCAGGGGTTTTTCTCCCCCTTGGCTCTTGGCGCTCTTAGTTTACAGCATGCATGGTATGCTTCGGTAAGGTACTCTGATAGTTTTGTTACTGTGTATTCCAATTGTGTTTGGTCTCTTATGGTTACGCTTGATAGGTGCCTCGCTAACAGGGAGGCCAGCAGACGTTTATACCCTGGGACGTCAGTGCGCTTAGGGTTCCGTTTTGGTGCTGGTTTCCTTGTGTTGGAGGTCAGTGTAAAACGGATTCTTCTGTGATCTGAGCAAGAAGGTTCGTCCGATACGTGCCAGTTAGTTATGTAATTTGTCACATTTTCAGTAGCAAGTGTTAGGTCAATAATCGTTTGTCCTCGGACTGTAACCCAAGTGGGTTCAGAGCCGCGGTTTATGATGTTAAGGTTAGTGGAGAATAAATAGGTGGATAGTACCTCTCCTCTGGAGTTTGGTGCATCGCTGCCCCAGAGCGGGTGGTGGGCGTTCGAATCGGTGCCGATGATCAGGTCTAGCTTAGCGCGCTCACAGTGTTGTACCAGGTCGGCCATTTCTTTTGGCGGGCAATCCACGCCCTCGCCTGGCATGTATACCGAGGCCAGTACAACATCTGGATCACTGCCTTCGGTTTGGAGCCTGACAGCTGTCAGGTCTCTGGAACAGAATTGGGTGAGTGGTGTGATGGGAATGTCTTTGGGTATGTAGACGCAGGTTCGTGGCTTGGCTGAGCCGTGTGTGTCGAGGACAAGCTTACCTCCGATATTACTTAGTCCGCATATTCTATTGTTTCTGATCCACGGCTCTTGGATCAGTGCTATGGTTCGGAGTTTTACCTCCAGTGCCCTGCGCAAGCTGGCCGTGGCAGTCTGGCTATGCTGGAGGTTGGTCTGTATGATGTTTAGGGGCGATGGTGGTGGAGGGGTGTTAGTCGGAGATGGATCCATCGGACAGCCCCTCCGCTACCTCCTCTCGATACGTCCCCTCTTGTCTCCCACCCGGTGGTGGGGCTAGTAAGCGCTCGCTCCAGCCAGGTTATTGGGCCGGTGCTGTCTCGATGTCGACATTGGCCATTGCCGCTCGGGCCATGTCCTCCTCGAGTTGGTCGATGTCGGTGTCAGTCGTCTGTGCCGTGGTCGGTAAGGTCGTCTTTCCGTCAGTGTCGTCAGTCTGGGTGTCAGAGGGTCGGGTCGTGGGCCAGAAGCGCACGTATATCGACCCTAAGAGGTACGATATACGTCGCTCCCGTCCCAGGACCTTTTCAGCTTCCTCCGGTGGCAACCCTAGCGTGAGGTAAGTCCCGCTGTTGTCGCCACCGACGGTAGTCGCCCTGTATAATGACCACCTGCCAATGTCATACCAAGTATTCTGACGAGTCAGAATACTATGGAGCCTGGCCATGTCACCTCTGTAGCGAGGGACGAAAAGCGAGGCTCGGACACGGGTGGGCACGTCAGTCTGCTTCATCACTGTAAGTCTCAGGTCAGTGTCTGGAAGTTGGATTTTGGGCACATTCTGGGTCAGCCAAGTCAGGGCAGAGTCATCCTCACACCACATCTGCACAGTGCCTTCCGCTACCCGAGGGTATCCGCGGAAGGCCGGGAGTGGTGTGGACGGGTCAGTGTCCATCAGTGCGTTCTCCAGCTCGGTCTTTATGTGTTCGGCCTCGGCCTTAGTCAGGTCCCTACTTGGGTGGGGAAAGCAGACTGCTACGGCAAGCCGCGCAGGAATATCCTTCGTGGCCCGCGCGTAGGTCCTCTGTTCCCCCTGAGCAGGGTCAACCCTCACTCGCTTGGCGTCCCCCTGCGACGTGCTCGGCGAGGCCGTGTCGTCAGGGCGCTCCCTCTTCGTCGGCCCTGTACCGCTTGGTCCAGGCTGCGACTCGGAGGTGCCTGGCTGGGTGTTTTTTGCCGGCAACGCTTTGCGCGAGGTTTTGGCGCGCTTGCCCCTAGAGTGTCTGGGTCGAGGCCGGTCTGTGGTCATGTCGGTGTCAGTGTGTCGGGGTCGACTGGCGGCCCCGGCAGCCCCTGTCACGGGCGGGGGCGCTTCGCGTTGGGTTGCCCCTTCGCGTATCTGCCCCTGCCCGCTTGGGTCCGCGTCCGGCCGTTTTTCGCGCTGGGTTTCCCCTGCGCGGACTGGCGGTCGGTCACGTGGATCCGCGTCCGGCTGCTTTGCGCGCTGGGTTGCCCCTGCGCGTACTCGCAGCTGGTCGCGTACCATCTCTTCAGCGTCCGATCGCGCTTCGCGCTGGCTAGTGCCTTCGCGGGTGTCGCACTTTCGGTCGCCTACTTTCCTCTCCCGGGCCAAGACTTTTCCGCGCTTCTTCAGCGGGCGTACTTTGCCAACTTCAACCGGGAGAGTGGTAGAGCCACCAGGTCTGTCAACCTTCCCCGTCTCTGTCGGTCTGTGCTCGTCCTGGTCGCTGTCTGGGTAGTTGATGCTACTCCGCACGATGCTCTGTTGCCAGAGGCTCGTGGGAGGCATGCTCTGTGTGGTCGGTACTGGCGCGTGGATCGCAGCCGATGTCGTGTTAGAGGGCGCGTTATTCGCAGCCGAGGTAGTGGGTGTGGGCAGTTAGTCGCAGCCTTTGTGTTAGGCGCTTGGTCAGCTGCCGGCCGCGCTAAGAAGCGCGGCATTAAGTTGTCAACGTCGCAGGTAGTGCCCCCTCCCATAATACGATGGGGGCTAACCGCCGTAGCGGTGTGGGATTCCCCGGCTTGGCCGGGACCCACCTGGGTAGGTTTTGTACTATTCTGCTTCATTTTGGGGGTTGGGTGGGCTTTTTTGGAATCGAGGTTACCCCTCCTCTGGGACCGACGGGATAAGGGGATAGGAGGGAAGGCTTTGGGTGGATAAGAGGTTTGGGTTGTGGGGGACACCCTAGGTCTGGGAGTTGGCCTAGGGATTTTAGGATCGACAGGATGAGTATGGAAAGGGGGGGATGGTAGAGTTTGGGATTTGGTACACACGACTTCCCACCGGACCGCGTGCTCCCAGCACATAGCCGATCTCGCCTTCCACAGGGGTTCCGTGCAAGGCGAGGCCAGCCCAACCAGGAGCCCGCAGCCCGATGCGCCAGCCGCGTGTAGGGGAGTATGGAGAAGGGAGTATAGGTTACCCTAGGCCTGGGATTTGACTTTTGGGAACTTCTCTTGTCCGGGATCTTTAGAAGATGCTCCTGACGCGGGGTCGCCCACCAGCGGCCATTGTAACCGCTGGTGGTCGGTCCCGCAGTCAGGAGTTGGGCTATCCGCAACCTGCCCACCCGCTCGGTTGCATGAGAAGAAGTGCCTGACAGACCGGGTCGCCCCACCACGAAACTACGCATAGATTTGCGTTGGGGCGATCCGGACTCCCCCGAGAACCAATATTCTCACCAATATTTAGGTACCTCCATCGCATCCGCTAAAGGTACAAAACTGATTCCCAATTGCGTAATATCGCGATCAATCACAATTTGAATCAATCAATCAATAGCATCGTATGCCCGACAAAAAAAGTCTGCTCAACAACGTAAATAACGCAATGAATGTTGTTCGAACTGTCAAATGAAACAATTTACCGAAAATGTGTTACGCAATTAGGTAGCTGATCGCCACAATGCAATAGAAAAATAAAAATAAAACTATATTCATTTGATTTCAACGATCCCAGCTTGAAAATAACAAGATTATCCTAATTGAGTTGGGTCGATGACACGTACGATCGCAGAAATTGTCAGACATCAGATTCTTTGAAAGCATAAAATCATGTTACAGTAGATTATATTTCAAAAGTACATTATATCCCAATCAAAGGAGTATTTCTGAAAACCGCAATTCACTGAGGCTTTTTGAAATTTTCATTTAATTGCTTGAGGTTTTCATAAATTGTTGCTCTTTTGAGAGAAGAGACTTCAGAATAATTTATACTAAATAAGCATAAGGCTCGTGCAAACAGACGCGAAATCGCGAGCGCGACAGGCAGCGGTACCTTTATTTGTATAAAAAAGATGGTATGTTTGTGAAACAAAAATGAAGAAAATTTTATTTACCTTTCTTTTTGTTTTATTTAATTTTTATCATTAAAAAACAGTCAATATTCATTTAAAATGTGTAAATAATTACGGTTATTATTATTACAGTCGAAGTAACAATAAACTGTAAAACATAATTAGCAACTTGGGAGATGCTTGTGGATCGATGTTCGTTGCAAGCTTAGCTAATAACTGTAGTCTGTTTAGCTACTAAAGGTCGACGCACACGCAGGTATAAGTACTGCACGGGATGGGCACTACCCCACCTCATCGGCTCGTAGGCAAGGAGGCTTCAGCCCCTCCAACTGCTGTTTATTAGCTGATCCCGAGCCGAGGCTATGTTGTTACGATACATTAAGTCCGCGCACTGGATTTTCAACACATTTCAACACAGCGCCGAGAGTTTAAAATCCAACAATATGGAGTTTCATAGAAAGAATGCTGAACGCAGTCTCTTTTAAATTCCAGATATACCTAATCTTGGGCAGCACCCTAATTTCGTAACAAATGATCAATCAGAATCTGAATAATTTTAAAGGACATTGCTAATTCATTGCTTCATTATGTTCGAAAAATGTATCTCCTCAACAACGTAAAAACGCAATTAATGTTCCTGAATTGTCGAAATGAAACAGATTGTGATTGTCTGGTTTTGTCACATGATTATTATGAATGATAGAAGTAGAAATACAAAAACATTAAGAAAGAGTTCAGCTGTATATCCCCCCGTTTAATGACCCCTATCTGTGAAGGCGGTGTCTGTGGACAGGCCCGTTAAGGGCGCCGGATCAATATAAAAAAAGAAATGTTCACAGATTCGTATTGGAGCTGTATATAATGTTTATGTCGTTGAAATTGTTATGAAATAAACTAACTAATTAAAAATGGATACGCACAGTTTTGCCTTGTAATGAATTGTTAATTTTAATTAAAGTTAGGGAAAGGGGGGTTTTTCCATTTTCCGAGTTTTTTTTTGTAAAATATAAATATCTTTTTTTAAATGTTTTTATCTTATTAGCATACAAATAAACTATATAATATTAATAAATAACAAAAAACACACCATGCCATATATTTTTTTCATACTACAATCTTTAAAATATGAGTGACCCTCTAGGGGCCTCTCAACAGACAGGGAATTTGCGTCGGTTGTATTTTTTTATTTCAAGATTATGCTAATTTGTTACGATAATATGTTAATTAAATGCTTAATAACAATAATACGATACGTATATTGATACGTAGTAACAACAATTTTCTATAATTAGCGTGTTTAGTATTCTCACATTATTATCAAGTGGAAACGTACGGACCGGGCGTGCAAAATGGCTAACTTGTCGCTGTTTCAGGTCTGGTGACATTCAGCGATGGCAGCAACGGTTTCCCCCGCAACGAAGGCTTCTTCCAAGACTGCCGACTGGTCCGTCGCAAGCGCTGCCCTGAAGTGGTTCAACGCGCACAGAAAGTAGCGTATATGGCGCGTGCGCAGTGCCAGCAGATGTAGTGCTACTAATTATAGTACTTACTGTTGGAAGGCATGTTTTTTATTTGTGTATAGGGACCTACCTCATTACAAAGGCCAGCATGCTTTTTAGGGTTCCGTACCCAAAGGGTCAAACTGGACCCTATTACTAAGACTCCGCTGTCCGTCCGTCTGTCTGTCTGTCCGTCTGTCACCAGGCTTTATCTCATGAACCGTGATAGTTTGTTGAAATTTTCACAGATGATGTATTTCTGTTGCCGCTATAACAACAAATACTAAAAAACAGAATAAAATAAATATTTAAGGGTGCTCCCATACATCATACGTGTTTTTTTTGCCGTTGTTATAGTTACGGAACCCTTCGTGCGCGAGTCCGACTCGCACTTGGCCAGTTTTTTTAATATTTGACCTCTGCAAGTCTCCGTTGGTAAGTATAGTGGGCATTCATAGCCCTTTATAATGTATAGGTTCCTGCTTAGTTAATTGCATAATCAGCCTATAATGTTCCCACTGCTGGGACACAGGCCTCCTCTCTGTGAGAGGGAGCGGGCCGTAATCCACCACGCGGGCCCAGTGCAGGTTGGTAGATGTCACATGTCTTCGAATTTTTGGTTCTACGACATGCCGGTTTCCTCACGATGTTTTCCTTCACCGTTTTGAGAGCAGTGGCGATGAAATAATTTACACAGAGTAAAGCGCCTGTCAGGGTTCGAACCTACGACCTACAACTCGTAAGTCGCGGCCGTTACCACTGGGCCACCACTACTCTCAGTTTAGTTAATTAAATATTGTTAAACCATAGCTACATCCATTTATGCGAGGCTATAAACTATAGGGTCCGGAATACCAGAAATAATCTCTTGTAAAGTTACTTTGAGCTTACGACTGTTGCGGTCACGCGAAGATTATGTGGGACCATTAACACTGCGTTTCTGCGAGTCCCTTTGATGTAGGTGCTCTTGTTGTTAATCCCACACAGTACGAATGGGTAATTAAACTGAATATTTTATTATGTACTAACTGCACCCCGCGGTTTCACCCGCGTAAGTCTCGATCCTGTACGAATATCGGGATAAAAAGTATCCTATGTCCTATTCCAGGTAATGGTCTAGCCCTGTACCAAATTTTATCCAAATCCGTTCAGCTGTTTTAGCGTGAAAGCGTTACAAACAAACTCACTTTCACACTTGTAATATCATATATAAATATAATATATTATATATTATACATTATTATTATATTATATCGCCTCTTTACAAGAACAACGTGACATCTCATAAAAACCTTTTTTATTATTATTTGATATTCAAAACCGCGATGTCGAATTTTATTTTCTACAAAAACGCGGCATTTTATAAGTTAATATTCGAGGAGCTTTGAGTGAAAGAGACGACACGACAGTGGCAAATGGCGTTATCACGTTGTCTCTTTCGGAGTGGCGCACGACTTCGACAACGCGACGCGTTAGTTTGCCCCGCACGCGCAACGAGTGAAGTACTCCTGCTTTTCACAAAAAACGTGGCATCACGAGTATACCACGTTTTTAGTGCAAAGGTATGTTTCTTGTTGTTATTTACTTTAACTTGAATAATGTGATATTAGTTATTTAACTCGTTTTTGTTGTAAAACTCGTGAGTATTGAGAATGAGATAATGAATATTGTCACATTATTGATGAAAAAGTTACAAGTTTTCTTTGTGATATCTTTGAATGTAACCATGTTGTTGATGAATCGTTTTCAAATGCTATGGGTTATTTTATTTTACATCATTATTTTTGAAAAGCTTTATGTTTGGGTTTATAGTATGCTAAAATGTTACATTATACGTGCTAAAATAAAGTAACTTTTACGAATTTGTTTTTCAGATGGCGTCACGATCTAGGATGTTGGTTCAATTAGCTACAGGTGTTAAAAATAATTTAAGTGTACAACCAAATGATTCAAACTCTCAGATAGATATTTTAACACAAGACGAGAATGAAAATGCCAAAAGCTCGACCAATAACTTGCAGACATCAACAAAAGGTATTTTTTTACTAGTTGTGTTCCTATAATTTCATTATTTCAATCCTCTTTGTAGACGAAGACATCGCAGTAGGTTCCATCCGACCTCGTAGTGATTCGACTAGTAGCAGCGGTTCCTCTAGTTCTAGCAGTTCTTCCGAGTTCTAGCAGTTCGTCAAGCAGTGGCCCATCTATGTATCAAGGTAAGTTAATTTAAATGCAGAGGGGTATAAATTATTTACTAGGAGTAAATAATTTATACCCCTCTGCATTTAAATTAACATCTAAACTTTTGTTATTTTGCTTCTTGTTACAACGATTCGTAAAATGGCTTGTGGTATCTAGGAATGAGGTTTTTATTTACCAAATCCATGAGATCAGCTTTTTTTTCTCTCTGCTAGTCCAGGTTTTTGAAGATAGGCCTTTTTCAAATTTAAATTAATGCTTTGGCTATTATGATTTCTCTTTTTTTTCACCACTATAGCTTTCTTGAATAATTCGTCAGCGTATGATTCTTTGAAAAATATGGCATCGGGATCAGAGCTTTGAACTTTTATCATCTTCAATAAACATTTTGATGCCATTTTTAATGCTTTCGTCCACTGCGTGATGGTTTGAATGAGTACCTCGGTTATCTTGCATGGAAGAAATATTAGTATTGCTATTTTTCGTTTTCAAAGCAGTCTCTATGGGTCGATTATTAATCCCCAAAGTATTTTTGAAGAACAATTTACAAACTTGCGTTGTTGTTGTTTCGAATAGTTGCAACATTTCCATCCGAATCAACTTTAACGTAACGTTGTTTTGGGATGACTATGTCTACGCTATTAGCAATAAACGTCCATTGTTTTTCTATTGCACCTAAGCTCCAATAGTCATTTAAAATGGTCTGTCTTTGCTCCTCTGTAAATTTAAACCCACATTTAAATTTACATTTATCTTTACAAGAAGGTTTCAATTTAAGACTTGGCATGTTTTTTTTTTTATTTGGTAGATTGATAAGGCTTTCCACTATTTCTCAGTCGTTTAGCTATATTGACTTTCCAGTTTCCTTCATTTAGTTTTCTTTTTTTACCAATTTTAGTTGGGGTAGAATTATACACTATTTGCCATATTTTTCAAAGAATCATACGCTGAAGAATTATTCAAGAAAGCTATAGTGGTGAAAAAAAAGAGAAATCATAATAGCCAAAGCATTAATTTAAATTTGAAAAAGGCCTATCTTCAAAAACCTGGACTAGCAGAGAGAAAAAAAGCTGATCTCATGGATTTGGTAAATAAAAACCTCATTCCTAGATACCACAAGCCATTTTACGAATCGTTGTAATAAGACTGATTAAGTACAAAGATTTTTTGAATTGTATTTTTTAGAAATATTTAATTGCTATTATTTAAAATGATAGTGTTTTCATTAATATTATGAGAATTTGTGATTCTATGTTTATGAAAGGTGATAGCAATGTTCCTATTTTGAATTTCTAAGTACTATAAAACTGGGTGCCATAATTGTGTTAGAAGACGTTAATTACTATTAGATAACTTTAAATACAGTTAACTTTTTTTTTTATTATTTGTATGAAAGTAATTTTTTAGTTAGTTATTTATAATTTTAATTAAAGCAAGTACTAAGTACTATGTGAAATGTGATTGATTGATCTCTTGTTGATTATTGTGCCTTAAACTAATTTCATAGTGTAAGTAAGCCATTGTTTTCGTAAATTTCTATTTTTTAATACAAGATCTTTATTTTGATAGTGTGTTTTATTTAACTTATCACACAGCCTTACACCTAAATTTAACATCTCCAACGTGATATATCAATATGTTACAAGCATTTTGTGACATATTTTCATTAAAAACGTGACATGTGTGTCTGTGTTTTTTTAAATCAGTTTTTTTACTTTTTCCATATTGAACGGAGTTTTTTTTTGCTTATTTTCAGAAAATAAATTCATTACCGCAACAATTTAATTGTTTTCCTACAGTAAAATTATCAATACTTTAGAATTTATCAACGTTTAAATGTTTAAAATTGCTCTCCTGTAAAGTTGTGGTTTAAAAAATATCACGTTGTTCTTGTAAAGAGGCGATATTATTAATATAGTTAGGATTAGGGAAGAACGGTGACTTTTATGATAGGTACGTCAGAGAAATGTTAATGCATGGTTAACTGGGATGGGTTACGGATTTTCTAATTATTATGATTCCAGAATAATAATTCTACTATGACTCATAATAATTAACGAACAGCCAGACTAAGAACAACTGTTACTGTAATATATTAGACAACCAATTTTTTTTCATCATCATTCACTATCAACATCATTCAATCACTAAGCCAAAGAACCAACAGCCGATTAATAGTGTGAAATAAAAAAAATACACGTGAAAACGTAGGTGAAGTGAGCTGTCATTCCCATGATGTTCATTGACATTACTGACAGCTCACTTCACCAACGTGTTCACAGTTAGATTTTTATAGAAAAGATCATAGCTGGCTTCAACATAATATTTATCTCAATATAAAAGCTAGTACAAATTAAAGGACACTTAATAAAACTCAACACTAAAAATATAATAAAAATATTTTATTTAGCATTTACAAAGCCTCTACAGAGAGCTAACTATTAACATTAAAACAAAGTTTAGAATAAATTAATGTACACGATTTTAGTACTTATAACTAAGTTAATTAGATTTCAATTTTCTGTTAGCTATAGTTTCTTCGTCGTCGAGGCATTGGCCGTACCTGACTTCCATGCATTTGCTTCCCTGAAAGTAAAAGAAAATAATTATTTAGTAAAATGGTCCAGAAAAAATATTAATTTAGTAAAATGGTCCAGAAAAAATATTAATTTAGTAAAATGGTCCAGAAAAAATATTAATTTAGTAAAATGGTCCAGAAAATCTGGATCTTGATGAGTCATTCGGGCGGACGTTCCTCGATCAATCGTTTTTTTTTTTTTTTTAATGAACTTTTGGTTGACAGAAGTCGACCAAAAGTTCATTAAAGTAATTCTGATGCACTCGTGTAGGTATTCGAAGAAACATTTTTTATAGTTGCCAACTACATTTCTTGTCGTAGTGATTATTCGTGGGTATGAAAGATGTTTCGAACTATATAAAAAATGATAGCTATCTTCTTCAATCATAAATACTTAGGTCTATAGAAGAATATACAAACACCCTGTATTTTGCCGAAGCAGAAATAAAACAAATAATCAAAGTGGTAACAGGGCTTACTTCCTAGGGTAGGATTGGGAATAATGAGGAGCTCGTGGCTACGTAATAACAGCCACTCGGGTCGATCCATCAGGTTAAGCTACGCTTGCCGGGGTTGGTCCGGGAATGGGTGACCATTTTCACATATCGAGACTCCTCCGTGCATTGGAAAGCACGTTAAGCCGTTGGTCTCAGCTCTCATTTGTGGATCTTTGACAGTCGTTACGAGTCGTCAGAAGCCCGAAAGTCTGAGAACCAGTCTAACCAAGGAGTATCGTATTACACAGCGACTGCCTAACTGACCTCCACAACCCAGTAAGGGTTGTGGAGGTCACATAGGCAGTCGCTCCACGTAAATTACTGGTATTCAGCTGCATCCGGTTAGACTGGAAGCCGACCCCAACATAGTTGGGAAAAGGCAGGCAGATTGATGTTGATTGGGAATAATACAAATGATGTACATAAGTCTAACTTTAAGTAATTCTAGTTCATAACAATATTATCGTTTCCATAAAAAAGCTATAAAAAAAATTATAGTATGACATTGAAGACCTTTTAAGCTTTATGAAAACACATATTTTATGAAAGATTTTCCATTGTGTTTGGTAAAGTAAAAGTACCTAAAAATAAAGATAACATTTTTCACCGATGAAAAAACTTTCCTTTTGTTCATTTTAAGACAGTCGCACATTTTTTAACGAGTAATCTGTATCTTATCGTATATAGATTGATAAAGAATTTTCTTTTTGATATAAAACAGGGTGTGTCATTATGTCATTACCTTGGTGAAATATTTATTGAAACCTCTCTGGTAAAAAATACACAGTTGGATAACTTGTTCACAAGCTTATGAACGTTTGGCCAAATAGACTGGGAAACGGTCCCTTTAATAATATTATGAAAGGATATCCTTTCATAATATTATTAAAGGGAAAAATGTAGAACTGAAGCACTGTGCAAAGCAAAGTGCTCCTGTTCTGCATATAGAGCAACCTTCCTAAAGCAATTAGCATAATCAGCCTATATTGTTTCCACTGCTGGGACATAGGCATCCTCTATGTCGCCGCAGGAGACGCCCTGGGCGTCGGGAATCCCAGGCGGATTTTCGGCCACCATAAGCGCGGGTCTGCGGACGGCGACCAATGGGTAGCTCGCCGTCCGATAAGGACCAGGCCCGGGTCGACGGCGCGTTGTGTTCTACGCGCGCCTCAAAGAGATGTCAGCACAATGGACGGGGACCGATGCCTGGCAGGGTTGCGGAAAAGTCCGAAAGGGATACCGGGACCTTGGCAACAGGCAACTGTAGGAACACGGGTGGGTTTTAGTCAGTAAAAGTCTGACACGCCCTCCCGCTCCGCCAAGAGCGGGAGAAGTCATTGGATGATTTCCCACCCTCAAAAAAAAAAGGCATCTTTTGTGAGAGGGAGCTGTGGACCATGACCGAGCACGCGGGACGTCTTCGAATTTCTTGTTCAGGACATGTCGGTTTCCTCACAGTGTTTTCATTCACAGTTGTTAGAGAGTAGTGGTGACGAAATAATTTACACAAAGTGAAGTGAGGCGCCCGGGTTCGGAGTGATCAAACCCACGACCTACAATCCGAAAGTGGGGGCGATACCACTAGGCCACAATTGCTCTCTTAAATGGCAAAAAACTGTGTTCTTAAAAGTTGTGGCCACTAATGAAAATTCATGGGCTTCAATCGGCCATTCTGTACATGATTCTACTTTTTCACGCCAGCGATTGCAGCTGCTATTATCGTTATTATGGGTTACTTTAGTTATAACTTTTTATGTAACTTTAATTCGAACGTTACGTAAAACATAAAAGGTTACCTTTCACTGCGTACATAGAGTGTGCCTTAGATGATTATTATTCATGACTGTTATATGATAAATATTATTCAGTATAGTCACTTTACCTCTTTTCACAAAAAATCCAGTAGATTGGAACTTCACCAAGGTTGAAAGTGAAACTGTCAATAGACTCCGACAGACAGACCGACATATACAGACTCCGGGCAGTGGCCCGGAGTCTGTATATGTGTCTATGAGTATGTCCTCAAATACACAAGCGGCACGTTGCCGACGGCAGAGGTAACGGCAGCCGTCAATAAAAATAAAAAAGTCATTTATTCAAACTAGGCCGAGAATCAGCACTTTTCGAACGTCAAAATTACATAAGACAGTGCCCCAAAACGCCCACCCTTCACCACCTCCTATTGCTTTAGCTGGGAAGAAGAAATGGCGCAACAAACTCCCCAGCAGCACAGCTGTCTGTCGACGAGTCGGCGGCTACCGTTGACAGCGTGCCGCTCGTGTATATGAGTATGTCCTCAAATACACAAGCGGCACATTACCGACGGCAGAGGCAACTGCGGGTGGGTGATAAAACAATTATGAGATCGGCTAAACCTTGATAAGTGTCAAGTATCTTCATTTTAAGTCTATTAATTTCCAAATGTGATTATATCAGATTTGTAAAGCAGATTTAAAATAATAAGCTATAGATATAAAGTTTAACAATTAAGTTTACCGTTTGTTGTTTACTGAACAACTTAGGTACTGTTGGATAATCTCGATAGGGTAAATATAAGTCCGCCAAATGAGGATAAAAAGGCGTTGTGGGGCTATTCCTAAAACATACATGAACATGTATATACACGCATGGATGGATTTACATGGGACTTAAACGTAACTTTGGAAATGTAGGTATTCCTCTGCCTAACCTTTCCGGGAGTACAGGCGTAATGTTATGTGTATAGTAAAATTACCTGGCCCATTTTCTCCGTCTGACTGTTCCCACGCCCCGTCCTTATAAATTGCTTTCAATATGTACAAAGCTGCCTATTCAAATAGTATTTTATTGACAAGCATATTATTGATAGCAGCAATCTAGATTCCGCCCCAAATCTCATCAATCTGCCTATATCCTACTTCATGCATATCATCTTTCACACAATGAATCCATATTATATTATTTGGTGTACCAATTTTTGTACAGTCATCCACATTGAAAAACACTTTTTTTGTCACCTGCTCCTCCGTTCCGCACTTTACTCCAAAATGACAAGCTATTTACACAAACCAAAGAACTTAAGACCTACTAACACAAAACCAAACAAACTAACGAAACTTTCTTCACAGCAGTCTGCTTCACACTTCACACCTACTATTGACACAATACTTTCATCTTCCCCTACTAAGATACTTAAGGAAAGTAAAATGATCCGTGACATAACGGAACTCGACTGCCAGTCGCGTTAACTTTCACTCGGAAGAGTTTACATAACGTCTACCGACGCGACGTAACCGTACCTTCTCATTAATCTTCGGTTTAAATTTATTTATTATTCGTGAAATTAGTCTTGGGCCGGTGGGTTTCGTGAGCGTAGGGCCGGGTTTGGAAAAGCTTTTACGTAATTAAGGTGTGTGGGAATTGATAGTGGAGAGAAACTAAACTATGATACATTAAAGTCTATTAAATACAGAGAAATACGTTAATACTGCATGAGAAAGATCATTATCACAATCATTTTTGTCCTCTCTAATTAATTTGAAGGATTAAATAGTATCTTCTTAGCCATCATAACTTGATTATCTTTCAATGCAGACCGATTTATCATCGCTGTATTTCTCAATATTTTGATAAATATACACTTGGGATCATCAAATTCATTGCTCAATCAATTGGTGATTGTTCCTGTAATACATATATTTAAGCAACATCATAAACGGTAGTACTGTAACAGAAGTAGTAGTGTCACACAATCTCATTACCACAACTAGTAGCTGTCACTAATGTCAACTGTTAGTAACATGAATGGTGGGAGAAGGACCAAAGTGAAGCGGTGCCTAGGAGGCTTGGTATGATGAGCCAGTGTAGTAGTATACAGTGTTTAGGGGTATGAGGAACAGGGTGTAAAGTTCACTCATCCACCATAGAAAAGGGAGGATCCTCCGACTAGACGGGTGTTGTGTCTGGAGGGCAACTGCCCCACGATCGATGTCGGGTTCTTGTATATATTATGTCCATTGCACGGTAAACTTTAATTGTGCGATGCAGGATTAATGTGACGTCAGGATTTTTGTGTGACATCAGGTCTTTGATGCGTAGTTCGCATGTGGCGATGTAGATACCGCCACAATTGCAATAATCAGTTTAAATACAGGATTCGACAGTTTCTCTGTTGATTAAAACCCAAGTCGTACCAATATTTATAAGGATCGAATCACTTCCAACTCACCCTAGCAATATAAGCTTTCATGTAGAAGTTTCCGAACAGGATGATGAATGAAATCATGTAGATGATGAGAACGTAGTGCATCCACAGTGGGAACTCGCAGCCAGTCCTGATGCCGTTGATACCGAGGACCAGGGCGCAGGTGAACTGGATCTGAAACGAGAAGATGGTTTGTTAAATGAAGATAGGTGAAGGTGCTCTCAACATTATTAGATTCGACTAGCTGGGCCTATGTTACTGTGTGTTGTTTTCTCATTAGATTGAAGTTAATGGATGTGAAGTCATTACACGCTTGACCACATAGAAGTATGTGATTTCATCACAATTCGCCTGCGTACCTGGTTAGTCGCATTAGATTTGATAATAATGTCAGACACAGGAATTAATTCAATGCAGTGAAGCTTGAATGAACTTATTGCCAACTCATATGTGCAGACTCATTATTGTATGGCATTAGACCAACGCCTACGTATGGCAATGGACTAGTAGTTGCATGCAGATTTTTTTTTCATTAAAAAAGTGAACTCAAACTGCAAAACTAGCTGCACCCCACGGTTTCACCTGCATAAGTCTCCAGGTCAAAATCTACCCATATGCCAAATTTCATCCAAATCCGTTCAGCGGTTTTAGCGTGAAAGCATAACAATATATAATATTAGTTAGGATATTATAGGGATATTATATAGTAGATAGGATATTATATTATTTTAGTTTAGATAAACAATGAGAGTATATATTACAATATACTATTTAAACACAACGCAAAGATGAAAAAAAAACAATTGTCAGAATAAACTTTATCAATACCTAGACGATCAGCACTGATTGCTTGGAATATATATTGATTGTACCTACTGAAACTGTTATTATGGTACTTGAAGTTATCGTAACTGAAAACCATATTTCGACAAGCTCAGAAGAAGACCATTACAGAAAAGTATTGTGAAAAAAAAAAGAAAAAATCATCTGGAATCTTGAGCTTTATCCACAATTTATTTAGGCTCTTATTGCTCTACTCTGATTTTATGAACTCTTTTTAGCATCTGTAGTAGTATTTATTTAAGTTTATACAATTTCTTCGATATCTTTTGCTTTTATGTGCACGCACTATTATGAAGGTAAGATAGATAACAGACCTGATGCATTTACTAAATACTCAACTATAGAGTTCGAACTTCAAGTGGAGTTTGTTTTACATTTATGTTTTATTTATTTATTTAAACATGTTTGCTTTGTCGTTACAGATAATAATAATCTAATGCGGCAAAGTAACTTAAAATATACTTAACTATACCTTACATGCTACACAGTATGTACACGGCCCTTGTGAACTCACCCAGTGTACAGTGTATATGTCGATGGTATCCGCCACCGTGTTGAGAGTGCGCAGCGCACGAGTCAGCATCATATGAATTTATCGAGTCATATGTATTTATCATCGGACCATCGAGGAGTGAAATCGATGTCGAACAATTTTTATTCCGAAAGGAAGAAACAACATTGTTCTTCAATTTGATTGTTATTAGTTTGGCTTAAATGTTTTTGTTCCAAATGATATTTCAATAACTACAGTCGCGACAATCTAAGAAGTCCGTTTTGACGTTTCGTTCTCGTACTTGTAATAAAACGTTATGCCTTGAGAATCAGTTTTAATCAATGTAGATAGGTCATCGATTACAAACTCTCTAAGTATGTTTAATCGACATGTCTCGAGAATCAGTTTATAAGAAACTATTTTTTTTTTCATCGCTACACAAAGGGTTTTTATAGCTGTCAAAACGGACTTCTTAGATTGTCGCGAGTCTAACATTTATTTTCAGTACCAATTTCTAAAATGTCCTTACCTACTGAAAATCGAGAATTCCGGACCATAAGAAATAATATACAGGCAACCAAAAAAGACAATAAATGCTCACTGTATCTTTATTCTTCTAATAATTGGCAGCGGCAATGACTTTTATATAGACGATAATAACCATCCGATCCGTCGGTTTAATACTAAGGTCACTTGCTCAATAGAAGAGATAAGCGTTCAAAGTTATGGTCGAGTTAGGTCCTTCATTTACTTTTGCGCGGACCAGTTTTATTGAAAGTCCCAAAAATAAATATAAATTCGTATATAAAGGAATTCCATTCCAAGACATATAATATACCTTCAACTGATAACGTAACTTTATTAACTTCTTAAACACTTATGTAATTCAAAATTGTGACACAAAATGGACAAATATGTGTATTGTTTTTGTATTTAATATGGGTCAAGGACCTGAAATAAATGATTTTTTATTATTTAATTATTCCTTTTAAAGTAGAAAATTAAAAAAACCGGCCAAGTGCGTGTCGGTCTCACGCACGAAGGGTTTCGTACCATTATCTATAAAAACGGCAAAAAAAACACGTTTGTTGTATGGGAGCCCCCTTACATATGTATTTTATTCTACTTTTTTGTATTTGTTGTTATATCAACAACAGAAATACATCATCTGTGAAAATTTCAACTGTCTAACTATCACGGTTCCTGAGAGACAGCCTGGTGACTTACGGACAGGCAGACAGACAGACAGACCTACAGACGGATGGACAACGGAGTCTTAGTAATACGGTCCCGTTTTAAACTTTGGGTACGGAACTATAAAAAGAAAAAGTGCTGATAAGAACAGCACATTTTCAGGAGGAGGAGACAGTGGCATAAAGGAGGACCAAAATGATCTTTTGTTTAAACAAGTCATTAGATTTACATATAGACAAGACTTCAAGATATTTAAGTAATCACACCAACCATTTGGTAGATTAGAGAGGATTTCCAGAAAAGAAGGTTGGAATCATGAGCCAATACTTTCTGCAGTATGATAACTGTCAATGATGAAAAAATCATTATATGCCAAGTCGCGCAATGTAGATAGTAGCATCAGTATTTCCCTGATGAACTAATGATTAAATAATTAAAAACTAATTCCCGATTAGTTCCATCCACAGTAATTTGGGTCAGATGTAACCCGAAACTATTTAATTGGAATAATTTCGCACACGTGTAAAAGTTTCTAAAACCAGACAGTGCTGTGCTTAAATTCAAAGGCCTTTTATCAATCCGGATGAGAGCAGTTATAGTTAAACATTAATTGACATGGTAAATGTTCGAAATATTACGTAACTAAAGTATTTCATAACATTGAAACAAAGGAGTATCAACACGCAATGCGTGTGGCGTGTTGCCCCAAACTCCCATTAAACGCAAATATACAGGGTGTGGCGTAAATAATGGATAACCCTGAAACTGTCGATTGGCCAGATTATCATCTATCATTTACCCCACTTATATCGCCATATGATGATGACCAAATTATTGATATTTTTGATATATCTTATAAAACAAAGTCGGGTTTGTTCAAGTACTTATAACTCGAGAACGGCTGGAACGATTTTGATGATCTTTATTATAATTTGTTGGATTTGTCTCCGCCCAGAATAGCAGAATAACTATTAAAACATCGGAAAAAATCAGGAAAAAAAAAAAATATTCAGAAAATATTTGGTATAATATATTATGGGTCATATGGCGATATAAGTGGGGTAAATTATACATGATAATCTGGCCAATCGACAGTTTCAGGGTTATCCATTATTTACGCCACATCCTGTATATATGTTTAGGTAACAACGCCGCATAAACTTTACTAATCCGGTTTCAGATTATGGTTTTACTAGTTGTTTCCCCGTGACTTTACCAAACAAAGTTTTACCACCGTTTCACCCGCTTATGGTTTGAGTTGAAAGAAGAAAGAACATAAGTTTATTTGCGGTAAACATGACGCAAAAAATAAAATAAAGAAAGAAAATAAGAAACGGATAAAGGGCTATCGCTCAGCATTATGCTGCGTCCCTATGCAAGACGGAGCCCCAGCGCTGGTTTTCAGCGACAGCCGGCGCTGACATAATAACGTCGACCGGTGCGGGAAACTATTATTAAGACGCTGTACCGGTACAGCGTACCTAGAAAAAATAAAGTAATATAATTTAAAATTGATAGAATATACTATAGAGCTATAAAAAAATATTTTTTTATATCTACATAATTACATATCAGTTTTTATATCTCGATTTTCGCAGTGAAATTGACTGTCGAAACAGCTTTTGGCTCTATCCAGATTTTCCATAGAAAGATCCTACTTAAGCAGTAACAAGGTATGTCATGTTAGCACGGAAAGTTGCGTTCGCAACGGCTTTGTTTTAGCAGGTTATATTGGAAAATATTTAACTAGAAATTATTTACTAAGAAAATGTTTCTCTACGTTGGTAAAGCAACAGAATGCATTTATATTGTGTTTCATATAAGGTTTACATTGAGAAAATACTTTTCTATGAAGAAAATATTAAAGTTTGGATATAGAAGAAAATATTCTAAGTAGCCTACACTTAGAATATTTAGGGTACCTATGTAGAACTGACCAGATTCCTGAAAATTCTTCACTCATTGTTCAGAAATTATGCGGCCCTTTAGTTCGCAAACTTTTATGTTATGTGCCTTGAAATCTGTGCCTAAATAGTTCAAGTATTTCCGTAACAACAGACCTACTTGTTGATATTCTAAGAATATGGGGTCAGGGACATAATTACTTATAATAGTTTGGGATTTAGTTAGCAATTTATTATTGGTAAAAAACAAAAAAGTGCATGTCGAACCACGCACAATGAAGGGTTCCGTAGTTGGGATGAATTTATCCAACAAACTTAACATTGTAGTTGAAAAACTTGTTCTGTGTTCATGTTTTTCTCATGTTTCGGTGATAGTTTTCCTTTTAATTTCGTTATATATACTACTGCCGTGAATTTTTTCACATTTAGCTGGCGGGGGGGGGGATACTTGACTCTAACAAAAATTAGCACTTTAAAGCTTAATATTTCGCAAACGGATCCCTGAATCCAAAAATGGGTTTCACAAACTCATTATTTTTAAACGACCTTTCTAACGATACCCTACCCTACACTATGGGATTGACGATAAAAAAAAAGCCATCCCCACTTTAGGTGTAGGCGAATCACCCTAAAAAAAAAAAAAACTTCCACTTTGTCGGCGTGATTTATATGTATACCCATACCAAATTACAGCTTTGTAGTACCAACAGTCCCTGAGCTAAGCCGCGGACAGATGGACAGACGGACAGACAGACAGACGGACATGGCGAAACTATAAGGGTTCCTTGTTGACTACGGAACCCTAAAAAGGGGTGGTTGCGAAAATAAAAGTTACCTAAGTTTTTTCGGCATAAGAGAGTTGACACAATTGACCAAATAAATTCGAATATAAAAGATGCGATGATAGTGACCGAGAATCGAGGTCAGTGGCGTGCAATGGAAGAGGTTAATGCCCTCTATATATATGTTGAATGACTTCGTTGGAGTTTATATTTATATTTATGCATTCATGTCACTTTCATCTCTTGCTTCGTTAATCTGTATATTTAGGAGGAGTATCTATAATTATAAATATAATTATTTATAATTATATTATAATTATAAATATAATTATAGAGAAGCTCGTGGCTAAGTAATAACAGCCGCTCGGGTCGATCCATCAGGTTAAGCTACGCTTGCCGGGGTTGGTCCGTGGATGGGTGACCATTTTCACATATCGAGACTCCTCCGTGCCTCGGAAAGCACGTTAAGCCGTTGGTTCCGGCTGTCATTTGTGGATCTTTGACAGTCGTTACCAGTCTTCAGAAGCCCGAAAGTCTGACAACCAGTCTAACCAAGGGGTATCGTATTACCCAGTTACTGGTTGTGGAGGTCAGATAGGCAGTCGCTTCATGTAAAATACTGATATTCAGCTGCATCCGGTTAGACTGGAAGCCGACCCCAACATAGTTGGGAAAAGGCTAGGCAGATTGATTTTTTATCTATAATTATAAATTCTTCTACACAAATAAATAAAATTGAAGTGTATGTTTGTAATGCCAAAATAATTGCTTTTTACTAAATGCATATCAAAGTGTATGTACTTATAAAAAAGAAGAGAGCAGAGGCCTGTGTCCCAGCTGTGGGAACATCATAGAGTGACAATACTCTGATAATATGTCTTACGGGGTGTCTTGCGTGAGCGACGAATATGACGCGTCGCAACACGACACAATGCAATGCGATGCCAAAATGTATTACTTGATTTTGGTCATTACTTCTCGAATCATGGAGAAGTGCAGTAAAATTTTGCTTGAAAGTTTATATTTAAAGTGCAACGCTTCTGAATCAACCATTTAATAGTTCGTGTTGTCGCGTCTTGTCGCCCTCAAAACAAGTACGTGTTACATCGCGTCTCGCCGCAGACTGCCATATAGGCCGCAAGCAGGGTATGCCCTTTCCTGCCACGGTTGCGGGAATGTCCGAAAGGGATACCGGGACCTTGGCAATAGGCAACTGAAGGAACACGGGTGGGTTTTAGTCAGTAAAGGTCTGACACGCCCTCCCGCTACGCCCAGAGCGGGAGAAGTCATTTGATGACTTCCCAGCCTCAAAAGAGTTGATCGCGTTCGTCGCGTTTGCAGCGTCGCGTCGTGTCGTATTCGTCGCTCACGCAGGACACCCCGTCAGTATAACACTCACCAGCTGCATGATGGTGAGGTACTTCTTCCACCAGAGGTACTTGCTGACGGCAGGCCCGAAGACTGACAGTCCGTAGTAAGTGTACATGAGCACGTGGATGCCACTGTTCACCATGGCAGGAAGGAAAGCTGGAAAGGAATTGTGGTGTTAATTACATGTAAATCAAATCGTTGCTAGTATAGTGGTAGAAAAAGATAATTTTGCACGGGTATTAGAAAAGAAGACGGCATTTTTTTATTTATTTTTTTATTCGAAACTTTATTTTATCTAAGTTAAATCAATATTATTATATACGTAACACAAATAACTATTTACATTAGGTAAGTACTACCTAAATTAAATGATTGATTAAAACTAAGTAAAAAAAAAACCAATAAACTAGAATATGGCGTCAAAAATGGTATTCTATTCTAGTGACAGTAATGCAAATAAAAAATTAAGTAATATTGCAATGATTGGTAATAAATAATGACGTTTACTTGACTACCGTACTGCGCTATTATACAAACGAGATTATTTTTTGTTTTTCTAGGTATATTGTGTGTCAGTCTCGGTAAAATTAATTAATATTCTTTATTTATTTCTTAAAACATAATATATGCTGCTTATTATACTATGTGCAGTTGAAAATAATCTTAGCTTTAAGGTAAAAGATTTATGTATGCCAATTGTGCCAATTATGTACCTACTAATTAATTTAATCCATACATTATTTTTCTTAGAGCTACAAATTTTCTAAGAACTGTTTTGAGTCTCAAAAGCCTTTAAAATAGACTATTCACTGAATTGAAAACTTAAAATCTTATATATTATGAATTCAAAAAATCATTTAATTTCAATAATAATATAGTACAGGTATGAAGGAGATCAAAAACGCTCAGATTTTAATCCTAGATATTCATCTCGAGCTCAAGAAATCTTTTCACAGAAAAAAAAAATAGCTCTTAATTTCTGAAAATAGATGTGACTAAGTGAATTTTAGATAAGCTCCCCAATATAATACCAGTTTATTAGAACTCAGTACAAAATTTAAAAGAAAAAGTAATGGGGAGGGACTCATTGGACATCAAAGAATTCATCCGCATCGCTGTTGTAAAAGTGCCCAAAAGGCTGCTGCCAGCCTTTTGGGCACTTTTTCCATTAACAGCGATTTTTTACCGAGACTGACTACGTTGAATGACAATGATGCCTGCCTTTTGGGCACTTTTTCCATTGACAGCGATGCGGATGAATTCTTTGATGCCCAATGAGCCCCTCCCCGATGCGGCGAACTCATATATTTTTGCAAAAAAAACTTGAATGTTGTAAAATCCAGTATAAGCTTTAAAATTATCCGGTAATTAGGTACCTAATCCTTAGGCCCTTTGTACACTAACGTTTTTCTTGCAGTTAAAAACTACGATTTATTCGCTGTGTTTACACACGGCAGTCGGTGTTGTATGGATCACTATGGAAGCTTGTTGACAGTTACGTTTTTTCTACGGAGCGGTTTTTACGCCGTACCGTAAAAAAATCATGCCGTGTACCCCGTGTATGGCCTTAGGGCTCAATTATAATACATACATTTATGATAATCAGAGCAATGAAAATTTTTTTGTATCCATATTTTTTTTTTACTTTTTAGAGAAAACTATCATGAAGATAAAAAGAAAAAAAGAAAGTTTTTTTATTGTTTAAATTGTTTATTAAGATAAGTCAGAAAGACTTTGTACGAACCTCGATTTTGCAAATCTCGTCATTACTCCCTAAATCTCTAGTACATTATAATAAATTAGGACCCAATCGATCCATTGAAGTCTAGAAAAGAATAATGCTTTCCGAGAAAGAAAATGTTTAACTAAATGTATAATCGACCTCGTAACTGCTTTACCATCCCTTAGGTTGAACGTCACTCGCACGTCATAAAGCGACAAGGTCTATTTGTCTATGTGACAGTTAGATAGTTTCAACCTTAGTGAAGTTACAATTTGCTAAGAATATTGTTCTTAAAAGTGGTCAATAAATTACGAGGTTGACTGTCTCTATCTCATTAATATTATGAAAGGAATTAATAAAAATGACAGTTTATATCATCAAGTAATTAATGATCGTCGAAAATTTAATTTCCTGTGCCCTTCGGTTTATTTGACACCTGTCATCACAAATGCTTGTGAAAAAATATTTATTCCGCGAATAGTTTTTAACGTTTTAATTATCTTCGTCACGGCTGAAAAAAAACATACAGACGAATGGAGAACTTCCTCCTTTTTGAAGAAGTCGGTTAAAAAACGGCCTGTAGTTATTTATGTTGCATTTGTCCCCTTTTTTATGGAGAAGAATAATGTTTGGGAAACATATTTGAATTGGAAGTTTTCCTATTTGCTAAATGGTATTGAATAAGTTAGTTAAATGGGGGGGCCGAGTGGCAGTTCCGAATTTCAAGGCTACGGTTGTATCGCCATAGAATTTACATGGCGCCGTACGCCGTAGACTTTTATGCTAAATATACATACCGGTAAATATCATAACCCTCCTTTTTGCTTCGTCGGCTAAAAAACTGTAGAACGAAAAGTCCTACCCCCTTTATTGTATCGATAAATAAGCATTGTGATAAATGCTGAGCCCTAGATTTATGATAATGGCTCTATAGTCTGCAGTATATGTCCTGAGTCTGGAAAATGGTCATTGTTTTCCTAAAGTTGAACATTGAACATTTATAAAAAGGTATAAACAAGACACCACAGACAGACAAATTAAAAATCCGGAGTCACACGTGCTAGGGGGCATAAATCGAACAGATTACGTGTGACTCCGGATTTTTAATTTGTCTTTTTGTGGTGTCTTGTTTATACCTTTTTAGTCGTAGTTGGGTTTTAGTTTTTATTCCTTTTTTTTTAAAATTCTTTTGTGGTTATAATATATATATTTTTTAAATGTGCTCATTGAGCCCTTTAATTTGATACCCAACATGGTACGATAATTTTTTTTTTTGTTCCTCACTTTATGTCCTCTAGAGTGCGCCATTTTTATGTGACGTCAAGCCTATAACCAGCGGACAATCAAGATGCTTCCAACGATACCTCCCTTGTCAAATTGTGTTGAGTTGACATACATGAACATACATACATACATACCGGTCAAAATCATAACCCTCCTTTTTGCTTCGCCGTAGTCGGGTAAAAATAAGCATTGTGATAAATGCTGAGCCCTAGATTTATGATAATGGCTCTATAGTCTGCAGTATATGTCCTGAGTCTGGAAAATGGTCATTGTTTTCCTTAAATTGAACATTGAACATTTAAAATAGGACATGAGTTTTGGTTTTAACATTAAAGGTTTTTTTTATGTTTACATATGTTTTGTTTTTAGTTTAATGATTGTTAAAGGGTGCCGCAGGTTTGGGCTGGCCGCTTCACATTGTAAAAATCCTACTACATCATTTTCGCACGGAAGGCGGGCCGCACCGCGGTTTTTTGTAAAAAGTGATGCGTTGCGGGTCGACCTGGATTTAATGTGCGCTTAGGTTTATAGGTGTTTTTAATTGAGTAAATTGACAATCAACACATACGTTACAGGAATTACCAGAAATTTCAACAAACGTTGATGTGTGACATGACCGGTCGTCCGTTTCCTTGGTATTTATGATAGAAGCCTCCACAGATTTTCAGCTGTGAGGTTACGTCTGAACATGTAAGATCAAACGAGCTGAACACGGCCAAAGGGGGTTACTTCTATTAAATTTTAACACAAAGCCAAGGCAAGTCGTGCATTAACATAAGCCATGTTAACCAATAATTTACAAAACATTAAACGGGGAAATATGCAAATAAATTGTGTTTTTCAACTTTGTCAAAGTTCGAAAATTTAATGCCTCTAAATCATTTCAAACTGCTGAAAATTTCATCCACAATTGCTTTTTTCCACAACTTTGTCTATACGAGAAAGGGTTGTTGAAAAAATGTGGCGTCAAATTGTTTTTTTATTACGAACTTAGGTAGTGTTTTAGAACAAATAGGAATAAATTATATTGGAACATTAGGCAATAAGTGCTTCCCAGGAACAATGTGAAAAGCGCATATTTCATACTAAACTCTTTCGAAGGAATGGTCCATTTGCGTTATAGCAAGATGAATGAGGGTGTAGTAGTTAGTGGAAGTTCACTTTAGATTCACTTTGTTCTCGGATTTTTTTTATGTATCGTCTGGGATCGGCAAATTAAAAAGTAATATAAAAAACGAAGTTCACGGACGTTACCCAGAAAGCCGCTAAGCTTCCGCAGACGGGTGTAACGCGACACCCGTACAAAAATTTCCGTAAAGTTTTCGTAGAACCACCAGAGTCGCGTCACACCGTCACATCGAATCAGAATCAGTATCTTTATTTGTTAAACATAGGTATTTACATAATGGTGTTAGGTTACAATATTTGAGCGCTATGTTTTGCCGCGAAGGCATACATTTTTTTTTTTTTTAATAAAATACTTAAAAAACTAAATAAAACAAACAATAAAAACAAAACAATAAATAAACTAAAAAAAATACTAAAAATTATCATTTATAAAATCTTGAACTGTATAATAACATTTTTTTATTAATAGAGAGGTGAGAACTTTCTTAAATTTTGATAGGGGCAAATTTTGATAGTCGCGAGAGTCTTAAGTGAGACTGGGCCGGAAAATGTCTGTCGCATGTCAGGTGACAAATGGGCTCAGAGAACCACCGATTGGGCTACACTAAACGCACGACAAGATCGCGTCAGGCCGAGACAAAGATGGCGGGACGAGATTGACCCCTACCGACATGACTGGCCGGTATTAGCAAACGACAGAATTGTGTGGAAAGGGGCCTTTAACCTGCAGTGGGACAATACAGAATAGTTAAATTAGATAATATTTTAAAGAAGAACGTTAGATAAAGTGCAGTTTCAAAAAATTAAAGTAATAAGAACTAAAACCCAACTACGACTAAAAAGGTATAAACAAGAGACCACAGACAGACAAATTAAAAATCCGGACTCACACGTGTTAGGGCATAAATCAAACAGATTACGTGTGACTCCGGATTTTTAATTTTTTTTAGTTCCTCACTTTATGTCCTCTAGAGGGCGCCATTTTTAATGTAATATGACGTCACATAGCCTATAACCAGCGGACGATCAAGACGCTTCCAACAATACCTCATTTTTCAAATTGTGATGAGTCGTTTGCAAGATATGAGGGAACAGATGAACATACATACATACATACCGGTCAAAATCATAACCCTCCTTTTTTCTTCGCCGTAGTCGGGTAAAAATGGATGTCGTTTACTATCTGAGCTCCTTTAGACATTTATTATGCAGGCAGCCTAGTTCGCTAGCTAACTTATTACAACGACCAGTCGTTTTATTACAGCACTAGTGACCCGCCCCTGCTGCGCACAGTTTTTACGACTTGACACATCGAGATTTCATTATTTATACTAAATAAAAGATAAAATACAATAGACGTAGATATATTTAGTAACCTATTCCGCTTGACTATTCTTCAAGAGTCATAAAAAACCCTGTAAGAAATCGACACGTGTTTCACCTCTCAACGAGGCATCCTCATAATAAACTGAAGATTGTTTTTTAGTTTTTGTTTGTTTGTTTGATTGCGCTAATCTTTGGAACTACCAGTCGGAAATGTTTTTTTTTAATTTTCAGTAGCAATCAGTCTGGATTCGTGCCCGGTTGATGGCAATAGGCTCGCCCCCTATTACATGGGGCTTAAACATAACTGGCGGAGTGCACTATATGTACACCTCTGCCTAATACTTCGGGAGTTGCAGGTGTGATGTTAGGTTGAATTATAATATGTAGGATAACAGAAAAAAAAAACTTACTAGATCCGCTAGGAACCCATTTGATTCCGATCCACCAAAAGCTGAACATCGTGGAATGGTGGTACACGTGGAGGAAAGTCAGCTGCTCATCCTTCTTCCTCAATATGAAGAAGAAAGTGTCGCAGAATTCTAGAAGTTTCGAGAAGTAGTACCACCAGACGGCGTCTGCTATCTGAAAATTTAAATAGAACTTTTAGAGAAGGAAATATAGGATTTGTTTACCGTTGAAAATAATGATAAGCAAACTAGTTATGTGACGGTGTTCTAAATGAAAAACGGCGGAGCTACCACGAACGAGCGATGTAAACGTAACGTAAAAACAACCGACTTCCAAAAAAAACACTCAAAAGTGAAAAATAACTTTCGGAAGTCGGTGTCTTTGCTTTTCAATTTTAGTTTTTTGCCACCGACTTCCGAAAGTTATTTTTCAGTTTTGAGTGTTTTTTTTGGAAGTCCGTTGTTTTTTTTGTAAAAAGTTTTTATTTTTCACTTTTTGGTTGTGGTAACTACCCCACACAAATTCGAATACCACTAGCTGATGTAAATAACAGTGAAGGAGTAAATGAAGACATCGTCTAGATAAACTCATTGGGAAAAATACGTTATATTGAAGCTAACTCAAAAACTACGCAAGCAAAGTTTATAAAATTTATATGGGACCACCTCGGAAGCATGACCTACCAAACAAAAAAAGAATCATCAAAATCGATTCATAATTGGCGGAGTAATCGCGTAACAAATATTTAAAAAAAAATTAAAAAAAAAAAAAACATGCAGACGAATTGAGAACCTCCTCCTTTTTGAAGAAGTCGGTTAAAAAGTGCGAAAGATGATAATGGCCAGAAAGCGAGTGACGACTAATAGAGAAGTATGGAAGGCAAAGACATGTTGCCCCGACCTCAAATAAGTTAGGATAATCAATGTGATTGTCGCAAAAACTTAACCCAAAATTGAATAGGATAGTCGTATTTTAGATTTAAAAATCGCTCGAATTAACGTTAAGCTGTGTTAACGGCAGGACACGCGCGGCAGCCGCGTACGATCGCCGCTCAATGTTTGGATGACTGCCGCGCGCGAACGCTTCTGTCTACCTGCCGCGCACAAACATTTCTAGCAAACATTCGGTAATTGTATTTGGACGAATTATAAGCAGCAGAGCTACGATACACGCAACCGCTTTCACGCCAACTGAAGTGCGCGGTGTATCTCTTGCCGCGCAATGTTTGGATACACCTTTAGGTTTACTCCGCGCGTTCGTGCTGGGGCCACAGTCACAGTATTGTTCCATTAGACAATTGACAAATGTTTGGCTAGTATGCCTTTAACGGTAAACAAAGTTTGCTGAAAATGAGGTCAAGACCATAGCAAAACTACAAAAGAACAACAAATCGTTTCTTGTATTTTAGGAACTAGCTACACTAACAACAATGGGAGGTATGTTCAAGAGTAACAATGCTTTATAACCACAAGTGTGTCATCATTACAAATATTAAGTTAACTTTACTGAATCATTATCTTCCAACCCTTGTCCCGTGTTACTTGTGGTCGGCGCAACAGGGTTTTTTTCTTCCACTCACCCCTGTTAACCGTCACGCTACCTTTCACTCCCGTTGAATTTACTGAATGTTGGAGTTTCTAAAAACAAATGACTTCACATTGTCATTAGCAAAACATTTATCATAGCCAAGAACAGTTTCTTCAAAAGTTATGCTTTTACCTTTTGAAGAGTTAAAACATGAACATTGATACAATCACCAAATTATCTACGCAAAAGCTCAGAAAACCGAATAATTTAAGATTTGATTGTGTTTGCTTAACAATGTTCGTGGTTAAATAAATGTATGTATAACAACGTTGCAAGAAAGTTTTTTTTAAAGAGACTTTTCAAACATGGAGTAGTGATTCAACAGAGGTCAAACTTTGAGGCAGATTTTTTTTTGCTACTTTTGTGTGTTGTAATACCGATATCGATGGATGGTACTAATCATTCACTGATCAAGAAATACATAATAATACATATTATACCGAAGCTCACAAAATAATTATTAATGATATCTTTTTTACATTGTCTCTCTCTATCTATTACACTCATAAATCCCTAGCTAGTCTAATAAGTATCTCCAGATTCGTGGCACATCCATCGTAGTGAGCCAGATTACCGTAGCGCTATGGTTGTGCTTCTGTGCTCACAACCTCGAAAGTTATATTTTCTTTGAATGTGTTACGAGTAAAATTTTATGACAAAGTTATCGAAAACATTTACGTAACAGTAATTTACTCTACTTACTTTAACTTTTTTTTTCCGTTGGTCTATTGATCGCAAGCGCTGCTTCTGAGCATGATATCCTGGAGTCGATTCCCAGGTTGGGCAAAGTATTATTGCGTTTTTCCCTCAGGAATATCTCGTTTTATGGCAAAAGGCTCGCCCCCTTTTACATGGTATCGAAACATAACGGTTACATGTGGGTAGGTATAGGTACACCTCTGCCTAACCCTTAGGGTATTACAGGCGTGATGGTATGCGTTATGTTAATTTCAAATATTTTATGAGGTCCAACTTTAGTTACGTGCTCAACTGTTTATAATTAAATGTGAGTTTAGGAATATTTCTGAACAACCACGTAATAAGAACATTACATAACACCACGCCTTGTTTCCCCGAAGGGTACAGGCAGAGGTGTGCTTATGGTACACCCACGTTTCGACAGTTATGCTTAAGTCCTATGTAATAGGGAGCGATCCTATTGCCGTCAGATGGGCACAAGTCCAGACTCCGGGCTGCTACTGACAAATTCCATAATATGGAAAACCCAATAACACTTTGCCCGACCTGGGAATCGAATCCTGGATATCATGATCAGAAGTAAAAGAATATTGTATTTTTAGGTCTGAGTTTGTTTCGACATTTCTCCTCAGGGATCAGTTAGTTAGGAAATGCCGACACCAACTAGTTTTTTTAAATATATTCACCAAAAATGGGCTTGTAAAAGTTTTTTGGAGATCTACTTACAGAAATAAACATTTCATTTCATCGAATATTTCTTGAGGAATTTGTTACGAAATGACATCGCCTAATTATGAAAAAAAAAAGATTATTGCTTCTGTACACAAAGGAATAATAACAGGGAAGATATTCCTTTTGTTTTGGGATCAAAGTGGAAATGAAAATTAAGTTCTCAAGGCGGAGACTGATTTGTATCATTTGTTTGTAATGTATCATTCGAGGCGAGCTTGGTAACAATACGGTAAAACACAAGACGCGGTGAACGGTCGCTTCGAGCACCATGTTTTCGTTTCTCATATTTCACAATATAAATATGCATAGTATGGAAACTAGGCCTATTTATAAAAAAAAACTCCGTATATCTAATGACGTACTCGGTCTACATACAAAAAAATAATCAAATATGTCCAATAGTAACGATAGCTAGTCAAAGATCGGCAAATCCCATACTTGGCCCAGCACTATTATTTAGTTTGTCTCAAAAAATGACTTTTTTAATTTCGATGTTAGGATTTATTTGATAGTTCCAAAATACTCTTATGCATTAGTATTGCAAGTGTTTTCATTTAGTGTTGTATTGTCGTCTCCACATTGTATATACTACTATATTTTATACGGTTTTGTTCGTCAAACGATAACGCAACAATTTTGGTCATGGGCTCTCGTACCACGCAACTGACAGCACTGCGAGAATCACTTCTAGGTCGGGGCGTGTCTATTGTGTGTGCCGTTTCAACCGTTTTCTTCGTAGTTTCCATACTGTCCATATTTATACTGTGGTCGAGTGGAGGAGCCCGTGCTCGCATCGAGCGGCACTGACTACTAAAATACTTGATGCATTACCATCAAATGTTACAAGTCTACCTCTATTTTGTTTTTCATTTTACATGAATTATGAAAATCTCAAAAAACAAAAACTCAAAGGGTCGTTAGAATCCCAATAGTATTTATTAGCTATAAATATGTACATGTCTTTATTGCTTTGATAAACAAAGAAAAGTGGGTATAAAGGGCATAAAATAACGGTCGACCTCTAGTTAGAGGTTTTCTTCTGAATAATGAAATTACCATTTAAGCACTTCTGTGATCGTCAGCTGTTTGCAAGACCTTTGTTGGAGTACACGTACATTTCATGGCCTTTTGTACTGTGGTTTCTTTTTATATAACAAGCAATGTACGGATATTCAATGTTATGGAAATAACATTGAAAATTGGCAATTTGGTGGTTTCATTTTATACGAGTGTGGAATTAACATTGAAAATTGGAAATTTATTTAATTCCTGACTTAAAAAACAGGAGGACTTCGTGGCTAAGTAATAACAGCCGCATGGTTCGATCCATCAGGTTAAGCTATGATTGCTGGGGTTGGCCCGTGGATCTTTACATACCGGGACACCTAAGTCGTTGGGCCCGGCTGTCATTCGTGGATCTTTAACAGTCATTACTGGTCTTCAGAAGCCAGAAAGTCAGACAGCTAGTCTTACTAAAGGGTATTGTATTACCCAGTTACTGAGTTGCGGAGGTCAGATAGGCAGTCGCTCCATGTAAAATACTGATATTCAGCTGCATCCAGTTAGACTGGAAGCCGACTCCAACATAGTTGGGAAAAGGCTGTTTGCCTAAACACGACAAAAAGTCAACTAAAAAGATGTAAACAAGACATCACAGACAGAAATCCGGAGTCACACGTAATCTGTTCGATTTATGCCCTCTAACGTGTGACTCCGGATTTTGTATTTGTAATAAGCTGTCTTCGAAAGCGGCTAACAAATAGTATTGGTTTTAACAGTTACCACGAAGAAATCTCGTTTAAACCTGAATTACCACTGATTTGTGCAATTACTAAGAGTACATTCAAGTTCTATAAATTTTTGTCGTGATAATGTTGCTGAGATTTTGGTCTTTACTATCTGAAAACTCTCAATGTTCTAAAAGCGAAAAGATTTGACCTCAAAAAGTCTTTCACAACTTAGATAGAAGAAGGGGTTACTACTACTCATAAACAAGATGTTTTTTTTTATAGGTCACTCTATCTCTGCCCATCCAAGGCAATCGTTTAACAACACCAACAATGAAAGTACTTACTTGCAACTCATCAGGATCATATTTCTGCCGACAAGGTTCACAGATATAGCTGTAGCGCAACCGAAACGAGGCTGTTAGTAACCTCAGTGCTATATACGCGTTTAAAGCTGCCATTGCCAGGTTGTAGGGGACCAGCAACCAGGTCAGCGTGAAGGGTCTTCTGTTCTTCATCATCTTGGGGCCTATCCATACGATGAAGAGGTATAGAAGGGTGTAAAAGAAGGTAGGGGCCGGGGAGTCGACGAGGGGCCAGCCTTTTGTTCTATCATCTGGAACAAATAGGTTTTTCTTAAAAGTGGTTTTTTAATGTAGATGTGGGTGGATATTTTTGAGCCCAATTCTTGCAAATTAATCTTGAAGAAGTTGGTATCTTAAAATATTAATTTAAAGCAATAAATAATATTTGTAGAAAAGCACCACCAGCACGTGTAGCATGACAACCATAGAATAGAAATGGGTTTTCTACGGGTTTTGTCGACGGAAGAATAGACTAAATGACAGTTTGTGTAATTTGGTCTGGTTTGTCTATTCTTCCGTCGACAAAACCCGTTTATATTATGGTCATGCTAAGCGTGCAGCAGGAAGTCACTGCCTGGTCTACTATAGGTAGGTACAGTTAATATAAAACAACAATTCATAATTGAAACTGTATTATGCGCAAAAGCTACTCTTCAGCACCAAAGATATTTTCAACATACTTTGAAACTATAAAAAAAATTATAAACGCTTTCATGAAGCTATAATACGGCCCATGAATTCTGGCCGGTCTGAACATAGATTCTCCAAACTTTCGCACATGAGAACATGCGCCTCATGTCACTATTTGCTTCATAAAAATGTTATTGCGCTGCCTTTTGCGCAAAATTCGACACGAGTGTCTAACATTTCCGGTAGAAAATCATATATGAAAGCAGCGTCAATATTGAAACATTCGCGTTTCATCTTTATTTGTTGAGAACAAAGTCTGATTAATGATAAAACGCAAATCTATGTTCGTACATTGCAGTTCCTAAAAATCCACCGATTTATCGTTTACGTTCAGAAAATACCAGGAAATAAAGTAATAAAGGAAATTCAGCATGTATCAGAATAGTGTGGTCATACATCAACATCAACATCGTAAGTAATCACTAAAAAAATATCAACTGTCCCATACAAAACTTTAGTACCGGTTCGACCCAAATGTATGGGACGGCTGATTATTGCATGACGATTATAATATTGGTTCAATGGAGAAAGTTGTTCAGTTTGATAGTCTGTACCACACCCTTAAATATTATTTGGTCATATATTTTATCATATTATTCATAAATTATTTGATTTTTACTTTGACTTTAACTTTATCACACTTCATGCTGTGTATATTATTACCATAGTATGCATGAAAGCCGATAGTAAAATCAAAATTCTTTACGAAGTTCTTATTGGTAGTGAAAATAGTAATAAAACTAATAATATTACCTTTATGGGAAGTTTTATTAGTATGTTAGAGATCGTGTGAAAGACATATTTAACCTTCATAGTATTTATCGACTATCGAGGAGCTCGTGGCTAAGTAATAACAGCCGCACGGGTCGATCCATCAGGTTAAGCTACGCTTGCCGGGGTTGGTCGGTGGATGGGTGGCCATCTTTACATGCCGAGACTTCTCCGTGCCTCGGAAAGCACGTTAAGCCGTTGGTCCCAGCTGTCATTCGTGGATCTTTGACCGCCGTTACGGGTCGTCAGAAGCCCGAAAGTCTGACAACCAGTCTTACCAAGGGGTATCGTTACCCAGTTACTGGGTTATGGAGGTCAGATAGGCAGTCGCTCCATGTAAAATACTGGTATTCAGCTGCATTCGATTAGACTGGAAGCCGACCCCAACATAGTTGGGAAAAAGCTAGGCAGATTGATTGAGAATTTATCGACTATCTACTCATAAAAGTGGCGAATGATCGTGATTGAAACATGAATAGTAAAAGTGTACCTACTGGGTGTGACAATTCATAAATACATATATACATAAACTCACGCGGCCTTCCCATGAGGGTAAGCAAAAACTACAGATCGCCACCTGCTAAGATCCTTATATACTCCTTTTGCCTCGTTTATGTTCATACTAAGATATTAAATGTAAAAATGTCTGTCTGTTTGTATGTTATTCTGTCAAGTCTAAACCGCTGAACAGATTTTGATAAAAATTAAGTGTAGAGAAGCTTGAATATTCATTTCAGCATTCAACTGCAAGATGCTTAAGGAGGCACTACTTAGGTACATCAAAAACACGCACTTTGTAAGTTTTATTTCCTGATTTTTCTAATCTAGAATGTCATCATCTTTTATATAGTTTGACTAGTGTAGTCACACGACATAATTACTAAAATAATAATTATTGAATTAGTAGCAATAACGAAAATAATAACGTAGTGTTAATTCCGTTAACTAATTGGTAATTATGTTACTCAGCGTAATAATTAAGCAATTATGAATGGAATTAATGTATATTGACTCACTTCACGTAACGCCTGATTAAATTATTTTAATTATTGAATGTACTCATGAATAATGACTGCATTCATAAATAAGTGATGTAAAATAGAAAAATAATCAGACAGGAATCAAGTAATTACTTACTGATTTATTACGACAGATTCATTTAATTTAGTGTCATAAAATCACTTTAGCTGACGTATACAAACGAAGATATAAATTGTATAAATAATACGGATTTTTATCGTAAAAAATATAAAAACTAGGCAAGAAAATAATATTTGCTAGCCCAGATATTTTAAAATATTTTATGTGTAAGTTGAGTCTAGGTAAACAATAATTAATTCTAGGCTCACAAAGTATTTGGTTTATTTTATTTACTTTATCACAAAGTAAACTAATGACATAAACATGTCATTTAGTAAAGATGTGTACTTATAGTACCTACACCCTCATTTCGCTAGACATAGTAACGGGGGGGACTTGCCAACAACCGGGCACAAATATAGACTCTAGGATAAATTAAATATTAATTATTCAACTACTAAATAATACTTCCATATTATGTGTTAATCTATTAAGTTGAACAAATAATATTTAATTAAAAACCGAACGAAAAACGTATATACGTTTTTTACTCAATAAAATACATGAAAAGTTGCTTCAATGTAGATATTACTATGTGTATTTAAAAACTGCTCCTGTTTGTGAATATTCGTTTATATCATAATCTTTATGGATTATATCAGGAATATCATTTATTATACCAGGAATATCATTTATTTACGTCAATTACTTAGCTATTAAATCTGTCAACTAAGTGCACTTAGGTACATAGGAAATTACGCTGCAATGATAATTATTTCGTTATAAATTACAGAGAATCCGGAATTTCAGTCGCAGATTTTTATTTTTAATCCGTAACGGTTAAGGTGGATGCGCTAGGTTAGCCCGCGAAATTCAAATCGAATAGAATCAGCAATACAACTCTCTAAGTTCATGTAAGTGTATTGAATGAAAATTTCATGAAATCGTCAGTTAATACACTTACATCAACTTAGAGAGTTGTATTGCTGATTCTAATGTTTATAATTCTGTAAATCCATATTTGTTACGGCCGCTAATAATATTTAAATCAACATACAACCTGATACTGACCTGCAAATTGCAAAACACGTAAGAAAATTTGAATTACGCGGGCCACCCTAGCGCATCAACCTTAACATGAAAACATAAAAGATAATCCGGTAAATCCAATACATTAGTATTCTTTTCCAAAACGCTTCGCGGCTGCCGGTTCATTATTAATGGTTGAGTCGGTAGAATGTTGCCCGCATTATTCACGATACGATCCCATGTAATATGTATGGATGAGATAGGTTATTTTCCTTCCATTTATTCTTGTATTCAAACAGTATGGATCCCAATAGGCATGTTATTGGCTTTTGTTTACAATTTGACTTAGGAAAAGAATCATTTCCGGATCAATCTGCCTAGGCTTTTTCCAACTATGTTGAGGTCAGCTTCGAGTCTAAACGCATGCAGCCGAATATCAGTTCTATAAATGGAGCGACTGCCTATCTGACCTCCACAGAGTCCTCCCAGTAACTGGGAAACACGATACCCCTTCGTAAACTGGTTGGTCCTGGGTTCGATTCCCAGGTCGAGGATTATTTTAAAATTATTCGGTTTTTCCAACAGGAATTTGTCAGTAGCAGCCCGGAGTCTGGATTTGTGCCCGGTTGATGGCAATAGGCTCGCCCCCTATTTCATGGGGTCAAAAATGTGGGTGTAGGTACTATACGTACACATCTGCCTCACCCTTCACGGATTGCAGGCGTGATGTTATGTTAATAATGTTGTTTATCTCTTACCTGACAATGATAGCGTCCATAGGTAATAGTCGTATGTTTCTTTCAGCACGCTTTGTGTGGAATTCATTATTATATCCGCCATCTTGAATGATTGAATCTGTAAAAATAAAAAAATCAAGATTAATAGGTATATAAATAGCTAATTACATTGTTTTCTTTAATTCAGTATAATGACATGACAAATACTTGCAAAAAAATATAATTAAGATTTCTCGTTGGATAGAACCAAGTTATTTTTTCAATAAGAAAGCAGAATTCTTAATTAAGTTACAGGCTAAAGTGATTTTTATAATATTAATAATCCCTACTAACTTACTAAGTATATTTTTATGTGCTTCATAAAAGAGTATTTTGTCTCCGAAATAATATTAATAATATATTATCTTGAAAATAATAACGAAATTCTATATTAATTCCAAAGATCTTGGGAAAGTTTTAGTTTCAAGTGCACTAAGCTGTTTATAGATATTGCAAAAGATGCCAACTGTTCGTTATGCCCTGCTAGGTTTTTATTGCAATATCTAGGAGCAATATAATCTAGAAATACTATTGAATAGCTTCAAACCAAACTTATGACCATATCTTTGAAAGTTAAAGTTTAATTTCGTTTTAACTTTTAACGAATTGTTTGAGTTACACAAATTGTGATTCTCTAAATATAATTTGTACTATTTACAATACAATGATTGTTTGTGTAACTACTACATAGTATTGACCGTTAATCGTATTGTACCGTGTGTGATTAAACTGTTAATATAATTTTTATTTTTTGTTATTTATTTTCTGTAACTTGGTTTTCTGGATCTGTGTTAATCACAATAAGCTATTCAGTTGAGGTGTCACGTTCTGTTAGTACAAGGAATTTGTGGGAATCCCTTTCATATGGTGTAAAATTGTTATTATAAGCTTGTAATTAATAAATAAATTATTCCATTTATCTTTATTAATAGCATGGTAAACTAAGCTATAAATCCAGTCCAGACAAAACATCTGAAGTTCTTATATTTTTTTATTTTATTTCTATAACAATATTCGACATCATCAATAGCATGCAGTAGTCCACTGTTGGACATAGGCCTCTCCAGTCTCGATTCTCGGCAACTCTCATCCAGCTGTTATTGGCAACCCTGTGAAGATCGCTATTCTCGCGGCGTCCAGGACGCCCTCGGGAGTTAGGACGCTGCGTCCTACCTTATGTTTGCCGATTCGTGGACGGTATCCACTCATGAACACGTCTAACTCAACGGTGTTAGGTTCTACGGCTAATATGGCCGGCCCATTGGCCTTTCAACTTTTGTTCTCTGCTGGATCACCTCATTTGTATTTGATCCCTCACAGAGACTCCAAGCCAAGTATTTATTACTCTTTAATATTTTGTAACCATTTTTGACAGTGACTGCCCAATATGATAATCATTTCGCTCTCATAAGCCATAAGACATTCAAATACGATGGTACTTACAATATGTTTTATTAAGTATTGTTCATTATAGGTTCCATATTACAATAACCAGACTCCGGTCTAAGACACTGGGTCAAAGCAGGCATGAGTATGAATAACGAGAGGTTTCTTTCACAGACTTTAACTTCGATTTATGTCGGATCGTGTGCAGGCATTTATAGTGTGTGTTATATATAAGTAATCATCATTTTAACATAAGTATAAACTCACGCGTCTTGTGCGACGCTTAGGTCTATGTCCTGCAGAAAGGAATGATAGTGATGTTGATGTAATTCTTATGAAGATGAGTAGGTACCACCGCCAAGCATTCGCAGGCTTGTTTGTGGAGGTACAACATTGCTTTGCTAGGACATTCATTTGTTACCGACCTAATTATAATGTCCCATAAAGGCAGCGCTTGTTGGAACGTCCGTAGGTACTAAAGAAATTTTGTGCTCGCGAGCAAGCATTGTAATGCTCTGTCTATACAATTCCTTGCTTCCAATTGATGTTATTTCGACTTAAACGAATATCAACTTTATGGTTTTGTAAATTAAGTTGATTTCAGAATGACTAGTGCCGACTGTTGAAAAACTCATAAAAATGTTTGAAATGATAGTGCAAACTGAACTTTGTGAATCGGTGTTAAAGTTGTTTTTCCAAAAAAACATGCTTGTTTCCATGTTTGGAAACTAAACCGTGAACGAAGTACAAGTTGTCATTGTGTGGATGCTAAAAGCCGTCCAGCGTAAGGTATTGTTTATATCCTAAAATTGCTGTCGTTTTATTTCATCGCAATCACAATTGAGAGATCAATATGGGAGGGGATGCTCATGCTTAAGTTAACCCGTGAATCAGCGTCCATTCGTTACTCTTGAAGGCCCCTATGGGCTTTGGAACCCACGTTAACCTGTCGATCCAAGTTGTCAAACGAATATCAATGGCAGTATCGTGATCATACGATTGTTTTTATCCCTATGTTTTACAAAATATACAATATAGGTGTACCTAATTGAAAACCTCTTAGGGAGTAATTTTACTCATTATACTGAGCAACTATTAGTATAGGATCAAACCTGAAATCGTGGAAAATTTATATTGCTCCGTACATTAATTATGTATTTTTGCATAACTCGACTAAATTGTAGGGAGCAGCCAATTATTTTCTAGCTATTGGTTCCATAGTAGAAGTTAGTTAATTGATTCAGGCGTGACTTTGCGGAAATCCATTATAAAATACAATAGACGTAGATATATTTAGTAACCTATTGCGCTTGACTATTCTTCAAGAGTCATAAAAAACCCTGTAAGAAATCGACACGTGTTTCACCTCTCAACGAGGCATCCTCAGGATGACGATTGACCAATAGCAAACCAGAACGCGACGTGTTACCACACCGAGCGCTGGACGCAAAGTCAGTTCTTTGTGTCCAGCGCTCGGTGTGTATTTTATAGTAGAAGTTGTTTAAAATGATGAGTACAATGACTTCTTAAGATCTTTTAAGTTATTTCAATGCCACCTTGTATAATTCAAAAAGAAAAAAAAACATGAAAGACTTTTTTCGTTAAGGACTCATAAAATTCTTCTTACTAAGACATAATTTTAATAACATGCCTTGGCATTGGCAATAACAAAATGCCTATAGAAATTGTTTATGAAAGGCGAATATGACATTCTTGAAGCCCTGACGTACCTAATTTATTAAAAGGTTTGTGTCTTTCAAAGGCATAGACTGAAAGCTATACAAATAATTCCATAGTTCTTTGCATGTATTTTTAATGGCACTGCATATTATGAGTAAAATGTATTACTGGTTTAGGCCATTTTTTTTTTTTTTGGGTGGGTAATCATCATATGACTTCTCCCGCTCTGGGCGGAGCGGAAGGGCCTGTCAGACTCTTACAGACTAAAACCCACCCGTGTTCCTTCGGTTGCCTGTTGCCAGGGTCCCGGTATCCCTTTCGGACTATTCCGCAACCCTGGCAGGATGACTGATTTGGGCCTACGTTTAGTTTTAAGTTCGAATCAAAGGACCACAGACGCTCAGCCATTCTAATTAATACTTCACTAGCTTCCGCACGCAGCTTCGTCCACGTGGTTGTCGATAAAAAGTACCCTATGTCCTTTCCCAGGATCTATCTATCTCCTTGCCAAATTTTATCGATATCCGTTCAGTGATTTAGGTGTGAAAAGGTAACATACAGACAGACAGACAGTTACTTTCGAATTTATAATATTATGTAGGTATGGATGTATGGATTACAATGAGGTAAGAGTTACATTGCAATGACTTACTTACTTACATATCGTGAATGTGAACACCTTTTTTTTTTTTGAGATTTGGAATCATCAAATGACTTCACCGCTCTGGGCGGAGCGGATGGGCGTGTCAGACTTTAACTGACCCACCCGTGTTCCTTCAGTTGCCTGTTGCCATGGTCCCGGTATCCCTTTCAGACATTCCTGCAACCCTGGCAGGGAATGTGTTCCCCTCATCTAGTTGTCAATCGATGACTTACTGACTCTAATCAAACACCTAAATAAGTTTTGTGTAAAGGCGTTACACGTATGACATAATGTACGTGCAATACACAAACGTTTGAGTCAAATAACCAACATCCAGCTTGATTTGTGGAGCGGAAAATTGTTTGAGTTCCTAACACTGAAACACCCGGCTCCCGATTTCAGAATTTGAAATTGAGGAAATTGTCAAACTCGACTTTAGCATTATTTCGAGCGAAATTTTGAATTTCGCAGGCTATATTGAAGGAATTACTATAGTAAGGCCTTTTGTACACACGTTTTTCTTGCCGTGTAAAACTACGTTTTATTCGTGTGTAGGCATGGTCGTCAGTGTCGTATGGATCACTATGGAAGCTTGTTGACTGACACGTTTTATATTCGGCGTGATTAATACGCCGCTGCCGTAGGTACCGTAAATAAATCGTGTCATGTACAAAGGGCCTAAGAGTTTGACAAGTTATTAACTTCAAATTTTATTCTCAACTAGCTGCGCTCAGGGTTTCGCCCGCGTAAGTCTCGATCCCGTGGGAATATCGGGATAAAAAGTATCCTTAGTGTAAATCCAGGTTATAAACTATCTGTTTGCCTAATTTCATCCAAATCCATTCAGCCGTTTTTGCGTGATTGAGTAACAAACATCCAAACACACAAACACACAAACTTTCACATTTATAATATTAGTAGGATTCAAAAACCGGGTATTAGCTGCTGAAATGATTTAGTATTAAAAAATATTGATGTGACTACGCTTCGGAATTAGAATTAACTCAGTTCACACCGAGGCGCGACGCGAAGCGCACTTTTTTATGATCCGATACAATATCGAATTTATTTACTACACAATAAGGTACACGCGCTGCGCAACACCGCGCATCTCAGCATACTTTGACACGTGTCAACCCTCGTACTGAAATTAAGTTCTTTTTGTGAAGAAAATAAGTTCGATAATTGTTAAAAAGTGCGCGCAGCGTCGCGTCGCTTCACGTCGCGGTCTGAACTGACCCTTAGCTTCATCTTTCTGACTGACCGACTCCTTGACAATTCAAAAGTAAAATAATTGATTTAATTAAAATAAATGCTTTGAAGTTTAAATGTTTTTCAGTTTGAGTGAAGTAGGTATTTTTGTCTGGTTTCCCGAAAGAGAAGGCCAATTCTCGTAATAAAAAGCGTTCAAAATCAAGTCGCAATATCATGTCAGCAACAATTAATGTCAAAAGTGTAGGTAAACGCTACATTTACGTTTTTTGACATACACAGATTGACACTGAGATTAGTTGTGAACGTTCTTAGAAAAACGGCAATAATTGTAAATATTGAAATCAGAGGGGATCTCAATAAATGAATATCAACATTATGAAAAATAAATCGGCTCTAATACTATGTGTGTACATTTCAACAATATTTACATAATATGACAGCACAAATTAATAAAAGTAGAGAGTTGACATTTATCATAAATATCTACCGACGTTAAGTATTGTTTGAAATCTATCAACGACATGTTACTTCTATAAAAATCAATAAAAAACTGTGTTTATAATGACAGTTAGAAATTTATTTGATATTATTTGCATAAAGGCTCGTGCAAACTGGCGCGATATCGCGGGTGCGAGAGGCAGCGTAACCCTTGTCGCGTCCGCGATATCGCACCAGTTTGTACGAGCCTTTATTTAAAAGCTAACATTAATAATAATGTGGCGGTTAACAATAATAATAATGTGGCGCTTAGCCGACTCTTCACGTGACCAGAGGGTTGGCTTAATATTTGGTCAACGAATCAGCATTGCCACCTGAAGTGCCCAAAAGGCTGTTCCGATACAACCATTTCGTATGTAGGCTGCCGAAGCATTCAATGCATTTTACGGTGAACATTTTTGTGAAGAAAGTTGGTTCGATAATTTTGTTTTTTATTGTTTTAATTTACTTAAATATAATGCTTGATCTACTTAATTATTATTATTTTATAATTTGCAGTCGACAATTAAATTCAAAAAAAGACCTGGGGGATTACCATCACCGCTTACAGCAGCATTATTTTAATATTACTCAGTGGTAGGAAAGATATGAAGCTCTACAGGACGTATAGCTCCATATCTTTCCCCCACTGAAGTAAGATTAAAATAATACTGCTGTAAGCGGTGGTGGTAGCCCCCCAGAGGGCCTAGACAAAGTGACATTCCAATCAGCGACAACGATGACGGAAATGTCAAAACTGTATTGGGTTTACATCAGCTACCGAAAACCACTTGTCAATTTGTTGAAAGTCGTTGTAGAAAACAAAACGCTTAAAAACGATTGCCAATAATTGTCTAACGGTTGAGAGTTTTGCGAAAAAAAATACGTTCAGGAACTGGCTATTTCTTAAGAAAAAGCGTGCAAAATTACGCGAACATAAACAATTCCTACATTAATCACAAAACGGCAAGAGCATCGTGACTTTCTTCTACCTTACATATTTGGCAATGAGACTAAAAGTCAATATGTTAAAATGAACACATAAAGGATGATCAATACGTCACTTTCTCTCTCAAAGGAACCTGTGTCACGTCACGTCTCACCGAGATGTATAGGCAACAAAAGAGTTCTTTAATGTGTACATAACTCTTTTGTTGACAGTACATCACGGTGCTCGCTGTACATACATAATCAGCCTATAATGTTCCCACTGCCTTGAGACACAGCCCTCCTCTCTTCGAGAGGGAGTGGGCTGTGATCCACCACGTGGGGCCAGTGTGGGTTGGTAGATCTTCGATTTTTTGTTTCTAGGATATGCGTTTCCTCACGATATTTTCGCAGATTATTGAAAATTTCAAAAAACCGGCCAGGTGCGAGTCGGACTCGCGCACGAAGGTGCCCGTACAATTATCTATAAAAACGGCAAAAAAACACGTTTGTTGTATGGGAGCCCCTTTAAATATTTATTTTATTCTGTTTTTTAGTATTTGTTGTTATAGTGGCAACAGAAATACATCATCTGTGAAAATTTTAACTGTCTAGCTATCACGGTTCATGAGATACAGCTTGGTGACAGACGGACAGAGAGACAGTCAGCGTATCTTAGTAATAGGGTCCCGTTTTACCCTTTGGGTACGGTACCCTAAAAAGACTTCACTCTTCTTCGACATCGAAGACTTTTTTTACTATTTAGGTAAAATGTGCAAGTTAGCTGCTTGGCTTGCAATCTTTTTTGCTGACTGTACCTATGGCTGGTTGATTGTCAAGAACACAATATGACAAAGTACTGCCTTATAAGGGAAGTATTAATTTCTTGGAATTTCTTTTAGAAGTTCGCTGACACGGAAAATGGGCGAGACTAAAATGATGGATCGGCGAAATAAGGTATGGGACTGGGGAATATTGGATGTTAAGTAAAAGAGACTAGAGCAAAAAAAAAAAGATAAAGTATTTACTGGAATTCGCACAGGAAGAGCACGGACAAAAATATTAAAATACGGACATAGAAAAATCGAAAGAAATAAAACAAACGTATAATATACCTATTTGTTTAAGTCCTGTATATGGCCTACAATATAAATCTCAGCAAATATCAATCTCAGCATGTGTGGAACAGGTGTGAGTACTATGTACTATAGAGCTACCATTTACTGGGTATTTTGTCTTTCATTGACTTGAATGTACCCTGGCGGCTGGGAATGTCATGCTCACTCAAATGTCTCGCTAATGGTGGTGTATGTGTTGGATCATTTAGCTCCCTTCAAACTGGTTGAGCACCATTCAGGTGCTGATCCATGCGTCATGTTCGTGAACGGGCGCCGTCAGTTGTGACTGGTCATTTCTTAGCTACCATTGCTTATTTTAATTTTTGAATTGTTCTTATTTTATAATTGCGGACGCTTTTAACGTGCTTTCTACATTGTTCTCACAAGTATAATTTCAACATGAATGATGTAACCATTATATTGTAACAATATTTTGATTTAAAAGAGTGTCCATGGAGTTTCCTGCCCGTTCTTCTCCGTAGGTACCTACTATGTTTTGGAATGGGCAACTAGCTTCATATTTCTCACTGACTGACTCCTTGACAATTCAAAAGTGCCTGTAAATGGTTTAATTGAAATAAATGGTATGAGTTTTGAGTTTTTGAGTTTTTGATACTGCAATTTATTTATAAATGGCAATGTTGTTGACAAAAATTTACAGTAATTTCAGATATTTTTAGAATTTAAACAGTTCATCTTTTACAATTTATTGTGAGTAACCCAACCATGATAGAGAGATGACACTACCAAAGCGCCTCTAATGGCGTATTTCGAAACTAACACGACACTTTTAAACTGTTCGGTCACACATACGTTTCAACATTACGCCTGAATTCCTCTTACGCTGATGTCGGTCACGTATGAGGTACGGTCGGTCACGTATGCGTAGCAACGCAGTATAGTGCTATATAGAAAACAATGTATATGTTATGGACCAAGTAATAAATAGGGGCATTTTTCATAATGCCCGCGCAATAGGAATAATGACAAGCTACTTAGGGCGAAATAATTAATTATAATTTGAACTTCCATAATTATCACATTGCCTCGTTATTATAAATATTGCCGTGTCGTCTTTGGGCAATCTAACACCGGTATTTAATTAGGGTAAAGTCATCATAGGTGCAGAGTGCAGTAGCAGAGTGTCTATGAATGGAAATATTATGTTTGTTTTTAAATATTGATTCTACGTTTGAAATCAAAATAATAGTAATAAAACCTGTTTTTAATTGTGCTGCCCCATAGGTGACTAGCATAATAAAAAATGCCCTGTCGATTTGATTATTTCAATAGTTGTTATCATACTGCCCTCTCATATTGGGCATTTTTCAAATTGCCCGGGCATTTTTTATAATGCCCTAATAATCACTTGGTCCATAACATATATACGCACGCACGACCGACGTATGCAACTGACTTCAGCGTAAGAGGAGGAGAGGAGATTCAGGCCTAATGTTTGACAAAATGCTGAAAATCCAGCCATCCAAGTTTTTGAAAGGGGTAAAATCTTGCATTAATAACGGACCAACCAGATTCTGTCCACAACTCGTTTCCTATCCACTCGTCTCTACTCCAGAGATGAAAAGAAACAAAACTATAAATACATCATACATACATAATCAGCCTATAATGTTCCCACTGCTGGGACACAGGCCTCCTCTCTGTGAGAGGGAGCGGGCCGTAATCCACCACGCGGGCCCAGTGCGGGTTGGTAGATGCCACATGTCTTCGAATTTTTGGTTTTAGGATATACCGGTTTCCGCACGATGTTTTCCTTCACCGTTTTGAGCGCACTGGTGATGAAATTATTTACACAAAGTAAAGCGACTGTCAGGGTTCGAACCTACGACCTTAAACTCGTAAGTCGCGGCTATTACCACTGGGCCACCACTGCTCTTATCAAAACTATGCTTTTGTTTAATTACCACAAGTTAGTGTAGTGACTTGCATTTTATTGTTATGATTATTCCGCTGTTACCTAAACCTGGGGGCCTAAACCGGCCACATTAGCAATTCCTCTAAAAGCAGTTCATTTTCTGAATCCCAGCTGTCATTAGCAATTCCTCTAATTTGACACAAAAGCAATTAATATTATGTGGACCATTTTACGAATCTCCATAGAAAACTCTCAAACAGATGAATTACTTCGTAATATGAATCGCACGCAGATCATATAATGAATTGTCAGTTTGTGACATTTTACGATGATTCATAATATTTTCCTGTTATGATTCTGCCAAAGTGATTGTTTTAAGCCCCCTGGTGTTTCAGAAAAAAATTGTCAGCTCAACAATGTAAATAATGCAATGAATGTTGTTGAGCTGTTAAAATGAAACTGAACCGATTGACGTCATTAACATAAAATATATCCTATGAAATTGACAATACTACTAGCTTACCATTAGTGAAGATTAGGTGCATACAAACGCACATTTTTTTTCTTGCCTGCTATTTCCCACTCCTTAGCAAAGCCTCTACTCCTTCCATCTTTCGCAAGTCCGCGCGTCACCTCTAAATGATTATAGACTAGCTGCGCCCCGCGGTTTCACCCGCGTAAGTCTCGATCCCGTGGAAATATCGGGATAAAAAGGATCCTATGTCCTATTCTAGGTCATGGTTTACCCATGTGCCAAATTTCATCCAAATCCGTACAGCCGTTTTAGCGTGAAAGCGTAACAAACAAACACACTTTCGCATTTATAATATTAGTTAGGTTGTAGGTTAATAATCTGACTTTTCCTGGATTTTTTAACCAATTAATTACGAATAGCGTACAACCAGTCAATCACAATGTTTGATAAAGGAAAATTCAGTAGTCTTAATTGAATTCAAAATTGGAAGGCTAATTTATTGCGAAACGAATACCAATTAGTGCGGGTAAAACTACCCTGTATTTTATTGCCCTTCTGGTCGTTCGTACAACATTTCAACCGTACAGAAAAAGCATCAGGAAAGGTGATAAAAAATATTGCCATGTTTTTCAATTCAAAATTGCCAATATGTAAAGTGAAAATCGGGTAAATTTCCTGATTTCTTTAGTCACACTGGGCCAATTTTCCGGAAATTTTCCTTTGAACCAAACAAACTGTTCTCTTATTTTTTTATTATTTCGTAATGATAACTTATTAATACAACAAAAACTTGACGTGCAGCTGATGGCGGTCATTCATTGTCACTTCCTATGTCGATGGTCATGGCGGTGAAAGTGAAATCTTAGAGCGGAGCGGATGATGCATCTGTATAGGAATGAGGGAGACGGGTGTAGTCGCTGAATCACGTACCGTTTTGAGATGTAAGTGTTCCGCGTTACGAACCTCTTGGAGTTCGGTTAATATAAGGCTAGGTTCATACTTGAGGCGTTTGTTAAATCTTTGGATTGTGAGAAAGGGCGCTATCATTTATCACCTCGGCCTGCAGCAGTATTATGGATTTTTGATCATAAATTGATTAATTGTAACCGTAGCAGCCTAGGTGTAATCAACTCTTGCACTAAAACGAGAGATGGTGCATAGACTCGTATAGATAACCATTAAAACCAAAAAATATAAGTAAACATTTTTTTAGAAACAAGTTCATACCGAACTGAAAATTACTAAATGAAACTTAAGTAACATAGAACTTTAATATTTTCTTAAAACATTCAAAGTCCTTCCTACATGCTTTTAATCACACCCCCACCTAGTGTATTATCACTTTTTCAATACGTATTCAATGACTCAAAACACGATGGTGCTATCTTGTTTGGTTGAGAAGTGGTCTCCTTCCGGCTCCATCATCAGACTCTGAACACCATCTATTGTAAAGCACTCATTAGATTTGTCAAGACAAATCTAATGAAACCACACACGACGGTGCTATCTGGTTTACTTGAAGAGTGCCATCAGACCCTGGACACCACCACCAACTTGCATAATCAGCCTATAATGTTCCCACTGCTGGGACACAGGCCTCCTCTCTGTGAGAGGGAGCGGTCCGTAATCCACCACGCGGGCCCAGTGCGGGTTGGTAGATGTCACATGTCTTCGAATTTTTGGTTCTAGGACATGCCGGTTTCCTCACGATGTTTTCCTTCACCGTTTTGAGAGCAGTGGCGATGAAATAATATACACAAAGTAAAGCGCCTGTCAGGGTTCGAACCTACGACCTACGACTCGTAAGTCGTGGCCGTTGCCACTGGGCCACCACTGCTCTGCAACTTGTCAATACATATTCAATGAATCCAAACACGATGATGCTATCTTATTTAGTTGAGGAGTTCCTACGGCTACCTTCGGGCTCCATCATCAGCCTAGCTCTATGGTATCATATTTTTGCGTTGTCACTGAATTATATATAGGATGCCAGAAAGTTTTTGAAAAATGGATGACAATGGGAGTAACTTGAAACATATACGAACGAAGCAAGCTTTACATTAGCTTGTTTAATTCGTGTCAATCTCTTAAGAAAGCACTGTACTATAAAAAACCAAAAAATAAAACATTCTTGGTTCATTTTTATTCACATTTAAATATTTCGAAACCTACCATAAAATAAACTTTATTATTATTATCATAAAATGAATTAACAAAATATTTCAGCATTGAACATTGCCTTGCAAATGTTCAATGCATAAAAAGATAATGATGATGTGATAATTGGACCTACCGCATAACTCACTTTATGAACCACATTGTGAACACGCATAAGCCCAGGTACACACGGGGGATTTTTTTTATTCGGCGACTTTTTTTACTCGGCGATTTTTTTTCACACGCAGAATTTTTTTCATCGATATTAGCCCATTGGATTTTCAACTGTCGGTATTAAGCCGAGCAATAGAACGCATGCCAGAGCGCGTCAAGAAAACACTCTGTTGGGTTTTCAACTTTCGGCGCTTAGGAGAGCGTTGAAAAACGAGTGCTAGAAATAAAATCGCCGCGATAAAAATATCGCCCGTGCGTACATGGGCTTATACATCGGCGAAATATTTCCGTTATGCAATATGTACCTGTACGGCCATACAATATTAATCGTGTTCCACTTTCGCACTGTTTTACGAGAAAACGAAAATATCTTGCTGCATTGAATGGATGGAACTGATTTATTAATGGTTTTGAGGAAATATTAATCATCGGTAAAGTTTTAAGATGTTTTCCTCCATTTGGTGAAACACAATTTTTACCGTGTATGGTAACCAAAAATTGCTTTAGGTGTGTTAAGTTTTAGTGCTAAAAGTTACAAATTGAGGACCTCACAATCTTAGACTAAAGTAGCAGTCCGGCTGTTCGCGAGAATGCGTTCTTAACACCCGTCAGTTTCACACTAACGAATATGTATTTTACGAATTTGATCCTTATTAAAACTAAAAATTGTCCAACTGACAGGTGTTAGGAACGCAATCTCTCGACGGCCGGACCGTAGTTTAGTCATCCTACTGCTATTTTGTATGTTTCGATTTTACTCCTTTGTATTATGTATTATATTACCATGTATTATGTTTCTGTGACAAAAGCTAGTTAAGAGCTACAGGCTAGAATAATCAACATAATTCATTGCATTCTTTTCTAATATGTAGGGCTTGCCCAATAATTTGAAAAAAAAAAAAAAACATGTGTTTCACCCCCCCGTTTTTATGCCCAGCGGCTGACGGTAAATTTATTTAAGATTTTAATTAAATAGTTACTCAACGCTTAATTGAAAGTCAGGCAGTGCGATTTATATTGCTGTCGGTACCCATCAGCTGTTTAGCTTGTTACGACTATTGGAACAAGTTATGTAGGTAAGGTAGGAAACTATACGTACAATGATTACTATGATTATACACTATACTGCTGTTATCTCATTTTTATGATCATGAGACTTGACTCACGTGCATTCCGGGTTTGTTCGCGCGACATTTCTATTGGGTCTTTGTTTAAGAGCATTGTGTATTTTAATTATTACTAGCGACTCGCACTGGCTTCGCGCGGTTGCAATTTAGGCACATGAGATGTGAAGAAGGCGTTCTGTTCACGACACGTTGTGCACAAGTTCTGAGCCGTAAAGTAACAAAAAGTACTAGGCGTGCATAAATTCAAGAAAGTATTCCATTAGTATTATTAAGTACTTCTTTTTGTATATAATTAGGTAAATCATTTATAGCCTAAGCTCTTCTGGAACAATGTATAGGTAACTAGAAATGGTGAAATATTTTTTTCAAATAGGAGCAGTAGTTCCAAAGATTACCCTCCACATATAAACAAACTCACAAAAACCACTCTCTCTCTTTTATTATTATTATCTTTCTTTAAATAAAACAAAAGGGTGTCTGACTGATGTATCAACGCACAGCTCAAACCGCTGAACGGATTGGGCTGAAATTTGGCACACAGATAGTTGTTATGACGTAGGCGCGCACTAAGAATGGGTTTTTGGAAATTCGACCTTTAAGGGGGTGAAAAGGGGGAATTTTGATTGTATGAAAAATCTTATTCCTTGAGTTAATAGACTTAAAACTTGGCACTAATACTTATTTAAGTAAATGATAAGGTTTATAATTTTTAGATTTTCTAAACTACCCCTAAACGCGGAGTCAAAGTTTGTATAGAAGAATTTTAACGCGCGGTCCGATTAACTTAAAACTCAGTATTTATACTGAAAATCAAAAATAAAGCATAATATGTATTAGGATTAAAAATAAAACTACTCCCAATGGGATGAAAAGGGTAATAAAGTTCAAGGGGTAAAGATCGTAAATAAATGTTAAAGACCGCAAATATTAATTTATTAAACTATCTTTCAAAGGGGGTGGAGGGTATGCTGAATTTTTTAGAGGAAAGTACGAAATCCACGCGGATGAAGTCGCCGGCAAAGTGCTAGTATTAAATAATTTTTCAATGCAATGTACTTTTCATTTATTTTTTTATTTTTTTCTACATATCTGTGGGACTATGAGAATTTACTGCCCTATCGGGGAGTACATCATAAGAACCCCAAGCTAATGATGACCTTACTGACGAGAACTGGCCTAGCTCGAGGACACAAAAAAAAAACATAAAAAATGTACTTAAGTACTTGGATAAATCTCAATATCAATAAGATACATAGATTCCGACAAAAATGACTGCCTACCATTTATTTGATGAAATAAAACACTCAGATTATGATATGACGTGGCATATCTATGAGGAAAATCCCCTTAAAAGAAAATCTCAGTAACATCCCGGAATTACCGAGTTATGTCCAGTTATTGGCAATTTTCTCCACCCTTGTTACTTGGAAGTTTATTCTTTTTTTGGCAAAATGGGGGCCATGTATGCCCTTCAAAAAATACAGACGTGATTGTATTTCTATACTTATGAACTAGAGTAGAGTCTCATTTATATAAGTATAAGTATTTATTACCTTACCAACTGTAACTGTTATTTTTTGTGCCAAATAAATAAAATAAAATAAGTGCGTTTGTCCACCACAGCTGTCACCTGGACGTCACCAAGTGACCAAGGACGAGATGATGGTGCCGAAGTGGCGATACTAACATTTACTATAGTCGTTTGTCCACGCACTGTCATCCTAGCCGCCGAAGTTTCGAGTAAGAGACACCGCTAGAACTTCGCCCGAAATTGTGACGGGCCGACGATGTGCTGGCAATATAAAACACGTTTGATCTTGTTCACACACTTCCGTCGCACCGGCGCTATTCGTCCGGCATTTGTTTTTTCTTTAAAAAAAATCATAAATATTATTATGAACCGCCGAGTTCAGTCGCGGTGGACAAACGATCGCCGTCACCGGGATGTCACGTTTTGGTTTGAATAATCTCGTTTATCGGTGACGTCCCGGGTGACAGCTGTGGTAGAAAAATACCCTTTACAGTAGCTAAAAAAAAAAGAACAAAAGGAAATCGTGTCCGTTCGAAATTGGCTACATTTCTCTCACTGTGTTTTTCCTCAAAGAAAAATGCCTAATATTATATTCCGTACACGGAAATCCCCTTTTGACACTCTTCTAAATAAAATATATTAAATATCACAGATACTGTACATCATCTTCAAAGAAATATAAAAAGCCACTCAAACGAACTTGACAAGAGCTCAATACATTAAAGGTACTAGAGTCGACAAAAGAGTTAGGCATGCATGTAGGTTACAAATAAAATTGTCAGTTCCAGTGGTTCAATTTGGAGAGCTGACAGAGCGCGTAAAGGCGCTTACAGTACCTTCAACTTGCGTCAAAAAGAGTACCTACCTACTTATATCAGCAGGCTGCTTGGCATAGTAATCTCTTTTGCCAACTGTACATCAAATAAATATCCAACAATGCTTTTAATGGCCTGACAGGGCTGAACTTTCATAAATGACTAATGACTTGTTTGATAGGTGTTTATGCTATGATTATGCATAATGGACACATTTACATGTAAATAGGCAAACCATAAAACCGGCAGGACACAGACACTGCGTCTATAAAGCCTGGTTTACACGGTGCGATTTAACTGACCAGTGGTATACTCAAAATTGAAGCAACAATAAAAAATTTCATCGTGTAAACCGTGTTTAGTCGATGCATGTAATGTAATATGTTGCTCAAATTTATTGTAGGTATGCCACAAGCAAGAAACTTGCATCGTGTAAATGAGGCTTCAGAGTCTGAAGCCCCATTTACATGATGCAAGTTTCTGAAGTTCAGACGCATGGGAATTGTGTCGAGAATTCAATTGGATGCCCAGCCATGAACCTATTTCGTATACTGAAAGCCTAGCGGCTAAAACAATTTGATTCTGATTCTGCAACTCGTGTAAACTTTGATTGGTTTGTTGTTCATTTGCTCAACCACTCTGCTATGTTGTGCAGTTAATCAAAGCTTTGATCAAATATACAGTACCTAATTAATATCTACGGTACGTAGTATCTACTAGTTATTACATAGGTATTTAATGCCATAATAGATAGTCGTAAACATCGAACAATGTAAAAGTGCATTAAGACCCCGGCTACGGATGAATTCTCCATACAAACGTAATACCAAAATCATTTGCAATTTGAGCTTACTTCCACCATAATGTGTTGTTATTCGGATTGAGACAGTATTTTTCTAGGTTCCTACATCTTTTTTTTCCCAAAAAACCTAAATAAATTGAAGTTGTAGCCAATTGAATTTCGCACATTTTTACAGCGTAAATTACATGTTTTCATATTGTTTTTTCTGTATTACAAACAACAATACTTGTGATATTGTTTCAGCAGAAACATAGCCTATATTATCAAGTTACAAATTATTTTAAAAAAATGGAAAAACATTAACTTTGCGTTCATCATTTTTGGTATTAAGGAACACATCCAAATTTATCATAAATTTTCAATAGCTAGTAGTGCTATCGCGTCAAGCAAATGTCATGTCTATGAAAATGTGTGCGTGGTCGTACAGTTCACGGTGGCTGTGTGTATCGCTCCGACAGGCACACTAGCACAACATTTGTAGCACTCGATTCATAGTTGAGATCGATGCTCCGCCGGCCCCTTTAGAACTGTAATATAATACTTTTAAAATCTTCTGTTTAATGTCTGAATATAAATATATTTTCTAATAGGTAATATAACTTTCCAAGTATAAAGTTATTGATTTGTTTTACTAAGACATGACATTTCAAAATAAAATGTAAAGATAATTATAATGAAAACGTAAAATAGTTTGATAATAACTGTATTTGTAGCTCTGCTAATAAAACACTTGATATACGTTTTTAATCTCCGTTAATTAAACGGTTTTACTGGAAAGCAACAAAGTATTACATATAAATAACTAATTTTAAACTTAATTTTAATTGAAATTGACATTTTATGACTGAAGCATCTTTGAACACTAGGGTTTATTTGGCAGTCAAAAAACAGGATGGGATATCGACGCGCAACCCGTAACCACCGATTCAGCTATCTAATTACGTAACTTATTTTCGTAACCGATGAAGGGGGATGCGCCATGATAGACCATGACCTGGGATTAAAAGTACTCTATGTCCTAAACGTCAATTACTTCACTATTATTTCTGTATTGATAGCTGTAAGCCATGTAAATAAAATAACATGGATACTTTTTATAACGGTAGAACGCTCCATTGGGATAATTTCCGACGCCCACACGGGCTAAGCGCCGCGTGGGCCGCTGAAGTACTAGTTCAGTAGAACAAAGAATCTATACGCAACTTACTCTCCCAACTTGAGGTCAGTTAACTAACCTTTTCAAATCCAGGTCACTTGTTGTCAAAGCTATAATACTTTACTAAGTTACTAATCCTATAAATATTATAAACTAATATTATAAATACGAAAGTGAGTTTGTTTATTTGATTGTTACGCTTTCACGCTATAACGGCTGAACGGATATGGATGAAATTTGGCACATGGGTACGCCATGACCTGGAACTAATATATATATATAATAAAAAGCCTATGTCCTAGGCTTTTTATCGACATCTCATGCGGGCGATGCCGCGGGCGGAAGCTAGTTTGTAATACTGCTAAATGCTAAATCATAAGTACGATTTTCATCCGAACTAGTTCAAGTTTGGACCTCCTTTAGATAGAATTTAGCTGATCTTGCTTTTAGATAAGACAACTGACAAACAAAAGGCTTAGTCGAATGCAAAAAGTTAATCTTTCAGCCTCAAATACAAGATAAGCTTGGTTCAGTTACTAAACTTAATCAATGTAAAATTATACTTTGTGTTGGCATTATATGGTACTTAATCTTTGGAATTTAGCTGTGTACTATCTAAGATTAAGTTAAAACTTTTGCTTCTCTCTTCGCCACCTGTTAAATAGGTTCTATAGGAAATCATCAAATGACTTTTCCCGCTCTGGGCGGAGCGGATAGCGTGTTAGACTTTTACTGACTAAAACCCATCCGTGTTCCCTCAGTTGCCTGTTGCCAAGGGCCCCGGTATCCCTTTCGGACTTTCCCGTAACCCAGACAGGCATAGGTCCTAGCGGACCCCGCCAATTGTACTGACATCTCTTTGAGGCGCGTGTGGAACACAACACGCCACAGACAGTCCTTATCGGACGGCGTGCTACCCATTGCTCGCCGTCCGCAAGCCCGCGCCTATGGTGGCCGGGAATCCGCCTAGGACTTTGCCCTACTGGGATTCGAATAACGGCCCAGAATCACACCAACCGCACTTGCGACGAATCGACAAAGAGGCAAAAAACATCAGTTACTCCAAACACGGATATTCCAAAATTTTACCACAACACAGTTTCAGTTTATTTTACATACGAGTATGAAGTATGAAAGTTGGCTTAGTTCCCGACGTGGAGGTAAGCCTTTAAGCCGCAAGAAGACGGACTGTGAGTATGTACACTGACGGCAGTTTGAATAGCTGTATAACGAATGACATAATAATTCTGCATTCTTGTGTGGGGAAATATTTTGTTATTTGAAAATTTTGCAAGGACACACTTTAGAGTGCTTTCGATATCCGTGTTACCCACCATAGATATCCATTACCTACCCATTTTTATTATTTTGTTAAGGTGACGGTTGACTAATTTAATAAAAAGGTTACGTTATAGAAAAAGAAACAAAGCCTTTAGGAATTTCTAAGTAACAGCCATTTTTTTTTTTTTTTTTTGGGACTTCTCCCGCTCTGGGCGGTGCGTGTTCCTTCAGTTGCCTGTTGCCAGGGTCCCGGTATCCCTTTCGGACTATTCCGCAACCCTGGCAGGAAGTAACAGCCCTGAGTTTAAACTTGTGCCCGATTGATAGAGGAGCTCGTGGCTAACTAATAATAGCCGTACGGGTCGATCCATCAGGTTAAGCTACGCTTGCCAGGGTTGGGTCCATTGATGGGTGACCATCTTTACATACCGAGACTCCTCCGTGCCTCAGAAAGCACGTTAAGCCGTTGGTCCCGGCTGTCATCTGTGGATCTTTGATAGCCGTTACGGCTCGGCAGACGCCCGAAAGTCTGACAACCAGTCTTACCAAAGAGGTACCGTATTACCCAGTTAGTGGGTTGTGGAGGTCAGATGCCTATCTGACCTGCCTATCTGAGTTGCTCCATGTAAAATACTGGGATTCAGGTGCATCTGGTTGGAAGCCGACCCCAACATAGTTGGGAAAAAGGTTAGGCAGATTGATTGATGGCGATAAGCTCGTAGGCATGGAATAGGATTTTAGGGTCCCGCAGACAGGCGCAACGCGACACTTGTAGAACAATTTCCGTGAAGTTTTCATAGAAATTGTTCCACCAGTCGCGCCTGTCTGCGGGTGCATTTAAACGTTACTGGCGAGATGTGGGTGTAATATTATATACCTTCTGGGGATTACAGGCGTGATGTTATGTTATTTTATATAGTGCAAATTCAAAATAATAGACTAACCACTAGGTATTTAATTAGTGATGTCGATTGGTCGACATTTTTAAATTTGCCTCCCAGCATTGATACAATTACAGGGCTCGTAAAACAAAATTTACTTCGGAATACTTTCTCCTTTTTTAGTCCAAATAAGTGCATGGCAATCAAAGTCCGATGCAGTGGAGATAAAATAAGGTCGTTGTTCATAAAACTGCAGAAAACTGGGTGCTCGAGTTTTGTATCACTTTCTTTACCGGAATTATGAGTCAAGATAATATAAATAATATAAGTAGGTACGTGCTTTCTGAAAGTACGTGGTTTCATTCCATATTTCCTTATTGAAGAACTGACATGTGCAACTTACCTATTTGATTATTGATGATTGTGAGAATCTGACGTAAATAATTTCTAAGACATGTTATCTTGTAAAGTTATGCAGATACAGCACCCTAAAATGCAGGAAGTATTTTCAAGAAAATTTTATCATTACATAGGTAATCATAAAATTATTTATAGTATTATCGGAAATAAATCATTTTATTATTCATCATATTTTATGGTTTTAAAAACCACTTTTATACGTCTATCATATAAGAGTAAGCAACTGGATACAATAGACAGCTGCTAGTGTTAAGAAAGTATTAGAAATTAAAGGAGAATCGGCAAAAATGTATGGAAGCTGGTCTAAGCACCAATAACAACCACACATAATTATGTCATTAGATATTTATTATTTATTACAATAACAATAAAAGTGGGGGAAGTTATTATAAAAATAGATGACAACTAACAGTACCAAATAAAATATTTAATAGTGTATTGTATTCACCTTTGTTAGAAAGGCAGGATTTTTACATAATCATCAAACTTAGCAACCTACATACTAGTTCATCTGCCTAGCCTTTTCCCATCTATGTTGGGTTCGTTTTTCAGTCTAACCGGATGCAGCTTTATTTTACATGGATATCCCTATCGGACCTCCACAACCCAATTACTGGGTATGGGTAATACGATAGGTACCCTTTGGTAAGACTGGTTGTCAGACTTTCGGGCTTCTGACGCTCCGTTACGACTGTTAAAGGTCCACGAATAACCGCCGGGACCAACGGCTTAACGTGCTTTCCGAGGCCCAGGGGATATTTAAAGATGGTCGCCGGACGGTCACCCATCCACGGATCAGCCGCGGCAAGCGTAGCTTAACCTGGGGGCCAAGTCTACTAATCTACAAACGTGTCAGTGGTCTCACAATGATGAGTTTTTGACAGATTTTGTATGGCAAGAGCATCTGTCGATCTGAGTCTGATCGATCGACCCGTGTGGCTGTTATTAGTTAGCCATAAACCCCTCAACCTACATATTAGTAATGAACTAGGAATCAATTGGATAAAAAACTAAAAAATATAAATCGAATAAAAAACTATTATACACCCCCGCCGCACCTTAACCTAATCCAGTAGAGTAATTCCCAAATTATAATAAATAATGTTTATATTTATGGCTTACGATTACTCAATACTTTATTGCATTCCATAATGACGATTAAAAGACGAATAAATAAATTATGCCTTAAAAAATTATAGGAACTCCAAATTATGCTTAAACAAATTAGACCAAATGACAGTTATGCTAACCTTAAGTAGCATTATGCCAAGGTATTATTATGCCACAGTATTATTATGCTAAAAAAAGTTATGAGAAAACGTTATGGCAAACAATATTATGGCCAAAAAAAATATGCCAAGAGAGGGATTCCCAAAACAATGTTATGGTCAATAATGGACGCATGCTGAGTAATCTATTTCCTCAACACTTCAAAACTCCCAGCATCTTAATTAATATCTACAGAATACTTATAACGTAATGGCTTCACACACAAATACTTATAAAGTGAAAGTTGGTACACGCATAAAAGTTGTTAGCTTATAATAAGTATAATATTATTGATACTTAAAAAAACCGGCCAAGTGCTAGTCGGATTCGCACTCGAAGGGTTCCGTACCGTATTAAGATCGAACAAAAAACACCGAAAAAAACACGTTTGTTGTATGTCCACTTGAATTATTACCTTAATATTTTTTTAATTACCTGTTGTTATAGCGGCTCAATAGAAGTACACAATCAGTAAAAATTTCAACTGTCTACTTATTAGGTACTGTTCATGAGATATAGCTCGCTGACAGACAGACGGACGAACGGACAGCGGAGACTTAGTAATAGGATTCCATTTGGCACCCTTTGGATACAGAACCCTAAAAATGGTCGGCTTGTTATGTAAATATTTGTAAGAACTTTGTACTCGTAACTTTCAAAAAACTTCTTTCGTACAATCAGCAATGTGAGTTCGGTAATTGAATGAAATTTTGAAAGGTAATACGAGAAGAATAAAAACTTTCTTTTGTTTTAATATTACATTGTTTTGTCAATATTAATTTTATTTTACTTGAAATAGAATAATAGTTTCACAAATTCTTTAAAAATATACATACTGCTATATTATTGCCTCAAAGTATTCCCTAAAGTTTGCCTCAAAGTATAACTTTAAAATAATTGGAAAAAAAGAATGCCTCATTTTCACTCAAAAATAATTGAAACTCTATGCAATGAGCACTTGCTTGTATTGCAACTGTACAGCAAGTTTATCTTGCAATTTCAATAGTACATTGAAAGTGGTATAATGTAATTTTTTTAGATACCTAATCTACAAAACGACTTAGACTTTTTATTAGTACCTAATTTGCATGGAAAAAAAAATCTCAATTGACCTCCAAACTGATGAGCATAATATAAATAATAATGATGTTAATGATGAACAGGGACTTTATTGGATGTAAATGATGGATTATATCGCTTAAACGATCGCCGATAGATTTACCTCTTTGGAAAATTCGTATTAAGAAAGAAAGAAAAAAATATTGAGCGTTTTGTTTGTGCAGAATAATTGCACAAACAAAACGCTCATTACAAAAAACAAGATATAAAATCAACACATTCAAAGTAGACAATTTTGTTCACTGGTTGATTTCAAGGCCAGAGACCAAAGACAATATTGTGTAATTACTGACACTATATTACTACCTAAGCGATAATTGTCTGTGAAATAATGGTAAGCATCAGCTGTTGTGATTGTAAGCCAATCAGTCAATCATCACTAATTTGTCTATTGTTTTTAAGATACTAATTAGTGGCTGTCTTTATTTTTACTGCTACTTACTACTTAGAGGGTTAACACTATCTAGCAGTGGCGTGCCTAGGGGTCAAAATCAGGGCAAAAAGACACGTTTTTTACGATTTAAAAAAATTGCCAAGTGAGCGATTTACGGATTTTCTATGTTGTTCCTGGTAACACCATTATTATATAGTGTTACTTTTTTATTTTTTATTGATAGGCTTAATTTTGAAGGCAAGCCGGGCTTTTGGGCTTCTATGGACGGAACGCCACTGCTATCTAGGTACCTATATAATACAATTTATTAAATAGAAGCCGCTACTTTTTTTTAAGTCGGTTCAAGCCATTAGATAAGCTAGTATCTAGGTCATAATATTTCTTTGCTAAACTTAGCCCAGAATTAATATCCCGGAAATAATTTCATCGTTTAGAGGAGTGAAAATTACAATGGAATTTAGGTAGGTATTTAAAGATTATATTCTTACAAAGATTGTTCTCTTCTCGTGACTAATGTTTCATCAAACTCTTTAATCTGGTCTACTTTTACCTTATTTTTCGCAATAAATAATCAAATTATTTATATCTGTCCAAATCAATTATCCAATTTGTCTACCAATTCTAATTTTATTATGTGTCATTTTGTAAATTGGCATTTAATTTGCATATTAAACACCCAATTTACAAAACCGACAATTTATCTCTCAATTTTTGTAGTAAATAAAAAGTTTCTAGTTCAAGTTTGCAGCTTCCGATGCTCGTTTTGCATATTTTTCGCATAAAATTATGCGAATTAGTTTGCACGTGCGAATATTTATTCAAACCATTTATTTATTATGTGAGTCACTAGAAATGTTTACTATGCGGTTGATGGTATTAGAAGAAAAACTAAAATACCTACCGGAAAATATATTAAAAAAGTAGTTTTCAGTTACTTATAAAAGAAAAAAAATCTGTAGTTAAAACAAAATAAAAAACAATTAACACTTACCTAAAAAAATCCTATACAAAAAAATAAACTGAAACTTCACGAAAGTACGTTTCGCAACACTATCACTCCCGTCTCCCGCGCACCCGATGCGCCGCGCTTGCCAAATGCGACTGCGCGTGCGACGACCGCCGAAACTTTACGACAACTTCCGACAACTTACCTTCACGTGTCGAAGGGTGGGTCTCTGTGTTATGCGTACAATTTTCACAGTGATTACTCTTACGTAAGGTAATTAGCACGCAGAATGGTTCGATGGCGTTTTTTACGTCGCGTTTATTACGTGAGTGCGATCAGATTTTTGTGGGAGAGGCTGTAATGACTGTGTGATACTTAGAGATATTTTTACTTTTGTCATGCATTCGTTTCTGCTTTTTATGATCAAGTTTATTGTTGAGGAAAGATAGAAACAAAAAAAAAGAAAGCCAGGGGCCAAGATATCTGCCAGGGTTGCGAGAAAGTCCGAAAGGGATACCTTCGGACCCTTCGCAACAGGCAACAGAAGGAACCCGGGTGGGTTTTAGTCAGTAAAAGTCTGACACGCCCTCCCACTCCGCCCACAGAGGGAGAAGTAATTTGATGACATCCCAGCCTCAAAAAAAAAAGGGGGCCAAGAGATGACCATAAGAGCATTGGACAAAAATGCAGAGTAAGAAATAATTAGCCGCGGAAGATGGTAACCGACGCCTGAGTTTGTTTCGTCATTTCTTCTTATGGGCAGACAGATAGGAAAACTCAACTTCATCTACCTTTTTTTTTAAATAGCACGTGATAAAGTGATTCCTTACCTATTTACAGAATCCATACTTCCATACTAATACTAAATTACTAATTATACTAATAATATTATAAATTAGAAAGTAACTCTGTCTGTCTGTCTGTTTGTTACCTTTTCATGCCTAAACCACTGAACGGATTTAGGCAAAATTTATAGATGTCATCCTAGGGTAGGTCATAGGGTACTTTTTATCGACATACCACGCGGGCGGAAGCTAGTAAATAATGTAATTTAATTTTACCGTGTTAAAACATCAAGCGTGTTCGTTTGTTACGCTTCCACGCTAAAACGTCTGAACGGATTTGGATGAAATTTCGCACAGACCTGGAGAAGGACATAGGATACTCGATCCCTGTAGTATTTTCCTGTGGGATAATTCCCGGCCCCCACGCGGGTGAAGCTGTTGGCAAAAGCTAGTTTGAAATAAAATTAATTTTAAAAACTACATAATAGTTATACCTACATTATTTTTTATGAAGCTATCTAAAACTTGATAGCAGTTTTACAACTTGGTATAATTGATTGCAGCTGGTTGTAAGTTGTAATGTTAGCTACTCTTATGTAAGGTTGTCAAATTATTTATTGCAACTTTTAGAGGTGTTTCTATTGTGACATTTTATGATAGTTGATACTTCCGGACGATCAGGACCCTGTTTATCAAAAGTTACAAGTCTACACGTTCACAAGTTACCTAGAATGTTAATTTTCGTTAAATTCATAGCTCATCTCCATATTTATAATCATTCATAATGTTCCCACTGCTGGGACACGGGCATCAGGTCATCTTTCTCTTTTGACCACATTTAAAAAAAGAAAATCGAATTTAAACATTTATTGCGGTACTAAGCACGACACTTGTAAACTTGTAAGACGGAATAGAGAGTCGCCGGAGACTGTCAGGATTTGTTATGATTTTCTACAAGTAACTTACCAATAATTTTTTGATAGACAAAATCACGAATATAAGTGTATGTACTTGTGAACTAAATAATGACATTTGGTACTACAAGGCTTGTAAGTTTTGATAAACAGGGCAATGATCTTTGACATCTTTAAGCCTCGTATCCACTAGGCAACAATTGACGCGCAACATGTTGCCCAACATGTTGAAAGTCAGCGCGGAACTTTTGTTGAACAACGTTGTCCGTCTACGCTTCTAACAAACAACAAGCCGCGCGTCATGTTGCGCGCCAGCTGGCAACCTCGCACGCTGTTGTGCAGCGTTGCCGTACATGTTGAGCGTCACGTGTCGCGCGCCAAATGTTGCCTAGTGGAAACGCGGCTTTAAAGTCTCTCCCTCACAGCTGCGGTTTTATCGGTCGATAATAACGCAAGCGTTATTGCGATAATGCGTTCCGATTGCTTGCGTCCCGATATTTGTAACGTCTGCGTGCATCCACACTACAGGTCCCGCGGACCCGCATGCACTACACCATACTAAAGTTATTTACGCTGCTAAATAAAATATTTTATTTTTATTCTGGTATAAAGCCTTACCAGAATAAAAATAAAATATTTTATTTCACATAATCCATCCACTTATGAAACGTCAGAAGCTAGGTCCATGGTTGCAATTGTTTGTTTCATATGGAGAAGCAAGGAAAGGCAAGAAACACCACGATTACTATTTAAAAAATAATTGGCTTTTAAAATATTTTCTAATTACAGTGTTAATAGGGAGGACAGTGTCTTGCCGGCTCTTCTCCATGGGGAACGACCAATTGGAACCGTACACCTAGCTTCTGACGTATCATAAGTGCCCATGTAGGTTTATGAGAAATAAAATATTTTAATTTAGATTTTGAGTGTAACAAAAAAGAAAATGTTCACAAATCTACAGTTCACTAAGCCGACAACGTTCTCACATTCACAAGATAGAAAATAATCTATTTAGAAGATAAATAAGATAATAAAAATAAAAACCAATTTAAATCAAGTGACATGATTGCCATTGCAACTGTGGGGGCGAGGCTTTATACCAGAGGCATCGTAAAAGCGGTGCCATCCCAGAGACATAGGTGAAATGTCTCTCGTGTGCCTGTAACCATACCGCGCTCATAACCTCCAAACAGGAATGCAGCAACGTTGCTTTAAAGGTTAAGTATTTCCTCGGAGGAGTCTATACTCCTGAAAAAGTTTTTAATCAGAATGCTTCATAATCACTAATCCACATGTAAAAGTAAAATCAAATTCAAATAATTTATTTGCATAATACGTCATGTTAAAAAGGTGTTACAAGTATACAAAGTACATTGTATTATAACCTAATGAGGTGTGGAAATTAATATATTAGGTACTAATCGCAACATTACATTAAAAAGGCATTTTTCTAATGCCAAAAAATACATAGTCAAATCAAAAATTCAATAATAATTATTATAAAACCAGTCATCTTTCATATAAACAAAAGCCACTAAGAGTTGAACTTTATATTCTATGTACTGTTTATTTTTTCTGTTCGTCTTTTTCGCGTGAGCACTGAAAATTAGCACTGTGCTCATAATGTGGGTCATAATCATCGGTTAGTCCCCCTATACTCTAGTTCCGCTATGCTCGACTCAAAAAATACCTACTAAAAAGTTTCGCTATGCACGAAATTCTTCGATTCTTCATAAACAATGGAAGGTACAGTTGGAAAGAAAATTGTTTGAATTCAAATTAATATGTGTAAGCGTCTGTAAATTAAAATTTGTTTTGTCTCGTTCTGACAAACAAAAAAGTCAAAATAAAGGACCAAACGAGTTTCAGAGCAATTCAAAGTTAAGAAATGTTTATAAATAGAGCTGTAAGACAATATTGGACCCACAAGATTTAACGAAGTCTGTATACTTCGTTACAAATCCTATCTTACTAATATTACAAATATAAATGAGAGCAAAAAACTAGTAAAATATAAAAGAGCGCAAATAAAAAGTCCGTTCTCAAAGTTAAATCACCTGTATTAAAAAAAAATAATTGAAAACATTATATTATACTTAATAGAAAGCTAGGGTTTCTGCCAATAGATCTGTTAAATCTGCCATTCCAAGATTCACCCAAGTTCTGTCGTGCTTAATGGTAATAAAATATTACATTGTAACAGTTTTCTTCATCACTGCCCGCGAATGTAATATCGTGCATAGCGAAACTTTTTAGTAGGTATTTCACAAGTTGAGCATAGCGGGACTTGAGCATAGGGGGACTAATATGACGTGGCAGCAGCTGCCGAATATTTGTTTTATGTTCATGATTATAATAGACTGTAGATCGATTTTGTTTTATTTTTCAGTTAATCTAATGGTCCATTTATTGTCGTTGGACGCGAAGCGACGCGCACTTTTTTATGATCCGATACGATATCGAATTTATTTACTCCACAATAACGTACCGCGTATCTCAGCGTACTTTGACATGTGTCAACTCTTGTACTGAAATTATACCTTATCGTGAAGAAAATAAGTTCGATAATTGTTAAAAAGTGCGTGCAGCGTGGCTTCGTTTCACGTCGCAGTCTTTGCTGACCCTAAATACTCCAGTTAAAGGCTCATGCAAACAGACGCGAAATCGCGGGCGCGACAGGCAGCGGTACCTTTGTCGACAAAGGTACCGCAGCCTGTCGCGCCCGCGATTTCGCGTCTGTTTGCACGAGCCTTAATTATATTTTTGTATGCACGTGTTTCTGTGACAAAAAACTTATTTTTATTGTTATTTCTTAAGTTTTGTAGTCAGTAATTTTTTTTATTTTATGGATAATCTTGAATCTGGAATTAAGTAAGTACTAACACAGTATACATTTCTGTACAAAAAAAGTCATGTTGCTTTGTTAACGAAGTAAAGTAAATTTTCCTTGACTTTACTTTTCCCTATTGGAAACTGCGGAAGATAAACACATCATTTTGCGCGTAAGGTCCTCGGATGTATATGTTTGGTACACAACTCTTCGTTATGCAGACAGTTTTTGTTTGTTCCGGCAAGACTCATCATCTACCTAGTTTTTTCCTACTATAACTATGTTGGGGTCGGCTTCCAGTCTAACCGAATGCAGCTGTATACCAGTATTTTACATGCAGCGCCTGCCTATCTGACCTCCACAACCCAGTAACTGGGTAACACGATAACCCTTTGGTAAGATCGACTTCACTAACATTTCAATAAATGTTTATTTCCTTTTTGCTTAAAATCTAAGGAAGCACATATTTCAAACTACGCAATCAATCAGATTGATATGATCTAGTTCGAAAAGTTCGAAATCAGCATTTATAATTCGGAGAACAATGCATGCATTCTTTTCGAGGTTTAACTTATAATACAATTAAATTAATTTTAGCAATTACTTAAATTAATGAATTTTAATTTCAAATATTTAGTTAGGTAAATATTCAAGTTATTTAGCAAGTCATGAATGACAATTGATACAGTTTTTGCATATTTACGTTTATCAACGAATCGTGAGAATAATAATTATATAACATATCTAATATTGTTATATTATTCCTCGAAGGGTTAGACAGAGGTGTACCCATAGTACACCCAAAAGAGAATGCCAGGGTCTCCCACAAGACTCGGCCAGAACCGACAAAGATGAACTATATTTCATAAAAAAGGAAAATAAATATAGAATTTGATAGTATAGTTAGTTTTCTATCTGAAGCCCACCAAAAAAAGTTAATATAGTTTTTTAAAGTTGACCACTGTTGATACTTCTGATTTGAACGTTATCATGAAATAAACTATTAAATGATTAATTAAAATAATGACGTTTAGCACATTATCCTCAGTTTCAACAACCAAGGTAGTCGTAAATGGTTGAAAAATCGGTCCAGAAACACAGTAATAAACAACACAAAACTCACAAAAATACGAAAATACTTCGTTGCTCGTCATAGCACGCGGGAGAAATTAAACTTTTTGACATTGACAAATGCCAGATAGAGTTTTACATCAAGTGTTGCCAGCACTATAATTACATTATTAGGAATAGACTATGCTAAACGATATTGATAATCGAATTAAACATTATTTTTAATCATTACATTATTATAAAACATAATATACTTATTAAAACTATAATTAAACGCTATTTATTAACATACCTAGTTAATTAGTTACGATTTACGTTAGTAATAAATTCACTTACGTATCTTCATATTGATATTATTGTAATCGATTTTGCAAGTGCAATTTCGTGTCGATATTATTATATTTTGGTATTAGTAACATTTCTAATTGAAAATGTAGCTATGAAATGTGTTGTTAAATTGAATTACTCTTTAAAATTACTTTTTAACGGTGTGCTTCTACAGATTTTTTTTAAATTGTATAATTCTTCCTATTTTTTAATATGAATTATCATTATTATAGAAAGTCTGTCGGACATTACATACAATTCGAGCCGATTCTTGGCATTGTCCTTTCGCCAGTTCTGATAAAGGCACAAATGTAAAAGAGCAAGATTATTAATAATAATAATAAAATAAAATCATTTTAATTCGGACAACCATGAGATCCATAAATTGTTAGTAACAGGAACTTAAAACACTATTGTTAGTAACTTAAACTAAAGACGAAAAGACGAAATTGTGAGAAGATCAACCATTACTGGACACCGAAAAGTGGAAACTAGGGTATAAGTCTTCTCACAAATTGCTTTATTATGGCGGAGGAATTATCTGCCGCCACCGCCTTCAGGATTATTATTATTGCCATCAAAAGGGGCCAATGTAGATTCCGGACTGAAAAAAACTCAATAATAGTTTGCATGACCCGGGAGTCAAACCCAGGACCTCACGCTCAGCAGTAGCGCTTGCGTCCACTAGACTAACGAGCCATTTACGACGATTCCATATTATTGAATTATTTTCACTTGCCGTGCAGTTATTTGAGTAGCTTATTGCACAGTTATTTTAATAATTTATTGCGACTCACATGTATATAATGACGGCAACCAATTTATTTATGCACAAGGCTTTTATGCATTGAATTTTTATAACAAAATTAAACTGGTATGCTAAATGAAAGTAATTTATTAAACTTTGGTGATTGGTGAATAAAAGAACGTGTAATTGAATACATTTATTTTAATTAAATACACAAATAACAATAAAGCTATTCTTTTATTTCTATTATATTTGTTTATAGGACAATACGATCACAATTTCATTTATAGATGTTGTATGGATATTGCCATTTTTTACCGACTTCAAAAAGCAGGAGGTTCTCAATTCGCATGTATGTGTTTTTTTTGTATATTTGTTACGCGATTACTCTACCATGTGGAATGGCAATTCTAATTCTTTGGGTTAAAATTAGGGCAGCCCTGTGGTCACGTGAAGAGTCGACCAACCGCTTGGCGATGTCCCGAAATACTCGATGAGCACTTGGTTGGGATCCGAGTGCTCAGTGTGATGAATCGACTCGTGCAGCTTTTATTACTTAGCCACGATTCATAACAATAATGAAGGTACTTTCTATGTTAATGTAGGTGCCTGTGCATAACTGTTTAGTTAAATTTGAAGGCAAACAATGGTGCCGATTCTGTTGTTCACAAATTAAACTATATTTAATTTCAGTGCATCTTTTTCTTTCTATTTCATTATGAAAAGGACAGAAGATAAATTTTAGTTTAGTCCTGTCAAATTAATCAGCGCCTGACGTAAATTCACGTAATTTTAGTAGGCAAGTTTTTAATCGCGTCTAATCTTGTATGGAGTAGTGACAGTTTGACAGGACTAAACTGAAATTTATCTTCTGTCCTTTTCATAATGAAATAGAAAGAAAGAGATGCACTGAACCTAAATTTGTTTAGTTTGTGAACAACAGAATCGGCACCATTGTGTGGTAACCAGGATTTACCTATGTGCAGGTTATTGCACAAACTCGCAATGTTTTCCTATTTCTCCAATGCAATGGCCTGCAATTTGAAATTCGCACCAAAGAAGTGTGGTGGCTTCCGTTAGCCTGTGCTTTGCAGTTGCACAATTATATTGGACACTACAGGGTTTTAGGGTAGACACCGTTATCCATGAAACCAGTGGTTTGGTGTCATCTATAATATACTTGTTCTATGGGAACAACATTGAAATCGCAAAAAAAAAAATCTGCTGTTCCATACATTTTGTCGATTTAAGTGAACACAAATGTATGGAACAGCAGATTTTTTTTTCGCGATTTCAAGGTTGGTCCCATGGAAAAAGTATATTATAGATGACACCAAACCACTAGTTTCAAGGATAACGGTGTCTACCGTATATCAGAAGTAGTGTATTATTAGTAGTGTGTATTAATGACTGTATTTTATTAATTTCTCCGCCAGCGTCTGAATTTCCTTGCACATAAAACCTGTATACCTACTATTGTAATTTCACGGATTCGCTTCGGATTAATGGCCAAATTCACTTTTTACCTCGCTCGCACCATACTACTCGTGGCCTGAGTGAGAGCGAGACGGAGAAGGTTGCTGGCGGCTCCAAGCCTCGAATAGTTTAGGTAATTGCTTTCTACGGTGAAAATATCGGTAATTAAAAAAAAAAATCGTAAGACCAGCTTTATAGTTCAGTTATTATGCAAAGTTTTATGATCTAATTTGATTTTTTTTTTTTTATACCAGCGGTTTATGAACTATAAACCTACGTTTTAGAGGTAACTTAGGATTTTTTTGTATAGAGTTTTTTTTATGTAATCGTCTTTTCTTCAAACAGGACCTAGCATCAATTCTCAACTTTAACAATATTTCTTTCAAAATTAATGCTGCAGTATTTTCGGCATAACGGAGGATCATGCTTGCCCGCATGCAATTTGAGATTGTGTAGGCCCTGAGATTGTAAGTGCAAAAACGCTATAGTATCTTATAATTATTAAAGTATTATAATTTGATACGTATGCAAACCATTATAGTCATGCTCTTTGAAGAGAAATGGAAAGTGAGACACGGCAGAGTACCTAGCACGAAATTAATAAGTAAAATAATGAATTAAACATAACTCAGTGAAAGATGAAATAGGAGCCCCTATTTCATCATAATGAAAAACTAAGATGCTACTAACGTAAGTAAATATTAAGCTAAGATTTTTATTCAAAAAAAAATTTAGGAATTTTTTAATAAGTTATTAGGGAGAACGGTTTACGTCACTTCGTTTTGGGTTAAAGAAAATAATTAATTAGTATTAGTAGGTTAATAAACAAAAAGGTTTTTTTGCGGCAAAAATTTAAAGAAAGACTTAAAAAGAAGGAAAAGAAATTAATTATCTTAAGTTGTTATTGTTTCGTTGTTATGTTGTTTTGTTGCTGTCAAATCTACTCAGCCTATAGCAGTCCACTGCTAGACAAAGTGCTCTCTCTCCCAGAATGCTCCACAACATCCGGCCCCCCACCTTCCACCAGTCCATCCACTTTTTTAAGGTCGTCGGTCCATCTAGCTGTGGGACGTCCCACACTACGCTTGCGATGGTTGTTGCTGTACCTACTTTAAATTCTTAGTTGAGTCTACTTTTAACAAGGCATGTTTCCGTGGATAGATTGCCATTGATTGACCCGCAGGAAAGTGTATTTTTGAAAGAAATCCCTCGATTCAATTTCAATCAGTTCTCTTTTTAGGTCCGCAGTCAATTAGCAATTTGGAACCCTTATAATTTCGTTATGTCGTCTATCGGTATTTTGGCCTCTCTGTATGGGACAGCAATTTTACCCCGAAACTATTAGTACTTTACGGACCTACCCAACCTCAACTATTTTATCTCGCTCGCACCATAATACTCACGGCCTGAGTGAGAGCGAGACGGAGTGGGATGCTGGCGGCTCTCAAGCCTCGAATAGTTTAGGTAATTACCTTTTACGCTATAAAAAAAAACATAGGTATTATGTTTTTTTTATAGCGTAAAAAGTAATTGTAAAGCTATACAGTTAGTTCAGTTATTATGCAAACTTTCATGATCTAATTTGAAGTATTTTTTTAATACCAAGTTTAGAGGTAACTTTGGATTTTTTTTCTATAGAGAAAATTTTATGTTATCGTTTTTTATTTTATGTAACATAGGACCTAGCATCGATCCTCAAATGCAACATGTATTTATTTCAAAATTAATGCTGCAAACGGAGGATCATAATCAATTTGATCAATTTGAGGTAGGGTAGGCCCTTAAATAACAAAATTGGAAGAAGATGTATTAGGTACCTGCTAAAAAATTTGGTGTAGAGAAACAATGAAAAATAAAATTTGTTACTAAATGGCTTTGCTATTGTTGATAGTCAATTGTATTTGAAATGTGGGATTATTGCGGTTACAACCACAGAAATAGCTTTGTTTTCATAGTTTTTTCGAAAAATACTACTCAATTCAAATACACTTTTGCGACCGGTAAAATCAATACATGCATAAATATCCCTACTACGGATACTCTTCATTGTTCGTGGTCCGACACCCACTTGGCCTGGTTATTCAGATAAAACTCGAAACTAGCGACTAAACTGAGTTACCTAACTAAATCTGGGTACACTTTAGACCTAGTTCTGAACCTACGTGATCTGTGTGTGAAAATACTAAGAGGTAAATAAATACTTGTTAGTATAGTTCGTGATTTAATTTAGTAATTAAATGAAATGTACCTATAGGCATCCTTCCGAACAGTTGTGAATTTACGCGCGTTACTCAAGTAATTAATTTGAATTGAGACTAATTTCAACTATATATCTTCAAATTATCTCTAACTTTATTATAATTAACAGAAATTGCTACTCCAAACTGTGCTACAATTCTATAAAAGAGAAGGTATCAAACTGTATTTTATTTGAGGTTCATAAGATTCACATAGCAATCATTCTCATACGTAGCTTCCGCCCGCGGCTTCGCCCGCGTGGTATGTCGATAAAAAGTAGCCTATATCCTTCCCAGGGTGCCATCTATCTCCTTGCCATTTGCCAATTTTGTCGAAATCCTTTCAGTAGTTTAGGCGTGAAAAGGTAACATACAGACAGACAGAGTTACTTTGGAATGTATTAGTATGGACTAGATTGTCTCTAATATTAGTATAGACTGTGCATGGGGGCCCAGTGGCCGCGACTTACAACTTGTAGGTCGTAGGTTCGGGCCCAGACAGGCGTTTTGTGTAAATCATTTCATCACGACTGCTCTCAAAACGGTGAAGGGAAACATCGTGAGGAATCGTGTCCTAGAAACAAACATTCAAAGACATGTGGCATCTATCAACCCGCACTGGGCCCGCGTGATTTATTATGGTCCACCCCCTTTTCTTTAACCCAGCAGTGAATATTAGTATAGATATGGATATTAAACTGTTATGCTGTAAGTAATTGTGTGGTCTAATTGTACGTAGGTATATTAGGATGCTCGGATATATTTTATCTCTGTAGCAATGAAAATAGTTCTAGAATCAGCGCGAGCTTAAAATTGGAATTCTTAGAAACCGTGGCGTCAAAAGGAAGTGTACCTGTAAACTGAATGCTTCAGTGAAGCTGACAAGTATCAAAAGAGCTTCCAATGTATATACAAGTTCCTGTTATTCGGAGACCGCAATAGAGCAACGGTAAAGGCGCACGTATTGGACGTAACTTCAACACTTAAGGTCCAACATCCCACTCCGTCTCGCTCTCACTCAGGCCGCGAGTATAGTTTAGGTAATTGCTTTTTACGGTGAAATTAATGGTAATTAACAAAAATTTACAAGCACAAGACCTGCTTTATAATTAGTTCAGTTATTATGCAAAGTTTCATGATCTAATTTGAATTTTTTTTTAATACCAGCAGTTTATAGTTCTGTTTAGGGGTTCGGATTTTTTTTCTGTCGAGAAAATTTTGTGTAATAGTGTATTCGCCTAACATAGGACCTAGCATCAATACATTATTTCAAAATTAATGCTGCAGTATTTTCGGCACAACGGAGGATCATGCTAAGCAATTTGAGGTAGGGTAGGGCCTTAACTGACGCTTATGAAACGTCAGAACAGGTGCTCGGTTCCATTTGGTCATTTCCTACGGAGAAGAGCGGGCAAGAAAAAAACCAAGGTTACTCTTTAACAAATAAATGGATTTAGTAATAAGTATGAGAGGACTAGTTTAGGCCTGTCAACAACAGTAGAAGAGGGTGTTTTATTAAAAGTTTTCTAGCGTTATGATCAGGGGGCTTAAAACAGTCACTTTGGTAGAATCATAATACAATCATCGTAAAATGTCACAAATGTGACAATTCATAATAATGATCTGCGTGCGATTCATATTACGAAATAATTCATCTGTTTGACAGTTTTCTCTGGAGACTTGTAAAATGTTCCACATAATATGAATTGCTTTTGTGTCAAATTTAGGTCCGTTTTAGGCCCACAGTTGTAAAAAAATCTTATTAAAATAAATTCTAGAAAATACCTGTATTAGTAGCCTTTTGATGTTAACGAAAAATCCGTCCTTAAGGCACAAAGACTGATCACCAAATCGTGATCAACAGGTTAAACTCTTAAATAAAGCTTTTAACGCGTACTTACATCTTAACAGTATTATAAATCGACAGCTTCATAATGACAATAATAATAATAGCCTGGTACAGAAGGGGGCTCCAACGAGCGAAAACTGGCGCATTGAGACATACATGCGTACGGAATTCCTAAACTATCTCAAACGAATGCTAAAGTCTGTTTTTTAATCTTTTAGACTAATTTGTCATTTCAAGTGATTATTGTTTGTTTTTTCAATTTATAGTTTGACATTTGCACCTGTCAAATTTGTCTACGAGATTAAAAAACAGACGTTAGTCGTGAGTACGCTTGCACTCGCCGTATGTACAATATAACTAGCTGACCTCGCATTGTACAGAAATCCTATACAATGCGAGATCACCATAAACTGACAATGTATAGCTTGACGTGCAGCCGTGTGTACATGAAGCGTGTCTATGTGTGCGTGCGTTTTCGCTAGTTGTGTGAAACCGACCCTCTGTACCTATCTACTATGTGAATTCTGACCCCCCAGGCTACTTTAAATTCTAAGAATATAGACGTCACACCATTGACGGCCATTGTTAACTATTACTCATTATTAATAAACGTTTAAAGGTTTCTTTTAACAATGGAAGGCAAGCACTTTCACTTTGACATTGTTTTGTTTAAGTTCAGGTCCGTGGACAGAGCTACATAGTTGGTTAGATGCCTGATTTAACTGTCTCGATTGACTATACTTGCGATAATCTAAGAAGCCCGTTTTGACGTTTCTCATCATGCCTGCCGCGATAACTTTGTATGAACGTCTACGTACGAGATCGAAAATCAAATACATGATCCTAATTAATTACTATGTTATCCATACACTATAACAATGAGATTATATCATTCGAAAGCACCAAGTTTCACTTTATATTGGAAAAATGCACTCAAAAACACGAATTAATCGTTGATTAATATTCTGACAGGATGTTATTACAATGTCATGTCTTTGGGTTCGTTTCTATGGCAACGATAGTGTTGGGAAGATTTTAACCCGTTTTTTGACCGAATAAAATTGATGTTCAGAAAAATCGATACTTTTACAAAAACTACATTAAAAGAGAGTAACATAACAAATAGAATCTGATCACATATATTTTTAGCTTTCTTTTGATATTTAATATGTTAAATGTTAAAATGAAAGGAAATGGTTAAAGGTTATTGTTATATTTTCTGACTCGGCTATTATGTGATTTTGGTGTTATCGTGTAAACTCGTCAACATGTCTAAAAGAGGAGCGACGATCTTCGCAGGGTGTTTGGTAGCAGTTGGATGAGTTACCGAGAATCAAGCTGAATGCCGTGCAATTGGAGAGGTACAGTCGTAGACTGCTGTAGACTAATGAGGATGATAATGACGTGTAATAAAACGATATGACTCGAGAATCAGTTTTGAAGTAATGTAGATAAATTGTCGATTACAAACTCTGAGTATGATAAATCGATATGTCTCGAGAATCAGTTTTTAAAACAACCGATTTTTTTTCCTCATCACTACTAACAGTATTTTGATGGGTGTCAAAGCGGGCTTCTTAGATTGTCGCGAGATTAGGCTGGGAAAAGTGATACTGGTTTTTAACCGACTTCTTCAAAAAGGAGGAGGTTCTCAATTCGTCTGTATGATTCTTTTGTTTGGTAGGTCATGCTTCAGAGGTGGTCCCATATAAATTTTATTAACTTTGCTTGCGTAGTTTTTGAGTTAGCTTCAATATTACGTATTTTTACCACTTTGTGTATGTAGACGATATATTGTTTGACTCCGTCACTGTTATTTGCATGGCAGGTAGTGGTATTTGAATTTGTGTGGGGTAGGTACCACAACTAAAAAGTGAAAAATAAAAACTTATTTTTCACATTTTTTGTGTGTTTTTGAAAGTCGGTTGTTTTTTTTAGTAAAAAGTTTTTGTTATTAGGAATTTCTTAGTGTCAGTCCGAAGTCTGGATTTGTGTCGAATCTGGACGTATAGAGGATGATCCTTATTACATGGAACTTAAACTTGGGGAAAAATGAGTGTAATAAGCCCCCCCAGCCCCGGCACTGCCTACGCGTGATGTTTTGTTATTTTATTAACCGACTTCTTCAAAAAGGAGGAGGTTTGTATGTTTGTTACGCGATTACTCCGCCCATTACGACCCGATTTTGATGATTCTTTTTTTGTTTGGTAGGTTATGCTTCCGAGGTGGCCCCATATAAATGTGTTACTTTGCTTGCGTAGTGTTTGAGTTAGCTTCAATATTACTTACTTTTCCCCGTTAGTCTATGTAGACGATATATTATTTGACTCCGTCACTGTTATTTACATAGTAGGAACTGGTATTGGAATTTGTGTGGGGATAGGTACGAAAACTAAAAAGTCAAAAATAAAAACTTTTTACAAAAAGTTTTTAGTACTTAGCCTGCGATTTCGTCGGCTCTGACCGACCGCGTCACATCCCAAATAGTGAGAAAAGAAAATACTTTTATTTGAGGAAGGCGTGACGCAAAGAAAGAAATCAAACACAAAAACCTTTTAACAAAAAAAAAAACAACCGACTTCCAAAAAAAACACTGCAATGTGAAAAATAAACTTTAATTTCCATCGACTTCCGAAATTAGAATCACCTCACATTCTATGGAGATCAGCATAAACTAGAAATGTATAGCTTGATATAGCCGTGTGTACGAACAGTCACGGACTTTAATTGATGAGCCACCTTCAAACTTTTCAATTTTACAGTTTCATACATTCACGAAATTACACGATTAAACACGAACTCAAACCGCACGCTCGTAAACAAGATGACAAATAAATTACTTATAATCGGAAATAGTCTTATCCATAGAGGTTGACTAATAAGTTCTCAATTATAAAAATAAATAATATGTTGCATTAAGTTTATCCAATCTATTTGATACTGACCTCCTTTGAATCAGAGCTCGATTAGTCTGAAAACTTATCTGAAGACAGTGACAGTTGAAATGTCGATGTCAGAGACGGTAATTTCGAAGTTGTCGAAATGACTATAATTATTTCTCCGTACGCTAACGTTACCATCGCTACGCTTAAACAATCGTTGCTAGGTTACTGTTGCTAGACCTGCAATTGGTTGACTTTGGGTAGTCACTCTGCTGTCAAGTTTGTAGTTCTGGCTCTCAGGTTAGCCAACCGGTAAAGTTATTAAATATAATATTCTTCTACTAATACGAAGACAATAAGACTTTCCGTGTCGGGAACCGGATAAACACGATTTGCAATACACGGCTAAAATGCGAAAAGTACCAGGTGGCTGATAAATTAAAGTCCGTGACTGTTTATAGTAACAGCGTTGTTATGCGAATACGACGAAAAGATTTTATTTTCGGCAGCATTGGGTAAACATCGGAAATAATACGAATATGTTTTCCCATTATTTAATTAATGACATGGAAACAAAAAATATGTAAACCCAAAATAAGGCGCTTCTCTGGTACCTAATTGCCGCATAAATAATTAAATCTTATTAATTATAATACTGTTCCTATTTATGTTAAATAAATAATGTATTATTCAAAGAGATATGAGAAACACAATATAACATATATTGTGTTTTTCTATCTGGAATTTCTCAGTAACAGCCCGGTTGATGGCAAACCGCCTATTACATGGGACTTAAACATAACTAGCAAAATGTGGGTGTACTTTAGGTATGCCTCTGCCTAATCCTTCGGGAAATACAGGTGTGTTATGTTTTACAACGAAGTAAGATATTAGTCAGAGAACTATAAAAAACACATTACACTAAACTTAGGTAATATCGTACATGCACTAAATTGCGCATCGAATTTTGACGCGGTTTCACTATAATTTAGAGAATTTATTCCGGAAGGTTTTTAAGTAATTCATCATCTGCCTAGCCTTTTCCCATCTATGTAGGGGTCGGCTTCAAGCCTAACCGGATGCAGCTGAATACCAGTATTTTACATAAAGCGACTGCCTATCGGACCTCCACAACCCAGTTACTGAGTAATACGATACCCCTTGGTTAGACTGGTTGTCAGACTTTTGGGCTTCTGACGACCCGTAACGACTGTGAAAGATCCACAAATAACAGCCGGGACCAACGGCTTAACGTGTTTTCCGAGCCAGAGGAGTCTCGGTATGTAAAGATGGTCACCCATCTACGGACCAACCCCGGCAACCGTAGCTTAACCTGATGGATCGAACCGTGTGGCTGTTATTACTTAACCACGAGCTCCTCGGCAGTATAATTAATTATGATACATTAATATTAAACTTACATTAAGTATAATAATTATAATGTAAGAAAAAAATTAAGTAAATATTATCAAGAAATGATTTGTAATGTCGTAAAAACCGTGCGAAGCAGGGAACGGTCGCTAGTGTGCTATGAAAATCGTACGTTAAATATATTTTTAATTCAAAATCTTAGCTTTGTGTCCCAGCTGAAAGGAAAAAGTAATTTGTCAAAAATATAAGAAAGGCCAAAAGTAATCATGACCATCTCTAATTTCCGCTTTAATTTTCTTTTATTCTTTTTCGTATACTATGTGAAAGAAACGTAGATAATAAGAATAATAGAAAGGAGGATACGTACCTACGCATCATTTTCTTTCTTTCTTTACTTACAAGATTTTTAATTTATACAACGTTATTTTTTCTGTATGCTAAACCCGAAAAGGGGTCATTGTACTCATCATTTTGAACAACTTTTACTATGGGACCAACATTGAAATCGCAAAAAAAAATCAGCTGTTCCCTACATTTGTGTTCACTTAAATTGACAAAATGTATGGAACAGCTGATTTTTTTTTCGCGATTTCAATGTTGGTCCCATAGAAAAAGTTGTTCAAAATGATGAGTACAGTGACCCCTTTTCGGGTTTAGCATTAAGAAAAAATAACGTTGTATACAGTTAACCGCACATCGGTGGAAACATTTGCAGTACGAAAACCGCCCCTAAAGCCGTTTGTACATCGCCACGTCAACGGGACGTCAACGAGGACGAGATGACGATGCCGCAGTAGCGATAGTGCATTTACTGTGGCCGTGTAATCTCGTTTTGGTGGTGGTGGTAGTTTGTCAGGTCAGATGCGTAGTACTCGCAACCGGCGTGCGAGTATGCACTTAATCATATTGGTGTGGTGTAAGGATCGCAGTAGGTGCCGTTCTGCCTACCCCTATAGGAAGAAAGCGTGATGTATTTATTTAGGTATGTTATAAAATATAAATTAATTTTTTGTTAAATAACTTTTTTGAGTCTGTCAGTGTCATACTTTTGGTCTGACATACAAAGAAGATGGCTGAATGTCATTCTGCGGTATTGACATTACAACGCAATAAAAACTTTAACTTAAAAAAAAAACAACCGACTTCCAAAAAAAACACTAAAAAAGTGAAAAATAACTTTAATTTCGGAAATCGAAAAGCAAAGACACCGACTTCCGCAATTAAAGTTATTTTTCACTTTTTTAGTGTTTTTTTTGGAAGTCGGTTGTTTTATTTTTTGTAAAAAGTTTTTATTTTTCACTTTTTAGTTGTGGTATCTACCCCACACAAATCCGAATACCACTACCTGCTATGTAAATAACAGTGAAGGAGTCAAACAGGATATCGTCTAGATAAACTAAGTGGGAAAAATACGTAATATTGAAGCTAACTCAAAAATTACGCAAGCAAAGTTAATAAAATTTATATGGGACCACCTCAGAAGCATGACCTACCAAACAAAAAAAGAATCATCAAAATCGATTCATAATTAGCAGAGTAATCGCGTAACAAACATAAAAGAAAAAAAAAAAAACATACAGACGAATTGAGCACTTCCTCCTTTTAGAAAAAGTCGGTTAATAACAAATGATATGATTTGTCAGTAAAGCAGATCCTATTCTGCTATGAGCATACAAAAATATCTCTTAAGGTGAAGAACATTATGTATTTTTGTTGTGACTTTACACTTGCTTTAAATACCTAATATGTTTGTATTTTTTGTTTTTATATAATAACTTTGTTGTTTGTTGTTGTAACATCTTTGTTTGTTTGTTTGTCTTCAAACGTTAATCTTGGGTACCTTAACACTAGCGCAAATGTATATTTTTAAGATATTGATTAGATCTTGAAGACAAGAGACGTTGTCAGTCATGTTGCAAATTGATGCTGATTGATGCTTGATGAATACTTAATTGCAATCTCAATCAATCAATCCAGTCTATCGTAGACCACTGCTGAACATACGTAAGGTCGTCAAACGCAGCCTTCAGAGACCTTAGCACGAACGCGCCACGTAAATTCGAAAGATTTTTTAATCGAATATACAACCTATCCTATCATCATCTGCCTAGACTTTCCCAACTTTGTTGGGGTTGGCTTTCAGTCTCACCGGATACAGCTGAACACCAGTATCTTACGATACTCCTTGGTAAGACTGGTTGTCAGACTTTCGGGCTTCTGACAACCCGTAACGACTGTCAAAGATCCACAAATGACAGCCGGGACCAACGGCTTAACGTGCTTTCCGAGGCACGGAGGAGTCTCGGTATGTAACGATGGTCACCAATCCACGGACCAACCCCAACGTAGCTTAACCTGATGGATCGACCCGTGCGGCTGTTATTACGTAGCCACGAGCTCCTAAAGAATTGAAGGTAGTCCGTGACAGAAGTTGTGCGCTGAACGCATTATCAGCGCCACGAATTTTATTCGTACTGTCGTCTATTTATTTATTTATTTATTTATTTATTAATCACCAACTTGCACTTACAGTAGTAAGACACCAAACATACAAGTTAAAGTTGTCTCTATGCTTGGCGACCTGTTATTGCCACTGTTCCCATTATTTTGCCAGAAAACCTTAGGTACTACATAGTTTCATGTTAACCCCTCTGTTTTCCGTCCGTTGAAACACAAACACACAAACAGGCAGTGAAGCCATAAATAAAATATAGCCGAACCACTTTCAACAAACAACAAAGACTATACAGACTCTAATTTAAAGGTCAGATGTTATGGTTTCACCTCCATCCAGTACGAAACATGAACTACTTTCACATGAAATAAAAAATTAACCTGAGTCCAAAATGTCAGAAAATAAACTGAACTCGATATTTTTAGTTACTGCTCAAAATATTTAATATCTTATCATAAAGTGCACCAATTCGTGATACGTTTCGTTCAAGCCACAGCCAAACCGGATGGTGACATCAAATTAAATGTTACTATACCTTCGAGTAAATTACTGACGGGCAGTGCAATTCATGACCATAAAGGCTCGTGCAAACAGACGCGAAATCGCGGGCGCGACAGGCAGTGGTACCTTTGTCGACAAAGATACCGCTGCCTGTCGCGCCCGCGATTTCGCTTCTGTTTGCACGAGCCTTAACACCCATTAACTACATAAAATAAAAATATAAAAAAAATAACAATCGACTTGAGTGAAATCTTTAATTACGGTAGTCGGTGTCTGTGGTTTTGAATTGTGTTTTTTTTTTTTTCGTAAAAACTATATTTTTATTTTTTTCGTTGTGGTACCTACCCCACACAAATTCGAATACCACTACCTACAACGTTAATAACGGTGACAGGAATTTAAAACAAAAACTACGGAAGCAAAGTTAAGGTGAAATGGTTCCAATGCAAATGTTTTGACGCGATTTGACTTTACGCAAAATCAATGTTTCTCTAAAAAAAAACAACGCATTTGTGTTTTTTTTATGATTACGAAAATTTAAGAGTGTCTTTAGTGAAGTATGAGGCCCGAAACACGATTGAAAAAACTTTCCTCAAAACAAAAAAACCGCAAAACCTATTCCATTCGATTGTCATCAAAGCAATTGTAATAAAATTTTGTCTACGTGTTCACTATTAAATACTTTAAGGATTAAAAACTTATTTTTTATATATAAACAAAAATATTTTTTTTTAATTAAACATCTGTATAAATAGTGCACTAGAATTGCTCGCGGGCGGGGTCATACCACCCCCCTCGGCTCTCGTCAGTCCCATTTCGCCTTAATCAATTTTATATGGGACCACCTCTGAAGCATGAATCATCAAAATTAATTCATATTTGGCAGAGAAATCCTCCTCCTTTTTGAAGTCGATTAAAAATTATACCTGATAACAGGACGCGTAGTTCTAGATAGTGGCAATTTACTGACCCATCACAATTAATAACAGTCCAAGAAGTACTCGTAGAAAAGTTGAAAAGAATTTTCAAGGTATGTTTTATTTATTTCCTATCTTCTGCCCGCGACTTCGCGTGGAAGTCGTAAAATACACATTATGTACTAAAATAACAGTCACATTTTCTCCCTCGGCCCCCGGCCTACCGCGTTGCATCGCATCGCCCAACTGCGCTATTACTTACTTTTTTTCCTTAGCGTTCTCTCATAAGGATGCGCTAAGGTAGCCCGCGAAATTCAAATTTTCTTACGTTTTTTGCAATTTGCAGGTCAGGTTGTATGTTGATTAAAATCAGGTTGTATGAAAGAAAACTTCGATTAATTAAGTCGTTGGGTTCATATTTTACAAAAAACTGTACCAGTTCGGCCGTAAAAAGAAAATTATTTAAAAAAAAAGTTTTTTTTTTAGAAAACTACTTTTATTTTCTTAAAATCAGTCTTTTTTTTAAATACTAGCTGTTGTCCGCGACTTCTTCTGCGATCCAGGATTAAAAAGTAGCCTATGTCCTTCTCTAGGTCATAGTCTACCCATGCGCCAAATATGCCGTTTTAGCGTGAAAGCATAACAAACAAGTTTTTTTTTTCGTAGAAACAATTTTTTTTTTTCGTAGAAACAATTTCATTTATTAACATTTTAAATAAAATATACAATCTAAGTCTAGCAATATGTACAAAGGGAAAAAATATTATATAAAGGAAGGGCTCATAGGGCGTCAACAAATTCTTCCGCATCGCTGTCAGTGGGAAAAGTGCCCAAAAGGCTGGCAGCATTGCCACGTTGGATGGCAATGCTGATGACCTAGAAATTGGCCAGCCCTCTGGTCACGTGAAGAGTCGACCAACCGCTGGGCGATGTCCCGAAATATTAATATATATATATATATATATTAATAAATATATCCCGAAGATAAGTTTTATATAGTAATTTTTAGTTCATTCAAAGCTTGTTTTACGTACCTACACAAACATCTAAAGCGCATTGAATAAATAAATCTCTCCAAGTCAAAATTATGTAACAACACGGAAATCCTACAGTTGCTTGATCATCATTTTGCTTTGATGAGATAGAAATTCTGGTGTTTCGGAAGTAGGTTTCCGAATGAACTAATGTTTTGTGATTTTGAAGACACCTTTATTCAGAACTTTCTAAACCTATTTTTGTGTGTTTATGGGTAAGGAACGTGGATCGTATGATTGCTGAATAAAAAAAAAAAAAACCGGCCAAGTGTCGGACCACGCACACTGAAGGGTTCCGAAGTTGGGATGAATTTAACCCATGAAAAACTTGTTCTCCCATACATTTCAAAATGCCCCCTTATCCCCCTTATCTGTCGCGAGGCTTTTAGAAGACCGCGTCAAAATTATTTCTGTCACTGTCCCAGCTGTCAAACTACAAATGCAAAACGGAGACAGGAACATGTCTAAGTCAATCTGAGGGAGAATTCCCGTAATTTTTAAGAACTTTTGCATTCGCATCTCTTTCGCAATCTGTCAAAAATACAATTAATTTGCCAACATTTTTGACAAGTTGGACAGACTTGAATGTTTGTTAAGTACCTACGAGAATTTGGCCTTCTGATATTTGGGATATCCTGATAAAGCCAAGATCCTGATTACGCCAAAAAAGGCCTATCCTGTACTGTGTCTAGTTGAGCTTTATTAACTTGTCCCTTGCAGTCATGTTGGCACCATTGCTTATCAAGTAATTTTGAACTCTATTAGTATTGAAACTAAGTTCGACAAGCAATGGTCCGAACATGACACCAAGGGACAAGTTATAATTGAAACAGCCAGCCTCTTTACTTGATATTGGTTATGTACTTCGTTCCGGGAAATATAACTTTAGGACCATGTTTCTATCGAGGTCTTCCAAATGTTGCATGAAATATAGTTAGGTATATTATCTTTGCTTTCTAATGAACTGTATTGTATAACTTGGAGATTTTGGCGAACAAATAAATAAGAAAGTGTCTTCGGTCGTAGGTTGCCTAAGGCGAGTTGATAGGTACCTATTGTCAGCAACTCAGCATGTCTAGACCGTGCTATCTTCAAATTAATCTTTTAAGAATCTCTTTTTTAAGACGTTCAGTATTAGTACCTATAGTGTTATTTATGAAAGAGAGTGTTTGTTGTTTAGAGATTTTTTTTCAATTTAAGGTACTTACATACAGCGTGTAAAAAACTTTTTACAGATTCAGAGAGGTTTTTTTTTTTTTTAAAACGGCACTAACGGCGCGACGCGACTTTTAACAAATCAATTTCTGAGAAAACTTCACGGCGAACAATGCGGCGGCGTCGCGTCGCGCGACAAATCGCGCCAGTATGTAAGAGCCTTAAATATCGCTGTATGAAGTATGTCAAAAAATCATAAATAAATAGTTACATAACCGTATGAAAGGATAATCTGGTTATTCTCTCCGTTCCGGAGATATAAGCATTAGCTTCATAATTAAAAAAATATATATATATAAGTTGCTACTTTTCAAAATTAACATTCATTCGGCCTTCACCCTCATCCGGTATTGTTGCTTTGGACCAAAATTTACGTATAGCCTTTGCTCCTCACACCTGTGGAAACATCCACACCTTTTAGAAAAAGTAGACCAAATTGTTAGAAACACACTAACCTCAATCCTAAATGTGGCTCTGGACGACCGAGCGTGGCAGCAAGCCACACTCCCCATTCGGTTGGGCGGTCTCGGCGTTCGCAAAATTTCAAGTATAAGTTTACCGGCCTTCCTCTCCTCAGTCCACAGTACCGATAAATTAACCAGGAACATTTTATCTTCCTCACTGGTTGATTTTGAGGTACCGTGTTTGACTGATGCGATGAACTCTTGGAAAATGGCTTGTCCCAATACGGATTTGCCCGACAACCCGTCCTCCCAGAGACGGTTGGACGTGCCGCTCTGCAGTATTATACGGAATAACCTGGTAAACACGTCACCTAATACTGTTGAGCGTGCTCGTCTGCTGGCTGTGGGAGAATGGGAGTCGGGCTTGTGGCTTCAGGCGCTCCCGTCATCCACCATAGGCACTATGATGGATGACTCATCGTTTCGGCTCGCTACATGTCTCCGCTTAGGCGCACCTTGTGTTGCTCCGCATCGGTGTCACTGCGGCGAAGCTGTCGACAGCCTCGGGTACCATGGCCTGTCCTGCTGCAGGAGTGCAGGCCGCATAGCACGGCACGCCAGCATCAACGATATTATTCGTCGAGCCCTTGTCACCGCCGGCGTACCAGCGGTATTAGAACCAAACGGCTTGGTACGTGACGATGGGAAGAGACCAGATGGCATGACGTTGTTGCCTTGGAAGGTGGGTAGGCCTCTGGTGTGGGACGCAACCTGTGTCGACACCCTTGCGCCATCCCATGTTCCAAGCACGGTGGGCTGTGCTGGCGCCGCTGCTGCGGCTGCTGAGACCCTCAAGCGGCGCAAATACTGTAACCTTATAGGCAACTACAGTTTTGAGCCGTTTGGGGTCGAAACGCTCGGGTCATGGGGCCCGAGTGCGCGTCTCCTTTTTAAGGAAATCTCCCACCGACTGGTCGACACTTCACGTGACCAGAGGGCTGGCTTGTTCTTTGGCCAAAGAATTAGCATTGCCATTCAACGTGGCAATGCTGCCAGTCTTCTGGGCACGTTTCCGGATGACAGCGATGCGGACGAATACTTCGGTCCATTTGTTTTTATATTTGTTTAGTTAGTCCCTTTAGTTTTAGTTTTTCATGTAAATAGTAAATATTGTGTATAAATAAAAATGTATTGCTACAAGAAAAATAAATATAGTTGCTACTATGCCAATCAGATTGTATCCTATGATATATCGGGTGTAAGGGACAGCCCTCCTCAAACTGATGGGATGAATTCAGTATATCATACTAAGACGGCCGGTACATGAAATTATTTCAGGAACGTAATGGGAATCCAATAAACCTGATTTGTTTTATTACCTCACACGCAATGTATCGTTACCGTGGCACAACCCACATAGCCGCACTTTCCGTGGCGGGGGGGCCGCGCTCGCACCGCGTTATTATCGATGTAAATTTTCAAATTCACGCGACGTTCGCTATAGTATTTCAACATCCATTGCTGGAAATGGACTGCTGCCTACAGACAATATAATTTTACATTGAAATAAAAAAAATTAACAAAAAACAGAAATATAAACTTTTTCCTGAGAAAATTTTCGGTGGAATAGGATTCAAAATAAGGAGCTGAATGCCCCCCGTTAATTTGTGGACGGCTGACCCTTATACCCTGTATTTATGCATGATATTGGCTATTCGAAGCGATTTCAAGCAAAAAATCGACACTTTAAAATTTAAGCTCCTCCGGCGCATCCACAGTGCGCCTCGGCCGCCGCATTGTTCGCCGTGAGGTTTTCTCAGAAAGACGCTCGCGCTGTCGTGCCTGTTTGTGGGAGACTTTATTTAATTTCGGGGGCTCGCAGATAAGAGCCTTGGTTGAATAGCAAGGTTAAATTTTCATATGGCGCCATTTGGACTGCATATTTAACATAGCTATCTAGACACTTTCTGTTAAAACCCAACATGAACGAACTTGGCAATGCACTTCAACTCAAATTCAAACCACTAGTCAAGATCTTACCTACCTTAGGCCAGCCCCACATTGCACAATTTGAAAAAGTTGGCGACCACCAATTGGTTGCTAACAAAATTAAAATTACTTTTGACAGATTATTCAACAGAATCGTGAAGCCTGTGTGGCTATAAGTTAAAATGATAAAGTAAATCCTTCATAGGTAAAGTTTCATTAATAAAGGTTTACGAGATAACGTTTTAGTTATTTCAGGGAAATTGAAATTTTCTTACGTTTTTTGCATTTTGCAGGTTAGTGTCAGGTTGTATCTTGATTAAAATATGATTCGCGACCGTAACAAATATGGCTTTATAGAATAATAAGAATCAGCAATACAACTCCATAAGTTACATAGAATAATCGTCATGATTTCATGAAATAGTCATTCAATAGGATTATTATGATCTTGATGTATCTTGTGATTATAATTCTATACATAAATATTTGATACGGCCGTGAATCATATTTAGATCAACATAATATAACCTGATACAGCCATGTTAATAGCAAAAAAGGGAAAAAAAAAAATTCTTCATTGTTTTTTATGCTTTCGCCTTAAATGGGCGCCTTAAAAGTTTAAAAATACGCAATTCGCAAAATGTGCACTTCTCAAAATAGCACTTCTCAAAATGAGTGTGAATTTAATCACAATAGGTCAAAATAAAAACTGTTTGCTTACAAAATAAAATAAAAAATCTCGATAACGGTTGTTTCTTTGTAAAAAGTCATCTAGTTCAGGAAATGTTTGATTAGGTTTTCAGTACCTATACATCAGCTATACACACGCCAGCGCTATTTTGTGAAGTGCACATTTTGAGACGTGTGTACTTTACGAAGTGCACATTTTGCGAAGTGCACATTGTGCGTCAAACCCGACAGAGCGACCATTCATTAACAGACGTTGCAACCTTCGAGCGTCTCTGTGACTGCGAACAATTTAGCTATTAATTTGTTGCCAGTTTTAGCCGATTTCAAGTCGGATAGTTTGCGAAGACCCTTGTACGTCTAATTGGACGTGGCCCCACTAAATACAAGTTCTGGTGTCGCAATAACGAGAGTCGAAAGCAAGTGGCATTCCTTTGCCTTTCACTGCTTATTATAAGAGGCTCTTGTGCGGTGACCGGTACCGATGCTTTGATATTCGACGTCTTATGGCATTCTGATGCCTTGATAGTTTTGAAGTCGAATAGTTTTTTTAACCGACTTCTTCAAAAAGGAGGAGCTTCTCAATTCGTCTGTATGTTTTTTTTATGTGTCTGTTACTCGATTACTCCACCAACTATGAATCGATTTTGGTGATTCTTTTTTTATTTGGTAGGTCATGCTTTAGAGGTGGTCCCTTATTATAAATTTTATTACGATGTTTTAAGTGACTCCGTCACTGTTATTTACATAGCAGGTAGTGGTATCGATATCGATTTGTGTGGGGTAGATACCTACCACAACTAAAAAGTGAAAAATAAAAAGTCGGTTGCAAAAAACGAAAGTTTAATAGCAAAGACACCGACTTCCGAAATTAAAGTTATTTTTCACTTTTTTGTGTATTTTTTTTAAGTCAGTTTTTTTTTTGTAATTAGCGGTAGTATTGAAGACTTTTGTATACCTATCGTGATTGAATTAAAAAAAGAAGACAACCGCTATCCATTTCTGTTAGGTAATTATAAAAAATGTACGATAGGTACTCCTAAGATTTTAATTCTTACCAATTCAAGCAATAATAACATAAAATCTCCTCTTTTCCTTTTCTGGAATTCCACGTACTACCGGGATAAAAAGTATATAAGTTATGGTCTTTCCGTGTGCCGGTTTTCATCCAAATCCGTTCAGCTGTTTCAGCGCGAAAGCGTAACAAACAAACTAAGTTTCGCATTTATATTATTTCTTTATTTCATTTTAAATACATACAAATTATATTTTTTTAAACATTTAAAAATATAAAAAATAGTAGCCCACCGGTATCGGGAACAAGGTCCAAGCTACCGGCGGTCAGGGCTCCAGAGAGAGGAACCTCCTAACAATACGGGCCGTGTCCAGGAGTACTGCTTTCTGAATCAAGTCCTTAATTAAGCTGCCCAACGAGATCCTCCATAGATGTTGGTCGAGACTCTTGGCAATTAAGCCATTGGCTAATACGACTATCGGCACAATGATCGCAAGAGTCCACATCCCACATGTCGACAACCTCGTGAGCCAAGTCAAGATACTTGATTTGTTTATCTTTCTCGGCCTTCACGAGGTTTCCGTCATGCGGGACCGTTATGTCAATGATCATTGCGCGCCGCTCTGTTCGATCCACCACCACTATATCAGGCTTATTGGCAACAATAGTCCTGTCAGTGATGATGGATCGATCCCAGTACAATGTGATATTTCCATTTTCGAGAACTGGGTCGGGCACATACGTGTAGTACGTAGTACGGCACTTCCGATTCCACAAGGCTGTATTTCAGAGCAAGTTGCTGATGGATAATCCTGGCTACAAGATTGTGTCTATGCAAGTACTGCATATATATCATTATTAAGGATTTAATAAAAATGTAAACATGAATGAACCTTTTCACCCATAAATAAACACGTCAGATAATAAAGTTTATCATAATATTATCATTAATTAAAAAGATTGCGTATATGCTTCGTGTAAATTAACCCACATGAATCTTGATGATCTGAAAATCTATTGGAGTTTAAATTGTATGTCACTAGCAATAAGGATGAGATTTGAGTGGGAGGGCTGTCTATTTAAAAAATTGATTTAATTTTGAACGTAGTTTAGCTTTCGGCTGTTTTAATTGTTGTTTAAATCAACACGTTTATTTCATCCGCTAATTATGTACAATATAACTGCACTCTGGGATGGGATTACGGAGTATAGAAAAAAGGATGAACCAACACGTATGTACCTACCTACCTACCTTACATAGGTACCACCAACCTACCTAGATGAAAAAAAAAGTTTCATAACTAAGATTATAAAACTTTTTTGTGAGAGTTTTTTTTAAATTATGTTTTAACATACTTTTTTTAAGCAAGTTGTACGTTATAACATATTCATCAGTTTATCAGATGATCAATTGAAATAATTGAGATCCTCTCAGAGGAGATGATGATCAATTATTTCAATTAGTTACAAAAAAAAAAACTCATTCCTATAATCTTAGTACTAGGTACTTACTAAACTACCTACTTAATTTTAATTAAGTATCTAAAAGTCATGTAGGTATTTTAACCTTATAAAATCGATGATCCATTAATTTAACCCGTTTTACAGGCTGAATTAAGTTGGTAATGCTTTGTTTTATAAATGACCATCATTAGTCATATTTTGCTATCACAATTTACACAGGCGTTTAAGTAAATTTCTTCTTAATATTTCATTATTTTATTCATTTAATAAAAGTTACCTGACAGTTTTGTAAATCACTTTCAATTAACAATTGCAGTTGGCAGTTGGCACCTCTATCAATATCAGAATAACCTTGCAAATATGGCCGTCGTGTGTCGGTAATTTGTCAACCTAGCTCTATTTGGCGACTGTTAGCTAGCATGTTTGTCGTAGGCGTTTATGACACTCTATTTCTCATTTTACAACATTGCAATATGTGCTTGCATTATTAGTGAAATGAGAAATATTTATTCATAGGTAAATCAAGAGGAATTTCGTAACAGGGTACGATAAATAAGTGAAATATTCGTTATATCTTGAAAAAAATCTTATAAACTACTAGCTGTGCCCCGCGGTTTCACCCGCGTAGATGTCGATCCCGTGGGAATATAGGGATAAAACGTATCCTATTCCAGGTCATCTCTACCCGTGTGCTTATCCTCGCCTCTCTAAAGTAGGAAACGTCGCGAAGGCGCGGCGCCGGCGTCGAACGGTTCGCGTATTGCATTTTGTATCGTGATATCTTCGAAATTAAATGTCCGATTCGAATGAATTAAAAAGTATTTTACTGCTACATAAATACCCTTGATGTTATACCTATTTATTTGAATAAGAATTAATATTATGTTGATAAAACTCCTTCGCAAATAATGCATTAACTTATAATAAAAATAATATTACCCTAAAAAAGGCTATATTGAGTCAATCTTAAAAGATAGACATATGCTGTGGCGGACTTTTTTTTGGAACTTTTAAAGAGGAACAATTTCATCATACATGATATTTGCGTAACTTAAACCGTTTACGCAGCCCACGCAACGGAAGCTTTCAAAAAGGGATAATTTTTCCCGTTTTTGCAAGATTTTTCATTTATGCTCCGCTCCTATTGGTCGTAGCGTGATGTTATATAGCCACGAATACCTTCCTCAATAAATGGACTATCCAACACAAAAAGAATTTTTCGATTCCAACCAGTAGTTCCTGAGATTAGCGCGTTCAAACAAACAAACTCTTCAGCTTTATAATATTAGTATAGATTCAGATCAATATCAAATTAATTTTAAAGTGAAGACATTTTGTACACGTGTAACGTGTACGTGTCTATCCGATGATGATAACACGTAAACAATATTATGTTATTTTTACAACCGACCCCAACTACGTTGGCGATGACTTTCAATGATCTATAAATGACAGCCAGGACCAACAGCATAACGTGCTGTCCGAGACACGGAGGAGTCACGGTATGTAATGAATGGTCACCCATCCAGGGATTGATCAATCCGTGCGGCTGTTAGTACATACATATTATGGTACATCATCATGGATCATCGTGGTAGTTCGTACATCTGTTACTACCATAATAAAACTGAAATTATTATGGAAATTGGCACACTGGAAGAAAAGAAATATAGGCTAATTAACAAGTCGTATGGTCACAGGGTGCGACCGACTCTTGCCTCCCGGCACAAAGTATAATAATTGGAAGCCAACCTTGTGGTTTTTATCATTAAAAATGTAACAGGTAATTATCTTCATTTTTACCTACCCCAGAGTGAAAGACGCATAAAGACTTTTATTAATTAATTTGCTTTCAAAAAATCTTTACATAGGAAAATGTTTCAAAAGATTGGTCACTGGTCAACGAACTTTTTGTTATTAACCGACTTCTTCAAAAAGGAGGAGGTTCTCAATTCGTCTGTGTTTTTTTTTTTGTGTGTTTGTTACGCGATTACTCCTCCAATTATGAATCGACTTTGATGATTCTTTTTTCGTTTGGTAGGTCATGCTTCAGAGGTGGTCCCATATAAATTTTATTAACTTTGCTTGCGTAGTTTTTGAGTTACCTTCAATATCACGTATTTATTCCCACTTAGTGTATGTAGACGATATATTCTTTGTTTAAGTGAAAAATAACTTTAATTTCGGAAGTCGGTGGCAGGAAATGAAAATTGAAGAACAAAGACACCGATTTCCGAAATTAAAGTTATTTTTCACTTTTTTTTGGAAGTAGGTTGTGTTTTTTTTTTTTTTCAAGTCATTTTATAATTCACTTAAGTTCACACTTCAAAATAACGTTCACTTATTTTCCAAGCGATAAAATCATAGTTTAGAAACTAAAGTACATACTTCAGACTATTTTATTTACCTACTTCTAGCAAACTTTTGCTATTGCTTTTTTGTTAGGCGTAATACATTTTTAAAGCCTCAAGAATACCTTAAGAAATAGGAAAACCAGATATTATAATGGTTGAAACTTTGTTATTATCTGTTAAATAAAAGTAGACTTTAAAATATTTGGGACAAGTTTTAATTTGAATTAGGACGCTATTCCCAAAAGCTTTGTGCCAAATGGGTTTGTAAAAAGTAACAAAAACGAAACTAACTTTTACATAGTAAGTTTTTTTTTTGTAGCACTTAATTGTGGTTTATAAAATGGCCGTTTTACAGAAAAATGGTCATTAAGAGATCACAAATTGCCCTTAAAAATACAAGATTGCCTTGCCTTCAAACTTGCAATGCCAAATCCCTCATAAGCTACATTAAATAGGTAAATTTAATTTTAACATGAGTTTAACTTCCATTGTTACACTTTTTTAACCATTTAGGTACATAAAATGCAAATGATTTTATGTTTACGAAAAATACTCGTCCTGAAACCATCCCATAGGATTTCAGTTCATTTTGAAATCCGTGTATGGTTTACATTTTTAGTTCCTATTGTGTACAAAAATTGTTTTTCTTATTGAGAACAGCTGTCGTTGTTGTTTTTTAACTAACAGAATTTCAGTTCGTAAAATTGAAACCCGTGTAGTACTTACCTATTGTATACAAAAACTGTTTTTCTTATTTTTGAGAACGATTGTTGTTGTTTTTTAACTGTTAATTTATAACTAGGTAGGTAATAAACGTAATTTTATTGAAACAAAACTCCGTTTCCAACGTATGTAATTGGAATCCTCATATTGTTTCATTCGCCGAGTAAGCGTATGCTGATTCACGTCATGTAATTATAATAAAGTTATCTATACCCCATTTGAAATAAGATTAGACATTAAAACAAACCCCTTTACAGTCCGTTCAACCGATTTTGACTTCTATACCGTAGGCATAAGGATAGCATTAAAAGCAAAAAAAGTTACACAATACCAACTATCTACTGCGGCTGCCATTTGTCATGCCACCTACGCAATAGAATTCAAAATCGGTTGAACGGAATGTAATGTAAGGCTTATCTATACGTCTAATCTTATTTCAAATGGAGTATAGGAACCAACCTGAAGGGTTTATTATTTTGTCCGCTATTAATAACTACCTACCGATAATGTGTGATTTTTCCCAGGGAACAATAATAATAAACCAGACTGCTTTTGGAGCAACACAATAATACTGGATTTTCCTAATCCTATTGCTGTTTGTTTGTTGTAGCACAAAAACATCACGAGAGAAAATAAATAAACTAATTAAGTAATCCTTATCCTAACTAATATTATAAATGCGAAAGTTAGTTTGTTACACTTGCACGCTAAAACGGCTGAACGAATTTGGATGAAATTTGGCACAGGTACCTACCATGACCTGGAATGGGATACAGGATACTCTTTTCCCGATATTCCCACGGAATCGAGACTTACGCGGGTGAAACCGCGGGGCGTAGCTAAAAATTAATAAGATTAATTCTTACTTAAAACGCTCTTAACTCCACATGCAAAGTGAATTAATTACGAAGACTAATTAATAGAGTAGGTACTTTACGAGAACCTTTTGGAATAAGTAGCAATTTAAGTTTTACTAACTTTAGTAACCTTTTAAAGATGGTACACGTACCAGTTACTTTAGATTTTAAGATTATAAGAACGCTTGGAAAGGCTGCTATCTGGACGCAGTCTTTTGACGCAGGACGGCAGGACTGTCTTTGTTTTTTTTTTTTAATAAATTATTTTAATGTTTATATGGCCTACTCACACCAAATAAAAAAACAAGACAGAGAGCTGCGAACAATACAGTGAAGCATGCCAAAACTACACCACCGCTCTGTGCATACACACTCTAACGCACACATTTACAACCATTTACAATCAAACTACACCAAAATATGTGCACACATGTTTATGAAACCGGCCTCACTTCACTGTTGACAGCCCTCTGTCTTGGTTTTTTATTTAGTCTGAGATGGCCTATGACACTTTAAAGGCTCGTACAAACAGACGCGATATCGCGGGCGCGACAGGCAGCGGTATCTTTGCCGACAAAGGTGCCGGCGAGCGGTGGTGGCCCAGTGGTAACGGCCACGACTTACGAGTTGTAGGTCGTAGGTTCGAACCCCGACAGGCGCTTTGCTTTGTGTAAATTATTTCATCGCCACTGTTCTCAAAACGGTGAAGGAAAACATCGTGAGGAAACCGGCAAGTCCTAGAACCAAAAAATTCGAAGACATGTGGCATCTACCAACCCGCACTGGGCCCGCGTGGTGGATTACGGCCCGCTCCCTCTCACAGAGAGGAGGCCTCTGTCCCAGCAGTGGGAACATTATAGGCTGATTATGCATTCTAAAGGCCGATAACAATTAAAATTCTATTGTGTCTTGTTATGACAGTTGGAGGTTTAATTTAATGAAACATGATAAATTGATGTAATTTTTCGATACCTTTCTCAAAATTCATCTAGAATTAGTCGTGACATGCAGACAGTCATGGATTAAGAGTAGGTATTGATTACGATATTGGCTAGCTTCTGAGGCCGAGCTCTATTAAACACGACGTGTTTTGACTTGAAATGTTCCCGTCTCTCTCTTGCACTTATAGTTTGACAGTTGTGCGACAATGACAGGAATTATGTTTAGCTAAAGTACGTGCTAAGAAACATTTGCAGATCTCGGTTCGAGTCGTCTAGAATTCACTAAAGAAAATACACATGACATTGTATGTAAATTCAAGTAGATCCAAGCAATACGAGCCCGCAAAATGAATAAATAAGCAACTGCTGTGTTTATCTTTACACAAGAGGAACTACGCAAATATCACCCGCTATCTCCAGAATTTAATGATGAGAACTTATAAACTCCTAATACATTAGCAATACAGGGTGTTAGGGTTGACACCGTTATCCTTGAAACTAGTGGTTTGGTGTCATCTATAATATACTTTTCCAATGGGACCAACTATGAAATCGCAAACAAAAAAATCAGCTGTTCCATACATTTTGTCGATTTAAGTGAACACAAATGTATGGAACAGCTGATTTTTTTTCGCGATTTCAAAGTTGGTCCCATAGAAAAAGTATATTATAGATGACACCAAACCACTAGTTTCAAGGATAACGGTGTCTACCCTAACATCCAGTATAAGGTGATTTTTTTTATGTAGCCCGTGAAATGCAAAAAACTAACGTATTTTCGAACGAAAACAAATTTCGAAAAATAGGTAGCCCACTAAATTAAAATTTTCATAAGTTTTATGCAATTTGTAGATCAATGTCAGGTTGTATGTTGATTAAAAACCGGCCACGTTTGAGTCGGACTCGCGCACGAAGGGTTCCGGAACATTATCTGTATGGGAGCCCCCTTAAATATTTATTTTATTCTGTTTTTTAGTATTTGTTGTTATAGCGGCAACAGAAATACATCATCTATGAACATTTCAACTGTCTAGCTATCACGGTACATGAGATACAGCCTGGTGACAGACGTAGACGGACGGACAGCAGAGCCTTAGTAATAGGGTCCCGTTTTACCTGTTGGGTACGGAACCCTAAAAATTATTCGCGACCGTAAGAAATATGGCTTCACAGAATTATGTCATTAGAATTAGCAATATAACTCCCGCGCCTGGCTTCAAATGTGGTGATTTTATGAAATAGTCATTCAATATGGTAATATGAACTTAGAGAGTTGTATTGATGATTGTTATGATTATAATTCTATAAATAAATATAATTATGATAAGGCCGCAAATCATACTTAGATCAACATACAACCTGATACCAGTGGCGAAAGGTCCATAGAACACGATTCCTACCGGATTCCCTTTAGAGGTTCGCATCAGCAAGTCTACCGCTATTGAACAATGGCACACACAATAGCGTATACTATTGCCAAAAAGTATAGTTACAGGGTATTTAATTCACCATAACATTCAAACAACAAAAACGCCTATTTCTGGCTTTGAATTAGCAAACAATAAAAAATGTCCTAAAATAACCCGGCGCCAAAACGTCAGAATCGGGAACTAAACATTCATACAATAGCGATCCCGTCATGAGGTCACGTGGCACCGCTTGATAAGGACGATAGCAAGCCGGTGTTTATCGGGTTACGATAGAGACAGATATAGAAAAATGCGTCACCAAGAACGAGATGGAGGAATATTGCACATTTTATTTCGTTTTCACCTGTTCAAGTGTATTTTATAAACTCCTTTATTAATTTTAAAATTAATAAAGGAATATTTCAGTTTATTTCTGTAAAAAATTGAAAGTTATGATATGCGTACCTATTTTTGGTTCTGCTACTTTGGCGATAGATGGTGTTAAATTCAGTTATGGAAAGACTTTTATTTTTAAGTTAATAATTCATGTTTTCATTATTCATAAGTAAGTAAGTTAAGAAAAGAACTGCTTCGGCTTCCCTCTCATTAAAATTGACCCCTGGCCGCTGCCTGATACTCACCTGCAAATTGCAAAAAACAAAATTTGAATTTCACGGTCTACCCTGACTCTTGCACCTTAATTTAATTAATGTAGCCCGTGAAATATCAAAAAGAATTTACATACCTACCTTGAATAATGCTAAAATAGAGTTTGAAAAGTTATAAATTTCAAAATTCCATTCAGAAGCCAGGTGTAAGAAAATTATTGTATTCATAATTATTGTTGAAGTTTATTGTATAACATCAAAAATTAGTAGTCATTAGCATAGTTCAAAAGCAATTTGCTTAATTTATGTATATTTTTACCTACTAAGAACATAATTACTAATCAAAAAGTTGCCTCATAATCGTAGTCATGCCATAAATATGCCTCTGTGAATGACCTTAACCTGTCGTACTAGAATATTGTTTCTTTGACATTATCTCGGGACCCTGGGGTTCCGAACATTTGGAAGGCGTACGAGGGGCCGAAACCAACTCGCAGAGGCCCGTTAGACGTTTTCAATGAAATGAGGCACCATTCACGCAATATGAACAATCAAATAATTATGAATGAAGATGGTCTGAAGGAAGCTACTGCCTGTTGGCATATATCTACACAAATTCATGCTGGTTGCAACCAATTTCCTAGTGGAAAATATAATATATCTTTTGCCGACCTGTGTCTTGCTTGTGTCCTCTGGACCAGCGTGAAGGCAGTTTTGTCGAGAATCGAGACATTAGGTAATATTGTTCAAATTCTGTACAAGTAGGTACCTACATTATTTTTTACCTTGACAACAAGTGTTTTGATTTCACATCTTTTACAGATAAAATCAATATTTATGGATGTTTCGACAGATCTTACAATCTACACAACTCATCCGAGTACCTACATACTAAGTAGCAACAAGATAAACTTGGCCCACATAACGTGAGATAAATCTTAGATGCTATCTGTCCATGGTGCATATCAATCTAGCTAGTCTTTTCCCAACTATTTTAGGGTTGGATTCCAGTCTGCCTGTCTGGCCTCCACAATCCAGTAACTGGTTAATACCCAGCCCGCCCCCCGTCATGCCCCTCGTCATGGAAGAAGACTTTTGGCCGCAGGACGTGGTGTTCCGTCGCTTCCGCGGACAAGTTCCACAGGACAGCACAAAGACAAGCTAGTGCTAAGTGATGTGATACTAACATAGTCTTAGCCTTATTTACTAACACAAGTTTTTTGTTGTCTAGAATAATATGTACGTTTACACTCGCGACAATCTAAGAAGTCCGTTTTGACGTTTCGTTCTCGTACATGTAATAAAACGTTAAGCCTTGAGAATCAGTTTTAAGCAATGTAGATAAGTCGTCGATTACAAACTCTCTAAGTATGTTCAATCGATATGACTCAGTTTATAAGAAACCATTTTTTTTTTCATCTCTGCTCAAAGCATTTTTATAGCTGTCAAAACGGACTTCTTAGATTGTCGCGTGTCTAGGTTAAGGTATTTTTCTATGGGGTCACCTGCAATAAATGGTTTTATTTTATTTATTTTATTAATACGATACCCCTTGGTAAGACTGGTTGTCAAGACTTTTGGGCTGTAATCTGTCCATGGTGCATAGGTATTATAAACGCTAGTAGATACCTATACGTACATAGTTTTAAACCGACTATAAATCATTTGTTTCTTAGTAAATTAAAAAACAATAAAATTAAAGCTAATGGAACCTAACGTTTAGTTAATTATCTATGAAACATTGTTCTTTATGTAGGTAACATCATTATGTTATTTTCATTTAAGTGTACGTCCTAGTTATCCTGTCCTTTATATATTATATTATTTAAATGTCTTTATATAATTATTATTTTATCCTAACTAATATTTGTTTTACCTATAAATGCGAAAGTGAGTTTGTTTGATTGTTACGCTTTCACGCTGAAACGGCTGAACGGATTTGGATGAAATTTGGCACAGAGGTAGACTTTGAACTGGAGAAGAACATAGGATTTTCGCGGTCAACAGCTAGTACAGTATTAAATTACTCATAATTAATATGGCCGTAATTCAATGTACATTTCCAAAATATTATTTCTTACAGACTAGTTTTTATTTGTGTCACAATTGTTTAGGAGGATATAGTGCCTAAATTTTCGCAATTGACAAGAAACTTTGTTTGCAAATACAATTATTAACACACTAGATTTACTAGGTTTGTATTTTACTAGGTTCTATTTAAAAAGTTTAGAACAAAATATCATTTTTATTTTCGCTTTTCCCTTCTTCTTTTAGGTACTACCACACAATACAACTTAATCAAATGGACTAATTAAATTCATTGCATAATTTATTAGTCTGTAATGTATCCACTAGTGGGACACAGGCGACCACACTGAGAGGGATTGGGCCGTAATCCATCACGCAGACACATTGCTGGTTGGTGAATATCACTGTATTCATTGTAAATCCCAAAATTATATAAAATCGAATTGATGATGAAATAGATTTTCATGTTATCTGTCAAGATGAAGACCTAATTTCTTATCTCACGTCCAAATTGACATGCAACATTGAAATCTAGGTAGAGTCGTCCATCTTGTGTTACGTCATTATGATAAACTAGCTTCTGCCAGCGACTTCGCTCACGTGAAGTAACTTAGTACAAGATAGAAGTATAAAATATCATACGGCACTCGGCTAGAGTGTAAGTGAAAGAATTTTTGGAATCGGATCAGTAATTCTGAAGATACAAATTCAACAATTTTATGTCTTTATAATTTATCATCTGCCTAGCCTTTTCCTGGCTATGTTGGGGTCGGCTTCTAGTCTAACCAGATGCAGCTGAATACCAGTATTTTAATGGAGCGACTGCCTATTTGACCTCCACAACCCAATAATTGGGTAATACGATACCCCGTGGTAAGACTGGTTGTCAGACTTTCGGGCTTCGGACGACCCGTAACGACTGTCAAAGATCCACAAATGACAACCGGGACCAACGGCTTACGTGCTTTCCGAGGCACGGAAGTCTCGGTATGTAACGATGGTCACCCATCCACGGACTAACCCCGGGAAGCTTAACCCGATGGATCGACTCGTGCGGCTGTTATTACTAATACACACTTTCTATAATTATAGTAAGTAAAGATTGCGCTGCGCTGGTAAAACCTACATAAACCAGATACAAGTGATACAAAACAAATTAATTAAAACCCTATACAATTACCCCTACCTAAAATCAACTAAACAAGTATATAACGACACCAAACTATATAACATACAACAACTATATATATACAAAACATGTTCTTTAGTTAGGAAAATAATAACAAAGGAAACCCACTCTCAATTGTCTTTCAAAAAACGAAATCACGGATACTACACTAGAAATCGCAACAAACTCGAACTCAGACCACCCAGAACCAATTACGGAAGGAAAAACATTTTATATGAAGGAGCGGTCCTGTACAATAAGTTGCCAGATAAGAAAGTTACTGAAAAAAAATTAAATATTAAAAAAAAAAAAAAAAAAGTTTATGTTGGAAAATCTCTTGAAGCTTAGTATAAAAAATTAAATAAAACTAAACAGCATTGTTATTCTGTAACCATCTCACCGTGAAAACTTAGGTGAAGTGAGCTTGAAGTGAACTGTCACTGCCTTGTTATCAGTAGATAAAGATGACAATAACAGCTCACTTCACCTAAGTTTTCACGGTGAGATGGTTATAGAATAGCAATGCTGTTTTCCTTTTGTCGTCTCACGGAGTCATTATGTTACATTATAACTGCAAGCTTTATTCTGTATATCTCATATCTTAAGTGAACTGTTATGTTCTTTATGAGACATAAATTCTTTAAACCGAACCGAAACCGAGATTGATTGAAAGGGGAAAATATTCCTTGTTAGAACTAACATTAGATACTGTATTTGCTTGCGTAAATGTTTCATTACAGAATTATTTCAAAAAGCAATACTCATCTCAAGCCCGCTGTGAAACTTCTCGCCCGGGATACTCTGTTTCTATTTTTCCTGACAGGCTCGTATGTTTCAGGTACAGGCTACTTTCAACTTGGATGCAACGGAAAACCTTTTAGTGTTTCCAAAGCCAATTTTGAGGAAACTATTTTTCATTTGTCTGCCTTGGTCTAATGCTGAGCAAGAGGTCCTGAGTTCGATTCCCAGGTCGGGCAAATTTTTATTGGGTTTTTCCAACTGAAATTTCTCAGTCTGGATTCGTGCCCGGTTGATGGTAATAGTCTCGCCTCTTATTACATGGGACTTAAACTTTACAGGTGAAATGTCGGTATCCATCCAAAGGTTGTCTGTAAAAGATCGCTTTTAGCAATAAGACCGCCCATTGTGTCACCCTATGTTAAATTTCTACATTTATATCTGTATTTTTATGGTGTACATAATAAAGAGTATTCTATTCTATTCTATTAGTTAAACCTCTGCCTAACCCTTCGGGGATTGCAGTCGTGATGTTATGTTATATTAATGACCATATAAAGCGTTTGCGTTGCATGTTAATTATGTGGTTAAAAAAAGGAGTCAAATCAAGTAGTTTTTAGGGTTCCGTATCCAAAGGGTAAAACGGAATCCTAATACTAAGACTCCGTTGTCCATCCATCCTTCTATCACCAGGGTATCTCATGAACCGGACAGTTAGACAGTTGAAATTTTCACAGATAATGTATTTCTATTGCCGCTATAACAACAGAAAACAAACCTAAAAACCAGAATAAAATAAATATTAAAGGGGCTCCCATACAACAAACGTGTTTTTTTTTTGCCGTTTTTATTGATAATGTAATACGGAACCCGTCGTGCGCGAGTCCAACTCGCACTTGGCCGGTTTTTTATTATCTGTTCCAGATAAGCAAAAGATGATTATTCTTACAAATTCAATGTCAATCCGGTTTTAAACCTAAACCTTCCGAACAAAAAGATGACAGCTGTTTTTCTATAGATAACAAACACCAACTGTCACCAGCCAACCAAAACGTGACAATAAATGGATTACAATTATACATGTTTTTCTTATACCTCGGTAATTTACAGTAAAACATAGTAATCGAATGCAAAAACATTGTAATCACAATCTACTAATGAATACTGCTCACGTTGGGTGAAGAATCGGGTCCAACGTGGTTACATTAGCCAAGAATAAATTAATTAAACACAAGGATCCTCATTATACGATCTGAGTTCCAGATTACAATAAAAATAAATAAATAAATGGGGGTGAATTAAAATAGCCTTCGCAAATGATGATACTTGTGTATTTCTGTTGGAGTCAATTTTTTTTACCACCGCGAGAATAAACATATATATTCTATTCTATTCTATGAAGCACATTGCTGCTATTACATCTAATCTAACCAATATTATAAACGCAAAAGATTGTTAGGATGGATGGATTTTTGTTACTCTTTCACGCAAAAACTACTAAACGGATTTGGATGAAATTTGGCACACAGATAGTTTATAACCTGGATTAACACATAGGATACTTTTTATCCCGCTATCCCCACGGGATCGTGCCTTATCGTGCAACGGGGCGCAGCTGCTAGTGTAATATAATCTTTCTGCAACTTTATAAAAAACAGCTTTCTTATCAACAGTTAACTTTTCCAGGCTACCTATAACCTTGATATGTATTCAACCGTATCCATATACGGCTTAAATCCAATGTCCATAAAAAGGCGTGGTAAATAGTGTTGGTGACTCACAGATCGACACGCTAACACTTGATGTCCTAAGCAGCTATTTCATACTCAGAGCACACGTACCAACATCTTAATTAGCTATAAAAATGACAGTAGCGGTGTGAAGATAGAAATCAGAGTCAACTCTGCTTAGTGAGTTGCTAGAGAGAATAAGCAAAAGTTTTTTTCAATTACAGCCTTATTCACTTGACGACACATTGAGGGTGACTTTGTGCCATATTATAAGGTACTGTTCCCTTCTATTATGGCCCAAAGTCACTGGCCCAAGGACTAAGGTTTTGTGAAGTTTGTCGCCTATTCTTTGTGAGGCTTTTGATTTGATTGGGATCCTATCCCTTATGATAATCTGTCTAACATTTTCTCAACTAAACTAGGATTGGCTTTCAGTCTAACCGGATGTATATGAATACCATTATTTTATATGCAGCGACTACCTATCTAAAGGCCAATTTTATTCTCGTACTTAACAAGTTAATTAAATTTAAAATTTAAAAACCCCCGACAAAAACAAAGCATCTAATAAACTTTTTTTTTGTAGCTAAGAACACTCTCGATCAAGTCACCTTTCAAACAAAACCAAAATAATCAAAATCGGTTCAGCCGTTTGGCAGATACGATGGCGCAGACAGACACACAGATACACACGTTAAACTAATAACACCCCTCTTTTTCCGTCGGGGATTAAAAAACGTTCACATTCAAGCAATCTGTCAAACTTGTCAAAAATGTAGTCAATTGATTCTATTTTTGACAGATTGCGAATGCGATGCTAAGAAAATGTGATCGTTCTTAAAATCGATTTACAAGAAGAAACGATTGTTAAGAACGATCGCATTTGCTTGAAGATGTCAGGGGACCTCTACAGCCCAGTTACTGGTTAACACGATACCTTTTACTGAGACTGGATTACCCTATTCCTAATGGTTGCTGTTACTAGAGTGGCTTTTTAACAACTCTTTCGATGTCATTAGGTTGCTGTGTTGTGGAGATTATGCGAGGAGACACAGAGCTTGCCAGGAGGCCCGACCGGCGCTTGTGCCAAATAAAACAGCAACAAAAATATAAAAGTTTACTCTCAACGGAAGCTCTTTTTCTTTTATCAGACCCACCCCGACCACACTATCTAATTTCTCCTATTTAGGGATGAAAGCGTGAATTAATAATATACAGGGTGTTAGGGTAAACACCGTTATCCTTGAAACCAGTGGTTTGGTTTCATATATAGAACGTAAAATCAATGGAAAATGACGACATTTTTTTTTCTTTTTTTAAATTAAATTTATCTGTCAAGTATTTCACCCTTCCACCTATGCGCTAGGGCAACGAACTTGCGTCTCAACACGGGTCTCGGGACATTACCTGACCGGCTGCGAGCGCGACCCCTCCTTCTGTCAGTCAGCTGTTTCACTTGCGAGTACGGTGTCGGATAGAAACTTATTAATTTAAAAAAATTAAAATAACGTTTTTTTTTGTTGTTACTCGGTCATTATTTCCCGTGGTTTGAGTGACAACGGTGTTCACCCTTACACCCTGTATTCGACATAATTTATTATAATATTGTCAAACAAGTTGCACAAATGCACACGCGTTCTCATTAACAAATGCATGGCCAGTTCCATAGAGCACCAACTCCTGATCTTCGCGACCCAGATAAGTCAGGTTTTCTTCACAATATGATGTCATCTGAATACAGGTCACTGCTCACCGTATATTATGGAATCTTTGAAGATCATCGTGAATAAGAATTGAATGCTTGACCATCAGTTTTGAGTACTTTCCTGCTTCCTTTAACTGACTCATTGATAATTATGTGCGTTGATTTAATTATGAGATTATTAATGATCTTTATTTCTGTAAGAATACAAGCCAGGTATATGAGTCGATAATCTATGGTGAATGAATTATTTTTAATATATTAGGGCGCGGTTAGGGCGCGAACTGGCGAGCAAGAATTCATGAGTTCGATTCTTACTTGCTATAAATAAAATAAATTAATAAAAAAGCCTTTTATTTCTTGTGATTTTACAGGTTCTATATACAAGGTGAAGACGACAATACGACAAAAATTAAACTCCGTATATCTAATGACGTTCTCAGTCTATATAAAAAAAAATCAAATATATCCAATAGTTAAGTTCCAATAGCTCGTCAAAGATCGGCAAACCCCATAGTCGGCCCATCACTACTATTTAGTTTGTTTGAAAAAATGACTTTTTTAATTTCCATGTTAGGATTTATTTGATAGTTCCAAAATACTCTTATGCATAAGTATTGCCAGTGTTTTCATTTATTGTTGTATTGTCGTCTCCACATTGTATATCTCTATTATCTATCTAGTCTAATAAACTAATAGTGACAGCTATTTCCAGTATCCTTTTTTTATAACATAGTTTTTTATATGTATTAATAGTATTCTTATTTTAGTTTTATCATCTAAGTAATTTAGTATTATTAATAGTTCTGGTTTTATTAGTAATTACTTAATCTACAAGAACCCCGGGATGGGTGAAGGCCTCCTCTAAAGATCTCCATTTATCTCTGTCCTGTACTACTTGCTTCCAAAGTGGGGCCAGCTGTTTTTTTAATTTCGTCTTACTTGCTATATCTACGCGAAAGCATAATATTAAGTCTAGCAGGAAGAATAGTTAACCACTATAGAATATTCATCTCTAAGGCATAATAATAATTTCCCAAGTTAACTCGGAGAATAAGGTTCATTAAGAAACCGTGGTTTAAAATAAAGTGAAGTAACAATGTAGGACAACGACTTAAATGCCCTTTTGAGGAAGGAAAGTTGAAGTTTGTCTGGTTTTATTAACAGCTCTTACATTTTTGCTTACATGTGCCGTTACTCAACCCTTTAAAAAACAGTTCAGCGAACCTTTTTTTTTTTTGGGTGGGAAGTCATCAAATGACTTCTCCCGCTCTGGGCGGAGCGGAAGGGGCGTGAGACTCTTACTGACTAAAACCCACCCGTGTTCCTTCAGTTGCCTGTTGCCAGGGTCCCGGTATCCCTTTCGGACTATTCCGCAACCCTGGCAGTCATCGGTCCTAACGGACCCCGTCAGGTGTGCTGACATCTCTTTGAGGCGCGCGTGGAACACGACGCGCCATCGACCCGGGCCTGGTCCTTATCGGACGGCGAGCTACCCATTGCTCGCCGTCCGCAAGCCCGCGCCTATGGTGGCCGGGAATCCGCCTGGGATTCCATGGGACACGGCGGTGCAGACTGACTTGCCCTGACTTGGGTAGTAACAATCAGTAAGATAAAAAGTCGCGCTTACATTATCGATCAATCATATTGTTTTGTGTTGATTTTATTGATATTTGTGCTGATATTATAGACAAATGGATTTGGATAGATAAATATAAGTCAATGTTTAAGAACTTAAGATAAGTTAGAACCAATCTAACTTTTTCAAATTCTTTATTTACTTTTTCTATTGTCGCCTGTTTATTCACATATCAGTTTATATACTTTTATGTACTCGAATTGATGATTATCCAATTAGGACTTTTCAACATGTTATTAATTAACGAATAGGTAGGTTTGGCACTTATTTGAAATCGGCCGAAAAGGCCATTTTTCTTCAAAAATAGCCCTTAAATATACTTCCAACTAGCTGTGCGCCCACAGCTTCGCATACGAGACTGTATTCTTTCGACTTAAAAAATCAATGGTAACTTGAAGTTAGTTTATTTATTTATTTACATAAATGCCTTAAAGCTACCATTACAGGTCTTAGCCTAATGCGATAGCCAAGGAATATAATTATATAAAATTAAAACTACGATCATTGTTTATAACATAATATAAATAAGAGTACTTTTGCAAATTCACCCCAGTGACATGTAAATATATCAATTTCAACCCGAAAATAATTGATGGTGAGAATTGCTCGAGTCAGAGGGGTTTTGGCCAGCAAGTTGGTCCTGGCTGATGGTACGACTAGCAGTGGCGGGGGCCGTCGCCTCCACACATAGCGGACGGGTACGTACAATTGCAATCGCTGCAGCACTCTCGGATTGTGCTCAATGCCTCGGAGCAGTTTCACTATGTACAACACCAGCGAAAATTCTCGCCGCACCCCTTTTTGATTGTACCCCACCATACCCAGTACGAATAGTGTGGGGTACATCAAAGGGTAAAAAGTGGTATATCCCATACAGTTTCTTGTACAGATGGCGCACGAATTTATTCTGGACTCGTTCCAACATCACTGACACTATGTTCCAGATGACTTCTGACGAATGCCTCATACAGGACTCTGATAGCAGTGATGCTGGTAAAGTCTTGCGTCTGCTTCAGAACAAAGCCTAAGTTTCTAAATGCCTTTTTGCAGATCCCAGTTATATGCTCACGAAACGACAGTTCAGGAGTGAGAACAACCCCTAAATCACGTACCTGCGTGACTCGTTGCATCGGTACGGCATCCACTACGTACTCGTAGAGTAGATGCACGGACGCGGGTGAAACTTATCACCGAGCACTTGAATACGTTGAAGTAGAGCTTGTTCTCATGACTCCATTTCACTATCCTATCAATGTCATCCTGCAACCGTCTGCAATTAGACTCTGTCCTAACCGCCAACAGCAACTTGAGGTCATCTGCGAATAACAAACAAGATCCATTTTTGACTACTTCTGGTAATTATTAATCATTATTATAAATTCTAAAGGCCCCACGTTGCTGCCTTGACTCACCCCGGACCAGGTGTAATACGGCTCCGATTCGCAGCCGTTGCAGTCAACATACTGCTGTCTCCCTTGCATATAGCTGGCCAAGAACTCCAATAGATGTGGTGTGCAACCGATTTCTGCTAATTTATTTTATTATTCAGAAATAAATGAATCGGTAACTAACGTGTTTCAAATTGGTTTGATTTTATACTAAAAAGGATGACGAATAGAGTCTGGCCATCGAAACTTGATCCTGAAAACATACGCGAAATTTAAAAAAAACAAGACGGACAGTCTTGTTTTTTTTAAACATAGAGATGTCTAAACATACATAGACAACATAGAGCGATAATTCTTGTTGATAATTGAAAATTGAATTGATCTTCTTATGTACACTTCACACTATGTAAAGAGGGATAAAAAGTACAGTCTTGTTTTTTATAAATTTCGCGCGTGTTTTCAGGGTCAGCTTTCGTTGGCCAGACTCTAGATCGGAGTTTTGTTATGACACTAAAAATCCTATTTACACGATGCAAGTGTAAACCAACAAATGCCTTACATCGTCTAAACACTGTTTAGACGGTGCAATTTATAACTTACTAGCTGTGCCCCGCGGTTTTACCCGCGTAAGTCTCGATTCCGTAGGAACATCGGGATAAAAAGTATCCTCTGTGTTAATCCAGGTTATAAACTATCTGTTTGCCAAATTTCATCCAAATGCATTCAGCCGTTTTTGCGTGATTGAGTAACAAACATCCAAACTCACAAACTTTCACATTTATAATATTAGTAGGATTATATAATTATATATATATTGTACTAGCTGCGCCCCGCGGTTTCACCCGCTTAAGTCTCGTATCCTATGTGTTAATCCAGGTTATAAACTATCTGTTTGCCTTTCATCCAAATCCATTCAGCCGTTTTTGCGTGATTGAGTAACAAACATCCAAACACACAAACTTTCATATTTATAATATTTATAATATTATATTATTATTATATATTTATTATATATATTTATATATTTTAATATATTATATATAATATTATATTATTAATAGGAAGGATAGTAGTTTTTTTTTTGTAACTTATCATAGGCCAAAGGCAATTAAATCGCTCCGAGTAAATCAGGCTTAAAATAAAACTGGCAAAACAACCTCCTCATAATATATTTTTATGATCCTAAAAATAACCAAGCCAAGGTTAATCAGGTGCTCAGGATAACTACTACACCGACCTTGAGGTATAGTTACATCATATTTTCACAAAGAGAAGCCTAAAGGAAAGTTACTACATGAGACGTGTCTAGTATTTGTCTTAATTACTTGAAAAGAGTGGAAACTTGGAGCCTTGCCACAAAAACTTGGACACTTGTTCAACGCTTGTTTAATTTTAGTTTTATGTCATACTCCATACAGAAATGTCATGTTTAAAAGGTGTTTAGGCTCAACAACTGATAAACACGGTTTTAAGGTACCATGGTTGATGTTTTGTAAGTGCAACAATTTTTTTTTTTTCTGGATTTTTGTCTTGCTTTAGCTCGGTTATCCTATGGATGCCTTAAAAACAAAGCTTCCAGCCAGGGCTAGTACAAATTGTAACATAATATCCTGATCCTCATTTTTCTCTAAGGTGTAATGAGATGTTTACACCACTGCACTGCCTACAGATGACATCCCAAACACGAGTCATATTTAAATCCATGTAAAAGGAGGAGAAACTATTGCAGTCAACCGGGTACTACTGCTAAATTTATAAAGAAAGAAAAGAAAGTAAGTAAATTTAGGCACGTTATGGCACATAATATGACACAAAAAAAGGAAAACAGAGGAATCTTAGTTATACAAAAAAACCCCTGTCCGATTCGAAAGGAGCACATGATAGGTATTGCAATAATATTACCAGAAAATAATAAACAAAAAAAAAAACAAAAAAAAAAAGTTATTTCAATTTGAAATTCACAATTTTAGTACCAAAATTACCCTAATTTCATTATAAATTAGCAAATCTATAGAGGTTACTTATGACTTGTAGACACCCACTAAACGACGGTCGCTCGCGCCCTATGTAATAAACCGGTAAAATTCCCCATTGAAAAATAGGTGGTGATTCTTTTTTTTTTTATCCAAAAATTACCACATAAATAGACTCTCAGTATGATTCTTAAAAACACCCACACGGATAGGACAGAGTTTTAGTTACACGCTTTATAAAAGTAAAACTTGCTAAGAATATTTTCCGAGATGTAACTTCACACGAACGCCTGTGCTCTAGAGGGCATTCGCTACTTCGCTTATAAATAAAATTATTTTTTGAATAAGTACCTCGTAGTAAAGCTCTATAGCTTTAATACGAGGTACTTAGGTATTTATTCAAAAAATAATTTGATGATTAGATGATTTCCCTAGACTCTTCGAACTGTTGCGTATAGAAGCAACAGTTCGTAGAGTCTAGGGAAATCATCTAGTCCTATACTCGTACGGCGACTGCACGACTGCACTGTGACTTTGAGCTTCCCTAGAATAGTGTGATATTTCAATAAGAGGTCAGCTTCTACTTGTTTTATTGTCATTGATGTGTGGCCTACTTTACGTATTAATTTAGCAGCCAAGAAGCTGTTTCAAAACTGCAATACGGCAGAGGTGGGAGAGAGATCGTGATGTAACATTGGATTTCTCCGTTTTCATTTTGAAAATAGAACAATATAATGACAGACGTAACCAACCGCCATCTTGGTTTTCTATAGAATTCTTTCAATAATAATCTATTGACACTTATCTTCGTTTGACTAATTCGTCTAATATTATTAGTTAAAACGTTAACTGTCTGTCTGTATCTGCATTGCACCCATATCCGTGATTGCACCAATATCTAAGTTGAGGTTTGAGAGGTTACATTGAAGAACCTTCCATCCTGTAGAAGCATTTGTGGTAAAAGGCTTTTTAGGATCCATAATTATATTATTTAATATTATAAATGCGAAAGTAACTCTGCCTGTCTGTAACCCTTCCACGCCTTAGAGGCTGAACGGATTTGGATAAAAATTGGCACACGGAAAGGCCATAACCTGGGGATTTTTATCCCAGTAGTACGTTCCCATCGGATAATTTCCGCCCTCAACGCGGGCGAAGCTGGTTCGCCCGCGTTGAGGTCGGAAATTATCCGATTTTTCGGAATTATTCAGGCAAAAGTTGGTAACGTGAGCGACATTTTAGAGGGAGATTACCCATCTTGTTTACAAAATAATGTTACCACCAGAATGTTAAACTCGAATTTAACTTCAATCATCTCTTCTTCAGCAAAACAAAATTTTAAGGAAAGTTTTAATTCGTTTTATTATATTTACCTTGTGAGTTTCACCTGTAGAGATTCCGGAAATTACTTGCGCGTCTTTTTTTCAATTTTTAATTATCTTGTGGTGAATTGAAAATGTGTATTTTTTTTATTCCGGTAGTAGGTAAGTTTCCAAGGGATAATTTCCGACCTCCACGCGTTTGAAGCCGCGAGCAAGAGCTAGTGTTACAGAAAAAACCGTTCTTGGATTCAAAAACGCGGCAAATAGTTTCCTTTTTCAAAAATCACCCCTAATTACGTAACATTCGCTCGTAATCACAATCGCTTTTTTTATGACGCTGATCCATCGATTATCATTGTGATCTATTGCATTGTTGTCTCCACTCAAGGCCATATTGTCACCGGCATTTCGATAGTCATGGCTACGTTACTGATGCTCTTACGGCTCACGCAGACAGGCGCGATGCGACTCTAGTAGAGCAATTTCTATGAAAACTTCATGTAAGTAAGTAAGTAAGTAAATCATTTATTTGCGTAAAACATGGTATACATTGATGTTAATATTATTACAGTAGCTCATCATGTTTCGCTAAGATATAACATAGCATGCAAAAATTTATATTTTAACAAAAGGAATCAACATCTCACATGCATAAAATCTTTTAAACTGTAAAAATTACATTCAATAAGCCACTTGTGTAATTCATGGAAATTGTTTTACCAGCATCGCGTCGCGGCGTCACATCGCGCCTGTCTGAGGCAGTTTTTAGAATAATCACAAATAACATGAAATCTATATCATTCGCTGGTCACGGTTGCTGGACAATACAAATATTGACATGTTTATATTGTAAAGTATTCGACACGTGTGTCAAACAAAAGTGATCCTGCTGAATAAAGGTAGCATTGCCATAGGTAATCATAATTCTAGCAAATGCGAATCATAATGGTTGTGTCAGCGAAGATAAAAATTGAAGAGTAAGTTTTTGAGGACCCCGAAAAAGTCACCGTCTCCATACTTACAGAAATAAAAACTTTTTACAAAAAAAAAAAACAACCGACTTCCAAAAAAAACACTAAAAAAGTGAAAAATAACTTTAATTTCGGAAGTCGGTGTCTTTGCTTTTCAATTTCCGTTTTTTGCCACCGACTTCCGAAATTAAAGTTATTTTTCACTTTTTTAGTGTTTTTTTTGGAAGTCGGTTGTTTTTTTTTTTTGTAAAAAGTTTTTATTTTTCACTTTTTAGTTGTGGTACCTACCCCACACAAATCCGAATACCACTACCTGCTATGTAAATAACAGTGAAGGAGTCAAACAGGATATCGTCTAGATAAACTAAGTGGGAAAAATACGTAATATTGAAGCTAACTCAAAAATTACGCAAGCAAAGTTAATTAAATTTATATGGGACCACCTCGGAAGCATGACCTACCAAACAAAAAAAGAATCATCAAAATCGATTCATAATTGGCGGAGTTATCGCATAACAAACATACAAAAAAAAAAAAAAAAAACATACAGACGAATTGAGAACCTCCTCCTTTTTGAAGAAGTCGGTTAAAAATAAACTTCACAATAGAGAATGTTCTTTTCTCTGCTGGGAACGAGATGGTAATCCAACTTCATCTCTGGATCCAGTCAAATCATAGGTACCTACCTACTATTAAGCATCATTTATAGTAGTTGTTGATTGATAAATATATAAGGTGTATCTATTCATACACGAAATATCGTAAGGGTCATTGTATTCATCATTATGAACAGCTTTCAATATAGCACCAACCCTGAAATCGTGAAAATAAAATCAGAGCTGTTTCGTACATTTGGAGGAAGTTTGCGAACATAAATGTAGGGAACAGCTGATTTTTTTCTGAGCTGTGGGAACATTATAGGCTGTACGAGTAGGCTACTATGTAATAGCATTAGGAATTGGATGTTGCTTTGTGTTCACCATATTTTAGTTTATTAATAGTTTTAGTTAGGTTACACTACTGTAGGTCGTAAATGCAAGCAGAGTCGCACCAATAACGTGCATTTAATTGGAGGTCGCAAAGTAGGTTGTGTTGTGATAATGATTTGTGACAAATAGTGCGATTGCGCACGCGCTGGCGGTCAGTCAGATTTCGAGTGTCGTGCGGGTAGTAGTGCCTGGTTTACTTATTGTTATTTTATACTTCGTTCCGTCAATGTGACAGCTGCAGTGTTTTTTTTTTATTGATTTGTTTTTTTTCTACGTGTTTTGAAAAAGGTTTGTAAGCTTTTTTTAATTTATTGTTTTCGAAGACGTTAGTTTTTGTTTTTTGTGTATTTTTGTGAACGTCATTTTTTTTCTTTATTGTATTCATGTTTTTTCTCGATAAGGATTGGAAATATCAACAATCGTAATGAACTATAATCGATTTGATTCGGAAATTATTCATGCGCATTTCGATCTTATAAAGTTAAAAGAAAAAGTTAATTTATTTAATTTCGTCCATTATTGAGTTAGTCCTACTTAAGTTACTTAACTAATGAGAAAAAGCCAGATACCTAAGTTTGGTTTAAAACTAATTTTACTAAAACTAATTTAGTTAAATACATAAAATCAAATCACGTCGTCTAATTAGGGCTATCCATTAATTAACGGATTGGCTCACATTTAAATTCGTATTTAATTTTAACGACACAGTCGAAGTATATACAAATACTAATAGGCAGTTACTCGTTGTAAAATCAAAATCAAAAGTCATTTATTCAAACTAGGCTGAGAATCAGCACTTTTCGAACGTCAAAATTAAATAAGATAGTCCCCCAAAACGCCTACGAAGTACGTACCTATGTACGAAGGATACCTACTGCTAAAGTTTTAAAACTCTACAGGCGGATGTGGTTTAGTGTTTTTTTTTTATGGACTGCAAACCAAAAATAAATGTAACTACAGCACAAAAAGGTACAAACGGTTAAGGAAAAAATTTTAAAATCTTTTTTGCCTTACATTTTGAATCAGAGCTGGTTGTGCAATTGTGCGGTCGGTAATAACTTTGTTTTTTTACAAAAAAATAAACTTTGTTTTATTGCATCTGATCGGTTTCAAATCAAACCCATTACCTCTGACTCAATAGGCGCACCTTTGTTATACTATTGCCGATTACACATTATTATTTAGGTACAGTCAACCTCATAATTGCTCTATCTACGAAAAGGTCTATTGTCAATGTGACAGTTACATAGTTTCAACCACATTGAAATTCAAATTAGTGGAAATTGTAAAAAAAAAGTAAAATTAAAAGACCGACTGACCTGAAAATAACAATTAGCATCCAACCTAAGTCAAGGCACATTAAAGGCACTTTTGAACGTCAAAAAGAGCTTATGCTCGTCAGCCTTACGCCTTTGTCAGCTTAGCCCTTTAACAAAACGCTATATTTTAATACGAGTAGTGCTTTGGCTGATTCTTTATTCCTATAAATCTCAAGTTTGTTACAAAATATAGGAAACACTATTTACAAAACACTTCTCGTAGTTACCTATTTTAATTTTAATGTTTAAATTCCCGAATTGCCAGCTGCATTCCTCGCAAATGGGCACTATGGCACATGTGTGTACAGCCTTAGTGCCTTAGCAGACATGCAACTTTAAGCATATGCTGCATCGCGGTTGGGCAACCCTCGTCGTTCGGTTCCGATTGCAAAATCGCGGCTTCCAATCGAAGCGCGATTGCTTAGCTGCATTTAGCTACTTACCACATTTGGGCGTGGTATTACATTTAAAACGCTCTTTCTTTCGAAGGAGACGCCATCAACTGTATAATGGTGCCGATTCTCTTGTACACCGAACTAAACTAACTAAACTATCTCTAAAATTCCTTACTTTTGACTATGGGAATCTTGGAGCTATTCTGCCAAATAAATTCTCTAAATTTAAAACTTATTTTGACACAACTAAAATCGAATTTGACAACCGCGCGCCTCCACTTGGTACTTGTTTTCCCTACACCGTGTTTTTTTTTTAGAGCATATATTTAGATCATATATGGAGCTGAATGCCCCCTGTTAATTTGTGGAGCCTGTCTCTTACAGCCTGTATACAAGGTCTGGAATGTCTTGTTTATGTATGCATCGTATTCAGCGAGTGAACGGCTTCAGTGGTATTACCTTTTAGAAAAATATATTCAGCTCTTGACAACTGTCATCTCCAGCTATAGGCAATTATCCTTTACCTTTTGTTGAGATTTAAAAGGGTAGACGATGTTTTTATTTATGTGGTACTGTATTATAAGCTTGATGAGGAGCTCGTGGCTAAGTAATAACAGCCGCACGGGTCGATCCATCAGGTTAAGCTACGCTTGCTGGGGTTGATCCGTGGATAGTTGACCATATTTACATACCGAGACTCCTTTGTGTGTCGGAAAGCACATTAAACCGTTGGTTGGTCCCGGCTGTATTTCGTGGATTTTTGACTGTCATTATGGGTCAGAAGCCCGAAAGTCTGACAACCAGTCTTACCAAGGTGTATCGTATTACCCACTTACTGGGTTGTGGAGGTCAGATAGGCAGTCGCTCCATGTGAAATACTGGTATTCAGCTGCATCTGGATAGACTGGACCCCGACATAGTTGGGAAAACGCTAGGCAGATTTTTTTTATTATCAGCTTACTAACGCGGACTATTTAGCTGCAATAATGGTGCAATGACTATGAATACAGTATTTTTGACTCCTTTTCGTATTTACACGTTTATAGTTATTTATGCAACTGTTCTATAATACGGGGTATTAAAACACGATTGTGGGTTTATCATATGAGTTTTTTAATACCTAATTATGTACAGTTGCAGCTGAAAAGTATTAGTTTATTACTTTTTTTTTGCTTTGTATTTTCTGCTGTGAAATTATAATATAAATAAAGGCGATATTACCACAATTATATCGATCACGGCAACAGGCACAATATTTTTTTTTTTTTGATTCAAAGATGCGTTCTTGTTTTTTTTGATCAACTATTTTATTTTAATTTTTCCTCAAAGAGCATAAATGTGCCCTTCTTTATTTAAATTGCTGTTTGATACAAGATTGTCCATAAATCCTTCCAATCTTTTTTCTTTGTTTACTGTCGAAGTTTATTTTGCGATCAACTTAATACCATTGACCTTCACAGGAGTTGCATCGGAGTGAATGTAGTATCGTAAATCAACGACCGTGATAAAATGGCTTTTCTGTCTCACAGGCCTATATAAACCTATATCAAGGGATAACATGGCAAATTGTAAGGGATTTAAGGAAGGATTCCATGTTTTTCATTGCCCAATGAGGAAATAGTCAGTTGTGTTTCGGAAATGAAACAATTTATATACGGAACTCATATTTTTGAGATTGTATTTATGGATTCTGTAGTCTGAAGTCATTCAAACATTATTTCTTCACTTATATGTGTAATATTTATGGTGTACGTAATATGAGGCGTATTCTATGTATTTATTTTCACTAGAGCATATAGGTAGTCATAGTTGAACCTTTTCAATTAAATCTATCTCTGGAAGTACACTATCCGGTTAACGATTTATGCTCGGTTCCTGTAAAGAAAAACGAATCGTTATGCTTACCAATGGTAACAGTTTTTTATTGCCAATTTGGACATATAAATAGATTCTTAAGCTAATTTACCTGTAGCTACTTCCATTTGGGTGGGACTACTATGCAAAGGTGTTTGCTTTATTATTGGTAAAGATCATCATCATCTGCCTAGCCTTTTCCCAACTATCGGTCGGCTGCCAGTCTAACGGGATGCAGCTGAATACCAGAATTTTACATGGAGCGACTGCCTATCTGACCTCCACAACCCAGTAACTGGGAAATACGATACCCCTAGGTAAGACTGGTTGTCAGACTTTCGGGCTTCTGACGACCCGTAACGACTATCAAAGATCCACGAATGACAACCGGGGCCAACAGCTTAACGTGCTTTCCGAGGCACGGAGGAATCTCGGTATGTAAAGATGGTCACCCATCCACCGACCAACCCCGGCAAGCGGAGCTTAACCTAATGGATCGACCCGGTGCGGCTGTTATTACTTAGCCACGAGCTCCTCAATTCAACCAATAACGGTCCGTAAAATATAGGAATCAGCCATTCGTTTGCTGTTTCGCAGTAAATTACTCAGTGTTTGTAGTGAATGTTTGAAGTTGTTGCTACAGTACCTATAAGAACTGTATAGACACCGGTACACAAGCTGCGACTATGGATAGTACTTTATGACTTAGTGTACCGTACTTGTATAGTGTTGCAATCTTAACTAAACTAGCGAACCTGTTTGATTTATTTGAGAACGTATTTGCGTTATTATATATAATATATATAGTCCTCCAGGCCGTATTTCGGCCACGGCGGCCAACCTCAATGGAGACTAGCCATCGGCTTGGAGATATTACGGCAATCCGACACGGCCGGAGAGAGATCAGGGGGGCAAGTTTTTGACAGATTTGCCATACAAAATCTGTCAAAAGCACATAATTGTGAGACCACTAACACGTTTGTAAATTAGTGGCCTTGCGCCCTGGCGTTGCGTTAGTAGAGAGCGACCGAAATTATAGCGTATACATTATGAAGTTCAAGCGACGCACCCTGCTTCGTAATATTAATGTAATGCATGAAGTTTCCGGAATAATTTTTCTAAATTATGTTGAAAACCGCATCAAAATCCGTTGTGTAGTTTAGAAGAATACCGCGGTCACACAGAGAGACACGAATGCGACTTTAATTTATAAAAGTTCTGCTCCCGGAATAGAATATTTATTTATTTGTTAAAATTTATGCACAAGTAAAAAAAATACTGTACAAAGTACAAGAATTTTTCAACACTAGCTTCCGCCAGCGACTTCGCACGCGTCATATACAATCTTTATAAATTATAGACTACTAGCGCTCCGCGGTTTCACCCGCGTAAGTATTGATCCCGTGGGGATATCGGGATAAAAAGTATGTATGTGCCATATTTCATCCAAAGCCGTACAGCGGTTTTAGCGTGAAAGCATAACAAACAAACAAACGCACTTTCGCATTTATAATATTAGTTTATATATATTTTTTATATTATATATAATTTAGGATATAATTATGTTACTCAGTGATAATATGGAATTCTACTGAAATATACAGTAGATTTTGAGTTTGTTAATTACAAACAGAAATACAAATGATGAATCCAATTCATACTTATAATGTTAATTTTATCGTGGGAATTAAACATAAACGTGCAAATAACAATAAGACAGGTGGTTACTATTATAATAAGTAGGTAGTGAAACTCTACATAAATGTATTTATAATAATGCAAATTAAAACAGTTTTACATAACTTTGCCTTACTTCAATGTAATTTATAGTGCAGTTTTATTCTTAAAGGTTTGCTCCGACGATGCAAGTTTGTAATGTTATATCCGCGTATCCGCCACATAAATATCCGATGTTGATCCATGCGGATATTCAATGTGTACTCTCGCCATCTCGGTATTGGATGTTTGGTAAACTTGAAGGCAGGTAAAGTTATGAATAGCATTTTAGGGGTATGAGGAACAGGGTGTAAAGTTCACTCATCCACCATAGAAAAGGGAGGATCCTCCAACCAGACGGGTGTTGTGTCTGGCGGGCAACTGCCCAACGATTGATGTTGGGTTTTTGTATATATGTCCACTGCACGGTAAACTTTTAATTGCGCGATGCAGGATTTATCTGACGTCAGGTTTTTTGTCATATATTTTTATGAACAATATTTTCCTAATAGATTTTTTTATGCTTCAATAATATTTTCAAAGAGGCTTGTGTTCATTTATTTACTTATTAAACTGCTAAAGATAATTGACCGTCAAATTGTATGTTCTCACCATAATAAGTAGGTATTTCGTAAACAAAAAAATAAAACAAAGAATTTCGATTGGTAATCCGAGACTGAGGTAAATACCCAGTGACGAGTTTTTTTTTTACGCAAACTCGTTTTTTTTGTCGTAAAAGGCAACTGAGGGCAAACTGGTTTTTTTTTATCCATTTTTTTGCCGGTCATGCTGTGGAATTGAACCCAAGTTTCATTTTAAAGGCTCTGTGATAACTGGTCTCAGAAGCATTCAATGCATTATTAAAGGTTCTGTTAGTTACGTTGCTTTCCTGAAAGTAGGAAGGAGAGAGTAGACTCATTTCACATTGACTTTTTAACTTTTTTTTTTTTTTTGTAAAGTCCTAGTACAATCGTTTATTTATATTTAAAAAAAGTATTGTTCTTCTTAGCGTGCCGATGGCAAGCAGCGTGTAACAGAAACCCTCTCGGATCCGTGAGGGTGTTATTTTACATGGGGCGCGGGCGGCCGGTGTTGAGCGGATACGACTACAAGTCATAACTTATGACCTCTGTAGAAAATTTGCTAATTTATAATGAAATTAGTGTAATTTTGGTACAAAAATGTGAATTTCAAATTGCAATAACTTTTTTTTGTAATGTTATTGCAGTACCTATGTGCCCCTTTCGGATCGGACAGCCCAGAATTTGGATGAGAGTTTGGCACCTCCAGTAGCGTCCATCAGCTCCTGTATCGTGCAGGACACGATATTAAGTGTCCCATTGTTTGTAGGACAGCACCACATTTACACTCCAGGGCGGAGTCACCTGTTGCAGGTTTTCCTTGCTTCAACCTCCCCGGGTAAAAAAAGTATTAAACAAGATTCTGCGTTTAGAAAAGTTTTGAGGAACTATCCAGAATTATGCAATGCACAGACAAGCTGTTATTTAAAAAAACTCAGAGTTGTTAAACATAATGAACTAAATGCTTAATAACCTACAGTCAAACGATAATAATAATTGCTTAGATAATGTACTTGCGTGCTGCCTATGCAGATAAAATTGCACAAATGCACATGCGAGGACAAAATTGTAATTCATAGAAGCATTTGACTTAATCAGAAATGAGTAAGTTAAAATACAGCATTTTCGAGAGATATGTACAATTTTTTTTGCAACATTCGCTTCATAAAAAGCAAGTGGACATGAAAACCATGTTCTTAAAATAAAACATTATTTGAATTTCCTGATGAACGAATGAATTCAAATACAACAAATTATATTTGAATTCTTTAGAGATGTCGGGTTATAAATTCATTTGTGAATGACAAATAAAACAAATATAAATCAAAAACCAACTTGACCTTGACACCAATCAATGAATAAAATTGACAAACTTTTTGTTGGATATGAGGCTTTTGAATATGTATTTTGTATTTTTTTTTTGTAACGTGTGTTTTGTTTGTGCAGAACAAACAATTTTGTCTTTATTTGTCTTTCTTTTAAAAAACTTCCGTCTTGAAATAAACATAATTTGAATTCATTTTTTTTTTGTTTGTTTTTTTTTTTTAATATTGAATCCACTGTCAAGAGATGTCTAGATATAAATTCTTTTACGCAAGGCTGATCAAGGTGAACCCGTAGTAACTTCCCGAAGGTGTCATCCTCTTATTATCCGGGAAACTTCCTCCCATTATATACTATTACCTTGACATTGAAATGTCGCCATGTCGGTAACTGTGAGGAAACTATAGCCAACGCGACCTTGAAACCATTGAGACAGATTGCGAATTTCTCATTGTGTTTATAAAGATCCTAGTGTCATGCTAAATCTTCAAGTCGGTTGATTAGGTTTTTCAACATCGTACTGTGAACTTTTACTAATGAATTTGAAGGTCTGTACTGCTATCAACTATTACAAACACGTAAAACTGACAGTTTTTAAGACTGACATTCTGTCTTTATTGTTGGTGGAATAGTGGTATACACGGCTATACATCAAGCTATACATTTCCAGTATAAGCTGACCTCGCATTGCACGGAAATCCTATACATTGCGATGTCGGCATAAACTGGAAATGTATAGTTTGATGTGTAGCCGGGTGTACCTGCATGCTCGGTTCCTATAAACTAAAACGAATCGTTATGCTTAACAACGGTAACTTTTTTTATTGCCAAACTGGGAATATAGATTCGTAAGCTTATTTTATCTATGATAGCTACTTCCATACGGAGGATCTACTATGCAAAGCTATGAGATCTTGCTTAGATATTGGTAAAGATACAAGTTTCAATTTTAAAATTATAGGAATCAGCCAACAGTCTTTTTACAATTATTTTATCTGTGGCAGCCGACACTGAGCAACATCCTTATTGAAACGAGAATAAAGATCACTGCGATTTTAACGAAAATGTCAGTGGTAACAAACCAACAGCAACCGTAATGTAATGAAAATAAAGATCACTGAAATTTGAACGGACATGTCAGTGTCACTGACCCGCAACAACCCAACAGCAACCTTACTGTGACGAAAATAAAGATCAATCTGATCTTGACGGTGATGCAAAATCAGAGTTAAATATTATTTCGCTATTATTCTGCTACACTTCATTCTCTCTCTCATGATAAGGGAAATTCATTGTCCTTATCCCTAACCCATGTTACGGTTATGTCGAACTCAAACCTTGTCCCAAATTCCAAACCCAGCTTGTTATGGGATGCCCGACATTTCATAAGACATGACCGCTAATCCATTAGATTTTACCCATCTGTCATCGACCCCTACCATCACTTCACGCACTTGAGTACTCACTTATCAATGACAATCCATACTTTAAAATCTAAAATATTTTTAATATGCCCGATATCTCCAAGTTCCAAGTTCCCCAAAATGATTTTTCATACTTACATTCACAGGAGCACAGGAGCACGTGGCTAAGTAATAACAGCCGCACGGGTCGATCCATCAGGTTAAGCTATACTTGCCGGGGTTGGTCCGTGGATGGGTGACCATATTTACGTACCGAGACTCCTCCGTGCTTCGGAAAGCACGTTAAGCCGTTGGTCCCGGCTGTTATTGGTGGATCTTTGACAGTCGTTACGGGTCGTCAGAAGCCCGAAAGTCTGAAAACCAGTCTTGCCAAGGGCTATCGTATTACCCAGTTACTGGGTTGTGGAGGTCAGATAGGCAGTCGCTCCATGTAAAATACTGGTATTCTGGGTTTACTGGTTAGCTGCATCCGGTTAGACTGGAAGCCTACCACGACATAGTTGGGAAAAGGCTAGGCAGATGTCGACATTCATTCCCAACGTCCCCAAAACATAAAATTAATTATTTGTAAGGTTCACACTTGACCAATACTCATTATACTGACGTGTTCAAAAGTGTTAGAATAAAATAAGTATAGATACCTAGGTAAAATTACATTTTCTCCTTTTACCTATATTGATTTCGGTATCATCAACATAATAAAGGACTTTAAGCCCTCTATCTTTATAACTATTGCTTTATGAAGCCTATTGGTTTGATAGAGCTGAATAATACTCAACAAATGAATACCTTTGTTGAGTAAACTGTCTGTCAGGATTATGTTTGAACCTCTGTGGTAAATGCGAACTATTGTTTAATTATTGAGGGAGGAGCTCGTGGCTCGTGGCTGGCTTGGCTTCCAGTCTAACCAGATGCAGCTAACCAGTAAACCCAGACTACCAGTATTTTACATGGAGCGACTGCCTATCTGACCTCCACAACCCAGTAACTGGGTAACACGATACCCCTTGGTTACACTGGTTGTCAGACTTTCGGGCTTCTGACGACCGTAACGACAGTCAAAGATCCACCAATAACAGCCGGGACCAACGGCTTGACGTGCTTTCCTAGGCACGGAGGAGTCTCGGTATGTAAAGATGGTCACCCATCCACGGACCAACCTCGGCAAGCGTAGCTTAACCGACCGACCGAGATCGACCCGTGCGGCTGTTATTACTTGGCCACTACTTCCGTATCTTCAGCTGTTCCGTATACCTTAAGGTTACCCAGAGGAAAAATTAATACTTTATGATATTAATAACGTACTAATGGACACAATAGGACAGTTTCATCGATTTGTATTCTATATAAGCTTCCAACAATAATAATTAGTCATTAATCTTAAAGCCATTAGAATTCAAATCATAACATCACAATAGTACTACTTCCCATGGGGATAAGCAGAAACTACAGAACATAGCATGCCAAAAAATCAAATAGACTGGTAGAAGAAATAAACCGACTAAATATTAATGCCAAAATTAAAATTAACAATTTGATTTTGTAAATTGTAGTATGGGGGTGACATGATCCTAATTAAAAAAAAAAAATACTTTTACTTTTTTTTTTTTACTCTTTTATATATATTTTTTTTTATTAGTTCAAGTAGAGTTTCCCTGACCTTCAATCAATTAATAAACTCTGCCTATCGAAATATTATAGACTAGCTTTTGCCCGCGGCTTGCCCGCTTGGAGGTCGGAAATTTTCCCACGGGAACGTACTACCGGCATAAAAAGTATCCTATGTCCTATTCTAGGTCATGGTTTACCCCACTGCCAAATTTCATCCAAATCCGTTTGGCCGTTTTAGCGTAAAAGCGCAACAAACAAAAAAACTTACTTTCGCATTTATAATAATAGTGAGGATTCTATTAAGGATATTTCAGTCAAAATAAAATGTATCACGTTAAGTTTATTTACGTTTGCTAAAGAATAGGTGCTACTAAACCACGTAGCTTTAGTAGAAAAATAATTATTTGGTAACAATTAGAACGGCTGCTGATTGTTATTTGTAGTGAGAGTCACGTTTAAGTGATAAATGACGTCACTACATATTGTTTATTTTATGATCAGCAGAAAATGTACTTATATATATGTTATGGACCAAGTGATAAATACGGGCATTTTTCATAATGCCCGCGCATTATGAATAATGACAAGCTACTTAGGGCAAAATAATAAATTATAATTTGAACTTCCTTATTTATCACATTGCCTCGTCATTATAAATATTGCCCTGTGGTCTTTGGGCAATCTGATAATACACAGGTATTTTGCGCGGGGTGGGGGCTCGCATTTCGGAGCCGCGCCCGCTCCAGTCCGACCAGTCAGTTTTAACAACAGTTTAACATTTAATTATGGTAAAGTCATCATAGGTCAGCAGAGTGTCTATGAATGGAAATATTTTGTTTGATTTTAAATATTGATTCTGAAATGAAGAGATCCGTAGGAGAACCAAGGTAACCGACATGTCCGACATAGCCCGAAGTATTGCCAAACTTAAGTGGCAGAATGCCAACTTTCAAGTAGAGTTCAATTAAAATGAGTGAGTGTATTGAAGAGTGCTCAGTGAGTGAGTGTTTTTTTACTTTATCTTTATTGTGATGTAACCTAACTTAACTGTTTCCTTTTACAAAAGCGATTCGCTTCTGGCACATCGCCGTTCGCTGCCGCGACACGCTCGCTTCGCTCACTCGGCTCGTGCGTTGTTAGTCATACTCTAACCTAACCTAACCTATCGTAACCTAAGATTGAAATGTTTGACAAATGATAAATGTCCCAAACGTTTTGTGTTATTATAATAATCAGCATTACAATAATTCTAGCAAATGAAACGTTGTCATACAAAATTTGCTAATCGTTAGTTGTCAAAGTGAAACATCGGCGATACGTTGGCTGGCAAGTGATAATGTGCCAAGCAATTTTTGGCAAAAAGTCAGGATACCAGGCCTATGTCCAACAGTGGACGTCTTTCGGCTGAAATGATGATTGATTCTACGTTTGAAATTAAAATAATAGTATTAAAATCTGGTTTTAATTATACTGCCCCATAGGTGACTAGCATTATAAAAAATGCCCGGTCAATTTGATTATTTCAATAGTTGTTATCACATTGCCCTCTCATATTGGGCATTTTTCAAACTGCCCGGGCATTTTTCATAATGTCCTAATAATCACTTGGTCCATAACATATACATAAATCACGCCTTCTTTCCAGACTTTTATTTAGATATTATTTGATGTTTACATTTACTTTTTATTTCTGCTTGAGTACTTACAGTTCTAAATTTTTTTTTTTTTTCGTTGTTATAATGGCCTGTGCTAGCTGACATATGGCTAATAATTAGATTTATGTTTTTGTGTTCCGTAATGTGAATGACTGTGCTGCTGGGGAGTTTGTTGCGCCACTTCTTCTGCCCAGAAATTTATTAGAAAGTGGTGAAGGGTGGGCGTTTTGGGGGACTGTCTTATGTAATTATGACGTTCGAAAAGTGCTGATTCTCAGCCTAGTTTGAATAAATGACTTTTGATTTGATTTGAGTAGGCAGAAACTACAGATCGCCATCCTGATAATATGCTAGATTCTACCCCCGACTTCGTACGCGTGAAATTATCGCCCACCCGCCCTAATACTCAGTTTTCGCTTAGCGTTTTTTCTGATTTTTTTCCTTTTACTCGGCTCCTTAGGGTCATAGCGTGATGACTTGTTAAATAGGTAGCTAATCTTCCTCAAGAATCCTAATCTTAACTTCCTAACTAGTCCTAACTAATATTATAAATGCGAAAGTGAGTTTGTTTGTTACGCTTTCACGTTAAAACGGCTGAACGGATTTGGATGTGGCACAGGGGCAGACCATGACCTAGATTAGGACATAGAATACTTTTATCCCGATATTCTCAAAGCATCGAGACTAAGGCGGGTGAAACTGTGGGGCGCAGATAGGATATAAAATGCATAAAAATAAATTTGGTTGTTCCAGAGATTAGCGTGTTAAAACAAACAAAAAAACAAGTTCTTTAGCTTTATTAGTAGTACTGACATACATAAGTATTATTTTTACCGTGATTTATTAAGTAAGAGTAGCAAGGAAAATGATTTTACGACGGTATTATTATTCCCGCTAAGTATTTCCGTAAAACTATCTACCACTCAGAAAAATAGCTAAAAGTTTCGTTTTACTTAGTGAAAGTTATTTCCAAATAAATCAAATCTATCAGAATTATAAACTTCATTAGTTTCGACTAAAAGTCGCCAATTCAACTCGTAAGTTAAGTCTAAGACTTACTTAAATCTTAAAGTAAGTAATAACTTAGTCGCCGCTGAAGTTTGTAGGTCAAAAAGCTCTAAGTTAGCGACTTAGATAACTTTAAAAATCTCAAGATTTCAACGATGTTTAAGTAGCAACTGTAAGTTTTCAACTTAGGAGGATCCTCAAAGGTAACCCGTAAAATTTAAATATTCTCACGTTTTTTGCAATTTTCTGTTCATTGTCAGGTTGTATCCCTAGCCTTGTATGTTACAATAAATAATTTATAGAAAATATGATTTATATTTAAAAAAAAGTAATAAAAATTTAAACCCAACTACGACTAAAAAGGTATAAACAAGACACCACAGACAGACAAATTAAAAATCCGGAGTCACACGTGTTAGGGAACAGATTACGTGTGTCTCCGGATTTTTAATTTGTCTGTCTGTGGTGTCTTGTTTATACCTTTTTAGTCGTAGTTGGGTTTTAGTTTTTATTACTTTTTTTTTAAATTATTATTTCGGGGTTATAATATATATATATTTGAAATTTGTTCATTAAGCCCTTTCATTTGATACCCAACATGATACGATTAAACAATTTTTTTTTAAAGTTCCTGACTTTATGTCCTCTAGAGGGCGCCATTTTTAATTTAATGTGACGTCACATTGTCTTTAACCAGCGGACGATCAAGAGGCTTCCAACGATACCTCACTTGTCAAATTGTGATGAGTGGTTTAGAAGATATGAGGGAATAGATGAACATACATACATACATACATACATACCGGTCAAAATCATAACCCTCCTTTTTTCTTCGCCGTAGTCGGGTAAAAAGTTAGGCAGTGCCTCCGCTGCCTGTGTCGGCTCCCAAAAATAACACCATTGGGAACCGACAATGACATTACTGCCGAAAGCCGAGATTAAAAACATCGGCTGCCGTCACCGCCGGCTCCCATAATGGACACCGGCGGCGCGGCGTTTATAGAAACCCTTCCAGCATTCAGAACCCCAACTAACTAACCGTAACTAAAATATGTTTTTCTGCATATTCTAGTAGTTTTTGGCACTCACCGGCCGCTGCCGCGGCACCAATTCAGCAACCGACACCGGCAGCGGAGGCACTTCCAAAAACTTATCCTAACTATAATACTATAAATGCGAAAGTGAGTTTGTTTGTTTGTTACGCTTTCACGCTAAAACGGCTGAACGGATATGGATGAAATTTGGCACAGGGGTAGACCATGCCCTGGAATAGGACATAGGATACTTTTTTTTCCCGATTTTCCCACGGAATCGAGACCTACGCGGGTGAAACCGTGGGGCGCAGCTAGTGATAAATAAAATGTAGCGTGCTGAAATCTACACCTACTCAATTTAAAAGATGATAAGTTGTAGTCCCGCCTCAAAATATTTCAATACTCTCCTTGGTCTCGTAATCAAATCTGCCTTCCTTTTCCCAACTATGTTGGGGTCGGCTTCCAGTCTAACCGGATACAGCTTTATACCAGTATTTTATATGGAGCGACTGCCTATCTGACCTCCATAACCCAGTAACTGGGTAATACGATACCCCTTGGTAAGACTGGTTGTCAGACTTTCGGGCTTCTGACGTCCTGGAACGACTGTCAAAGATACACGAATGATAGCCGAGATCAATGGCTTAACGTGCTTTCCGAGGCACGGAGGAGTCTCGGTATGTAAAGATCCATCCATGGACTAACCCCGGCAAGCGTTGCTTAACCTGTTGGATCGACCCATGCGGCTGTTATTATTTAGCCATGAGCTCCTTGGTCTCGTAATAACATATCAATTAAAGATAAACAATACAATTATATCCATACATGTTGATAACAAATGATTCATTCCTTTAAAAATATGGAGTCTGTCACCGTAAAAGTAAAGAAGCCATGGGGCCAAGGCGAAACTCTTAAATGTCATTACCTTTTAAAGAAAAAACTTGTACAAAAAATAACGGCAGTTTCATAACAGCTTCCAAAACAGTATTTAAATACAAATTGGTTTTACTTTGAGAGCACTTTCTGTGACAAGGATTTCTGCTTAGATTTCGTAATGTGAACTAATTTTGTAAACAAATTAGTTTTTGCTGATGTTGCACTGGTTTTCTTTTAAGTTACAGAATAATATGTATGGTCTTAACTTTATTATAATAGAGATAAGAGATTATGAAAGAATATAATAATTTACTACTGTATATATTAAGTTACTAGCTGTGCCCCGCGGTTTCACCCGCGTAGATGTCGATCCCGTGGGAATATAGGGACAAAACGTATCCTATGTCCTATTCCAGGTCATGTCTACACGTGTGCTCATCCTCTCCTCTCTAAAGTAGGGAACGTCGCGGAGGCGCAGCGCCGGCGTCGAACGGTTCGCGTATTGCATTTTTATACTCGTGATATCTTCGAAATTAAATGTCCGATTCGAATGAATTAAAAATTATTTTACTGCTACATAAATATCCTTGATGTTAAAACTATTTATTTGAATAAGAATTAATATTATGTCGATAAAACTCCTTCGCAAATAATGCACTAACTTCGAAAAAATTTGATTACCATATAAAAGGTTATAGTGAGTCAATCTTAAAAGATAGACATATGCTGTCGCGGACTTTTTTTTATAACTTTTGAAGAGGAACAATTCCATCATACATGATATTTGCGTAACTTAAACCGTTTACGCAGCGCACGCAACGGAAGCTCTCAAAAAGGAATATTTTTTCCCGTTTTTGCAACATTTTTCATTTATGCTCCGCTCCTATTAGTCGTAGCGTGATGTTAATGTGCATGTGTCGTGCATTTATCGACTATCCAACACAAAAATAATTTTTCAATTCCAACCAGTAGTTCCTGAGATTAGCGCGTTCAAACAAACAAACAAACAAACAAACTCTTCAGCTTTATAATATTAGTATAGATTAACTGACACCTACATAAAGTGTATATATTCTATTGCTCCATCTAAGTAGATAGATAGATTAATGAAATATATTTTACTAGCTTTTACCCAAATATCCCACGGAAACGTACTACCGGGTTAAAAAGTAGCCTATGTCTTTCTTAAGGTCATGGTCTACCCATGTGTAAAATTTCACCGTTTAGCGTTTTAGCGTGAAAGCGTAGCAAACAAACTGACTTTCGCATTTATAATATTAGTTACGATTAGGATTGTATACCAAAATTGTAACAGTCTTAAAAACTTACAATTACCGAAAAATACTTAAAGTAATTTTATTATAATTTTGATAATTACATTTTGTCATTACTTCAAGACTTCTAATCTAACTTATATTATAAACGCGACAGTTTCTTAGTATGGATGTTTGTTACTCTTTCACGTAAAAACTACTGAATGGATTTGGATGAAATTTGGCAAACAGATAGTTTATTACCTGGATTAACATATAGGATACTTATAATCCCGATATTCCCACGGGATCGAGACTTACGCGGGTGAAACCGCGTGGCGCAGCTAGTGTTAAATATTGTTAAGAATGTTATTGTCCTTCAATTACCATAAACTGTGAGCTCATGCCGCCTATGATACAGGTTTATACTAGTACAGGCATCTAACATTATAATACCTTTGTAAATTATTTCTAAGATTTTATGTTATTATTTTACCAATTTTTAATACTGAATAATATTCTATTAAGTGTAATAGAATATTTATTCACTTACTTATTCTATTATTACGATGCTGTTATGGCACTTACGTCGCTCTAAAGGTCTAAAACTGGAAACAAACTAGATGAAGGCCTGCATGCACCACAAGTAATTAATATTTAATGTATTTAAAATAATGCCAACTAAATATATTTAAAAAATCGTTCGGCTTCTGTCAAATGTTTATAGATTATAGAGACAGAATGATATTTCAAATTATATGTTTAGCGCTAAACGAAGTTTGTGATTTGTGGTGCAAGTAGGCCTTAATCAATCTACGTCGATTGATAACGCTGATGGACGTCGATTGATGTCGGTGGTTGGTGGTGGTTGACGGTTGATTGGTAGAACTTTGTTTTTAGCGAAGCTTTTTATTAGGAGTCAAATTCTCGTAATTGATATTCTTAAATGTTCATAATAAGAGATGGTACCATGATCTTCAATTTTTGATAATATATTGAGATATTGATTAGATGGAAAGAGGCTTAGTAATAACAGCTACACGGTCGATCCATCAGGTTAAGCTACGCTTGGTCCGTGTATGGGTGATCATCTTTACATACCGAGACTGCTCCGTGCCTCGGAAAGCACGCTAAGCCGTTGGTCCCGGCTGTCATTCGTGGATCTTTGACAGTCATTACGGGTTGTCAGAAGCCCGAAAGTCTGAGACCCAGTCTTACCAAGGGATATCGTATTACCCAGTTACTAGGTTGTGGAGGTCAGATAGGCAGTCGCTCCATGTAAAATACTGATATTCAGCTGCATCCGGTTAGACTGGAAGCCGACCCCAACATAGTTGGGAAAAGGCTAGGCAGATTTATTTAGATTCGAGGGAAACTGGATTTCGAACATTTTCAGTACGAGAATCGGTTTTCAGATGGATAGACGATTATTTTGATCCGATATAAGGCAATCACAGTAACACACCAAAATAACAATTGAACAGATAACAAACACTAGATACAAGTAACTGATTATGTTCAAAGATTTAGATATCGCTTCTTATTTTTATCTCAACTGACCTTCAACTGCAAACATCAGTTCACTCATAATATCGATGAAGATTATTCAGTAGCTATCTGGAAAAAAGATTATCTTACAGATAGGCAATCTTCTGCGTGAGATCAATCAGGAAGATGATTGCCCTTGCCTCGTATGTATACATAGATAAAAACTTTTTACAAAAAAAAAAAACAACCGACTTCCAAAAAAACACTAAAAAAGTAAAAAGTTTTTATTTTTCACTTGTTAGTTGTGGTACCTACTCCACACAAATTCGAATACCACTACCTGGTATGTAAATAACAGTGAAGGAGTCAAACAATATATCGTCTACATACACTAAGGGGGAAAAATACATAATTGAATTAACTAACTAACGAAATTGAAGCTAACTCAAAAACAACGCACGCAAAGCTAATAAAATTTATATGGGACCGCCTCTGAAGCATGACCTACCAAACAAAAAAAGAATCATCAAAATCGATTCATAATTGGGGGAGAAATCGGGTAAAATACACAAAAAAAAATAAAAAAAGCATACAGACGAATTGAGAACCTCTTCCTTTTTGAAGAAGTCGGTTAAAAAGAGAAACAATTTTGTTAAAAAAAAGAATAGTAAATGTTAGTGCAAATGCCATATTTTATTTATTTTATTTTATTTTTAAAACCCCGTCGTTACTGGGCATAAAAAAATTCGTCGCTGTCAGTGGGAGAAGTGCCAAAAAGGCTGGCAACGGTTCCAACTTGTTGGATGGCATGATTTGATGACTTAAAAATTGGCGAGCCCTCTGGTCATGTGAAGAGTCTACTACGATCCATAAATTAACAAGTTAAATTAAATTAAAAGTTTAAAAAAACCCCCGACAAAAACAAAGCATCTAATAAACGTTTTTTTTTTTATGTATATATCTAAGAACACTCTCGATCAAGTCACCTTTCAAACTAAACCAAAAAAATCCAAATCGGTTCTGGCGTTTGGCAGCTAAGATAGCGCAGACACACACACAGATACAGACGTTAAACTTATAAAACCCCTCTTTTTCCGTCGGGGGTTAAAAATCATAACTGTCATTCTTTGACAGTTGTATGAAATGGCTATAACGTTCATCAAATTAACGTACACTACGTTAATTTGATAAACAATTAATGTTCCTGACTGCACCCGCTTTATGTCTATTCCTTGAAAGTCACAGATGAAACCTTGACACATTCACTTTCTATGCACATAATGTACCAAGGTTTCCCTTCAACAACTTGTTTACTACACAACTAGTTAACTTCACAGCAGGTAATAATATCGACAAAATTATTAATGTATGAAGCACCGAGGACCTCGTATGCTGTGATCTAGTTTCAAGCTTGATGTATGATTGAGGTCATACATTTAATCAATATAATGGAAATGAAGCCACGACCTTAAAAAGGTGGCTAGGACATACTGGCTGTATAAGGCGGAGGACAGGGTATTGGGACGCAACCTGGGAGAGGCCTATGTCCAGCAGTGGACTGCGATGGGCTGAGTTGATTGATTTAATTGATTTTGAAATAACCGCGCAAACAGAAAAAGGATTTTTTAACTAAATTCATAATTTCAAGTAACTGGGGCTGATTTCGGGGTCAACGGCCGCAGATAGCTACCTATCATACTTTAAATTAAAAGTTTATTAAAATATATATTATTTTTATCACCCTGTCCTGCGCCTTCCGCATCCAGTCTATCCCAGCCATCTTATTAAGTTCGACGGTCCATCTAGCTGGGAGGGGGAACCGATCACAATTCCGAATATTTTTTGTTCGAATTTCATTTTACCGAAAACTATAGACCGACGTCTTTTTTGCTATATTCATTATTTGAAATATTTTTAGATCATTGAAGTATCATGTATGTCATAGGTTTTACAGAGCTTGAACGATGCATAGGCCTGCTTGCATGCTGCATGCCTGCTGGTATAATGAATGTTCGGAAACATAATACTTCGAACAAATGTTATTTCGGTTAAGTGTAACTTCGGTAAAAAGTTTTTCGACCAAATAACACGTCGGAGTAATAAAAAAATCGAATTGATAATTAGGTCAACTGATACAGTGGCAGACGTGACTTCGATGAAGTAAAAAAAAACGAAACGATAATAGGTGAAATGAAATTCGGTTAAAAATTCTTCGAACTTATGATAGGTAACCAGCTGGGAGGCTTCCCACACTACGCTTTCCGAAACGCGGTCTCCATTCCGGGACTCGTCTGCTCCATCGGTCATCGGTCCTTTGACAAACATGGCTAGCCCACAGCCACTTCAGTTTGGATACTCTGCAAGCTATGTGTGTGTAACTCCGGTTCTATACTTACTCGGGTTATTTAACCTTGTATATTGTGATACATGCATAATGTATGTTATTTTTATTAATAGTTTCATGAGATACTATCGGGGTAAGGTTTTTAATGCGCTGCACGGTTTCATTTATGTGCCTCCGCTTTGAAATTGCTCATACAACTATGTATTTACATTATATATAAAATATAACGTACAATATCAACACGGATCTCACTTCATTGTAGACAAAATGTCATTATTTTTCATTAGTGTCCTACTTTTTTCTTAGTATTTTATCGTCCGTTTATTGACTGTAATAGATGCAAATTACTTGTGACAATGTCAAGGTCATGCTGCAAGGTCAATGTCCTTTTATACACTTGGTTAAATAAATATATATCATAAAAAAGATTAGAAAAAATTTGCCTACTGTATCTTTTAGCATCTTTATCAGCTTTATTTCGAGTCTGCTTCTTCTTTTTGACTCGACGGTACTTTGGTTGATTATTATAATACTTCCTATTACGCCTGTTGCCCGTGACTTTGTCTGCAATCCAGGATAAAAAGTAGCCTATGTCGTTCTTCAGGTCATGGTCTACCGATGTGTCAAATTTAATCCAATTCCGTTCAGCAGTTTTAACGTGAAAGCGTAACAAACAAACTCACTTTCGCATTTATAATATTACTAGCTTTTGGTCGCGGCTTCGCCCGCGTGGATGTCAGATATCGTCCCACGGGAACGTAGTACCGGGATACTTAAAAAATGCTGGGTTTCCTGTACAAACTTTTCTCCCCTATATCACCCCCTAAAGGATTATTTTTGAAACAAAACGTAGCCTATCATGTCCTTCCCCGGTATGCCATCTATCTCTTTACCAAATGTTCAGTAGTTTAGGCGTGAAAAGGTAACATACAGACAGACAGTACTAGGTTCCCCATTGATTGCAGCACCAGTGGCTTTTATTAGGTCTTGAAAGGTGCAAGTGAACGGGCACTTAGGATAATATAGCAAGTAGGGACATGGTCTGGTCAGAAGCACTACTTCGAGCGGCAAATCCGGCTTATTTGTGGAACCAAGTTTTTGTTACCCTAAAAACATTTACCTGTCATTACCTTACAAGTGGGGAAAAGTGTGCGGAGACAAACCCCCAATAAAAAGCGAGTCCTATGGCATGCGTTACATAAATCTCCCGCACCCCGCATACGAGCCCTATCGATCAATGAATATGAGCCTTTAGCAGTGCGATGAACCGGGGCGTAACTCCGCCGCCGCGAGAAATCGCGGCACCGCGGCCAGGGCTCCGGCAGGATCTCATGGCGGCATGGGGAGTGCGATTGTCGCAATCCAGTGCTGGGCACGCCACAATTACGGCGATAAATCCCCTCTTTGAGGAGTGGCTAGAGAGGCGCCACGGCGTCCTCACCTTCCGCCAGACGCAGGTCCTCACCGGACATGACAGCTTCGGGAGGTTTCTGTGTCGGCACCGCCATTCCCGCGATTGGCGACAATGACCTCTCGCGTCCGGTCTTGGTCCAGGCCATGGTACGGAGCGAGAGGGCATGGGAAGCCTTCACCTCCTTCTGCGAAGCAGTAATGCTCTCCTTCGCGAGCATTACTGCTTCGCAGAAGGAGGCGGAACGCGTGAGGGAGAGGAAAAGTTTGCGCCCTCACGCCCCTAACCGTCGCCACAAGAGACGCCTTGGGCGTCGGGAATCCCAGGCTGATTTATAGGCGCGGGCTTGCGGACGGTGAGCAATGGGAAGCTCGCCGTCCGATAAGGACCAGGCCCGGGCCGATGGCGCGTTGTGTTCCACGCGCGCCTCAAAGATATGTCAGTACAATTGGCGGGGTCCGCTAGGACCGATGCCTGCCAGGGTTGTGGAAAAGTCCGAAAGGGATACCGGGGGATCTTGGCAACAGGCAATTGAAGGAACTCGGGTGGGTTTTAGTGAGTAAAAGTCTGACACGCCCCTCCGCACCGCCCAGAGCGGAAGAAGTAATTGGATGATTTCACACCAACAAAAACAAAAAAAACTGCGTTGAAAATAAAGTGCGTGAAAAAATATCGCCCATCTACGTACGATGGGTTACTGCCCCTGACTGCCACACTGCAGGGCAAAGACCTGAGATCACTGTGCTTGTCCTGTTCAATATATTAACAACCTAAAGTACCTACGTAAGACAGGTGACGTCATAATAATAACGACCGATTGTTTATAGCATGGATAGAGTCGTTATAGAACATTTCATACACCTGTTTTGAAAGGACAATAACAAATTGTCATTATATTGTACTTTAGGTTAGTAATACCTACTCCTTTGGACTCGTGGTTGCAAGCGCGACTGCTGGCGTCCTGAGTTCGATTCCCGGATCGGGCAAAGTGGGTATTTCCATCACGAATTTCTTAATAACAGCTCTGAGTTTGGAAGTTGGCGGTGTGATACCCCCTTTCCTCGGAAAGCACGTTAAGCCATTGGCCCTGCGTCTGATCTCTCTCCGTTCGTGTCAGATTGCCGTCCCATCGGACTATGAGAGTGAAGGGCAATATAATGCACCTGTGTCTGCGCACACGCTTGTGCACTATAATGTCTCCCGTGCCGTAGGTTAGTGTCCGCTGAGATTGGTCGCCATGGCCGAAATTCGATCTGGTGGACTATTATAATGAATAGGATAAGCAAATTGTTTACTTTTATTTAGCTTTTCACGTAGGGATAGAGAACATAAAAAAAAAAATTGAATGAAGTATATTCCAGCCTTTATACATGTAAATACTAAATTAGTGATTAGGTACTTAAGAAAATTCTAAAATTTTCTTACAAAATTATCATGGAAAGCTTTCAGTCTATGAAAAGCAATTATAAACGTTGATAACTTGATACCAATGTTTTTTATCTAAAAGCGGCTCTAAAATAAATAAAAAATTCTGAATATTAAGAAAAAAAAAAAAAAAAAATTCGTTTAAAAATAAATAATAATTTAGGTGAGGGTATCATGTTTCTTTTTTGATGCCGCCAATATTCTTTCTCGCAACGTCCATTACAAGTGAGATAGAAAATAAATTGATATAATATTGGGGAATTATTTCTGACTGATACCCTCTGGCAGTAATTAAGCCTCGAGTTTCGGAAACGGGATTTTTGGGAAATCGGTACCCTCAGCCTATTTTCCGACAATCCCGTGGGTGCTAGATTAATAATTTGACGACACGGTTGGCGCAGTGGCTGAGCGATGGACTGCTGCGCAACGTGCCATGGGTTCGATTCCCGCACGGAACAAATATTTGTATGATCTGCAAGTAGTTGTTCCGGGTCTATGTGAGTTTCTATGTTTGTAAACGCACCCACGATACAGGAAGAAATTCCTAGTGTGGGGCAACGTTTAAAAAAAAAAAAAAAAAAAAAATTTTTATAATAATACATGGTAGCGAACTACGAGGAAAAATGTGGTTAAGGAAGATTCGTTAATGTAGCCCGCGAAATTCATTTCATTTTTCTTACGTTTATTGCAATTTGCAGTTAAGGTGAGTTGAACGTTGATCAACATATGAATCGCTGCCGGAACAAATATGTATGTAGTATTTATAGTAATTACAATCATCAATACAACTACCTAAGTTAGCATTGGCATCAAATGTACAATGACTTATTTCATGAAAAAGTTATTCAATAGGGTAATTTGAACATATACAGGGTGTTAGGGTAGACACCGTTATCCTTGAAACTAGTGGTTTGGTGTCATCTATAATATACTTTTTCTAAGGGACCAAATTTGAAATCGCCAAAAAAAAATCAGCTGTTCCATACAGTTGTGTTCACTTAAATCGACAAAATGTATGGAACAGACGCAGATTTTTTTTTTGCGATTTCAAAGTTGGATTCGAAAAAGTATATTATAGATGACACCAAATGACTAGTTTCAAGAATACCGGTGTCTACCCTAATACCCAGAAGAAGTTGTATTGATGATTATAATTTTGCTAATACATATTTGTTATATAGACATGCAAATAGCAAAAAATGTAAAAAAAAAATGAATTTCGCGGTCTATTTTGGCCACACTGGCGCATTCCCCTTAAAATATTGGTTTAAATGAAATCAAATTATTTTTATTTCAGGAATAAAGCAAAATGTACACAAGGTTACTAAAATATGAATGTTACATTACATTCATCAAAGGGCTTTTCTGCCTTTGTTGTAATGTAATGTAACATTGATTGTTACATTACATTACAACAAAGGCAGAAAAGCCTTTTGGTTGTTTTTTTTTTGGCAGTGGCTTTCCATTGTCTAAAAAAAAACTTTAGTAGGTTTTGTATAGCACAGGAGGATTAATATTAAACGCCTGAAACGAAGGATTATTTAAAACACAATGAGGCAAAGCTTCAGAAATTAAACTACCCGCAAATTGAATGTTAGGTTTTCAAGTCATTTTCTTCGTTTACTTTTACCTTCAATGTTAAAATATACCTTAATAAAATAAGTTCATTTATTCAATTTCGTATTGTGAGAATAATGCAGGTATTAAAGAGTTAGTGAAAACAGTTTTCGTGAAATAATATTTGCACAGTTTCATTTACCCTTTGACTTTGAAGCTACTGCATTGCACGAAACGTAATATTTACTAACCGACTGGAATTAAAAGGCCATGTAAGACTTAATTTTAGTTTAGCATGGACTTTATGCTCAACTTAGGGCCGCAACGACAGACCGTTGCTTTTAGCGCAGTTTATAATTTCTGGGCCAGCAATAGAAAACTAAGCTGCGGAACCCGGGACTACAGGAACTACGGGAATCCCAAAAAGGGATTTTCGCTCAGTTACATTTTGTATTTTCATACAATCTATTAAAATCATGTTGTGCATCACTTCAGAACGGCTGGACCGACAGCAATTTATTGTGTTAAAATTTTCGTAATAATCCGAATCAGGTTAATACGGAATTAAAAAATTGAAAAGTTGCCGGGTAAATTGGAAAAGGGAAAAAAATAATGTTTTTCTTTTTCTTCGTTTCTTTATTATATACTACGAACTAGTACCTACTACATACACACCCACACTACACATACCCACCACACTACACACCATACACATGACACTATACACCACATACAAACACACACACACTACTACTTACTGGATAATAAGTATATTATAAAGAAACCTGCACGAAAATGGAGAAATATTTCAAATAATCCTGAAATATTTTTCTTTCCCCAGCGGCCGTCAATTCTGTTTTGTCGCACGATAACTTGATTATACTCGCTCACCGATACGGTCTCGTTCATCTGTTCGATCTCGCTCCCTGTCAATACGTCGAAAAACTTTTTATAGAAACGAAATTCGTGTAATTGCGGAGTTTTGTTATGTAAAAGCTGCCTACTGCCTTCATTTTACCCTGAATTATCCTTCCAGCTGCGGAGTCTCTTTACAACTTCAAATATTTAAACTTGTTATCATCCTCTGCCTAGTCTTTTCCCAACGATGTTGGGGTCGACTTCTAGTCTAACCGGATGAAGCTGAATACGAGTATAATACATGGAGGGACTGCGCTGACCTTCAAAACCCATTTATTATGTAACATATCCCTTGGTAAGACTGGTTTTCAGACTTTAGGGCTTCTGACGACCCGTAACGACTGCCCTACGAATGACAACCGTGGCCAACGTCTGTTACGTAAAGATGGTCACCCATACACGGACCGACCACGGCAAGCAACTTGATAGAATGAAAAAAAAATAGGGCGTTTCTAATGCCACATAAAGGTTGTTGTAAAAAGAGCGAGATTTCCACCTTTCGTCAGTCAAGATTGTGAGTACCTGGTAGAAAACTGACTGGATCAAAAATATCTTAGTTCCAGAAACGATATTATTCCTTTAACAACGGGTCTAGATATTTTTTTTCGGAAAATAATAAAGCTTCCGAAAAACAAATTAACTTCCAGCGATCTGTGGTTGACTGTACTACTATCTAAGCTGTGTTAAAATGATTTACCGACAAAAAAAACCAAATTTCTGCTAAAATAATCGTTTTCTTAAATCAAATCAAATCCATTTATTCGCAAATGTAGGTTTACAATTTATATGGTCTTACCAAGAAAAAAAAAAAAATCATTGATGATGTCGTTAAGCTCTATATAAACCAGTTTAATTTCATTAAATGGATAAATAATAATTTTTTTAACCCTCAATTTTAATGAAAATAACTACCTACCGGTAGTTGCATTCGGGTGCAGAGGTGAAAAACTGGGTGAAATAGGTTAGGTTAGGTTAGAACTGTGACGCGCGAGCTAAGCGAGCGCTACTTCCAAGTTACTCGCAGAATTTTTTTCACCATTTTCTAATCTGGGTTTTGTGATGAAAAATTACTAACTGTAGTTTTCGTTAAAACGCAATTTAAGCTGGTGGAAAAATATTACGTCAGCTAATGTTATATTATTTTATTCGGTCGTTTCTTTATTTATATTCGCATATAAGTTGTGGGGAAAATTAGTATTTAAGCAGTAAATTTCATATTTTGGGTATGCTCATAATATGTTAATTTTTTTTCGGAGCTTTTATTACCCTTTTTTATCCCATTTCTATTATTATTTCTGAGAAATTGAAACACGTTTATTTCGATGAAAGATTTTATCGAAATAAACGTGTCAAATCACTTGATTTGACAGAAGTGACGTTATCTTTTGTTTTGTTTAAGTAATCTGACAGTATTTTTTGAGTGTTTACCATGATCTTATCAATCAGGTGTAGTTGAGAGAAGTTAAACTGGATATCGCAAAGGGTGGATCATGCTTATGAAGAGATTTACTCAGATGATATCATGATGACGAGACCTGTTTTATCTGGATGATGTTATAAGATTAAGGCGATCAGCTCAAATAAAGTTTTGTTGTGGTAGTAGAGTAATAACCATGTGCGCAATTGAAGTGTCGGCAAATATCTTTTTTTAATTGTAAGTAGATGTAGTCTGCTACATCAACACTACACTTTTTAAAATGTTAATTGTACTCACTTATGTAATATTATTATTTACTATTATGAATGTTTTATTTGAGAGTAAGTAGTATCTACTTCATTATAACTTTACAATTATTATTTTTATCTAACTTAACTTGTTTGCAGGCTTCAGATAGAAAACCCCACAATGTTTTAATTATTATTCTTTTAAAATGAAAATTTTTTTTTCAATTGTTCTATCATCTCTATCTGTGATTTATTAAAACTTGAAAGAAATTTTCTTTTGAATGCTGAAAGAAATGTAAATGAAGCCTAGAGGTACAGTCTGTGTACCGTCAGCGACAAAAGTCTATGAACAATGCTACTTTTACACAAAATTGTTCGTGAAATTGTATGCCAGCATTTTTTTTAAATTTCTAGGAGAGTATGCTTTTAATTTAACTTCCGTTCCTATTTTAATTAAATAATATAGCTCAATTATGATTAAGGAAAAAGGTAAAAGGAGGAAGATTTCGGAAGAAGGCGTGAGTATTGGCTCCATTAGTGTCTAAAACAAGCTGAGCAATCAGAACCGAATACGTGAGTAAAACCGTCAATGATATTCATGTCATTTACGGTTCGATATTAACTTGTTTCACGAAGGTTATAGTATAAAACTGCTGCTTTTGAGACCGCATTTATCGCATTTTGGGGATAGGTTCTTTCAATTTACCACTGAATGCTACTAGCATTAATTTAATTTGATTTTCCTATATTTTTTAATTGCGAGCTCTCTTTGTCTGTCAGTGTACATTTAAAAGTCAATGTCAAAAGTTGGTCTTGGAGCATTGGTGTATTTTTTAAGCACCCTGTATTTTTATCGCTCGTTGTAAAAAATACAGGATCCTTTTTTTGCAAAACGGATCGGGTTGGGATGCTTTTTCAAAAAACAAAAAAAAAACCTTTATTTTTCTCCAAAATCAAGGCCATATAAAATTTAATTTCGTGTGTGATGAATTGATGATATTTCACGAAGTCAACTTATTATGATTATACAGGTATTTTACACGCATTCATGAGATTATACTCACTATTATTTATGCTAACACGTGGTGACCTGGCGACCAGGTGAAGTAGCTAAATTCGAAGGCCGTTTGTCCACCGCCACGTCAACGGGACGTCAACGAGTACGAGATGACGGCGCTGAAGTAGCGGAACATACATTTATTATACACGTGGCGTGGTCGCTACGCACCCGCAGCGAGCGTGTTGCACAATCCGCAAACATCACTTAGCACGCACTTAGGCTAAGCGTTATTCCTAGCACTGTCACACAGGTGATAAATTACCAGATAAAGGAACATAAATATCTAAGTCAAATCACGAGCCGAGATTAAGTAACATTAAGTACCGTATATACATAGATCTCGGCCTAAATAACTGAGCTTAATACGACTCCATTCCAATCCATATTATCTTTAAAGCTGTCCCTTATATGTATACGTTTCACATAATTAAGGATCTTCCATACAGGCGCGACTAGTCGCGCGACGCGACGCCGCCGCATTGTTCGCCGTGAAGTTTTATCAGAAATTGTTTTGTAAAAGTCGCGTCGCGCTTTCGCGTCACGCCTGTTTGTGGTGGTCATTATTTCGAAACTTGGAAACATTTTACGTACATCGCCTGAGACCTAAATAAGTTAGATTTCCCTGTCTGGACAAATTGCCAGTTATATTCGGATATCTCAATCTCAAGAGGGAAAAACCTCGGTTTCCTTAGATGATATACTACCCGCAAATATGATTTACGTGCCTGATTGTCGGGCTTATTTATTTCTTTGCCTGGTTGAGTTACCTAAGGAGGCTTCTAGGCCACAATTTGTATACCACTCATAACAAAAAACTTTTTTGTGAAAAATAACTTTAATTTCAGAATTCTGTGGCAAAAAATGAAAATCAAAGACCGACTTCCGGAATTTTTTATTTTTTATTTATTCATTTAATTCAGATACAGTGATCCATATTTTTGTTAGTAGGTACACTTAAGAATTATGTTAGTAACCAATCATACTATTATAACAAAAATTTAATATTATAAATTATCAATAATATTATAAAATCAGGAAATTAATTAAAATATTTAAATTCAATACACGATATAATCATATAAAAAAAAAAAAAAAAAATTTAACAAACAAAAAATTTTTTATACCACATCAGTTGCTGTACTTTTTTACATGCAACTGTACACAGTGCCACAATATTGGGCAGTCTATTCTGCCAGCCACAACGCTAAGAATGCTGTTGCCACTGCCGCGGGTACGACTTAGCAACGATGCAGCACTCTTCCTGAGGATGGCATGGAAGCCATCAATACGCGCGTCGGCAAACATGCCAGACGCACTGCAGTGCCTCGGCAGCCGCATCAACATTCTAAAGGCATTGTTGTACTGCACGCGCAGGGCAATTAAAGTTGTTTTTCACTTTTTTGTGTTTTTTTTGGAAGTCGGTTGTTTTTTTTGTAAAAAGTTTTTATTTTTCACTTTTTAGTTGTGGTACCTACCCCACACAAATTTGAATATCCTGCTTTGTAACGGTGACGGAGTCAAACGATATAATTATCGTCTACAGACACTAAGTTGTAAAAAATACGTAATATTGAAGCTAAATCAAAAACTACGCAAGCAAAATTAATAAAATTTATATGGGACCACCTCTGAAGCATGACCTACCAAACAAAACAAGAATCATCAAAATGAATTCATAATTGGTGGAGCAATCGTAACATATACAGGGTGCAAAAAAAAACTGCTGTTCCATACATTTTGTCGATTTAAGTGAACACAAATGTATGGAACAGCAGATTTTTTTTTCGCGATTTCAATGTTGGTCCCTTAGAAAAAGTATATTATAAATGAAACCAAACTACTAGTTTCAAGGATAACGGTGTCTACCCTAACACCCTGTATACAAAAAAAAAAAAAACATACAGACGAATGGAGAACCTCCTCCTTTTTGAAGAAGTCGGTTAAAAATACATAATTTATGTAGCCTGTCGGTATAGTTGTTCAGATTGCCGATGGGGCCGAAACTGGAGTGGCGACTGCGTACCGGAAGACATAGCGTAAGAAGACCTCCCGCAAGGTGAACCGACGGCCTGGTGAAAGCCGCGGGAATGCGCTGGATGCGAAAAGCACAGAAGCGGTCGAAGTGGCAGTGCTCGAGGGAGCCCTACGTCCAGCAGTGGACGTCTTTCGGCTGATTTATCTACCTAGTGTGTTGAAAAGATTGGTGGTAAAATAATTGTTTTGCTTCATTCTGTTTTCTTTTGTTTGCAGATATCCAAAATGGCGAAGACGAAAGAGTTGATGGAGATAGACAACTTTAAGTCCACGTAAGTTTTGGAATACTTCATATACACTTTAAGGTCTACTTACTCTATTGAATATACAGGGTGTTAGGGTAAATACCGTTATCCCTGAAACCAGTGGTTTGGTTTTATTTTATATAACGTAAAATCAATGGAAAATAATTACAACTTTTTTTTTAAGAAAACCTCATTTTACCACAAGATTATTTCATCCTTTCACCCTATGCGCTAGGGCAAAGAACTTGCGTCTTAGCAAAAACGTTAACAACAAACGTTGTTCCTCTGTCATCTATTTTTATATTAAGTCAACTACCCATGGTTTGAGTGATAACGGTGTTTACCCTTACACCCTGTATACATAAACTCACGCCTTCTTTCCGCCTACCCCAGGCAGAAACTACAGAACGCCACATGCTATGATCCTTATATACTACTTATATATATGATCATGCTCCTTTTGTTTCGTTTATGTTCATACATCTCGTCATACACACGGACGCCGGTTGCGTATTTTAGTACTACGCACCTGTTCTTTCTGTAGAACATGACCAATAAGGTCGTAACTTCCTTCCAGGGCGTCCTTCCACTCATGTGGAAACGCCTTGTAAATACCTACTTACAAGAAATAAATATTTAAAGGCTGGTTTTTTTACAGTCTGATATCTTCAAGCTGAGGTATAATTATTGCGGTTTACCAGCTTTTATACATGTATAACTGTCATATTTAATCTTCAGTAAGTTAACTGACTATTGAAAACAACCAGCCGAGTGTGAGTCGGACTCGCACACAAAGGGTTCCGTACCGTATTAGGATCGATAAAACAACGCCGAAAAAACACGTTTCTTGTATGTATATAACACAAATTATTATTATTTTTTTCATTTTCATTAAATACAATTTTTTTTTTTTAATATTAGAATATAATTATCTTTTATTCATTTTCTTTCTTATAGATAAGAAAGAAAGATCTATTTACATTTTTAAATATTTTTTTATTTTTATTAATTATTGAAAAGAAGCAATAGAAAAAATACAACAATCTAGGAAAATTTCAACTGTCTACCTATTACGGTTCATGAGATACAGCCCGCTGACAGACAGACGGATGGACGGACAGCGGAGGCTTAGTAATAGGAACTCTATTCTCGTTTGACACACTTCGGGTACGGAACCCTAAAAATCAGCCCAAACGTACCTGTTTCTGGTTTTTACATTGAAGAAATAATAATAAACCCGCGTCAGCTGGTTTTAACAACATAATTAGAACCTTGTCAATTAAAATTCCATAGACACTTTTTTCAATGGAAGATTCTCAAGGCAAAGAAAACAATACTTTATGAAACCCGTGTGAAAATGCTCCATGACGTCATCAGCTCGGCAACATCGTTCATTCTGGTTTCATTATTGATTTTTATCTACGATTTGGAATGGGCAACTAGCTTCAACTTTTTGACTAACTGACCGACTCTTTGACAATTCAAAAGTGCCTGTAAATGGTTTAATTGAAATAAATGCTTTGAGTTTGAGTTTGAGTTTGATAAAAAAAGGAGCCATTTTGAGCTGAATAGATATGTCGTTTATAAAATTAATGCAATAAAGTTTACGTGAAATGATTAATGATCATGATGATAATTATCATTTGGCAACCACATAGGTAATTTAAAATTGTTAAGTACTTAATTGATTCCTAACTATATTTTTATTTAAAAATATATATTTTATAGGTACTTTTTGCTATGCCCTACGAGTCCGTAATCGTACCTTAGCCTTAGTAAATAAAGTTATGAACATGAAAAAGTTTCAGAATTATAATTAAACATCAAACTAAGTAATAATATTTCCCGAAACCATTTTCCCAGTTTTACCACTTTTCCAACCGTGAGTGTCGTGAAACTTAAGGCTCCCGCAGACCAGCGCGACGCGACACACCGGTAGAAAAATTTCCATGAAGTTTTCATAGAAATTGTTCCACCAGTATTAGTGTCGCGCCGTTGAGTCACGCCGTCGGTCGAGTCACGCCATAGCGTCGCGCCTGTCTGCGAGAGCCTTTAACAATATCATAAATAGTCTAAAAATAAGTAGTAGGATCCTCCTTTCAGTTTGTATACATACTACGATTGTGGGCTAAAAAATTCTGGTAAAAAATTTGAAAATTTCATGTAATTGGGAACTCCAATTCAATCAGTGTAATTGAACGGCCTCCTAAGCTAAGACATTTAGGCATGTCACAAATGTTTGCCCAAACCCACGAAATCCCATCGAAACTAAATAAAACCTTCAATTTATAAATGTGCAAACAAGTCAGTGATGCATATCAACAATAGAAATTAAGTCCAAAGGTTTTCATTGACTGGTTGATGAAAAACCCGTTCCGTACCATTGGGCATCACATCAACAAGGTCGCTACTGAGAGAGATATTTGTGGATCACTTGCGTAGTTTGTGACGCATTTCTAAGTGTCAAAACTCGGCCCTGGTCGATGGCGTGTCGTGTTCCACGCGCACCTCAAAGATATGTCAGCACACCTGACGGGGTCCGTTAGGACCGATGCCTGCCAGGGTTGCGGAATAGTCCGAAAGGGATACCGGGACCCTGGCAACAGGCAACTGAAGGAACACGGGTGGGTTTTAGTCAGTAAAAGTCTGACACGCCCTTCCGCTCCACCCAGAGCGGGAGAAGTCATTTGATGATTTCCCACCCACAAAAAAATAAATAAAAAGGTGGCAGAACTCGTAGCAAGTTTGCATAAGAATGAGGAACTTTGGAAACTAAAATGCCTCGTCGGTCGCAAGCGCTATTACTGAGCATGATGCCTGGGTTCGATGCCCGAAAGTATTGTTGGGAGTTTCCATTAGAAATTTCTTAGTAGCAGCCCGGTGTTGGGATTTTTGTTCGGTTGATGGCAATAGGGTCGCCCCCTATTACATGGGACTTAAAACATAACTGCCGAAATATGGGTGTACTATAGGTACACCTCTGCCTAACCCTTAGCGAGTTATTACAGTCGTGTTGTTATGTTGTTGAAACGTTGTTGTTGTTGTTAGATTTAGGAACTGAAATACACGTGTGGGTTGTCATTACTCTGTTGAAGTATCGATTTGTAGATGACGACTCCTTTTTATTTTTTTATTTAACTTTTACACACAGTTCTTAACCAAACAACTAACAAAATAAAAATAGTAACTAACAGAAGATTTTTGACTAATCTGGTTTCTTAATTGAGAATTTGAAGTCGAGAACTCGTCAAACTCTAGCATTATCTGAAGTAATTCAAAATCGCTTACGTAATTTTCCAAAAAAATAAAAAGAATTTCTAGCCCTTATTGAAATAATCAGTTCTCAGTTTCAAATTCTACTTAAAGAAACAGGTCGTCAGGAAAGCTGTAATTTCATTTATGTCTTATGAAACAAAATATTATTATCCTTTCACACACTATATTATATTTATACTTTCCATTTTGCACAATATTCCGAGCAGATTTTAGATGTTCACGGTCAAAAACCTTCTAATACATCATCACAACGAATTTTTTTCTTATCGAAATAATATTATTGCTTTGTTATCCATGCTAGATCGCAATCTCCCTCTTCTATAATAATTATTTTTTGTCTCCTCAGAGCGGACCTGACCAGTAATCCAGGATTCCAATCTTCACTTAGCATAGCTTCGAAGAACGTGGATGAAAAGCCGTACAACCCGTTCGAGCATCGAACTGTAGAACATCCTAATTCGTAAGTACAGACCTACGTTTTACTATAGATAACTCATTTTTGATGGCCTTATGAAAGAAAGAAAGAAAATAAATTTATTTGACCCAGGTAAGGCACACAATATTTATACAAAAAACAAACAAAGAACATAAAAAAATAGTATTGTGCGCCTCACGGCTGCGCCAAACAGGCCCAGTTGAGCATGCATGCCAGACAACTAGTGCCTGACGCTGGTTTTCAACTGGACCTTATGTTACGAGGACGTCTTACGGATGTAAATCAGTTTTATAGTATGTGTAGGTGTTTAAATATAAAATAGATAGATATGTGTAGCAAATAATAATAATAAACTCGATTAGATATTTTGATAAAAATAATTATACATATTTATAAAGTGGTATTTAAGAAAAAGAAGCAGAGTGATATTATGGTTGCACAAGAAAACAATGGACTGTCGTCAATAAATAATAGGTATACCTTATTTATAACAAAGAAATATTAATATTAGCCATGTCTAGCTTCCGCTGCGCATCTATGAGGTACTGCCGTAGGCGTCTCCCAAATGTGTCGATCGTTTTTATTGATCGAATAGGTGGTGGCAGGTTATTTCACACTTTAGCCGGGCCTTTCATTTAGTTTCACACTTTCAATTTCATTTTAATGTATCCATGACAATTTCTATATTAAGTATACAATTTAAACAAATTACAATTTCATTATTAACATTTTAAATAAAATATACAATATCTAAGTCTAGCAATATGTACAAAGGGAAAAAAAATTATAAAAAGGAAGGACTCATAGGGCGTCAAAAAATTCTTCCGCATCGCTGTCAGTGGGAAAAGTGCCCAAAAGGCTGGCAGCATTGCCACTTTGGATGGCAATGCTGATTCTTTGACCTAGAAATTGGCCAGCCCTCTGGTCACGTGAAGAGTCGACCAATCGCTGGGCGATGTCCCGAAATATTCGATGAGCACTGGGACCCCACGGCCCTAGTGTAAGATATAAGATAAGATATTTGCGCCGTTTGAGGTTTTCTGCACCTGTAGTTTCACACTAATATACATAATTATGTATTATACATATGTTATCAAACGAAGGGCGTTCCCATTTCCTGCAATAGAATAGCGTCTATACATCCTAAAAAAAAATTTAACCATTCAAAAAAAAATTTTATTTTTATAAGTAACAAAACATTCACAAAACATATTAAATTGATAGGTAAAAGAAACTCTCTATACATGCACGGATATAGGCCTGTAATCTACCACGCGGGCTACCAGTACGGGTTGGTATATTTTATGTCACATGAACTTTATACAAGGCGGAGAAGCCAATACGACAAAAAATAAAACTCCGTATATCTAATGACGTTCTCGGTCTACATACAAACAAATCAAACATATCCAATAGTTTAGTTACGATAGCTAGTCAAAGATCGGCAAACCCCATAGTCGGCCCATCACTACTATTTAGTTTGTTTGAAAAAACGACGTTTTTAATTTCCATGTTAGGATGTATTTGATAGTTCTAAAATACTCTTATGCCTGTATTGCCAGTGTTTTCATTTATTGTTGTATTGTCGTCTCCACATTGTATATTAGATTCATTTTCATATTTGTATGCGCTGGTTCACATTCACATTCTAATATGAACATTAACTTTTACAAAAAAAGTTCACATTCTTCTGAGACGCTTACTTTATCTACTTACGAAAGAAAACTCAAAGTGCAGTCTTTGACTCTTGCTCTAAGAGCAGACCAAATGAAGAACTTTACAAAATCTTAGTCTAAATTAAAAGTATTCAATGAAGATTGTCAAAAAGGTGAATAATTGTTAAGTGCGGAAACAAAAAATTAATGTACAAAATAAAGAAGCTCAATGCGAATATCTTAATAACCCAAAATCTTACCAAATGCGAATGCTAATTTAGTACATTATTCAAACCATGTCATAACATCCGTTATTCTTCCCCGGAATTAAAAAAGGGATGAGAAATGCGACCTCATTGATAGGCCGGGATAATGTGGCCTTAAGAACGGTCAGAAGAATGTTGAAAAGTGTCCTGATTAATTTTTGAAACATAGGTACAATTTTCACATACAGTACATAAAGGTTGAAGATTTTCAGCCCGATGATGAAACACTGACAGTATGACATGACGAAATTATAAGGGTTCCGTTTTTACCATTTGGTTAAGGAACTCATAATTATGCAAACTTGCTCATAAAACTGGGTTGTTTTTGAGTTAAGGCACTTTTATTTTTATTCAAGCGAAAGCTGTTGATTGCGAGAAAACTCAATCTGGACGAAAAACTTTTTTTTTCTTAAACGCTTATGATCGTAGTAAGTATATTATCAAATCAAAAACATGCTCCCTCCCCCCTGGTCCTCCGGCCACACGCGCCACAACCACACCACAACGACAACACGTGTTCGGGCGAAGTTTGTATGAAAATTAATAGTTTATTCACGCAGACCACATTTTGCCATCAAAATCAACCGTGATGAAGCATGTCAGCAATACCGACCACGTCGCAGCCACAACTCAACCACAACTATCTGTCTGACTGCAAATGATTAAAAATAAAGGCATTATTTTGTGTCTATAAGTTAATGTAGGTCTTTTAAGCAATATTGAGACAAATTCTCAGAATACCGTAGGCAATGTCAAAATATTGAACATTCAATCAACGAATAAAAGATGTTTATACCGTCCTTAATTAGCATACAATTATTAACTTTAAGTAAACGTGAGGCCAAGAAGACGTAAATTGACTCAACAAAAGAAAATAAGGTGATACGCAAATTACTCGAAATTCTGTACTTGGTATATTATGATATAACAATATTATGTACTTTTGTAAATATTATCCACGCTTTTGTAAAATCAGCATGTCTTATTTCAAAAAAAAATTTCGACTCTAATATGTATCTTATGAGAAAATATCTCAAGAAACTTTTGTATCGTAAATCATTCCACAGACATTCTTTTGTTACCAGAATATAAAAGGCTAGAACTAATTTAAAGTGTCATCTTTGTTATAATAAAAAGATTTAAAAAATTAAAAGATCAATGTCATTAAACCATACTGCCAACACATAATAATGACAAGCCCAAAATAATGACACGAACGTGAGTAATAAACATAAAAGGTGAAGCCAAAAATTAAAAATCGTGTGTAATTTTTTCATTACAAGCACGTTTTTGTAATCAATCTCTTTCAAAGAATCGCAATTTGCGCACTTATCCTATACTATTAAATGAACAATATTTATATAATATAGGTATATACATTATAGGTATGCATATATTTGAAATCACGTTCTCGAAAACGGCCCTAACGATTTCGATGTAAGGCAGTATCCTATCTGGCTTCCACAACCCAGTAACTAGGTAATAAGATAGCCCTTGGTAATACAGACTACTTGGTCAGACTTTCGGGCTTCTGACGACCCGTCAAGACAGTCAAAGATCCACGAATGACAGCCCGGCTTAACGTGCTTTCCGAGACACGAAGGAGTCTCGGTATATAAAGATGGTCACCCATCCACGGACCAGCCTCGTCAAGCATAGCTTAATCTAATGGATACACCCGCGCGGATGTTATTACTTAGCCACGAACTGATGGTATGAAATGAAATGAAATTGTTTATTCTGTAAATAGGATATTGGAATCACTTTTACACGTCATATTAAAAAATATTAAAAATAAACTAGATGAGATCGGCGTTTCCTAATATCTGACTACTCTGAGAAGAAAGGCCGAAACAAACTCAGAGGTCACAGTCTCTTTTAAAGTCCAGACATAATCTTGGTCAGGCCATATGAGGACCATGTAGATTAGAGTCTGAAATGGTCTTTTGAGGAAAGAACCACACAGATTTGAGTGGACCTGTCCAGTCAGTGCAAGCATTTGTCAGTTATAGTGGAGCTCAAAACAGAACTTAAGGAGCTCAACGATTCGACGAACAATACCAAAGAAAGTACATTTGGTTAGGTCGCATAAAGTTCTCAAATTGCCAGACCATTGATAAAACTAACTGAGAACGAAAAAATATAAAAATAAAAACAAAATAAAAATCCACATAGTCCTCACATTCATAATTATATAATACTTTACAAAGTAATCATGTCATTTTGTATATAATATTCAAAATGTCACAATGCTTAGCAGAGCGAGCAGCTCAATCCCATGCTTTTTTGTCTTCTAAATAATTTGAAATTTTATAGTACTCTTTTCTACAAAGTTTGGTTTTAATAAAGCTTTTGTGGCGGTATCTACATCGCCACATGCGAACTACGCATCAAAGACCTGACGTCAGACAGACGTCACATAAATCCTGCATCGCGCAATTGAAGTTTACCGGGCAGTGGACATAATATACGAGAACCCAACATCAATCGTTGGGCAGTTGCCCGCCAGACACACCACCCGTCTGGTTGGAGGATCATCCCTTTTCTATGGTGGATGAGTGAACTTTACACCCTGTTCCTCATACCCCTAAATTGGTGACCCCGAATATGAACGTCAACGCAGCCTTCGTGCAACTACTCCAGCGTGACGTCATCATCATCACTCCCGCAAGCTTTCAGTGAGGCGAGTCACACAGCCAAGCCAACTCCCGAGGCGTCAACGGGTATCCTGACCACCAGCATGCAGCGAACGCGCATTCCTGGTCATCACCCTCAGCCTCATCACCCCGACCCACTGGGGAATCAACTCAATCACCTCATCACCCCGAACCACTGGGGAATGACCGCAATCACCTCAATCACCACAACCGCCGCAAACAGTTCCGACCCACCGCGAACAATGCGGCACCCGGTTCCGACTCACTGGAACCACAACTGGCACTGGCAAGCATCGCAAGATACAAGACTCAGCCCACTATCGACCTCCGGTCTCCGGAGGGGAGTGATGTGGCGGTATCTACATCGCCACATGCGAACTACGCATCAAAGACCTGACGCAGACAGACGTCACATAAATCCTGCATCGCGCAATTAAAGTTTACCGTGCAGTGGACATATATACGAGAACCCAACATCAATCGTTGGGCAGTTGCCCGCCAGACACACCACCCGTCTGGTTGGAGGATCCTCCCTTTTCTATGGTGGATGAGTGAACTTTACACCCTGTTCCTCATACCCCTAAACTTGTAAATTGTTTAATGTGTAAGTTTCGTATGTCAGTGGTAGTGGTAGTGCCCATGAATTAAACACCCAGAATATTTTTTCCTACGTAAGTATTTGTGTATGGTAGGTAGGTGAACCTACATGTCCCGGTGCCTACCTTATATCAGTGTATTAGTATTCAAATTGGGCTTTTTATAATTTTCACTTAAAACTTTTTCCCAAAAATATCTCTTTTTCGGTTCATAAAGTTAGACAAAAAGTGGTCTGAAAGTTGAAAGTTTCCACTTTCGGAACCGTTAATAATCAGACAAAATGTAAGATTAATTAATTACTCATGAATTAATGAAGACTTACTTAAACCGCACACTTGCATAATCATTATACTCACGAAATTTTTGGTCAATAGTGGTGAGGAAAACTTTTAGCTTTTAAGTAAAACCCGATAATTTGAGGCAAAACTGTTTATTTTATAAAAGAAAATACCAAAATGTAACGTAGCGGATTAAAAATGGTTAATAATTTCATAAACTTACCAAGTATGAGGTTAATAGAATGAGTGCACACACTTAAAAACGCCAAATTCAAAGCAAAATGCAAAAGCACCTCTATTCCTGGTGTAATTCAGTGTATCACCTCTATTTCTGGAGTATATTCAAGGTATAATTCATAAAACTGAAATCCTCAAAACTGGGTTTTTATGAGTAAGTTTTGTACGCTACGGGACCAACTATGATCGCTGTTAAAAAAGAAGTATAAATCTGTTTTTTTCTCTGTTTACAGAACTATTGGATCAATAGTACATCTCCTGAAATGTTGCCTGGGTTCTGGTATCTTGGCGATGCCTGCTGCCTTCAAGAACTCAGGACTTATAGTGGGCACCATAGGAACGTTAATAGCTGGATTCGTTTGCACCCATACTGTACATATTTTGGTAAGTGGTATTTGTATTTAACAAGGATATTGAGTCCTAGAGCCGTGTACGCACCGAACAAAACATGGTGAACACGAACATCGAGCACGGAACAATTGGTGCGTACGTGTGGCCGCAAATTAGCAAAGCGAACACGACCGCCATAAAAACACAGTTCAACTTGTGTTCGCGCTGAACCGCCCCGCTCTCTTTAGTAGCCATGGATTCGAAATTGTATCGCCACGATCATTTTTCACGAACAACAGTGTCTGATTTTCGTTAGATTGATTACGCATTTGATTACGAACATGCGAACGAATTGTTCGATGTTCACCATGTTCTTGTTCGTTCGTGCATACATGGCTAAATCATATCGTCCGTACCTAAATGAAAAACGTCTGGGGATGACGGAGGGAGGGCAAAGGAAACTAATAAAAAAAGACTGGGCCTTATGTGAAGTGGGCTATAAACAATCACGAGCAAAAATATGTATAAACTCAGCAAAATTCAATAGCGATTTTCTCGTCGAATAACGATTATAACTTTGAGATTATACAGTAGGAGCAAATCACTTTTATAAACGTTGCAAAGTGTATACATGTTAGTGCTTGTGACTGTACCAATAGCGATATGATTTCGATATTTTGTGTAGGGTTGCTATAAAAGTTAGGGACAGTCTCCTTAGAACGCTTTCGCGTATTTACAACATTAAAAGCCTTCCCGTACAAATATTCATTCCGAGTCAGATTTTCATGCCCTTTTGCACGAACGTATAGATGAGGGATCCCTTCACTAATATCAAAATCGTATTGCTATTACCGTACCAATAGCGATACGGTGTATAATGGTTTTTAAATGGTTAAGTTAACTAATCGTTTTTTAAGGAGACTGGGCAGTTTCCAAAAACGATTAGTTAATTTTTAACAAGGTGAATGAGGTTTGAGAAAGTTGAGTCAAGGTGTCCAAGCAAGCATGCGTCTCCAAAAAATATGGACGTGGTTAAGGTTTAAAGTGTAATGATCGTTTTCCTACAGTTTAATGTATTAGTATTAGTAACTTTAGTATGTAACTAGGACTAAATAGATGATGGTGGTTAGTTAACTGTCACTCGTTTAAAAGTAACTATATCGTATATTTCGGTCTCCAAAACTTTTTTTTTCTTGACCTATAAATAATAAAGAAATATATAAAATTGAAGTGTATGTTTGTAATGTCAAAGTAACAGCTTTTTGCGTATGAAAGTATATACTTACGGTACGAAGCATGAACTGGCCAGTAACCAGTCTTACCAAAGAGTAACTGGGTTGTAAGCAGAGGTAGTCGCTCCATGTAAAATACTGGTATTCAGCTCCATCCGGTTAGGCTGGAAGCCGACCCCAACATAGCTGGGAAAATGTTTGGCAGATTGATTGAACTGATCAGTAAGATTCCTGATTAAAAAAGAAACGGTGCAACAAACAGGCTGTAAAAAGGTCAACGAATCATAGTGGTAATATTTTCTTGGCTAGATACATATTTCCATAATTACGATCAGCATAATTTTAAAGCATTTTCTAACAAAAGTGTACTGTTTTGAAACACAATAGGTGAAGTAAGACAATGAACTGTAATGAATCCAGACCTAGTACGTGTACGTGTTAATAAACGTGCAACAAACGCTAGTATTTCCATTAACATTTTTCAATGAGAAATATACAGGGTATAAGGGACAGCCCTCCGCAAACCGATGGGATGAATTCAGTATAATAATATCATACGACGGCCGGTACATGAAATTATTTCAGAAATATTATGGGAATCCAATAAACCTGATTTGTTTTATTACCTCACACGCAATGTATCGTTACCGTGGCACAACCCACTTAGCCGCACTCCCCGTGGCGGGGGCTCGCGCCACGTGATTTATCAATGTAAATTCTGAGTTTCACGCGTCGTTCGCTATAGTATTTCAACAACCATTGCTGGTGTTTTGATTTTAGATGTGTATTTACATAAATGGACTAATGCGTACAGATAATGTAATTTTACATTGAAATAAAAGAATAGTAACTGAAAAAATATATGAAAAAAAAATGCCTGATACAATTTTCGGTGGAATTGAATTAAAAATAAGGAGCTGAATGCCTCCTGTTAATTTGCGGAGGGCTATATCCCTTACACCCTGTATGTAATGGAGACGTGCAAATGCTACAAAGAAAGCTTACTCAATATCTCGAGTAAGTAGCTGAAGATCGAATTAATGACTTGTGATTGGAGACGCCTAAGAGGAGGACAGGAGAGGATGTGATGAGGGGAGAGTATTTATAGCAATGGATTAATAGACTTTGAAACTGTCGCCAGTGACAGAATAGTTGAAAGGAAATCATTTGGCTTGATAAAGGCATGTGATGAGGAGGGACGAAACGCATGTGACTAAAAGAGTAATGAGTAAAGATGTTGATGGATGGAAAGGGAGAGACAGGCCAAAGAAAAGATGGATGGATTGTGTAAGGAATGATATACAAGAGAAGGGAGTGAATGATAGCGTGACGGTTGACAGGGGGGGATGGAAAAAGAAAACGTGTTGCGCCGCCCCAAGTAACATGGGACAAGGACAGAAAGATGATGATGATAGATTGCTATAAACTTATGATGACGTATTCAACCAATCAATCAACTCAGCCTATCGCAGTCCACTGTTGGACATAGGCCTCTCCCATGCTGCGTCACAACACCGTGTCCTCCGCCTTCCGCATTCAGTCAGTTCCAGCCACTATTTTTGTTCTTCGATCCATTGACCTAATAGATAATCAATCCCGTTATCTCGTATTTTCAAATCTCAGACAAAATAAAAAAAACAAGACAGAGCGCTGTCAACAGTGACGTGAGGCCGGTTTCGTAAACATGACCTGTGCACATATTTTGGTGTAGTTTGATTGTGAATGGTTGTAAATGTGTGCGTTTGAGCGTGTGTGCACAGAGCGGTGGTGTAGTTTTGGCATGCTTCACTGTATTGTTCGCAGCTTCAATTTATTTGGCTTGAGTTTCAAATATATATATCTAATTAATTGATTCAGGCGTGACTTTGCGGAAATCCATTATAAAATACAATAGACGTAGATATATTTAGTAACCTATTCCGCTTGACTATTCTTCAAGAGTCCTAAAAGACCCTGTAAGAAATTGACACGTGTTTCACCTCTCAACGAGGCATCCTCAGGATGACGATTGACCAGTTGCAAACCAGAACGCGACGTGTTACCACACCGAGCGCTTCGCACTTTGCGTCCAGCGCTCGCTTGAGAGGTGAAACACGTGTCGATTTCTTACAGGGTTTTTTAGGACTCTTGAAGAATAGTCAAGCGGAATAGGTTACTAAATATATCTACGTCTATTGTATTTTATATATATCTAATAATTTACATTTTCATTACATTTATATTCAAGTTTTTTTTTTTTTGTATGAGGATTTATTTGTCATTAGTAGTGTTAGGGGAATATTTTCTGTGCCTATAAATTAATTGTTAACACAGTGCGTTAACGCAAGACTTAAAATAAATTCTATCTTTTCTCAGGTAAAAGTGTCGCAAGAAGTATGCGTGGACGCAAAGAAACCATCGCTGAGTTTTGCTGAAACTTGTGGAGCAGCATTTACTTACGGACCTAAAAAATTACAATCATGGGGTAATTTTATAAAGTAGGTTGAACTATTTAAGCTTGTTTGAGCAGTGTCTTACTTAACTAAAGATTAACACAACAACATAGTTAAAAAGTGTAGTGTCACGCCACGAGGAGCTCATGGCTAAGGAATAACAACCGCACGGTCGATCCATGAGGTAAAGCTACGCTTTCCGGGGTTGGTCCGTGGATGGGTGACCACCAAGACTTCTCCGTGCCTCGGAAAGCACGTTAAGCCGTTGGTCCCGGCTGTCATTCGTGGATCTTTGACAGTCGTTACGGGTCGTCAGAAGCCGAAAGTCTGACAAACAGTCTTACCAAGGGGTAATCATATTATATTTATTAGTTACTGGGTTGTGGATGTCCGATAGGCAGTCGCTCCATGTAAAATACTGATATTCAGCCGCATCCGGTTAGACTGGAAGCCGACCCCAACATAGTTGTAAAACGCTAGGCAGATTGACTGAACATAGTTAAAACGTCCAGTAAAATTGCCGTTTGGATTTACACTAAAGTACGGCCGTCGAGAGAATGTGTTGCTGACATCTGTCAATTGGATAATTTCTAGTTGTAACACGTATTATTATCAGTGATCGGAAAAGGGTGAGCTAATCTACGTAAAGGACAAAGAACAGACACAAAAAAGTGGAGACTTCCTTACGACTAAAATATTTTTTCGGGACTTATGTCGGGGTTTCGGGACATCACTTAACAACCAAAATTAATAAAGTAAAACAACTATCGAATTCATTTCCTGTTTCTGTTTAAAAAAAAGAATAAGCAGGATTTATTGTTTTCAAAAAATAAAGTTTTAATCTCCTTATCTTCGTTTGAACGATGTAAGTAAGCGCGGAAGCTAATGTAATTTACATACCAGCTTGAATAAATATATTTAAAAAAATCGGGACATTAGTCCCGAAAAAATATTTTGTCGTACGACGTCTCCAATATGTCTCTGTTCTTTTTCGAACTTTAGGTATTTTAGCTCACCTTTTTCCGATCACTGATTATTATTTATATTTTCTAGTATGAAAATGACAGGTGTCAAGAACGTATTCTGTCGACGACGCGACGGCTGGACTGTAGGTGACACTTAAATTAATGCCTTAATAAAAAACGCTCTGTTCGATCATCAAATGGCTCAGCGCCGAGAGTAGAAAATACAACAGTGCAATAATATTTAGGCATTAATTTATGTGTTTACTAGTGTTAGTGAAAGCGGTTATACGTCTTATTTTTCTAGATTCTCAGGTTGGGCAAAGTGTTATTGGGGTTTTCTATTACGAAATGCTCAGTAGCAGCTGGGATATTGAATTTGTGCCTCTCTCAGTGGCAATATACTCGCCCCGTATTTCATGGGATTGGCAAAATGAGATACTTGACGTGATGTACTAAAATTTACTATAGCAACATGTCGCCCAAGCCTTTATCGTCGTATCTGATCGTTTCTTATTCAAAAACTGTACAGTGATATCGGTTTATACTAAGGGATTATTCTTGAAAATAGTGTTGCCAAACAGAAATTCAAATAAACATATTTCTTAAATGTTTCGTTGACAGTGTGAATTATTCAAATTCAAACTCAAATTAAGCTCAAAGCATTTAATTTAAATTAAACCATATACAGGCACTTTTGAATTGTCAAAGAGTCGGTCAGTTAGACTCGCGACAATCTAAGAAGTCCGTTTTGACAGTTATAAAAATGCTTTGTGTAGCGATGAAAAAAATAATTGGTTTCTTATAAACTGATTCTCGAGACATATCGATTGAACATACTTAGAGAGTTTGTAATCGACGACTTATCTACATTACTAAAAACTGATTCTCAAGGCTTAACGTTTTAGTAAATATACGAGAACGAAACGTCAAATCGGACTTAGATTGTCGCGAGTGTAGTCAGAGTGTTGAAGCTACTTTAGTAGGTAGTATAGTAGTTTAATATTATAGTAGTATTATTTATTTTCAGAGTTCTAGTGGACTACTCAATGGTTGTGACATACTTCAGCGTGTTATGTGTCTACGTTGTCTTCATCGGATCTTCTATGAAAGAGGTAAGTAAACTTTTGTACAAGTACCTAAATCTACCCGTATCTTAAATTAAATGCCAACGTAAATTTCCCGAATAATCAATTCACAACTGTCATTATTGGACAGTTGTATGCAATGACTACAAAACGGCAAATTGACGTAGTATGTCAATTTGATAAACAGTAAGTTTCCTTGACTTTATTATTAACATTATTATACATACGGCTTACGGACTTTCACACCGAGAACCGACGGGACGCGTACTTTTTTTATGATCCGATACAATATCGAATTTATTTACTACACAATAAGACTGCTTTTCCACCAGAGATGTGCTATGCAGCTATGCTCCGACGATGTCAAAGTTAAGCTACGAAACTATGTGACCGTTTCAACTAATGCTAAGCTATGTGGTGGAGCGAGTAAGATGCGCTATGAAGATGCGCCGCTGCGAGGTAGCTGTGTGAGGAAGATGCGCAGCTCGAGCTATGCGATGCATTGACAGTGGGGAAGGCACTCTGCTCTGCATATAGCTACACCACTCGCGCATCCATAGCTCCCATTCACAGCACGCACGCATCTTTCATATAAAAACATAGCTTAGTGGAACCCGCTTCCACCAGTGCTATGCTATGTGGACCAATGAATATGATTGGTAGATATCAAACGTAGCGTAGCACATCTCTCAAAGGTACACGCGCTGCGCGGCACCGCGCGGCGCATCTCAGCGTACTTTGACACGTGTCAACACTCGCATTGAAATGATACCTTTTCGTGAACAAAATAAGTTCGATAATTGTTAAAAAGTGGGCGCAGCGTCCCGTCGCGGTCTGAACTGACCCTTACGGTTTAAATATTAGTTCCATGTTAAAATAAACGTTTTTTGTCGGTGGCACCTTCACTTTGAAAAAATTAATGAGCCTACAATTTTTCTAATAGCAATCTGTGACTTTGCAGCAACTACCTACCTAGGGGATACTTTCTTTCATTGTGTGTTTTTTACTATGGAAGTAATCTGTGTATAAACCGCGCCGTCGAAAAACGTGTCCGTCAACAAGCTTCCACAGTGATCCATAGGTACAAAACTGACGACAACGCATACACACGGCGCATAAACTGTAGTTTTTCACGTCAAGGAAAACGTATGTGTACAAAGGGCCTAATTTATTATGAAACAGAAAAAGCTTTACTTACTATCCTTTCGTGAGTTGCCTATAAGAAAATTTTTGTAAAATGGTGTAGTAGTATCTGACTATTAGTTAAAATTACCTACTAATTTATTAATTACGTACCTACTTACCAGATAATCTCAATTCAATGAGCTTTTGTTCCTCGATTGAATTTCTATTTTAAACCGTTTGCTTCAAAGCTTTAGGCTTAGAATCAGTCGTATTTATAACCGTTTGTAATAGTTAATAACGATTAATATGGTTATGAAAATGCTTCAAACCACAAGAATGTGGCTTAAATGCTTTCTAATGCGTTGAAGTTAGGTAACGCAAGTTTGGACTTTATTTGGAGGCAGCAAGTGATGTTTTCGATTCGTATTAAGGGAACAGAAAGGTTGTTAATATTTTGGCATAATTAGTAAGTGGTTAAAGTTAGTTAGACTAGGTTTTGTTTAATGTCTTACTTACATCAAAAAGTTAACGCAGCAAATGTAAAATACAATAGACGTAGATAGTTATATTTAGTAACCTATTCCGCTTAGGGTTCTTTGAATCAGGATGACGATTGACCAGTCGCGAACCTGAACACGACGTGTTGCCACGTCGAGCGCTGGACATAGTGAGCCATATCGCGAATGAGCGGGTTCTTTATGTCTCTTAAGTAATAGTAAAGCAGAATAGGTTAGTCCCCTATACCTATGAAATCAGCGTTTTGTATGGGGAATTTTAAAGAAGTTGCAATTTTCATACTAACATTTTCTTAATTTATATAACAACCATGAACACGAATGTTTTAAAACTTTTATGCGCTAATGTTTAAAATGTAAGATAACGTATGCCGCTTAGATTAAGCGACAAAAATAAGTTTTGGCTAAGTTAAAAAAAAAATTTGGTCATTTCTGCTAACAAAATGAGGAGTCATTTTTAAGGTATTTTTTATGTTTAGAAAACTATAAATAATAAGTTTTTTATTTACTATTGGTAGTTGTCCATGATGGTCATTATTCGATAGAATACCAAGCAAATAAACGAATATTTTAAATCATAAAAGTGACGAGGTTCTCTATTTGTGTGACAAAAACGCCAATTTCATAGGTCCCAAATATCTGCGTCTAATAAAACCGGCATGCGACAGGTCACATCATCATCTTTCTCGCCTTACATGAATGCAGCTGAAAACCAGTATATTACATGGAGCGACTGCCTATCGGTCCTCCATAACCCAGACACCGACGGGTGACAATTCGAAAATTTGACAATTTTGCAATTTTCTATTCAAACATCTCCTGTCGAAAAAATGTGTCAATTTTGTCATGTTTTGACAAATTTGTCGCTTTATCAGTTAGGTATATTAAGGGACCTGAAACCCGATTGAAGAAATGTTTTTATATACACATCACGCCGCTCAGCCTAATCTCGAAATCTTAAAACTTATCTATTCTACTCCATGTAGCATAAGCATAATCAGCCTATAATGTTCCCACTGCTGGGACACAGGCCTCCTCTCTGTGAGAGGGAGCGGGCCGTAATCCATCACGCGGGCCCAGTGTGGGTTGATAGATGTCACATGTCTTCGAATTTTTGGTTCTAGGACATGCCGGTTTCCTCACGATGTTTTCCTTCACCGTTTTGAGATCAGTGGCGATGAAATAATTTACACAAAGTAAAGCGCCTGTTAGGGTTCGAACCTACGACCTACAACTCGTAAGTCGTGGCCGTTACCACTGGGCCACCACTGCCCTACTCCATGTAGAGCCACTTACAATAACTAAATACCTTCAAATCTTTGTTCTCAGGTTCTCGACGTCTACATGCCAGAAAACCCCTTATCAATCCAAGCTGCCTGTGCCCTGACCTTAGTGCCTTTAGTCCTAATTTGTCAGATACGGAACCTGAAGTACCTGGTACCATTCTCCGCATTGGCCAACATTCTGATCCTCGTAGTCTTCGTGATAACCCTGTACTATGTGTTCCTGGATCTTCCACCTATTAAGGAGAGGGAGCTCGTTGCTGGTATTACGCAGTGGCCTTTGTTTTTGAGGTAGGTTCTTGTTGTTATGTACTTATTTCTGACCAAAATGATAAAATGCCAAACTGTTTATTGGTTTGTCTCATTTTTATGCATCAAAGAATTAACGGATCATAGTGAGATTTTGCTTAAAAATATACTATGGGCCGGGGAGTCATAATCACCGGCATTGTCTTGTGGAGGGGAATTATGTGGCGGCTTCTACATCACCACATGCGAACTACGTATCACACTGACGTCATGCGAAATCCTGCACCGCGCAAGTAGAGTTTACCGCGTGATCAGCATACTAAATATAACTTCCCGACATCAATCGTCGGGTAGATGCCAACCAGACACAACACCCGTCTGGTCGGAGGATCCTCCCTTTTCTATAGAAGATGAGTGAACTTTACACCCTGTTCCTCATACCCCTAAACCATTATCCCAATTTAAGGATCACTGTTAACTAAAGAGACAGAATCTCTTTCCCTTTACCAAAAAACTCTCAGCTTCTAAAAGCTTACTAAGCTTTTACAATCTAACGTAAGCTGTGATTGGTTGGCCGAAATAAAATCAGCCAATCAATCACTGGCGTAGAGACTTAACAACAGATTATATTGAATAACTAAATAGGCTTTCAAATACTAACGTAGGTAGCACTGAAATATGAAACTTTAGGCGAACAGAAATATTTGGATTCGATGTTATTTATAATTATGTAGTCTAGAGTTTAAAGACAACATCGTAACAAAATCATGTCAAGTATCTGAATAATTAATCGATAATTTTGTTTGTAAAATAATATTAAGCTGTGTACGCACGAACGAACTAAAACATGGTGAACACGAACATCAAACACTTCGTTCGAATGTGCGTAAGAATATCAAACACTGTGTTCGTCAAAAATGATGGTGGCGATCCAATTTAAAATCCATGGCTACTAAAGAGACCGGGGTGGTTGAGCGCGAACAGTGTGCGTATGATGTTCGTGTTCGCTTTGATAATATAATGAATAACACGAAACATGCGTGTGCGATGTTCGTGTTCACCTGTATGTTTTGTTCGTTCGTGCGTACACGCCTAAAGGTTTCACAGGTTTCGTCACTTTACCACAATTGGATTCCGTTGAAAATGTGACTACAAAATAGGCTAAGGAAATTAATTGTTTATCAAATTGACAAATTATGTCAATTTGCCGCGTTATTTCATACAACTGTCGAAGAATGACAGTTGTGATTTGAATTTAATTAATTTAAGTATTGATAAGCAATTCATTTTCTAGACCTTCCCTACAAATAAATGCCTACAAATAAATTCTGCTTGCTGAATCTGTTAGAAAAAATAACAATAACAAACAATTTTATGTTTTCTTTCGTTGAACGCAACGTTTAGCTATGTTTGTTTGTTGAAGCCTTTTTAGAAAAACGTTCAGGGTTTTTACAAACAAAACGTATTTTTCTCATTTCTCGGAAAGCAAAAAGAATGGAAGGATGGCTTCCGAAGGCTGTGAACACATTAAAAGTAAACATTTTATACAATTCCGCTTCACGTGTTTCTTTGTGGTTTTCTCGGAAACGAGAACGTATGCATACCTACCTAAGAAACATTTGAGATGCACTCAGTATGGCCGCACCCTTATCAACTGACAGCTACATGAATATGTATAATAGTTATAAAGACATTTCGGTAAAGAAATGTGGTAGTAAGAGATATAATTTTATTTCCACTAATTGTTTTTTATTATGCCGAGTTCTGAAACATTTTTCTTGCAGTTTAATTTTCTATTTAAATTCCGCCCAACAACTAAGTATATTTTGCTTTTTCATTTAAGTAACACATTCTCTTTGCGGTTGATTATTCCGCCCTCATTAATAATCGCAGTAATTAATCATGAAAAAATATCGATAAGTGAGCAGGCTCATGCCGCCTAAAAGATAATTTTAATAAATATTAGAAAAATATTTGATAGTTTTCGAATCGAAATATAAGAAGTTGACAAAAAGATACTCAAATTAAGTTGCGAGACACTTGAAAACGACATACTTTTAAGACAACCGTTTTACAAGAAGTCAAACATGGGTATTTCTGGCAAATGCATCCAAAACACCGGCAATATCCAAAGTAAAACACATTTTAACGGATGGAAACTTCAACTTCATACATTACTTTGTATCTGGGGTGCACATGCCTATATATTCTCATCCCAACGACAGGGGATGCATCTTCCACCATTTAAGGCGAGTGCTTCTGTGTTTAGCATTTTGTTCAGTAATGTTGAGTTACTTATACTCCATTTGAAATAAGATTAGACGTAGAGATAAGCCTTTTTTACATTCCGTTCAACCGATTTTGAATTCTATTGCGTTGGTGGCATGACAAATGGCAGCCGCAGTAGATAGTTGGTGTTGTGTAACTTTTTTTGCTTTTAATGCTATCCTTATGCCTACGGTATAGAAGTCAAAATCGGTTGAGTGGACTGTAAAAGGCTTTGTTTTAATGTCTAATCTTATTTCAAATGGGGTATAGGTATGAAGTGTGCTTTGAGTGTATGTAAGGTCAGGGCAATTCATTGATAAGAAAATTGGCTAGGTATCAACTTAAATTGTCCATAATATTCAAATCACAGCTATAGCTATGATGCCAGGAAGGAAAAAGAATAGGCAGATTGATTGATGGCAAATTGACGTAGGGTGTCATTTGCTTAACAATCTTTTTTTCTGACTGTACCGAATTTTAATGTGTTTGTATTACAAAAAAATCGTTTTGAAAGAGGATTACATAATTATGTGCACAAATGTTTTATTGAACACATAAGGTGATCAATAGGGATATTGATTATTTTTTAGGGTTCCGTACTCAAAGGGTAAAACGGGACCCTATTACTAAGGCTCCGCTGTCTGTCTGTCTGTCCGTCTGTCACCAGGCTGTATCTCATGAACCGTGATAGCTAGACAGTTGAAATTTTCACAGATGGTGTAAATACTAAGATACAGAATAAAATAAATATTTAAGGGGGCTCCCATACAACAAACGTGATTTTTTTTGTCGTTTTTATAAATACGGAACCCTTCCTGAGCGAGTCCGACTCGCACTTGGCCGGTTTTTACGTAATCTAAGAATTACGGCAATACATTAAAATGTGGTTTAACTGAATATTTACATAGCAAGCCCCCACTAACTAAATCATTTTGTATTATTATTAAGATAAAGCAAAAAAAATACGTCGTATCTAATATTTTTTTATTAATTAAGTTTAACTCCAACAAAACATTGGTAGGTACATTTATGAAGTCGTGACATTATCAAGTGCAGGATTAATTACATTGAATTGTATTTAAGGAGCTTTGCTGTCCAATTCAGTGAATACAGTTTGTAATATTATTATTGATGACACAGAATTTCAAATGAGTCAAAATACTAGACTTTTCTATTGTTTTAGTCTAAAATGCCAAAATTCCACTTCACTGACACACTTGATAACGTAATAAGCTTTTTTGATAGAGTGTGAAATTAGATTTTTTACTAAACAAAAAGCAAATAAATTGTTACTAGCTGAAAAGTCGTATTTCTTGGGTTCCGTACCCCAAGGATGCCAACGGCAACCCTCTGCCTCTGCCTCCGCTGTCCGTTCGACTGTCTGTTTAATCAAAGCATTTAACTATGCAAAATTGATATTTACAGAAAGGATAATTATTATTCAAAATTAATACTAAATGTATCTTGCAATATTTTCCTTTAAATATTTACCCCACTTGTGCTAAATGTGTCGAAAAATGTCATTCACAATAAACGTAACTTTAAGAGACGCTCCTGTTACTCAGTTTAGCATCGGTTCGTTGTCTGTCAAGCGAGCAAAACTACATCATTTAACAAAACCAAGACAGTAAAATATTTGTTCTAAAACTAAGCGATTGTGAGGCATCCAACACAGCTAAAGGTGTTGGACTGGTAAGCTCTGGGTCATTGCCCTAAATTAACGTGAACGAATATTTATTGCTTGAATACCAAACTGATCTTCGACAAACCGTACTACGATTAGATTTTATTTCGACAGTACGGAACTCCGACACGTCTTTATTTCGACAATACTTTAGTTCGAGAAAGATTACAAGGTTATGTGAAACTAGAACCTTCTTTACGGTCTCTGTCAACCTCTTTTCTCCCTACTGGGTAAATCAGTGGGTATTCTGGCCAGCTGAAACGGTGGTAAAAAAAAATTGACGCCAATAGCAAGGTATAGTATTTACATCTCACGAAGCGACGCGCGTTTTAGCAAGTTTACCAAGTGTACAAACAGGCTGTAAATGGGAGTGTAAGCGCAGGATCTCTCGGTACCGTCTAAGACAATGGCGAAGTCGGAAATGTGTGCACACATGCACACATACACAGCGTGTTTGTACACTTGGTTACCAGAAGTAAAGCGTGTGTCGCTTCGTGAGATGAAAATTCTAGAAGCAAACTGATTCTTAAAATATTTAAAATAATGAATTGGTAATGAAATGTCAATTGTTTTTAAATATCTATTTAAGAACAATTGACAAGTGTGAAAAAAATAAAAATGAAAAAGGTGCGTTTTAAGCTCTTTAATATCGTCACTATGAACCCTTTGTTAAATATATCCCAACAACGACTGTCGAAAACTCAAAATAAATAATTCTTTTCTAGCACGGTGATCTTTGCCATGGAAGGCATTGGCGTGGTCATGCCTGTTGAGAATGAGATGGCCAAACCTCAGCAGTTCCTGGGCTGTCCTGGAGTGCTCAACGTAGCCATGGTTATCGTCATCACGCTGTACGGCATCGTCGGGTTCTTCGGATATCTGCAGTACGGAGACTTCGTGAAGGGTTCTATTACGCTGAATCTTCCTGAGGAGGATATGTGAGTAGAATTTGGATTATGCAAGGTTATTGGTAAAACACTACCAACCCCTCAAGGGATCATATTGTACTCATAATTATGAAAACCTTATATTCAGGGACCAAACCATAAATCAGAAAAGCAGATATTTTTTCGCGATTTCATGTTTGGTCCCATCTGCGGGAAAGTCCGAAAGGGATACCGGGGCCCTTGGCAACAGGCAATTGAAGGAACACGGGTGGGTTTTAGTCAATAAAAGTCTGACACGCCCTCCCGGAGCGGGAGAAGTCATTCGATGATTTCCCAACCTCAAAAAAAAAAAGGTTAGGTCCCATAGTACTGAACAACTATTTGATGAGTACAATGACGATGTTGTAGATTACTTTTAAGTTTTATGAATAATAAAAATCTCTACTTGTTAGTAGTGAACTATGTTTTATATCAGCCAAAAAATACACTACATGTGAATGTCTGCCGCTATACAAAAAATATAAGGCTCAGCAAGGTGGTAAAGGGGCAAATGTAAATGAAATGACTCTTTCATTATCTTCATCGTAAAATAAATGTAGGAATGTCTTTTAAGTCCCTAATATTTAGTGGACCCTGAAGAGACATAACGATACAGATGCAACATACAGTTTTACACAGCGTATAAATAAATGTCAGGTTTTTATTAGTTTTTAAGCGTATGAGACGTATAAATTCAAGACCCTTCTCTTTTATATTGGCTTTTCTATATTGCACTCGCTACTGCGGTACAGCAGTTTTTATTGACAACGCATTTTGTAAGTTTCATGAATAACAGCCGCACGGGTCGATCGATCAGGTTAAGCTACCGCTTACCGGGTTGGTCCGTGGATGGGTGACCATCTTTACATACTGAGACTCTTCCGTGGCTCAGAAAGCACGTTAAGCCAAGCCATTGCTGAAAAATCATTACATTGCACAAAAGTAATTACTTTTGTGCAATAGCTTACTTAAATTGATGCACAGAATGCGTAGTTGACGGCTATGTTCAATGGGTATTTTTACACCCTGTATTATGATCCCTCTGCCGTACCCTTCACGAAAAATAGGTGTGATGTTATGATGGCTGGGATTTTGTCGAATCATACTTTGCCAGTTCGCACCCCATGTAATAGCGGGCGACCCTCTGAGAAACTCCGTTATAATTCTGAGGATTTTCTATGGAAAAACCTTATTACACTGAAGTCTGTTGTAGTGGTATGAGCATCAAAAGTGGACATGAACGCTCATAATAATAGTAGTAGTGTCAGGCAAAACGCAAAGTAATGTTCTTTAAAAATAAAGATATTTTTCCAGTTAGTTTACCAACAATAAAAGATCTTCGAAAAAAGATTAAGTTAGTACAAACTCATCGTTTTAGATTGTCAAATACGACTCGATTACGGTCCATAATATTTATTGAACCCTCATAAGTTCAATCGCTTGAACCTTTCAATATTTATTTGGGAATAAGTAAACGGATAACGTTCTTTTGACAAATATTTTTCCTCCGAGGATATTTTTTTCAGTGCTAGAATACAGGGTGTAAGTGACAGTACTCCGCAAATTAACAGAGGGCATTCAGCTGCTTTTTGAATCATATTCCACTGGAAATTTTCTCAGGAAAGTTTTAATATTTTTTATAATTTTTCAGTTACTATACCTTTATTTCAATGTAAAATTACATTATCTGTATGCGGCAAACCATTTATGTAAATAAAAGAGCTAAAATCAAAAAACCAGCAATGGATGTTAAAATGCTCGAGCGCGCCCTCCCCGACACAGGGACTGCGGCTACGTGGGTTTTGTCACGCTAGCGATACATTGCGCGTGAGGTAATAATACAAATCTGGGTTGTTGGATTCGCATAACGTTTAAATAATTTCATGTACCGGTCGTCTTAGTATGATATGCTGGATTCATCCCATCAGTCTGCGGAGGGCTTTCCCTTACACCCTGTATAGGTTTACATTTTTTGTGTACTGAGTGCAGATTTGCCTGCATATATCATTTCCATTAAACCTAGGGATCGAACAAACATTAAATCAAGTAGGCAGAATTCTCAAAACAATACTTTAAATAACAAACATTTTAGTATAAACTATTTATTTATTAAGTTGATGTTAAAATGCCATTTGAAAATTGATGACGGAGTGAAATTATGAAATCTTTTCGGATAGGCCAGACAATGGTAGGTCATTGTCTGGTCTATAAGCCAGATATAAAACAAGGTATTTTTATTTTTGTCTGTAATACTACATGCTTGAGCTCCTTAAGTTCTGAGTTGAGCTGCACGATTACTGACAAATGCGTGCAGTGACTGGACACGGACAGGCGTCAATCTGTGCGGTTCTTTCCCCAAACGACCATTTCACACACCAATCTACATGGTCTTCACATGATTTGATTCTGTAACTTTAAAAGAGACTGTGACCTCTGAGGTTGTGTCTACCTAGCCAGATAGGAAACGCCGACCTCATTTAGTTTTAAAAATATGTTTGTCGTGTAAAAGTGTTTGTACAAACCTTTTTACAGAAATAAAATCAATTATCATTTATCATTAATCTGACATAAACAAGTAAAGATAGATCAAAGCTTCAAATTATTTTATCATTATTTCTATCACGCATTACTAATTAATCAATTAGGTCATTGATTATTATACAGGGTGTAAGCGTTAACACCGTAGTCACTCAAACCATGCGTAGTTAACTAAAATATAAAAATAAATGCCCGAGTAACAACAAAAAGAAACGTTATTTTCATTAAAAGATTTTAAAAAGTTTCTATCCGACACCGTGCTCGCTAGCGAAACAGCTGACTGACTGAGGGACGGGTCGTGCTAACGGCCAGTCAGGTCACGTCCCGCGCCTCCCGCCCGTGTTGAGACGCAAGTTCGTTGCCCTAGTGCATAGATGAAAGGGTGAAATACTCTAGAGTAATTAAAATGTTTTTATTTTTTTAAGTCATAATTTTCCATTGATTTTACGTTCTATAAATGACACCAAACCACTGGTTTCAAGGATAACGATGTTTACCCTAACACCCTGTATCTGTATTCTAGTACACCCATATAAATTGCAGTGTGTTTTTAGTCTGTGATTCATCTAAGTATCATGAAATCATTGATACTAAAATCATGTATCAAAATATAACTTAATTTCAATTCCAATGCTCAGCGAGATTGTTTGAATGATTATCATAGAATTTTGGAAGCTTCACAATATAATTACAAATGAAATAATTATTTCGCTGTGTTGTTTGAAATTATACCCAATTTATTTGATTGTGTATATTTTGCTATCCAAAATATAATATACAATAGTAAAATTGCAAATAGATTCAATAGGCAAAGTTATCAAAGTTCATGATAAAATTTATATTTTCCCTAATTTTATTGAAATTGATATTTTAATTAAACTTGTTTTTGTTTATTAGAAGCTTTATAGTCCATTTAAACTAATTGAATGATAGACAACCTTCTGATTCAAAGTTACCTTTGCAAGTTTTGTTTACAATTTATACATAAGTAGCTGTGCCCCGCGGTTTCACCCGCGTAAGTCTCGATCCCGTGGGAATATAGGGATAAAAAGTATTCTATGTCCTATTCCAGGCCATGGTCTACCCCTGTGCCTAATTTCATCCAAATCCGTTCAGCTGTTTTAGCGTGAAAGCTTAACAAACAAACAAACTCACTTTCGCATTTATAAAGTTAGGATTACAATACTCAGGCACCGCAGGCTCCGTATCCGCCCTCCGGATACGGAAGCCATTCAGGCGGAGCTGTACGAGGGGTACAGAGCGGCGAAGACCGCCCTCCAGGAGGAGATCCTGCGGGCCAGGGCACTGGCCCGTGAGGAAACGCTGGAGACTCTGAACGCAGATCCGTGGGGACGCCCATACAAGATGGTGCGGGAGAAACTCCGCCCATGGGCTCCCCCGCTGACGCAGAGTCTCCGGCCTCAGCTTGTGGAGGACGTGGTGAGCGCTCTGTTCCCTTCGAGAGGGGAACATGCCTCCCCGCTCATGGCTCCGCCTAATGCGGTGCTCGATGCGGACCACACTGCCGACGACGACGACGATGCTCCGGAGGTGACCGAGGCAGAAATGAGAGTGGCGGTACGAAGGCTGAATGCCAAGAATACCGCCCCAGGACCCGACGGCTTACCTGGGAAGGCCTGGGTCCTGGCCATGGAGGCTCTCGGGCCTCGACTAAGGGGTCTCCTGAGCGCATGCATGGAGAGGGGCCAGTTCCCACTTCGTTGGAAGACGGGGAAACTGGTCCTCATAAAGAAGCCGGGGCGCCCTGCGGACTCTCCGTCCGCTTATCGGCCCATCGTGCTGCTCGACGAGGTGGGCAAGCTCTTTGAAAGAGTAATTGCCAACCGCCTCGTCGGGCGATTGGTGCGGGTGGGGCCGGATTTGGCGGAGAGCCAGTTTGGTTTCCGCAGAGGGCGCTCTACGGTGGACGCCATCATGCGCGTACGGGCCCTCACGACGGGGGATGCTGTGGCCCGGGGTGGGGTCGTCTTGGCGGTGTCTCTAGACATCGCCAATGCCTTCAATACCCTGCCCTGGAGTTGCATAAGGGAGGCACTCCGGTACCACCGGATGCCGACCTACCTCTGTCGTGTGGTCGAGGCCTATTTGACGGACAGGGCCGTCATCTACCCCGGTCACCAGGGAGTGTGGAACCGGCGAGAGATGTCGTGCGGTGTCCCACAGGGATCGGTCCTAGGGCCGCATCTGTGGGACATCGGATACGACTGGGTGCTGCGCGCCGACCTCCCTAGCGGCGTCAGCGTAGTTTGCTACGCTGACGACACGCTGGTCCTGGCGCAAGGGAGGTCGCACCAGGCGGCGGCCGAACTCGCGACACGCGGGGTTGCGAGAATCGTCAATAGAATCCGGCAATTGGGACTCGAGGTGGCCTTGCACAAGTCCGAGGTCATGTGTTTTCATGGCCCTCGGAACGCGCCACTGTTGGGTTCCCAAATCACGGTAGGAGGGGTTCACATCGGCGTCGAGTCGACGATGAAGTATCTAGGACTCGTCCTCGACAGCCGGTGGAACTTCGTGGAGCACTTCCGTCGTTTGGCTCCCAGGCTGGACCGGGCCGGGGCCGCCTTGGGGCGGCTCCTGCCCAATCTTGGGGGGCCAAACGCCTCCTGCCGGAGGCTCTACGCGGGGGTCGTGCGGTCCATGGCCCTTTACGGGGCACCGGTGTGGGCGCGTTCCATTAGGCTGCGGCCAGCCCGCCGGTTGAACGCGTCCCAAAGGGTCATGGCCATTCGGCTGGCCCGGGGATACCGCACGGTCTCTCGTGAGGCGGCGAGCCTCCTTGCCGGATTACCGCCATGGGATCTGGAGGCGAAGGTCCTCGCGCACATTTGGGAGTGGCGCGAGGAGATGAAGCGCCGGGGCGTAACTCCGCTGCCGCGAGAAATCGCGGCACAGCGGACAGAGCTCCGGCAGGATCTCATGGCGGCATGGAGAGTGCGATTGTCGCAACCCAGTGCTGGGCACGCCACAATTGCGGCGATAAGTCCCCTCTTTGAGGAGTGGCTGGAGAGGCGCCACGGCGTCCTCACCTTCCGCCTGACACAGGTCCTCACCGGACATGGCAGCTTCGGGAGGTACCTGTGCAGGATTAGGCGGGAGGAAACGCCTGGGTGTCACCACTGTGCGGATCGTCCGGAGGACACGGTGGAGCATACGGTGGAGGTGTGCCCTGCTTGGGCGGAGCACCGCCGTGTCCTCGTGGAGGCGATTGGCGGCACTGACCTCTCACGTCCGGCCCTGGTCCAGGCCATGGTACGGAGCGAGAGGGCATGGGAGGCGGTCACCTCCTTCTGCGAAGCAGTGATGCTCGCGAAGGAGGAGGCGGAACGCGTGAGGGAGAGGCAAAGCCTGCGCCCTCACGCCCCTAACCGCCGCCGCTGGAGACACCCTGGGCGTCGGGAATCCCAGGCGGATTCCCGGCCACCATAGGCGTGGGCTTGCGGACGGCGAGCAATGGGCAGCTCGCCGTCCGATAAGGACCAGGCCCAGGTCGATGGCGCGTCGTGTTCCACGCGCGCCTCAAAGAGATGTCAGCACACCTGACGGGGTCCGTTAGGACCGATGCCTGCCAGGGTTGCGGAATAGTCCGAAAGGGATACCGGGACCCTGGCAACAGGCAACCGAAGGAACACGGGTGGGTTTTAGTCAGTAAGAGTCTGACACGCCCTTCCGCTCCGCCCAGAGCGGGAGAAGTCATATGATGATTTCCCACCCAAAAAAAAAAAAAAAAAGGATTACAATACTGAATATCCTTAAACTATAACTTGTTAGCTGTTTTGAGTTTAAATAAGTTAAAAAAAAAAAAAAAAAACATATATGATACGTGATTTATAAGCGGCCTAACAGACAGACATTTTGTTTAAAAAATATTATGCAAAAATTAAAATTCAGGAAAAATTTTAAATTCAGTAAGCGTGTTGAATTACGTACCCCTTATTATGTATTCCAAACGAATAGGTACCGAAGATTTATACGAAAAGTCTGAGATAGCACCAAAGTTTGTAATTACTTCTAAGATAGTAAAACTACTTCCTGTAAGTGTAAGTGAAAACAACTTCTTACGTGATTAAGGTGTGAATTTTTTCCTGTTCCCGCACCTTTTTTTTTGATGTAGTAGCTTGAGTTACTTACCGACTGTTTTTGAAGAGAATCTTCTTAGGCGGCGTTTCATAATTGGACGAGAATTGAGAGTGTTTCAAGGACGCGTCATGTTTAGGTGCATTTCTTTACATGAGAGAGAAAACAGATATAACTCCCTCTGTCTCTCATATTAAATCTCACTCATTCTTTATTCTTTAAGAAGTCTATGACGTATAAGGTGGTGCACGCACAATTTTTTTTAAATGTTAAACGCCCATTCGCGCCCTCACGGTTTGTTTCCGGATCCTGGTCAAATTTATGCATAATTTTTATTTTTTAAGTGAATCATATAAACTGCTGAGACCGCAGTTACATGCTTACAAATTGTCAAAAATAATGTAAGAGATCTTAAGTTATATACATAAATATAAAGACCTTTAAAACTGTAACTACATCACCAAAATCATAATAGGTATTTTATTTAAAACAACTCCACGGTCCTACTCTTTTAAAAATAATTGACTTTTACAATATTTCCAATTAATAGTGTTAAAAGGTATGGGAGGACATTATAGGCCTTTCAACATGTACCAGGTAGGTATTTAACAAAATATTAAATTCAAAATCAAATTCAAAATCATTTATTTGCTAATAAGGGTAATTACATAAAGTTGTTAAAAATAGAGCATAGTTCAACCATTATTTACCTTAAGGCATGCAAATCTGAAGCTTTGACTGTAACACAACATTATTATACAATTACTTGCAACAATAATTTATAATTAATAACTCAATTTTGGTAATTTCACTGTGGCAGATAATAATTAAACATTAGCAAAAAGAATCTCTATAAAAATAGGTCAATAAAATAGATAAAAAACAATAACACTGTTCCATCATCTTAATAATATTATTATGGTTTGAATAATTAATCTTATTGTTAAGATCCTTGATAATAATGAATTCGGAGAAGTCCTTACTGTAGTGAGATCATGTTTGCCTCCAAGCAACATTGAAGTGTTCCTGTTACAAAAGTAGAAGCACGCGTATTCCTTTTGAAAAACACAAAGAAAAATACCATTGAAACGGACTAAATTAAAACTACAGTTCCAGACTAAATAAATGTGACAGTTAATCAAATTGTTTTGTTTCAATTGCCTAACATAATATTATAATATACTTAATAACAATGTCAACAACATTCATAACGTGATTTACGTTATCGAATATACGATTTTTTCAAACAATGTAGCAATGGACTAACCATTTCCACTCCACTTCGGATTGTGATGAGTGTTACGCAATTGGGGTGCTGGGGGCCTAAACCGGCCACATTAGCAATTCCTCTAGAAGCAGTTCATTTCCTGAATCCCAGCTGTCATTAGCAATTCCTCTAATTTGACATAAAAGCTATTCATAATTTGTGGACCATTTTACGAATCTCCATAGAAAACTGTCAAACCGATGAATTATTTCGTAATATGAATTACACACAGATCATATTATGAATTGTCCGTTTGTGACATTTTACGATAATTCATAATATTTTCATATTATGATTCTGCTAAAGTGACCGTTTTAAGCCCCCTGTTCTAATAGTTACAAGTCAAGAACATAGATTTCCACTGGAAATTATATCCCCAGGGACATTTCGGTGCTGTAAATAAAAATGTATATTATAAATAAAATACCTGGTTACTAGGGTGAAGACTGTTAGATGAAATACACTTTGCACTCTAATACAGTGATTAAAAAGGTACAATCCGGATTATTTTGGGAAAAATTTCTCTTAATTAAATTACTAAGACACTTTTGACACCGGTTTTTGTAATGTAATTGTAGCGTAACATAAACAAAATCATAATCTTTGGATTATGATTTCTTATTATGATATCTTGTAAAAATGGTTTATGGGGTTAGGTTAGGTGTAGATTTCAACCACGTACCTATATGTTATTGTAATTAAATTAAAACATACCTGGAAGACCAAGCTCTGCTCGAGTGAAAATAGAGAAAACGAATTTTCCCAGAAATGAGAACTAGCTAGATCGATTTTTCGACTTTCATCGAAATAATTAGAGCCGTTTTCGAGAACGTGATTACAAATATCTAAAAATATTACCTACTAATTTAATAGTATAGGATACGATGTTTAGAGCCCCATTAACGGTCTTATTAAATATTTATAGGGTGCTCGTGTTTATTCAAATATATACCGACAATCATTTTTCATCTTCAATATTTTATATTATTCGTTCTAGTTACACGGAAATAATATTACGTTTCGCGAACATGTTTTTCTGTATTATCAGCATCAGAGCATTTTCTCTTTATTCGGGACTATATAAGAATTCGAAAAATATTCTTATTGGGAAAATATTAAGACGTTTTTACGAGTCCCTTTATGAATGTAAAAAGGAAAAACGGATTTTCCTTTAACAGATGTTTCTTGCGGACTACTTTTTTATTTGTGGTTTAGATGTGAAAATAATGCATTGGGACAATATTGAATGCTTCCACGGTAGGAAAATTTTAGGGTTATATCACACTGACGATTTACCGGCGTTTTACCAAGGAGTCGCTGCGTGTGCCTAGCGACCACGCCACATGTGCGTAACGTATTCGCCCTGTTTTTGGAACGAGAGCAATTGACTTGAGTTTACAAGAGAGAGCGAGACAAGCGAGTGTACAATATTGTGAAATCGCAGAGAACACGTCGCGTGATCGCAGCTAGCTCGCTTCACACCCGCGGAGAGCTGAAAATACGCTGGTAAATCGCCAGTGTGCTAACGGTCTTACCCCTTCATTAATAAACGCAGAGTAAAGTTATGCCAAACTTAATCCTCGAAAAATGTATGGTTAATCTGGAGATAATACGGGATGGAACTTTAGCCCGCGTTTATTAATAAGGGGGTTAGCTTTCAAGAATAGGCACTTCAATGCCCCTCTTCCTGGCTGAAAGCCAGAATCCGTGGTGTTTAAAGATTATCTTCGTACTCTAACTTTCAAGTGAGCGAAAATAAGAAGGAAAAGGAAATTTGTTGAATTTTCTTGCCAAGAGTTGCAATCATGTAATTCACACACACTAACTTTCGTCTAATGAAAATAATAAATAATGCATTAAGTTTTTCATAATTGGATGTGTGAATCTGAAATCAAATCCGCATATTTTGTTGTTATGGAGACCATCCGATACCATAGAGTCATCTTATTCTTCTGAATCGAAATGAGTAGGCTGATATTTATAACATCTTTTCCGAATTCTAAGAGATAACACATCTTTTTGAAGCCGATGCAGCATCCTATATTTTGGCGACTCTAGTCTCATTAGATAGTTTTGGTTTTCCTTCCTTCGTAGAATATTTGTACTGCCACCTATATGTATAGGCCTAGCACAAATGATCACATCTATTTTCCGTCATCTTGACGACAGATAATGATTGACTCATGAAATCAAATATTATTGCTAAGCTGTTCAGGAAATTTCAATCAAATCTGCCTAGCCTTTTCCCAACTATGTATATTGGGGTCGGCTTCCGCTCTAACCGGATGCAGCTGAATACCAGTATTTTACATGGAGCGACTGCCTATCTGACCTCCACAACCCAGCAACTGGGTAATACGATACCCCTTGGTTAGACCGGTTGTCAGACTTTCGAGCTTCTGACGACTCGTAACGACTGTCAAAGATCCACAAATGACAGCCGGGACCAACGGCTTAACGTGCTTTCCGAGGCACGGAGGAGTCTCGTTATTTGAAAATGGTCACCTATCCACGGACCAACCCCGGCAAGTGTAGCTTAACCTGATGGATCGACCCGAGTGGCTGTTATTACTTAGCCACGAGCTCCTCCGGGAGGTTCAGGAGTTTATAGTACTTAATATATTTATGCTCGTGGCTGTACATGAAGTTTAAATAAAAATGTCACAGTTTGAATAAATGCCACCGAGTTATAACTTTTTTTTTTCTTTCTAGTGTCGCCCAAGTTGCAAAGGCGCTGATGGCGTTCGTGATTTTCTTGTCTTTCGCCCTTCAATTCTACGTGCCCATGGAAATGATCACCAGGATAAGGAAAGGCAAGGAGTCCCGATATGAGAACCTGGTTCAAATCGTCATCAGGACAGTCATGGTCACTATGGCAGGTAAGAATTACTTACAATATTTTTTACTGAACATCATGGCTGTATTTAAGGTAGATCCAAGGTGTATGTAATCTGTTTCATACAAAATTGCGATAATTATTGTTTTAATTACCTACTAAACGTACAACGTACGTAACAGTTAGCGAGATGTTTATGTAATTTTATGTTTACTTCATGTATTGTTAAACCTAAGCCATCAGATAAGTAATCATCTTTTTCTTCTTCGTAGCATTCTTGTCAGAGCGGTTGTGGTCCTCATGTAGTTTCTTGTCCAGGAGCTGATGTGATTCACCTCACGATTAAATAAATAATAAAAACTAAAACCCAACTACGACTAAAAAGGTATAAACAAGACACCACAGACAGACAAATTAAAAATCCGGAGTCACACGTGTTAGGGCATAAATCGAACAGATTACGTGTGACTCCGGATTTCTGTGGTGTCTTGTTTATACCTTTTTAGTCGTAGTTGGGTTTTAGTTTTTATTACTTTAATTTTTTTTTAAATTCTTTTGGGGGTGTAATATTTATATTTTTGGAATGTTCTCATTAAGCTCTTTCATTTGATACCCAACATGGTACGATTAAACAATTTTTTTTTTTAAGTTCCCGACTTTATGTCGTCTAGAGGGCGCCATTTTTAATTTAATGTGACGTCACATAGCCTATAACCAGCAGACGATCAAGACGCTTCTAACGATACCTCATTTGTCAAATTGTGATGAGTCGTTTAGAAGATATGAGGGAACAGATGAACATATATACATACATACATACCGGTCAAAATCATAACCCTCCTTTTTTCTTCGCTGTAGTCGGGTAATGACAGATTAGTTAAGTTATATGCCATGGTTATGGTATTATGAGCCGATCCAATTGATTGCCATTCGCAAATCCAGACTGAGCTACTACTGAATATTTTTAAAGCAAAACCCAGATGTACACAAGACATGATGTATACAAGACGCATAAAGTCAGTGAAGACTTGAATATTACCTAATAAATAAAACTAGGTATATTTTTTTAAACATAAATAACAACAATTTATTATGCACAGAAAGCAGTTTGGAACTAACATTCGTTGTCTGACGTTAATTGCTTTTGGAAAACCAGTAGCAAGCGTTCCAGGAATGCTTAAAATGACAACATATCCTTGAGAGATCCTTCGTTTAATAACGTCATGTTACATGAAGTCTGGAAGGTTACATAAATCTTACTTAATTATACCTAAAACTTGTTACTCCTTTCAAGTTTATGATAAAAGTCTTTGAGAAACTTTGACTATTCCATTTATAGGGGCAATGTTATTTCTATGTAGGTACTGTCTTTACTTAATTAAGAATCGTCTAAGTAATTATCACTTTATGAACATGAATTGACGGAGGATGGGGTTTTTTGGAGGATGGAGGGAGACCGTTTCCGAAGAGTGAGACAAAATAGGCTGACTAAAGAAGTAATTTTGATTATAACCCCCTGTTTACACATGTATGAAACATGTATTCTACATTTTACACATGTATGAAACATGTATTCTACATGTTGTGCCAACCGTTTTTGTTTCTCACTTACACCTATAACGGGTTCTAAAGACTAGTCGTAGACAAAACTTGTCCAAAATGTGAAATTAGTGAACGAGATATGTATGTCTGAAACAACGTCAACACATGTATGATGTTATAAACACAACATGTTTTTGACAAGATTTTTACAAGACTTCTTGAAAGCAAGTATCATAAATTGAGCTGTGTGTATAGACGCGGGGTTAGATTGAAAAAGTTTAAGCAAATGCAGATCAGAGACGTTACAAAAGAGAAGCCAGGATGACGATGCCTGTCTTGCATAATCCCGTAAACAAAACACTTATGGGATTCAAAATTCAATTAATTTTATTGTTTTTACGGGAGAAAGTAGGGCATATTATCTTATTCAAAATCTCCTAATAAATTCATTTAAATTCTGCTTATTCAAAATCCTCTTTTTAAACAGATAATTTTCGGACCAATTAGCTGTAGAGTAACAATTGCTGAGCTATATGAGGCAATTAGTTCTCGGCTTTATATTCGATACGATTTCTGAGCGAGCGTTGAATTGCCCGGTTTGGCCAATTTAGCAATTTTGATTGTCCGTGTACGAGCGCCTTAATGCTCAGTGCAGTTGGGTTTAAAATTGGTTCATTATTTTGTAGGAATGATTGGGTCAAATATCGATCCATTGTTTAGTTCCATTGCTAAAGTGTATGCACATGTTTGGAAGTGTCTCAATATTCCTGCTGCATCGAATATTGAGATTTAAAAATTTAAGTCTGTTCGCGCATCTCAATCTGCCTAGCCTTTTCCCAATTCTGTTGGGGTCGGCTTCCAGCCTAACCGGATGCAGTTGAATACCAGTATTTTACATGGAGCGACTGCCTATCTGACCTGCACAACCCAGTAACTGGGTAATACGATACCCCTGGGTAAGACTGGTTGTCAGACTTTCGGGCTTAAGACGACCCGTAACGACTGTCAAAGATTTACGAATGTCAGCCGGTACCAACGGCATAACGTGCTTTCCGAGTCTCGGTATGTAAAGATGGTCACCCATCCACGGACCAACCCCGGCAAGCGTAGCTTAACCTGATGGATCGACCCGTGTGGCAGTTATTAATTAGCCACGAGCTCCTCATAGAGTCCATAGCTGTTCGCGGATCTGAATGATGAATTATAAAATGAAAGATTATTAAACAATATTTGAAGTTATTGGAATTCCAGGAGTTTGCATTGAAACTAATTTCAATTAAACGTAAAATTTATCTAACTTTACTAGCCAGATGTTTATCTATAAATTACTAAAACCAAAGGTCTTTGACCAATAATGTAATACTTACCTTAATATTTATAGATTATAATTTTTACAAGAAATTTTTTACTAATTCCGCCTTAATTAAAAATTTGCTTTTCTTGAATGCACAATGGTTGAAACAAAAGCTGAGCAGATGTCAGATAATATTTATGAAAGACCTTCAAGAGGTCTGGTTTTGAAAGTAAATAAACTTCTGCTGTAAGATGAGTAATGAAAATTCTATACCAGTCTGTGAAATAGTACTTAAACACAATTGAATTTACGGATCATGTCCTAGATTATTAGACACACAAAGCTAAGCCGAGTTTAATTAAACCTTTAATTACATACCATTAAATATTAGGATTACTATTAATTGCCTTGAGAGGTCCCAAAATGATTTGTCATGTTATTCGGTATACAGATGGATCTCACAGCGCAAATATAATGGGCATCTTGTTTTTATTATCGCGCTACTTTTGTTATTTCCCAGACCATCTTTTTTATTTCGGGTTGCTTTTCCCAGAAAAGAAGGTAGATATAAGGTAATAATGATAGCGATGTGAGTATGTTAATTAACAAAGGGCGCTCCCGTTCACCCGCAAAAGTATAGCGTCCAACAAAAATATATATATATATATAAGTACCTAGTGAAATATAATCAAAACTATTAAATTGATACGTAAAATAAACATGCACACTTGTCTTTCTACGTTGAAATACAAGTGTGCGTGTACAGAATTTTTCTTTTACGTATTAATTTAATAGTTTTGTGAATCTACCTACTTCATCATCGTCTGCCTAGCTTTTTCCCAACTATGTTGGGGTCGGCTTCCAGTCTAACCGGATGCAGCTGAATACCAGTATTTTACATGTAGCGACTGCCCATCTGACCTCCACAACCCAGTAACTGGGTAACACGATACCCCTTGGTAAGACTGGTTGTCAGACTTTCGACAAATGACAGCAGGACCAACAGCTTAACGTACTTTCCGAGGCACGGAGGGGTCTTGGTATGTAAAGATGGTCACCCATCCACGGACCAACCGCGGCAAGCATAGCTTAACATGATCGATCGGCCCATGCAGCTGTTATTACTTAGCCACAAGCCCCTCACTCACTACCTACTTACTTTTTTTTTTTTTAGTTTTTTTTTGTGGTAATTTTTTTTTTGCTTGTATGTTACTATGGAAGCTATACCTACTATTGTTAGTTAACATACTGTATAACATTAATTAAAATTCAAAGTATTTTATAAGTTCATAATTTTGTAATCCTAGTCGATATGTATTTATGAAGGATAGAGCCAAATCATAGAATTACACAAGAAAAATTGCTTATTAATTCCTAATCTCCTTTATCCACAGTTGCCATCGCCGCAGCCTTCCCAAACCTGGAACTGGTCATCAGCTTCGTTGGCGCCGTCTTCTTCTCAACCCTTGGACTCCTCATCCCAGCCGTGGTAGACACCGTATACAACTGGGACACTGGTCTAGGACCCTTCAAATATGTTCTATGGAAGAACCTGATAATTGGAATTATTTCCCTAATTGCTCTTTTCTCTGGAGCTTATGTTTCTGTTCAAGGCATGATTGAGGATTTCGGTGGTCATAGTTTTGAAACCCACGATGTTCATGACAATGCGACGCTAACGTGATTTTGGAGTCATACAAACTAATATTGTGATGTTTTAAAGGAACCTGACTGGTTCCGTCGTTTAGATTTTGAAGTAGGTAATCATTACTTTAAAATAGTGTGTTATTAAGTGAAAATGAAATGTAAGTCAAGTTACCATTATTTTAAGAAATCTGTGAAGATACTTGCGAATTTTGTAACTCTGCCATGGAATTATTAAGGAAGTACAATGGACTCTGCAGACAACATATTATGTATTTTTCATAAATATTTTCGCCACGGGTAGAACGACCACTTCTCTCTTTATTATACGAAGAATATACACCACATATCTTTTTATTCAAAGAAATATTTTTGAATTTCATTTTTGACATCGCGGCGCAGAAATATTTCTACAATCTGTTCTTTTTCAATTTTGTCATTCGTTTCTACTTTCTACAATGGTCTTGCTACGCATGCAGAAGTAATGAATATTTTTCATTAATTTCACTAAGAATTAAATAGAGCTTTGAATGTTGGTTGTGAATTTGAAGTTTGTGAAGTACTTTATTGTTTACCGTGTGAAGTAATAATTTAAAATAAGATCGACCTTCTATTACCTAAATATTGTTATCATTATTAGTTAGGAAGTGAAGTACAAACCACTTACTTGTAAGTAATCTAGTATAGCGATTTATTATAATTTTATATGTTACATTATTTTACTTTTAATGACCGACTTACCAAATGATATTAGTTTTATTTGGAATTTACAAAAAAAAATCCAGCTTCTGTTTTCTTAGGGAAATAGGGAAGATAATCGGTTTTAGTAACATAAAAAACAAGAAATATGCAAATGCAAGACTATCACATAAGTCGCGACCGACCGCATTTTTATTAGTAATGCACAAATGATAATGATATTGCCCCTTAACCAAGCCAGTCAGATCAAGGCTAAGATCGAAGCTTTAAGTGCCGAAAGTAGCCGTTTCTCCTTTCAGCAGTTTAACTTGCTCCAGATCGAATTTCGACCATGGTGGCCAATCTCAACGGAGACTAGCCGGAGCAACGCGGGGATAGATATTATTGTGCATAGACACAGATTTGTGCGTAAACACAGGTGCACTCTCTCTTCCCTCACTCTCATAGTCCGATGGACGGCAATCCGATACGACCGGAGAGAGATCAGGCGTAAGACCATCGTGCTTCCCGAGACAGGCGTTTAAGATATTTTAACAAACCTGAATTTGGTCAGTTGACAAATGTGATTCGATTGAGTTTTATTATTTCGGTCAGCAAGTAACAGCAGTAGAGTGTGACTGGGTGCAAGTGTTTTTTTGTTTGCATTTGTTGCATTTTTAGACATCAGGTGCTAGCCTCTAAGATTTTTTTACTACTAAGTCTTGTCCTCGCCCCTATTACATGAGACTTAAAAATAACTGGCGAAATGTGGGTGAAAAATACAAACAATACACTTCTGCCTAACCCTTCGGGGATTACAGGCGTGATGTTATTTGTGATAATGATGATAAGTCACATGTCAGAAAAATTACTTGTAAAATAAATAATGTTCTTAGAAATGCAGTATGACAGCTTAATTGAAAACCGAACACAAGTCATACGTAGATCATTAATATCAAACATTAATTAACTAGCTTTAACTTTAGTAGTAGTTTTGTACATCAAAAGTGTAATAAGAGATTCTTATTCCACTATTCATTTCACAGTAGATAGTTTATTTAGATAAAGTAACTTTAGTGTCAGTGTTATTTAAAAAAAAACAGCTGTTCCCTACATTTATGTTCGCATAGCTGGTCAAAATGTAGGGAGTATCTGATTTTTTTTCGCGATTTCAGGTTTGGTCCCATATTGAAATTTGTTCATAATTACGAGTACAATGATCCCTTAAGAGATTTCGTGTATGCAAAGATACACCTTATATATTGTAATTAAGGTTTATAACTGAGTAAATAAATAAATAATCAGTTAGATAATGTAACTTATGACGAATCGCAGACGTAGTCAACACGGTTAAATAACAATGGAACTGGGTAAACCACATTTGCTCCGTGTCGCATCAGAATCAGAGGGCCTAGACAAGTGACAATCGCTTCGAAAGCGTTTCGTATTTCTACAACGACTTTCAACGGGATTGACATAAGCTTTTTGATAGCTTATGTCAGTCCTATACATTTTTGCCTTTTCCATCATCGTTATCGCTGATAGAATGTCACTTTGTCTAGGGCCTCAGAATCGTCAGATGACGCGGTAGGCCTAGAAGGATATGACGTGACGAGTTAGACTCCTACCTAAAGGATTGTGTTTTAATTGAAAAAGAGAGAGAAAAATGGAAAAAGGCGTTTGCCCTGCAATGAGACGGAACAGGCTCATAATGAAACACAAATAAAAATTAATTATGATTATTATCTTAATCATAATAAGTTTTTTTTTTATATTAGCTAAGAGGAAATGTGGAAATCGTCCTCGTATTATTTATGTTTTCATAATTATGGCTGCTTAATTTAGTTAGGTACCTACCTACATAATATCTACGTCTTATTTTTTATTTTTTTGACAATTTCAACTTCTATTCTATTGTTATTTCCAAACTTATTATTAAACTACCTATTGACACAGTCTGTGCACAGCCGTATGTTGTGTGACAATAGATTTAATAAGAAAATATTGTAGCCGATTGTCTTGTGCCTGGTACCACAATTATTTGCATAATAATATTTGAGATAATCGGCGTGAGGATGATATTAATAAATTAATATGTATTTCTCTTATAATAATGTAAATAATGTTGTATTAATAATCAAATGTGTACATAGCCTAACAGCTAACGACGCTAATGACGAATTATTAATTAATAAGTTCAGTCATGTAATAAAGCTGCTTTTACTCAAACTTATTTATTTTTATTTCTATAATTTGACTAATTTGAGGTAACCTCATCATGTACAGTTAGGAAAATTGATTGTTAAGGAAATTGACACACTACGTCAATTTGTTATGTTATAGCCATTTAATACAACTATCAAAGAATGACATTTGTGATTTGACTATACAGAAAATTAAGTTGGTAATCAATTTTCCTGACTAACTAAACCTGAAAAAAAAAACTAAGAGAAAAAAGCATAATTTAAAAATTTTGCAGCACCGTACATGAAAAGAATAATCTAAGAGAGATTTTGTGTGAGAGACAAGAGTTAAATCTTTCTTCTCTCTCATGTAATGAAATGTACCTAAACGTGACGCATTCTTGAAATCTCAATTCTCGTCCAATTACCGAACCGCCACCCGCCTAAGAAGTTTCACTTCAAAAATACCCTGAAAGTTTTCCTGGCTAGTAACGAAAGGGATAGGGATTGCGAGCGTTTTATCGGCAATTGCCCATAAGGTGCCTCAAAAGATTCCTGGTTTTCCAATCTAGTCACAGGACCCTAATAAAAACAATACCCAATCCAGCACTAGGCAAACTAGGACGCCAGGCTGCTACCTTTACATTGGGGGTTTTCATGAAACTTCACGCCACCAGTTGGCGCCACTTTGACAAAAGGTCGACTATGAATATACAACATTAGTTTTGTTTATGCTAAACCCGAAAAGGGGTCATTGTACTCATCTTTTTGAAAAAAAAAGATTCTACGGGACAAACTTTGAAATCGCGAAAAAAAAACAGCAATTTTGTCGATTTAAGTGAACACAAATGTATGGAGCAGCAACAATTTTTGTCGCGATTTCAGTGTTGGTCCCATAGAAAAAGTTGTTCAAAATGATGAGTACAATGACCCCTTTTCGGGTTTAGCATAAACTAAGCCCTCCCACAAGTTGGATCGATGACCTTGTAAAGGCCGCAGGAATCCGCTGGATGCGGGCAGCACAGAGTCGGTCGAAGTGGCGGTGCTTGAGGAAGGCAGGTCCAGCAGTGAACGTCTTTCAGCTAAAATGATGATGATGATGATTTGGGTAAATTGTTGTTTATGTTATTCAAGGTTTGTTTAAAACGACCATTAAAAATTGTCGTTTACCTTGTATACATATAAGGTTACCTAACTTCAAACCAAAAAATGTAACCCTACAACCTTATCCTGCGGGATAAAATTAAATAATACCCTTTCATCTAGTGGGTATCATTAACATCGACGTTTTGTTAATAAAACCGGAAACGAGCCCAAACAAAATGCGAACGTAACCCGAATATAAAATGTGTTTGAGGCACCTCGGCGCAATCGGTTAGGGATTTCATAAAGTAAGAAAATCTTTTGGTAGCGTTATTTTATACAAAACCGCGGTCAGTTCGTTAATTAACTTTAATTAAAATAGTGAATAGTTTGGAATTATTCTATTAAAATGGAATGGTTAGTCGTGGTTCAACTACCTACCTACTTTTAGGCAATTAATTATTATCGTGAAAAAGTCGTTTTCTAACAATTGACTTTCGGGAAAATACTTATTATAGTAGAACTAGCGACACGCTCCTGTTTCGCACGGTTTTTTAGACTTGACAAAATATCGAGATTTCTTAGTTATATGTAACTTTAATAGTAACGTATTATGCCCATAAACCTTCCGGAATAAATTCTCTAAACGATGGTGTAAACCTCATCAAAATCCATTGCGTGGTTTAGAAGAACAACGCGAACATAATATACAAACAAACACGAAAAGCGACTTTAATTTACATATAATCGACTTTATATTATATAAATAGTATAGCTTGACCACTCTGAAATGTATGGATATATTTATGTCGGAGACGGTCATCAGTACGGTCGCTAAACGAAGCGCGGCACGTGATCCGAGTGGTGGCAGCACTAACACGCGGCTAACTTCGTGCTACGACGGAGCCTGGCTAACGGAGGGGGGCGCCAGGGTGAGCCTCTTGTATGCTGACCGTCCCGGAGAACCTCCAGTCTAGGAACTGTACTTCGTTTCGTTTGGCTTTAGGTTATTGTGATTTATTGTAATTGGTGGCTATCAAGACAATTTGTAATTTTAATAAACGCCGTGTATCCCATCTTCTGCCCACATGATGTCTGATTCTAACAGAATGAATCCTGACGATTTCCGACATATATAAAAATGGATAGCTTGACCACTCTGAAATGTATAGATATATATAAATATGTATAGCTTGACTACTCTGAAATGTATAGATATATATAAATATGTATAGCTTGACCACTCTGAAATGTCGCGCCCCACTACCGAATTTTTACAAGCCGCGGCGCCTGTGGAAATTAAACGGCTCAATGGCTCTGCAAATTGCAACCGCATAATATTATTCTTAGTCTGACTAACAGCATCCATAACTTGTGCAGATACCCTAGTTTCACGTGCAATTTGTAGAATTTAAAACAACTTGTACAATTACTCTCAATGCTGAACAGTTTGTTCAGAACTTGGAGTTGAGTAAAGTGGGTAACGGTTACTCGAAACTTTTGCCTAGAAAGTAGGTTTTACTTATAATTTTACTGGAAAACCATTACCTACCTTAAAAACTTATAAATAACTTAGTACCAGACATGACACCTGTAATTTTCGAAGGATTAAGCACAGGTGTGCCTATAGTACATCCATATTTTACTGGTTATGTTCAAATTCCATGTAATAGGGGGCGAACCTATTGCCATCAACCGGGCACAATCCAGACTCCGGGTTGATTATGAGAAATTCCTGATAGAAAAACACTTTGCCCGGCCCAGAATCGAACCCAGGCTTTATGTTCAGCAGCAGCGCTTGCGACGAGGCAGTCAATTTTATTATAGACTCGAGATGGTAAGTTAAGAACCAGATTTCTGTGAAAATAGTTATTTGTTATGCAAGGCTGCAAAGTTGTTTTTTCGCGCGAGTACCTGTATTAAAACCTGAGCGTTGCGAAGGTTTCAAAGTTACGAGACCCAGAAAAACTTTGCTGCCGAGCGAAACACACAACTTTTCAACTCACTACAGCGAAGAAAATGCTAGGTGTCTCCATGCATTGAACAAAAATATTGTACCTAAGCTTTTATATATTTTTTCCGGAAGAAAGCTCAATTCGGCATTATGTACCGCTTGCACTAACTCTGCAGAGTTAGTGCACTGCTACTGCTAAACAAACCCAAATGGTGAAGTGAATTGAATATACAGAAGAAAATTATGTAAAGTTTTTTCATGTGAAAACTTCTTTAGGCGCGTTGAGCGATTTTTTTTCGTGCTGGGCAGTGCGATTATTCTAAAATGAGGCTGGCGCTCTGACATAAAATAAGTATTGATGCATTATCAGTCGACCCAGCGGTATAGAAAATTGTTTAATAGAAAGGTTCGAATTTTAAAAACTCTTTCCACGCTAGCGGGGAAAATTCACTTTTCCACGCAGATTTCGAATGACAATCAGAATCTTTCCGAGCTTGTGAGGTGAAAAAGTTGTTTTAGATTTTATTTTTCCAGTATCTAAAACTGCCAAAGTAATTTCTCTCCTAAAATAGTTTCCTTTTAGTCATCAGTTCCTTCTGAAATATTTTTTCAGCGTCGTCCTACGCACAATGCTTGCCGTGACATGAGATGATTGACAAGAGAACAGATTATGTAATTACCTTATTATAATAAAAATGTTCGGTGGATTTTAGGGTTCCGTAGTTTTTTTATTTAATTCACAAAACTGATGTACAGTCACAAGTGCAATAAAATAGATACAAGACAACTAGTCTGACTGAAATATACTAGATGTGAATCTAGCATGCATATCCTAAGTAATACTTAATTACAATTGAAACGTATCATTTAAACAAAAAAAGTTGAACAAATCCCACAAACTGAATACATGGAAAAATAATAAAATTATAAAATTAATAGTAGTGAACAAGGAACCCTTATAGTTTCGCCATGTCCGTCTGTCTGTCTGTCCGCCTGTCTATCCGCGGCTTAGCTCAGAGACTCTTGCCTGCCGGGGTTGCGGAATAGTCCGAAAGGGATACCGGGACCCTGGCAACAGGCAACTGAAGGAACACGGGTGGGTTTTAGTCAGTAAAAGTCTGACACGCCCTTCCGCTCCGCCCAGATCGGGAGAAGTCATTTGATGATTTACCAACCAGCAAGCTCAGAGACTCTTAGTACCTACTAGAAAGATGTAATTTGGTATGGTATATAAAAAAAAATATTAGGGTACCTCGCCTACACATATCGTGGTGATATTTTTTTATTTTTTATTCTCGTCAATGTCATATTGTGGGGTGTCGTTGAAAAGGTCGCTTAAACTAAAAAGTTGAAATATTGTGAGTTTGTGAAAACCATTTTTGGATTCAGGGATCCGTTAGCGAAATATTAAGCTTTAATGTGCAAATTTTTGTTAGTCAAGTGCCCACCCCCCCCCTACCAGCGAAATGGTTGGTTTTGGATATGTGAAAAAATTCACGGCAGTAGTATATATATAACAAAAAAAAATAACTTTAATTTCGGAAGTCGGTGTCTTTGCTTTTCAATTTTCGTTTTTTGCCACCGACTTCCGAAATTAAAGTTATTTTTCACGTTTTTAGTGTTTTTTTGGAAGTCGGTTGCTTTTTTTTTTGTAAAAAGTCTTTATTTTTCACTTTTTAGTTGTGGTACCTACCCTACACAAATTCGAATACACTACCTGCTATGTAAATAACAGTGACGGAGTCAAACAATATATCGTCTACATACACTAAGTAGGAAAAATACGTAATTATTGAAGCTAACTCAAAAACTACGCAAGCAAAATTAATAAAATTTATATGGGACCACCTCTGAAGCATGACCTACCAAACAAAAAAAGAATCATCAAAATCGATTCATAATTGGCGGAGTAATCGCGTAACACACAAACAAAAAAAACAAAAAAAAAAAAAAACCTACAGACGAATTGAGAACGTCCTCCTTTTTGAAGAAGTCGGTGAAAAATTAAAATGAAAACTATCACAGCTAAGTAGGCTCTACAAGTTACCGAGCAATAATCAACAAACTTTACATTTGTAGTTGCAAAAACATGTTCTCCCATACAGAATGTACAAGTACAAGTTTTTGAACTATAATGTTAAGTTTGTTTTCGGATAAATATTCATCCCAACTACGGAACCCTTCATTGTGCGTGGTTCGACACGCACTTGGCCGGTTTTTTAATAAGAAGATGGCCTGAGGTCTTGACAACGAACTTGTGGAATCACCACGCTTGTAGTGAGCCTAAAGTTGAATAAAAAAATAACTTTGTCACCGCGCAAGCTTTCTCTAACAAATGAAAAAATAATTTATTTTCAAAATCCACAATTTATTGCCAGAAATGGAAAATACCTTTAAAGAAAAATACATACAGACGAACATTATATTAGAGCCTGCTCCTTTATTGAAATCGGTTTAAAAGGCATTTCAATCGAGCTCGGGATTGAAACGCCTCGCGGCTTTTGGGGATTCGGTAGAAAGAATTGATAATCAAACGATTTTTATAATTTTTTAACTCCTGATTTATATAATTTGTTTGAAAAACTGTTGAGAGTTTCTAACAAAATATATGATTTTTAGCAATTATTGCAGAATACCGAATACATACATATCTACATCTACACTTCTACACTAATATTATAAAGAGGAAAGATTTGTATTTTTGTGTGTATGTTTGTAACGAATAAACTCAAAAACTACTGCGCCGATTTCAAAAATTCTTTCACCATTAGAAAGCTACATTCACCCTGAGTAACTATATTTATTGCTAGAAAAGATTAGGGATCCTTACTAAAACTCCAATAATGTAACCCAAGGTGTAAAAAAATTAGCTAAAATATTCTTTAAGGCATCGCGTGCGCTGCGAAAACTATTGAGGATAGAATAAAATAATGTACTACGACTTTGCAGAACACATTATTATATACAAACCGGCCAAGTGCATGTCGTACCATGCACAATGAAGGGTTCCGTAGTTGGGATGAATTTATAAAACAAACTTAATATTGTAGTTGAAAAACTTGTTCTCCCGATACAGAATGTATGGGAGAACATGTTTTTACAACTGCAAATTTAATTTGGTCGATTATTACTCGGTAACTTGTGAAGCCTAAGTAGCGGTGATAGTTTTCCTTTTAATTTCATTATATATACTACTGCTGTGATTTTTTTCACATATCCAAACCAAACCATTTAGCTGGCAGGGGGGGCACACACACACACTTGGCTCTAACAAAAATTTACACTTTAAAGCTTAATATTTCGCAAACAGATCCCTGCATCCTAAAATGGTTGAAACAAACTCACATTATTTTTAAACGACCTTTCTAACGATACCCCATACGATGGGATCGACGAGAAAAAAATAAACCATCCCCACTTTACATGTAGGGGAGGCACACTACCAAATACTATACCAAAAACCCTATACAATACCAAAAACTAATACCACTGGTATTTGTAGGAACTCATATTTATTTTATATTCCGAACCGATACCACTCTTTAAATAATTAAATGTAATGTGCAAACGAATACCTACAACTTGAATTTGGTACAGTCAGCTCCGTTAAACCTAATCAAATTTTTGTTTTCTAATATTTTTATTTGATCGTAATAAAATACTATCCAAATACGCTTCATTCCAATATTTTTACAAAGGTATAGGTAAGAGTAGCTTAAGTGAATCATCTTGCTACTTTTTTTGGGGTACCTAGGTAAGGTAGGTAGATAGTTAGGGTTGGGAGGTAGGGTAAGTTGGTTGGGTAGGTAGATATGTTGGTAGGTGTAGGTAGGTAGGTGTAGGGAGGTAAGTGTAGGGAGGTAGGTGTAGGGAGGTAGGTGTAGGGAGGTAGGTGTAGGGAGGTAGGTGTAGGGAGGTAGGTGTAGGGAGGTAGGTGTAGGGAGGTAGGTGTAGGGAGGTAGGTGTAGGTAGGTAGGTGTAGGGAGGTAAGTGTAGGGAGGTAGGTGTTGGGAGGTAGGTGTAGGGAGGTAGGTGTAGGGAGGTAGGTGTAGGGAGGTAGGTGTAGGGAGGTAGGTGTAGGGAGGTAAGTGTAGGGAGGTAGGTGTAGGGAGGTAGGTGTAGGGAGGTAGGTGTAGGAAGGTAGGTGTAGGGAGGTAGGTATAGGTAGGTAGGTATATAGAGTAGGTAGAGGGCAGGTAGGTAGGGTAGGTAGGTAGGGCAGGGTAGGTAGGTAGGTAGGTCGGGTAGGTAGGTAGGGTAAGTGCGTCGTAGATAAGTACTTAGTGCTACCCGTGCGAAGCCGGGGCGGGCTGCTATAATACATAATTATACTAAGGTGTTTTTGTTTTCACTCTTTTTTTTTGTTTTTGGGTTTTTATCTAAATATATAATGTCAACCCTATCGTGTCTTTTACTATTGTAACATTAACACATTTATAAACTAAATATACTAAACAGGTCACTAAGATGTCAAAATTATGTTTTGCCATAAATCGATTCTAGTTATTTGAGAATTCGTCGCTATTATGATAATAAAAAAAAGAATTACCGTAAACGCCTGACGGTGCCTTAAAAACTTTAATTTAATAAGCTTCTAGATGTCTTACAGCCGTAGTTTTTCCTCCAGAAAGTTTGACCCCAACATTAATACCTATTACAAAAGTTTCGGACGCAGATGGCGGTGCAAAGTGCAAAGTGATGACAATTTCCCTTTAACGCTTGGTTAGCTCATAACTTTGACTTATCAAAGTGTGTTTTCCTGGTTAAAACAGTTAAATATAGCAAGGACAAATAAATTTTTACCAGGTCGATATTAATTCTTGTGGCCTTTCAACAACCTTATTCCCTTCGAAACTTAAGGCCGTATCCTGCCTCAGATTTTATCTCGCTCGCACCTTACTTCTCACGGCCTGAGTGAGAGCGAGACAGAGTGAGGTGCTGGCGGCTCTCAAGCCTCCAATAGTTTAAGTAATTGCTTTTTACGGTAATATAATGGTAATAAAAAAATAAAAAATAGACCTGCTTTATAGTTAGTTCAGTTATTATGCAAAGTTTCGTGATCTAATTTGAAGTATATAATACTAGCGGTTTATAGTTCGGTTTAGAGGTAACTTTGGATTTTTTTATCGAGAAAATTTTTCGTGTTTTCGCCAAACATCGGACCTAGCATCAATCCTCAACTTTTAGATATATTAATTTCAAAATTAATGCTGCAGTATTTTCATTGATCATGCTAAGCAATTTGAGGCTCACACGGTTCGAAGGCTCTATTTATCTTTAAACAAAGCCTATCTATAGTATTGATCTATCATCATACGCAAACTGAACTTAAGCCAGGGGCTAACGAACTTCGGTTAGACTCAAACCTCGAATCAATACCTACGAATGTCTGGGCTCAGAGAACAATCGGATCTCGTGGTCTCGGGTACACCCTAGACAATACACTAGAAATGCCACAATTTCGAGGACTTGCCACATAATTCAAGGTTAAGCCATCAATCAGTTCCACATAGAAGTCATGCAGTTAGAGTTATGTTATCTGAACGAACAGTCTGGCAGGTAGTTTGATTATACAGCCTCACACAGCTTCAGTTTGACAATAATTTTATATTAATTACGTCTTTTGCCCTATAAACAGAAACAGAAATTATGTGATTTGATGCAAAATAATTTATATTTTTTTTTTTTTTTTTGTTTTTCTTTGATCTTTGACAGTCGTCAGAAGCCCGAAAGTCTGACAACCAGTCTAACCAAGGGGTATCGTATTTTATTTATTCAGGGACAATAAACAGCGACAATATGTGTAAGAACAGAGCAGAAATAATACAAAGTATTGACAATATTGCAGTCCACTACATTATCCGCACTAGATAACTAATAAATAAATAATTACATCACATTAAAAATAATAATTAATTACATCATGCAAAATAAAATAAAATACTAATTGATTGCTTGGCAACAGAGTTTAACACTACAAACAAATAAATAATAAAATCAACAGTAATTAGCTTATATTCCTTAATAACATTATTGGTTAATAAAAAATTTCATAACATCACATTTGAATTACGTATTACGCAGTTACTGGGTTAGATAGGCAGTCGCTACATGTAAAATACTGGTATTCCGCTTCATCCGGTTAGACTGGAAGCGGACCCCAACATAGTTGGGAAAAGGCTAGGCAGATTGATTGATTGATTAGATGCATTGATATTAAGTTAAAGTAGCTTGAAATCTTATTTTGAACATACAAGAATCTACTGGAACGCCTAGTCTATCATCTGTGACCAACCTAAGAGGTATCATGTATGCAACAGATGCAGATTGCACGCGTCTGCCAGTTTGAATAGAAATTGCTTACTTCGACGAAAGCCAGAATTACGCCCAATTTCCAGTGAAAGCCAGTTATAGGTAGGTAAGTACTACTCTCGTTTGACTTTACTTTAAAAGCAAAAAAGTCGACTCGTAAATTGACAGTTTCAGGATTGGCCCGACAAGCGTAAACTGGCGTAGAATGGCCTTAAATGCATGGCACAAAATGGGTCGTGGATTTTTTTTACTCGTCTAACCAGACCTTTAGATAAGTTTATTACCGCTGCTCGTTCGTGCAAAAAAAAGAAAATAATGGCAATTCTAAACAAGATTGAAGTTTAATTTATCAGTTTCTTCATGAAAAATAAAAGGGTTGAGAAAAAAAAAACTCAGTTTGATTAAAATAATATCTAGAAATCTCAATTTCACGCAGTTCTAAATTCATATTTCTTTTGTTTTATAGGTTAAGCTCAGTATGACTTTCTAAAATAGTTATCAGTGGAATTGCTCTTGTTGTTTGAATTACAATTTGGCTTGATTGTCGAAGAAACTAAAACCTAAATCATTAGTAAAGTTAGTATCTAAAGTAGAACTTTCTTATAATAAAATTAAAACCATTTTAAAGATCCTGTGATTTCGGCAACATTTATGAGCAATTATTTACCAGCTGCCCGTGACTTCGTCTGCTTGTATTTTGTATACATTCGTCATTTTTAGGGTTCCGTAGTCAACGTGGAACCCTTATAGTTTCGCCATGTCCGTCTGTCCGCGGCCTAGCTCAGAGGCTGTTGGTGTTAGAAATTTGTTATGGGTATACATATAAATCACGCCGACAAAGTGGTAAAAATCGTAAAAAAATGTTTTTTTAGGGAACCTCCCCTACACGTAAAGTGGGGATGGATTTTTTTTTTCTCATCTATCCCATAGTGTGGGTTATCATTGGAAAGGCCGTTTAAAATAATGTGAGTTTGTGAAAACCATTTTTGGATTGAGGGATCCTTTTGCGAAATATTAAGCTTTAAAGTGCTAATTTTCGTTAGAGTCATGTGTCCCCCCCCTGCCAGGTAAATGGTTGGTTTTGGGTATATGAAATAATTCACGGTAGTAGTATATATAACGTAATTAAAAGGAAAACTATCACTGCTACGTAGGCTCCACAAGTTACCGAGTAATAATTGACCAACTCTGTATGGGAGAACAAGTTTTTCAACTACAATGTTAAGTTTGTTGGATAAATTCATCCCAACTACGGAACCCTTCATTGTACGTGGTTCGACATGCACTTGCCCGGTTTTTTTATTCATTCAAGGATGAACACGTCACAGGCTACTTACCTATCACGCGACGTGACGCCGACGGTGCGACGCGATTCTGGTAGAACAATTTCCATGAAGTTTTCATTGAAACTGTTCTACTAGAGTGGCGTTGCGTCGGTTCAGTGGTTTAGGTATGACAAGATTGACAAGGTAACAAACAGTCAGACACACAGAGTTACTTTTGCATTATTATACCTAATATGAGTATGGATCACGTGGAATGCTGGCTTATGTATGTATATGATACTGTGTTTTATTTATATTTGTAGTTAATGCCACTATTTAATTCAAGTTCTTAAGAATTTACACATAAACTTTCGGTTGCCTTAAAACACTCCATGTTTCTAAAAATATTTAGCACTCAGACTACTGCTAAGTCTTACGTAACTACATTATACACAATATTAATTCAGTACTTATAGTAAAAATTATACCAATACCTCAAGGTCATTGTACTTTTAAATACCTGTAAGCCAATTCCCGTATTTGAATTTTACAAGATCCATTATACACAATATTAATTCAGTACATCAAGTAAAAATTGTACCAATACCTCAAGGTCATGGTACTTTTAAATACCTGTAAGCCAATTCCCGTATTTTAATTTTTGAAAATCTAGTCGCCGTGTATAAAAATTGTAAGGTAAGGTAAATTCGAGGTATTTTTGACAGACCCCCTCTGTCAAAAATACATCGAATTTACCTTACCTTATTAATCATCAAATATTAATGACTTTCTCCCGCTCTTGGACGGCGAGCTATCAATTGCTCGCCGTCCGCAAGCCCGCGCCTTCGTTGGCCGGGAATCCACCTGGGATTCCCGACGCCCAGGGCGTCTCCTGCAGCGGCTAGGGGCGTGAGGGCGCGAATTTTGCCTCTCCCTCACGCGACATGTGACAGATTGGGACTGAGATAAGAATCCGAACGTTTCTTAAAAGACGGGAACCAGATCCATATTTAATGCTGTAACTCTGGTTGTTACGTGCAGTAAAGGGTGCTAAGACAATAATTAAAACGTCGAAGATTGAAATGTCTTCGTGTTGCCACAAATTATAAGGACTTAATTCAGTGATCAATACAACTCACCAATTACTTCTTCCTAGTAATGGAATTATTATTTTCAAATTGGTCTTTCGTGCTGAGAGCATTTTTTTTTTAATTGGAGGGTTAATTGCGGCAAAGACCTCAGATATCAAAGTACATTATTTTCAGCTGGAACAGGCACAGAGTTCTGAGAAATTACTCTAAAACTCGTGAAAATCTGGCTAACTCCATTACATGGAAAAACAGCTGTTTCATAAAGTCAATCTATCAGTTAGCTGTAATTGGTTTTAATGTAATGTATTTGACATTACTAAAGTAAGTCTTGTCTATCTGTCTTTCATAAGTTAATTCTGTATGAAAATGTAAGGAAATATCTTTTATTTTCTTCACGTACCTACCAATATGATTTTCCTTTCAAATCTAATGAAAGATACCTATTTACATAGTTACAATAACCTCATGTATCATTAATCAATGGAAAACGTGAGGAACATGCAAATAACGATTTGTTCCCTTCATGTCGAGTCCCGCCACGTCGAGTCGCCTTGACGTCGAGTCCCGCCACGTCTACACGTTCTCACTGATGAGACCCGGCCTACGAAGAATGAGTGGGACGTAATCTACCACGCGGTCCCAGTGCACTTTGGTGGTATAATCATGCAGGCATGCATGATGATCAATGCACGTTCCCTTTCTTGAAAATGGTGTCTTTGTCCTGTAATGGGACATCAAAATGCGGATGGTAAATCATCAATTGACCTCTCTTGAGGGCGGTCCTCTCTGGAGGGCGTGTCAGACTTTTACTGACTAAAACCCACCCGTGTTCCTTCAGTTGCCTGTTGCCAAGGGTCCCGGTATCCGTTTCGGACTTTCCCGCAACCCCTGGCAGAATCCATCCGTACTAATAATATCACTACATGATTAGTATAGAACAGCCGCTCGGGTTGATCAATCAGGTTAAGCTACGCTTGCCGGGGTTGGTCCGTGGATGGATGACCATTTTCACATATCGAGACTCCTCCGTGCCTCAGAAAGCACGTTAGCCGTTGGTTCCGGCTGTCATTTGTGGATCTTTGACAGTCGTTACGAGTCGTCAGAAGCCCGAAAGTCTGACAACCTGTCTAATCAAGGGGTATCATATTACCCAGTTACTGGGTTGTAGAGGTCAGATAGGCAGTCGCTCCATGTAAAATACTGGTATTCAGCTGCATCCGGTTAGACTGGAAGCTGACCCCAACATAGTTGGGAAAATAGACTACTACTAACTAGGCAGATGATTAGTATAGAACTAGCAATTTTATTTCTAATTTCAATGTTCTTCCTGAAGCCACGCGATCTTGCCGTTTGTATGACGTAAGCCAGCGTAATGCACGTTTTTGCACTCATTATTGTGTTAAACTGATGACCTTGGCTAGGTGATTGTCAGATTAATGTTTATATAATGAACAGGCAGAACATAGCAAGGAAACACGCAAGATGAAAACATGGACGTTTATTTAGTTACTTTGTAAATTGTTTAAGAAACAAACTTTCCAATGATTGGTAACTTATTTGACGCCTGCGATTCCGGAAGAGTTAAAATCACACTAACATTTCACAATTTATGGTTTAGGTCTCACGTTGCCATTAATAATGAATGGCAATAGATTCGCCCCCTTTTTTTTTTGTTGTTGAGACATCATTAAATGACTTCACCCGCTCTGGGCGGAGCAGGAGGGTGTGTCAGACTTTTACTGACTAAAACCCACCAGTGTTCCTTCAGTTGCCTGTTGCCAAGGGCCCCGGTATCCCTTTCGGACTTTCCCGCAACAGATTCGCCCCCTAACGTTGTTAAATTTTGGTACAGTAGACCACACGCTCTCATTCCTTAAACGCTGTAGGCTAGTTCAAGGTCAAAATGCAACAACCGACGTGCTGTGTGGAGTCCACGACTGTCTGTATGTAGATAAAAGCGACGGTTAAGGCGCTAATAAACGAGTGGTAGGTCGCGAGTTCAAACAGGAGAAGTTGCACTACTTACGTGAACTCATTTCTGCAGCTAAGCCATTGTAGACGTAGCAATGTCGCCTGGTTGGAACTTTAGTTGGAATATAAGTAACGAGTAGCCTACATTGTTTATACTTTTATTACTACCTGATCATATCATACTTTGACGTACCCTGGCCTACGTGTCATTCCATCATCGAAAACGATATTGGAAAAAATAAAAGTTATAAAAACTAAAATCCAAAGTAACTACGACAAAAAAGTCAACTAAAAAGGTATACAAGAGATCACAGACAGACAAATTCGAAATCCGGAGGCAGTGTTAGGGCATAAGTCAAACTGATTGCGTGTGTCTCTGTGATACATACATACATACCGGTTAAAATCATAAGCCTCCTTTTTGATTCGCCGTAGCCGGATAAAAAGTAAAAAATGCATTGGATTAACATTAAGATAAAAGTTGTTGAAACTCCTAGTAGAATAAAAAATACGAAACACTTTGAAAGCGATTGTCCCTGGGTTTGGGGGAGGTTGCATAAACCCAGTACCTAGAGTACTAAAAAAATGCAGGAATAAACTTGTAAATAAGTACCTATAACTTATTTAATGAAAATAATTATGACCATGAATTTGTACTTTATTAGCACAACTGTAACTGAAATACAATACAATAAGTTCTGACAGTTTATTTTTTGGGAATACAAATATTATACCAGCTTCTACGTACCACTTAATTTATACAAATTAAATAAGTTGGTTTATTACTTATTAGTGTAAATAGTGTGTGTATGTGTGTGTGTGTAGTGAGTGTTTTATTTGTGTATATAATAATATAACAATTGTAATTTACATAATATAAATGGTAATTTTCTGATGTTCAGTGAAAGTTAAGATTGATTGTACATAGACAATGCATTATTGTATGTTACACAAAATTTAATCTTGCATTTTCATAGTAATTTTTATTGAATTTAAAAGTTTGTAACTTTACCTCCAAAAATTGGTCGATTCGTTCCTGGCAAAAAATCGGTTATTATAATCTTTACTGTTTTAATAAATAACAATAGCATCAGTTTCTTTGGTTACGATTTCGAAGGTACGAATAGGAAATAGTTAATTATTCTTGAGTCGTTAGACAATGTCAAGCCACACTACAATTTATTTCATTTTAAGTAGCCTATATAATATTATTTATGAAAAAAAAACAAAAAAAGTACCTACAACTTTCACAAAAAACTGTCAATTAGCGGTGGACAAAATATTCGACAAGCAATATAGACAAGCAGAATGATTAAAATATGAAATAATCTCGACACATCGTTTACGAGATAAAAAAAGCACTTTCGTTTTCATTATAAGTGGATAAGGAACACCATTGTCAATTATTACAACAATTTTCGTTATTGTGCTGATTAGGCATCGGTACAGTACGTTTCATTGCATTAACAGACAAGTTCTCAACTCGCACACCATCTCCTAACCTGAGTTTAACATCTCCACAGGGGAAGAAGCGGCTAGAGAAAGTAACTTCACCATCCCCACAGAATAACTCAATGGAACTTGCGTCCACAAGGATGTACCACTCAAGTTTGTCCTTAACAGGCCTCCACTTTGTTCTACGGATACCATCTTCGCCACCACGATCGAGGGTTACCGTACCATTATGGGAATCATAACTAATTGAAACACTCACATTTGTGGATTCTATAAATAGATTAAAATTTTGACGCTTTGGTGCTGTTATTTTTATTTCACCAGTCTTATCTTCCAACTGAACTGTGTCGCCACCTCGTGCCTTTCCAGAGAACAGTCTGCGGCCACGGGCAGCAATAATCTCTTTAATGGGTTTCTGCATTAGTCTTAAATTTTTCGAGAGGGATAAAACTCTCGGGATTGTCATGTGACCAGTCCAGCCATCGTCGCGCTCAGGATAATCTTGCTCCCACATATCAAACCATGCTATTACTATTCTACGTTTATTTTCATCCAAAATTGTTTGAGTAGCATAAAAATCATGCCCATGGTCCAATTCTATGAATTCAGTTAAAGGTGTAAACGAATAAGATTCGTAATCAAAATCACCAACTATATAACCAGTCTGATATAGATTTTTGTACTTATCCCCCTGAGGTTTAATACCTTGTGGTGAGAATAACAGAACATAATGTCCGTCCAACTCGAAGAAATCTGGACACTCCCACATAAAACCTAGAGAGCCATTCGACTTATCTAAAGTTGACACCTCCTTCCATGAAATTAAATCCTCCGACAAATAAAGTAGTACTCGTCCGCGAGTATCATTATCGAAAGAATTTCCCAACACCATGTAATAAAGATCACCGTGTTTCCATACTTTCGGGTCTCTAATATTTGGCTGATGTTCCTCTGCTTCGATAATAGGATTCCCTGCATATTTCGTGAAATTAACTCCATCGGTACTTGTGGCTAAAGCTTGATGCTGCTCGTGATCTGGAGTCTCTCCAGGATGATTAACATTTCCCGTATAAAACAGATACATTGTATTGTTTTCAATGATAGCACTTCCCGAAAACACTCCACTTTTGTCATAAGATTCGTCTGGTTTCATTGCGATTGGTAGATTTTCCCAATAGATTAGATCTTTGCTCTTCGTATGACCCCAGTTCGCAATACCAGGCTCCTGACTGCTCTCAGGGTTGTATTGATAGAACAGGTGATATTCGTCTTTAAATATGCAGAAGCCATTGGGATCGTTCATCCATCCGTGCGGTGGAGCGACGTGGTACCGCGGTAAATAGCAGTTATTAACGTTATCAGCCGAGCATCTGTAAGAGAACAGTGCTATTAGCAAAAACTTTGTCACAACTTCGAACATAGTGCGCGTCAGTAAAACAGACGCGATGACTGAGCTCTTCTGTCTGAATAGTTCATTTCCGCCGTCGTGATCATTTATATATGCCGTCGTAATGTCGTGTCGCATCCAGATGTGTCAATTCAAATACACTTATAGAAATTATTGTAACCATTATAGGCGATAGTTTAGTTTAATTGTCTGCCAGTAAGACGTTGCCGTTTTGTTTAAATTGAAATAACAACACGTGTTTGTTCAAGATAATGCTTGCGATCAATACATGCTTCTTAGAAGTAGAGTGGTGCTATAGATACAAAATACTCTTTCAATATGATGCATGAGCTAACTATGGGTAGCCCACAAGATTGGAATTCATCGCAACGGATTTTAAAACAAACGGTCTTGGCCCTTATTTTTTTTAATCCTCATGGATCTCCTCCGTCTTGGGAGAACGGAAGGTCATGTCGGACTCCTACCGACTGAAACCCCACGGTTCCTTCCACTACGTGTGGGGGGCCTGGGAGACACTCGCACATTCGCCGCACCTCTGACTGGAAGTTCTTTATCCAGAAGAATGGAATAAAAGGTTGACAAAAAGTCATATTTAATAATATTGTTATCAACGTTGATGCATGTATTTTCAAAAAACATCGCTCTTTTTTTTTAAAGTTTTGCAGGTATCCTTCTTAATCCATGATAACGATCTATACTAATCTATATGTATAAAACACAAGGGTGACTGATTGACTGATATATCAACGCAAAGCTCAAACCACTGAACGAATTGAGCTGAAATTTGGCACACAGATAGCTATTATGATGTAGGCGCGCACTAAGAACGGGTTTTCGGAAATTCGACCTTTAAGGGGGTGAAAAGGGGGGATATTGTTCGTATGAAAAATCTTATTCCTTGAGTTAGTAGACTTGAAACTTGGCACGAATATGTATCTAAGTAAATTATAAAGTTTGTCATCTTTTCTTTTTCTAAGAACGGGTTTTTGGAAATTCGACCTATACGGGGGTGAAAAGGGGGGGAAAATCTGCTCCTAACAGGTCGTAACAGGGTAATGAAGTTCGAGGGGTAAAGATCATAAATAAATCTAAAGAACGTAAATATTAACTTTAGAAAAATATCTTTCAAAGGGGGTGCAGGGGTTGTTGAAGTTTTCAGAGGAAAGTACTAAATCCACGCGGACGAAGTCGCGGGCAAAGTGCTAGTTATGTATATATTACATATACTTACCTAAATAATTATTATATTTTCTTAAATATAATGTAACTTACGTCATACGTGTTGCTTGACAATTATCTTAAACTACTTGGAAGTGTATTCAAAGGAAACTATACTTAAGAAAACTGTAGTACAATTGTGATTATTTTAAGAGGTGTGAAACGGATTTAGCCTTTCAATTATTGCGATTAACGATGAGAACATGACTGGGGAATTGCTGGTACTATACCTAGGTAAGATGATCTATTTATTAAAATGTACGTTCGTACAAATCATTATGTAAAGCATTATGTAGGTACTAGGTGCACACGCATCGAATTATAATCTAAGTAGACACACAGATTTTGACAGCCGGTTTGTCACTAGCGATGTGGACGTGAGATTGACCTCTCCGACCGCCAGCAGCTATAGTCACTGCGTGTGAACCTAGCACGCCTAGCATTATGGCTAGCAAATCAATTCCTTATATTTAGTTCTTAGCAACCATGAAAATAAATCCCTAGTAATTGCGAGCTCATTTTTTGAAAGGGCGCCCTTTCTACTATAAAAAATATTGATATTATTGATATACGGCTCAATTTTTTTAATCTTTTTCGGGACTCCTCGCAGCTTCTTTTTATCTACGTAATACCTTGGCTTGCGTATCAGCAAGCGTAGTGTGGGCCGCCCTCAGCTAGATGGACCGATGACCTTTAAAAGGTGGCTGGAACAGACTGGATGCAGAAGGCGGAGGATAGGGTTGTGGCGCAAATTGGGACAGGCTTATTTCCAGCAGTGAACTGCTGCAATAGGCAGATTAAACAGAGGAAAGTTAGTGTTTTGTATTATTTTCTAGCACGATGTTTTTCTGTTGTGTTTTCTAGCAAAAAAATGTAAATGTGAATGATGAGGCTGATATAAAAAAATGTGCATAATTTATATCGCTTTGTCTTGATGTACCTAAACGTAAATCGCATAAAGTTTTCCACACAAAAGCAGCATTGTCTTTTTTTATTTATTTTTTAAGCAAAAAGCTGCATTCCTTAAAAAAAAAATACCTACACAAACCATTATTACATCTATTAGGTAAATAAAGAAAATTTCATCATTTCACATATTCATTTAAAACGAAACTCAGAACTTTTCGTTGAAATAGTTCCAAATCTGACAGAATTAAGGAATTAAGCCTAAATCTAAACATTATTGATATTGTTAATTTGAGTCAAGAGGCGTCATTTAAAAAAATCTGTTTGTTTAATAACTTCATCACGATGTCAGTAATTTAAAACAGTAATATCACTATCTTTACATTATAAAATGAATTCCCCCCGCTGCGTCTGTCTGTCTGAACGTAATAAATTCAAAAACTACCGAACGGATTTTCAAGAGTAAGGTTCAGATGTATTTCATGTAGGCTTTGTGTAAATTCGCTGAAATATGACGATGATTGTTGAAGATATTGGAAATTATCATGCTGCAGCATAGCTTTACTGGCGTGCGCCGCGTGAACGAACAGAGTTATACTGCCGTCATAAGAAAAAAGGCCGTAACTGACAATTTTGCTTCAATTATCTCGGAATCAACTTTGACGTAGTTACGGCCTTCTTTCAAAAGACGGCAGTATATATATACAATATATTTCGGAATTAACACACACGCGGGTGAAGCCGCGGGCAAAAGCAAGTACTTTAAAAAACATTTTTTCCGCTGAATCCCGTCGTTAATTAAAAAAATGCCGAGATAAGCGATACCTAGGCATATGTACATACGTTCGGATAGTAAGATAACGGAACTATTTCTAAAAATAAACGATATTTCGCTAACCTTGAGTTCGAGGTCATTTTAGCGGGAAACTTCGCAAGCGAGCACAAAACACGTCCTATCCGTATGATGTCTGGGACGAGTACTGAAGTCTATGAGTACTGGCAAAATATTAGGTAAGCGAGAGGGCGGGGGGCCTAACCACGCGACTATTCAGTGGAAGAGACTTGTTTGAACGTTAAAATTATAATTAGCCGATTTATTACTATCGGATAAAGTCTAAATTGACAATTATTGGCATTTATTCACTTTAAAAACAATATAATTATTATACAACTAACTATTATTTAACTAATTAAATCAGAAATAAAATTAACTATACAAACACGTTATGTATGTACAATTATATAACAAAATTAAAAAGATAAAATAAAGGGGAGGGGCTCATTGGGCATCAAAGAATTCGTTCGCATCGCTGTCAATGGGAATAGTGCCCAAAAAGGCTGGCAGCATTGCCACGTTGAATAGTTAATTTTATTTAGGATTTATTTATTTATTTATTTATTTTATTAAAACATTATGCACTAGTAAAAAAAAAATACTGTACAAAGGCGGACTTAATGCCTGAGGCATTTTCTACCAGTCAACCTTAGGGTGATGCAGAGACAAACATGGCAGGTGCAACATAAGGGATAGATAACCCGAAAAAGGATAAATAGTAATACATATATACTTACTTAAATACATACATATAAACAGAATAAACGTTGTCAGGAGAAATAACGATAGGTGAAGGAGAAAACAAGTCCAGCAAATCAACGCCGCATTGATTCTGCCAACTTCTCACGAATATGTTCACGAGCCGCTACTTTGAAAGATAAACGACTCGCTGCCATCCTGATATTCAGAGGGAACACATTCCAAAGAAATACCGCCTGGACAAAGAAAGAAGAGTGAATAAAACCAGAGCGATGAGAAGGACATCGTAGAAGAAGATTGTTGGTGGAGCGAAGATTTTTACTATATTTTTTTAATTAGTTAAATAATAGTTAGTAGTCTAAATTTAAATTTTGAATAGTGTTGTCAGAGTACAGACGATAAAGATCAGAAATAGGTGTACCTTGTATTTGGACCCGTACCCGGTCTGTCAAACATGCTAATTTGAATAATTTTGAAGCCTACAAACGACTGTACAGTTTTTTAATTTATATTTTATTTATACAGGGTGGCAAGGACGTCGACGCAAAACCTGTTGTCATTTGGCATTTTTATATTTAACATTCAAATAATGTTTTAATCGAAAATACAACTACACTACAGCAGCGTTTTGGTTAAAATTTTAGTGACAAGCACAATCATTAAGCACATACTCGTAAGTACATAATTATCATGTTATCAGTATCATCAAGTACAATGTGCGAAACGAGTATTTTCAATTACAAAATTCGAATTTACGTTATTTTTATGACCCACAGTGTACATACCTGCTTAGTTACCTTTTTTGTACTCATGATTTATGTTCCGATAAAAGTCTTCGTAACGAGCGGTTTAGCGAGCACATAATCAAATCAAGAGCTTTTGAAACGAGTTTCAAGTACATTCTAATATTTTCCACTCAGAGCATTCGAATTAACAATTTAAAAAACCAAAAAACCCGACTGCAAAAACACAATTATGGTATCGCAAGCGGGACAAACAAAAGTTACACCATATTTCAGGTTCTTGGTTTATGCGATACCATGATTCTATAGATAATAATGCTTGTTTATGCTTTTGCTTGCTTTGCTCAATGCTTTTTTCAGTTAAGTACGTGTTTTTGCAGTCGGGTTTTTTATTTTTTATTTTTAGTTTATTGTAAATTAGCTTGTGCAAGGCTACGCAGGCGATTTACGAGGTCCGACACAAACGGCCCATTTTTACGCAAACAAAAACTTTGTATACCAATTTATTATTCCTAATTAAATTTAAACATATAATTTATATATATTTTCGTAATTCCCTTCATTTTGATACCCTACTCGATAGATTTGGTTATTTTTTTTTTATTAACCTACTTATTACTATTTCGCTGCAAAAATCCGCCATGTTGTTGTTTTTATACACCTATCTAAGAACACTTGGGTTTTTAAGACGAATATAACGATACTTTCACTGTCGAAATCCATCCAGCCGTTTGAAAGATACGAGGTAATAAAGAAACTTACAAACAAGTTATTGCAAACTTTTCATTGGAGTATTCCAATAATTATGATTGTTCTTGTTAAACACGGTCTGCTGTTGTGCAGTAATAATATATCCCCGTTTATCCAATTCTTATAGATTAAAATTTATTATTTTTTGATTTAAATGCATTTATTGGCATTGTAACAGAAAAATACACCTTAAAACTATAAAAACAGAAACAATAAAAAAAATGCCAAAAGGGCCTCAGCTCAGTATACTGTCAGATGGCAACACAAAGTGTACCACCTGACGCTGATTTTCAGCTGCAACCCACGAGTGTCATACGGTAGAATAATAATATAGGTTATAAATAAACAATTAAAATCTGATATATAAGATAGAAGAAAAACAATATATAAAAATACCTAATAAATGTGAATGTTTATAAATAAAATATAATATTTAAAATGGCAACATTCCGTTTAGCCGGCATGGACTCGCACGCCGCCGGCTTAGAATAATCTGTGCGCAAAGCTGTCAAAAAAAATTATTTATTTGTCTGACGTTTTCAACGTTTTGACATCTGGTTACTTAATTATACGCAATACATTAAGATGGAATTCATTATGATGTAATAACAAAGAATGTGTTGGGTGATTGTGTAGGTAAATGTATAAAGGACAATCTAATATTTCTAATGTATTATGAGAAGTAACACCATCATCTCTCTGCCTTAGTCACAATTTGTTTTCTTCAATTCTTCCCAATGATAAGCTTATTTTATCAGAAAATTAAATTATATCCGTACACCCAGTTTCAGTTCGTTTTCACACAAGTCTATCTAAGGAATTGTTATAAATAATTACACAAAAATACATAACATGTTTATTTTATTATAAAAAATAATGCCCTTACACAGTACAATAAATAAATTTATTTTATCTAAACTTTCCTATAATTTCGCTAACAGCCGCGTAACACCCAGATATTAAGACAATTAAATAGAATATCAACAATACTACGTTCTTCCAAAGAATGTAGTTAAATTTTCCCAGCCCTCGTTCCCATTGGTGAACTGTTTGGACCACTACTGGGATCAATAGGCCGAGGGTTGAGAAGAAGATGGCCCCAACGAGACCTATGAGAAGCTCTAGGTCTGGTACTGCAATTGCTAATATAACTGGAACAAAAATAAAATAGGTAAGTTAAATTGATGACCTTGGCCATTTTCAATTTCAGTTCTTTATGGCTTTTTACTTATACTAATTATAAACATTAGAATCAGCAATACAACTCTCTAAGTGCATTGAATGACTATTTCATGAAATCATGACATTTGGCACTTATAATGAACTTAGGAGTTGTATTGCTGATTCTAATGATTATAATTCTGTAAATCCATATTTGTTACGGGTGCAAATCATATTTAGATCAACATATAACCTGATACTGACCTGCAAATTGCAAAAAAAATAAGAAAATTTGAATTTCGCGGGCTACCTTAGCGCATTCCCCTTAAGACATTTTAACGTTATCTCTAGGTTTGGCTAATCTTATTGGCCAGCTCCTTGATAATGGAGGTGTCTATATGCAGACTTTAGGAATTTCTATCATAATATTTCATCAATTTATTTGCCAATTTCATTATCATCATCCTTCTGCTCATAGCGACTGTTTAATGGTTAGGTACAAATAAGTATATAGGTTGAGCTAGCCCAAGCAAAATCCGTCGCCTCATCACACAGGACCCGCGATGGCGGCGCGTAATATTCCACGCGTGCCTATGTATTGCGGGCCATAGACGTCCAAGTAATTTGTCCATACAAGCTGGTTTATTGTTATGCATCCTTATATTATAATAATAATAGACAGTGGTGCCGATTCCCTTGTTCACAAACTAAACTAAATTTAAGTTCAGTGCATCTTTTTCTTTCTATTTCACTAAGAAAAGGACAGAAGATCAATTTTAGTTTAGTCCTGTCAAACTGTCACTACTCCAAACAAGTTTAGACGCGATTAAAAACTTGCCTACTAAAATTACGTCAATTTATGTCAGGCACTGATTAATTTGATAGGACTAAACTAAAATTTATCTTCTGTCCTTTTCATAATGAAATAGAAAGAAAAAGATGCACTGAACTTAAATTTAGTTTAGTTTGTGTACAAGGGAATCGGCACCAGTAGGTATGTATGTGTGGAGCCAGTGTTATAATTGTCTCATTCTATACGAATAAAAGTTAGTCTATGAAAGCTACTCATCCTGTTTTATTAGGTTATGGGCCCAGTCCCATTTGATCAAATATAAATACGAAAATTCATATATCTTCCTGCCATTTGACAACTCAGTTAATCAAACTTTCCCACACATATTCATGCCAATTTGATAAAACTGTTGGGACCAGCCTGTATGTTCAAATTACTTGAACGTCTTCATGTATGGCCCGCATAAGACGTAACGGGGGGAGTTATTCGAAACCTCAATCCCCCTACAGGATGGGGCCCGCAGTACACTGGCTGTCACCAGTCCGGGGCAGCGGAAGTCTCATTTGCACCCGCAGCCCCCCGACGCAGTGTGCGAGCGGACACCGGGGTGGTTTTAGTCAGAAAGAATCTGACAGACCCTTCTGCCCACCACATCCTGATGAGGATTTCCACACCGTCAGCAAAAAAACTTCAAAACAAGCAAACATATCAAAACACTAACCAGTCAAAGCTACACTAAGAGTCCTGAGCGTGATCTGGCTGATGTTATAGTACTCCTTGCTGAACCTGGACTTGATCCGCGTCCATATGATGTCCATAGGCGCATACATCTGAAGGCAGTACGTGAAGAATACTGCTACAGCCACCAGGATCTTCGCTGTCAATGCCAAACTGAAACAGAATAACTTAGATGATAATGTCAACACTTCAATGGAGAAGATCAAATTGGAACTGTCAAATTGGTTCCGCGTAGAGGACGCTATGTGTTTGTTAGTTATATCCAGCTTCCAATGGAGTTTCTTGATGAAAACTTCGTCGCGAGATAGTGGTAAGTGCTTTGTTTTGTCATTCATTGGTCGCTTTTCATTCATGATGACTTTAACAAGTCACAAACTACCAGCGTTCTCTTGCAGCGAAGCTTCCAGGAAGCTACCCCATATTTTTTTATGTTGGATTTTATTTTTTATGGATTTATTGTTTGCCAGCTCATTCTGACTTAATAAATTCCAATGTTGAACTAATTCACTTTAGAAGTCCAAAGTTAAACAAATAATTTTAAATTTTCGATTAAAGGAGGTCATTCAACGTCCATACATTTTTGGGCTAAATGTGATAGTGCCGGTGAAACAAAAAAAGGTATATAAAATTAGTGATCTCCACCGTTTTTAACTTTCACGTCACACTTCTCGAACCTTACATATTCTGAACAACGATGAGCAATTATCCGCAAGATCATTTTAAGGCGAAGTGGGACTGATGGGTGCCGTTATGACCCCGCCCGCGCGCAATTCACTATTGCACTATGTTTACAAATATTTAATTTAAAAAAATTATTTGTGTTTATATAGAAAAATAAGTCCATAATCCCTTAAAGTATTTAATAGTGAACACGTAGACAAAATTTTATTACAATTGCTTTGATAACAATCGAATGGAATAGGTTTTTCTCTATAAAAAAGCAAATTTTAAGGAAACTTTGCGGTTTTTTTGTATCGAGGAAAGTTTTGTCAATCGTATTTCGGGCCTCATACAAAGACAGCCAGTCAAAAGACAGTCTTCAATTTTCGTAATCATAAAAGAAAAACGCAAATACGTTGTTTTTTTGAGAGAAACATTGATTTTGCGTGAAGTCGAAACGCGTCAAAACATCTGCTTTGGAACCATTTCACCTTAAACCACTTTATTTCAGCCATTACTTTATAGTCACACTATTAATCTGGCTTTAAGTCTAAGCCTTATTTACGGCGAGAATGTTTTCAAACAAAATTTTGTTTGTATTGCTGCATAAACAGTAATATTTTAACAAAAGTTACACCATAAGTATTTCAGGTTATTAGGTTTATGCAGTCAGATTTTTTTATTTTATTTCAAGCTTTTTACTTTTATTAATATACCTATATATTTGTAATTAACTCATTACTAGCTTTTATTGTTGTAATTTATTTTTAAAAAAAACCTTCCCCTCCTTTTTTGTATTTGCAGATGAAATATATTAAACATATATATGTCTCCCACAATTAAGACGACACCTCGTAAGTTTAAATACATTACGCCGTTTAGGCTACATAGCGTGCCCAAGAAATATACATACATACATACATACTCTCAAAAAATATTACCCTCCTTCTGGGGCAGTCGCGTAAAAAGAAAGAGGCACGAAACTAATTCATAGTATCTACCTATTCATATCGTTCACTTTCTGATTTAAACTCACAACTAGTATTATGTAAATCGATGTAAGCTTAGAAATCAATATAGCATACTAAACTTAATTGTGCATTGAAAATTGATTATTTTCTTACCAAAGAAACAATGCAATGAATATTCAATGCAAAGATTTATTTGCTTTTATGCAAGCACCGTTTTCCTGTTAGCTTTATTTTTCCTCCGCTTTCGAAGACTTTCAAGTAATTACTGGAACGCCATTAGCTTTAAAAGGTAGGTATTACAAAGTTTAAAAAAATGAACTAGTTAAAAGCTTTTTTTCATTGGAGGAAGTAGACTTGATTCTGGATAAATTCGTTTGCGCATGTACTAACCCGGTCATATTACATGTTTTTGTGAATTCTTCCTTGGCTGATGAATTTAGACATATGTAGGTATAAAGGTACAATTTCAAAGGTGACCGTAGAATCCAAACCGCCTTCGGAATTGTACCTAAAAAAAATCTGAAATATTGCCGCTTATGCTTCCACATGGTAATAGTAGATTGTTGCATCGAGCGCAAAGGCATTAATTACTCACTTTAGTAAGGTGCGTAATCTACTTTTCTTTCAACTACCAATCTAGCTACCGTGATACGATATACCTACTCACCATTTTTTTTTTTTACTTTTCTTGTTAAATATGAAATATCCAATGGTACAAAATGCGCGCCATTTTTTTTTTTTTTTTCACCAAGTCGGTTTTATTCAACCGATTTTTATTTTCAGCCAATATCTTTTTGATCTAATGCATACATTTTATATTAAACTTAATTAAATATCTAAATAAAAATAGACGTCAAGAATGTAAGCAATTATCCACACAATATAGGCCCGATTATGCTTCCCTGAAGAACACATTATAGACATCAAGTTCTTTGTAAAGGTAATGCTAATTTGGACTTGGATAGAATATAAATATGAAAAATTATAATGATGACGACCAATAGAGAAGTATAGGGGTATGAGGAACAGGGTGTAAGGTTCACTCATCCACCATAGAAAAGGGAGGACCTCCAACCAGACGGGTGTTGTGTCTGGCGGGCAACTGCCCAACGATTGATATTGGGTTCTTGTGTATATGTCCATTGCACGGTAAACTTTAATTGCGCGATGCAGGATTTATGTACGGAGAATGATGATGATGATTTGAGAGATTATAAAAGATTTTTTTTAAGCATAATATAGATTCAAGTTGCTTTTTGTGTTTGTCTGTATATCCGCGTTGTTCTTCTCTAAACCACAACAGATTTGATGAGGTTTTCACCATTTTTTTGAATTTATTCCGGAACGTGTATGGGTATCATAATTAAGAAATCTCGATGTTTTGTCAAGTTGTAAAAACCGTGCTAAGCAACAGCGGGTCGCTAGTGAATAAATAATCTTATTACCTCAAACTCAAAGCATTTATTTCAAATAAACCAATTACAGGCACTTTTGAATTGTCAAGGGGTCGTCAGTCAGAGAATTGAAGTTTCAGTCCCAGTCCAAAGCGTAGTAGGTTCCTATGGAGAAGAACGGGCAAGAAACTCCACGGACACTCTTTTAAATCCGAATATTGTTACAATATATTGGTTACATCATTCATGTTGAAATTATACATGTCAGTACAATGTAGAAAAACGCGCACTTTAAAAGTGTCCGTAATTTAAAAGATAAAAAAGAAACAAAAGCATTCAAAAATTAAAATAAGCCGTGGCACCTAAGAGATGACCAGTCCCTACTGCTGGCGCCCGTTCACGAACATGACGAATGGACCAGCACCATTTAGCTTACTTAATGATCCAACCCATACGCCACCACCAGCGAGACATTAAAGTGAGCATGACATACTCTCAGCCGCCAGGGCACACTCAAGTCAGTACCTACTTATAAACTGCAGAATAACACGATTATAATAACTAGAATAGTACAGGTAGAGTAATATTATCTTTTACCAAGAAATATAATTTCAAGTTTTCTCCCATAGTTGAAGAACGACGTTGTACGAACGGATGAAGAAATCATATTAAAGAGAATAAAATGTTTTATTCAATAATAAGAACACAAATCGGCTTAGGTTATGACAGCAGCTGGCCAAAATCGTTTTTTAATCTTTAGTGAAGAAGTAACAGTTTTTTCGAAGTTCCCAGAACAAACCACAATGGTGTGCCACATGAAGAAAAATAAAATTATACATAACGTAAAAGCATTCACGTGACAATTTCCCCGGGGATGAAAAAAAGCTTGTGATAAAAGAATGATACAAGTCACAATTCACGTGGAAATGAACATGCGATGTGTTATTTCCTCATGCATGACCAGGAAAATGGAATATTTATGAGACATTTTTAATCTCATCGCATGAGAACTGAACACCTGGATAAACAATGAGGTCAGTGTTTAAGGAAATAGGTATTTGGCATTCATGAAAATTGTTGAAAACTAAATAATTATGTCGCTCCATGTAAAATACTGGTATTCAGGTGAATCCGATTAGACTGGAAGCGGCCAGGCAGATGATGTTGAAAACAAAATAAATATGCAATACCTACAATAAAGCAAGTACAGAGGCGGTTTAGCCTCTGTACTTGTGTGCTTGAGGTATTAAATAAATACCATATAATAAAATTATTGCTCGATTCAACAAATGCGCAGACGTATTTAAAATTAGGTACAGACTCCCAATTAACACTATGTTTACAAATTGATCAGCTCACGTATATAGACGAATGTATCAGACCGTTTATTGTGTCACGGTATTGTTCCCACTTTCAGACAATTCGAGGGTAAAATTAGAACCTCTTCCGCAAAATCTTGGACTAAATTCAGGTCAGAAGGTAAAGATTATTTACGTATCTCAATTATTGCTATTCATAGTTCCAAATTGTAGGGATGGATACTAAAGGTTTCATCTAATTATAACTTAATAGTCGAAGTTATGCGTACCTAGTATTCAAACTCGTGTTGTTTCTACTCCCCTCGAATCGTCTTACACAATGTCATTTTTCAGTCATTATAATATAGATAGAATAAACCTGCTTCCGTTTCTAAATCTTATTTATGTACCTACACTTTGAAATTGTTTCTTGTTTTTTTACTTGTAGTTACATTGTGTTGTGTGCCCTATCTGTGCTAAATAAATGTATTTTCTTTCTTTCAAAATTGCTTTGTTTTGCCGCGGAAATGTATCAAACTTACAAGACACCCTTCTTCACTTATGAAATTAACATAAGTCTATGTACCTTATACTCACATTTCACCTTCCGGCAAATTCAGCGTGATGCTCCCGAGGACACCCTCCCCATACTTCATGTAGCCAAAAACTCCGACGACGCCATACAGAATAGCGACAAAAATCATGGTCACATTCAGAACACTGGGACAGCCGAGGAAGTCTTGAGGTTTAGCCATCTCATTCTCCACTGGCATGACCACGTTGATGCCTTCCATCGCAAATATTGCAGTACTGGAAATAGAAAAAAATATTAGTGAGTTGGAATTTGAACCTACGGGAAATCAATCAATCAATCTGCCTAGCCTTTTCCCAACTATATTGGGGTTGGCTTCCAGTCTAACCGGATGCAGCTGAATACCAGTATTTTACATGAAGCGACTGCCTATCTGACCTCCACAACCCAGTAACTGGGCAATACGATACCCCTTGGTAAGACTGGTTAACAGCCTTTCGGGCTTCTGACGACCCGTAACGACTGTCAAAGATCTACGAATGACAGCCGGGACCAACGGCTTAACGTGCTTTTCGAGCTACGGAGGGGTCTCGTTATATAAAGATGGTCACCCATCCATGGACCAACCCCGGCAAGCGTAGCTTAACCTGATGGACCGACCCATGTGGCTGTTATTACTTAGCCATGAGCTCCTCGAGCTCGAACCTACGGGAAATGTGAGTCACAATATTTTAGAACCTTTTGTTAAGGGTCGTAGTATTTGTGAATCAATCGAGGATTTTGTTTGTGCTCGTATGTAGGTAGGTACTGTAATTCTAATCGGCATTCGGCTAACGGACAACAAAATGTACAGCTGCAATAACTGAAGATAGAAATAAACAGTTCAAAAGAAATATTAGAATCTAACTGCGCCCCGCGGTTTTACCCGCATAAGTCTTGATCCCGTGGGAATATTGGGATAAAAAGGATCCTATGTCCTAACCATGGTCTACCTATGCGCTAAATTTCAGCCGTTTTAGCGTGTAAGCGTAGCAATCAAACAAATAAATAAACAAACAAACTCATTTTCGCATTTATAATCAAGTTAGGATATCACTCTGTGATCGAGTTAAAATAGTACGTTAAAGTTCAGGCTACAATTTTGTATATTATACCACTGAAAACTAAGCCAAATTCTACGTGATATTTTAAATGTCAAAGGCAAGTAACAAAGAAATTAATTTTACCCAGTTCGTGCTGTCATCTTATATTATTAAAATTGTCTGTCGGTGCTCGGTTTCGTCGTGCCAGTCCACCCAGTGTTAACTTTAGCTGACAGCTCATTAGCCCTATAGAGGTGACTATCGTTACACAAGGATATTTTAGTTCATGGGCAAAATGGGAACTAACGCGGCTGCCATCGTATTTTTTCAGAATATTGTACCAAACCATCTCACACAATGATTACCGGCAATATCTTTCATCCTTCCTAACTAATAAGATAAACGTGAATGTGAGTTGGTTTGTGGGTTGCGCTTTCATGGCTAAACCAATTTTGATGTAATTTGGTATGGGGATACTTTGAACCCTGGGAAAGGACATAGGCTGCACGAAAATAACATTTCTTTCATGATTCACTGTTCTCTGAATTAGCTAATCTTTATTTTGGAAGGATTAATCGAAATAGAAATGCATTTTTTGCAACTTATGCTAATTTCAACTTTAACACGTAGGAGTTGAGTTGACTTTAGAATGACGTCAATACAAATTTTAGTCTTACTCTACTGGGTTAACTTACAGTTTAGGTATACATTATTTTTGTAAGAAAACTATATCTACAGAAAAAATATAATGTAAGGAATACCTCCAGGTGGCTCCAGGCATTAAGTCCGATTAGTAATGCGTTTGTAGGTTGCTTAAACCAAAATACATTCCTGAATGGAAAATCTGTTCATTCATGAATCACCTAACAATTAAATATTCACATTCGTCACACAACCAAAATGTTTAATACAAACATTTGTATAGCAACAGTGATCCCCAAAATCAAAATGCAAATAACTAATCCAATAATGAATTGTTAAGCTGACACACAAGGAATCTAATAATATAAAGTTCAATAATGGCAGGGACCGGGACCCGATTCTGAACATAAATTAACTTTGAAATGTGATAATCATTGTGTGGGCATATGTATGTGTAGATATACTAATTGGCATTCTTCTGGATAAACCTAGGTACTATTAAAAAGAGAAAGCTTTCAAAAGTAAGTACCCTCGTGAACAATTAATTCGGGTCAACAAATAGAAACCTTAATATCTCGGAAACTAAGACTGCTCGAGGATGCTTGGGACGAGCTTCGGTGATGTCTGAGATGACGGAATTCCGCTCCAATTTCGCTTTGTGTCTCGCGTGTATCCAAGGGTTAAATTATATATTATTTTTCTAAGCTTTTTATGATAAAAAGAAGTTGACAAAAAGAACGACTACCGCCACTTTCGACACAATAACATTTAGTAAAATGATGTAAAAATATTTAATTAAAATGAAATATTTTTAGATAATTTTACTAAATTCGTATTATTCATAACATAAAATAACATCACGACTGTATTCCCCGTAACGTTGGGCACACGGGTATCTATAGTACATTTCGTCAGTTATATTTAATACTTCACCATACTTCGGGCTGCTACTGAGAAATTCCTGATGGAAAAACCCAATAACACTTTGCCCGGCCTGGGAATCGATCCCAGAACCTCAGGCTCAGCAGTAGCGCTTGCGGCCACGAGACCACCGGGGCAGGGACTGGACGGGGGGTGTTCTAAAGAAGCTAGTAGCGCTCATGGCACGTGATTTATCAATGTAAATTCTGAGCTTCACGCGTCGTTCGCTATAGTATTTTAACATCGATTGCGGGTTTTTTTTTTAATCTGTTTTATTCACATAAATGGAGTGCTGCGTACAGAGAATGTAATTTAACATTGAAATAAAGGAATAGTAACTGAAAAAACATTTTCCTGAGAAAATTTCCGGTGGAATATGATTCAAAATAAGGAGCTGAATGTGCTGTTAATTTGTGGAGGGCTGTCCCTTACACCCTGTATAACATTCAGCCGTCGTCGGTCACGGTCGGTGTGTGGTCATATAGACCGCAGCTCAAGGAAACTAAAGCTTAATAAACCTTTACTAATATTTACCTGAGAAACAGCGGCCATTTCTCTACACTGGCGACCATTTCAATATTACTCAGCGGCGGTAGATCAGTGAATGTGTAGTAACACGTAATACCAAACGTAACTACTAAGCACACGTTAGCTAACACTGAGAATGGTACCAGGAACTTCAGGTGACGTATCTGCGTTATCAGGATAAGTGGGAGGAGGAGGATGCCACAGTAGACTTCAACTTCGTACTTCGTCGATGGCACGAAGTGATCGAAGATCTGAAAAGAGGATTTGGTAAGTATTTAAATGATAACAATCCTACTATTCTAGTAGTCTAGCTTGACTATTATACAGGGTTACAGGGAAAGTCGAACTGAATATTAAAGGATGTTATTATTCAGGTCATTTTTGATGAATTTGATTCTGAAATAAAATGTCCGAAACTTAACCGTTCTGGAGATGTTAATTTAAAGATTATTTTTTTTAATCCTTTATTTTTGGGCTTTTAGTCGTTTTCTTTGGGATTAGAGCTCCTAGAGTCGTTTTTTTTAATGTATCTAGTTAGAAAAAAATACTAAAGTGTTCAAGAATATTTAGAGGATAAGTCGTTAGTAATATAATAAAAATAAAAATAGCCATTATTCCACCACATGGAACAACTACATTAATCACTAATCATTATTATTACTACAGTACAATTTCAATCTTTCTTTACTAATTACTATTATAGATTCATATTTTATTGTCTAATTCATAATTATTAAATAGGTTAGTATTATAAGCTCTGTTCTACAAATGAAGAAATATTTGTACGCCATATTATGGCAGGATATGCTGGAACCAATATTGTAACATCAATTTGTACCATATGCTAACAAATAAACATTTTTGATTTGATTTGATTTGATTAGAAGACATGTCCATTAATAAAAATTATCAACAGAAAACGAACATACTACTTTTTACCTCAAACTAAAAATGTACCCTCGGCTACATTAACTGTTATTAGCGCAATGTTTTGCCTATTTAATAGCAAGTGTTATACCTTTGAATAGCTAAAGAGACGTAGAACTTTATAACATTATTTGCAGAATAAGTTCCATACAATTGTTTTTTAAATCCAATCGAAGTTAAGAACACTCTATTAGAAAATTCATTAATGCTAACCGTTGTCGAGCAGTTTTTTAAGCTGTTAGTAGTAGGTTCAGTTTCTGTTGATCATTTTTATTAATGGACATGTCTTATAACGACTCTAGTAGCTCTAATCCCAACGAAAACGACTTAAACGAAACGAAAAAAATAATCTTTAAAATTAAATATCTCCAGAACGGTTAAGTTTCGGACATTTTATTACAGAATCAAATTCATCATAAATGACCTGAATCATAACATCCTTTAATATTCAGTACGACTTTCCCGGTAACCCTGTATAGCCCGCCCGCTTAACTGAGTCCGTTCCTGATAGCTAAGATAGCTGCGCGGTGCGGGAGGGGTGTGGTGTCGTGAAGCGAGACCTTAGAGATACGTCAACTTGTGACAATGGTCACTGCACCGCGCAGCTATCTCAGCTATCAGGAACGGACTCAGTTAAGCGGTCGGACTGAGTTAAGCAGTCGGCCAATAATTTAGCATAAGCATGGTTATGCTTGTGCTAAATTATTGGCCGACTACCGACTAGAAATATCCCATGTGGTACGTTCCCATGGGATATTTTCACGCGTACGAAGCCACACGTCAAAGCTAGTAAACAACAAAATAAACCTTAACAGGACATACAAGAGCTAAATTAAAATTCTTAAAAAAATAAGCTGTAATGTTATAGTGGTAAAAAAATTACTTTACAAACTTTAAGGGGTGCTTTAGACTATCAACTTTTACTAAGGCACCAACTTTGAAATCGTAAAAAAAACAACTGTCCCATACAGTTTAGAACAGTAGGAATTTTTATGAAGTATTAAAATTTATTCAGTTCGATGGTCTAAAGCACCTCTTATAAAGTATTTTTTATTTTTTTTAACGCCTTATAAATAGTATGCATTTTCGAAGACACTGTATTGAGATTCAGCCACGCTAAGTACTACAAAAGCGAAGAGATCAGACATTTCATTGTTCCCACTGGTTAAAAATGTATTTCAACGTTTGACTTACAGTTCAGCACGGGTAGTGCAAAGCTCAAACGTACGACCCACGTCGCATAGGATGAAAAATATATTTTTCCTTTGGCAAAGAATATTGAAATACCTACTATTCTAAACATAGTTTATTTTAGACAACAAGAGAGTACTCCTACGGCAATGCAGACAGGTTTCAACCTAATCCTTTGAAATATCGAGCCACACCTTTAAATCCTGTATCAGACGATGTTACATTGTCCTCGGCAACAAATAGTAACATAACAAATGGCAGGAATTTCTTTGAACTAAATAGCGCTCAAGCTTTATAGTGCTTTATAGACACAGAAAGTGCAAACAACTGTTTTATTAATAATGTCAAGTGTTAGGTACAAAAGGTTAAAATTTATTATAATCTGATCACACTGATCCAATTACAAAAATTGTATGACTAGGTAGAAAGCTATATAATTGCCGAGTAGTACAGGACATGTTTTGTGCTACAGTTGAATTCCACACGGGCAGAAGTAATATCAGGAGTTAATGTGTTGTGTGAAGTTAAACTTCAAAATGCATGTAATTCGTATTAAATTATATTGTCATTAAAGCGCTTTCATAGTTTGATGTTTACTCGAATTACAATAACAACAATTACACACAATTTTGGCAACAATCAAACTCACTTCGTTGCAAAATGATAATAAAGATAATAATGTGTTTAAAACATGTTCTTGAAGAGTGTAACGAATTTTCAGTATTTGCATTACATCGGTGAATTTTGGTACAAAAAGTATCTTGAGTTAAAATAAAGAATTGACAACATATTACTTCTGCCCGCGTGGAATTCAACTGTAGCAAAAAACATGTCCTGCAGTCGGCAATTAAATATCTTTCTACTAGTCATACAACTTTTGTAATTGGATCAGTAAGTCCAGAGATAAGGTACAGTCGAACAGGTTATATTGGTATACAGGCAAAAGATATTTCATTTTCCGCTACACTGCCAAAATTCGTTTTGCTACTGTGTGTAATTTACATTTTTGAGTTATGGCTTAGGAGAGTGTCGTAAAAGGATTGTTGACTACTGAAAACACTCACAAAATAGTTGCAAGTTATCTGCCTGTATACCAAATAGCTTGTTCGACTGTACAAACAAACAAACAATTTTACCACTTAAAAATAATCAGTGTATAGTGTATTTTTTACTAATTACTGGAATACTGAAAACTATTGGTAGGTATTGTTTTTACTGATACCGAGTGGCTTCCCTTGTCTACATCCAAATTGTATTGATTACAAAGTAACTCTGGGTAATTTGTATTGAAACAAAATTGGACGAGCGAAAAACACCTGGTAATTGATTTCCCGAATTAATTCAGTAGCGTACGGATTACAGTCTTTAATTCAACGGATCCCAATAATTTGGATTTGGGATGAAGTGAACATATATACAAAGTGAGTTTATCAGTTTTTACGTTTTTAAGGTTAAAATTAAAACAGAATTTGATGATGTTTTCAAGATGAAGTTCAGCTGAAAAAGTATATAAGGAACTGGGAAGGTACGCAAATTCATAACAAACTATTAAGAACTTTATCTCGGAGGTGAATCTACAAGAATAGTCACAATCATTAGATGCAATTTAAGAAAAAAATAACAAAAATCTGAATGAACAATGGGTATAAAGTTTGCGTGACATTTTGACACTTCATAATATTTCGTACGTGTTACAGTAAAGAGCAGTTTGTCGTTTTGCGACAATTTCGCAAAGCGACGGAGTTGTAACTGATGCATCGTGAAGCTAGTTTTACAGCAATAACGACATAACACGACACGAAGTAGTGTTAGCAGACCAACAGCCAGATAGGTGGTTGACATTCAGAAGATCGCGGGTAAGACCTGATTGAAACTCGCACAGACCAAGGAAGCGTGGCACAAAAATGACGAGGCCTCAGTAGTGGGGGGAACAAGGCTGCTGAAGGTGCAATAATGAGGATGATGACGACACGAGTTTAGATAATTAGGGTAATTTTGTCAGTAATGGGTTAAATTTTATTTTTTATATAATCTTAATTAAAAAACTCTATAGGACTCGCCTTTTTAATTTATTCTTACTTTTAAATTATAATAAACTAGCGGATGCCCACGACCCGCGTGAATGTCGGTAATTATATACTAAAACCTTACTCGAGAACCACTCTATCCATTGGTGAAAACAGCATGAAAATCGGTGGAGGAGTTGAGTTTATCGCGTACAGGACAACAGACAGACAAACGCGGCGGAGGACTTTGTTTTATAATATATAAGAATTTTAACCTTTTCATACTTTGAACACTTGAAAATATTAATAAAACACTTGTTTGTATTTCTGTCTGCGGTCTTATGAGAATCTAGCTTTGGACTGTGACTTTTTCTACTCAGATTTTAAGTATCTAACCACAAACCCTCTTATTAATAAACATGGAGTAGAGTTATGGACCTAACCCCGAAAAAATGGGTAATCCAGGTTGTAACTTATTTCGTAAATATCTATCTTCATTATTCTTTGCCAAAAACATCACTGAACACTTCAAGTGCGATCGTTATATACATATAATAAATCTGTAGACGAGGCGTTTCTGTACAGTGAAAAAAAAAAAAAAAAACGTAGGTGGAGTGTCCAAGAATAACCAACAGATGCCATTTCTACCATTTTTGGAATTTTTGTCTGTTTGTCTGTTTGTCTGTTTGTCTGTTCGTTTGTTTGATTGTTCCAGTATCACATAAAAAGTACGAAATCAATATGGTTAACTTATACACTCAAATATTGTGTGTAACTCGATGTTTCATTTAGTCTTTGTTTCATCGCAATCGCTTCAAAATATCAAAAGATATAAGAGTTTAAAGTATTCAAGAAGAAATTTTCATTAGGTACGTAATGTAGATACACGTAACCACATCTATTGTCGTAAAATGACACTAGCGTAAAATCAGGTAGGTTTGTGAGAACGTGTGTAACACACGATCATAATCATCATATGTTCACATACTTCGCGCGGAAACATAACGCGATACATTGTGAATTCACCCAATCTAAAGTTTGGTTAATTCAAGTTTTCCAAATCTATTGTTTGGTAGTAGTGCCATAGGTGGCGCTATCTATCTTTTAAATCATGATACAAATATTAATCATGAAAAAATGGTGACAAATTTTAATTTCTTAAAAATTGTAGATCGAGCAAAAAGTGAGTAATTAAGCACGAATGCGCTTACTAAATAAACACGAGTAATCTACTTTTCTTTCAACTACCATTGTACCTGCTGCGATAAAATATACCTGCTCAAGGTTAACTCAACTCCATCCAAGTCAGTCATGGAACCCTACGTCTTTTCTACATAGCTTACAGAGTGTTCGAACGTTTTCCCATATATTTTGACAGTATCACTTCGTGCTCGATAGATGGCGTTGTTCATTTAACGTCATTTTCTGAATCGCGGTGTTAAGAGTCTCCGTAGAAGAATGACTTTCGCCGAATTCATAATTAAGGAGTATTTGGCTCATTTTGAATTGAACACATAATCCATACTAATCGATGCTTAAAAGTATAAATTCGATAGTAACTCTTAAATTTTAAATAAATTTAAAAATAAAATTTGGAGAGATAGATGGCATCCCGGCGAAGAACATAGGCAATTATTTTCTTAAAAACAAATTTAAGGAGGGGGGGGGGATATAGGGGATGAAAGTTTTTATGGGAAACCTATCATTTTTAGAGTTCCGTAGTCAACAAGGAAGCTTTATAGTTTCGCCATGTCCGTCTGTCTGTCCGCGACTTAGCTCAAAAACTTTTAATCGACCAACTTACATGTGCAGTTGCAAAAACCCAAACATTCTGTATGCGAGAACAAGTTTTTTAACACTTTGAGGGACAGTAAACGCCCATAGACGTAATAACAATAAAACTTTGCGAAAGTTTGTTTGATAAAATAATTCATCCCAACTGCGGAACCCTTCATTGTGCATGGTTCGACACGCACTTGGCCGGTTTTTTTTAAAGTTAGGGCTGTGAAAATTTATGCTTTTTGTAACTAACAAAGAGTTACGTTTTTCTAAAATCATCCCTCATGAGGGTAAAAACCCTTCTTTACCCTCTTGATTTTAAAATTCACATGTAAGTACTTATTATTGACATTTTTGCGGGACTCTCTTCAAGAGCGTTAAGGGATTGAGAATATAGTCATAGTCCGTATCTTGAGAATCTGTCCACTCAATCAAAAGTTATTACTACTTGGCTCTTGGCTTGGAACGAAGAGTTTGAGTTTACCAGTGAGTACTTACTCGATAGATGGCGTTGTGCAAATGATGCGATTTTCTTAAGGGGGATGCGCCGGTAGCCCGCGAAATTCAAATCTTAAGTTTTTTGCAATTTGCAAGTCAGTGTCCGGCAGGTTGTATGTTAAAATGAAATTATTTATTCTGTAAATAGGTTATTGGAATCACTTTTACACGTCGTAATAATATCAAAAAATTGTAAAATTAAGCTAGATGAGGTCGGCGTTTCCTATCTGACTACTCTGAGAAGAAAGGCCGAAACCAACTCACAGTCTCTTTTAAAGTCCGGACATACCTAGGTCAGATATTGGCATATTGGTCAGGCCCTATGAGGGCCATGTAGATTAGAGTCTGAAATGGTCTTTTGAGGAATGAACCACACAGATTTGAGTGAACCTGTCCTGTCACTGCAAGCATTTGTCAGTAATAGTGGAGCTCAGCTCAGAACTTAAGGAGCTCAACGACTCGACGAACAATACCAAAGAAAGGACATTTGTGTAGGCCGCATCAAGTTCTCAAATTGCCAGACCATTGTTAAAACTAACTGAGAACGAAAAAATATAAGAATAAAAACAAAATAAACATCCACATAGTCCTCACATTCGCAATAATACAATACTTTACAAAGCAATCATGTCATTTTGTCAATATCCTACATATAATATTCAATAATGTGAATTTGTATATAAAACTGGTAGGTATATTTTGATGATTTTCACTTATTCAAAATGTCACAATGCCAAAATGACAAAATGTTAGCAGAGCGAGCAGCTCAATCCCATGCTTTTTGTCTTCTAAATAATCTGAAATTGTATAGTACCCTTTTTTACAAACTTGGTTTTAATACAGCTTTTAAATCGTTTAATGGGTAAGTTTCGAATGTCAATATGATTAAAATATGATTCGCGATCGTAGCAAATAGTAGCTTTACAGAATAATAACCATTAGATACAGGAATACAACTCCTGCCATATTAGTTAGATTAGATAAATAAATATTTGAAACAACTGCGACTCATTATTTAGATCAACATAAAACTTGATACTGACCTGTAAAAAGCAAAATCATAAGAAAATTTGAATATCGCAGGCTCCCCCAATGCTTTCGCCTTAGTTTCCATCGTCCATACAATATGCCATAGTTTTTTCATTAATCTTTATACAAGATTTTTTCATTAATCTTTCCGGCAGTTTCATACTGTTGTCCATACTATCCACACTATCACCATAATATAGATATGAACTACCACTAATATATAAAGTTACTGGCTGTCTCATGTCTGTTACTTTTACGCCGTAACGCCTAGGTCGCCTAGACAGACCACGTGGGTTATGGGACATAGGATACTTTTATCCCGGTAGCACATTCCCGTGGGATAATTTCCGACATCCACGCGGGCGAAGCCGCGGGCAAAAGCTAGTTAATAAAATATACCATCTCACCTCCTTATATAGTGAATTAAATATTGAATAACCCAGTGAAATTATCCCAAATAAATGGGTAGGTCGTTCATACCAAAATATTAGTTCATCGATGAAAAAAAGAAATGGAGTAGTTTTATTTGAATACGCTCTAATAAATTGAAGTGTTAATTATTCTTAGGTTTATTATTTTCCATTCATCGGTTCCTATTCTACTTGAACTATAGTTTGACCGAAACCGCTTAGGAATGCGCGGGACGCCGTGAGCGTTGACGAATGAGCAGCCTGCACTGCCCCCGGTCTCGTCGCGCACGTACCTAAGGCGCGGTACGGTGTCGGTCATAAGTGCGAACAATGGATTCTTATAAGTTGCTGAAAGGTTTGAGGTATGAAATGTTTTTTCGTTTTACGAGAAACATTCAAAGTATATTATTAAAATAATAAATATGAGCATGAAAAGAGTCTTTGTGCATTTTCTAATTAGCACTCAAACATTTCTCAAAGACGCTGATAATTTCGGGAACACTCAAACAGAAGCGGTTTCTGTTCACAAAGCGACGGGCACTTATCAAGTTTCGTAATAATTATCTACTTAGTTATTATTTTTTACAGAGTTTTTGTTTTCTTTTCTAGGGGCAATTTTGGTTTAAAAGCGTTTTTACCAAAACTACCAAGCGTGTACCCAAAGTATCTGAGAGGTTTTTGGTATTAATTTTTCGAAGGTTAAGAGAAAATAAAGCCCAAAAGTAACGAAAATCATAGGTTCTTCTTTGAATAATTAAAAATCTTCTTGACCCTGAGTTTTTGTAAGCTCTGAGAAAAGGAGAACGTCTGAAGAATCACTGCTCTTGTCTACACAAAACAGAATTGTACCAGCTTAGACAAAAACACTCTGAATAATTAAACATCAATTAAAACTCAAACACAGACAAATGACATGACAAAATTAATATAACTAGTACGCTATCTGTCACTTTGAAACATCCATACTAATAATAAATTAGAAAGTAACTCTGTCTGTTTGTCTGTGTGTCTATCTGTCTGTATGTTACCTTTTCACGCCTTAACCACTGAACGGATTTCGATAAAGGAGAATGACAAAAAGTGGTACCAAATTTTCTCACGCCTCAAGATAAACTTAATATAGTAAATATCCTTATATTTTTTTATGACCTTCTGCGTCGGGGATTTGGTTTTCGAATAGGGAATTTAATTTTAAGTTAAAAGGTTATTGTATTTCAATGCACGTTTCCGTAAACACTTTCTTCTTCCTTCTAATGACGTTCCGTTTTACATGATTAACGTTTTACGTGATCCTGATCATGATCTTTTGCATAAAATCATATAAAAATAATAATAATTAACCGACTTTACATGCAACTGTATTTAATAACTAAATGATTAATTGTAATATTACAATTATAATTAATCCTTTGTGCTGTCTTTCTCTGGTGTTATTATTTATTTTTTATCTATGGCTATGTTTGACATTTTGAGTTTGACATTTGTAGTTGTACAGTGTTTATTGATTTAATTGATGTAACATTCATCTTTTATTTCTGTATACGCTAGCGCCTCTAATACATCTGTGTTTTAAGTTTCGTGTTGATTTAGCGAAGCCTTGTTAGCTTATTGAGAAGTAGAACTTTTTGTATTTTATTGTGAAAATGTCGAGACGTGGGGCCGACCGGTGTATCAATTGTTCTTTGTTGATACCTAGAAACCTGCGTACGCATTCATTAGAACAACCATCTACTTCAATGATTAACTTATTACAGTCTTGGATAACTCCTTCTCAGGTAAGCAGATCTTATTTTACTCTTTGAATATCAATCAGTAAAATATAGTTTTAGGTTATCTTCGATTTTATGAAATTAATTTGGAACCCGGTTTTTTTTTACAAAAAGAACATTTGTAGGAGTTAATATGTTGTATGTACCTAGTCTATAAAAAACAAAGTTTTGTTTTGACGCATCTTGGTACGGAATTCCATACATCAATCGGCATTGTCCTTTGGCAAGGAGATAGATGGCATCCCGGGGAAGGACATAGGCTACTTTTTATCGACATACCACGCGGGCGTAGCCGCGAGCGGAAGTTAGTCTTCAATAAAATGAAATGAATATCTTAGTACATAGCTGTGTAATATCGCACTCGACAGAATGCAAATGCAATGTTTGCGGTTACGAGATATGTGCACATAGTGTGAAAAGACTTGCAATTCCAAATAAAGTCGTTTATTACTATGAGCAGGATTATAATTTATGTTCTATATTAATATCTTAGGAGGTTTATTAAGGTTATATACGGTAATTCCCAATAAAGGCCATCTCACCCTGAAGGCAACTGGGTTTGGACAAGAGATGAATCTCTTGTCTACAAAACGCCACTAAGGAGTAAGGTTACGTCAGATGTGTGTTCTGTGGTTACGTCTATAATATAGAAAGCAGTGTATTTATGTGTATGTATTAAAGCACTACCTTTTGCCCGCGGCGTCGCCCGTTTGGAAGTAGAAAATTATCCCACAGGAACGTACTACCGGAATAAAAGTATCCTTTTTCAAATTTCATCGTAATCCATTCAGCCGTTAAGGCGTGAAACGGTAACAGTCACACAGAATTACTACTTAGGTACTTACAAGCTATTTTTTCCCATGCAAAAGTACATGCATTAAAAAAATATTAACTATTTCAGACTATTCAGAGAACAGTGGTGGCCCAGTGGAAACGGCCCCGACTTACGAGTTGTAGGTCGTGAGTTCACCAGCCAGGCGCTTTACTTTGTGTAAATAATTTCATTACCACTGCTCTCAAAACGGTAAAGGAAAATATCGTGAGGAAACCAGCATGTCCTTGAATCAAAAATTTGAAGACGTAACATCTACCAACCCGCACTGGGCCCGCGTGGTGGATTACACCCTTACACCCTCTTGAAGGGAGGCCTGTCCCCGCATTGGGATCATTATAGGCTAATTATGCTTATGCTTCTTTTTCTTTTCGTCAGCTTTAGCTGTTGCAAAAGTATAAGTCAGTCAGCAAGATTGCGGCGCTGTTTGGCCAGGGCTCGCTAGATGTACCGGTCTTCTTATGTTCATTCGTAAAGTTATTTCATGCATAATTAAGTTTATTTTTGTTCATCACTTGTCGGTGCTATCCTCAGTCTAAGGGCGGATTCGATCAAACTTGGATAATTCTTATCGTGGGAATAAAATCACTAATTACCTACTCTAGAGTTAGACAACTTTTCGTTTTACCAAATCTTGATCTCGGAATAACTGTCTATCTGAGAGTAAATCGTTATACCGCCGAAATGCATCGAGTAAACAAGTTATACGAGAATAATATAATGGTGGCCGCTTCATTACCAGCTGACAAGCAAACAATAAATTGTACATTGACATTGACAGCTACCTACTTTCCCAAGCTATAATACGGCAAATGAGAGTTGAGATGAGTTATGCTTCTGCACCGTCCCGTTTGGAGAACAACTTTTTTTGCCGGTTATTACATTCGTTCACACATTCACTCCGCTATTCGTGCATAGCTAATCAAAGTATAGTTATACGTTAGATTGCATGGAAAAACGACTGATGATTTTACTCGAGAATAAAATCGTGGAATAGACTATTCCCCGTATATTTACTCGTGTATATATTCGAGTTTGGTCGAATTCGCCCTGAGAGAAGACTTTTTGACATTGAAAAAGTCATACCGGGAATTACCAGAGGGCCTAGACAAGTGGCAATTGCTTTCTATAGAATTGACATACGCTTTTCGGTAGCATATAAAGCTGTGGCGGCATCTACATAGCCACATGCGAACTACGCGTCACACTGACGTTACGCAAAATCCTTCATCGCGCAAGCAGGGTTTACCGCGCGAGCAGCATTTATTTAAACAAAGTCCCGTCATCAATCTCCAGACAGTACCTAGCCCGCCAGAACCAACACCCGTCCGGTTGGAGGAGCGGATGAGTGAACTTTAGACCGTTTCTCATACTTCTATTATTCTATAAAGCTACCGAAAAGCTAAGTCAATGTATGTCAATCCAATACATTTTTTACTTTTTATCATAGTTATCGCTAATAGAATGTCACTTTGTCTAAACCCTAGGTCTTGAACCAAAATTCTAATGGCTATCCCCGATGACCAATAATTCGAAATAAGAATTGGAATAATTCGAGGATGGAATCTCGGCAAAATAGGCTCGCTGCCTCCTGGGATAACCCACAGCAATTGGTTTATTTATTTTTACGTATACTCACATCTTTGAGAGAAGACGCGATAAATATCACGTACACACTTGTACCTCCGAGACATACGCCGGCCATCGCTGCGTCCACAAAGTGCCTGAAAGTTTTAGTACGTTTAATACTTTATTTTATGTAATCTTTTTGTAATACGATGAAAGTGGTAGAAAGGCAGTTTGTCTTTATGCAATGTCATTTCTAGAAATGTATAAATGGTGTCTTCAATACAACACATAATATCCCGTCTTGTTTCCGGGTTGGGCAGAAGTTTACCTATAGTACACCTACATTTCACCAGTCATGTCCCATGTAACAGAAGGCAAGCCTGTTGCCATCAACCGGGCACAAATATAGACTCCGGGCTACTGCTGAGAAATTCCAGATAGAAATACCCAATATAAAGGAGATCATTCACCGTCCATACATTTTTGGGCTATATTTGTGAAAGTGCCAAACAAAAAAAAAGCTATATTCCGAAAGAGTAGGTAATTAATTCAATTTTTTATTACTACAAGCTATTACTTTAATAAGATAACTATTAATTATTTTAACCAAAACGTACTGAAAACAGAATTTTCAAAATCGTATAACAGCGCAGGGAATTGCCCTACAGATTTGGTCCGATAGTGAAAAGTTAAGAGAATAACATGTTCTAACGGAATATATCATTTTTTTTTTTTGTTTGCTCTTTCATAATTTAGCCCAAAATAAATTATCTCCTTTGCCCAACACAGGAATCGAACCCATGACCTCATCCTCTGCAGTAGCCCTTGCGACCACTAGACCATCGAGGCAGTCTTCAATACAAATGCTGTGTATTTTAGGAACTGCGCACAGAGAACTGATTCTGAGGCTGTGCACAGAGAACGTGGTGTGGCAGCGCCCTCCGACAATTTGCGACTTCTTGTGCTTCTAGTATGCAGGTATACAGGGTTATTGGTAAAACACCAACAAACTCTTAAGGAGTCATTGTACTCATCATTATGAACAACTTTTACTATGGGAACAAATACGAAACCGCGAAAAAAAACAGCTGCTCCGTACATTTTGACGAGTTATGCGAACATAAATGTACTGAACAGCTGTTTTTTTTTCGCGATATCATATTTGTTCCCATAGTAAAAGTTGTCTACAGCAAATGTTTCCATACAATTTACTGTAGGGAAAGAATCTATCTCAGCTATAAATAGTACAGAAACGATCTCTTTCTAAACCACACATTAAATTCACGTACACCGATTTAATCTGTGTGAATAAATTGTCAAAGCAAGCCGGTACGGTGCAGTTTGCGATTTCTCCGTACCACACCGGATTTAGTGTGTTGAGTTAATTTTTTGTATATTCTATGTTGCAAACGTTTACGTGGGTCTTTAGCTGCCGTGCACACATAGTTTCAATGTAATTTTAGCGACAAAATTCAAGCTAAATTTAGCAGTTTTATTGCATTCATTTGTCTCGTTATCCCAACTAATGTTGTCAGAAGCCTGTCATAATAAATAAATATAAATAATAATCTTTATTTATACGATAAAACTCAATTTACAGAAACACTGTGTTCGATAACAACTGTCGCAGTTATTAACGCCCACCTCTAAACAGTCCGAGACAAAAGCTTGCTTTTGTCAGTAAAACATATCAAGTAAAAAAAATTAAATTAGAACATAAAATTAAAAACTGAAACTTAAACCAACGTACCTGATATTTTTAGAGTATTGTTTCAATCTCTTGGGACCTTGCTTGAATACTTCTTCGCATGTGTCTGTATAGCTAAGTAAGGGCACTCGGGATTTCTTGCAGACATCACGTGAAGTTGATACCTGTAACAATCAAACCTTTATTAGCACAAAAAGTTTAATGTTCTTGTTGCTTTCATAGTCTCTTGATCAAGCAATAGTTACGGGGGTCGAGTCAAAATGAAATGTGAAAACGAAAGAGTGATTAATAGTAGAAAATAAAAAACCACCATTTTTATTAGGGGCTAAGTAGGGAATCCTAAAGATGTAATAAATGCGAAAGTGAGTTTGTTTGTTTGTTACACTTTCACGCTAAAATGGCTGAACGGATTTGGATGAAATTTTACACATGGTTAGACTATGACCTGGAATAGGACATAAGATACTTTTCATCTCGATATTCATACGGGATCGATACTTACGTGGGTGAAACCGCGGGGCGTAGCTAGTGAATAATAAGTACCTTTTATATGGACATTTAAGTTTTTAGGAGAACCCGACAAATGTCGTATAAACCACCGATTGCTCATGAAAAAAAAAACTCGAAACGACAATAAATATAATCGTGAAAACCGTTACACATGCAAACGTATTCTAGTAGGTGATCGTTTGACAGGCTTATAACTTTCCATCACAAAAAATAACACGGTAATTATTATGTATATCGTAGATTATAAAAGTTGAGCGATAATAGTCAATTGATTATTGTAGTACTAAAGTGAGGGTAAGCGCCGTGACGCGCTCGCTAGAGTGGGGCGGCACGTGGACAGAGTCGTGTTAAAGGAAGTGGCGGAGCGACGAGTCAGTATTGTGAGGGCAACGAACGGATGTAGACCTCCACTTCTCCTATGCGAAACAGGCGGTTTGCCCGAACGTAGAAAGAGTGCGTGAACAATAATAGTATTACATACCTACTGTGATAATTATTCTGAAGGTGAAATACTAACTGATTTGCTGTATCATCGTGTTTTATTGTAAACCTGCATTATAGAGACCTTACCACTGAATCGAAATAATGACGGCACTATCGCTCAGCCATCGCTGACGCCGTCATGTATATTTGTGGATTCAAGGGTGTAATAAAGTGCTACTGCTATTTATCTACTGAAACCCATTTTAATTTACTAAAACTCTGGAGTTACATGGTCTCCCATATTATTTTTGTGACAAAAGATTCCCGCGTCCCCGCGATTCCAAATTATAAAAAAAGCCGACTGCATGCGGCCTCTCAATAGGCGATGATTAGTATACTAGGGTTATTCTCGTAACTGTAAGTATAAATTATGTGTAGCTATCTACTAGAGTTATTCTCGTGAGTATAATCTGTATGTGTCATAGTATATTTTACACAATTTTTATTACACCATTTTTATTTAAAAAAAAAAACAGTATTATCTTTGTCATCATCAAAATTAATAATAATGTTTGTATGTAGGTATTCGAAGGTGAAACATAATCATAGTTTACATCTACTAAAACATTATACATAGTTTGTTTATTTATGGAACTAATGTGAAATCCAATGAATACACCTAAAGAAATTAATTTTTGTAACCAACGTATACTCGTATTCAGCTTCAGAACTTATTTTTGACGACCATTATTATTGGAGCGTTGGCTTGGTATTCTTCTTAAACATTGTGTGACCAGACTGTGATATAATATCTTGTAAAATGCCGTTTTCAAAAGGGACAGTGAAACTGGAATCATTTTTATCATTCAACGGAATTTTGTGGTTAAGTCTGGTATTTGGGTTTTACTTCAAACGTTTTACTTCAACTACTATTTGCTTATTAACAAAACTATACTGCATCATTTTGTGTGTCCTAAACATTGTATATTTTTACAACATCCAAGGTCCCGTATCCTCCGATACATATTATTATGCAGCAATTCTATATAGTTTGACTACAGTAACAGAGACATCAGCTAATGTTTTACTATCGTTAATCACCGACACAGAATCTATTATTCAGTTCTCTTCAAACTTGGCCGCTGACTCTTTGTCTACTATAAAAAAAAAACATTCGTGTTTTTTGTCATATTTCATAATATTCATAGCTATTACTGTAGAATTTGTAATTTTTCTAGTCAATTTACAACAATATTTGGCACTAAAATACTTTATGTACATTTATCAAGATTTAGCTAGTTACTTTAACCGGATACCTATAATTTATGTATCAGATCATTATAGACAAACAGTAGAAAGTATTTGTAAATCCCTAAAAGCTAATTTGAATAATAAAAAAACGACTGATGCTAAGAAAATCAAACATATGAAAGACTTTATTGATGCATATATAAAACTATCAAAAAATTTAAATTCAACGATCAAGATAATGAGGGTGAAGGTAAGCAAGTGTTTAAAAGTGGTCAAAAATAAAATGGAAAAATAAAAATTAATACCTAAATATTAATTTGTTTCAGATGATAATAGCCTTTGGGTGTGATTTTTTCAAATTAATTTCTTTGATATATTACTTTAATACTAGCATTGTGGTACGTTTATTTTTATTATCTGCCAATTGACAGTGAGTGAAACTTTTTTAGGCCCGACGAGCGATTTTTGGTAGGGGTAAACTTATGGATTCGCGTCACCGACATGCTCGCGCCGTAGTGCTCTACTATAGAATATAGATGGCATTATTGCCATCTATATTCTATCTATTCTAGCTGTTTTAAGTTTTCACTTTCGTCGGCAGTCCCCATGACTGCCTATTTTTTTTTAAATAATCAAATCAAGGTGATCGATGTTATATTTTTTTTAATTTTCGTTATTTCAGGAACCTGCACTGATGGTCCCTTGGTGTAAAGAAGTGATTATTTCTATAACACTATTGTGTTTCCCATCATGTTTAATGGAATTAGGTGCAAATGACCTGGATGGCATAAAATATAACCTTGCAGACCAGATGTTAATCTACAAAGGTATCTAAGTATTTCTGTGTCTATTTATCTTCTAATCTTATGTATTTCTGCCCCAATCGTAGAAATGGCCATAAAGTGATTTGCCTAGCCATTTCACGGTACGCCACCATGTCATGATTTGGCCGGTTATATCACGATACGATCGGAAGTCAGGCGGATCGACGAAAGCAACCTATTTACCGAAGTTCCCAGATGACCACTGGGGATATCGCAAAGTGTTGCATTTCTCCCCGACCGCAACCAAATGGGTTAGGTTAGCACTGTGACCAAACGCGCGAGCCAGCGAGCATAGCTAGCGGTGACGCGGCAGCGGCTGGCGAGGTTTTAAAAATATATTTGAATAAATATAAAAGTTATAAAAACAACAACCCAATTATGACAAAAAAAATATAAAACTAAAAAGGTATAAACAAGACAAAACAGACAGACAAATTAAAACTCCTCATTTTTGTATCTTTGCAGACAAAAAACTACGCGATGCCATTTATGACGCCCTGGACTATATTAACGCCTGTGCTTGTAAATACACAATGTGGAACCAGTTCCCTCTCAACCTGAACTTAGTTCTGGCTTATTTTAATTTATGTACTTCTTATGTTGTGGCATTACTACAATTTGCATATTAGTTTTACGGCAAGAATTGAGTGATTTGAGGTTTAGAAGCACCAACTAAATTGTGTAAATTTAGCAAACAATCTATGTTACTAATTTATTGATTAAACGAATAATAATTCTACTTTGAATGTTTTATTTCGTTGGAATTTTAAAAGAACTTCCTAATCGCGTGCGTATCACATAACACTTGAATGTCTACAGACCATGAAAAATATTGCTTTAAAATGCCGAGTTCCAAAAAAACTTCTAAGGCCCCTCGCCCATGGCGACTTTTTGTAGCGATGCGTTTATGAAATGCGCGACAGCACTAACGCGCGTTAGTCGCATTTGCTACGAGCTACTAACGCGCTACAGCATCGCGACTGTGTTTTCTCATCACTGTATTTCTGCGTGTCGACTCTGGTTTTACAATGGAAAGCAATTCACAGAATATGGAATATGACATTTTATAACAACTTCTGAATTTATGCACATAGTTTTTTTGTATTTTAAACGTTGTTACATAATGTCCACCAAGTAATCTCTTTTTATTAACCCCGACTGAAAAAGAGGGGTGTTATAAGTTTAACGTGTGTATCTGTGTATCTGTGTCTCTGTGTATCTGTGTATCTGTGTGTCTGTCTGTTCCATCGTAGCTGCCAAACGGCTGAACCGATTCTGTTTTTTTTGTTGTTTTGTTTGGTGGTGGTGACTTGATCGAGAGTGTTCTTAGCTATGATTCAAGAAAATCGGTTCAGCCGTTTGAAGATTATCAGCTCTTTTCTAGTTGATGAATGGATGTGAGCATCTTTCGCAGATCTAATCGATTGGAAATTTAGAATTCTGTTACTTTAATGATATTAGAAGAATATAGTAACCTTGAACTGATGCTGCAGCATCACCTGGATGCAGGATACCCAACTCCCTCACCAACTTACAGCAGCGGTATCGTGTTTGGGCTCATTGGAAAGGTCTCAAAAAATAGGTTACGGATGGATGGTGATCAAACGCCAACATACACTAGGAATAATGAATATATGCTATTGTAGAAAGGATAGCTGCAGTTAATTTCCTATTTTCATGAGCCGTCCCCCGACGCGACGACGCTTGGCTCAAATATTACCTACAACTTTTATATTAAACTTAAAGGGCCAATACATATTATTTTTTTACTTTTTAAATGCTTTGTTTTTGTCGGGGGTTTTTTAATATTATGATTAAATGGTTGCATCCAATATTGACGCTGCTTTCGTTGCCCACGCTTCGGCTGTCCACGCTTCGGCTGTCCACGTTTCGGCTGCTTCCGTAAAAGCAGTACCAAAGACAACGTGACTAATGTTGCCTCAACGGAGTTCATCTTACAACTGTGGCATTTTCAATCGCGTTTGCATCGTGACAGAAGCTCGACCGTGTCGCATTTGCATCGCAACTGAGAATCATGGTGTGGGCGAGGGCAAACAGCTAGCGACCGCATCGCGACTGTATAGATGCGAACGCGCGACAGCATCGCTACTGCATCGCTATAAAAAGTCGCCATGGGCGAGGGGCCTAACTGTAAAATAAAATCGTGCCGTAACGAAATACATTTTATGAGAAATTAAGATGAGCATGAACTTGTATCGTGCACTAAAAAAAATCCATTAAATATTCTAATAATACATTCATCGTCTAATTTACCTTCAAAACTGTATAAGACATATTATAATCTGTATTTTCTTCCATCTTTCATTACATTTCTAAGTGCGAGTAACTTTCCACGTCAGATACATATTTTCCGGGACAGTCGACGCGGTATGAAAGCTATTAATTTTAAGAGCGTGCCAAAGGCAAACAAGCTTGAAATAATACCTCGCTTAAAGCACTTTGCCAAGCGCTTGACAACGACATGACTTAGATAATGAAAAAAATCATGTGGGTGTGTGTTGAAACATTGTAACTGGATCGTCAAATGTCTTAGAGAAGAATTTATGTCAGATAAATCGTTTTTAGAATGATAACATTACTACCGACGTGTTTGGCACCTACTTGTAGTATCAACACACATTTTACCTGAACATACCTAATGCCCCGACTGAGAAGAGTGGTGTCCCAGTAGTGACGGTCCCGACTTACGAGTTGTAGGTATGGTTTTAAACCCAGTCAGGCGCTGTAATTTGTGTAAATAATTTTACCATCACCGCTCTCAAAACGGTGAAGGAAAACTTCGTGATAAAAATTCGAAGACATGTGACATCAACCTATCATCAACCCGCACTGGGTCCGCGTGATAGCAGCCTATTCCCTCTCGAAGAGAAGAGGCCTGTGTCCCAACAGCCTACATTGTTCCCCACATTTTAGGTTGATTATGAGATACCTATTAGCCATAGGTCCCATGTAATAGGGAGTGAACCCAGTTCCAATAACCGGGTGTAAAACAAATTCGACTCATTCATATAGCCTAGCCCTGAAGCAATAAGTTTTAAAAAATTTTTTTTAGGTATGGCATCTCCCAGTTCAACTTACAAGGTTACTAAAGCACTTGGTTCTTCATTAATGCTCGTATAACAAAGCAATAAACTCCACCAAGATTTCGCTTTGTTTGCTCAAACAATGCGTTAAGGCTCGTGCAAACTGACGCGATCTCGCGGGCGCGACAGGCAGCGGTACCTTTGTCGACAAAGGTACGGCTGCCTGTCGCGCCCGCGAGATCGCGTCAGTTTGCACGAGCCTTTATACGGTTTTCGCAATGAAGTGTGTGATTTAATTTCCATTTGTTAGGGAGGCTCATGGTATTGGAAAAACTTGTAAGTGAATTTGAGTGCATGAAGCACAGAACCGGTTGAAGTGGCGGTACTTGGGGGAGGCCTATGTCAAGCAGTGGACGTTTTGCGACTGGAATGATGATGAATTTGAGTGAAACGTGTAAATGCAATGTACTGCATTTTAACGTGAAAATTTAGGAAGTACTTCTTTATGCTATTTATGCCAAATAAAAATAATTCCATATCATTTGTAGTCATGGAACCTATTTGACTAGATTACGTAGGTATTAGTAGACTATATGACTATATTATGTAGGTATTCTTCATTTATACTTCATTTATAAGGGGTTATGAGCTTATGTTTAATGTTCAGTCAAGCAATTTTTTTTTTTTGTTATATTTTTTTATCATGTATATTGCTATACAATTGCAGGTTAACGGGGTCGCCCTTTGTTAGTTATACTGTATAATATGTATACTGTGAAGGTCAGATTATCCCCATCGGCCATCGGGCAAACCGGGTGTCGAGGACACTTAGCAATTACTGTCCATTTTAAAGCCATGTTAGTTGATCAGATTTCAACTAAAGCTCTCTGAAACTTTCAGTAGTATTATCGACATTAAAATAATGTTTCTAAGGTTTAATATGGGTACATAAACTCGAGGAGCTCGTGGCTGAGAAATAACAGCCGCGCGGGTCAATCTCTCAGGTTAAGCTATGCTTGCCGGGGTTGGTCCGTGGATGGGTGACCATCTTTACATATTGAGACTCCTCCGTGTCTCGGAAAGTACGAAAAGCACGTTAAGCCCCGGCTCCCATTCCCGGTCCCGGCTGTCATTCGTGGATCTTTGACAGTCGTTACGGGTGGTCAGAAGCCCGAAAGTCTGCCAACCAGTCTTACCAAGGGGTATCGTATTACCCAGTTACTGGGTGTGGACGTCAGATAGGCAGTCGCTCCATGTAAAATACTGATATTCAGCTGCATCCAGTTAGACTGGAAGCCGACCCCAACATAGTTGGGAAAGGCTAGGCCGATTGATTTTTTATGGGTACTGAAACTCACGATTTTTTCCCTTGGTAGAATGTACAAAACGCCACCTGCTACGATCCGAACAGTTCTTTCACAGTTATTATTTTACCTGTTATTTTACATCACCGTCAAAATCATTGTGATCTTTATTCTCATTACAATAAGGTTCTTGTTAAATAACAAGTGGTATGACTTTACTTAATATGGTTTAACTTACCAAAATATGCACGCAATGTGTAGCTATGACTCCAACGAGAACTGTGCCAATACAACCAGGAACCAGCCCGGTATTCTTGAAGGCAGCTGGCATCGCAAGCAATCCCGACCCTAAAGATGATTTGAGTAAATGGAAGAATGCGCCTAAAGTCCTGTGAACAAATACCATAATTTTATTGGTGGTATGGATAGTAACCATCTGGCAATTGCCCACCAGACAACACCCGGCTGGTTCTTTTTCAATGGAGGATGAGGAACTTTTTACCCTGTTCTTCAAACCTCTAATTAAGCTGGCCTGTAATTTGACTTGCAGTTCAGTAAAACGCTAAAATTATTGCAAGTCTTTCACGTACCTATAGTACAAACTTTGTTGAAACACTTATGAAGCTTTCGAGAAAATGTCAGTAGCAGGTAGGTACGCCTGCTACTGTCATTTTCACGGTCACGGGAGTGATTAAGATAAAAAAAAAATCCGTATGGTTAATGATGTACGGAATCCAAAAATGGGGGACACAATGTTAACAATTATTTTTTTCTATCAAAACAATTTTTTTTATGTCCATGATTTTTTTCAAATGTTTGTAATTGTGTGTGATTTATAAACGTTATTTCTAAAAAGTCGATAGCAGTTTTTATGTTAAAATTTCGTTGCATTTGAGAGCTGCTTAAAAATCTATTCTATTTTATTTAAAAAGCTTAACGCATTCAAGAATTCTGAACGGGACAAAATAAGTTTGATAGTTATAATGCCTAAGAGGGTTTAGTGTCCCTCGAAAGTGTTAAAAAAATATTTAGCTATCTCTGAAAATATTTAGCTATCTCTGAAAGTATTTGCATTCTTAAGATTCTTAAGTAAATGCAAATAAAAAAAATAATCTACTCTATATAATACAGTATGTTAATTTTAATGTTAGTAGTGAAATACAATATTTAGAAACTCTTTCCACGCACACTTGTATTTAGCAATAGTATAGTGTAGTGAAATATTCACAAAGCTATTAAATTGATACGTAAAAAAACACTCTGTACACGCATACTTGTATTTCAACGTAGAAAGACAAGTGTGACAAGTGTACGTGTACAGAGTGTTGCTTTTCCGTATCAATTTAATATTTTTTGTAAATATTTAATTACTAGGTAGGGTAGACACCATTATCCTTGAAACTAGTGGTTTGGTGTCATCTATAATATAATTTTTCTATGGGACCAACCTTGAAATCAAGAAAAAAAAATCAGCTGTTCCATACATTTGTGTTCACTTAAATCGACAAAATGTATGGAACAGCAGATTTTTTTTTCTTCTAACACCCTGTATAATTTTTTTTTGTTTTTTTTGCATATATAGTCGCTGTCTATTAATACGCTGTACTGATAACATACTGTATATATAATAAATTTATTTTTTTGTTATTTGCATTAAAACAAGATCAAAAAGTCACATGAGTAAAAAAGTAGAGTGTATTGTAAAGGAGCTCGTCCAGGGAAGTAACTTCGACCATAATTTCCTATTACAGCTGTAGCGGGACTGTAGCGGGTTGATGGATTCCGGTTTAAAGCTCTGGTCAAACTGAGACGAATCCCGCTCGGGATGCAGGACGAAAGTCATTCGCGCCGATTATGTCAACTATGTTAGTTATTTATCATATAATGAGGATGATATTCTCATAGCTTTTAAGTATGCCCATTTATTTTTTATATCCATAAAGTACATTCCACTTTTAAATTATATTATTATTTACCTGTACCGGTACAGCGTCCTATTAATAGTTTGCCGCACCGGTTGACGTCATTAGTTCATTACGTCGGCACTGGGGGTCTGTCTTGCATAGGGTTCCAGCATAATGTTGAGCGTTAGCCGTTTTGCGTAGATGTTACGCATGTTTCCCGCAACCTTTTCTTATTTTTTTCTTTATGTTTATTTTCTTTTTTGCGTGTGCATGTTTGCCGCAAATAAACATTTTTTTATTTCTTCTTTCTATATGACCGTGATCAAACTAGCGCGAATAGTCGCGTGACTTGTTAATCATTAAAACAAAAGACGCGCGCGGGATTCACCTCAGTGTGGCCAGAGCCTATGGTTGTCGTTTTAATAATAGACACATGCATTAAACATTGCAGCATTGCTCTGAGATAACCATTGCAAATACTGTCTTTAGTATTGCAGATGACTTATGGGAGTCTTAAGAGCGTTTATTCTGAAAGTGGGCAACATCGCAAATAGATGCCAAATATTTCTCGTTTTTGATTAATTTGGCAATACTGCTGTATGGAAATATGAAATATGGCTAGACAACTGTCTAAAATATAGATTATGAAATTCAATAAATAATATTATCGTTACACTGATTATTTAGTTTTAGTTGTAAAAAAAGGATGTGAAAACTTTCCAAATGCCTTTTTTACATCTAAAACCGGTAACAACTTAAATTCAGTGTTATAATTGCAATTCAAAATCAATATTTTAGACAGTTGTCTAGCCATATTTCATATTTCCATACAGTAATATTGCCAAATTAATCAAAACAGGTAAATATTTGACAGCTATTTGCGACGTTGCCAACTTTCAGAATAAACGCTCTTAAGAGAGATAAATAAATTAATGATCACTGATGACGATCACCATTTACATACTAAATGTTACTTACGAAGTAGGATGAACAACATCCCTGTGTTCAAAGGGATTGTATTCGTCCTCCTTGTCATCCTCCTTTCTGTCAAGCGTGATCGTTGATTGTGTTGTCGATGGCACATTTTCTGTGCTGCTTCGTACACTGCAATTAATAAAAATACCCATTAAAAATATAAAATAGTAATTATTTAAAAATGGAAAAACTATTGATTTTATAAATTATGCACCTAACATTCATTAATCACGAGTCGAACATCCATTTCGTATATACAATATAATATATACTATATTTCGTACTCTTCATTCATTATCGTCATTTTCCAGCACTTAACCTAGTTTTTTTTATACAGGGCTGCACGTTTTCTTTCATACAACTCTATTAGTCAATATCCACTGCCTTTTTACCCATTGTCATCTTCCATACAAACCTTTCTTTTCTTTTTTTTTAAGGGTTCTAATTATTTAGGTATAATGGAAACGTTTTCTTACGAATTTATAAATATTATTAAATAAGTAATACCTTTCGCTGGATGGATTAAATCAGTTTTTCGTAGAAATTGTAAACTAACACTATAGTATAGTCTGTAGGTATTTTTGCTATACAAAAGGTGGAGTAGAAATGATTTTGACATTGCTTTGTTATGGAGTCACTAATAATAGATATTTAATAAAGTCTATTGTACAAGCTATTAATGTAGATAAGTTTAACTTCGAATACGAAAACTTTAATTATTTATTCAACATTTTTTCAAAGAATTCAAGCTTCAACATTCATTTGAATCACTGCTTCGTAAGTCAAACGGTTAAAAGTCCATCAACTGATTTTGGAATACTATGTTCGATGTGAGTAAAGAAGTGTAGATAGATTTACTGAGACCTCTGCCTCCACTTTCGAGTGATATAGTAGACCAGGGGGCCTAAAACGGCCACATTAGCAATTTCTCTAAAAGCTCTAGAGAGAGCTCTTCATTTCCTGAATTTCCAGCTATCATTAGCAATTCCTATAATTTGACACAAAAGCAATTCATAATGTTGTGTGGACCATTTTACGAATCTCCATAGTAAACTGTCAACCAGATGAATTATTTCGTATTAAGAATCGCACGCAGATAATATTATGAATTGTCAATTTGGGACATTTTACGATGATTCATAATATTTTCTTATTATGATTCTGACAAAGTGGCTGTTTTAAGACCCTTGGGGGCCTAAACCGGCCACATTAGCAATTCCTCTAAAAGCAGTTCATTTCCGAAATCCCAGCTGTCATTAGCAATTTCTCTATTTTGACATAAAAGCAATTCATAATTTGTGGACCATTTTACGAATCTCTATAGAAAACTGTCAAACAGATGAATTATTTCGTAATATGAATTACACGCAGATCATATTATGAATTGTCAGTATGTGACATTTTACGATGATTCATAATATTTTCATATTATGATTCTGACAAAGAGACCGTTTTAAGCCCCGAGAGCTCATATCGTATTCATCAATTATGTGACCGCTTAATATGTTAGAAGACTTTATTCTATGGCCATACTAAGATGAATCCCGTACGAGACGCGACTGCCCGTCTATTTTCGATTAAGGGTCAATGCAGACCGTGACGTGAAGCGACGCGACGCTGCGCGCACTTTTTAACAACTAAAGAACTTATTTTAAGCAAACATGTGTGTCGATCGTCAAAACATGAGCAAATCTATAGGCGCCTTTACTCTTGTGTTAATATGTGGATAACAATATGACATTAACAACTTGTTTTTAATTATCTGCAGTTGTTTGACGTCGTCATTAAAATAATGACGGCAATAAACTCGTTATGTAGGACATGTTTACATTATTTTAGTGATTATGAATGTAGAGCAGTTTAAGGTAATCTGTCTAATTAAATCAGACAGATTACAGGTGACATTTAAAATTTCTGTAAACAGGTTTTAGACAAATTAAAAATCCAGAGTCACACGTAATTTGTTTGCCCAAACACGTGTGACCTTTTTAACCGACTTCTTCAAAAAGGAGGAGGTTCTCAATTCGTAGGAGTGTTTTTTTTTTTTGTGTGTGTCACATGTGATTTTGATGATTATTTTTTGTTTGGTAGGTCATGCTTCAGAGGTGGTCCCATATTATTAACCTTGCTTGCGTAGTTTTTGAGTTAGCTTCAATAATTACGTATTTTTCCCACTTAGACTCGCGACAATCTAAGAAGTCCGTTTTGACAGCTATAATAGTTATTTGTTATGCAAGGCTGCTAAGTTGTGTTTTCGCGCGAGTACCTGTATTGAAACCTGAACGTTGCGAAGGTTTCAAAGGTACAAGACCCAGAAAAACTTTGCTGCCGAGCGAAACACACAACTTTTCACCTCACTACAGCGAGGAAAATGCTAGGTGTCTCCATGCATTGAACAAAAATATTGTACCTAAGCATTGTGGAAGAAAGCTCAATTCGGAATTATGTAACGCTTGCACTAACTCTGCACTGCTAAAAAAAAACCAAATGGTGGAAAGTGAATTGAATGTCACAGAAGAAAATTAAATAAAGTTTTTTTATGTGAAAACTTCTTTAGGCGCGTTGAGCGATTATTTTTCGTGCTGGCCAGTGCGATTATTCTAAAAATGAGGTTGGCGCTCTGACATAAAATAAGTATTGATGCATTTTCAGTCGACCCAGCGGTATAGAAAATTGTTGAATAGAAAGGATCCGTTTCCGAGCTTGTGAGGTGAAAAAATTCTAGGTGAAGCGATGAAAAAAAATATTGTTTTCTTATATTTCGATTGATCATACTTAGAGAGTTTGTAATCGATGACTTATCTACATTACTTAAAACTGATTCTCAAGGCTTAACGTTATATTATATGTAAGAGAACGAAACGTCAAGACGGACTTCTTAGATTGTCGCGAGTGTAGTCTATGTAGACGATATTATTATTTGACTCCATCACTGTTATTTACATAGCAGGTAGTGAGTGGTATTCGATTTTGTGTGGGGTAGGTACCACAACTAAAAAGTGAAAAATAATTTTCGTTTTTTGCCAACGATTTCCGAAATTAAAGTTATTTTTCACTTTTTTTGTGTTTTTGTTGGAAGTCGGTTTTTTTTTGTAAAAAGTTTTTAGTTGATTTTTTGCCGTAGTTGGGTTACAGTTTACAAAATTTTGAAAAAAAAATGACATAGAGTCGTGAACCGTTTTTTTTTCTTCACGATTTCTGGTTTTTGGTTCAATACTAAAAGTTGTTGATTATGACTACAGTTCTTATTTATTTATTTAATATACAAAATAAGCTTACAGTGTACCAACTCGCATATACGCAATGAGCTTTTAAGAGGATTCCAATTACACCTTGTAAATACTTAGGCCTACACACTATGTTCTACGATAGGCCGAAGGTCATTGACCGATTACGTGCGATCTCTTCACGCTACTAGAGTCGCCTCTAAGTGATTCATTAGTCTTGAGTTCCGTTTAATTGATTTGATTCTATTAAGACATCTTTGTACAAAACACTGATCTTTGATGTCTTATCGTACCGATAAAATCTTTTTAAGTCGATGATTTATAAAAATAAAGGCTCGCGCAAACAGACGCGAAATCGCGGGCGCGACAGGCAGCGGTACCTATGTCGACAAAGGTACCGCTGCCTGTCGAACCCGCGATTTCGCGTCTGTTTGCACGAGCCTTAAAGCTATTACGTTTTGTTAATGTAAAATTTATCTACTAAATAGTTTATTAGGTATTGCAGACTACATTTATAATTGAATTTTTATTTCACCCGCGTAAGTCTCGACCCCGTGGAAATATCGGGATAAAAAGTTCCCAAATCCTATGTCCTATTTTATGGTCTACCCATATGCCAAATTTCATCCAAATAACCTCAGCCGTTTTAGCGTGAAAGCGTAACGAACTCACTTTCGCATTTATAATATTAGTTAGGATTATGATAGGTAGGTACAAAAACTATTAAACATCTATTTTATCACACTGATAAAAGATTTCTGTAGTTTGAAAAATCAGACCTAAAATAAATAGGAAATGGTGGAATTTAATCTGTATTGTACGTACCTTTCGTCTCGGATAAGGTTGGTTGGTTAGTTTGTTGTGAGAACCTTAGCTGAGACGAACGTACTTACAATACAGATTAAATTCCACCATTTCCTATTTCTTTTTGGTTCAGTTTGTGCTCTGCATTTAATTTGATACCTTGTAGATAGTCTGATCTAGTCTTTATCGCTTCCAAGTTTGATGTAAGAATAATTATGATTTGAATTTTATACAAGAAAATTTTGAAGTGTATTTAGTTCTGGGGAAAATGGATGAAGACGTGTCCTATGTCACATTATCTTGATTTGAATGATCACTATACAATCCGTCATGGATTGTATAGGGGTAAGTGTGAGTATTAAGGTAGGTTTAAGATATCTACCAAAATGTCAAGAAGTAGAAATCTGTCAAAATTCAGAATGGAAACTCTGATAAAATGTAAATAATGTACCTACAACCCGTGCGCATTAACATGGTACCTGGCTCGGAACTCCCCCGCTACCCGCGCCGCGTCCCGGCGTCGCCGTGCGGGGTAGCGGGGGGAGTTACAAAAGTCATTGAGTCAGGTGCCATGTTAATGCACACGGGTTGTACCTAAGTGACGACCTCGCCCTTATTTTGTTTATTTTACAATGTACTGCAAAAAGTCTAACAAGTATTATCATCATGTTAGGTAAAAAGGATGGTGGGCAAAAATGTATGGGAGCTGGTCCCACTACCACCACAGATAAAACCACTGTAGTTTTGAAGACATTACTTCTACCTTTACTCAGGCCAAGGCGCATCAAATTGAAATTCTCTGAATATATAAACCTACAAGTATGAATAGTACTAATTACGTTGCGTCGGTATACAATCTAATTTTATGAATATACAGGGTGAAAATGAATCCGAAAAAAAAGGACCGACCCTATTTCCTCTTAAGAGGATGCCCCTCATCCTCTTAAGAGGAAATAGGGTCGGTCTTTTCTCCATACAAGAAGTCATAATTCGATGTTCGGCTCCCGTGCATTTCCTCCTCCAATATTGGACCAATTTGAAAGATATTTTATAAATTGAATAAGAAGGATATTTACTGTGCTCCTATGTTTTTCTTTTTTCATTAATAGTTATCAAAGTTGTACAATAGGCTGTGATGACAGCGGTCTAAACAGGCAATTTTGAGCATTTTCTGGTGGTTTCTAGTGCTTCTACAGATAATGTATCATCAAAACGGAAAACATAGGTGCATAGAACTAGTTGATATTTATTTTACTGTCAAAAATCTTTGCTCTAAGGTCATAAACCAGAGAGAAAACAGTCGAGAGCGTTTGTATCGGGAGTGGACCGGCCATATTTCCTCTTAAGGGGTTATTATACTCATTATTATACTCATTATTATATGTACACAATTTTATTTTTATGTACACTATGGAACAAAACCCGAAATCGCGAAAAAAAAGCAGCTGTTTCCTAAATTTCAACGAGTTATGCGAACACAAGTGTAGGGAACAGCTGCCATAACGGGTTTTGTCGACGGAAGTATAGATATTTTGACTATTCTTCCGTTGACGAAACCCGTTTCTTTGGTGCTGATGCTACGCTTGCAGTAGCTACAAAAATCACCTCATGTGTAGATAAGAATCTAGCAGTATTTTTGTCTCGCAAATACGACTACATTCTAGCCAATGTAATTATAAACACAGACGTAGGAAATGTATGTTGATGATAACAAATGTACATAGTATAATAATGTTATGATTATGATTGATCGTGTAAATTACATGATTGAGTGCAAATTATAGGTAACTGCATAATTTATTTAATCATCCTGTGCAAAATCGTCCCACTGTAAGGGTAAAACAAACAAGGATAATTCCTTCTTTGTTTTACCCTTCCAGTGGGAAAATTTTGCATTGGAGGGTAATTGGTAAGTTATAATACCCTCTGCTCATAAATAGGTAGCAAGCAGGGAAGTAAAGTCCCATGTAACAGGGATTCCTATTTTATGAATGGAAAATGCCAATATCTCTTCGCCCGAGAACGATCGGAGCTCAGACCAAATAAAAAACCAAGATAGAGCGCTGTCAACAGTAAAGTGAGTTTCGTAAACGTGTGTGCACTTAGTGAGGCGTAGTTTGATTGTAAATGTGTGCATCTATGCACAGAGCGGAGGTGTAGTTGGCATGCTTCACTGAATTTTTGCAGCGCTCTGTCTTGGTTTTTTATTTGGTCTGAGGGTCAGAGATACAAGGTAAGTCGCGTTTGTACCCGCTATAAAAGCAAGGCTGTCAAATCTAGGTCGATATAGATGTTTTCCTTCATTTTATTTCAATACTACATTCCGACTGTCGAGACAACCTCGTGACACCCCTATCACTTGGACAATTTAGTAGGTATTAATAAAGAGCAAAATCGAAAAACACACATTAGTTAGTATGAAAATGACTGCTGTCGAGAACGTACGACCAGCCGGACTGTAGAATTTTTAATATTACGTCCATAATAAATTCGACTAGATTACACGATAGAATACCTCATCTACTTTATTAGTATGCTTCACAAGGTAAACCGCTTTAGAAGAGCGGAAAAAATACAAGAACATGAGTCATGTCGTTTCTGAATGTTCTTGGATTATTACTTTGTCGCTGTCTGGATTCTCCGTCTCTTTCTCATTTGAATGTGAAGACTATGTGGATCATTCTTTTCTTTTTATTATTTATTTTTCCTCAGTTTTAATTAATCATGGTCTGGCAGTTTGAGTAATTTATGCGGCCTACCCAAATGTCCTGTTTATGGTATTGTTCGTCAAATCGTTGAGCTCCTTAAATTATGAGTTGAGCTGCACGATCACTGACAAATGCGTGCACTGACTGGACATGTCCACTCAATCTGTGTGGTTCTTTCCTCAAAAGACCATTTCAGACACCAATCTACATGGTCTTCACATGATCTTTTAGGGGTATGAGGAACAGGGTGTAAAGTTCACTCATACTCCATAGAAAAGGGAGGATCCTCCGAGCAGACGGGTGTTGTGTCTGGCGGGCAACTGCCCAACGATTGATATTGGGTTCTGGTATATATGTCCACTGCACGGTAAACTTTAATTGCGCGATGCAGGATTTATGTGACGTCTGTCTGACGTCAGGTCTTTGATGCGTAGTTCGCATGTGGCGATATAGATACCGTCACAATCTGACCAAACTTATGTCTGGACTTTAAAAGAGACTGTGACCTCTGAGTTTGTTTCGGCCTTTGTTCTCAGAGTAGTGAGATAGGAAACGCCGAACTCATCTAGTTTTAAAAATGTGTTTGACGTGTAAAAGTGTTTGTACAAACCTACTTACAGAAATAAATCATTTATCATTTAAGATTTTATCTGCAGGAATGACATATAATACCGTAATATAATGTAAGTGGTCTTTACCTGCCACTCCCTATACATCATGTATTAAAAAGTTGTAGTCATTAAATATGTATTTAAGGGTACAGACCATGAAACTGAACAAGTTTTTCCGTGGTGAGAATATCGTAATCGCGAAAAAAAAATTGCCGTCCAATACATTTGGGTCAAGTAGGTATTGAAGTTTTGTATACAAGGTGGAGACGACAATACAACAAAAAATAAAACTCCGTATATCTAATGACGTTCTCGGTCTACATACAAAAATTTAATCAAATATATCGAATAGTTTAGTTACGATAGCTCGTCAAAGATCGGCAAACCCCATAGTCGGCCCATCACTACTATTTAGTTTGTTTGAAAAAATGACTTTTTTAATTTCGATGTTAGGATTTATTTGATAGGTCCAAAATACTCTTATGCATTAGTATTGCCAGTGTTTTCATTAATTGTTGTATTGTCGTCTCCACATTGTATAAATGTTTTGTATTCGTTGAGCTCCTTAAGCTCTGAGTTGAGCTCCTCGGTTACTGACAAATGCTTGCACTGACTGGACAGGTCCACTCAAATCTGTGTGGTTCTTTCCTCAAAAGACCATTTCAGACTCAAATATACATGGTCCTCATATGGCCTGACCAAGATTATGTCTGGACCTTAAAAGAGACTGCGACCTCTGAGTTTGTTTCGGCCTTTCTTCTCAGAGTAGTCAGATAGGAAACGCTGACCTCATCGAGCTTATTTTATTTTTTTAAATATGACGTGTAAAAGTGATTCTGATATCCTATTTACAGAATAAACAATTTCATTTCATTTCATTTCATATAAAATGTCTGCTCGCGGCTTCGCCCGCGTGGTACTTACATCGATAAAAAGTAGCCTATGTCCTTCCTCGGGATGCCCTCTATCTCCTTGCCAAATTTTATCGAAATCCGTTCAGTGGTTTAGGCGTAAAAAGGTAACATACAGACGGACAGACAGAGTTACTTTCGAATTTATAATATTAGTATGGATGGGATGGTTGATATTTTTTTCGCGGTTACGATGTTAGTAAATACAGGCATAGTGTATGACGTATTGAAGTGTTTCGTGACTTTTCTGTCATCATAACTTGCCTAGCCTTTTCCAAATAATGGAGTCGGGTTCCAGTAGAACTGGATGCATTTCAATACCATTATTTTACATGGAGCGAGTGGAGCGACCTATCTGACCGTCACAACCTAGTTATTAGATAATACGTTATCCGTACGATTTGACGTATTTAAACCCATCTAATGTTATCAACATCATCCACAGTCCTTCATCCACTGGTGGGCATAGTCTTCTCTTTTTAACCGACTTCTTCTAAAAGGAGGAGGTTCTCAATTCGTTTGTATGCTATTTTTTTTTGTTTGTTTGTTGTTCGATTACTCCGCCAAATATGAATCGATTTTGATGATTATGTTTTTGTTTGTATGCATAAGCTACAGAGGTCCTAGGCTCCATATAAATTTTATTAATTTTGCTTTCGTAGTTTTTGCGTTAGCTTCAATAATACGCATTTTTCCACTTAGTATAATTATGTGGACGATGTTTTAAGTTACTCCGTCACTGTTATTTACATAGCAGGTAGTGAATATTCGAATTTGAGTGGGATAGGTACAGTCACGGACTTTAATTGATGAGCCACTTGACCCTGTTCGTATTTTAGTCGTCTAATGCAAATCGGGTTTATTCGGGTCTACTCGTACATCGAGGCAAGGAAAGTCAATATCTTCGTATTAGAAGAAGAAAATTAGATTTCTTAACTTTACCGGTTGGCTAACCTGAGAGCCAGAACTACAAACTTGACAGCAGAGTGACTACCCAAAGTCAACAAATTGCAGGTCTAGTAACCGTAACCTAGCCACGATTGTTTTAGCGCAGCCATAGTAACGTTAGCGTACGAAGAAATTATAATATTAGTCATTTCGACAACTTCGAAAGTAACGTCTCTGACATCAACATTTCAACTGTCACTATCTTCGGTAAAGTTTTAAGAATTATCGAGTTAATGAGCTCTGATTCAAAGGAGGTCAGTATCAAACAGATTGGATAAACGTAATGCAACATTGTATTTATTTATCATTGAGAACTTATTAGTTAACCTCTATGGATAAGACTATTTCCGATTATTAGTAATTTGTCATCCTGTTTACGAGCACGCTCGTTTCGTTTGAGTTCGTGTTTAATCGTGTAATCTCGAGAATGTTTGAAACTGCAAAATTGAGAAGGTTGAAAGTGGCTCATCAATTAAAGTCCGTGACTGTACCACAACTAAAAATTGAAAAATAAACAACCGATTTATTTTTGTTGTCAAGTAACTTTTTATCCTTGGTATAAAATTAGTCCCAAACGGCTATCATGTTTGCAAGTAAGTAATCAGACATCTAGTGAGAAAATTCGTCTTTAACAACAACAGACAATCACGTCCGTAGTTATTATTTATTTTGTATTCACCTTTGTTTTAAAATGTAAATGTAAGTAGGAAATGTAGGAAATCAGATTTTCTTAAATTGTTTCTTGGGTTTAAATATAGGTAAATATAATATTGTAATGGAGAGAAGCATGCTGAGAATCAGGGAACTAGACAGAGAAAGGAACACATCTATAAAAGAGCTAAGACAGGACTGACAGACATCATCTGCCTAGCCTTTTCCCAACTATGTTGGGGTCGGCTTCCAGTCTAACCGGATGCAGCTGAATACCAGAATTTTACATGGGGCGACTGCCTATCTGACCTCAGCAACCCAGTAACTGCGTAATACGATACCCCTTGGTAAGACTGGTTATCAGACTTTCGGGCTTCTGACAACCCGTAACGACTGTCAAAGATCCACGAATGACAGCCGGGACCAACGGCTTAATGTGCTTTCCGAGGCTCGGAGGAGTTTCGATATGTAAAGATGGATGGTCACCCATCCACTGACCAACCCCGGCAAGCGTAGCTTCACCTGATGGATCCACCTCCTCACTGCTCGAGCTGACTGACAGACATCCTCATTAAAATAGACCAAATGAAATGGAGATGGGCGGGTCACATGCTACGGAGCCCGCAAGACAAATGGAGTAAAGTTCTGACAGAATCATACCCTGGAGATGGCAAGAGGAATAGAGGTCGACAGCGGAAAAGATGGGAGGACGAACTCTTTCTCACAGCAGGTCCGAACTGGAGAAGAGTTTCAAGGGATAGAAAGCAATGGATAGAGGAGGCCTTTGCCAAGAGGCACACTGAACTTCGAGATATTTTATAACCCAGAAAAGGAAATAACAGCATTTAAAATAGCACAAGAAGGAATGAAAGAGCCATTGTAGTAAATCGTGGTGGCAAGCGCGACTGCTGAGTAGTCCTGGGTTCGATTCCCGGATCGGGAAAAGTGTTTAAAAAAAAAAAAAGGTTTTTATTGTCAATACATTTATTCTACAGCACAGCTACAGTTATTGGGGTGGTTTCAATTTAGAAATCCCTAGTAACAGCTTGGAAGTTGGCGGTGTGATACCCCCGTGCCTCGGAAAGCACGTTAAGCCGTTGGTCCTTCGCCTGATCTCTCTCCGGTCGTGTCGGATTTCCGTCCCATCGGACTATGAGAGTGTGGGAAGAGAGAGTGCACCTGTGTCTGCGCACACACTTGTGCACTATAATATCTCCCGCGCCGAAGGCTTGTCTCCGTTGAGATTGGCCGCCGTGGCCGAGGACTATTATTATTATTAGTAAATAGTCTCTTGAAAAATAGATTCACAAAGTCAGAGTACCGACACACCGTTTTAAAAAAAGTCGCTCGGTAGGTTCAAAGAGCAGGCAGCAACAAAAAGTCGATTAAGTTGATTAAGTTTTTTGTTACGTTGTCCATGAACAACGGACCGAATGCGAGTCTATACTAAATGCGGACAATGGATTTCACATACATACAACACTGTTACTTTTACATTTATCATCTAATTGGTACAAAAATTTTTCGATTCAATGCTTTTCAGCATAGCTAAGAGTTAATTTAAATCTTATATCAGTTCAGATGTTTAAGAATATTTTGCTCAGTAATTAAAATAAAAATAAACTCAATTGTTAGGCCTTTTCCTCAGTGGTCGGTACGTCAGCGGTGCGGTATCGGTATGCTCGGTACCGAAAGCTTACCGAGCGCCTATATTTCAATGAGCGTTTCCTGATTGCTCGGTATACTTGGGAGCGGGGCGGGATCGTTTCGGTACCGGGTGACGTCACGTGTTTTACTGCATGCTCGGTATAATCGGTACCGAACTATATAATTATACAGCATACATAGGTAAGAACCGTTGTCACTCAAACCATGGGCAGTTGACATAAATATAAAAATAAATGATCGAGAAACAATTAAAAAAAAAAGTTATTTTCATTAAAAGATTTTAAAGAATTTCTATCCCACACCGTGCTCGCTAGCGAAACAGCTGACTGACTGAGGAAGGGGTCGCGCTCGCAGCCGGTCTCGTCACGTCCCACGCCACCCACCCGTGTTGAGACGCAAGTTTTTTGCCCCGGCGCCCTAGGGTGAAGGGGTGAAATACTGTTGTGGTAAAATGCAGATTTTCTTTTAAAAAAAAAGTAGTAATTTTCCATTGATTTTACGTTCTATAAATGAAACTAAACTACTGGTTTCAAGGATAATGATGTTTACCCTAACACCCTGTATATATATAATATCATGAATGCGAAAGTGAGTTTGTTTATTTGTTTGTTTCACTTTCACTCTAAAATGGCTAAACTGATATGGTTGAAATTTGGCACACGGGTTGACCATTATACCGAAACGATACCGCACTGCTTTCGATTTTCGCGTCAAATTCTGGCTAACGCAAGTTATTACTTAAGTATGTAAATAATCATTCAACCCGAATGATTATTTACATACTTAAGTAATAACTTCTAATGAATAACAGAAACCACGAGACTGATGGGTTTTTATGTTGTAAATGAACGTCTTATTGCGAACCTACTTTTTGTAAGTCGGTTAAGAAGTGCATAAGAATGCAGCAACGCATTATTTATTATCTTACACGAGTATTAATCTATAGATTACCTACAGTTACTTTAGGTATATATAGATACTAGATACGTTACTGATTGTAAGTAGTTTTATAGGTAGGTATATTAATAGATACAAGAGACGATCATTCTAGACAATTGCAGATGAGAATAATTTGAAACAATCTATCGTCAACCGACAATCAGTTTTTTTAAAGAAGTCAAATAGTTCATGAATCGATTCGAAATTATTCATGATTATTATCATCTGAGCCGGGTATAGTCAATTCATCTTCTGCCTTTTCCCAACTGTCTGGGTCGGCTTCCAGTCTAACCGGATGCAGCTGAATACCAGTATTTTACATGATTGCCTATCTGACCTCCACAACCCTTTTTTTTGCGATTTCAAAGTTGCTCCAAAAAAAGTATATTATAGATGACACCAAACCACTAGTTGCAAGGATAACGGTGTCTACCCTAACACTCTGTATACATAGATATCAGTCAGACAGTCTGACTACTAAACGTTTCGTTTCTAAATCTAGTTGCTTAATATGCACACCGCTGTGGGGCACTCCTCATATTGCATATGAAGATAGTCAGAAACTACTGACCATTAGGTTGTAAGACTGTTACATCATCATCATTTCAGCCGAAAACGTCCACTGCTGGACATAGGACTCCCTCAAGCACCGCCACTTCGACCGGTTCTGTGCTTCTCACATCCAGCGGATTCCCGCGACCTTCACCAGGTCATCGGTCCATATCTACTGTCCATATATACAGTATGGTAACTAACAAAAGACGGAAAACGTTCCCGTTAACGGGAACGCTTTCCGTCTTTTGTTAGTCAGCAATAGCATATATAGCAATAGCATATAGCAGCAATAGCAAATATTTTGTCAGCAATAGCATAGCGTACATACATGCTAAAAAAAATACCAGTCAAAGATTTTTTTTTTATATGAGTAGTGAAATAATCACAAAGCTATTAAATTGATACGCATACTTGTATTTCAATGTAGAAAGACAAGTGTGACAAGTGTGCGTGTACAGAGTGTCTTTTCCGTATTAATTTATTACTTTTTGTGAAAATTTTATAAAAACTTTATTTTTATTTTATTGTATTTTTTTTTGCATGTATAGATGCTATACTATTGCTGGTTAACGGGACGCCCTTCGTTAGATAACATACTGTATGTTGATCATAAGCAGCGAATGCAACTGACGCAGACATCATCATTAGGGTCAGTGTGTTAAAGCTAATCTAGCTAAAAAATATTGGATCCCCACCTATGAAATCGGCGTTTTTTTCTTACAAATAGAGAACCGTCCCTTCTATGATTTAAAATATTCATCAATTGTTTGGTATTTTAACGAATAATGAGCATCATAGACAACTATCAATAGTAAAAAAACCTTATTACTTATAGTTTTCTAAACATAAAAATACCTTAAAAATGACTCCTCATTTTGTTAGCAGAAATGACCACTGTTTTTTTTAACTTAACCAAAACTTACTTTTGTTGCTTAATCTAAGTGGCATACGTTACCTTAGTTTTTAAACATTAGTGCTTAAAAGTTTTAAAACATTAGTGTTCATGGTTCTTATATAAATTAAGAAAATGTTACTATGAAAAATGCAACTTCTTCAAAATTCCCCATAAAAAATGCTAAAAAATTTCATAGGTGGGGGGAACCTTGATATTAACAGCACAGTGATTATCATTTCTTAAATCGTATAGTAATAGAACAAGTGCAATAAAAGCAACGTAAACAAAACTAGAGATATAATACTTGATCTTTATTTAATTCTTGAATATTTTACATTGGTACCGTTGGAAAACTCCATTAATTCACCTTGTGAATAAATTTTGTATTTTTTTAATAACATAGGAATGCTTGTACACAAGCACGCATAATGTAAGTTAGCGTGACTGATTTCCTAGTTATGCCGAATTGTTTTTGTAATGCATGTAGGTACCTAATTTCTCCAATCTGCTTACGCAGTGGGGAATTCTCCCCACACCGGATATGAAATGTATATATGTTCATGGTTTATTTATTAAATACAGGATTTATATACTTAATAATAACTAGCTGTGCCCCACGGTTTCACCAGTATGGCAACTAATACTGTGACACGAGACTTTTATATATAGAGGGAGATAGAAAATTGAACAGAATATTGTCGGATTATCAAAAGGCTTCTTTGCGCACTACTAGTGTTAACAAAAGATATATAAAACGCAATAATGAATGATTGAAGCAAATACATGGTGGAATGCAATAAAGAATTAAATTGAATTGAAAACGCAATAATGAATGATCCATTATTCATTCATGCTATGGCTCATGACGGTTGACAGGGGAGAGTGGAAAAAGAAAACGTGTTGCGCCGACCCCAAGTAACATGGGATAAGGGCAGGAAGATGAGATGATTATGCTCATACACTGTTATGTAGAGCCAGTTAATGTACTCAATATCAAACAGTAAATAAATACATACATTTACTTGTAATAGATAGTATCATCACTAATTGATACTCAGTCAATCATTTCGTTCACTGCAATCCTCTAAAACAAACCAGATTTCTATCAAACACTAGATTTTACCTTCCATTTTCCATGTTCAAATTCATTACACAACACAATATCAACTTTGTCACTGTTTAAATAGAGTTTGTTTTGTTGTATCACTTTTTCACATTTTCAACGCGCGAATGGAGACGTACATCGAGTGGCGTAGCTGTTATCTTAAGAGCAATCGTCAAAGTAAGGATTTCATAACTGTAGGTTTAGAGTTGGAGTGGGGAGAAACGGATAGACAGGTGAAGACTTGATAGAATTGATTGAACGACGCGCGGTCTACGATAAATTGACAATCGACCACCCAGCCGCTGTAATGTATTACACTATCTACCTACTAATGTTGTATAGCTGTTAGCTATCGCAATGAATCGGTATGTTTCTGTTGCGTTTTGATGCTTTTAAACACGCATTTATTTATGTTAAAACAGGATATATTATAACAGGATATAAGAGGAGGAAGTACAAATATTGAAACAAGTTTTTCCTGATGGATGTATTCTCAGTTGTCCGATGATAAATTAGTGTTACATAGTGCAGATAAAAAAACACTATGTCAATTTTTATAGCGCGTAATTCGACTATATAGACCTCCAACTCTCACTAACGAGACACATTAGCATTTTAATTGTTATCGGCTTTTAAAAGGCCAGTTAACAGTTGAGCGGATAAAATTATAAAAAAATAATTAAATTATTATTTGTTTATTAAAACGACCTAATTATGTTGTTATTCGATTTATATTGATTCTTTATAAAAATCGAATTCCGTACTGTCGCGATTGACTGAAATGGAACGACGTTCTAAATTCATTTAGCGCTAAATGCATTTATTTAATGATTTGTGGAGCAAGTCGGCTTAGCAACCAAAGAGCCAATTGCATTTAGCGGTGCACACACACCTGCTCAAAGGACCAAGTCAATCGTTATCTGCCTTAATTGGTCAAAGCCAACCGTTATCATCAGGCTAAGTCAATTTTGCTAGGCTATTCCCAGGTAGACTAACCTCGTTTAGTACCTAAGTTAAGTGAACGAACAGTTACTCTGCAAAATGCTTTTGGATTTTCCTGAATACAGTATGTGATATAGTTCCAAAACTAGACCTAACGTTTTGGAACTATGCCACTTACTGTGCCAGGATACAGTGATACCTACTTTATAATGTACTTTTACTTTATTTGACGACACGGTTGGCGCAGTGGCTGAGCGATGGACGGCTGCGCAACGTGTCGCGGGTTCGATCCCCGCACGGAACAAATATTTGTATGATCTGCAAGTAGTTGTTCCGGGTCTGGGTGTTAGTGTATGTGTAGTTTCTATGTTTGTAAACGCACCCACGATACAGGAAGAAATTCCTAGTGTGGGCAACGTTTAAAAAAAAAAAAAAATGTTTTAATAAACTAGCTGCGCCCCGCGGTTTCACCCGCATAAGGCTCGATCCCGTGGGAATATTGGGATAAAAAGGTATCCTATGTCCTTCGCATTTATAATAATAAGTTAGGATGTAATGATTGTTTTCTTTTTTTAACCCGTTCCGAGTTATAATTAAAAAAAAAATTGTTTATTAGATGCTTTGTTTTTTCGAGGTTTTTAAATTTTAAATTTAATTTAACTTGTTATAGTAAGTAGCTGGTGGCGTTCTGTAGTTTGTGCCTACCTTCTTTGGGAACAAGGCGTAAGTGTATGTATAGTGTAATTTATGTCGCCAGTAGCGTTGCTGTCTTAAAGCCGAAGAAGAACAAGATATAAAGGGTACGCATGCCGGTGAATTATATTATAGCTTAATGAGTTATTACAGGAGCTCGTGGCTAAATAATAACAGCCGCACGGGTTGATCCGTCAGGTTAAGCTACGCTTGCCGGGGTTGGTCCGTGGATGGGTGACCGTCTTTACATACCGAGACTCCTCCGTGCCTCGGAAAGCACGTTAAGCCGTTGGTCCCGGCTGTCATTTGTGGATCTTTGACAGTCGTTACGGGTCGTCAGAAGCCCGAAAGTCTGACAACTAGTCTTGCCAAGGGGTATCGTATTACCCAGATAATCAAATGGTTGTGGAGGTTGGATAGGCAGTCACTCCATGTAAAATACTGGTATTCAGCTGCATCCGGTTAGACTGGAAGCCGACCCCAACATAGTTGGGAAAAGGCTAGGCAGATGAGATGATGAGTTATTACAGTTTTCAGCTTCGTAAAACTTCCGGAATTGCCGGTTTGATTTAATATGTTTTATTTATACAATTTTATGTTCACAACGTCGATCTTTATTTATATAATTTCGAAAACCGCACGTTCATACAAATAGGTACTTGGAATTATTCAATATTGAATATTATAATATACAGGATGTCCGGAACATTGAGGTCCAAAAAAAAAAATTCGGTCCCTCGTGGCGTGGGGTATGCGAATCACCCCCATGTATGTTCCGCGATTTTCATAGTTTCCGAGTTATGAATTTTTCCGGAATTTTTGAGAATTTTAGACTTAGGAACGAAAAAGTGGTCAAAACATTATTTTTGTCTGTTGCCTACTTTTGAGAATGTTCCATCTCGCTGTCTTTGAAGGCCGATTCTAGCCAACGTACCCACATTAAGTACTACTTTTTTATGTGATTATGAAAACTGAGAGCCTGGCGCATTCTTTAAGCCTTCTTAGGAACCATGAAGTCACCTGTTTAGATTTTTAATTTGAAGTTGAAAATTTAAATCATAATTCACTCGAAAACTATGAAAAATCGCGGAATACATGGGGGTGATTCGGATACCCCACGACAAGAGGGACCAATCAAAATTTTTTTTGACGTCAATATCCAGCTTGTATATATTGAATATTTCCAAATATTGCGTTAATGCGAACTGCATGAATGGGTTTACTAATGTTAAGCATAAAGTAGATTGTCATAATTTACAATGTCATAACGAAATTCAGCATAATGATCATTACGCATAATATTATTAGGCGTTTGTTTATTATTATTTATTTAGGCATAATGTTAATTACCATAAATACTGTTGGCATAATAATAATGCAGCATACTTTTATAGGTTTACTAATGTTAAGCATAAAATAGATTGTCATAATTTACATTGGCATAACGAATGTTGCCATAATGTTAATTACCATAAATACGGTTGGCATAATAAAAATGCAGCATACTTTTATAAAGCATAATGTTATAAACGCATAATGATATTTACACATAATGTTCTTTAGGGGTATGAGGAACAGGGTGTAAAGTTCACTCATACCCCATAGAAAAGGGAGGATCCTCCGACCAGACGGGTGTTTTGTCTGGCGGGCAACTGCCCAACGATTGATATTGGGTTCTTGTATATATGTCCACTGTATGGTAAACTTTAATTGCGCGATGCAGGATTTATGTGACATCAGGATTTTTGTCTGACGTCAGGTCTTTGATGCGTAGTTCACATGTGGCGATGTAGATACCGCCACAGTTCTTTGGAATAAAAATAATACATCCAAATATAACTCCCTCCTTAGGTTTTGTATTTTTGGTTTTTGCCACCGACTTTCGAAATTTAAGTTATTTTACACTATGTAGTGTTTTTATCTCCCGCTTTTTAGTGGGTAAATTTGTAATTTATCTAATTTACAATAGCCTAATGTCAACTGCTCACCACCTTTACAAAATATTGCTTTTTCCGATGCAGGGACGTTAATCGTTGAGAGTTCTCCCAGTACTTCACCATCAGCTCCACTTCACCATATCCATTGTGACGAGTATAAATTGCTTGGCAACCATATTAAAGTAATCGAATCGCAACCCGTGAAATACTTATTATAGAGTAGTTCCGGTGGCAATCTGTGGTCTTCATCATCAGTACCACTTCACCAAATGGTGGTTTCTGAGAGTAACTACACGAGTTATTATAAAAAATAGAATTTTGCAAATCCTCTCTCCTCTTGTTTATACACGACGTATGCCCGAACAAACATTTAAAAAAAACCTTCGAATTGATAACCTCCTTCTTTTAGAAGTTAGTTAAAAAACAAACATGTTCGCGGCTCAGGGGTGACCCAAGTGGGCATGCCACAATTGCGGCGATAAGTCACCTCTTTGAGGAGTGGCTGGAGAGGCCCCACGGCCTCCTCACCTTCCGCCTGACGCAGGTCCTCACCAGACATGGCAGCTTCGGGAGGTACCTGTGTAGGATTAGGCGGGAGGAAACGCCCGGGTGTCACCACTGTGCGGATCGTCCGGAGGACACGGTGGAGGTGTGCCCTGCTTGGGCGGAGCACCGCCGTGTCCTCATGGAGGTGATTGGCGGCAATGACCTCTCGCGTCCAGCCCTGGTCCAGGCCATGGTACGGAGCGAGAGGGCATGGGAAGCCGTCACCTCCTTCTACGAAGCAGTAATGCTCGCGAAGGAGGAGGCACAACGCGTGAGGGAGAGGCAACGCAGCAAATGCCTGCCAGGGTTGCGGGAAAGTCCAAAAGGGATACCGGGACCCTGGTAACAGGCAACTGAAGGAACACGGGTGGGTTTTAGTCAGTAAAAGTCTGACACGCCCTTGCGCTCCGCCCAGAGCGGGAGAAGTCATTTAATGATTTCCCACTTAAAAAAAAAAAAGGTTGTCCCAAGGGCCACCCCCGCCGCACCTTAACCTAATCCAATAGAGTAATTCCCAAATTATAATACTTACTTAAATGTTTATATTTATGACTTAAGACGAATAAATATTATGCCTTAAAAAATATGCTAAAACAAATTAGACCAAATGAAAGTTATGCTAACCTGAGCATTATGCCAAGGTATTATTATGCCATAGTATTATTATGCTACTAAAAGTTATGCGAAAACGTTATGCCAAACAATATTATGGCTAAAAATGTTATGCCAAGAGGGTGATTCCCGCATGAATGTGCGGTTTTAGAAATTATATAAATAAAGTACGTCTCATATATATGTATATTCATTAAAATAATTAAGAGAGCTAAAATATTCAGATGTATATTGGACAAACAATCAATGCGACCTCTTTATTTCTTTTATTACAATTTTCATCGACCAGTCGACAATTTTCATCGGCCAGTGTAAAATTAAAACACTTAAGCCTCGTGGAGACCGTGAAGTTTTCTTAGAAATTGTTTTGTTAATCACGTCGCGCCAGCCTGCACGAGTATAGTAAAAAAAACTTGCTACTTATAGTATTTTTATACTAACCTATGTTGAAACCTCTTCATCATGAAGAAGAGGTTTAAATAATTTTTTGAAAGTTAATAATTTGTGATATACAACTTGTGGTGCTGACTGTACACAGAGATTGAGGACGATGCGCTAAGGTAGCCCGCGAAATTCAAATTTCATTACGTTTTTTGCAATTTGCAGGTCAGTATCAGGTTGTATGTTGATCTAAATATGATTTGCGGCCGTAAAAATATGGATTTACAGAATCAGAAACATAAAAATCAGCAATACAACTCTCTTAGTTCATGTGGATTGAATGCATGACGATTTCATGAAATAGTGAATGCGCTAGGATGAATAATATAAATATAAGTAGGAACCCAGTTTACACAAATGTAGTAGGTTACTACCAGCACGAAAACAATGAACGTTTTTCAAAATATTATTACCAAACCCATTTTGTTTTACATAACAATTTTCGTTGTTATCATATTCATTGCTAACGTACCTAAATATTAATATTATCTTCGGTCTAGCAACAGAGGCACTTCCCTATACTTAGTCAAACAATAACAAAAGTTTGGCCTCAAGTGTTTCAGCCCTTTAGCCCTGTTCACAGAGATAGGAACCAAAATTGAGGTCATTTTAAATGGTCACGTACTTGTCGGTTGAAGGGTGTCTATTAGATAAATGGCTTGACGCGGTAAGTACCACGTACCGCAGGAGGGTTAGTGTTAAGGGAACTAGCAAATATACTCGTACAAAAAAAAAATATTACTACGCCACGCAAAGATTGTGGTAACCATAATGAAAACAATGACTTCACTCGAAAACCTGATCTGATCGGATTAATTTGTTTAATAAACAACCTGAGAATTCCAATAAACATATGACAGAAACTCGTACAAAATATAATTATATACGTATCTTATGACCTCATAGCATATCACACTCTTGCGCTATCCTACATTATACAATCAAAATGAGAGAGACGGAAAACGTAATATTGAAGCTAACTCAAAAACTACGCTAATAAAGCTAATATTTATATGGGATCACCTCTAAAGCATGACCTACCAAACAAAAAATAATCATCGAAGTCAATGCATAATTGGCGGAGTAATCGCGTAAAAACACATGAGAATTTATAAAGATTTTGCCAGCCGTCGGTCGTCTTAAAGTCGAATTAACATGGTTCGGCGTTGACCGATAAGTTTAGGAGGACATCATCATTATACCTAGATAGGTATAATGATGATGTCCTCCTAAACTTAACTTAACTTCCTTTTCTTGCGTAGTGAAAGTGTGTCTCTAGATTAACTTTCTCGACTCAGTTTCTCAAATTGATTAGCATTTATGAACGATGACTCATGGTTGTAAGATAGTTTTGTATCGCATATTGAATCGCTTATACACTTCATAGTGGTAAATTGCGTCAAAATGTCGTATATTTTGATTTGACCCATGTTCTCATTACAGAATTTTGGGCATCGCTATTGTTGGATATAAATTGTAAGATGGTATTTTTTGCAAAATAACTAATTTATCTTTTGTTTAACCAGACCAAAACCTGCCAATACCCCATTTCATCCAGGCGCAGGAGCACTTACGGGACGTGACGTGCAGTGGCCTATTGGAAAGCAATTTAATTAATCGACTGTCATGTGAAGCCAAGTATGCCGCTGCTCACACAATCTAGCAAAGTGGGAAATTATTGACCCAACCCCAGTGCGACTGCGGTGCTTCTGACCAAACTATGTCACTTATGATAATGTCCAAAGTGTCTATACTGAGTGTCCACTTCTGAGGATCTAAAAACGCCACTGATGCCGCGATTGGCGTGGCCACCTTCTAAGCCCATCTCATTTAACATAATTTATAATATATTTTACCTTTGCCATCGACTCGAAAATAAGTAAGAAAACTTAAAATGAAGTCTGTGTTTACTCTAAAATAGGGCTCACAGCCTCAGACCAAATAAAAATCCAAAACAGAGCGCTGCGAACAATAAAGTGAAGCATGCGTAAACTACACCTCCGCTATGTGCATACACGCTCACATGTCACACGCACACATTTACAATCAAACTACACCGTCACTGTTAACAGTGTTCTGTCTAGGTTTTTTTAGTTGGTCTGAGGTAACAGAATCATTTTGTCATTTTTCTGTAACCATTTTTAATTAGTTTCGCCTTTCATATCTGAGGCCCTAGTGTGAGTTTCTTTTCACTATCTCGACTTTACGCATCGACCGCGTTCGGCGCTCCGATTGGCCCTTCACTGGCCTTCACTGGTGAATAGCCAATTGGAGCGCGAAAGCGGTCGATGCGTAAAGTCGAGATAGTAAAAAGAAACTCACACTAGGGCCTCAGATGAAATCAATACAAATTATTATATTATCAAATAACTAATATACTATGTTACTGAACTGTTAATTTGCATAGAATGTAAGACATTTGCAACAGCCGGTTCTTGTTCGAGAATCTTTGATGGAGCCAGTCAATTCGTTTTGAATTCTATTGCCTGAATAATACAATGCTTACCAAGGAGCAATAGCAGAAAAAAATTAATTTATGTTTCTAAATTAAGTTGTTGATAACGGTAACATACCAGAAGATATCTTACATGATTTCTGTTTTGTTAGTGACAGCTTTATTTAAAATTTTCGTATTATGTTTCCATTCTAAGAAAACACAGCTATAGCCATTGTCTTTTCTGTTGTTGATAAAAATTATAAGTCTCATTAAATAATTCGGACTAAAGGCTCCCACAAACAGGCGCGACGCGACAGCGCGACGTGACTTTAACAAAACAATTTCTGAGAAAACTTCACGGCGAACAATACGGTGACAAGTCACGCCAGTATGTAAGAGCCTTAATTTGAAATAAGAAAATAATCATATGGCTTACAATAAACAGAACTTTGTTTTATCTCAGTCGAAATGCCAAATTTTAATTACATTACTGTGAGGAATTTTAATGTTTAGTCGCTTTTACTGGGAATGTTTTGACGTTCTAAAGGTACTTGTTAATTGATGTGTAAGGCTAAGAATTTGAAGCGAAATCAAATCGCATTTTCGCATCTAATTTCAAACGAAGTTGAAAAGATAAGTCTAGCACACTAATTGCGTAACACAATTTCATTCCACCCATTGCTTCATATGTCCGAAAAATTGTCTGCTCAACAGCGTAAATTACGCAATGAATGTTTTGTTAAAATGAAAGCCATTGCTACTGTAAGTGTGTTACGCAATTACCCCGCAGGTATTTTAAAGTTGAATGGCAATAAAAGCAAATAAAATGCAAAAAGTCGTTAGCTAATTAGATACATACGGTCGTCTATAATAATATTAGGAGTTTTATTTTATGACAGGCAACATCGTGGCAGGCCCAGATGGAGTTAGCAGAATGGAGACCTTCGATAGCCTGGACCCAAATAGGCCTAGATAGAAAGAAGTCGAAGGAGAGCAGGGAGGCGTTTGCAATGCAGTGAAAATCAAGGCATTTTTTTTTTATGTTCACCTATTTAAAATTGAATTTATCTGTTTATTTAATTACCAAAGGAGACGAATAAAATAAAAATAAATAATTGACAAAATTAAAAATTCCGTACTCCGAGGATTGTTGACGGATTAGTTTTCACAGACCTTTATATCAAAAGATTTCATTAATTCAAAGTTTAATTATCTTTGAGTCGTAGCACTTTTGTTGAGTATCTAAATTAAAATTAAATTCTAGGTACTGCATTAATTTGAACGGTTTTAGTTACTATTATCTCAACTTTTGATGGTACGTCCTATTTGAAAAGGTAAGTTGAAAGATGTTGCTTACAAGTTATTTTTCTTTTTACACCTTTAATTTTTATTTACTTAAATTAATTTTAGAGTAATTATATTTTTAAATTCTATTACTTGATAAGTTTATCCTGATCTTCTCTTTGATGAAGCATTGGTTAAAAATAGCCATTAGGTACACCTCTTCGCTGCATCCTCGAGATTTACATAATTCAATGATATTGAGGACTGTACCTACCTAGAGATTACCTCGTTGGTCTAGCGGTCTCTTAGCGCTGAGCATGAGGTTGTGGCGGTATCTTCATCGCCACATGCGAACTACGCATCAAAGACCTGACGTCACGCAAAAATCCTGACGTCACATAAATCCTGCATCGCACAATTAGAGTTTACCGCGCGATGAAATCCTGTATCCCGCAATTAGAGTTTACCGCGAAATCCTGCATCGCGCAATTAGAGTTTACCGCGCGATGGACATATATACAAGAATCCAACATCAGTCTTTGCCCGCCAGATACAACACCCGTCTGGTCGGAGGATCCTCCCGTTTCTAAGGTGGATGAGAGAACTTTACACCCAGTTCCTCATACCCCTCAAAGATCCTTGAATCGATTCCCGGATCGGGCAAAGTGTTATTGAGTTTTCCATCTGGAATTTCTCAGCTGTAGTCCGGGGTCTGCCCGATTGAAACCTAAAGGATCGCCCCCTATTTCATGGAACTAAAAAAATTACTGGCAAAATATGGGTATTCTGTCTCTTCTGTCTCTCCCTAACTCTCTCCATTTCTTCAGATGCAACGACTCAATATGTAAGGTGCACTTAGGTAAAAAATGATCAATGTTTTTTTTTATTACATTATATACAAGCTAACACTAAAATATATAAAGTATGTAAGTACAAGTATTCAAAGGAAGAAAATAAAAATAGATAAATAAATAAAGGCTCATTGGGCATCAAAAAATTCGTCCGCATCGCTGTCAGTGGCAAAAGTGCCCAAAAGGCTGGCAACGTTGCCACGTTGGATGGCAATGCTGATTCTTTGGCCAAAAAATTGGCCAGCCCTCTGGTCACGTGAAGAGTCGACCAACTGCTTGGCGATGTACCGAAATTCTGTTAGGTTAGTTTTTTAACCATTCATTGGTTGTCTTGTATCAATTATAATAAAACAATCACGATAGAAGAGGAGTATTGTTTCTATAAATATAGGTAAAAGTGCTTGTTGCTCAAGTAAAAACGTTAGAATAATTACACGGTCTAATTAAAAAAAGATACATTGTTTAGAAGTACATAGGTATGGTTCCACTGCAAGCGTTGAAAAACATACGCAATGTCTTTAATGCACCTACAATCATTCATTAGCTGTGGCTCATTAGTCGACTCTTCATAAATATAACATAACATATAATATAATATAACATAACAACTTTATGCTGAAGATTTGCAGCTTTACTGCCAGGCAAGTGTGGACAAGATAGGCGATGCGATTGAGGAGCTAAACCGGGATTTAGGTGCAATTAAAAACTGGTCTGATCGATTTGGGGTGGCGGTCAATCCTACCAAGTGTCAGGCTATTATTGTAGGGAGCCTCCACAGTATAAGGAAGCTGAATGGCATATCTTTGCCACCTATTTGACAACTCAGTCATCCCGTTTAGCTCCGCTGTTAAGAATCTTGGTCTGAATGTCGACACATGTCTTGACTGGCGAAAGCACGTCACGACTGTAAGTAAAAAAGTCACCGGAACGTTGCGTTCGCTCTATCGGTTGAAAAATCTTCTACCATCACGCGTAAAGGCAATGCTTGTACAGTCCCTAATCTTTCCCATAATAGACTATGGTGATGTGTGTTACTACGACCTGAATGCAGATCTACTCAATAAACTTGACCGCCTTCTAAATAACTGCATTCGATTCGTTTTCAATCTTCGTAAGTACGATCATGTGTCTGCGCACCGTTTGCTTTTAAAATGGTTACCCATACGTCAGCGCAGAGAGTTGAGGGCGCTGTCTATGTTGTATTCTATACTCGACAAACCCACTTCTCCTTCTTATCTGACTTGCCATGTTCAATACCTATGCTCTGCCCATAGTAAAAATCTTCGCTCCACCAACAATCTTCTTCTACGATGTCCTTCTCATTTTGTCCAGGCGGTATTTCTTTGGAATGCGCTCCCTCTGAATATCAGGATGGCAGCGAGTCGGTTATCTTTCAAAGTAGCGGCTCGTGAACATATTCGTGAGAAGTTGGCAGAATCAATGCGGCGCTGATTTGCTGGGCTTGTTTTCTCCTTCACCTATCGTTATTTCTCCTGACAAAGTTTGTTCTGTTTATATGTATGTATTTAAGTATATATGTATTACCATTTATCCTTTTTCGAATTATCTATCCCGTATGTTGCACCTGCCATGTTTGTCTCTGCATCACCCTAAGGTTGACTGGTAGAAAATGCCTCAGGCATTAAGTCCGCCTTTGCACAGTATTTTTTTTTTTACTTGTGCATAAAGTTTTAATAATAATAATAATAACATCACGCCTTTCCCCGAAGGGTCAGTCAGAGGTGTACCTATAGTACCCCCACATTTCGTCAGTTATGTTCAAGTCCCATGTAATGGGGGCGAGCCTATTGCCATCAACCAGGCACAAATCCAGACTCCGGGCTGCTAATGAGAAATTCCAAATGGAAAAACTCAATAACACGACCCGAGAATCGAACCCAGAACCTCAAGCTTCATAAATTTATATTTTATCTCCAACTAACATGATAGCATTAACAGGTCTACTGGAGGGAAAACTATATTCCCCTGCTTCTCTTGGGTATAATCACCTGCGGGAAAGTCCGAAAGGGATACCGGGACCCTGGCAACAGGCAACTGAAGGAACACGGGTGGGCTTTAGTCAGTAAAAGTCTGACACGCCGCGCGTTTGATGATGTCCGACCGTCAAAAAAAAAGGTTTAATCACCACTTTTAAAGTTTTCACCTGTCAAAAAATTGTTGGCGGCCCGACTGACCAGGGGTCGCCTGACGACCCCCGACGTAGGTACATTCACGTATCGCCTCTCGTAAAAACAATGTTAATGCGCTATCTTTATATTGTATTAAAGTTACGTACTTCTGAGAAGAGAACTAAAAAGTAGTTTTATGAACAGTAAACCATCCGAGTGAAAACTTCTTTGATTAAGGAAGCTACAAGATCAGGAGACGTGATTGAGCAGAAGCTCAAACGGAGATGGAGAGGCTACTTCAGAGGCTAGAACCACAAAGATGGGCCCAGATCAAAAAGAGGCAGGGCTTACAGGGCTTAAATGGTCGACAGACGACATTGTCAAAATAAATGGTTACCTTTGGGCTAGAACTACTTGTACATATTATTATAAATTCTGTACCAAAACAGAGAGACTTCGCGGTGAATGGAAGCATTTAGGGATGCTTTTACCGCCTTAGGCGGTCCTTACATTGATAAAACACACAAAACTAACAAAATATAAAGTTACGTTTTTCATTTTATTTATAACAAATTCTTGATTCTACAACAACTGTCAACCCTTTACTTTACTTTTAATAAGAAATCAATAAAAGCTTCCCTTTTACTTTTTCTAAGAAAAATAATACCTACTAACATACCTCTCTTTTAAGTCAGCTCCGCATCGGTTAAGTTCTTGGCGGCGAGGTTAACAGCTTCATTCTCCTTCAGGTTGAGCTAGATTGACAAACCTTAAAAACACACTCATCGCTCCCACTGGAACCACACACCCGTGATTCTTAAGCCGATATCTCATTTCCACTTGAGTTGTTCATATTAACGGAGAATTAACGAATTAATTTACCTGTTTGCTAGCTCGCCTCCGTTCAAGTGTGACAAAATATCACTAATTGCATGTAGACGGTAGTTTAGTGGAAATTCTGTTTCTTTTAGTACAGATTACAAACTCATTACAAACTTAAATACAAAGTTATATAAAAATATACCGATCCTGCGTTCGATATTTAGTTTCCAAAAATGTAAAAAAATAATGTTTTTTATGAAAAATAACTTTAATACACATAAAGTTCAGTTTGCTACAACCTCAATTTTATGATTTTCAATAGTATAGTAGTTGTTCAGGGGGCCTACCACCACCGCCACCGCTTACAGCAGTATTATTTTAATATTACTTCAGTGTAGGAAAGAGATGAAGCTCTACAGGACGAATAGCTCCATCTCTTTCCCCCACGAAGTAAGATTAAAATAATACCGCTGTAAGCGGTGGTGGTAGGCCCCCTGAAGTCAACGTATTACACTAAAGCACTTAAAACACTAAACTCGAAACACGTCTTTGAATATGGAATAGAATGCCATTATTATAAGACCTAGATTTAGGTATACCAAAATAGAATAGTATCAATATTTTATGATCTTTTCAGAAAATGTCTACATTTCGTGTCTACGCCAAGTCACGCACGAGAGTGATGCAGTACGGTAGCATGCAATCCATAGACTACTATTTATAATGATGCAATCACGCAGTGTTACTTACCCTCAAGGTTTTCATCATCATCAGCCTATCTACTGCTGGACATAGGCCTCTCCTATTGCACGCCATTCACTTAGATTTGAGGCAACTCGCATCCAGCTGCTACCAGCCACCCTGCTAAGATCGTCGCTTCACCTAGCCTGAGGGCGGTCTACCTTACGTTTGCCGATTCGCGGTCTCCACTCAAGAACACGTCATCCCAGCGTTCATCGGTTCTACGGCCTATTATCGGTTCTAATATGGCCGGCCCAATGCCACTTCAGCTTGCTTATTCTGTGAGCTATGTTGACAACTTTGGTTCTCTGCCGGATCTCCTCATTGCGGATTCGATCCGACAGAGAGACTCCAAGCGTAACCCGTTCTATAGCTCGCTGAGCAACCTTGAATTTGTGGACCAGCCGTACCACAAGCGTTCACGTTTCGGCTCCGTAAGTCATAACAGGCAAGACGCACTGCTTGAAGACCTTAGCGTTTAGGCTCTGTGGATACGGTTCATATTCGGTTTGCGCAAATATGACCATGTTTCCGAATTTCGTGTTAAACTCAAGTGGTTACCAATCCGCTTTCGCCGGAATGCTCATATTCTTTCCCTTTTGTTTAATGTGCTTTTTTCCCTCTCACCCCTCTGTATCTCAAGAATCGTTTCCAGTTTCTTTGTGACTCCCACACGAAATTTTTAAGGTCATCAGATAACTTAAAGCTTAAAATGCCTATGCATTCCACAACTTTCCTCGACAAATCCTTTGCCGTCCAGGCCGCTCGTTTGTGGAATGCATTGCCAGTGGAAATAAAACGCGCACAGTCGATACTAGTGTTTAAAAGACTCGTTAAGGAACATTACTTGTCGTTGTGATCTTTTTTTCGTAAATGTATAGTTATCTATAGTCATCATTAATTTTTCGTTGCTTATATACTTATTTCGTATGTATGTATGTATGTATGTATCTATTATTATTTAGGATATGTATGTATATGTGTATCTATTTTAGTATTTATTGTAAACTTATTATTTGCACCTACGACAGCCCCATTTTATGTCCAGGCAAATCACTGTCCATTCCAAGGTTGCCTGGAAGAGATCGCGGATACCGATAAGGCCGCCCATTGTATGTTTTGTAGTGTTTGTTATTGTTTTTTGTTATATATTTTTGTGGTGTACAATAAAGAATATATAATTAAATAAATACGCGACGAGAAGACTCGACGAAGTTTCCCAAACGCTCTGGCCAGCCCAGCTAAATTCAAAGCTTTGTAGTAAATATTTATTATGTAGGAATCTAATCGTGTGACATAATTTTATGTATCCCTTAAGTTGCACCTACCATTGTTTTGCATTTCTTCTGCATCATCCGGTAGGTGACTGGCAAAAAATACCTCAGGCATTAAGTCCGCCTTTGTATAGTAGGTATTTTTTTTACTTGCGCATAAAGTTTTAATAAATAAATTAGAGTATTGAGATCCTTAATTGTATCGAAGACTATACGATTCACTGTGTAGCCACTGTGTAAATGTCTTAAATAGCCCGCAAGATGCATTAATTTGAATCCACAGTCATAATTACCCGACTACGGCGAAGAAAGAAGGAGGGTTATGATTTTGACCGGTATGTATGTATGTATGTATGTTCATCTGTTCCCTCCTATCTTCTAAACCACTCATCACAGTTTGACAAATGAGGTATCGTTGGAAGCATCTTGATCGTCCGCTGGTTATAGGCTATGTGACATTACATTGAATTAAAAATGGCGCCCTCTAGAGGACATTAAGTCAGGAACTAAAAAATATTGTTTAATCGTACCATGTTGGGTATCAAATGAAAGGGCTTAATGAGCACATTGCAAAAATATATATATATTTTAACCCCAAAATAAGTTTAAAAAAAATTTAAATAATAAAAACTAAAACCCAACTACGACTAAAAAGGTATAAACAAGACCCCACAGACAGACAAATTAAAAATCCGGAGTCACACGTGTTAGCCCCATAAATCGAACAGATGACTGATGATGATGACGTGTGACTCCGGATTTTTAATTTGTCTGTCTGTGGGGTCTTGTTTATACCTTTTTAGTCGTAGTTGGGTTTTAGTTTTTATTACTTTAATTTTTTTTTTAGCAGCGTTGATATCTTTGATATAATGCGTTCGAATCTTATTTTCCGTGTTTTTAGTAACCAAAAAAACGGTGTCGTGAGCTTAAAGTAGGTATTTTTTTGGGATTTTTATGGCTTGTGGGTAATCATAACAGAAACTCATAAAAATCATCATAATTTTATTATGAAATTCAAATAAGAACGGTCAACATCGAATTTATCTGGTAATCCAGCAATAGTAGTGAATAAAACAGTCGAATTATTATGTATCTATTCCTATGTAACACAATTATTTATTATAAGAATATTTTATTATTGAACAACCTTCCAGAAATAAAATTGTTTGTTAAACTGATTTTACGGTCTTAGGCTAGTTTCAAATTGTACCGCGATTTGCAACGGTTTAAAAAATACAATAGACGTAGATATATTTAGTAACCTATTCCGCTTGACTATTCTTCAAGAGTCCTAAAAAACCCTGTAAGAAATCGACACGTGTTTCACCTCTCAACGAGGCATCCTCAGGATGACGATTGACCAATTGCAAACCAGAACGCGACGTGTTACCACACCGAGCGCTGGACGCAAAGTGAATCAAATCGCCCGTCACCCCCACTTATATAGGATTGCTGCTCGGCGCTAATTGACTAGAATCGTTATCAGTGCGATAAGCGCGATAAGGGGCGAACAATCGCAACAAAGGCGACCTTGGCATACTGGTATTTAATTCGTTTAACAGTGTAACGTTCGCTGTATTATTTTTAATAATTTCTAAACTCTCTAATACTGACATTTTAAATCCTTTATCACAAGTATGTAAAATTTTGAAAGTGTTATTATTATTTAATGAATGACCTGAATCTATTAAGTGTTGAGCAAAATGAGATTTTTCTGGACAACTATTCCTATAAGCTGCAATATGTTCCTTATATCTTGTTTGGAAATTACGACCAGTCTGACCTATGTAAATACCATTACAATCATCGCAATTTAATTTGTAAACACCTGATTTTTTATGGTTTTCTAACCGATCTTTTCCGTTACAGATAGAAAACCATAAAAAATCAGGTTGATTAACTTTGCGTCCAGCGCTCGGTGTGGTAACACGTCGCGTTCTGGTTTGCAATTGGTCAATCGTCATCCTGAGGATGCCTCGTTGAGAGGTGAAACACGTGTCGATTTCTTACAGGGTTTTTTAGGACTCTTGAAGAATAGTCAAGCGGAATAGGTTACTAAATATATCTACGTCTATTGTATTTTATAATGGATTTCCGCAAAGTCACGCCTGAATCAATTAACTAACGGTTTAAAATCTTAAAGCTACGGTTTCCTAGAAGAGCGGTAGCCGCCACATAACGGCCTCAATGACGGCCGTCATGGAAATGAATGGTTTGACTTAACAGTGTCGAAAATCGCTCTCTGGGAAAACATAATTACTTTTATAAATAATTGTTCAGTGACGTCATTCGACAGTAAATTGCAGATGCTACGTGACGGCCATTGCAGTCTTACCCCGCGTATTATTTAAAAGCAAGAATACACGATCGTTCGCGAACGCGTGGTCGCACCGACAGAGGGCGCTTTCCGGTTATCCGAACAAGTGACAAACGCACGAGACCGATCGCGTATTCGCCCGATGATCGTTTTAAATTGTACCCACACGAGGTAAGATGGTGGCAATTTACCGTCTAAGGTCGTCACTGAAACGGTATTTATGAAACTAAGAACCCTAGCTTTCGTTTTCAAATCGCCATTTGATTTTCTATTGATAATTCGTTCTAATCACAACAGCTAGGAGGATTTGGCAGTTGATTGACTGATCAAATTATGCGATTTGCCAACGTGTTGCAGACTTTGATCAGTAAATTGATCAAATTCTGCAACACGTCACCAAGAAAAACATACTCGTAGGAAATATCGTTTTATTAAGTAGAAAGAGTTCATAGACATTTTATAAGGTACCAAAATAGTCCGTATTATAAGGTTGACGTCACACAACATTACCAGAAATATCATAGTAGATATGTACAGCATTACCTAAAGTCGTTGATGGATTTTTTAACAGTATTTTTTGTTTTAAATAGTACTAGCTGTTACCCGCGACTTCAAATGCCATCCAAGATGAAAAGTAGCCTTTGAACTTACCCAGGTCATGGTGTACCTGTGTGCCAAATTTCATCCAAATCCGTTCAGTCGTTTTAGCGTTAAAGCGTAACAAACAAACAAACTCATTTTTATTAAAGTTAGGATGTTACAATGTTGTAAAAAAACTATTCAGACATTTAATAATATAACAGAATATTTAGTTTTATCACAAATCTTAATAATTTACATTATATTTACATAACTTTGATTAGCTATTAGGTACATTATTACATTATGATAATTACCTATTAAGAATTATCAGTTTATCGTTTCACACCCTTTTTATTTACTCTCACGATAAAATAATTATCTCTTACTTTAAAATTATAGGTAGGTACACAATTATAGCCCCTGCTTCATAAGAAATAAACTATTTTTTTTTTCATAAAAATTTAAATGACTTGGAGGTTTTTGGACCCGCTTTTCAAGCACCAAGTCGCGGACCTGAAATTATTATTGAAATACCTGAAAATTATTTTTATATAATTTAATATACATGTACATCTATATACTGGGTGTTAGGGTAGACACCGTTATCCTTGAAACTAGTGGTTTGGTGCCATCTGTAATATACTTTTTCAATGAGACCAACTTTGAAATCGCAAAAAAAAAAAACTGCTGTCCCATACATTTTGTCAATTTAAGTGAACACAAATGTATGGAACAGCTGATTTTTTTTTCGCTGATTGCTGTCTCATTATTTTGCCAGAACATCAGCATTTTAAAATAAATATTTATATTTATTAAATATAAATAGTATATATATATAATATATATAATAAATATATATATAATATTAAATTAAATATAAATATTTATTTTAATAAATATTATTTATTTTAAAATGCTGCAACTTAGTCAATGACATAGTAATATCGCCTAATTGAGCACAATACTTCTTATATAATAAAGCATAATATATTATTATTCTCATCGGACACAAAATTTCGTCTTCCCGAAGACAAGAAAATTACATCACAAAATAATTTCGTGACGTATTAACTAACTACGTTGGACTAACAATGTTGTCTGAAATAAAAGTTTTTTTATTTATTAAGTTTTTCATACAAGTACGAATAAATACGTACCGTACGTAATAATTATATACGTACTTAACATTTTTTTTTTTTAATTAATTATAATAATAATTATTCAATTTATATTTTTTTAATAATATAATATTGAATATATCTCTCAATAAACGTATATAATTATCATGCAAACGTTTTGCAATATCAGATAAATACACTCCCGGGCTCCTAAATCGAGACACTTTTTTGTATAGTTAAATAACTTTTTAAATGGTCGTGAATTCAAATTCGGAACAAAGACAACACCAAAATGATGGCCAGTATGTCGGCTTCAAAACTGCAAAAAAACGTTTTCTTTGACTAATAATTATTTTGATATTTTAGGCTTTTATACCTCACATGGAATTGCATGGTGGCTCGATTTAAGGCTCGTGCTGGTAGTACATTTTCCATGAAGTTTTCATAGAAATTCTTCTACTAGAGTCACGTCTTACCTTTCTGCTGAGTCTTTAGGAGTCTGCAAGTGTATGATATAATGTGAACAGAGAATATCAACTGTAGGTACATTTTTTTTCGCAAACAATACAGTATTTCCCTTTACAACATGTTAGTTAATTACAATTACCAGTTTATATTATGTACTATATACAACATTATTTACATTGTGATTAAAGCACAAATTCGAATGGCACCCTACATGGTACATTAATCACAACACACTTTATGTAAAGCTTGCCTTACGCCTTCTGATCTATCGTCAGCTTGGTTGGCGATTTGTTGGTGCAAAGTCTTGTGCAATTATAATAAATATTGTTGACGTTAGTGCAGGGTATCCTAGCGTGAGATTGATGAATACTCCTTGAAGATTCTGTAATCTTAGTACAATATAGGTCTACATAACAGAAACTCGTTTGTTTCTTGCCATTTCACCACAACATAATAATAATTTGTTAAGTGTGACTCTTGTGTACTTAGCTATACAGTAAATCTAAGAGTATTCAACACCTGCATCCTACCCTGCATGACATATGGCTGTGAAACATGGGCACTCACAAAACATTGAGACATGCTAGAGCATTACCAAAGAGCAATGGAGAGAAGCATGCTAGGAATAAAACGCCAAGACAGACACAGAAATGCATTTATAAGATCTAAAACAAAATTGACTGATGTTCTCTATAAAATAGATCAATTGAAATGACTGGGCATATGTTGCGTGACACACAGGAAAAATGGAGCAAAGATGTCACACACTGGTATCCTAGAGATAGCAAGAGGAGCAGAGGAAGACAACATATAAGATGGGAGGATGAGTTAAAACTAACGGCAGGCCCGAACTAGAGAAGGGTTGCCAGAGACAGAAAACAGTGGAAAATGTTAGAGGAGGCCTTTGTCAAGCGACACACTGAGCTTAGAGATATTCTATAACAATACACCGGAGGAAATGAGCTCAGGAAAAAAAGGCTAAATAGATAGATAGATAGATAGAAGTGTGACTCTTGCATAGGCGCTGTATTGTACGTATACAATACAGTTTCTATGCAAGAGTTAAACGTGAAACGATAATGGTCATGACTATTTAATTTGTTTGGTTGATATTTTTGCAAGATATACCAACCAAGGAATCGGTTTGAAACAAATTTAATGTCTAATCCATTGATTCAGAAGTTCGAAAAAAATAATCTGCTCCACAACGTAACTTACGAACTTATGAAGCACTGGATTAGACATTTGTTTCGAACCAATTCCAATTTCTGATTGATCGTGTATTACGAAATTAGGGTGCAGGCTAAATTGACGGCGACGCTAGAAAATGTTCGTGCAAAGTGTGTTCTACGAACTATTCCACAATCGGATGCTATCAAACCACAGTTCAGAAAGTGCACAGCAAGCTGAAAATATTCACCAAAACACTTTATTAGTCACTAACAGTCAATTACAACCCGAAGGTGAAGCACTGCAGTCTATAAGGTCATCACTACAATGTCCCTTACAATTCAATATGAACCCTGTGCAGCAAATCTAAAGTGCACAATCGTATATCACTGACACGCTGACACAGTCTTTCACTCATAAAGTGGCTGAGTTGGTCCATTGGACTTTGACAGTCCCGTTCTCGCCCACGTGATGCGGTACAGGAACTGGCTTCCTTCTTCTCCTGTTTCGATGACCTGACAAGAGAAGAGGTAATTAAATCCTTAATTCAAAATCATAAATAGCATAATCAGCCTATAATGATCCCACTGCTGGAACGCCGTCGGCGTTGTTGATTACGGCCCACTCTCTCTCAAAGAGAGAGGACCTCTCTGAGGGAGAGAGTGGGTCGTAATGTACAACGCGGGCACAGTGTGGGTTTGCGGATGATACATGTCTTCGAATTTTATGGTTCTAGTACATGCCGGTTACCTCACGATATTTTCTTTCACCGTTTGAGAGCAGTTATGATGAAATAATTAACACAAAGTAAAACGCCTGTCGGTTCGAACCTAAAACTCTTAAAACGCTGCTGAAAATTTAATGCATGGGCATCCTCTTAAGGGGTCATTGTACTCATGCTTATGAATAACTATCACTATTGGAACAAGGCTGAAATCGCAAAAAAAAAATCTGCTGTTCCCTACATTTTGATGAGCTATGCAAACAATGAGACAGCTGATTTTTTTTTCGCGATTGTCGATTTCTTCCCATAGTGAAAGTTGTGCATAATGACCCCTGAAGATGCCCATGTATTCAATTTCACCCTGTACCTACATATAGATAAATCATCAATACAGTACTTAATTGAATAATTTCTGGTCTTCCTCTCTTGTAGACTGAAAACATGCCCTGACAATTCTAAAAGTTATACAAGGTGGAGGCGACAATACGACAAAGAACTCCGTATATCTAATGACATTCTCGGTCTACATACAAACAATTAATCAAATATATCCAATAGTTTAGTTACCTACGATAGCTAGTCAAAGATCGGCTAACCCCATAGTCGACCCATCACTACTATTTAGTTTTTTTGAAAAAATGACTTTTTTAATTTCCATGTTAGGATTTATTTGATAGTTCCAAAATATAGAAAGTATGCATTGGTATTGCCAGTGTTTTCATATATTGTTCTATTGTCGTCTCCCAATGTATATTACCCATAATGTACCCATATTTGCAAAATAAATGTCTATTCTATTCTATAAATCAGTCTGCCTGAATCTGAACATATCGAATGTTCTATGGCCTGATGTCAGTCCATATGGAAAAGGGCCAATTCCTATTGTTCAGAAATTCCTTTACTGTGATTAGTTGCTATACAAATATATTTGGTAGCGGTCTGAAGGGTATGGCACAGTAGTATGGTTGGTACACCCACATTTTCAAGTCTCATTTATGTGTTGGTGGTAAAGCTTTTATGCCAGTATTTATAATTATCTTAAAAGATTTAGCTTCATACAAAAGTTATTTTGGGAGTAATCCATTAGTATTTCGGCTCGCAGGTTTCAAACATGAGATGCTTTCATTCGAAGGCGTTCCTTATATAACTTGAATTACTTTTAAAAATATACCTTAATTACTGAACCTAAATCTGGTAATTAGCAATCAATAGGTTAATGATGAGCGAGATTTTATTCGGGCCAAAAATAAACCACAGTCGTTTTATTTTGGGTTGAAAATACTTTACTACCTCATGAAATGATTTATACACAAAAAACCGGCCAAGTGCGTGTCGGACCACGCACAATGAAGGGTTCCGTTCTTGGGATGACTTTTCCATGTTTTTTTTAAGACTATAGACTTCTTATAGGTGTTCCTGTAATCTTTAGTATAGAACTATTTTCTATTTTTTTATCGAAATTTTTGGGTCTGTAGTTACGGAGATAAGGGTGAATGATCAATATTCATCAATTTTCTTAAATATCTTTAAAAGTATTTATTTAAAAATTATAAAAAAAAAATGTATTTGAGATTCTCGCAACAAGCCCTTTCATTTGATATGTCACGCGGTACAGTTTGCAATTTTTTTTTTTTAATTATCTTCGTGGCCCCCCAAAGGAGATCCCATATTCAAAATTCATTTATTTTCGTTACACGTCCGTCTTTGGGTCACAGAAATACATAAGTGTACCAAATTTCAACTTAATCCGTCCATTGGATTCGGAGCAAATTGGCTGTGACAGACGGACAGATATACACACGAGTGATTCTATAAGGGTTCCGTTTTTCCTTTTGAGGTACGGAACCCTAAAAATGGAAATTTAAAATAAGTGTAACATGAAAAAGACCGGTAAGAAAGAAAGAAAAATAGGTTTATTTGTCACAGAAACACGTGCATACAAAGAGATAACAGTAATCAACAATAGTAAACAAACAAAAATGGTCTTAGTACAAATATGAGATCACGAGTATAAATATAAATAATTGGCACGTCATGACTGTGACAAGAAGGCTTCCAATCAACATGATGCTGTGCTTTGGGGACCCACAGCACAGCGCTGATTTTTCAGTGGTCACCCGAAAAAGACGTACGGAAATCAGGTTCAAAGATTTACGTACGTATTAAATAGGTAAAGAATAAAATAAACAACGGTAAACTACGGTAAACTTTTTCAATTGATACCTACGTAACGCATTGAAGCGTCGTATTGAGCTGTAAATTGCGCAGCCACACGTTATTATTGGTGCCAATTAAGACGAACAAGATACAACGCTCGTGGAGTATAAAGGTGTTACGTTCAATTATGCAACAAGGTCGTTAATTGTTAACATCCTACGTAAGGGTAAGTTTTTCCCCCACTTTCTATAGGCACTTTCTTATTATAATTACGCTTTACGACTTACAACTTGGTATACAGTTCATTAGACGTGCTCAAGGAGGAGTAAAGGAAAAATAATATTTAGAAAGTTGAACTGGAAATTTAAGGTACAAAAAGAAATAACATAATTCTGATATGATCGAAAATCTATGAAAAACTTTTTTTTTTGCGGTTGGGAAATCATCAATTGACTTCTCCCGCTCTGGGCGTAGCGGGGCGTAGTGTCAGACTTTTACTGACTAAAACCCACCCGTGTTCCTTCAGTTGCCTGTTGCCTAGGTCCCGGTATCCCTTTCGGACTTTCCCGCAACCCTGGCAGGATCTTTGAAAGCCTAAGATAAAAATAATGATCTTAGAAAACCTAAGATAATAAGATCTTAGAAAGCCTAAGATAAATAATGTTGTTAGGACCAAAAAATTTAAACTATACTAGCTGCGCCCCGCGGTTTTACCCGCATAAGTAACAATCCCGTGGGAATGTCGAGATAAAAATTATCCTATGTCCTATTCTAGGTCATAGACTATGACCTGGAACCATGTGCTACGAATTTCATCCAAATCCGTTCAGCCATTTTAGCGTGAAAGCGTAACAAACAAACAAACTCACTTTCGCATTTATAATGTTAAGTTAGGATAGGAAGTTAGGATTAGTATAATAGTCAGAATCTGAGTACCCCTGATTAATAATATCACCAGGGAAAGTGATATCACGGAGATTCAAGGCATTTAACGATTCTCTATGATTGCTTCTATGATTGTCTATGATTGATGTACTTATTCAACAATCTAAAATGGTGGTCTGTCTATGAAATGATACTCAACGTGGATAGCCGACCTATTAAAGTTCAAGGCTCGTCATTGAATGTTAACGGCCCGGAACAGATCGCTTTCGAAATCTATGAGAGAGGCTGTCCTCAGCATTGAAAGTCAAACGGTTAAAATATGATCAACATTGTGCGAGTAGTATCTGAGGGGAAAAATGAGGAGCATGACTCTGGTTAAAAAATGGAACATGGCAAAGTGAAGAAGGATAGATTTTGTTAAAGAATAAATTATAATTATCGATCAGAAGAATGGAAATGATGTCTGATTAATAAGAAAAATACTAGTTACCTTTTAGTCAAAAAAACAATCTGCCTAGCCTTGTCCCAACTATTTTGGGGACGGCTTCTAGTCTAACCGGATGCAGCTGAATACCAGTATTTTACATGGAGCGACTGCCTATCTGACCTCCACAACCCAGTAACTGGGTAATAAGATACCCCTTGGTTAGACTGGTTGTCAGACTTTCGGGCTTCTGACGAATCGTAACGACTGTCAAAGATCCAGAAATGTCAGCCGGGACCAACGGCTTAACGCGCTTTCCGAGGCACGGAGGAGTCTCGATATGTGAAAATGGTCACTCATCCACGGACCAACCCTGGCAAGCGTAGCTTAACCTGATGGATCGACCCAAGCGGCTGTTATTACTTAGCCACGAGCTCCTCCCAACTAGTTACTTTTTAGTCTTTATTCTAAATAAAGCCGCTGCATCTAAATGTTATCCTATTCCTGTCGAAAGTGCGACTGTCCTACGACCAGGGTATCCTAGTGCGGAATTCAGTGTCAAAAACAAACTAAATATTGAAGTGAAAACTTTTTTAGGCGCGTTGATCGATTTTTGGTTGGGGTAAACTTATGGATTCGGTACATAGTGCTTTACTTTAAAATATAGATGGCGCTAATACCAGTTTTTAATAGTATTGTTTGTTTTTGTGGCAAGTGGATACAAGGCAACTAAATGATGGTGATGGTGATGTGATGTGATGTGATGGTGATGGTGAAAGATATGGTGATGATTTATTACTTACAACGCCGAACCCAGGAAATTGGGAAAAGGGCACTTTGATGATGATTAAGTGGCATTATGATTGATTACCTGTGTGATGGGACGCGCGACCACCGGCGCGGGCAGTGCGGGGTGTACGCCGCTTCCCAAAGCAGTGCTGTGTGAACCGCTGCTAAACACAATCCTCACCTTCCAGTCCATCCAGCTCTAAAACAAAATGTCATAGTTACTGAAGAAGAAAGAGACGGAGTTAGGGAAAGACTGAAGGGAGAAAGCGAGAGGTAAATAGATGGAGCTACACCAAGCTAATCCAGGAAGAATGACGTCGATAATAGAACTGTTCCAAGACTTTTAACCAATGTTCTACATTATACTACTTATTTTATGTTACTGGGTGATAAGCAGTTGTGGCCCAGTAGTAACGCCACGACTAACGAGCTATAGGTCTTGGGTTTGAACAACTTGTGTAAATTATTTAATCACCGCTGCTGAAGAAAAACATCGTCAGGAAACCAGCATGACCTAGAACCAAAAATTCAAAGAAATGTGGCACCCGACACCCTGCACTGGACCTGGGTGGTGGATTATGGCCCGCTCCTTCTCACAGAGAGGAGGCCTGAATCTTAGCAGTGGGAACAAATGCATGCTGTCAATCGTTTAGTGAGTGGTCACCACCAGTTATAGATATTTGCAGTAGGTACCTATAATACGTCACAGGTGCATTGCCATCTGAAACGTCTCTTAAGTAAATTACATTGGAACTCTTCAAATCGGAGCACACCAATATGAAACGTATTTCTCCGAATAAACTTCTTCACAAAAAGCTTTACTATACTTATTAAAACTATGCACACAATCTAAAACCACGTCAAAGGCGGGGATTGAAATAAAACCTTCAGTAAATATCGCAATACGTCTGTATCTAGTATTCAAATCTGTCCGCTGCCATAGATTCCGAATAAATTCCAACTGCGAGGCAGAAATATTCAGAAACAGAATTTGTGTTGCTGGAATATAAGTTCAGTACCACCTTTCGGAATTTTATTGTTCACTAAATTGTTCGTTTCGGGGAAATTGTTGGATTTTTCATCCGGAATTTCTCAGTTTCAGCCCGGAATCTGGATTTTTGCCCGGTTGATGATAATAGGATCGCTCCCTAATTAAATTGGGACTTAAACATAACTGGCGAAATGTGGGTGTACTTTAAGTACCCCTGCCTAACCCTTCTGGGAAAACAGGTGACGTTATGTTGTGAAGTATTTTTTTTTTTAATAAGTAAAAAGTGCATCATTCATGAACGCATCACACTTTCTCAAATAAAATGTTCTACCTAAGTAATACAATACCACGATGACGTAAAATCCGATCAGGAAGTTAAATATGGAACTGAAAGTCCAAGATGTTCCATTTTTCAAATAGAAAAGTTTTAAACTTGTTCCAACTTTAAACCTAAATCACAACCAACAATCGGCAGACATGGTTTCTACGTTGTGTCTGCTATATGTGACATTAAATTATTAGTGATTGGAACAGGATAGTTACTGGCACGAATCCAACGCCGGATTTATGTAACCGTTGCCGCTATCTGTACGTGTAACAATCGATGTACGTCGAACTTGTTTGCGAGTTGTACTTCCATTTTAATTAAAATATTGTGTACCAGATGCTCATTTAACAATGATGAACTTTTTCCAATCATGGAAAATTTTTGAATGGAAAAGGTAATTTATGTAAAGAGGATAAACGGTATGCCGTTTATCTATTCTGATGATAAATTAAACCCAATTGTAGAATTCTGCGATTGGGCGAGATGGGAAAAGGTGATTTATAGACAAGTGGTGACTCTGTCAAGAGAAGGAAGACAACTAAACAACTCAGTATATATTATTTTTATTTCTAAGGGTCATATACAGGATGTTAGGGTAAGCATCGTTATCCTTGAAACCAATGATTTCATTTGTAGAACGTAAAATCAATGGAAAATTACAACTTTTTTTTTAAAGAAAGTCTACATTTTGCCACAAGATTATTTCACCCTTTCACCCTAGGGTGCTAGGGCAACGACCTTCCGTCTCAACACGGGTGGGTGGCGCGGGACGTGACCTGACCGGCCGCGAGCGCAACCCGTCCCTCAGTCAGTCAGGTGTTTTGCTAGCGATCACGGTGTCGGATAGAAACTTTAAAATTTTTTTTTATTGAAAATAACGTTTATTTTTATTTTTACTCGGTCATTTATTTTATTTTTAAGTCAACTACCCATGGTTAAAGTGACAACGGTGTTTACCCTTACACCCTGTATAACTAACTTTTCTAAGCTCAAGTTTAGTAGCGTTCTTAATAGGCAGATGCAAATAAAAGCAATAATACAAAAAAGTTGTGTTGAAGAGCTGGTATGATTTGAATATCTAAACAATGAAGGGCGTCCAGGACATTTTTGAAACATTTTGCTTGACACACAATGGTACCCAGACACAACATAAAATTTTATATTGTGCTTCTTCGTTTTTTATAAATCATTGATTATAAATTTAGAGTTCATTGCCATATTATTATGTTTGATGACATGCAAGAACGACCGTCTTTTCGCCTTTTAGAATTTTATGTATCAAAAATCTATTTATTGGTGGTTTACAAAAGATTACCTTAACGTATGGTAATTTTGTCAATTTACTCGAAAAACGTTTTTCGCATTTGAACATCAAGATTTCATTTTGGATATCGTGCCAACCAATGAAGCGCATTATTTAATCAAACTTGAACGAATCGAAGTGAATAATCGACATGCCGATATATTCCTATAATATTCCAAATAGGTACATTTTGCTTTCATGGAATTCGTGCGAACAGACGCGATATCGCGGGCGCGGTACCTTTGTCGACAAAGGTACCGGTGCCCGTCGCGCCCGCGATATCGCGTCTGTTTGTTACGAGCCTTAAACCTTCCGCGCACTCGAGACTTACGTACATACACTGAGATTTCGAAGCGCGTCGTTTCAGCCTCTTTCTATGAAGAGTAAGACATCATACTGTTACTTATTTATACTGTGGCTTGGAACTCGCAAATTACTAGAATTATACTTCTCAAATTAATATTTGACACAAAAAGGTTGAATGGCTTTTTACAAAATAAAACTTCAAGAGATTTTCATTAACTCCGAACTGACTAACAATTGGCAAAAGTCGTGTTTGTAGCAAAGGTTCTCCATAAAAAGCTCTTTTCATTGGTATATATCTTATTTCTATTGGGCTTCAGGGCAGAAACCCTTAAGCCGGTGCCCATTCTCGGATATTATATGCTATATTATGTATGTATGTATTCAGTGTATGTATAAATGGTACACAATTGACTACCTGTAGTATTGTCTCTCCTTCACCCTTTAATTCATTCAAAAATTGTCTGTAAAAGACCGTCATATATCCGCCATCATAATTAATTTTTTATCTGTAATTTTTACGATGTAATGTTATGGAGTATCCTATCTATACCCCATTTGAAATAAGATTAGACATTTAAGTAAACCTTTTTTTAGAGTGCGTTCAACCGATTTTGACTTCTATTGCGTTGGTGGCATGACAAATGGCAGCTGCAGTAGACAGTTGGTATTGTGTAACCTTTTTTGCTTTTAATGCCATCCTTATGCCTACGGTATAGAAGTCAAAATCGGTTGAACGGACTGTGTAAAGGCTTGTTTGAATGTCTAATCTTATTTCAAAAGGAGTATAGGTATATATACAATGCGAAGTCAACATACTGCGCACACATAGCATAATCAGCCTATAATGTTCCCACTGCTGGGACACAGGCCTCCTCTCTGTGTGAGGGAGCGGGCCGTAATCCACCACGCGGGCCCAGTGCGGGTTTGTAGATGTCACATAACTTCGAATTTTTGGTTCTAGGACATAGCGCACACTTGCTTTTTGTTAATTCCTGAGAACGGGCATTAGCATTGTATTATGTTTTTATGATAGCAATTTAACGAAAAAAATAAGTTAAAATCACATAGATAGTAAAAAGGTTAATTCTGTAAACATAGTGATTAATAAACAAAAAACATAGACTCCCCAGTAGCATAATCAGCTTAGTCTCCTCTCGGTGAGAGAGAGTGGGCCGTAATCCACCACGCGGGGCGTAATCCACCACGCGGGCCCAGTGCGGTTTGGTAAATGTCACTAGTCCTCAAATTATTGGTTCTAAGATGTGCCGGTTACCATTGTTGAATTAATGCTGATAAAAGGTCGCGATCGTTATGAAATCCTATTGTTATGAACTCCAATTAGAAACAGCCTTTTTGGTAGGATCAGGCCTATATATAGAATATCTGATATCTTCGAAACGTGGGAGGTACCTACCTACATCTCGCAGAAATTTCGCTAATTGGATCATCATGGTTGGTTGAATACATTGAGAGATAATGTTGAACAGAATTATTAATACAAGTTATATCCTAACCCAATACATACCGTTCTAAAATTCTTGGAAGATTTGGAAACTATTTTGATCGTTGGAAGTATGTAAATAAAGTATTTGCTGTTTTGCCTGTTACTGGCATGTTTGCGTCTAAAAATGTTTAAGATACCTACTATTGGAAATAAATAAATATGCGGACGAATTTTTTGATGCCCCCCCCCCCCTTTATATACTTGTACATATTATTATTATTTTAGTGTTAGATTTATTATAATGTATATTATTGAATTATTACAGTATATAAACCCATAGGAAATAAATAAGTCTTAATTTTAGGTGTAGGGTGAACACTGCTTGCGTGATGCAGAAATTTTGCGTGACGTCAGCGTGATGTAGTTCACATTTGTAGTGATTTAGATGACATATAATACTTTTGTTTCTTTCACAGATAGGCAGATTTTTAGTACCCAAAGAAGATGACCAGTTTCTGCCTACGAATTCGGGAACTTGTGCAGGATTTCAGTTTATACACTAAGATTTAAAAATGCGGATCTAATTTATCATGGTTAAATTATTCCGAATAAACCCCAGGTTAAAATATCTGCAAAAACAGTATTTCAATTGCTTTCACTTTTCTCTTAGAATGCGTTTCATCAAATAGTTCCTATGCCGTAATGTTGGCTCCACTGTTGTAAGACGAACATTAATTTGTACATTACGGTGCTACCTAATAGGTTTGTTGTTAAAGTGCCAACATTACGGCATAGGAACTATATGATAAAACGCACCCTATAAGCACTTCCCGATTTTGACGTTCCATTGTAACCATAATCATCCGGTAACCATACACATAGTATGTAACAAATATAGTATGGAAAAAATAAACTAAGAATGAGTTATTTTCGATGATGTGAATTTTAATGACATGGAATACCTATGCACGTTTTGTATAGAATTATTTTTATTTATTGACACGCCTACAGGTTAGGTTAGGTTTTTATTGACATGTGTGAAGATCGAATACCATTTAATAATCAATTCGTATTTATATACGAATTTATAGGAGTGCTATTTCTTTGACAATGCATCTGACATTAGTGTCGGGACCAACGGCACAATTTATATGGTAGCAATCTTTTTCATAAAATCTCGAGTCAATTCGAGTCAAAGCATGAAAAATCGATTTACAAAAAAAAAATTGAATTGATATTTTATTATAACCTTTTTAACTATGTTTGATTAATAATAACATAACATAACATCGCGCCTGTAATCACCGAAGGGTTAGGCAGACGTGTACCTTTCTAAAATATACCCTCATTTCGCTAGTTATGTTTAAGTTCCGTGTAATACGGGGCTAGCTTATTGCCATCAACCGGGCACAAATCCGAACTCCGGGCTGTTACTGAGAAATTCCAGATGGACAATCCCAATAACACTTTTCCCGACCCGAGAATCGCACCCAGGACGTCATGCTCAGCTGTAGCGCTTGCGACCACAAGATCAACGAGACAGTCAAATGATTTCGATTTTAATATTTGAGGTTCGAGAAAAATCAGTTATCATTTATCGATTTCAGATCACCGTTCCCCATCCCTACTTGCGCATCCGATCTTAGCATCACGTCAGGTTTCATTGCAATTCCCGATTCCCGACCCATCTTGTGTTTACGTGTCCGTTGGGTACTGTGTGATTATTGTGTTCTATTTCTAACGACCAGTGCTATTCTTTACGGACTGATATCTTCAAAACCCGATTACCAGATTGCTATTCATAAAGGATTAATCTGTTTTACTCTACGATTTGGTTAAATGGATATTACGCTGAGGTGCCTAAACTGTGGCCTATCCGTAAGACGGTTGCAAAAGCATTATTATGTCAATGCTAACCTTACTGCAAGCGAGACTTGCCCGGTGGTTGAATTATCAGGTATGTATCTATTACTACATAGGAATAATACTATTTAGCGACTAGACAGCTAATAAAGTCTGACACAGCGGTTCGATTACATGTGAGCCAGCAAAACTTAATAAAGCAGGGTTTATTTTGGAAAGGGGTGGCACCGCATCAGCAATAACCCTGGTGTTGGGGATGTCTATGGGCGGCGGTGATTGCCTAATTCCCGTAACTAAAAACGTTGAAATCCAAGTCGTAATCTCATCTCAGCGACAATCAATGTCAAAAACTTGTCTTAAACTCGATAACCACAACGCCTAGCGCCATCTCATATAGAAAAGCAAAGTTATTAATTAGTGGATATTTATCTTTATTTTTCTCAGTTTCCAGGTATTTTAGACTCGTGAAACTTTTTTATCTGCAAACTGTAGAATACAACAATTGCAAAAATAAAACAATATTTGCTGCACATTGATTTCGACACCTAAGCAGGCGCCCATAGTTACTGGTCATGTCATTTCACCACCACAAGCTCGCGTATGATCACCGTAGACATGGGAAGAATAGACAAAATGACAGATAAACAATCACAATCTGTCATTTTGTCTATTCTTCCGTCGAAAAAACCCGTTTCTAAGGAGGTCATGCTACAGTGCGTTATGTTTAAGCCCCACGTAATAGAAGACGAGGCTATTACCATTTTAGGTCCTCCGACCAGACGGGTGTTGTGTCTGGCGGGCAACTGCCCAACGATTGATGTTGGGTTCTTGAATATATGTCCACTGCACGGTAAACTTTAAGTGCGCGATGCAGGATTTATGTGACGTCAGGATAACGTCAGGTCTTTGATGCGTAGTTCGCATGTGGCGATGTAGATACCGCCACACCATTAACTGGGCAGAAATCCAAACTCTTCTCTGCTAGTAACACTAAAACTGCGATCGTATGCCAAGCGATAGTAATTATGGTAATATCGCGTTTAGCCGTTCATGTTCATAGCACTGATCGTTAGGAGGTCTGTTTTAGGCTTTATAGTCATTAGTTTTAGGCATAAGATGGATTATTAAAATTGCCTCCAATAGTGATCGTATATAACTACGGCGCTAATGATACATTATAAATGATTTTATGTCTGTATGTAAGTAAATTTGTACAAACACTGTTACACGTCAATCATATTTTTTTTAACTAGATGAGGTCGGCGTTTCCTGTCTGACTACTCTGAGAAAAAAGGCCGAAATAAACTCAGAGGTCACAGTCTCTTTCTCTTTTAAAATCCAGACAAAATCTTGGTCAGATCATGTGAAGACCATGTAGATTTGTGTCAGAAATGGTCTTTTAAGGAAAGAACCATACAGGTTTGAGTGGGCCTGTCCAGTCAGTGCACGCATTTGTCAGTGATTGTATACTTAGCTCAACTGAAAACTTACTTACACTCTCTGGTGTTATTAAAACACGGACAAGTGTTTTTAATGCATACGCACCGCGACTGTGAAGTGAAACGTGCTAGTGTGAGGCACAAGAAAAGATGGACAGGACTGCGACCGGAGCGAATGTGTATATACGAACCCACGGACGGGACGTGACGTTCTGAGGGTGGACGGACGTGTTAAACATCATCGCCGACGATATTTTTCCCGTCCCTTGCGTGGCACGTAGCCGTCCCGTCCGTGCACCCGGGACGTACCTAAGTGCTCTTTCGTATATACTTTCTATGAAAAAATTGACGTCCTGTTTCGTCCTGGTTAAATAAAAAAAATTATTGAAATAAAACCGGCCAAGTGCGAGTCGGACTCGCGCACGGAGGGTTCCGTACCATTATCTGTAAAAACGGCAAAAAAAACACGTTTGTTGTATGGGAGCCCCCTTAAATATTTGTTTTATTTTAATTAATTAAGTATATATTTTTAAAGTGAATATGTAACTAAATTCTGTGAATATTTCAAGAGTCTACCTGTTGCCGTTTTCAATATCGAGTAAAAATGAGCAAACAATTCACGTTTGTTGTATGGGAGCCCCCTTAAATATTTATTATAGTCTGTTTTTTTAGTATTTGTTGTTATAGCGGCAACAGATATACATCATCTGTGAAAATTTCAACTGTCTAGCTATCACGATTCATAAGATACAGTCTGGTGACAGACGGACAGACAGACAGACAGCGGAGCCTTAGTAATAGGGTCCCGTTTTACCGTTTTTGGGTACGGAACCCTAAAAACAAAAAACCCGACTGCAAAAACTTTTTTTGCAGTCCGATTTTTGTTTTTAACCGACTTCTTCAAAATGGAGGAGGTTCTCAATTCGTCTGTTTTTTGTATGTTTGTTACTCGATAACTCCGCCAATTGTGAATCGATTTTGATGATTCTTTTTTTTGTTTGGTAGGCCATGCTTCCGAGGTGGTCCAATATAAATTTTATTAACTTTGCTTGCATAGTTTTTGAGTTGGCTTCAGTATTACGTATTTTTCCCCACTTAGTTTATCTAGACGATTTCCTTATTTACTCTTTCACTGTTATTTACATAGCAGGTAGTGCTATTCGGATTTGTGTGTGGTAGCTACCACAACTAAAAAGTGAAAAATAAAAACTTTTTTGTTTTAAATAATTTATTTATGTACGTCATGCCAAAACAAGAGATTATGAGAAGCAGTTGGGAATATTTTACGACCGGTAATAATAAATAGGTACGATGGACTTGCCGTCGCCAACCCGCCGATGACATCAGTTTTCAGCGTGGCAATCATAATGTGACTGTGTGACATGTACTAATATTACAGTGTTTGCAATAAATGGGAGACGAACGTGCTCACAACTCACATTGATGAAATTATGACAAAGCAAAGCTTTTTTCATTACTTTGCAGCATTTGTCATGAAAGTCCCTTTTTTCTCGTGAAGAATAAAGGGGATTCCACGGTCCCTTTAAATTTAAGATAAAATATCAATTTCAGAAGTTAGGTAGGTACCTATATTAAAAGCATTTTAGAAATGGGCAGTCAAAATGGTTTTTCTTATTCTATATTAGTTTTTACTTTTTTTGTTTTTCAGCTGTCTAAATTGCATTGTTCAATGACCGATGAATTTGATTCAATAGTTTTCAATACTCTTTAATCCAATGAACTGTCTGAACTGTCTTCAAATTAGGTATTTTCATACAAATTAAATTAAACATAATGAAGTTACAATGTCATGCTGTCATCGTTTCACACAAATTATGGCAATAATTTCTAATCATTAAAAATATTTTTCGCGAATCTCTTATGCTTTTAATTAAGAACAGAGCTCTATAGCATGACGCTTTCTATCTCTACGAAGAATAGACATAGCTTTTTTTATAAAAAGTGACATTTCGTTTCTTCATTTTTGACATCGCCTCGCTTACGTAGATCTAGAGAGAGAGAGATCTAAATCTTCCGTAGAGCTTAGGTAATAACAAGATGATTAACATACGTAGGTAACTGGATTAAAAACCTACTAACTAACTAACTACTCAAGCAAAATTAATAAAATTGAAATTGGACGACCGGCGGAATCCTGTAGATCGGCTCATTAATCACGGAGAAATTGGTGTAAATATTACAAACAAAATAAAAACACGTGGAATGCATAACCTTCTCATTTATTGTATTCGGTTAACAACACTACAGTAGAGTGATCAGTTATTAATAATAACTTGTAAGAATATTCTGGTATCGTTTTACCCACTTCATTGAGCTAAAAAACACTGATACTTTTACCGAAGGAAAATTGCTAGATATCTCCAGAATTTTTCTCTGTTCGGCGAACCGTCGAGCTAAGATTGTAGAGAACAATATAGTGCACAAGTGCAGTAAATTACTCTCCTCAGTACTTTAGTGAGTTAGAAGTGTTGCGTGTCTTAACAGCGACTGTGTGAAAAGTGCCTTGAGGTGTTGAGCTGAATGCAAGTGGTAATTGTATTATAAAAGATCAGCTGTTTCCTGCAACTTACGAGTTTTGCTTGAACTGTTTTATATCTGTAAGAATGAAATCTTATAAGTGGATGTGCTTAGTTGAATTGAAAAAATTCATGCAATAAAATATATCAGACGCGTTACTCGAGTGAAGTTTCTTTTTGTTTCATTCAACGTTCCTGTGAACGTGGAATTAAATAAAAAATGAAATTTACAAAATTATATAGGAAAATGACCGTTCATCCGCTTCGTTCATATCATTTTTCGATCATTCTGTAGGAAAGTGAAAGTACTGAATCCAACATTATTGGATTGCTTCACTAATGAAGTCATTTTTCACTTTTGTTCAAAACGAAACACAGTATCGTAGGTACTACGACTTAATTTTCAAGTTGACCCCGTTTCCACAATGACGTGCCGTCTGATTCAATGGGCCGTGGTTGATAAATCTTATGATTTTCTTACGAATTCTATTAATCTTTCTAAGAATTGTGTGAGGAGAGTTACTTTGGGGTTAAAACTAATGATTCAAAACAACATGTTTGCTTCGAACAGCCATACATTATTATTAAAATTTTGTCAAGTAGGTCTGAAATATCAGTCAGTGAAGTAGAAATTTTTGTTGATCGATAAGTCGCGCAGAGCATAATGTGTATCTATTATCCCAAATGTTTAAAGATATTAATGTTGAATTTATCACTGGGAATGTTTTTATCATAAATAAATGGATGTTATGACTTTACTAACCATCGCAGGAGTGCGGGATACTAATATAAATAAAATAAATCCTAACTAATCCATACTAATATTATAAATTCGAAAGTAACTCAGTCTGTCTGTCTGTCTGTTACCTTTTCACGCCTGTTACCTTTTTACCACTGAACGGCTTTCGATAAAATTTGGTAAGGAGATAGAAGGCATCCCGGGGAAGGACATAGGCTACTTTTTATCGAAAGAACACGCGGGCGGAAGCTATATTATAAATGCGAAAGTGAGTTTGCTGGTTTGTTACGCTTTCACGCTAAAACTTCTGAACGGATTTATATGAAATTTGGCACATGGGTAAACCATGACCTGGAATAGGACATAGGATACTTTTATCTCGATATTCTTACGGGATTGAGACTTACGCGGCTGAAACCGTGGGGCTAGTATAATATAATATAGAAACGCAGGAAGATAAAAAAGCAAGGAAGGATCGAAGCAGGTGATTTTCTGTTGCTGAGTTTCTGTCTACCCCCCCATGAGAAGTAGGCGTGAGCACTAATTATCATAATTGCTCGTTTCGAGTCGCTGCGCTTCATCATCGACTTTCAAACAATTAAGCAATGTTTGTAACTTCACCTCTGAACAAAATAGCCTTGAAACTGTAATTTTCCATTAAACTAAATAGAAAGAGAGAGAATCCAGAATGATATTTTGTTCCAAAGTCACACAGCAGCATTAATGATCTGCAAGTAGTTGTTCCGGGTCTGGGTGTTAGTGTATTTGAGTTTCTATGTTTGTAAACGCACTCACGATACAGGAAAAAAATCCTAGTGTGGGGCAACGTTTTAAAAACAAATAAACGTTCATTAAGTAAACGTTCTCTTAATTGCCTTTTCTAATTGCCCAGTTTACGGATACACATTGGCCAAATGTTCACAGTCACAAAAGCAGCGCGGGGGGTAAATAACCGCTCTTGTGACAGATTTCTTCCAAATTTCGGAAGCTGGGGCTTCAAACATCGTGGCTAAATTATGGAATCGTGGTATATAGACTTTTTGTTCTACAAAAGAAACGTATGCGAATCCTTGCCAATATAGATATCACAGAAAGCTGCAAGCCATTTTTTGTCAAATACAAGATTCTTACACTAACTGGTATCTACATTTTAGAAGTAAGCAAATTTGTAAGAAAACCCCATTCACTATTCCCACTCACTAAGGACCTTCGTCCACAACATCGCAGTGTTAGACGCTAAAACAAACATGAATTAGCCGTACCAAGCTAAAAACTAACTATGTTCCATTCAGGAGCTTTAGCCAAGTGCGTGAAAATTTATAATAAGCTTCAAAATTCAATCAAGGATATAGAATACGAAAATAAATTTAAAAACAGTCTCCAAAATTACCTTATATTAAAATCGTATTACACTCTAAAGGAATTCTTTGAAGCTAAGTAATTTTGACATTGAAATACATGCCTGTAGACAATACTCACAACAACTATAGTAAATTTTGACCTATATAATGATGATGTTAGTAATCTCGTTCGTTAGAATCCTGAGCACAGCGAGGGATTCAAAGACACGAGATGCAAATGCTGTTTTATGATTATTATTGTTATCGATATTTGTTTATTTGATTTTTATTTTTATTTGTACTTAAATTATGACTAATTAATTGTTCTTGCCCTATGTTTTATATGATGATAGCTACTTATTTTAATTACAAATGTTTTAGGACTGGTATTTTTGTTTAGTGTTTTGTTTATTGTTGTGACACTGTAGCACTTTAAACTATTTATATTGCTGTGCCCTAGCAGGGTTCATGTATGAAACCTATGTACTTGTAACAACTTGTAAACTACATGAATGCAATAAATGATGATTATGATTACAAAGCAATTTCAGAAGTGGGTTCGTTAAGGGGACTTGGTATCGTGGCAGCGACTGACGGGAGCGGTGGTATGACCCGGGCCGCACGCAATTCTATTGCACTGTGTTTACAAATATTTAATTTTAAAATTGTATATGTGTTTATATACAAAAATAAGTCCATAATCCCTTAAAGTATTTAATAGTGAACACGTAGACAACATTTTATTACAGTTGCTTTGATAAGAATCGAATGGAATAGGTTTTTCTCTTAATGGTTGTAACAAAAAAAACAAATTTTAAGGAAACTTTGCGGTTTTTTTGTATCGAGGAAAGTTTTGTCAATCGTGTTTCGGGCCTCATACGTCACTAAAGACACAGACAAAAAAAAAACGCATATATACGTGTTTTTTTTAGAGAGTCATTGATTTTGTGTGAAGTTGAAATGCGTCAACACATCTGCTTTGGAACCATTTCACCTTAATGAAACTTTAATGGTTATTAATAGGCTGATTTTAATCAATAATATTATCACCCTGACTCAAAAGTTCTCCTTCGCATGCCTGTTCCAATTTATTTTATGTTTCCTCAGCTTGTCTTCTTTAAACATCTACCCAAAAGTAGGTAAAAAAAAAATAACATTGAAAAAAAAATTGCAACAAATGCTACTCCAAATAATAATGTAAGCTTCTCCACTAATGTTATCGCAAACACAACATTATCGTAAACAACTAAATACGTAACAAACACCACTTCCAACACGGCCTTGTCAATCAAGAATCACAAGAAACAAGCAAGTTACGAGGATACAAAGGTTTTCTTGACATTTCCTATTATATAATTATACAGAACTTGATTGACTTACCTAAAGAAACATCAATGCAAACAATACAACGTGTAACAGAATAGTAACATTATTATAGTTTCCACGAAAACCAATTATGTTCGGTAGAAAATAACACTAAACTGATAAACTAAGGATGTTTTCCTATAATTATAATAGACGAACATAAACAGACAAGGCGCTCGATAAACATTTGTTTTGAATTGTTCAAGTACTTTAGTTACCTTACCTAAGTTCACTTGAACTAAGCTAAGATATCCGAAGTAAGCAAAGTATATTTTAAAAACATATTTACATATTTTTCTATATTCTATAAGAGAATATAAATTATGCTTTGTGTTTTAAATATTCTAAAGAACACTATTTTATCATATACACTATTCTAGCACACATTTAAGTGTCTATGCATAATAAATATAATTATTATTTAGTAGATTCGTGAAATTTCTTGCACGATGCAGACCTCCTTAAAAGCCTCACCTTGAGTGAGCGATCGAACAACATTTTATAACATTGTTTTTTATGCCACAGGACTGCCTCGTTAGTCTAGTGATCCCAAGTGCTTCTGCTGAGCCTTCTGAGGTCTTTGGTTCGACTCCCAGGTCGCTCAAAGTATTATTGGGATTTTCCATCAGGTATTTCTCAGTAGCAGCCCGGGGTTTGGATCTGTGCCCAGTTGATGGCAATAGGCTCACCCTCTTTACATGGGACTTAAATATAACTGGTGAAATGTGAGTGTAACAGGTACACCTCTGCCTTCACCGTTGGAGATTTCAAGCGTGATGTTATGGTATGTTTTCTGCTTTCAGTAGTATTCTGCTCTTCTTGAATTTAGCGGTAATATAAGGAACAAATACTTAGAAACAGTTGCTTTTTTAAATCCATTGACGTATAAGCGACTGGCGAAATGTGGGTGTATACCTACAGCTCCGCGTAACCCTTTGGAGATTATACGTGGATTATTACGTTATTTTATAGCGTTGCTACTAAATACCTGTGCGTCCGGTATGGCTGCCCCTAATCACGCAGGCTGTAGCATCCTGGCTGGAGCTCACCGGGGGTGGGGTAGCCTGCTTGCACTCCGACTTCTCAGGAAAACAAGCCCTGAAACATTCAGGAACGTTAATATATAGCCGGCGATAAAATGAAACGGGTCGTTAAATACGGTTCGATACCCTCGTTGGAATAGGTAAATGATTTGTCGGTACTTTGGTGGGATTGAAAATGTTTAGGAGGCTTGCTGAATAATGACGTCGCGTTTTTCAATGTTTGGAACAGCGTTTACACTCCTTTCACCGACCGACCTTTCATTGACCGAGCGAGCGTAGCGAGCGAAACGTCTCTGCATCAAGTCTGGCAAAATTGGCGAGTTTGTCAGTTTGTACGTACTCGTCTACAGGTCGTAATTTACAACCGATCTGGACGTTTCGTGTACAGGTATAACGATTTTTTTGTAATTTTTTGTCGTCGGGGATTTATTGATTAGAGGGCTACGTCCTCCATAATCGGGCAAAAAGGGGGCTACTAGATATCTCTGCCTTATGAGATCCGATAACGCTGGTTCTTTTTTTATTTGAAAGGTGGTGTCAAAAAATGAAAAATTTTAGAGTTAGAGAGAGAAAAAGTATTGTAAAGTCGTAAAAACCGCGCGAAGCAGGGGCGGGTAGCACTAGTACATGATAATACTCGAAATATTTGATTTCTAAAGCTGTCAAATCAAATGAGTTCGACTAGTGTAGTAGAATTAGTAGTAATAGAATTGCCCATACCGCTACATCATAAAGTCCCTTTCAATTTAAATTTGCTACCAAACGTGCGGATGATTTTACATCTCATAAGTAGGTACATTTTGCGAAGTCTTGTTCAAATATTGTAAGACGTTGCTTCAAGATTCTTGATAAAACCACATCAAAACAACCGCAATTGTGTCTGAGCCCTTTAATCCAATATATACTCAGACTGCTAATGTTTCTAAATAGTATGCACACTCGACATTGATACTGATTAAAATTCTCGTCACTAAATAAAACGACTCGAATGTGACGATGAAATTTAAAATAAAACCCATAAATTGTATAGTAGAAATTGAAGTTTGCAAATACCACTGGGATCACAATCGGCTCTTCTTTGCATGCCAAGTGATGAGAATTCTTCTGAAACTGAAATGAAATCGAACGCTTCGATGAATTTAACTGAAAGTGACTCATTTCAACAGATACACTTTAAGCTAATGTTAAGGTTTATCGTATAAGTTTAAATTGAATCTTTCGAACGTGCTCTGGGAGTTGATGTTCACTTGTTTAGTCAACCTAACAATCATTAGGAAGGGACTGGATAATCTTTTTTATTTTATTTATCTCAACATCATAATACAGGCACTGGTTAAGAAAAGGCACAATTTGAAATAAAGCAAGGTGTGTGAGGTTAGGTTCTAAGTTACAGATCACCCGGCTCTCTAAAGCAGCGTTTTCACTTAGCATTCTGAACAGTCCTGAGTGAGCAAGCTTTTGTTCGCGCGGTTAATGAAGAAACTTGAGCGAGCGAATGTTTGTTCAATGATGATCGGTCGGACTTGGCGAATGAATGCTCGCTCGCTCATTCTTAACCGACTTCTTCAAAAAGGAGGAGGTTTTTTTTTTTTTTGTTTGTATGTTACTCGATTGCTCCGTCAATTATGAATCGATTTTCATGATTCATTTTTTGTTTGGTAGGTCATGCTTCAGAGGTGGTCCCATATAAATTTTATTAACTTTGCTTGCATAGTTTTTGAGTTAGTTTCAATATTACGTATTTTTCCCACTTAGTGTATGTAGATGATATATTGTTTGACTCCGTCACTGTTATTAACATAGCAGGTAGTGGTATTCGAATTTGTGTGGGGTAGGCACCACAACTAAAAAGTGGAAAATAAAAACTCACGACGTCACGGCGAGCGAGCATTCGTTTTTTCGTTGTAGTGAAAACAGATGTTTTCTGTTTTGAGCAAACATCGGCAGAACAGCAACATTTGCTCTGAACAAATGTTCACACGGCAGGGTAACGCGGGAAAACGCGGCTGTAAATAGGACACGTTAATTTACTAAACGATGTTCATGTCTCGTATCGACATGAGTTATAGGAGAATTAATCTTGCCGTGGTTAAACGATTAGTTGTACTTAGTTACCCCTGAGGGCCTAGACAAGTGGCAATCACTTTCAAAGCGTTTCGTATTTCTACCACGACTTTCAACGGGATTGACATGAGCTTTTCGGTAGCTTATGTCAGTTCAATATTTTTGACATCGTTATCGCTGATAGAATGTCACTTGTTCAACTAACCATAATGTATTCAGAATAATTGTCAATAGTTAAGACTGTTATCATGCACACAAAACTGATTCAAATTATAGTAGCATAAACGCGAATATACGATCGCTCGAACATTTTATTGGGAGAACGCGAACGCGGGGTCGCGCCGACAGCGCGGGTCGTGTCGTACTCGGCTTATTCCACAAATCCCCCCTGAAAATCCCCCTTAGGGGGAAAAGTGGAATCTATAAAAAAAAAAGTGCGGAATTCCCCCCTGAGAATCCCCCTAGGGGGGGGGGGGGGGACTGGAATCGAAAAAAAACTTATTCCACAGATCCCCCCTGAAAGTGTCCATGAGGGGGAAAATTGGACTCTAAAAAAAAAAAGTCTTGATTTCCCCCCTGAGAATCCCCCCTAGGGGGGAAAAACTGGAATCTAAAAAACCAAGAAATCCCCACTGAGGTTCTTCAAATTTAAGGAGTGCTTCTGCTTCTGGCGCTGGGCACCGATTTGTTCGCCGCTGCTGGTTGCTAAAATATTTACCGTGGGCGCCAGCAGATATTTTACTTAATAACCTAGAACGCAGGAGTGACCGAAGCGAGCTTGGGAATAAATTTTAACCGACTTCAAAAAAAGGAGGAGGTTATCAATTCGTCTGTATTTGTTTTTTTTTTATGTTTGTTACCTCAGAATTTTCTACTGGGTGAACCGATTTTGATGATTCTTTTTTTTTTTTAAAGCTGGTGCTTTCCATGTGGTCCCATATAAATTTTATTAAAGCATGCGTAGTTTTTGAGTTAGCTTCAATAATTACGTATTTTTCCCACTTAGTCCATATACTTAGATGATATTTTATTTGACTCGGTCACTGTTATTTACATAGCAGGTAGTGGTATTCGAATTTGTGTGCGGTAGGTACCACAACAAAAAAGTGAAAAATAGTAATATTTTTTTTTTAAGTATTCGTAAACTGTCTAATTACTAGTCAACCGTGTTGTCGTTTATGAGTGATTGTTTTATATTATCATTTTTTCTCTTTATCTTTGTAGGTACTACATTTTTAATTTCTGCAATTTTCAAAAAAAAATACTGACTAAAAATTATATAGTCGTGTTTTTGTTAATTTCATTGTATTCTTACTTAAAAAAAATTAAGGTACCTACCTAAAGATTTTGTCTGTAAACAATAAAAAATCTATCACTATTTTTTTATTTACTTTAATAGCGTAGAAATCAAAACAGAATTCTGTGAAAAATAGACTGAATAATGAGTATATAATATTATATTGTCGTTTTTTGTTAATTACATTGTACCTAATCATAATTTTTTTCACTTTAAGAGCGTAGAAATCATAACTAAAAATAAGGGGGAAACGTGGAATAATCTAAAATGATAAGGGGAATTTCTGCATTTGGTTTACATTAGAGTCTCCAGTTTTCCCCCTTGAGGCAGTTTCCTTCAAGGGGGAAAAGTGGAATAGCTCAAAATGTAAAGGGGACTTTCTGGATTCTTTTTACATTATGGTCCAGTTTTCCCCCCTGAGGAGGATTCTCTCAGGTGGGATTTGTGGAATAAGCCGTCGTGCTCGAATGGTTTGTGCCAAATTAAATAAATAAGTACCTAAACGTAAAACAGCATTTAATAAACCTTAATAATAAATTAAACTTCCTGTATTCCATTTGAAATAAGATAAGACATTTAAATAAGCCTTTTTTACAGTCCGTTCAACCGATTTTGACTTCTATTGCGTTGGTGGCATGACAAATGGCAACTGCAGTAGACAGTTGGTATTGTGTAACGTTTTTTGCTTTAAATGCCATCCTTATGCCTATGGTATAGAAGTCAAAATCGGTTGAACGGAATGTAAAAAGGTTTGTTTTTTCAAATCTTATTTCAAATGGAGTATAGATACTTTCAATTTTCTAATCGGTTAAATACTTGATGGCGTTTGCTTATTGAGAAAACAGTCAGACAAAGAAATGAACACCAGAAGTGAACAGAAACAAAATTATTTTTTGTGTTCAGTGACGAAGAAAACAGTGTTTTTATAAATAAATTTAAATTAACAAAAGATGTTCTAGCTCTTTTGTTCCATTGTTTTCGATTAATAAATTATTGATGAACGTTTTAAAAGCATTAAGGCGGGCGCAACGGGACGCCGCGACGCGACACACCGATAGAACAATTTTCGTGAAGTTTTCATAGACATTGTTCCACTAGAGAAGCATGTTCGCGTCGCGTCTCTCTGCGGGTGCCTTTATGGTGAATGGTCCTTTGAAGGCCGCACCAAGTCGAAAAAAAAATATTTTTCCTTTGGTCTTCTCTAGAATAACAAAAATCTATTTTAGTATTCTTTTTCTGAAATTTCGTGTGATAATTTGTATTGCCCAATGAACAGACAGTTTATTAGCACATGTAGCTATAATTATATCAAGCGCAACAAAACTCATACGGGTCAGAAACGATAATAGCTACGGCACAGCGTACAAAATAATTGTAAAACATTTTAAAGAGGAGCTTGTTGCCTATTCTTCTCCATATAAAACGACCTCTGGGCAACTAGAATCAGTTGTTTTTACCCGACTGCCCCAAAAGGAGGGTAATGTTTTTCGAGAGTATATGCTATGTATGTTTGTATGTATGTATGTTTATTTCTTTGGAACGCTCTGCAGCCTAAACGGCTTGATGGATTTTAACATACGAGGTGTCGTTAGGTTCGTCTTAAATTGTGGGAGTGACATAGGCTATATTTTTTTGTTTATAATTCATCTGAAAATACAAAAAAAAGGAGGGGTAGGTTTTTTAAAAATAAATCACAACAATATTGGTATCAAATAAAATCTAGTAATGAGTTAATTCCAAATTATATATTAATAAAACTAAAAAGCTTGAAATAAAACAAATTATACAAAAAAACCCGACTGCAAAAACTAAAACCAAAAAGAGAAAAACAAGCATTGAAGTTTGTTTGTTTGTATTGCAGGCGGGGACAAACAAAAGTTACACCATATTTCAGGTTATTGGTGGGGCCTGCAATACCTTACAAAAAACAAAGTTCTATACTTGTTTTTCTCTTTTCGGTTTTGGTTTTTGCAGTCGGGTTTTTGTTTTTTGAACAATTTGTTTTATTTCTTGTAAATTTTGACATTCAAAAGGGCCGTTTATGTGTCTAATTGAAATAAATGATTTAACTTTATCCTTTGTTTTTTGTATACTTAGTTAGTCATTTATTTTAGTGCAAGATTGTATATTGTATAAAAGATCTGTGATTATAATAAAATGTCATTTACTTTGGCCTCAAAATCGGAAATGCTATTCGGGTATTACCCAGATACGAAAATCAGATGGCAGTCGTTCCGTGTTAATTATGGATATTCAGTGGCATCTGGTGAAGCTGAAACCCTACCCTAGCCCAGTTAGGAAAAGTTTCATTAGGTATGTGAGACATCACTCCAAATTTCGATTAAAAATAAAAATTGAAGGGAGGACCTCCTTTGATAAATGATAAATGATTTATTTATGAAAGTAGGTTTGTACCAACACTTTTACACGTCAATTACATTAGGCCGAAACAAACTCAGAGGGTACAGTCTCTTTTAAAGTCCAGACATAATCTTGGTCAGATCATGTGAAGATCATGTAGATTGGTGTCTGAAATGGTCTTTTGACGAAAGAACCACACAGATTGAGTGTACCTGTCCAGTCAGTGTGCGCATTTGACAGTAATCGTGCAGCTCAACTCAGTATTTAAGGAGCTCAACAAACTATAATTTGTAACTCTAAGAAAGGACAAAATACACGAAAATATCAAGTTGGGGGAAAATGTGCGCCGTATCCACGCAAAACGGCCATCGCTCAGCGTAATGCTATGCGAGACTTTGGTAGTTCAGTGTGAGGCGAGAGTTATATTTTTGAATATTTCTTTTTTATCAGTCTGACCACGAAATAAAATATTTTAGTTTTGTGCTATTTATATATTTATGTTGTTACTTTTATGATTTTTTCGTAAAAAAAAGAACTTTCGTCTTAGTAGGTATAAAAAATTGACAAATTTTCATTTAGATTAAAAGTACAAAATATATTGTAAGCCTTAGTTACCTGGGGGCTTAAAACGGTCACTTTAGCAGAATCATAATAATATGAAAATATTATGAATCATCGTAAAATGTCATGAACTGACAATTCATACTATGATTTGCGTGTAATTCATATTATTAAGTACTTTATAATTCATCTGTTTGACAGTTTTATATGGAGATTCGTAAAATAGTCCACAAATTATTTATTTATTTATTTATTTATTTATTATTTATGTACACACAGTAAAATACAAAGAGATATGACAAATTATGAACAACAAATTATTACAAATTATTCATTGCTTTTATGAGGAATTGCTAATGACAGCTGGGATTCAGGAAATGAACTGCTTTTAGAGGAATTGCTAATGTGGCCGGTTTAGGCCCCCAGTACTCTCTTGTTTCAAACGTCATACGAAGTTATTTCCGGATTCTGAATATTATTTCTACGCAAGATGTAGGAATAGCAATAAACTTTCCTACTTGAATACTCAAACATGACTTGTTTACTGTATAATAAGTTCATTGAACTCTAAAGACACGGGGAGTATAACTGTGTGTTGTTGTCACACGCATTATCACGGGCCGTCAGTTTCTATGAGTAAACAATGACGTCAACTGTCACTGACAGTGGACTGAATTGTTTACTCATAGTGTGGTGACTGTCTGTCACACAAGTATGGAAAGGGTTGACAATACCTACCGTTTCTAGCGGCGGCCGCCGAGGTTTCTCAGTGCTCTGTTATAGAAACAGAGAATACTTATATTTACAAAACTCAGTTTATGTCAGTGGTCTATTTAAATAGCATAGGCACACGACATATTATACTTAGATTTTATTACAATCCTCGCATTTTGGGCAGCCAACTTCTTATCCACTTAAATGGGAAATATTTTTAACCCAATGTGAACAATTGTGCGCTTTTATAAATGATTACGTGAGAATATTTTCGTGGACGTCGACGTCCACGTTGATAATATGTATGGAAACACGTGCACGTTATAACGTTATTCCTTGGAACGGAACTTGTAGGAGAACTCTGACCCCCCTCCCTCACACCTGACTCAAGACCATATGAACTTTATGAACTCGAGTAAGCTCCGAGTAATATAGTAGACGCTACAGACTACTAGCAAAGCTTGATAATGTTCAGTTTATTTTCTGTGTTACGGGTGGTTTATAAGTCGTTTCTAAAACTAATTTCAGCCTATTAAATGTAGGCACTCGAACCTCGGAACTCCCAATTTTCTTTTGAGTGTTGTTGCTAATAAAAATGAAATTGGCTTTCCAGATTTCTCATTATTATCAATAAGTAGCACCTGGGTTGGTTGAAAGAAACCTTAAAATACCTACCTACCTTTCGGAAATATTCCTATTTAGTGCGATCGGCGAAAAATATGGGACCCCACGTTAATTGATGAATTTCTCTCACGTTAATTGAAGATTTTTTTTTTAATGATGCCATGTTAGGTATCAATTGAAAGGGCTTAATTAGCACATTTCAAATATATATATTATGATATGGATATTGTTACACCAAAAAAAAAAAGTTCTAAATTACCTATAATACAACGTAATCTGTTCGATTTTATGACACGTGTGAATCCGGATTGTTAATTTGTCTGTGATGTCTTGTTTACATCATTATAGTTGACTTTTTTGTCGTAGTTGGTTTTTAGTTTTATAACTTTTATTTTTTTTTACCCCAAAAGAACGAAATATTAAACTATTCTCACAAACAATGATGTCGCTACTGAAAGTTAATTTTAATTTTAACATTCTATGTATTTGAATTCAATTATGAGATTTTTATTAATTAATATTAATGCTACCAACTGTTTTTTTTTAATTATTTAGAATGAAAATTTTGTTATTATTAGATATTATTACGCATGAATTACCGAAAAATATTGAATAACTTTAATTGTGAATATCATTTTTGGCTTTGTAATATTATGTAAAACCATAAATGGTGTGTTTACAATTAAGGAAATTATTTTAAATGTATTGTGTAAACAATTGTTTGCTAGCATAATTAAAATAATATACGCACAATTTGCATACACAAAACTAATATGCTCTTAGTTAGTATCGACTTCATTGTATCTATTATTTTTTGACATTTTCTTGAATGTCATAAATCAATATTCTGTCTACTCCGTTAGTTAGGCCCGCCGTCCATGACGCTAGCCAAAACTAACGAGTTACAATCTAAAATAATCTAAATCACCAATGAGTAGCCAAAATGTCACAGCACTATTATTTCAATCGCGATAGCGGTCACGATGTAACCAATCAATAACTAGTTAATAATGCGTTAGTACCGAACTAATCACTCGCGACCCGATGTGCTGCGCAGTATTGATTTTGATTAATTGGAAGCTTTGCTGCGGTTTACATACAATTCGTTCAAATGTTTTAAACAAATTGTAGCGCCATGTATGACTTAGCGTCTTCATTCATCATTCATCAATTAATGTGAATTAATAACTGGCGACCTGCCAATGTTTCATATGGCTTTTACAACTTGTCAAAACATTGAGATTTCTTAATGATACGGAAGTTACACATAAACCTTTCGGAACAAAATCTCGAAATTATGTTGAAAACCGCATCAAAATCCGTGGCATAATTTTGAAGAATAACGCGGTCACACAGACAGACACGAAAAAGCTACTCCAATTTATAATATATATATAAGTACTTATACATATTTATATATTAGGACCGATACACACGATGTGTTGTTTATTTTTCTTTCTTTCTTGTATGTCACACGTTGCGTTCGCGTCGCACCGCACGTACGGCGACTAACAACCGAGACGACGTGGGGCGGGGTGTACGGCGTTTTGACCCCGGTGCGACCCCGCTCATTCTCACCGTGTGACCGCCAATGCGGCAAAAAGTTTGCTGTGCGGCACCGCAACGCATCGTGTGAACAGCCTCTTTTCTTTTACACGTTCCGTCTGTTTTGAGTGGCATCGTGGACGATGTCCCTTATTGTTTATCTCACAAAAACTAGTTTCAGTGATACGAAGAAAGTCTCGTTTGTATGTTACTTGGCTAAATAAAAAAAACTTAAAAAAAAAACACTATAAAGTGAAAAATAACTTTAATTTCGGAAATCGGTGTCTTTGTGTTTTGGTTTTTAACCAACTTCCAAAAAGAAGCAGGTTATAAATTCGACTTTATGTGTGATTATGTACAGACATAATCTTGGTCAGATCATGTGAAGACCATTAGATTGGTGTCTGAAATGGTCTTTTGCGGAAAGAACGACAAAGATTGGGTGGAACTTTCCAGTCAGTGCACGTATTTGTCAGTAATTGTGCAGCTCAACTCAGAACTTAAAGAGCTCAACAACAACTTCAGAACTTAAGTTGTATTTTGTGACCGTTCACCACGGTCTTAGTAAACCAAAGCTTAAACCTCTGGAATACTTCAACCAAAGATATTTCCTATAAAAATTACCGTTGGAAGCTTTAATTAAACTAAATAATTGATTTACTCCTGACGTCATTTATAACTTTAAAGGTCACAATTTAATTGATTTATCTCCTAAAAATATCGGTTATTTCCTCGATAAATTGAATTTCCGTCTCTTAACAATTTACTTACGAATTCATGCGGGCGACAGTGCAAGCTCCTTGCTTTGACTAACAAATTAGACTTCCAAGCTGCTCAATCAATCAATCTGCCTAGCCTTTTCCCAACTATGTTGGGGTCGGCTTCCAGTCTAACCGGATGCAGCTGAATACCAGACTTCCAAGCTGCTATTTTTAATCAATATCTTTGTGGCTTAAGCAAATACTGTTAAGCTTGAGTTCTAGTTTGCGATTGGCATAATTTAGTTGATTTTCGTTTGATGGATGGATGGGTATGCATTTACTTCCAGTGTAGGTACGTATAATGGTAGGTTTGTTTTTGCCGTTTAAAAATGCCTTTAATGTATAATAATAAATTGTTTGACTTTGACTTTGGTTATTAATTAATACGTTAACTCCCAGAATATCACGTACCTAACTATAAAATAATTGGATGCCACATTATTGTTAGACAAGAGAAGGAGATACAGGGGTAAACACCGTTATGTTTGAAACCAGTGGTTTGGTTTCATATAAAGAACGTAAAATCTATGGAAAATTACAACTTTTTTTTTAACGAATATCTGCCTTTTACCTCATGAGTATTTCACCCTTTCACCCTATGCGCTAGGGCAACGAACTTGCGTCCTAACATGGTGAAGAGAATAACATGTTCTAACGGAATATATTTTTTTTTTTATTTGGGCCTTTTCATAATTTAGCCCAAAATGAATGATCTTCTTTACTACTGCGGTTTCGCTGCTATGGTTTCGAGGTGGAGGTGTGCTACCGGCGTAAAAAGTTTATAAATTGCGGAATGGCAGAAAGTATTCTGTTCATCATATTCATGGTATAATTTTGTTGTAAAAAATGTTAACATTCGGCCTTTTTATCAACTCTGTATTTTTGTGTTGTCAACAACTTCTTTGTGTGTTACCAGCAAATTTTTTGTTTGTCAGCATCACAAATATGATGCTGGCAACACGGATTAATTTTGGTTTATTATTGCGGACAACATTGCCCCTAAAATTAATGCGCTTCATTTTTCCGGGATATAAATATAGGTAGGTACTGTGGGTTACTTAAATATAGCAATGTAGTTTCGTAAATAAATTTAATCATTTGAACTAGCCACTGAAATACCAAACATTCGTGTAGGCAAACAAAGCCAATAATTAATAAATTCGTGTAGGCAAATAATAAATTGCACATTGTGTTGATTAAAATATTTGGTTTCACAGAAAACATCTAAATAAATGACTAAAAGCTTAATATCTTATGAGCTAAAAGCGTAGAAAATTAAAGCACAAGCGCTAAATATACGGATCTACTGTTTCCGTTGCCAATCGGAAAATAATGTCAAATTCACTGATTAAATTCCAGGAAAAATATTCCATTGACGAGTTCTTCACAAAGATGAAATATGTAGTACAGTCGAACAAGCTATTTGATATACAGGCAGATAACTTGCAACTACTTTAATCAATTTTGTGAGTGTTTTCAGTAGTCAACAATTCTTTTACGTCACTCTCCTACGCCATAAGCTCAAAAAGTTAAATTAGACAAACATTCAAACCCAATTTTGGCTGTGTAGCGGAAAATGAATTTATTTTGCCTCTATACCAAATAGCTTGTTTGACTGTACCTACAAACAAAGCTGAATTTTGAAGAGACAAAAAGCTTTCCTATTTAATTTTAAATATCACGCTGGAGAGACAGTCGAAAAGTTGCAAGAGATTTAATTAACTGAATTTGTCCGCATTGCTTGTGAAGTTTCACGATTGAAGACTTTTAATAAAAAGTGGGTCGGGAAAACTAAATGAGAATGATGTGGAGTATTCTTTTGGACTTAAACTGATTAATTACTAATTACATTTACCTCATTTAATTATTAGACATTTAATAGTATTTTTCAATAGATTCATTTATAAAACGACCAACCCCTGCTTCACACGGTTTTTACAAATTGACAAAAAATCGAGATTTCAATATCATAAAACTTCTGGACTAAAATCTCTACGATGAAATAGCATCAAAACCCGTTGCGTAGCTTAGAACAACTCGATCACAAAGACAGACATGACAAGCGATTTTAATTTGTAATATATATTGATAAGGAATTAGCGCGATCGACAAACCGTGATACGTCATAGCGACGAAAAGCTCGCTCGTCGTAGCGACTAATTCTACAGAAGAATTTTTTAATTACAAAATTAATCAAAATAATTTTAGTAATTAAAAAAACCGGCCAAGTGCGAGTCGGACTCGCGCACGAAGGCTTCCGTACCATTATCTATAAAAACGGCAAAAAAATCACGTTGTTGTATGGGAAATATTTATTTTATTCTGTTTTTTAGTATTTGTTGTTATAGCGGCTGTAAAAAATTCAACTGTCTAGCTATCACGGTTCACGTTCAGCCTGGTGACAGACAGACAGACACACAGACAGACAGACAGCGGAGTCTTAGTAATAGGGTCCCGATTTACCCTTTGGCTACGGAACCCTAAAAAGCTTCTGTGACAGTGCCTACGTGGTACATCGTTAATTTAAGCGATAAGATCAAACAAATCAAAATCCATCTAACTTACACAAATATTTGTAGTGAGTTGAAAAGGAATATAATTCTAATTTACGTGCATAAAGCGTACTATTTTATTTGAGCAACAATATTTGTCATTAAATTCAAATGAATTTAATGTTAAATATTGTCCAACTCGCATTTAATTTCACAAAATGTATTTGTGAAATACATTTTGTGAAATTAAATGCGAGTTGGAGTTAAATGAAGCAGTTTGATTTAATAAGATACAGATAAAAAATATATAATTAAAATCAGTTTTAATACTGAACTGGGTAATGATACAAGGTTTATTTATGTTGATTTTTAAAGGCATCGGGTTAAATACCTAATTATGCTATGTAGTTTTAGCTCGTTGAATGTTTAACGAAAGTGATAAACCATATTTTCTCAACGCAACTTACACAAGTATACAGTGATAAATGAATGATAAATGATTTTATTTCTGTAAGTAGGTTCAACACACACACATTAATCATATTTTAAAAACTAGATGAGGTTTCCAACTACTCTGAGAAGGAACACCGAAACAAATTCAGAGGTCACAATCTCTTTTTAACCGACTACAAAAAGAGGGAGGTGCCCAGTTCGTCGGAACATTTTTTTTAATGTATGATCCTCAATTTCTCGAATACGGCTGGACCGATTTGGAAAATTCTTTTTTTGTTGGAAAGGGTATGCTCTACAGGTGGTGGTCCCGTATAAATTTTAATAACTTTGTTTGGGTACTTTTTGAGTTAGATTTAATAATACTTACGTATTTTTCCCATATAGTCTACATGGATGATGTTATAATTTCTTGTCACTGTTATTTACATTGCAGTTAGTGGTATTCGAATTCGTGTGGGGTAGGAACCACAACAAAAAGTAAAAAAAAAAGTTTTGGGAGTCGGTTGTTTTTTTTAGTAAAAAAGTTTCTTTTAAAGTAGAGACATCTAAGTCAGATCACATTTTGTTGCTGACATTATCTACTTGATAGATTATAAAATTCCTCCTCTGGTACTGCTGTTCCTCATTGATTACAATAAGAAGGAGCCACAATGTAAGTACATTATTATTATCATCACTTACCCAAACATCCTGAAAGACTTGATCAGGCTGATGAAGGCTTGCTTGAACTTCCTGTTCATGAAGCAGTAGGTGATAGGATTACAACACGATGAGCAATAGGCGAGGAGCTGCAGCAAGACCACGCCTTTGGAGCCTATGTACTGGTACAGCTCGTCTGGGTAGAACAGGTAGATCTAGAAAGAAAGTTGGAGTTAGGGAAGTTAATTGATTCAGGCGTGACTTTGCGGAAATCCATTATAAAATACAATAGACTTAGATATATTTAGTAACTTATTCCGTTTAACTATTCTTCAAGAGCCATAAAAAACCGTGTAAGAAATCGACATGTGTGTCAACTCTCTCTCGATGACGATTGACCAGTCGCGAAACCAAACACGACGAGTTGCCACACCGAGCGCTGGACGCATAGTAAAGACTCTGCGTTCAGCGCTCGGGGAAGGGAGAAACACGTGTCGATTTCTTACAGGGTTCTTTCTGACTCTTGAGAAATAGATAAGCGGAATTAGTTACTAAATATATCTACGTCTATTGTATTCTATTTGGAGTTAGGGAGTTTGTTCTCAAAATTATTTATTACTATTAATTGTTAAAATATTTGGAAAAATCGTTTACGGTTGCAATATTTGTTAATTTATCTGTCATTGCTTTATTTTTTAATACTTTGTACCTTTTAGAAAAGTAATTTTATTCCAGGTACATCGTCTTCACATAATAATTAAATTAATAAAAACAAAATATTGTAAAACTGCCGGGCGAGGCCGGGTCAGGAAGAGATGGCGAGACGATCTAGATGCGTACCGTAAGGGTTGGATCGAGGTGGCCCTGGAAAATCATGTTTGGAAAGATTTGGGGCCGGCCTTTACTCAGCAGTGGGACAGTGTAGGCTAACATAAAAAAATGTAAAACATTATAAAGGAGTAGGATAACAAAGGAGTTTATTGCCAAATCCCGCATTTGGAATAATCAATACCTTTTGGAAGGCGAACTACATAGTGTCAATTCAATTCTCTTGTAAATGTTGACGTTCAAAAGTGCATCTTATTGGCCTACTTGAAATAAGGGATTTGAGAAATGTTTCATGTTTCGTACCAAACAGTACTCCATGAACATTTTTCTGAAAGTCGGCGGTCTCATCAAGCATTAGACAAAAATTGTCAAACTTTTATAATTTCTTGTTTTAAATATGAGACTTTTGGCTAATTTGTACCTATAGTGAATGTCACTCTTTATTTTGTATTGTGCGTGTAGTTTGTGCAGAATAAACAATTTTTCTTTCTTCGTTTTCTTTCAAACATTGTTCATCATAACTTTAACTTACTTTAGTATCAATGGCAATTATTATCAAGACCTGCGGCAGCGGGGTAGACAAAATAAAAAAACAAAAGACTGATGCGGCCCTGGTATAATTAGGTCCTTCCCTCATTGGTCCTAGGGAAAAAACGTGCGAACTTCTCAACTTTACGAAACATTACAATAATACCAGTCTACACTATTATTATAAAGAAAAAAGATTTGTATTTTTGTTTATAATGAATAAACTCAAAAACTACAGGACCGATTTTAAAAATTCTTTCATCAGTAGGTATATTATTTGTAAGTAAAATCATAACTAATATTATAAATGCGAAAGTGAGTTTGTTTGTTTGTTACGCTTTCGCTACTAAACATTTGAACGGATTTGGCACAGGAGTAGACCATGACGCGGGTAAAACCACGTGGCGCAGCTAGTAAGCTATAATTTATAAAGATACTAGCTTCCACCCGAGACTTCGCCCGTGTGGTATATCGATAAAAAGTACCCTATGTCCTTCCCCAGGATGCCATCTATCCTTGCAAAATGTTGTCGAAATCTGTTCAGTGGTTTATTTAGAACATGCGCCACATAATTTTATTTCTGCATTGATAAACGAGTGAAGACCTAAAAATACAATTCCTGTTAGCAAAACAAATCTCACAGATTTGTTTTTGAACAAACAACGATACTGGAGAAATTCCTATTTTTGTAGGACAGCACGTTGTTGTTGTTCTGTTTACAAATAAAATAAAATCCCAGCGCACTTTTTACAAAAAAAAAAACAGGTCAGGTGCTTTTCAATTTTCGTTTTTGGCCACCGACTTCCGAAATTAAAGTTATTTTTCACTTATTTTTGGAGCTCGTGGCTAAGTAATAACAGCCGCTCGGGGTGGATCCATCAGGTTAAGCTACGCTTGCCGGGGTTTGTCCGTGGATGGGTGACCATTTTCACATATCGAGACTCCTCCGTGCCTTGGAAAGCACGTTGGTCCCGGCTGTCATTTGTGGATCTTTGACAGTCGTTACGAGTCGTCAGAAGCCCGAAAGTCTGACAACCAGTCTAACCAAGGGGTATCGTATTACCCAGTTACGGGGTTGTGGAGGTCAGATAGGCTATCGCTCCATGAGAAATACTGATATTCAGCTGCATCCGGTTAGACTGGAAGCCAACCCCAACATAGTTGGGAAAAAGTCTAGACAGTTTGATTGATTGAGTTTTTTTTGGAAGGCGGTTGTCTTTTTGGATTATTCGGTTTAGGACAGATTCTCGTTTGGGCAGATTCTTGTTACGGCAGATTCTTTTTTGGCAGATTCTTGATAAGATAGATATTTTACAGTCATCTACAGAAGTATTATGTAAGGATTAGGTATATACAAAAGTGTGTATTGATTGGTAAACTATTTTTTTTTTAGTTTTCACTTTTTCGTTGCGGTACCTACCCCACACAAATTCGAATACCACTACCTGCTATGTAATAAAACATCGTCTACATAAACTAAGTGGGAAAAATACGTAATATTGAAGCTAACTCAAAAACTATGCAAGCAATAGTTAATAGAATTTTTATGGGACCACCTCTGAAACAAGACCTACCAAACAAAAATCATCAAAATCGATTCATAATTGGCGGAGTAACAAAAATCCAAAAAAAAACAGACGAATTGAGAACCTCCTCCTTTTTGAAGAAGTCGGTTAATTTTTTTTACGGTTTTTTATGCCATGTACTAGGACAAAATGAGGAGGTATTTATCCTCGTGATGAGAGCCTCGGGAAAGGTCGTGTGACACTCATTGTCAAGCAAAGATAACAGGTAATCCGCAGAATTTTGAAGTTTTGTACCCAGTGTCGAAATATTGTAGGATTTGTAAAGTGGTGAATTGAGATAAAAGGTACATTTATTTAGATGGTATTTTGAGAAAATAAAACCTTACTGATAGTGTTATTTTTGCTAAATGATTCACATTAAATGTATCCTTACAATATTATAAAAACAAAGTCCTTTTCATGCTGTTTTCACCAATGGATAGACTGGGTCTTGAGGAAGGTTCTAGTATATAATTTGCCAAGACATCCACGCGGGCGAAGCCGCGGGAATCAGCACAAGTGGTCACTGGTCATACATGGGCCTTGTAGTTAACATAAATACCACGTGCCGCTACAATGGCGACATTAATTTAACACACGTATACGTTTTCGCGTATTCGTTTTATGAAAATATTTGAATTTCATTAAACGTTATTATTTATTGATTTATTTTCAATTTTCTAAATTACCATCCTGGGGCAACCTGTACTTAAAGAACTGTAGCGAAGAGGTTATTTGCCGGGGTCGCGGATCATAAGGTAGGCGAATAGAGGAAAGCCGCGCAATTTCTTAGAAGTTATGCCGACAACAAAGCATAGTACCGAAAAACCGAAAGAACGTAAGCCAGCTGGTAGGTAGCTTCATGAGTGAATCTTTTACACAGAGTGATCTCAATTTTGGTTATGTTTTTGTTATTTAGGTTGTTTGAAAATTAAAATTTTTCCATTTTCGAATTATTTTATTTTATTATAACTTTTATGTTTACTGGCCACTAGCCCTACCCGTGTGTTAAATTAATGTCGCCATTGTAGCGGCACGTTGTATATTACATACCTCTGTCCACTGCTTTTTGGGATTCAAGTGCGGCGTTATTTTGTTCTCAAAACTCAAAAATGATTAAGAGAGACTCAAAAAAACTCAAAAATAAAGTAAAAGTATAAGTGTAAGTATAAGTTGTTGACCTCGCTAAATGTTTTAGAAAAAGTTTTTATATCAAAGTTTAAATCCACCCTCCAATTGAGAAGAAAAAGTTTTCCTTCAATCCTGTAACAGCCGGGCAATTTAAATAGACTGTTTTCGAGTCTTGAATGCTTCAGACAAACTTATAAGTAGTTAAGGGTCAGAGTTTCCGATTTTACTTAAGAATACAGAGGAGAATGATTTCTATTCAAATTTATTTAAGTGCCAGTTTATAGTGGTACACTTCACCAACACCCTTGACTTTTAAACAATGGAAAAAGTCGTGAATTAAAGGTCGTGACTTCAGCAATGATAAAATCAGGTCGTTTATGATAATGTTTTGTTATTAATTAAAGCGTTAATTTGCTATTGGCGTGATTCCCAAACTGGAATAATTTTATTCACGTTGGTGCAGACGAGAGTAATCAAAATAATTTGTTTTGCAAATAGTGAGTCATGAGATTGTTGAATTACATACAACATTGTGGTAAGCGCTAATAAAGATTATTACCAAGAACTCAAAGATTTATATCGTAAATTTAAAAAAAATATGGCCGAATTTCTGTTGTTATTTGACACCGCTGGCTCCACCTCTGACACACAATGATGCAAAGACTTGACTTGATTGTCAGTTAAAAATCCATCTGCCTAGCCTTTTCCCAACTACTATCGGCTTCCTGTCTAACCGGATGCAGCTGAATACCAGTATTTTACATGGAGCAACTGCCTTGCTGACCTCCACGAACCAGTTCGTAAGACTGGTTGTCAGACTTTCGGGCTTCTGACGACCCGTAATGACTGTCAAAGGTTGACGATGGACAGCCGGTCGATTGTACCACTATTATTGTGTTAGCTCACTCTTCTTAGTATAGACATTTTTTCGCGCGACTTAGTTCGGTGAAGGCAAACTAACGATGGCTTTACTTATTTGGAGGACTGAAAACTACTTCGACGCTTTACACTAAGCGTGGCGTAATTCTATACCGGAAGTATCAATTAACGTAAGGGACATTTTGGTGAAAATGAGTTATATATATCATTGGATTCAGAATTTCCAGCTCTATCGATTGGTATTATTAAAATATCTCTATCGTTGAAAAAATGTCCCTTACAGTACAAATTTTTGGACTGCGTAAAACGATTTATGAAAAAAAAAATGATGTAAGGGACATTAAGATTTTTTATTCTTAGAAAAATAAAGTAAGTCACCTCAAATCAGTCAATTTAACTAACATGTTCCTTACTTCGTACATTGCATCGCTTACATCGCTCTAATTAGTATTGTAATCAGCGCAACAATATTAATTATTTTTCTTATATTATATTATTATTCATAATTATCATTTTTATTATTCATTCATCTTTCACACATTCGAGGAGGAGCTCGTGGCTATGTAATAACAGCCGCTCGGGTCGATCCATCAGGTTAAGCTGCGCTTGCCGGGGTTGGTCCGTGGATGGGTGACCATTTTCACATATCGAGACTCCTCCGTGCCTCGGAAAGCACGTTAAGCCGTTGGTACCGGCTGTCATTTGTGGATCTTTGACAGTCGTTACAAGTCGTCAGAAGCCCGAAAGTCTGACAACCAGTCTAACCAAGGGGTATCGTAGTACCTAGTTACTGGGTTGTGGAGGTCAGATAGGCAGTCGCTCCATGTAAAATACTGGTATTCAGCTGCATCCGGTTAGACTGGAAGCCGACCCCAACATAGTTGGGAAAAGGTTAGGCAGATTTGATCTTTCACACATTCATCCACCTCTTATTCGATCTTCTTCCCTTACGCGCCCTTATTCGCCCCTTCTATTCGTCATTTCAACTTTCACTGCTATCATACTAATCATCTTTCACACAATTCATATTCAATTTATTCATCCAGTCTTTCATTACCAGTACATTGATTCAATTAGGTACCATAAATAAGACTGTTAAAATATTAACAATTGTTTATTTTTGTATCTATCCCTAAAGGAGAATGGGCCTTACTATATGAGTTGCGTCCCAACCCTTGTAACAATTTGCGACAAGTATAAAAATCTTCATTTAGTCTTTTTTTATGATTAACTAGCTACCCGCCCCGGCTTTGCACGGGTAGCAATAAGTACTTATCTACGGCGCACCTACCCTGCCTACCTACCCTACCTACCTACCCTGCCTACCTACCCTACCTACCTACCCTACCTACCTACCCTACCTACCTACCCTGCCTACCCCACCTACCTACCCTACCCTGCCTACCCTACCTACCTACCCTACCTACCTACCCTACCTACCTACTCTACCTACCTACCCTGCCTACCTACCCTACCTACCTACCCTACCTACCTACCCTACCTACCTACCCTACCTACCTACCCTACCTACCTACCTACCCTACCTACTCTAACTACCTACCTACCCTACCTAATCTACCTACCTACCAACCCTAAGTAAAAAAAGTCTCCTACTTTTTGTTTGTGCCTTTCATCCAAATCTTATTAGTGGGACAATAGTAATGATTGTAGTATTATCTTGAATTCATGCAAGCCTAGTACTTTTTGTTAGGTTTTGATTGAAGTTTTAAGAAACCAATATTTTGTTATACCACGTTTTATGTCACGTCTCACGGGAACGTATCCTATGTCCTTCTCCTGGTTCTAAGTTACCTCCCCACCAATTTTCAGCCAAATCAGTTCAGCCCTTCTTGAGTTATAAGTGGAGTAACTAACACGACTTTCTTTTATATATATAGATAATCCAAGTTTTTATTACAATTGCGTGCAGGTCAAAACTTATGGGAAGGTTATGGGCTTCAAGTAAAAAAAGGTTTTTTGTATTAAATAATGCTTTAATCATTTTTATGGTACTATTTAACTCATACTATGGCAGCTAAGTCAAAAGCGAGGGCGAACATGGTGTTATTGAACATTCAAAAATTAAGTTAGGTTAGGTTAGCTTCAACAGTGATGGAACTTATGCCATGTGAAAGCTTTTGGGGTATTATTTAATTCATACTATGGCAGTTAAGTCAAATCAGGAGCGAGCATGGAGTTTTTAAACATTTAAAAAATATATTGGCAGTAGGTTAGGTTACGTTCAACAGTGATGAAACTTATGCCATGTGAAAGCTTTTGGGGTATTATTTAATTCATACTATGGCAGCTAAGTTGAAATCGAGCGCGAACATGGTGTTTTTGAACATTTAAAAAATATATTGGCAGTAGGTTAGGTTAGGTTAGATTAGTTTCAACAGTGATGTAACTTATGCTGAGTGAAACCTTTTAGGGTATTATTTAATTCATACTATGGCAGCTAAGTCGAAATCGAGCGCGAACATAGTGTTTTTGAACATTCAAAAATATATTGCAGTAGGTTAGGTTAGGTTCAATAGTGATGTCAAAGTCAAATCATTTATTTCAAATAGGCACATTAAAGGCACTTTTGAACGTCAAAAAAAACTAAGAAATAGAACTGATTCTAGTTGCCCCTTCCAAAAGGTAGTTTTCGTATGGAGAAGAATGGGCAAGAAACTCCAATGTTACTCTTTAAAAAAAATGGTTTACAATATTTTGTGTACATCAATTATAATTACATGTGAGTACGATGCACCTAGAATACGATTACTGTACCACAATTTGTAAAAAGAATTAAAAATGGAGCAATGACAAATAAATTGAATAATAAAATTATGTGATAGATACATGGTGCTCACATATTTACAAACATTGTAAAAGTAGGTATACAATATCACAATATTCCTAACATTTTTACATTACAAATAATACTAATAAGACAGTGTGTGAGTTTAAGTCTTAGTAATCACACAACAGATGAAACTTATGCCATGTGAAAGCTTTTGGGGCTATTATTTAATTTATACTAGGGCATTCTCCTTTAGGGATAGATTCAAAAATAAAACAATTGTTAATATTTTAACAGTCTTATTTAAGGTACCTAATTGAATCAATGTACTGGTAATGAAAGACTGGATGAATAAATGGAATATGAATTGTGTGAAAGATGATTAGTATGATAGCAGTGAAAGTTGAAATGACGAATAGAAGGGGCGAATAAGGGCGCGTAAGGGAAGAAGATCGAATAAGAGGTGGATGAATGTGTGAAAGATGAATGAATAATAAAATGATAATTATGATTAATAATATCAGAAAAATAATTATTATTATTGTGCTGTTACAATACTAATTAGAGCGATGCTACACTGCTCCGTTGAGTTGCGTTGCGTCCGTCGTATTTCAATGACGCTCGTTTCTAAAAGACATGACGATTTCATGTATTTAAAAATCATGCAAGCGTCATTGAAATGCGACAACGCAATTTTCTATTTGGTAATTTGTCTAATCTTATTCATTATCAGTCATCTTCATCGTCGTCAGTTTCGTTGAGAGTATCTTTAACGGGTATAATTAATGTAAGTCGGTATTTTAGCAAAAATCTTTAAACAAATAAAGTAAAGCAAATACGAATTATTACAGTAAGGAGCATATAATAAAGATAGTTTTGTGACAAAATAATGTAAGGGACTAATTCTTTAAAAACTCATATCCTGAATTAAAGTAAGGAACATAAAATTAAATTTAAATTGTTTAAAACATGACTTACTTTATTTTTCTGAGAATAAAAAATGTTAATGTCCGTTAAATAATTTTTTTGTCATAAATATTCGCAGTCCAAAAATTTGTACTGTAAGGGATTTTTTTTCGATAGAGATATTTAAAAAATACCAATAGATAGAACTGGAAATTCTGAATCCAATGATATATATAACTCATTTTCGCCAAAATGTCCCTTACGTTAATTGATACTTCCGGTATCGGTATGTCTAATGACATTTCAACTTAGCTACCATTAAAGAAAGAAAGAAATAAAAAAGGCTTCCTTGAAATGGATAAAATGCATTAATGACATAACCTGTGACCTTTATACCGTCGTTCAAACACTCGAGGGGAATAACCATTCAAATACCAACGATCACTGACATTTTAACTGCTCATGTCCAAAGTTATGAGCCAATTCTTCAAAATGGCAATTTGGGGTTGCAAAAGGCGAAGGTTTTACAGAGAGCTCAAATATAAATACATGCAACCGGTCGTTTAGTATTTGTTTTAATAGGAGGTATTTAGATAACAGCAAAACTAACCGTAACATAGTTAAGGGTAAAAAATCTAACCAAAAAACAACTTTGGATCGTAAATAATTAAATTACTCATTAGTCTAGTCCACTAATTAGTACAGGTACTTTAGTAAATAAAATAATAGTACATTGTGATACGAGTGTGCTCTTTTGGCTATTACAATCGAGGCGGTATTATTAGCGCGAGCCGCAGGCGAGCGCGATAAGGTAGCCGAGAGTGTAATAATCAAAGCACACGCGTTTCATACGACGTTTTTCAACACACTTGCGAGGAAAAAGCAGACTTGTTGTAAGAACTTATGCTACAATAATGTACCTATAGAGATGATAAATTTATAAAGTTTAACTGACCTTTGTTGCCAGGTACTCACTATCCGGAGTTTCTTTTAAAAACTTATATGTCGGTTCGTTAGAATACTTTAATAATTAACCACACAACGAAAACGATAATAACTATTTATGGAAAATGGTGCGCTGGTTTTATTTTTCCATAGGTGTAAATAAAGGCACTGGCAAAACCGTTAGACAGCCTATACAAAAAAATACGATTAGAAAAAGAAAATAAATACAAAAATAAACTATAACTAAACGTACCAGCGGAGTCAAATCTATTTATTATTATTTACGCTCTTCTCCCCAACGAGAAATCGTCATTTTTTCAATAATTATTTTAACCGCACAACAAAAAAGTTAGTTAATTGATACAGGCGTGACTTTGCGGAAATCCATTATAAAAATACAATAGACTAAAATATTTAGTAACCTATTCCGCTTGACTATTCTTCAAGAGTCATAAAAAACCCTGTAAGAAATCGCCACGTGTTTCAACTCTCAACGAGGCATCCTCAGGATGACGATTGACCAAGTGCAAACCAGAACGCGACGTGTTACCACACCGAGCGCTGGACGCAAGTTTTTTAATGACTCTTGAAGAATAGTCAAGCGGAATAGGTTACTAAATATATCTACGTCTATTGTATTTTAACAAAAAAATTAACAAATATTTATGGAAAATGGCGGCTGGTGTTGTTTTTTCCGCTAGCGATGCGCGCGCGGATGTAAATAAAGGCACTGGTAATACCGCTGAACAGCCTATATAAAAATATAATAATATATAATACGGAAATGGGGTTAGGGTAGTGAACAATATAGACTAAAATTGCCACATTATTTAATAGTACAGATAGAGATTTATTCCACGCGAACGCGGTGGCACACAGGCAGGTGAGCGCAGTTCGTCGGGGCGGGGCAAGTGGCCTGCGCGCGTGCCACCCGCTGTCTTACCGGAAAAAAGCGCAAGTCTCTGCTCGGGTGTAAATAGAGAATGCTCATTTATTAGTACAACCCGTGCGCATTAATATGGCACCTGGTTCAATGACGTTTATAACTCCTCCCGCTACCCCGCACGGAGACGGCGCGGCGCGGCGCGTGTAGCGGCGGGAGTATTGAGTTCCGAGCCAGGCGTGCAAGTTAATGCGCAATGGTTGAAGGATAGTTTATACTAATTCAATGTATGGTATCCCTCAGACGTTAAGGTATGCATGGGATTTTATTCACCATAACTAAACGCCACTGGTTTGCTTCTGGTTCATTAAAAAAAAAAAAAAAAACTTGCTTTTGAGCGCTTGTCTTTGGTAAAAAGCTTCACCAAAAACAATTTCGATTGGAAACAATTCCATGCTGCCATGATAATACTTAGTAATTCCATACTGCCATGTCATTACTCCGACTAGTAAATATTAATCTGTGGCGCACATTACCGCAATAGTGCGGTAATATAAAGTAAAAAACACGCTTCCACTGCATTATGAACCTACAAGCGGTTCAATAAGAGCAACTTTACGAGCAAGTGTGTTGAAAAAACATTTGTGGTAAGCAGAGCTCTAAAAAGGATCACGTACGGATCAGAATTTCAGTTAAACACACATAATTAACTCTGGAAACTCCGAGGTAAATAAATGGAGATACTTTTATAAATTGTCCGCTCGGGAGGACCTCGTGGCTAAGTAATAACAGCCGCACGGGTCAATCCATGAGGTTAAGCTACGCTTGCCGTGGTTGGTCCGTGGATGGGATATCTTTACATATCGAGACTTCTCCGTGCTTCGGAAAGCACGTTAAGCCTTTGGTCCCGGCTGTCATTCGTGGATCTTTGACATTCGTTACGGGTCGTCAGAAGCCCGAAAGCCTGACAACCAGTCTTACCAAGGGGTATCGTATTACCCAGTTACTGGGTTGTGGAGGTCAGATAGGCAGTCGCTCCATGTAAAATACTGGTCTTCCGTTGAATCTGGTTGGACTGGAAGCCGACCCCAACATTGTTAGGAAAATGCAAAAGAAATAATTATAAAAGTCATCATCTGCCTAATGATGACTTTTATAATTATTACCTACTTTGTATTGAAATGAAAATGAAATGAAATGAATTTATTACAATTATAATTAATATTCCTAGATTTGGCGTGTGTTTATACATTATCTTTAAAAGAGACCGTGACTTCTGAGTTTTTTCAATCTTTCTTCTCAGAGGAATCACCGAACTCATATAATTTTAAAACATTTATTTTTGACTAGTAAAAGGTATTTTTTAAACCAATTTACAGAAATAAATTTCATTATTTATCTTTTTATTTATCTTTTTGTTTGCCTGTCCCTTCTGTCTCTTTTTTCTTAATCTCTCTATTGTGTGCGATTTCTGTCCATTCTGGCCAGAAATCGCGAGATTTGGAAGGAAAAAGGGGAGGCCTTGCCCAGCAGTACGACCATAGACATACAGGCTAATAAAAAAAAACAAAAGTTTTTGTTATGGTTATGATGGTACCGCTAAGCTGGCCGAGTCGGAGGGAGTTCTCTATGGGGTTTTGCCCTCGCGTTGGCGAATGTTTATATATTTTTTTTTTTTCAATCAACTTTGGATCATACAATTGAAACTAAGTTACAAATTATCAATCAAATTACATTAATAAATTAAATGAATTATAATTATATTAAAATAATAATTATCTAACATTGGTCAGTGAGAGTAGTGGTGGCCCAGTGGTAACGGCCGCGACTTACGAGTTGTAGGTCGTAGGTTCGAACCCTGCCAGGCGCTTTACTTTGTGTAAATAATTTAATCACCACTGCTCTCAAAACGGTGAAGGAAAACATCGTAAGGAAACCGGCATGTCCTAGAACCAAAAATTCGAAGACATGTGACATCTACCAACCCGCACTGGGCCCGCGTGGTGGATTACGGCCCACTCCCTCTCACAGAGAGGAGGCCTGTGTCCCAGCAGTGGGAACATTATAGGCTGATTATGATGATTAGTCAGTCCGTGAACCATACAGCAGTGGTTCACGTTCTACGTACATATATTGTGGTACCCATCAGCAACTTTCCTAATGATCTGGAGCTATAGTATGCATCCTCTTTGGGACGATAATAACATTTTTATGGGACTTTAAAAAACATTTATCGAGGACAGTTCTGATTTTACTGGCTAGGTATGATTTTTTTTTGTATACTTATGTAGATAGTTATGACTTTCAATATGATAATGGTAGTACTCTTATTGAAAATGAGGTATTTTGGCCTCACACATGTAAACACACAAGAAGAAAGGAACAGAAACCACCGTACAAAGGTAATGCTTCTTCCTAAAGAAATCTCTTCCAACACAGAAATAGAAAAGTAGATAAAAAGACATGTAGACAACGTTAGAGTAGAAGAGAAAAAAAAACATAAATAAAAAAAACAATTCATAAATTTAAATATAAACATACTATATGAAATATGATGATGATAAATTTCTATTGAAAAAATTGCTGCAGCATAGTTAGCTATGTCCTTCAATAGAAATTAACTACTTTCCATCGTTTGAAAACCTAGAGTCCTAGAATTTCTTGCTGAAGCTGGCAATTATTTCAAGTGCAATGGAGTGTAATTAATCCATTAACAGTACCTACCATAACTATTTATTATTAACCCTTATTAGTTTGAAGTAGGTAATACACAAAGGTGAACCGTGAAGCCGTTCCTGGTATAGCATTAACTACTTAATTGCTACAGAGTGGCGAATTGACGATAGACAAATGTACGTTAGTGTAAATTAATAGATTGTACCTGACTGCTCAGGGGCAGGAAAAAAAAACCAATTATGTTCAAAATTAATTTACTTACGTACTTACATTACATTCAGGCTAACATACACGACAGGCAGACATACGAGTGATTCTATAAAGGGTTCCGTTTCTATATTCAGACGTACGGAAGCCTAAAATCGGCTAGAAACTGCAGCCAACCGAAGTAAGTAAGAAAAATTGTTTTTGCTTTTTTTTAAACCTACTTCACTAGAATAAAGACTCCTCTCTTTTATTATTTTCCAAGAAAATACTGCAAGCCGAACTTTGTTCTAACCGCACTGTCCATCAAGTGAATCTCAGCAAAGTTCCAATTATATAAACAAAGATCTCACAAGTACTACTTGTTTCGTAGTTTGTTCAAAGTTAGATTTACTTAAAATTTAGTTATCTTAGAAATAACTTCGGTCAGAACTTCCGTCTACAAGCTAGTGCAGGAGTAAAAGGTGCCGAAGCACTTGTACACCGAACTAAACTATCACTAAAATTCCCTACTTTTGGCTATAGAATCTTGAAGCGGCAGCCTCAACGTGTTTTTAATGGAATTTTTCAGTTTTTGTAAGGAAAAAAGGAAAAAAAAAATTACCAACATGTTGAGTATTAGGGTTTTAAAAGGGGGTCGAAATTTTCATTATTTTTGCGATAGGACACACCGTTTTCGAGATATAAGCAAAAGAAAATAAAAAATAGATACAGTTTATTTGATTTGATTCGAGTTCTGTTTTGTAACTGAAGTCGAGGTGTTGGTTTGTATTTTAGCTCATGACATCTAATTTCATTCCACACATTTTTAATCGCGATTAAAAATAGTCAGATTTAGTTAGAGAATTTTAGATACAGAACAAAATTTTAGGTTAAAACGTCAAATTCAGAATAGCATTTTCACTAAATTAAAACTCAGTGCAATCTTAGTGCTGTCAAACTAAAATATAGTTAAGTTGTGTCACTATAGTCTATTTCAGAATGGGAAATCGTTGTTTGACAGGAATAAACAAAATTTTAGTGTTGTTTAGTTTAGAGAATTTGTGACAAGAGAATCGGCACCATTGTCACGGGATCGTGGCTTACGCGGGTGAAACCGCGGGGCGCAGCTAGTTTATAAATTTATAGATGATGTATAGATATCTGTGATACTTTTATTTTGATATTTGTGTTTTGTGTTTCATGAACTGTGTCCAAATAAACGTTATTCTTTCTTTCTTTCTTTATGTAAATACTAGCTGCGCCCCGCGGTTTTACCCGTGTAAGTCTCGATACCGTGGGAATATCGGGATAAAAAGTATCCTAATGTGTTAATCCAGGTTATAAACTATCTGTTTGCCAAATTTCATCTAAATCCATTAAGCTGTTTTAACGTGAAAGAGTAACAAACATCCATCCATCCATCCATACTTACAAACGTTTATAATATTAGTTAGAATAGGATTGTGCATGTCTGTTACTGACGTAAATAATTATTAGTCCGCTGAAGTGTTACATGTCCATGTTTATGTTTCTGTTGTGGTGCCATTAAAAACCACTCAGTGTAAAATCAATTCAACATTGTTTACAAACTTAGTCAGTTTTAATGCACACACTTTAAACATAGTTAAAAAGACAAAGCAAGAGATTGAAAAAAAACTTCGCCGGTATATTGCGTTGCACGAACTTTTGCACATTTCTCCATAAATAACAAAAATTAATAAAACAACTGTTTTTGTTTTATTTATTTATTTAATTAAAAGTTTTTGCACTGAATGGAAAGTTGTCTTAGCGATCTATCATCATCTAAACGCACATCGCCAAAGAAAAGAATTTTAGTTACAACTTTTCAGTTATGAACAAGTTATGTGGTTGGAAGATTGTTGTAGCGGTAATAATTTCGAGAGATCGCCAGACGGTAAGGTTCGTTTGTGATGCTGTATTTTTTCTTCGATGTTAACGTTAGGGCGCGTATACATGGGCACGCCACAATTGCGGCGATAAGTCCCCTCTTTGAGGAGTGGCTGGAGAGGCGCCACGGCGTCCTCACCTTCCGCCTGACGCAGGTCCTCACCGGACGTAGCAGCTTCGGGAGGTACCTGTGCAGGATTAGGCGGGAGGAAACGCCCGGGTGTCACCACTGTGCGGATCGTCCGGAGGACACGGTGGAGCATACGGTGGAGGTGTGCCCTGCTTGGGCGGAGCACCGCCGTGTCCTCGTGGAGGCGATTGGCGGCACTGACCTCTCGCGTCCGGCCCTGGTCCAGGCCATGGTTCGGAGCGAGAGGGCATGGGAGGCGGTCACCTCCTTCTGCGAAGCAGTGATGCTCGCGAAGGAGGAGGCGGAACGCGTGAGGGAGAGGCAAAGCTTGCGCCCTCACGCCCCTAACCGCCGCCGCTGGAGACCCTGGGCGACGGGAATCCCAGGTGGATTCCCGGCCACCATAGGCGCGGGCTTGCGGACGGCGAGCAATGGCTAGCTCGCCGTCCGATAAGGACCAGGCTCTGGTCAATGGCGCGTCGTGTTCCACGCGCGCCTCAAAGAGATGTCAGCACACCTGACGGGGTCCGTTAGGACCGATGCCTGCCAGGGTTGCGGAATAGTCCGATAGGGATACCGGGACCCTGGCAACAGGCAACTGAAGGAACACGGGTGGGTTTTAGTCAGTAAGAGTCTGACACGCCCTTCCGCTCCGCCCAGAGCGGGAGAAGTCATATGATGATTTCCCACCCAAAAAAAAAAAAAAAGGGCGCGTATACATAGAACGATCCGATTTTACAGGATCCTTTTTGACTGATCCGTCGCTACTGGAGGTAATATTTCCACAGCATTTACAGGACCCATTTTAACGGATCGGTCGCTACTGGAGGTAATATTGACACAGCATTTACAGGACCCATTTTAACGGATCGGTCGCTACTGGAGGTAATATTGACACAGCATTTACAGGACCCATTTTAACGGATCGGTCGCTACTGGAGGTAATATTGACACAGCATTTACAGGACCCATTTTAACGGATCGGTCGCTACTGGAGGTAATATTTCCACAGCATTTACAGGACCCATTTTAACGGATCGGTCGCTACTGGAGGTAATATTGACACAGCATTTACGGGACCCATTTTAACGGATCGGTCGCTACTGGAGGTAATATTGACACAGCATTTACAGGACCCATTTTAACGGATCGGTCGCTACTGGAGGTAATATTGACACAGCATTTACAGGATCCATTTTAACAGATCCGACGCTAATGGACTTTCTTTCTTCAGTGTATCGCCTACTTTCTACCAGGATGGACGTTGGCGTGTTGTATTGGTACTATCGTCGTCTGCGTCGGTGGAAGCCCCGGCGTTATTGGATACAACCATTTTTAAGGTAATGATTTTGTCGAGAGAGAGCTCTTGTGCGTTAACTTCAAGAAGACGAATCTAATTTTTTTACTTATTTCTGAATGACGACGTCTACGCACCCCCGTGCCAAGACTCGCGTGGTTTCGATTCGATAAAACGGATCAGTATTTCCGTTGTGTGTGGGAATTTTTACTGTGCCCGGAATACTGTCATGTGTGTGAACTGGCTCACACAACTACATACGCTAATAACATATATGTCGGCGTGAGCAAATTACACCGTAAAACGGAACGCAACATTCAGTGACATCATCGCTCCACTCAGTGGATCAGGCGTGTTGTGGAAGGGACGAGCCTTTATAACATGGCGTACCAGAGCGAAGCGCCATTCTAAGTCTAGCGAGCGCCCCGTCCACAACCAAATTGTGACACGGATCACGCCTGATCCATATCAGAATAGTTTAATATTAATCATTATTATTTATAGTCATTTGTTTTTTTCAATTAAATTCATTTAACGATCATTTTGATTTTATTTCAAACAATGGCAAATAATAACCATCAAGACCACGTGGACCCTGTAAGAAGTAGGTCTTCTTCACCAATACTTCAGTCTGGCCACCCTCGCGCCGAAATCAGAAGTGAGATGGGCCGAGGTTTACCTTCGGTTCCATCCGCCCTTAACAATGGAGGAACAGAAGGCTCTAGCTCAAACCAGATGCTGTCAACCTTGGCTGGTATTCTGGAAAGCCTGTCACGACAGCAGCAAGCTAGTATGCAATCCAATCATGAGCTTCTTGCGGGAATAATAAATAAAACTGTGGCTCCGACGCAACGACCAAGGTTAAGCGATATCTATATCGCACCTTACAACCCAGATGGTGATATTCCGATTCGAGACTGGTGTGAGCACGTTGATCAGGCCAAATCGCACTGGGGGTTGGCTGATTATGAAATTTGCAACAAGATAGCTAACCTATTGCAAGGTCGAGTCAAGGCTATTGGTGATGCTTGGTTAATAAAGTCACCTGTTTGGAGCAAGATGCGAGAAGCGCTGATACAAACGTTCGAACCTGAAGCACGTTACTCCAATGACATACTTAAGTTACGCAATTTCAGATTTGATGTATCAAATCCAGCAGAATCAATAACCAACGCCTGGCACATTTGGAAACGTGTTATAAACGGCAATAAGGATACTGACGCCGTGGAAGCTATTATTGGCTGCGTGGATAATGAGAATCTCCGCTTGCGATTAATATCTAGTAAGTGCACAACTGTCCCTGAATTGATTTCTGTTGCAGCTACAATCAGGCCACGAGAAACACGTCAGGACGAACCACCAGCCAAGCGGCTCAAGCTTAAGACTCGGGACGAATCCATAGTATGCTTTAAGTGTGGCAAGACTGGGCATTATCAAATAGCTTGCCGCAAAACAAATGACAAAGCAAACGACCCAAAGCCACTACTGAGCGAAAGTACTAGTCGAGAGTCTGCAAATCGAACGGAACGTCCAAAGCCCAAATGCAATTATTGTAGCAAAATTGGTCATGTCGAAGAAAAATGTTTTAAGAAGATGAGCGATGAAGCTAAAAAAGTGAATCTAGCACAAGAATACGACGAAATACTCACTCCTATGATCATTGGTATTGGTACCCATCAATTTACTGCATTATATGACAGTGGGGCTGCTCGTTCCCTGATGAGACAGTCGGTAAGCTGTTCTTTACCAGGTAAACGCGAAGATTGTTCTCTGATGTTGAAGGGCATTGGAAGCAAAAGTGTACCAATTTTATCCTACCAACAAATCAACACGACTTGCAGTTGCAACATAAACAATGTTTTCGTTGAAATTACGTTCCACATTGTGGAAGATCACGAAACTCCCTGCGATGTTATGATTGGAGCCGAAATTGTAAAGGGCACTGGCTTAAATGTTCTCGTTACTGAGCGAAGCGCTACAGTAGTAAGGAACTCGTTCATTTCTACAATCCAAATTACAGAGAACATTTTGAACGACGAGGAAATAAGTGAGTTAAGACAATTATTATTAAAATATAATGCTTCTTTTACCACCGGAATTCCTAAAACTAAAGTAACAACTGGAAGTATGGACATTCAACTAAAGGATCGATCAAAAATAGTATCAAGAAGGCCCTACAGGATGGCACCCATTGAGAGACAAAAAGTAAATGCCTTTATAGATGACTTGATTTTCAACGGGATCGTTCGAGAAAGTACTTCGGATTTTGCGAGCCCCGTTATATTGGTTAAGAAGAAAAATGGCGAAGACAGAATGTGTACTGATTATCGAGAACTGAACAAAAATACTATTTCCATAAAATTTCCACTACCAATTATTTCAGACCAAATTGATAGACTATCAGGAGCTGCTTATTTCATTAGCCTTGATATGGCCCAGGGGTTCTACCAAATTCCCGTTAATGAGGCCTCAATATCAAAAACGGCTTTTATAGCACCTGATGGCCTATATGAATATGTAAGAATGCCGTTTGGATTAATGAATGCACCGGCAGTATTTCAGCGCGCTATAATGACAGCATTACGACCTTTGCTCGAAGACATTCTTATATATATGGATGACGTCCTTATTAAATGTGAAAGATTTTCAGAAGGATTACGGTTACTGGATAAGGTTTTAGACGCCTTGACCAAAGCAGGGTTTACAGTGAATGCCAAGAAGTGTTCTTTCTTCAAAACATCAATTGAGTACCTCGGAAATCTGATCTCGAATGGCACTGTTCGTCCAAGTCCAAGAAAGGTGGAAGCTCTTGAAAAGGCACCAGCACCTACGAACGTAAAGCAAGTACGACAGTTCTGCGGACTAGCTGGCTACTTCAGGCGTTTCATACCATCTTTTTCAGAACGTATGATTCCTTTATACAATCTTACCAAAAAGGACACTAAGTTTACATGGACATCAGAATGTGAAAGCGTCAGGCTCGATATAATTCGCCGACATCCGAATCTGAATTACAACTTTATTATGATTTATGCATGCTACAATTATTAGTAACGTAAGTTGAAGACAGGGGTCTCCTTACTGTTATAAAAGAGTAACGTAAGTTGAGGACAGGGGCCTCCTTGCTGTTGAAAAAAAAAAAAAAGTAAATGTAAGTTGAGGACAGGGGCCTCCTTACTGTTGATAAAAAGTAAATGTAAGTTGAGGACAGGGGCCTCCTTACTGTTGATAAAAAGTAAATTTAAGTTGAGGACAGGGGCCTCCTTACTGTTGATAAAAAGTAAATTTAAGTTGAGGACAGGGGCCTCCTTACTGTTGATAAAAAGTAAATGTAAGTTGAGGACAGGGGCCTCCTTACTATTGACAAAAAGTAAATGTAAGTTGAGGACAGGGGCCTCCTTACTATTGACAAAAAGTAAATGTAAGTTGAGGACAGGGGCCTCCTTACTGTTGATAAAAAGTAAATGTAAGTTGAGGACAGGGGCCTCCTTACTGTTGATAAAAAGTAAATTTAAGTTGAGGACAGGGGCCTCCTTACTATTGACAAAAAGTAAATGTAAGTTGAGGACAGGGACCTCCTTACTTTTTCAAAATATGTTATTGGCAGATGTCAGTCAAGGACCAATGGTGGCCCTGCGGGTCCTCGATCATCTTCACCAATCCTTCAACAAGTTTCGGCTCCATCCAGTTCCAAACCATAGTGTAAAGTGATTTGTTGAATCAAATTCATTAATGTTAGCGCTTGTGAGTCTTTTAGATGGTCAGAGTGCCCTCCTTACTACAAGCATGTGTGTACCACCAAATTCTGTAATTTTACACATAATGAAGAGGTGTGACCTCCGAATTGGTTAATGTTACGCTTACGTTTGGTGAGGTGTATCCTCCAGTTCCAAACCATAGTGTAAAGTGATTTGTTGAATCAAATTCATTAATGTTATCGCTTGGGAGTAGGCGGACAGGGTGTCCTCCTTACTATAAGCATGTGTGTGCCGCCAGATTATTTGTTACGCATAATTCGTTAAGCAGAGCCCTACAAATTGGTTAATGTTACGCTTACGTTTGGTGAGGTGTATCCTCCAGTTCCAAACCATAGTGTAAAGTGATTTGTTGAATCAAATTCATTAATGTTATTGCTTGGAAGTCTGATGTGACTCCAGGCATGTGCGTTACAAATCATAGGCGAGGGTTTACCCAGTAAGCGACCTGGTCATGTGACCATTGTTTGATGTTGGGATACTGCGAAATTATTCTCTTGTTACAGGATAAAGTCAGGGACGACCTTTTTGCAGAATGGCCGTGTCGGCGTGAGCAAATTACACCGTAAAACGGAACGCAACATTCAGTGACATCATCGCTCCACTCAGTGGATCAGGCGTGTTGTGGAAGGGACGAGCCTTTATAACATGGCGTACCAGAGCGAAGCGCCATTCTGAGTCTAGCGAGCGCCCCGTCCACAACCTAATTGTGACACGGATAACGCCTGATCCATATCAGAATAGTTTAATATTAATCATTATTATTTATAGTCATTTGTTTTTTTCAATTAAATTCATTTAACGATCATTTTGATTTTATTTCAAACAATGGCAAATAATAACCTTCAAGACCACGTGGACCCTGTAAGAAGTAGGTCTTCTTCACCAATACTTCAGTCTGGCCACCCTCGCGCCGAAATATACGTTTAAACGGACCTGTAAAACGGATTGCTGCTTATTTTGTCGGATCGGTAATTTTTACTGGATCCGGAATACTGTATTCTGTGTGAACGCGCTCATACAACTACATACGATAATAACATATACGTTTAAACGGACCTGTATATCGGACGTTCTATGTGTACGCGCCCTTAGTAGCTAAGTTTTCTGTTAGAGAATTTTCGAACTTTAAACTGAATGTAGGTAGATAGATACATCACAAAACATGGTTTGTGCATTCTAGGGCTTTTCCATTTTTCACTCTCACAATTACATAGAGTACAACAAACTATGAACATAAAAGTAAATATTGAAAACTATAGAATTATTCTGTTATAGGTACTGAATAAAAGAATTATTCCCCGAAATATTTTTAATTATGTGTTCCATCAATTAGCGCCTATAGAATGCTAAAAAAAATATTAAGTACCTCATAAAAAAAGTTTTTTATAGAAAAATATTCACAAAAAATATCAAATTGATACGGAAAAGAAACACTGTACACGCACACTTGTCACACTCGTTTTTCTACGTTGAAATACAAATGTGCGCATGCAGAGCGTTTCTTTTTATTTCCCTACAAAAAAAAATTTAAAGTTTTTTTTTGAGTGCTAACTTTTTTTTTTGCATGTGTATGAACGACTAATGCGGGAAACGGGAACGTCCTTTCTTAGTTAAAATACTGTGTATTAGCTGTTATGCCCCATTTACACGTTTCAAGTTTCTTACCTGTTGCATACGATGACATTGTATAAAGTTGCTTCAATTATTGTACTTGCAACGTCTTTACACACACTTTTTAGAAAGCGCAACGTTTATTCTTGTTCCATACAACAACTGGAGGCTTTTTAAACTACATTTTTTATTACTATCTTATGGCATAAATTACTTACCTTTTTTTTTAAATTATTCCTAAACTAATAAAGTTGTTTTTTTTATGGCACAGTACCGATTTAATAAGGAACACATTTGATCTGATATATAAATAACTTATAATTAATATACCTATAGGATTATGTGTGCCTCACGGCCGCGCCTAATGGGAACCATTAGGCGCTCGAGACTCCGTCGTTTGAAACCTACACGGGCTCTCCAATTTTCACATAATTAATACACGAAGATTTTGTGATACGGTTTAATTATGAGTGGAACGGTTAAAATAATAGCAAACAGTTATAATAATATGCCTTTTAAAACTCAGTTTTCCACATGAGTCACTCGCAACCATGAATTGCAGACAGATCTTATTTACAAAGTGAAAACGTTTTACTCACGCACGGCACCGAGGAGCGCCTTTCAAATCGGAAAACAATAAGAAGCACTCGCCTGAAAATGAAATACTTAAGGCCCTACCCTACCTCAAATTGCTTAGCATGATCGTCCGTTATGCGAAAATACTGCAGCATTAATTTTGAAATAAATAAATCTTAAAATTGAGGATTGATGCTAGGTCCTATGTTTGGCGAAAACACGATTACATAAAATTTTCTCTATAGAAAAAAAAAACCAAACTGAACTAAACTGAGCTATAAACCGCTGGTATTCCAAAAATACTTCAAATTAGATCATGCAACTTTACATAATAACTAAACTAACTATAAAGCAGGAGCTTTTTTTTTTATTACCTTTATTTTCACCGTAAAAAGCAACTACCTAAACTATTCGAGGCTTGAATCGCCAGCACCCAACTCCGTCTCGCTCTCACTCAGGCGGCGAGTAGTATGGTGTGAGCGAGATAAAATCTGATCTGGGTACGGCGTTAACATAATTATATTTCTCTTTTATTATATTTTTCGTGAAAATGAAAGGAATACGTACTTGACAACCCTTGGAACTGGCATGCGAGATATGCCGAAGAATTTAATTAATTTGCCGTAGGGTTGAGGTTTTTTTTTATCACACAATAAGCCTTTTGATGATCACTACATCGCGATTTCGAAAATACTTATCTCACTCTTATAGTTTTGATTTAACACGAATAAAAAGTCCTTATTTCTTCATATTTTTTCTCATTTTCCTGGATTAGTGTCCGTTTGATGGCAATAGTCTCGCCCCTAAAGGGCATATTAAATACACCTCTACCTAACCTTTCGGGGACACCAGGCGTGATGTTATGTTAAAATATTCTGTCCAAAATATTCACTATATTAGAAACGTAATTAAACATTTATTTACTTTACTCATATCGTTTTGGAATTTTCCCAGTAGTTTATCCTGCGACAATACATAAAGTAACTAGTCAAAACACTGATTTAATTCTAACCCTTTGACATCATAAATGAATAACTGTTCAGTATAATGAAAAGTCGAGGAAAATAAGTAGGTAGTGTAATTTTTAGATATTCAAAGCAAAAATTTGAAATAGCACAATGTGGAAAAATAACAAATAATATTTTTCCATTAGAATAGATAGGTACTTAAAAATCGGCGAATTACGAGTCGGACCACACGACGGGTTCCGTACCGTATTAAGATCGAGCAAATCCAGCGAAAAAAACACGTTGATATTAATTGTTGTTAAAGCCGCATAAAACACACAATCGACGGAACAGAAATACACAATCTGTGAACATTTCTATCTATTACGGTGAGATACAGCCCACTAACAGACAGACGGACGAACTGACAGCGTAGGCTCAGAATAGGGTTCCGTTTGGCCACCCTTCGGGTACGGAACCCTAAAAAGCTTGACAAGTAGACAATGGTGCCGATTCTCTTGTCACAAATTCTCTAAACTAAACTAAAAATCACAAAAATTTAGTTTATCGTCGTTACCTGTCACACGACGATTTCCCATTCTGAAATAGACTATAGTGACACAACTTAACTATATTTTAGTTTGACAGCACTAAGATTGCACTGAGTTTTAATTTAGTGAAAATGCTATTCTAAATTTGACATTTTAACCTAAAATTTTGTTCTGTATCTAAAATCCTCTAACTAAATCCGACTATTTTTAATCGCGATTAAAAATGTGTGGAATAAAATTAGATGTCATGAGCTAAAATTCAAACCAACACCTCGACTTCAGTTACAAAACAGAACTCAAATCAAATCAAATAAACTGTATCTATTTTTTATTTTCTTTTGCTTAAATCTCGAAAACGGTGTGTCCTATCGCAAAAATTATGAAAATTTCGACCCCGTTTAGGAAACTCTTAAACCCCTAATTCTCAACATGTTGGTTTTTTTTTTTTCATTATTACGATAACTGAAAAGTTCCATTAAAAACATGTCGAGGTTGCCGTCAATGCGTGAACCTGGCTCTAAAAAAAATCACGAGGTAGGGAAAACAAGTACAAAGTGGAGGCGCGCGGTTTTCAAATTCGATTTTAGTTGTGTCAAAATAAGTTTTAAATTTAGAGAATATTGGCAGAATAGCTCCAAGATTCCCACAGCCAAAAGTAAGGAATTTTAGTGATAGTTTAGTTCGGTGTACAAGAGAATCGGCACCAATGCCCACCTTTCATCTTGCACCGCATGCCCTGTCACCTGCCCACGTGAGGAGCTAATGGCTGCGTCAGCGAACTGTTTGCGGCATTGCTGAATTTTGGGGCAAAATACGTATTTTTTTAATAATGTATTTTATATTTTATGTTTGGCATCGACTCGCTAAGAAGTGAAATGTTGATTGAAATGAAATGTGAAATGTTATTTGTGTCCAAATGAAAAAAATGTAAATGCCTACATTACAGTTGAAAATTAAAGCATTATTTTATTTACTGGATTAAGAATAGCAAACTTAAATTAGTAAATTCATCATCAGCCTATAGCAGTCCACTGCTGGACATAGGCCTCTCCAATTGCACGCCATTCAGCTCGATTCTCGGCAACTCTCATCCAGTTGCTACCAGCCACCCTGCGAAGATCGTCGCTCCACCTAGCCTGAGGGCATCCTACCTTACGTTTGCCGATTCGCGGTCGTGGATTACGTGGATTAGTAAATTCGAATTACATAATTTATTTCTCGTTTTTATTTCGATGCCAATTTGTGTTGCGGTCGTATTTGCACATTAGCATTTGTTTGTTGTTGAGACCTATAAATATTTCAAAAAGTGTACATGCGTAGATAAATAAGTCAATTTATTTTTGTTTTTTGTGAAATGTGAACCATTTAAACGGTTTAAGTCTGAAGAATTAGCGTAGACAGATTTATGATGCGATGTCTAATAAAAAGTTTGTACATGTCTGGCTATCTGTTTGGAACGCGAGATTTTGAATATTCCAATTTACGTGCAGTCGGGTAATAAAAATGTTAAATCCCTACTAACTGTAAATTGTATCTTGCTCCGTGTACATAGACATTGTAGGTACTTTCCGACTATATTTAAAAGCCCATATTAAAATATTCATCACTACAGGCAGGCTCACTTTTTTGTAAAAAAAAAAACGCTTCACCGTACTTCAAAAGAGGAATCTATCTAAAATCTAACTGGCAATAGCGGTTGTTACGAACAAAAGTTCCAATCCAATTGAAATCAAATGCAATGCTTTTTTGCGCTATTTTTTATGTTGTTTAGTGAAATCCTACAGGGTATATTTGTGTAGTTATTATAGTATAAAATTGGATATAACTTTTGCAATCATTGGCAAATCAAAATAATGATGCCGCCCGTTCAAAATTAGATGAGCCTTGGTTCTGTAACCGTCGTTTGACAGATAACCTAAGCTGGGACCTTGAGAAGGACACAGGCCAATTTTCATCCTAGATATTTCTATTTAAAAGTGACGATATACAAAATTTTGCTTAGGTACGGTAACCAAAGCACTTGCTGCGTTGAGCACTTGAACTTCCATCCACGATACGTATCCACGTGTTTGTTATTTTGTAATCTTATAAAATAAACATTGCAGATAACCTTTAAAACAAACTGGACTAGCGATGGAATTTTTAACTTTCATTTTAATTATTTTTAACCCCCGACTGAAAAAGAGGGGTGTTATAAGTTTAACGTGTGTATCTGTGTATCTGTGTGTCTGTGTATCTGTGTATCTGTGTATCTGTGTGTCTGTCTGTTCCATCGTAGCTGCCAAACGGCTGAACCGATTTTGTTTTTTTTTGTTTTGTTTGAAAGGTGACTTGATCGAGAGTGTTCTTAGCTATGATTCAAGAAAATCGGTTTAGCCGTTTGAAGATTATCAGCTCTTTTCTAGTTGATGAATGGATGTGAGCATCTTTCGCAGGTCTAATCGATTGGAAATTTAGAATTCTGTTACTTCAATGATGAATTAGAAGAATATAGTAACCTGGAACTGATGCTGCAGCATCACCTGGATGCAGGATACCCAACTCCCTCACCAACTTACAGCAGAGGTATCGTGTTTGGGCTCATTGGAAAGGTCTCAAAAAATAGGTTACAGATGGATGGTGATCAGGGTCTGATGATAGAGTAGGAAAGAGAAATGAGACCAAATTAGTAACTAGCTTCACTGTGGTAAAAGTACGTACAGCTACGCAGATTTCGGCGAGCCGCGTGTTGATCGTAGCGTTTCTACTAGTAATATAATATGAAATTTAAAAAGCTGGAAATAAAAGATGAATTTAAAATTTAAAAAACCCCCGAAAAAAACAAAGCATTTAAAAAGTAAAAAAATAATATGTATTGGCCCTTTAAGTTTAATATATAAAAGTTGTAGGTAATATTTTGATCCAAGCGTCGTCGCGTCGGGGGACGGCTAATGAAAACGCCAACATACACTAGGAATAATGAATATATGCTATTGTAAAAAGGATAGCTGCTGTTAATTTCCTATTTTCATGAGCCGTCCCCCGACGCGACGACGCTTGGATCAAAATATTACCTACAACTTTTATATTAAACTTAATTACTTTATACATACGTGTGTTGTGGCATTACCTATGGTTAAATGTGACATTAAACACAAACAGTTGTCATCCAGACTTGTCTTATCTTACATTACATGGTGGCAGCGGTAAAAATTTATTTAATTTAATTGGTTTATAGTCGGTAAGAAAGTTATAGAAAGGCACTCTGTGGATTTAAAAAACGTCAGGGACGGTTCTGGTGCGCTATGGAGCACCTGCGACCACCCACAGAACTATGTTTGGAGGGCAGTTCCGTCAGCCGGACTGACGCATGGCGGCGTTGGAGGTCGCACTTTTAGCTATTTTTAAAAGCATGGGGGTGCTAAAAGAAGAAACTGGTATTCAAGCGAGCTTAATGATAAATTTAATCGGACCTGAAGGATTTGAAGTCTTTGAGACATTTTCTTTTGTCAAGGAGAGCAAAGGGGCCACTGGGTAATTGGTTTACCAGTTTTGACAACCACTCGCATTAAATTGGTTTTTCTGAAATAACGTTCACCAGGTGGTAGCACTTTGATGTCAGGTCCGGGCAACTGTCAAAAGTGTCAAGGTGCCTGTATTTTCTTTAGTCGCGAATGAATAATGAATGAATGAATGAAACGAATGATGAAATTGTCAAAATGGAAGACCTCTTGTCAAAGTGGCGCGAACTGGTAGCGTGATTTTTTTATGAAAATCCTCATTATCTGACTCTCACAGACAGATAAACCTTGTCGTCTTATGATTTGCAAGTGACATGATAAAACCATTACGTGTTTGACTATATATATATATATACGTTGTTGCACAATGTTAGATCAATATCACAACCAGGGCCGTAGCCAGGAATTCATTTCGGGGGGGGTTATTGCAAACTTTTTTTAAAAGAAATTAAGTACCTATTTCTGATTTCAGAGAGAGTAGAAAAATAGTAAATTACAGATTTTAAAAAAAACGTATATTTTCCTCCTTTTCCGATATCTTAAAAAAATTACTGCGAGCGAAACGAGCTCAAAATTTTTAGCATCCAGCTTCAAATAAGTTAGGTTTTCTTTCTCTTTGACCGATCATACAGAAAGAGAAGTAACTTTATCGACTTAATATGCAGAAAAGATCGAGAAGGATGATGCAGAAAAGGATGCAAGAGCGAGCGAAACGAGCTCGCAAATTTTCGCACCCCGCCTGGGAAAAGCTGGAGGAGGTTAGAATATCTCAGAGAATGCTGAAGTTGCAGGAATGTATTCAATACAAAGTCAGAGTCGATAAAAATACAGTATTTACTAGTATTGTAGATTATAAAGTACGCATAGGCGAAATAGATTACAACTATCCGTATAAGGAGGTACCCTAGGGTGGGTCGATTTCTGGATTGAGATTATGGTTTCTCGCATTTCGGGGGGGGTTTGAACCCCCAAACCCCCCCCCCCCCCCCTGCCTACGGCCCTGATCACAACACAACCCACTGCATCATTAATCAGTCTGGTAACAATGTGAGCAGTGAAATTCAATTTATCTTCTATGGCTTCATTATCAGTGATACAATTACCCTCTCAAGTTATTTCAATTACATCTTGTGTGATTACGTTATATGACGGAAATTGTATTTCCTTTTCATTCCTCAGGCCAATCCAAACCGAAACTTTCACACGATGTGGGTTAATTTGGGTAAATTGACATGCTTTCGGTCCCTAACCATCAAACGTTTCACCTTTCCTAATAGCTACCCTATTATGATAATGTAATAAGGAAAAACATGGTCTGAATATTGCTTACGAATTTGAAAATGCAGGAAATGCGATCAAGGAATTTAGGAAAAAAATACATAGGTTACAAAGGCACGTCAGTAATACCTACTTTACACTTGAGAAACAGAGACTAGTACGTAAAACTTTCTGAAACAAAATACAAGCCCTGTCACTCAAAGTCAATTTTTAGCATGGACGTATTAACTGTACCTACATGATCAAAGTTGTTATTCGAAACTAATTTAGTACTCTATTAATTATATTTGGAGTTTTATACAGGGTGTAAGGGTAAACACCATTGTCATTCAAACCATGGGTAGTGGACTTAAATATGATAAATTAAATAAATGACCGAACACAACAACAAAAAAAACTTTATTTTCATTCAAAGATTTTAAAAAGTTTCTATCCGACACCGTGCTCGTTAGCGAAATAGCTGACTGACTGAGGGAGGGGGGGCGCTCGCGGTCGGTCAGGTCGCATCCCGCAGCCACCGCCCGTGTTGAGACGCAAGTACGTTGCCCTAGCGCATAGGGCAACGAACTTGCGTATCTTTTGGTAAAACGATTTTAAAAAAGAAAAATAAGTTGTAATTTTCCATTGATTTTACATTCTATAAATGAAACCAAACCACTCGTTGCAAGGATAACGGTGTTTACCCTAACACCCTGTATTATTAGCAAATAAATTCTGAAGAATATTTCGTATAAAGGTTTTCGTAAACGGTTATTTGATCATCAATAACATTTTTGTAGGTCCTAAATTAAATTGCACGAATGGATATTTCATATATCAATTACTTACCGTATTTAATTAAATGTGTAATTGAAACCTACGTGTATTATGTTCCAAAGTTAGGTTATGTAAAAAGCTGGTAAACGGGAATACCGAAAAAGTTACCGTGAAATATGCCAACATTGCCACCAAGGGAAACTTTGCCCGTAGAACGATTTATAAGCATATGTTTGATTTGCAAAAATATCTTAATATTATGGCAACGTTGATTCACTTTAGTGGAAAATAGGCTATATGTATGGCAATACTGACTATCGTTTTTGTTGCTAACTTCGCTTAGTAACTTGTTGGAACTCGTTGAGTAAAGTGCGTGCTTTTGCGGGCAAATTTTTGTGCAAATTTGAAAGTATATTAAAACACAGGGTAGTTTACTTTATATAATTTAATAGACAATTATTTGTAAAGTATAATAATGTTAGTGTCATTGCTTAGGGTCTTTTAAAACTAAAGTTATGATGATGGGCAAAGTTATCTAGTAATGTTCCAACCTACGATTGACAACATTGCCCGCCATCAAAAAAGGCTTAGGGTTGGCACGTTACGAAACCTTGTATTTTTTTATTTTTATTTATGGCTACTGTTGACCTTATTTACTTTTAAACATATATTAGGTATTTAATTACTAAAATTCAACATGTGACATTAATTATTGGGTACTGAGTGTGTACCTGCTCCACACTACGGTATAATTTGAACTTTTTTATTATTCTTATATTTGCTGAAGATACTTCCTTAATTTTTAAGGTAGAAGATAGACGTGCTACAAATTTTGACGAAGTAAATAACGCCCTACTGCAGGTCCAAAATTGGTTCACTGCTAATAATTTAGTATTAAATGGAAAAAAAACTAAGTGCATAAAATTTTCTTTACCAAATGTCAAAAGTAGGGATTGTGTGATTATATTGAATCAAGAGAAACTAGAATTCGTCGATAAAACTGTTTTCCTGGGGATCACGCTCGACTCAAGGCTACAATGGGGTTCTCATTTAACATCTCTTGCAGGACGGCTAAGTTCAGCAGCATATGCTGTCAGAAAATCCGTCAATTTACTGATGTAGATACCGCGAGGCTAGTCTATTTTAGTTACTTTCATAGCATAATGTGTTACGGTATTTTACTATGGGGACGGGCTGCAGACATCGAGTCTATCTTTATTCTGCAGAAAAGAGCGATCAGAGCCATTTATAATCTACGCAGGCGCGATTCTTTAAGGGAACTGTTTAAGGATATTAACATCATGACGGTACCTTGTCAATATATATATGAAAACATCTTGCACGTAAGAAAACATTTACATCTTTTTAGTAAAAGAGGTGATAGACATAATTATAGTACTAGAAATAGGGACCTATTAGTTCAACCAGGTTTCAGACTGGCTAAAGTAGACTCATCTTTCATGGGGTACTGTTCAAAATGTTACAATAAAATCCCTCCCCACATACTTCAACTGAATGAGACGAAATTCAAAACTTGTATAAAACGCACAATATGTAGGCAGGCATATTATAAGTTGGAGGATTACATCTCTGATAAAAATGCTTGGCTTAATGCTGCTTCTGCTCCATAACCACAACTAACTAATTAACATTCGAAAATGCTGTTGGAGCTGCTGAAGATTGTAAGACTATCTTTGCATTGTATAAACTCAATCTCCTTTGTATTATATAATTGTACAGGTGTGAGTACTATGTACTATAGAGCTACCATGTACCGGGTATTTTGTCTCTCATTGACTTGAATGTGCCCTGGCGGCTGGGAATGTCATGCTCACTCAAATGTCTCGCTGATGGTGGCGTATGTGTTGGATCATTTAGCTCCCTTCAAAATGGTTGAGCTGAATAGTGCTGATCCATGCGTCATGTTCGTGAACGGGCGCCGTCAGTTGTGACTGGTCATTTCTTAGCTGCCATGGCTTATTTTAATTTTTGAATTGTTCTTATTTTATAATTGCGGACGCTTTTAACGTGCTTTCTACATTGTTCTCACATGTATAATTTCAAGATGAATGGTGTAACCATTATATTGTAACAATATTTTGATTTAAAAGAGTGTCCATGGAGTTTCTTGCCCGTTCTTCTCCATAGGTACCTACTACGCTTTGGAATGGGCAACTAGCTTCATATTTCTGACTGACTGACTCCTTGACAGTTCAAAAGTGCCTGTAAATGGTTTAATTGAAATAAATGCTTTGAGTTTGAGTTTAAGTTTGGTAATAAGCGTGAAACATATTTCTTGTTATTTACCTAAACACAATCACATTCTTAGTAGAAAGAAAAAAAATCAGAATATTTTTTACTATGTGCCAACCCTAGCATTTTATAAAGGCGAAATGTGGAATGTATGAAAAAGAGAAAAAATGATAGCGTAACATTGCCCAGTGGTTTTATTAAGAAACTTTTCATAGTGTCGTTTACATTCCTATACTAAACGCCATCTTTACCAAAATTCTTTTAATGGTTTTTATGTCATCTGCCTAAAGGCCATATTTGCTTCAAAAATCAATGTGGGCAAAGTTGGGTAAAAGTCGAGATTACTTTGCCCGCCAACAAAATCGAACAAATATTGAATTAAATGTTGAAAAATAGTACATTTAGCATGCAAATGATCTTACAGTTGTATTTGATGAAGGAAAATAGTTACGTCTCCATAGAAAAATCGTATTAAAATTGTAATTATTCGAAAGAAGTGGGCAAAGTTGGCATGTTTCACGGTACATAAATTCATGAGCATTTAGGATTTTAGGCTTTTTTACGATTGAACGCGACCAACGGCCGGATGGAAAATTCGTAATATTTTTGTCTCGTCTCGCCGTCCGTTCCGTTGAATAAGTAATTTGACATCAAACATGTAAACTTCTTTCTTGTCTGGTATACTTCAATAGGTCAAATAGTTTGACAAAATAAAAAAACGATCACATAACACGCTAGAAAGGGTCACACGGTCGTCAGTAACATCTCGTCACATCGGAATGTTTGGTCAAGCTGATATTTATTTATTTTAGCATTGGAACAAGCATATATTTATATATAATAATTATTTTAAATTTTACTAACATACAGCTATAAGTATCTACCTACTAACATAATATGGACTTGTACCAATTATCTGTGCGCTAGTCTGAAATAAACAATTTCATTTCATTTCATGTAACACTAGATTTAATTGATAAATATATCTAGGTTTCTAAAAAAATGTTTTGGAAGTAAATATGGAAAAAACTTAATGGTAGTTTCAATTATGTACGGTTAGGCAAATTAATTGGTCCCATGTGTACATACATTGTGATCTTAGGCGTAGACCTAACTGAGATAATGGAAAAATACCAAAGCATAGTGAAAGGTTTTGTAGTCCAATCCTTAGTATAAACAAATAAACTCAACGTACACACTGCACGGGCACAAACACACTTACTATGCACACATACACAGTACACACACACACACACACACACACACACGAACGTATAATACAGTATTTTTTTTTTTTTCTATAAGAATTTATTGTAGTTATTGTAAGGTTGAAATAAACAATTTAAAAAAAAACTGTAAGATGGATGTCAATTTGGTAAATAATTAATTTCCCTGACAATAAATCAACTTATTTCTTTTTGCTATGTTCATTGAAAATACTGACATTCAGCTGCATCCGGTTAGACTGGAAGCTGACCCCAACATAGTTGGGAAAAGGCTATTAGGCAGATTGATTGAACGTTTTACGTGAAATAAAGTCCCAGTATGTATCCTGACCTTCAGACAGAACTCTACACGTGTCTGGATTGAAAAATGCCCAGCAAATAAATAATAGGTGTCAGTCTGGAATCCGATCCTGTCAGAATTTTTTTAATCAAAGCCGACCTCAATAAATAACATATTTCTCTTCTTTACACAGGCCACACGACTTTTTTTAAAGATTTTTTTTTAGTACTTAAATTTGATACAGAATTACTTTATAAAATATTAAAGATAATTTTTATTTTATTTGTTTTTAGTAAAAATGATATTGGAAAGCAAAAAAATACAACTGAAAGGCCACGCCGAACACTTTAATTTTTGGTTTTGTTGTAAGGGCTAAGTAATTTAGTAACAGATATATTTAAAAGTTTGGCAAGAAGCCGACGGATTTTTTTTTATACATTTAAAAAAAAATACAGCTTATATTTGAAAAAAGACTGGCATTTGAGCAATATATGATATAGAGTGGTTACTACCGCTTTTATGGAAAACTAACAAAGTTAGAATCTCTCACTGCTTTTAATTTTTAACATAATTGTATTTGGCAATCATACTCTCTAACCCAGAATAAGGGCAACGCTACTTGGCACCAGAAATACACGATTATGTAACTTTTAAACGGTCATAAAAAAGAGTGGTTTCGTGAGGCCTCAACATGGCTTTGTACCAAGTAGAACTTTGAAAAGATCTATCAGGACTTGACTGCATAGATCTTTTCAAAGTTTACATGTTAGAATGGCCATGTTTAGGCCTCACAAAACCACTCTTTTTTTTGTATAAACTGTGTAACAATTTTACGGCAGCACACTATGATTCGTCTAGAACATGCTAGCTGGACAAAATTCATTATCGAATATGCTGAAAATTCTTTCCTATTATTATAGACAATACCCAGGAACCTCTAATTCCAAGAATTTTTATTAACCTGGGGTTGCGCTTATTAAGTGTCGCAGGTAAGTATACAAGAAAACGGGTAAGTAAACTGATTATCATTAACAATTTTAAATTCAAAGCGAATACTTATAAAAGTGATTTTAAAAGTGGTTTTGGTTTATTTTACTGATGAATGTTGAAGTTCAAGGTATGTACTATCTTATTTTATAAAAAAAATTAGCAAGGTACAACTAGTTTTTTTATTATTTATCATCAAATGCTAATTTTACAATTTTTTTCCTATTTTCTTATTCTTTTTGGAGCCGGAAAGTATTGCCCGCGCGTGCCACAGACCTACAACTTACATATATGGTAGCTTTAATCCTTTTCTTTCAAATAATAATAAATCTAGCCTGTGGACTGCTGTGGACCAATTTTTTTTTTTTTTCGATAGCACCTCTTCTCCTTCTCAAGATTAGAACTTTTTAAGGAACTCGCTTAAACAGAGCAAATAAAATCGGAATAGCGGACTGTCTACTATCATCAAAATATGACCTATCCGGTATTACCAGGTATTACCAAAGATTTTTCGACGGCTCTGAAGATGTCAATCAGCGGATTTAGCGCAAATTTTGAAAAAACATGTTACGCTCACAAAAAGCGTCGCAATGTTTTTTTTTTGCTTTTAATTGAACTATGTACCTCAAAAGACTTTTATTTTATTTTTATTTATTTATAAAGGTACACCAACAGCTTCTGTGTATAATATATCTTACGTACTATAGTTAACAATAGCCTCGGACTTACACAATCGCCAATTACAGGATAACCAGCAATCTCAGAAATAGGTGATCAAGTTGGTAACACATATTAATAGGTACTAAAACTAAAGAATTAAGAACATTATGGCGAAATACTAAAAGTTAAGATTAATAACAAAGGAAAATAAAAATAAAATTACACAACGAACAATAATGCAATTTTGCGACTTAACTAAGACATAAAAAATTATAATAATAAAAACTGAAATTACAATGAGATCTTAAAGATACAATATACACAATATATAACCATAACTAACACAAATTAACAGATAGCATTTCTCGAGACTTCAGTATTTTGGTTCTAAAGACTTTTGTTGGATCATGGTGTATGTCGATATCTGGTACATATTTTATCAAAGAATTCATATCTCTACTGATTCTGTTTAGTGGTGAGTTTACCCCAATATTTGTCTTGGATGCTCGAGTATGGAATACATTAGTGGCAGAATACAAGACTTCGTGTATAAGGTGTCCCTTCACCACGCACAACTATCTCCATCCACTGCACCTTCAACTGCTGGACGTCAAAGTCCCAAAAAGTGCAAAACCATGAAAAATAAGTAGTGACAGTGAAAGCAGCAGTCAAAGGTGTTTAGCGATGAAGAGGCTTTGGCATATTAGGTATGTGGATTCAAAATTAACAAGCCACTCCTACAAGCAGACACGTAACTGGAGTGAATGGATGGAATGCTTAGCTTAGCTAACCTAAGAGAGAATGTTTCCTCCAGAGAAAGATTTATTTGTGGATGAGACTCGTGCAGAAATTAAACTTCAAGCTGTTTTAAATAAAACAGTTGCAGAATTGTTCAAATACCTCATAGAGCCAATGTTAACATGCAGCTGTAGGACTATACCTACTGCTGATGATTCATGAGAAGAGGAAGAAATAAGCGATAACGAGAATTAGAGAGTATTATTACAATATTTATTGACAATAATTAGTACAAATTAGTGTAATTATAAAAGTCATCGCAAATTTTTACCTGCTAGCTAGACCTTTTTGTGACAACCTGCTGAATGCCTGACTAATAGCCGATATCTGTAAACGTGCAGATTGCTCATGGTGATTGTTTTAATGTTTTATTATCAAAATACATCGTTTTTTTTAAGTATGAAAAGGTTTTTTGTTACATAGTATATAACTACCACCCCCTCTCCCCCAAAATGGGTCCACATACAACAAAAAAAATTAGATAGTCATAATAGGTTATAAGAAAGCCCTCAGGAACCAAAAATAGCAGAACATAGATTTGTCCAGCTAGCATGTTCCAGACGAACCATAGTGCAGCAGTGTGAAAGTATCAACTGACAAAGATTAGCAGTGATAGCCTAGTAGTGTGACCGTCGGACTGCTAACCATTCCAACTCCATTGTGTCACCCTATGTTAAATTTCTACATTTACATCTGTATTTTTTATGGTGTACATAATACAGAGTATTCTATTCTATTCTATTCTTAAGTTCGAACCCAAGACACGCACTTCTGACTTTTCGGATAGATAATGTGCGTATTATATATATACTCATACCAAATAAAAAACCAAGGCCGGTTTCGTAAACATGTGTGCACATATTTTGGTGTAGTTTGATTGTAAATGGTTGTAAATGTGTGCGTTAGAGCGTGTATGCACAGAGCGGTGGTGTAGTTTTAGCATGCTTCACTGTATTGTTCGCAGCGCTCTGTCTTGGTTTTTTATTTGGTCTGAGATTATATTATGAATTGCTTAAAAAATGGTAAAGGAAATCAAATTGAGGAAACCGGCATGCGTTTGAGATATTTCTGGACGACATATACGAAGCCAAGTCAGAGGCCCCATGGGGACACCCATGGGGTGGAATGAAAACTCAGACACCAGGAGGTCCGAAGCACGAACACGTCCAAAAACGATGAAATCCATAAAACTCTGTAGGGTAACTCTAGGGTAGCTCTGTAACTCTTGTTCACTCCGAAGTTCCGAACTACTTTCGGACAGGCCCGTATTTTTGGCGACGGACTTATGCCTCATTTACATTCAGCCGAAGTGAGCAGGGAAGTGGGCAGGGAAGTGAGCAGGACGAGTGTGTAAACACGATACTTCTCATGCCACTGCCATTGCCACTCGCGCTGCCCGGCGCTCCTCTAATGCCTCATTTACATTCAGCCGAAGTGAGCAGGGAAGTGGGCAGGACGAGTGTGTAAACACATGCCACTGCCATTGCCACTCGCGCTGCCCGGCGCTCCCCAAAAAGGCGGTTTTTTCTGCGGAAGTCAAAGGACCGGCAGCGCGAGCGGCAGTGCGTGTTTACATTCTGCTCCGTCGCTCAGTACTATGGATAGATATCATCCACCATCGTCTACGACGAACTTTCTTTATTTTTATTCGATATGTTTTTACCCGACCACGCGAAGAAAAAAGGAGGGTTATGATTTTGACCGGTATGTATGTATGTATGTTCATCTTTTCCCTCATATCTTCTAAACGACTCATCACAATTTGACAAATGAGGTATCGTTGGAAGCGTCTTGATCGTCCGCTGGTTATGACGTCACATTAAATAAAAATGGCGCCCTCTAGAGGACATAAAGTCAGGACCTAAAAAAAAATATTGTTTAATCGTACCATGTTGGGTATCAAATAAAAGGGCTTAATGAGCACATTTCAAAAATATATATATTATAAAGACACAGACAGACAAATTAAAAATCCGGAGTCACACGTAATCTGTTCGATTTATGCACGTGTGATACCGGATTTTTAATTTGTCTGTCTGTGGTGTCTTGTTTATACCTTTTTAGTCGTAGTTGTGTTTTAGTTTTTATTACTTTTTTTTTTTTAAATATCGAACATAATTATGTATCGCAAATAGACACAGCGCGGCGGCTGTAATTATTTCGACGTGTGCCATTGCCGAAACTTGAAAGCGAAGTGAGTGGTGGTAGGGCATTAAGTAAACACACACTCCTCTCGATCCTGCTGCAGCAGTATTTAGGGGATTATCGCCAGCAGCGCGAGGGGCAGCGGCAGGGGCTGAATGTAAATGAGGCATTAGAGAGTAGGCGGGGGCCTACTCTCTAATGCCTCATAGTTAATCACTAACCAAACCAAAAAGGAAAAATGAAGTTGACAAAAAAAAAAGTATAAGTACTATTGTATCGCTATTCATATAATCAAACGTAGTTTTAGTGGCACTAGGTATGGGTGCGGTCCCTTAGAATTGTGTGTTTTCCATTAGCAAGTCTTCGTGTTAGCTCGAGTCAGTAAGTAAAGGTAGCGAGTTCCCTAATGAAACATTATAGCAATATTAAAGTGGGTTATTTCCGTTTCCTGTGTAGATAACGCATACCTATATCGTACTCACCATTATCGGGTTACTTTAATGGTTTTACTAGCTTTTACCCGCGGCTTCGCCCGCTTGGAGGTCGGAAGTTATCCCACGGGAACGTACTACCGGGATATCAAGTATTGCATATTCTATTCCAGGTTATGGTCTACCCATGTGCCACATTTCATCCAAGTCCATTCAGCCGTTTTAGCGTGAAAGTGAAACAAACTCACTTTGGCATTTAATTAGTAATAAACCCGTAAAAATATATTACTAGCTGCACCCCGCGGATTCACTCGCATCGGTCTCGATCCCGTGGGAAAGTCAAGATAAAAAAGTATCCTATGTCCTAACCCTCTATCCATGTGCCAAATTTCATCGAAGTCCGTTCAGCCGTTTTAGCATGAAAGCGTAACAAACAAACAAACTTACTTTCACATTTATAATATTAGTTGGATTTATAATCATTTATCATATTTGTAGGCTTTGGGCAAAATAAGGGCTTCCTTTCATTTGGAGACTTAATATAATTTTGGAGGAGGCCCAGCAGTGGACGTCCTTCAGTTAAGATGAAACCAATGACGATGATGCTGTGATGACGGCTGTCACTGAAATTCTAAAATCGAGGGCGGCCCAAGCTCAGATAGTTAGATATCGTAGACCAAGATTTAGGAGCTGGGGGCCTAAACCGGCCACATTAGTAATTCCTCTAAAAGCAGTTCATTTCCTGAATTGATTAAAAGCAATTCATAATTTTTGGACCATTTTACGAATCTCAATAGAAAACTGTCAAACAGATTAATTATTTCGTAATATGAATTACACGCAGATCATATTATTATGAATTGTCAGTTTGTGACATTTTACGATGATTCATATTATGATTCTGCTAAAGTGACAGTTTTAAGCCCCCTGTTGGAGTGAGAAATTGGAAAGAATAAGCTGCAAACAGATGACGTTGGAGATACTTGACGGGGCAAGACCCCCAGCGGCTGTAAAGCCTTAGATGATGATTGTCCCATTGCTGGGAAATGGTCTCCCCCATAGCTTTTCACTATTCTCCGTTCTGTTCATGATGTTACTATAGTAAATTCTTACCGTATTTATCACGTGTAGTGGCGTCCAACACACGAAGAACTCCATAATGATAACAAACAGCATTCGTATTACCTGAAAGCATAATTAAATTCATAATTAAATTAAATTTTGGTGGCGGAAAAGTGCATACACTAGACATCTCGGCCTAAAATCCTTCGAGAAATACATGTGTTCGTGAATTGCAGTCAAAGCTGATACAGGTAATTTACACGTGCATAAATTCGATCGTATGTTTATAAAATCCCGACTTTCTCGAAAACTAGTAAATTAATTTGTTGACAGCGATGCGCAGACGAATTTTTGATGCCCTATTATTATTTCCCCCCTTTTTTATATACTTGTAAAAATTATTAGGTATTATTTTAAGTCTATATGTTCTTAAAAAGCAAAAAAAATAAAAACGTAAAAAACGGAAAAAAACTAAAAATACATCATTATTTATTCAAATATTTAAGTTGCCTTGTTTCAAATCAAATAGCACGGAGTGGGTCGATTTTTTTACACGCAGCTTTATTATGATGTGCTGTGAAAACTCCTGTTAAGCGACTGTAACTGGTTCATCAAACAAACAAAAACTAGTCATCCAAGTTGAAACCATTTTATTGGATGTGGAGAACAAGATCTGAATACTCTAATAAACTTTGTTTTCTTGATGGTTATTGGAGCGTATACTAAACTGGGATTTACACTGGGGGCTTAAAACAGTTACTTTGGCAGAATCATAAAAGGAAAGTATTATGAATCCTCAGACGAAGTAAAAAATCTAGACAGAGCATTGTGAACAATAAAGTGAAGCATGCAAAACTACACCAAGCTCTGTGCATACACGCACGAACGCACACATTTACAACCAAACTACACCAAATCGATTATTTACACCTGGTCTGTCAATGAAGCGTCACGCTGAAACAAATTAAATTATTTTACCGCGAAAATGCCGACTTGTGCGGTGAAATGGTGCAAAAACAATTCTTAAAAAAATAAAAAGCCAGATGGCATCACATTTCATACGTAAGTAAACATAAAAACTAGATGAAAATCCATAATTTTAATAAATCAAAATATGACAGCTTGGAACACAAAATCTTAACAAAGTGTTGTCACTAGTATGCGTCACAATTTTCCCTGTTTATTGGGTAAATAATTCATTTGATGCGAAACGTTACATTACAGGTTCATTTTTCACATTTGGACATGCCGCCATACTGCCGCCATAATGCTTTTTTTTAAACGCAGCCTCTGTTACTCGGGATGATGTAAGGATTCTAATGATACCCCATACATCCAAATCCGTTCAGACATTTAAAAGTTATGGTTGACTAGAGAAACTCAAATACATACATACATAGGTACATGAACCCTGAAAACATTAAACTCCTTTTTGCAGTCGTGTAACAATAATAATGTAGTTACTTTTAACAATTGTTTTATTTTCTTGTCGGAATCAAGCGAGGTACCTATAAACAATTTAAAAAATATATAACGCTAACCTATTTACTTGTCCAGTCCCCCGCCAGTACTTAAGACAAAATATTAGGGTAATGAGTTTTTACTGCGCGGCAACACTCACTAAGTGCACACATGTTTACGAAACCGGCTTCATGTCACTGTTAACAGCGCTCAGTCTAGATTTTTTACTTCGTCTGAGTATGAGTCATCGTAAAATGTCACCAACTGACAATTCATAATATGATCTGCGTGCGATTCATATTACGAAATGATTCATCTGTTTGACAGTTTTCTATGGAGATTCGTAAAATTTTAAGGTCCACACAATATGAATTGCTTTTATGTCAAATTAGAGGAATTGCTAATGACAGCTGGAAATGCAGGAAATGAATTGCTTATAGAGGAATTGCTAATGTGACCGTTTTAGGCCCTCAGATAGCCGCACAGTTTGATCGCTTAACTGTCAAATTGATCACGCTAGAGGTAAATAATACAGGATGTTAGGGTAGACACCTCTACACCAACCCTACATCACCTCATCTATTATATACATCACCTCATCTATAATATACTTTTTCTATGGGATGAACCTTGAAATCGCGAAAAAAAAATCAGCTGTTCCATACATTTGTGTTCACTTAAATCGACAAAATGTATGGAACAGCTGATTTTTTTTTTTGCTATTTCAAGGTTTGTCCCATAGAAAAAGTAATAGATGACACTAAACGGTGTCTACCCTAACACCCAGTATACCAATGGAAAGATCTCATCAAAAAGAATATTTCTTATTCTTAAGACTTCTCTTGATCGTTAATACGAAAGGAGCTACATAGCTTTAAATGTGAGTGATTAAATATTATTGGAATTCTGGTATTTCGTCAATTAAATAACTTTTTATGATTCGAAAAATTAGAAAAAGTATTTTATAGATGACACCAAACCACTAGTTTCAAGGATAACGGTGTCTACCCTAACACCCTGTATAAGTTTAAAATTGCCAACCCATCTTGAGTAACCGTGGTTATCAATACTTAAGTCTTCTTTGTACGAGAAGAGGACTTTGTCCTTTGTCCTGCAATGGGACATTAACAGGCTGGTATCATTATTATTAGAGAGGGTTTGATAGTTTTTTAGGGTTCCGTACCCAAAGGGCAAAACGGGACCCTATTACTAAAGCTCCGCTTTCTGTCTGTCTGTCTGTCCGTCTGTCACCAGGCTATATCTCATGAACCGTGATAGTTAGACAGTTTAAATTTTCACAGATGATGTATTTCTGTTGCCGCCATAACAAAAAATACAAAAAAACAGAATAAAATAAATATTTAAGGGAGCTCCCATACAACAAACGTGTTTTTTATAGTTAATGGTACGGAACCCTTCGTGCGCGAGTCTGACTCGCACTTGGCCGGTTTTACCTACCTTGCAGCATATTTGAGACAGCTTTATTTGTTAAAAAGAACATGCATCTATTCAGAAAAGCATCTGAACATTGCTATAAAATGATTAGACAAGTATAGGAACAATTATGCGTTCGACCATCAAAGACCGCCTTGATGCACAAAAGCATACTTTGCATGGCCCCAAAAATATTTAATAAATTACCAAATGGAATTAAGGACTTAAATATAAATCAATTTAAAAACATGGTAAGTTATTTGATATTTTGACATATCTTTATTTCCATTCACCCTTAGTCTGTCAACATGGCTTTCGAAGCGCGATGTCAAAAAATTCCCAACTGTCAAGAGCGATGCGGAAGCGCTCCTCGGACTTGATGGTTATTTCTATGATAACATATTTTTTATCTATATTTTTAATGGTCAAAGTGTCACAAATTGTACAGGAAAGAACGAGAGACAAGTATATGCATTCAACATTCAACATCCGACAATAATTCGCCGCGAGTGTCTAAACGTGTCTTGTGTAATTCCAATAATAAATAACATCCTACAGTGGAATGTAGCTTTAGAATTTAAAGAAGTGGCCAGTGAATTGTTTGTTAATGTTTTGCTTGTTTTTTGTGTTTTAATTTTTGTTGTGTTTCATTGTAAGTATTAGGTACACCTCTGCCTAACCCTTTGGGAATTACTGGCATGATGTTATGTTATGTGTGTAGGTAACTTATACCTTTATAGTCTACGGAAGCCTCAGTTATTTTTCTGCGGGATTGCAAACATGAAACTAGCACGTGGAGCTAGCACTAACCTTTTAGTCACCACGTATTAGCTCGACTGTCTCGTTGGTCTAGTGGTCGCAAGCGCTACTGCTCAGCCTGAGGTCCTGGGTTCGATTCCCGGGCCGGGAAAAGTGTTATTGGATTTTTCCATCTGACATTTCTCAGTAGCAGCCCGCGGAGTCTGGATTTGTGCCCGGTTGGTAACAATAGGCTCGCCCCTTATTACATGGGAATTAAACATAACTGGCGAAATTTGGCTGTAAGGTACTATAGTCTACTTTTGTTGTACCACTTATAACGAACACGTAGATCACCATGGGTGAATAAATAAATCAACATTTATTTCAGAATCACTTCCATATTTTTTAGCAACAATGTAAACTTATGAAACTAGTGTTAGTAACATTTATTCTAAGCTGCTTGAGGCACGCCGATCCTGGGAAATGTCTACTTGACTGCATCCACCGCCCCAAGAATGGAGAGTCCCACCTATCAGCCAACGTTCTAAGAATGGTGTTGGGGCTGGCACGAACGCAGCGTAGCAAAGATGCGCATCTGTTGCGCATGATGGCCGAAAAACTATCAACGTTCGCGTCGGCAAACAAGCCAGATGCGCTACAAAAACGCGGCAGCCCCACCAACACTCGGAACGTGTTGTTATATTGTATGTGCAGTTCACTATATGCGCTTTGCGAAAAGTTCACAAGTTCAGGCTGCACGTGTAAAAGAATTGCCAGTAGGCTTTGAAAAGTGTCACCCTCAACATGAGCCGTACCTACAACAACGTGTAAGCCTGTGGGCCAATATCCCACATCGGACAGCCAGCGACCTGCGCTCCAGCTCAACATCAACGTTATCTTTCAACTCGTCTGAGACCTAACGACCAAGATATTTATCTTTTAGAGATCTGCCACACTGCTTGCCACTAGGAAATAAAGTTCCTGTTTGCTACGTTATGTGGTGATTCTTTATGGGAGGACCAGGCTGATACCAGTCGGGGGTGCGGCGAATGTACAAATATCTTCCGGGCCCCCTATCCATGGTAAAAGTTGACTAAACTTTCATGCGGTACTATTTTAAATGTTACAATAAATTCCTCCCCACATACTTCAACTGAACTACTGAATGAGACGAAATTCAAAACCTGTATAAAATAGTCACACACAATCTCCATAGGTACCTACTACGCTTCGGAATGGGCTTCATATTTCTGACTGACCGACTCCTTGACAATTCAAAAGTGCCTGTAAATGGTTAATTGAAATAAATGCTTTGAGTTTGAGTTGGGGCAGTGGAAGGAACCGTGAGGTTTTAGTCGGTGGGAGTCCGACATAACCCTCCGCTTTCCCCATATGGATATCCATGAGGATTTGCCCACATTAAAAAGGTTATCTTCTTATATTTCACCGAAATATTTTATCGAATAATATTTATATGGACTGGCTTTGTGAGGCGATTTGGGCAAGTAAAGCCGATGGTAAATCGACACGTGTAAAATTCCATAAAATCTGTCAGAGCCATTTACTCCCACGTCAAGTTATGTTAACCGAATAATACTCAGTTTTCCAGTTCAATAGGTTTACATGGTTCAAGATATTATCTATTGAATCTAATACATAGTCGTTGGTAGGTATTGGATTAGACATTTTTTTTTAAATAATTATGATGGTAGGGTATAAATTGTTTTAGCATCAGCTGAATGTTGAATGAAAGTCTCTACACTCCGTTGTTTTAGGTAGTTATAAATAAAGGTACTTAAACAAAAAAAACTACGTGACGAGACAGCAGTCAAGTAACCGACTAAACGTAATACCTGTCACTTCAGTTGTCATGCTACGTTGTAATCTTCAATTTAGCAACATAATAATTCGTTGAAGATAAGAGCCTTCTGGATTACAATGTTGAATTTGCAAAATTTGAATTTGCAACATGTTGAATTCGCAAAATCTTGAACCTATTATAATAATATTTTGTAATCTGTATATTGTAAAGAGCTCAAAGAGACAGGTTCTCTTATCCCTTCTGGACTACTGTTGAATCTCAAAATCTTGAATTTGTAAAATTTTGCATTTTCTGGACCCACAAATTCAACATTTTCCAAATTCAACATTATGAGATTCAACATTTGGCGAATTCAACATTAATATCGAGTCTAAGGATAAACACACACCGTCTTCAGTGTGATCAACACTCATGCCTTCTCTGTATGAGAAGTGGCCTTTACCCTGCAGGTTCAAACGCTGATGATGCTCTTAATTTATGACATTAATGAATAATTCATTAATATTAAATATTAATTAATTTCATAAATTCTGGTTCGATTTTTAGTGACTTAATAAAAAGCATACTTAAATCTTATAAATGTTTGAGTTATGAGTTGAATTTGAAAAATCGGGCATCAAAAAACCGAAATCAAAAAGTGGTTGGTGGCTATCTGCGGCTAATACCCCGCAACTCTCTTCATAAGTTTAAAACTCCAGCAAGAAAAGTAATAAAAACTTTCTCATTCATCCATTTCTTGAGGACTGCAAAACCACTGATGGAGATGGGTTATCAATTTGGATATAGGTAATATTGTCAATATTTTTTTTAAGTCGTAATTTGCACAATTTCAGTTAAGGCAATAGAATCGGAGTTAGAACCTTTTTGTGAACCAATTTAATTATCCATTTCCCCAGGAAATGGATAATTAAATTGGTTCTGTACCCAAGCGGTGTCAATGCGGTCCTATTACTAAGCCTACGCTGTTTGTCGATCTGTCACAGAGCCTTATGACTTTCTAACCCTAACAGGCAACAAATTATTTTTTATAGACAATACGTGTTAAAAAACGGTGTTAAAAAAAATAGGTATATAATATATAAAGAGGGACTTTTTCATAAAATATAGGTACGTTTTATTTGTGTAGAATAATAAAATAGCTAATTTTCTTTCTTTCTTTCCGGTAGCAGTGTCAAACGTCAAACTCCGTGAAAGACATCGGCGTGCGCGATATAGCGCATTGTAATAATAATGATTCGGCTCACAAAAAAGGTTCTAACTCCGATTCTATTGCCTTTACTGAAATTGTGCAAATTACGACTTAAAAAAAGTATTGACAATATTACCTATATCAAACGATTTTGAACTGTTTACCGTTTAAAAAAGCTGTGGAGCACATGTGACCCAAGGGCGCTATATAGGAGATTAATTACAATTGATAGTTTTGGAGGTACAGAACCCTTAGTGCTTAGTGCGAGTTCGATTCATACTTGGCCGGCACTTTACTACTTTCCTACTAGATACACGCTTTATGGTGTGGGAGTACTATACTATTGGCATTTTCTAACCAAACGTTTGTCAGTCTGTGTTGCAACACAAACGTATCAACAGTGTTGCCAATCTCCATAACAACTAAATAAGTATGGTAGACGGGAGAGTTTGCAAAGGTATTTTGAATGCAGTAAATCCGGTAGCTTGCATTCCGCAATTGTAATGTGGGTCATCTCTAGAAAAAGACTACATTCCAAGCTACAGGTGACTTATGCACGGCGAAGTCGCTGGCTACGTATACAAACAATTCGTATTGAAATGTATGTTAACTGACATCATGACAGCTACGCGTCGCCAGGTCGCCAATTTGGAAGCGTAGCCACGACCGGCCCCTACGTGCAGACTGGATACACCGGCGACCTGGCGACGAGTAGCCAAGTCGCCAGCATTTTAATTACAAGTAAGTTACGCTACCCTCCCTCAGTGGCCAACTGATCGCCAGGACTATAGGCTACCTCATTTGGCTACGGTAGGTAGACGTCGCCATGGCGTCCCACTATGTTAGCGCTCTAAAATCAACGTGAAATATGCCTTTAAAAAATATACTACTAAAACCAGTGAATGCTTAACGTTCCGAAAACGTATTATACAGGTATGGGTTTTGATTCTCTGATAAAACCATAGAAAAATAATTATAAGTAGTTACTATTGCCATGATATTTAAATATTGTTAAATCACACAGACTTTCCATATTAAAAAATATGTTTATTCTTGTCAAACTGCAAAAAATTCATACCCTTATCATAATCATTGCTAAAAAAATTATAAAGGTTGTCAAATTCAACTTTCTTGTCCCTAAAGTTAATTCAGAAGTAGGTATGACTAATTTTCCTCTTCATTCAATTTTCTTTCAAAATCATTAATTGCATTGAAAGTCTCCTATAATTCTATGGAGGTTTTCAGTGAAAAGCTTATTATGGAGACGGAGAGGTAAGGTATTGCTAGTATTACCACCGCGGCCCCGCCATTGAGGCTCCTATTTCGAATACAAAGTTGATAAAGCAATCACATTCCTATTCATCTCAGTAAAAGGATATCCGTGCTTTCAAACCATTAAACACAGTCAATGAGGTTTGGTATTATATGAAATAAATTGAATAATCAGAAAAAAACTAGGAAGTAGTTATAAATCTGTGTTGCAGCATTGATCAAAATTTTGATTTCGACTTGTAATCAGTTTAAGTCCAACTAACACAATAATCTGTAGTCGTCATTTATTTTTCGTTGCTTACATAAATATTCTTTTAAAGTCAGTATGTATGTATTTATGTATGTATTGTATAGCATATATATATTATTATATATTATAGTATATTGTATCTATTGGTAAGTTTAAGTACCTACTTATTATTTTGCACCAATGACAACCCCATTTTTTGATTTCCACGCAATCACTGTCCATTCTAAGGTTGCCTGGAAGAGATCGCAGAAAGCGATAAGGCCGCCCATTGTATGTTTTGTAGTGTTCAATTTATTTATTTTCGCTATGTATTTTCTGGTGTACAATAAAGTATATATAAATAAATAAATAAATAAATAACACGCTGACAAAAATGATCTTGTCACACACGGAAGGCACAAGCATTAATCAATATGTTTGCTCAACTTCAGATCATTGAAATTCATGTTCGATACTTCGGTCGGTTCGTGGTCCATTCCGTCGAACACGAATATCGAGACCACTCCATGTCTCGGAAAGCACGAAACGTTAAGCCATTCGCCCGAAGCCAGAAACCCAAAAATTACCAAGGGTTATCGTGATAAACAGTAACTGGGTTGTGGAAATCAGATATTTAGCTGCATTCGGTTAGACTGGAAGCTGACCCCAACATAGTTAGGAATGGGCTGGGCAGTAGTGATGGATTAATTAGCAGTCGCTTTCATTGTTAGCAAGTGCATTATCGTTTAGCATTTAGCAAATGAAATGTAGTTGCGACATTCTGTGAAATGCTAAGTGAATTTATTCGTAATTTTTCATACTATTATACGTCAGAGCGTCGACGCACGCAGCGGTAGATATACTTAAATAGATAATACACGCCAATATTTACGCAATAAATACACGCCAGGAGACGTCCTAAGGTGAACGCACTTTTTAATTCGCATATTAACAAAATTCACATACTTCATTATTATTAAGCAATTAGAATAGCAATAGCAATTATCATGCTGAGACTCAAGAATTCACATGCTAATGAAATTAATGCAAAATCGCATTAATTGCCATTACTACTGGGCAGTTTGAAAAATCGGCTCGGAACGAAAACCCCTACAGTGATATTAAACTATCTAGGTATTTCTGACTAGACATTTTTTTTTGTATCCTAGTTTATGTCTAGAGTTACAAGAAAAATACTGAAAATCATCGCACTTCAAAATTGATTGAAGAGGTGTACCTACAATGTCAATAAAAAGTTCTTCGCTCCAGACTCCAGACAATATACTTTGTTGTTGTGACAGCGGCAAATAAATAGTCTACATTTTTCAAGTTTCTTGTAGCAAGTATATTATGCCCAAAAAAGTGTTGGATTTTGTGACAATTCCCAGCCCCTGATTCACGCGATATTGGTTTTCAGATCGATTTCTTTTCTTCGCATATAAATGTAATGTTAATGTACCTAAGTACTGTAGGCTGAGTCCTGAGTGAACGCGTATACGCAGGCGGAATGAACGGCGGATAAAACAAATGTTCGAGATGTTCGAACCTGTCCTGAGTGCAAGTGGACGCGCGCATTTCACGGCGCATTTGACGTTTCTCATTATACATGTCGCGATAACTTTGTATGAACGTTTACTTAAGAGATCGAAAAATCAAATTCATAATCCTCATGAATTATTATGTTATCCATACACTATAACAATGAGTATCATTCGAAAGCACCAAGTTTCACTTTATATTTGAAAAATGCACTCAAAAACACGAATTAATTGTTGATTAATATTCTGACAGGACGTTATTACAATGGCATGTCTTTCGGTCCGTTGCTATGGCAACGGTAGTGTCATGGCAACGAACCTGTGGCCCTAGTGAAAGGGGTATAAGTCCAATTTTGTGGAAAATTTGTTAATTACAGAAGTGATCAGAAAAAATGCTTTATCGTTTGGTGTAAACGGATCTATCATCTAAGCTATATCTAAAAATAAAGAAGTTAACTTCTGTATAAGGCCTCGTTTACGGAGACGCGGGGCGTCGAGCGCGGCGTTGGGCGGCGCGGCCCGCACTGAATTCAAACATATGGCGTTGTATGACTGCGTTTACGGAGAAGCATTTTTTCACGCGTTTGCTTAAAATGGGGTGTTTAAAGGCTCCTTGCGTTTGCTTAAAATGGAGTGTTTAAAGGAGCCTTTTCGCGGCGGGGCACGCAGCGGTGTCCGCCGCGTTGCCCGCCGCGTATTTCGCTACACGCTTGACGTTTCGCGGCGGGCGCAGCGGCAGACACCGCCACTCTTCCCGACACGCATCTCTATGAACAACATCGTACATTGCCATATGTTTGTGTTTACGCGTGCGATGGTAAGTGCCGCTTCACGCACCGCCTCTCCGTAAACAGAAAAAACGTCTGACGCGCCGCGAAATGCCACGCTGCACGCGCCGCCCAACGCCCCGCGTCTCCGTAAACGAGGCCTGAGGGTCTAACTGTCACCAAAAAAAACTACAAAAGTCGGTTTCAAGTACTTTTGTATTCTATTATACGGAAAAAAAAATGTGTTTTTAATCTAAATTAACATAAACTACCCACGTTTTAATTTAGTTGGTGTTTACCAATACAACAACACCTGGTTCTTAAAAATGGTTTAGTGAGTAATGATATTATTAGACATAAATCCGTTTTCACCAAAATAAAGGGAAAAATAAAAAATAACTCTGTTGAGATTAGTATTGTCATAATCATTCCAAATGCGTATCCATTTTCACTTGTGTGAATTAACATTTAACATATATGGGAGAAGGGGTATAACTTATTTAATACCTTCAAGGAATTCATTTTGTAGTTAGTATAAGTCGCTATCTTAATTAAAAACTAATAACTTTACATAAAAAATAACTCAATAATAATAAAGAGCATAAATTGTTTACCTATAAAAAACATCACATGTATTTCATTTGATAGCGGTTTATATGTCACACGAGGTCAAACACGCAATTTGAAGCGCGCAGAGTGTTTCTTGTGTCTCCTGTAAAGTTGCATTTTTGGACTAAGATCCCTTTTCACTAGGGCCACAGTACAACGGCAGAGCGCCGTCATTCAGGACGCCCCGTCGGATCCGTCGTCCGCTCCGCAATCCGCCTGCGCGGTGCGCGTTCACTCAGGACTCATCCTAAAGCTGAGTGACGGCGCACGGCGCAGGCGGAATGAACGGCGGATAAAACAAATGTTCGAGATCTTCGAACTTGTCCGGAGTGCGAGCGAGCGCGCGCATTTCACGGCGCATTTGACGTTTCTCATTATACATGCCGCGATAACTTTGTATGAACGTATACGTAAGAGATCTCAAAATCAAATTCATAATCCTCATTAATTACTATGTTATCACACTATAACAATGAGTATCATTCGAAAGCACCAAGTTTCACTTTATATTGGAAAAATGCACACAAAAACACGAATTAATCGTTGATTAATATTCTGACAGGATGTTATTACAATAAATAAAATAAAAAATAAAATAAAAATGTTTATTTCTTCACTTAAGTAAATAACTATGTTAGGTTTGGAGTCACCTTTTAAGCATAGATTTGCTCGTATTAAGTGGTTCCGCTCCTCCAGTTTACAATAATTCTGCAAATGTGTGAGAAATAAGCCAAAAGATTCATTTAAAACGAATTAACATTTTAAAACCCATTATTATATTAGTAAGGGCACTGGGTGTAGAATATGTTTGTGAGTTTGTGTGTGGGTTCGTTTGTGTGCGTGTGTGTGTGTGTGTTTGCTTGTGTGGGTGTCAGGATGTAGTGGGCATTCCTGCCAGGGTTGCGGAATAGTCTGAAAGGGATACCGGGACCCTGGCAACAGGCAAGTGAAGGAACACGGGTGGTTTTTAGTCAGTAAGAGTCTGACACGCCCTTCCGCTCCGCCCAGAGCGGGAGAAGTCATATGCTGATTTCCCACACAAAAAAAAAAAAAAAAGGATGTAGTGGACATGTGTGTAAGATAAATGTTTGTGTACCGTGGGGGTGTGTGGTGTGTATACGTGTAAAAATTATATGTGTTTCTTAGTTATGTGATCTTATGTAGGATATCTTCGATTTCTTCGTAACTTTTGCTCTTGAGCCATTCAGTTAGTGTTTTTTTGCAGTCGTGGTATGTCATAGAGTAGATGGCACATTATTCATTGAGAGCGTTATATATACGGGGGGATTGTTTAATCAATTGCCTTGTAGCAAATGTAGTATTCACTGGACAATCTTCAGCTACTTTATTCTTTCTCCTAGAATGTGTCTTGGAAGTAATGTAGGGAAGAGATTTGTGTTTTTTTATGTAATCTGCAGGACATAGTTTCCTAACAGACAAAATAATAATAATAATAATAATAATAAAAGTTTATTGAGGTAAAAAGGTAAAACACTAAATACAAAGCTTAAATCTACGAAAAATTCAATTATTTTATGTGCCTGAACTAGGTCATCCTGTGTTTCAGGCGAGGCAAGGCATAGTATTTCTAAATAATCACATACTTAATTATAAAAATCTAGTCATCTAATAGGTATGTAAAAAGGTGTAAATACACAATAAAATAAATATACAATAAATCCTACTTGCTAAAGTCTTAGTACTTACATAACCTAACTTAGTTAAACTTAATTAGTACAAATACAATTTTTATTTGAATACAACTAATAATTCCTCTGTATCTTCATAGGACATACTTTGAAGAGCTTCTTTGAGAGTTCTTTTACAATTATTATAATTAAGTGAATAAATTTTGGCTCTCGCATTTAGTCTGTTATAAAGTAATGGTCCTAGGAAGACAAAAAATTTGGCTGCGAAAGCATGTTTTGTACTTTTTGTAGGGCAAACTATGTCTTTCCGTCTCTTTTTAGTTAATTCAGTGCTGTAGGGGAGGGCTGCGTGTTGTTTTAATACAATGCTCATTATGAATAACTGTCGAGCTGTTAGTACTTCACAGGATTCATAGAGCAGGTTAGTGGGAAAAAGAAAAGGGCGGCAAGTAGACACCTTGAGAATCGCTCTTTGAGCTCTCTCGATAGGTAACAGCAAACTTTTGCCTGCTCCACCCCAAGAGGTAATGCAGTAAGTCAAAATTGACTGACAGAGAGCAAAGTAAACTCGCCTAATCAATTTTGGGTCTGCAATATAGCGTAGTTTTTTGAAAACGAATATTAGCTTACGCATTCTATTATTTAAAGCTTCTATATGCTGTTTAAAAGATAGGGTTTCATCTATTATAATTCCCAGATATTTTATTTTATTAGTTATATTAATATTAGGGCACGTGAGCAAGCAATCTGCAGGGAACATACAACAGTGAGCATACAGCGTTGAGGGCAAAACAGATGTTGGTTTACGCATGGAAAACTTAATATAATTTGTCTTAGCCGCATTTAGTGTTAGTGAATTATGTTGAAGCCACTTATTTACAATATTAAAACCATGTTGCGCAAACTTGTAGACTTCATGTTCCGATTCAGCAGAAAAAAGGAGGGCAGTGTCGTCAGCGTAAGATATTATAGTGCCGTGCTCTAGGTTTAGATTACAAAGGTCATTTATGTATATCAAGAATAGAGTAGGCCCTAAAATACTTCCTTGGGGAACACCAAAGGACATGTTTTTTTCGTCTGCACTGAGAACATTGCCAATCTTCACGCACTGGGTTCGGTCTTCTAAGTAACTTTTAAAAAGTTTCAGTTGAATACCTCTTATGCCCACTGTCTCAAGCTTGCGCAACAGAATAGGAATGGAGACTGTGTCAAAAGCCTTGGCGAGGTCCAGGAAAACCCCTACTGTGTGGTTACCCTTGTCAAGTTCCTGGGCTAGATAGTCAGTAAGATGATGTACGGCATCGGCAGTTGAAACTTTAGGTCTAAATCCATATTGATGCTCCGACAAAATTGATTTGTCCTCCAGATATTTAAACAATCTTTTATTTATGATTTTTTCCAAAATTTTTGACATAGAAGGCAGTAAAGAAATTGGTCTATAATTTGTTACTTGCTGTTTACTGCCTGTTTTGTATAAAGGGACAATAACTGCTTTTTTGAGGCACTCGGGAAAAAGACCCAAAGACAGGCACATTCGGAAAATATAAGTCAGTGGTGGTACTAAAATATTCTTGAATTGTTTGATGATTTTATTCGATATATTATCCCAACCAACTGCACAGTCGTCTTTCAAAGTCATGATTATTCTTTCTACCTCAGTTTCGTCAGTGTCTAGCAGGGCGAAGGATGTTAAAGTGTGGTTACATGCAAAATGCGTGCTTGTTAGTTTGTGTGATTGAACCCGATTTCTTTCGGCCAGATTCTTTCCGACGTTAACAAAGAAATTATTTGCAAAGTTAGCAGATGTCAGCGGTGTCGAATGCACTTTTAATAAACCTGAAGATGACTCATTTTCTTTCGAGGTATATGTTATGTTTTTAATATGTTTCCAGATCTGTTTACTATTTGTTCCAGCCTTTTCCAGTGCAGTTTTATCGTAGTTGCTTTTAACCTTTTTGAGGAGATCATTGCAGAAATTACGATACCTTTTGTACGACAATTGCAGTATTGGATTATCTGGCTGAGATTTAGCCTTCATGTGCAGTTTATCCCTATGTTTCATACAACGAATAAGACCTGTCGTGATCCAGGGTTTTATGTTACAATTTTTGCGGCTCAATCTTGATATGACTGTATTTCTCTGAATTGCATGTTGTATGTTTTCTATTACATACAACATACAAAACTGCGGATCAGCAGAATTGTAAACTGGATCAAAGTTAATGACGCGCAAATCTTCTTCAAGTTTATTTATTTTTAATTTAGAAATTGTGCAAGTGTTGTATTTAGGTAATTTACAGTTTATGATTAATAGGGCAGCATTGTGATCGGTTATTGTTGAATTAACCACAAGTGCAAGTGAAGGGAAATTCGATTTAAGCATGATATGGTCCAAGCAGGAGCCACTTTGATGTGTAGGAAAATTGTGTGCGGGAAGCAAGCCATGAAAGGCGCATAGGTTGAGGTAGTCCTGAGCAGATGCATCAGCACTTCCTGGAAGAATATTAATATTAATATCACCAATTAAAATCGTGTTTTTGAAGGATGATACGTTTTGCAAGGTGTCGTTCAGAGAGTTAGTAAAATTAGTGATATTTTTAAAGAAGGGAGGCCGATATATTGCTAATATCGCAAATTCTGATCCAATTTTAACTAACAAACTGTTAGAGTCGACGATATTAGGTTCTTCAACGGAGACATTCAAATAATTTCTGACATAAACAATCACCCCATCATTTTGATTGTAATTTATGTTACTTTTATACATAAAAGGTTTGAGGTTAAGTATATACTTTCCGTAGGGAATCTAATCGGTTTGAAGTACATGACTTTTAGTAATGGCAATGGCATGTCTTTCGGTAAACAAATAACGGCGGTGCGCTATCACTCAGGACGCCTCGTCTGATAAATCCGCTCCGCAATCCGCCTGCGCGGTGCGCTGTCCCTCAGGACTCAGCCTAGGCAGGCCGAACTTCAATGGTAACACTTAGAACTTGAACTGACCTAGCGTAGTATCACAGAATAAATAAGCAGCAGTATTATATCTCGGCATTGACCTTGAAATATTTGCCTACGGCCGCTCGTTATATGAACCTTCCGCGTCCGCGCGTAACTGCTGCGTCATTTCGGCCGTTTTCTAAGAGATAGGATACTGTACTTATATATACTGTGGTAGTACGGAGATTCAAAAGAATGCTACCCCCGCTTAAACTGGGTTTGTTTCCACTGACGTGCGGCTTACCGTACCTACATTGACACATATATTTTAAGTGCTTGAAATACCCCGTATCTACGTAACGATAAAAACATTAAAGGTATGTACAGTACGACACAACTTAGAAGTAGCATCGACAAAATTCGTAAAACCGATCACATCCAAACTGAGTGCGCCTTCGAAAATGATCTTTACTCACACGCAATAACTTGTAAAGCCAAAAATACAATCGTAAAATTGATGCGTAGATTTTTTCGATGCTACATCTAAGTTGCATCGTACTGTACCGTAATTTCCTTGAACCTTTGGGTAAACAATGAAAAACACAAAACAACAAAAATGCGATCGAACTCCATTAAATTACCATAACACATTTCTCTAAGCGAGCGATTATCTTTTTACTCCCTTCCCTTAAAATTCCATGTTTTTCTTTTTATTATTGTATCCATTTTGGTAATGGATGTGTTTTTATTAAGCTTCTTCAATCCTCCAAGGTGCTGTTTCGAAGTAAGTGACTTAATACGTCAGCTGGTAGAGAAAATAGTGGTTTTGTATGCATATAACTTAATGTTTTTTAATGGTACAGTAATTGCAAATCAGAAAAGCGCGTCTTACGAATTTTATAAAATTACTACAGTAGTAGTAATACATACAGTGCGTTCATTGTAACTTGACCTGAAGTGACACGATAGTAGCACTGAATTTTGCAGTCATGTGATTGGTAGTACTGTTATGTCAGGCGCCATTTTGAACTCTATTAGTATTGGTTTACGTTTCGCGTTACGAGTCAAGTTACTATGAACGCACTGTAAAGTTACAATGAAACATGTACGTCACAATAAATTAAAACGTAGGGACATGTCACACGTAAAAAGTGAATGTCAGTATGCCCTTGGCTAATATAGTGAAACAGATGTTTATATAAAATACGTTGGCAACACCGAAAACGGGCACCGCATTTCCTATGAATCCAAACTTCCTTGGCCGCTCAGTATTGCTGGTGAGAAGTATAAAAAAAAACGGTTGGGGGACCGCCGCCTCAGTAACGAAGTTCCTACTCACTTATGATATGATGAAACAAAAAAACAAATTTTTCGCAGCCGCTATCTTGGATTTACATTTCGACCTCACCATCGACTTTATCACCCTCAAAAACTATGAAAACGATACCTATGATGAAAAATTTGAAAATGTTCGCAGCCGCCATCTTGGGTTGACATTTTAATGTCACTATCTGCTTAAACACCCTCGAAAACCATGAAAACGACACCCATCAGCCGCCATCTTGAATTTGCATTTTGACCACATTCACACACTCTTTCTTTCTCTAGGTGTGTGTGAGAAAGCCGCATAACTCTTCATCGTTACGAAGTGACGATTTCTACCAATAGAATAGAATTCAATCGAACTAACTACGGACAGTCTGTATTGATCTAATATCCGTCCAACAACCAATGCCTGGACAAAGACAGAAGGTCCAATTTCCGGACGACAGTTATACAAATAACTTGGCATACAGGCAGTTAACTTGCAAGTACTTTAAAATACGTTGTGTGAGTGATTTAAAAGTATGTTATTAGCTCAAAACGTTTTAATAAGCACAAAATAAAAATGAATATGGGTTGTTTAGTAGAAAGAAGAATATTGTAGCCTGTCAATCTGCATAGTTGGGGTCGGCTTCCAGTTTAACCGGATGCGGCTAAATACCAGTTTTTTACATGGAGCGACTGCCTATCTGATGGACACAACCCAGTAACTGGGTAATATTACTCTTGGTAAGACTGTCAGACTGTCAGACTTTCGGATTTCGGACGACCCGTAACGACTGTCAAGTCCACGAATGACAGCCGGTACCTACGGCTACGTGCTCTCCGAGGCACGGACGAGACTCGGTATGTGAAGATGGTCACCCATCCACGGACCAACCCCGGCAAGCGTAGCTTAATCATGGATCGACCCTTGCGGCTGTTATTACTTAGTCATGAATATTGTAGCCCGGTATTTAAAATATTGTAGCCCGGTATTTAACGTAAAGTCAGTGAAATGAATTCATTTTAACCGACTTCTTCAAAAACGAGGAGGTTTTTTTGTTTGTATGTTACGCGATTATGATATTTTATTATTGTGATTCTTTTTTTGTTTGGTAGGTCATGCTTTAGAGGTGGTCCCTTATAAATTTTATTAACTTTGCTTGCGTAGTTTTTGAGTTAGCTTCAATATTACGTATTTTTCCTACTTAATAATACTACTACTTACTTATATCTAGACGATGTTTTATGTGACTCCATCACTGTTATTTACATAGCAGGTAGTGGTATTCGAATTTGTGTGGGGTAGGTACCACAACTAAAAAGTGAAAAATATAAAATAAAACACTAAACAGTGAAGTTTTTATAATTTAAATTGTCGGTACTTTTATTGAAATCACAACTGTCTTTAATCGATAGTTGTATGAAATGGCTAAAACACGGCAAATTGGCGTAGGACTGCCTACGATGTAAGTATTTGGGTCAATATCAACAAAGTGCATTTTACATCAATTTTGATGGCGAAATTTTTTCTTCTGTTTTCGTGAAAAATAAGGATGTTTTGGGCGGGAAATCACAGCACTAATCATACCCCTATTACGCGCAAGTGCACACGCCTGAGACATGCGAGCGAAATAATAAAACACGATTGAACGCACACGCACGAAACTTTATGTTATAGTAAGTTGAACAAGTGCCACCAAAATTTAGATTTTTGCTTGGACAAACTTTGATCGAGTATCATGTGCTTTTAAATTAGATTTTCCAATATGTTTTAATTGTTTTTAGATAATGTGTCCTATGCATATACTAACGAAATTGTTTAATTTTTATTGTACCTCAAATTGTTACTTTGGTGAACGCAATTATATAAAAAAATGGAGCTGGGACAGGCCACCCAACTTGAATTTTAAGGCGGTTTTTTTTCCCCTTATTATTTACATACACTTATATTTAAAAAAATGTGGCCATAATTTAACCAAGTTACGTAGTACACTATAAAAAAAAAAAGAAACATCCTATCATTTAACACCTCGATTCTCAACGTGGACACGTATAACTTACCGCTGGGATATTCACCCATTTCAAACAAGAATGCAAGTTTTCCATCAGTTTTCTCTGTCAAGTTACCAAGATATTAAGATAAGTGTATTATTTAGTAAGTTACTCACTTTCCTCTTCGCCTCTATGCTCTTATCGATGTGTGTGGATCTGACAACATGCCTGAACTCCAAGTCAACGGTGTGCATACAATACGACTGCGCGCTGGTATTGTCCACATCTAGTCGTTGCTCTGACTCGTCCTGAGAACAAAAGGATAAATATCAGATTAATATAGAATTAATTAAATAAGATTATTATAGGAATAAATGTAGGAACCAGTTTAATAGTTATAGTGCCACAGTGAGCTTCTCCTTCTCTTCAACAGTTAGGTATTTGTTGAATGAGACTGATCCTAAACTACCCAAGCCTGCTTTTTTTTTCGTTTTTCCTAGATAGTTTAAAATGGTTCTCAAAAAGGAAGAGGTTTTTAATTCGTCGGAATCTTTTTTGAGATAAAACGAGATTGATGAAAGTTAAAAAAAAAGACTACCAAATAAGTGTTTTTTTCCAATTTGGTAGTATTCCATCATCTACACGGTTGTAAACCACCAAGGTCACCTCTGTCGGGACGCGGTTGGCGACCGTGTAGCAGGCACTTTAGGTAGGTAGGTATGCAAACCTGTTCAAGGGAAAAAGCGAGATTCTCTGTCTGCACCATTACCTATCCAAAGAATGTTTACCTCACATCGTAAAAGACTGTATTATCAATACCGTTAATTTTTTAGGGTTTCGAAGGGTCTCTAATATTTTACTTCACTGACCATCATAAAATGTTACAGCCTATAATCATAATCGTAAATATTACGGCATGCAGCAGTATTAAACCGTAAATTCTAATTAGGTAATTTATTTTCAAGCCATGCAAAGGTACGGCAATAATACATTACATAATCAGTTGGAGAATTGTTTCGCAATTTCAGACAAAAACGTAATTGGTTTTCGAAAACTGATTTCACTCATTATGCGCTGATATTTCTATATACAAGTCAATCAAGTAAATCATAATCATAATCAGCCTATAATGTTCCCACTGCTGGGACACGGGCCTCCTCTCTGTGAGAGGGAGCGGGCCGTAATCCACCACGCGGGCCCAGTGCGGGTTGGTAGATGTCAAATGTCTTCGAATTTTTGGTTCTAGAACATACCGGTTGCCTTACGATGTTTTCCTTCACCGTTTTGAGAGCAGTGGCGATGAAATAATTTACACAAAGACAAGCGCCTGTCGGGGTTCGAACCTACGACCTACAACTCGTAAGTTGTGGCCGTTACCACTGGGCCACCACTGCTCAAGTAAATAATGACATAATTATTTACCTAATTGACGACGACTATGTTTCACAAATAAACTGATTGTTCAATCAATTTGAGGACGTACACAAATAAATCTAAATCTTCTTTTGAATCTGTGTGATTGTGTGAATCTTGGTCTTTGTTAGTACAGATAGTCTGACATTCAGGGGGCCTAAACCAGCCACATTAGCAATTCCTCTAAAAGCATTTCATTTCCTGAATCCCAGCTGTCATTAGCAATTTCTCTAATTTGACATAAAAGCAATTCATAATTTGTGGACTATTTTACGAATCTCCATAGAAAACTGTCAAACAGATGAATTATTTCGTAATATGAATCACACGCAGATCATATTATGAATTGTCAGTTTGGGACATTTTACGACGATTCATAATATTTTCATATTATGATTCTGCTAAAGTGACCGTTTTAAGCCCGCAGTTCAGTCTTGTCACAGAAATGCTTTTAATAGGAGCTTTCCCGTCCAGAGCTCTGTGGTCATTTATAGCTCGGCTGACTGGCTAACAATTTTACAACGGTATTGAGCAATAGGGCTGGCCACATTTCTTGAATTCCGAAGGAGCTATGGGTTAAAATAATCATACAGTGGATCCAAAACAGCGGTAGGCTTAAGAGAAGACTGACGGCGGGACAAACATACTTTTATTAAGAGATTCTTCATTTCCCTTGGTCCTTACCTATACGAAAAAATCAACAAAATAATGAATATATATCCACTTAATAAGACACACTGTAAAAATTAAATAAAGAACTACCTATTAAAACTTTCTTACGATGAAACAGAAGCGATTTTGAACATTACAAATAGACAAACTCCTACTTCTCATATTGAGCAATCATCTCTTTCACATCAGTCACACACACTTTCACACGGCACCCCCCCCACATACACACACACACACACTCACACTACACTTCCTTCTTTTTCTTTTTTCGCATACTTTCCATTCCACATACATTATTAAATGGCAATCTAATAAAATTTACAACTTTGAACATGGCTACTAAATGTTCGCAATCTATTTATGGGGATCAAATGTAATCCGAGATACAGGTTTACCACCTAGTTCGGATGCAGATAGTTCCAAACTTTGTATATTACAAACTTTAAGCCATTATTTACTGTATATTGTCGATATTCAATTTTGTATGTTTCTTATTTAGATTAGATTTAATAAACTCGACGCCTTTCTTAAAGATTGACCACAATACATACAGCAGTAGATAGGGATAAGTGGAAGGAGGGATGGGAGACTTTGCCCTGGAGAGGGCGGCACACACGGCTGATAACAATAATAATAATTGAGCAATTCCCTTATCGTATAGTCCGTGCCAATACGACAAAAAGAACTAACAATCACACTTCTGGAAACACATTTATTTTATGGCCATACGTGGGAGAATTTTCGAGCTTGACCGTTACTTGAGCTGTTTATTTTGCCCATATGCAGAGCGTACGTGAAAATGGCGCAAATGGACAAATAAGCTTAGGTACAGGTACCATCGCGGACACTGGTAGTGAACCACTTTTCAACCTTATTACTTAGGGCTTAAGGCAGAAAACTTAATTTATTTAGGGTAGGAGCAGCTTGTCTTCTTCCATACTTCTCTATTAGTCGTCCCCCTTTCTAGCCATATCATCTTCCAGACAGTCCGTCCATCGTTTATTGGGCATCCCCCTACTCTTATTTCCTTCCACATTAAAAAGGCCATATCTAACAAAGCAAGTTACCTGCCTGAATAGGTATGTAATTATTTGAGATGCACCGACTAGTCGGCCCTTTACTTTATTCAATGTTCAATAGGTACGTGGATTTCTATGCATTATAGGTTTTTTTTAAGCAATAAAGGTCTCGATTACTTTCTTATTTTTAACCGACTTCTTCAAAAAGGAGGAGGTTCTCAATTCGTCTGTATGTTTTTTTTTTTTTTGTGTTTGTATGTTACGCGGTTACTCCGCCAATTATGAATCGATTTTGATGATTCTTTTTTTGTTTGGTAGGTCATGCTTCAGAGGAGGTCCCATATAAATTTTATTAATTTTGCTTGCGTAGTTTTTGAGTTAGCTTCAATAATTACGTATTTTTCCCACTTAGTGTATGTAGACGATATATTGTTTGACTCCGTCACTGTTATTTACATAACAGGTAGTGTATTCGAATTTGTGTAGGGTAGGTACCACAACTAAAAAGTGAAAAATAAAAACTTTTTACAAAAAACAAAAAAACAACCGACTTCCAAAAAAACACTAAAAACGTGAAAAATAACTTTAATTTCGGAAGTGGGTGGCAAAAACGAAAATTGAAAAGCAAAGACACCGACACAGAAAAAAAATTTTTTTTTTTTTTTTTAATAGGAATTAATTCAAAACCGTTATGGTTTATATTGTTATTAATGTTGTATTTAAGAAACAATCTTACAGTCAATCTTTTTCAATTCTAAAGTTACATTCTACCGTAGGATGTTATTAATTATCAGTAAAACACAAAAACGACCATAACATTCCTTAATTCAATAAAATATTTTACTAAACACAACTGTACGCCATTCCTGCGCCGTAGAAATACTGACTAAAAGAAAAAGACATTTCGACGGGAATTATGGACAGATTTCTAACATGTGATGTTATTATACCTTTCCTGTTCTCTTCCCTACACTCTGTTAAAGTTAGAGCAGCAAAGGTATAGTTTAAACTGGCAATATTTCGCATTATATCCGACCCGTGCCACATCTGTGTCGGTGTTACCGTCGAGGGGTTGTGATTCCAAAAATTGATTTGCAAAAAACGTATTGAATTTCGCGGGTGACATTAAAGGAATAATGTAATGCTTAAGAAGAGTTTGAGAAATTCTCAACTTCAAATACTTAAATCAGAAACCGGCTGTAAGAAATGATACAAAAGTAGCTAAAAGCCTCGTATTTCAAAATACAGCGATATAGGCGTTGTCTGTCAGTGGGCAAATATTTTAATCGTAGATTGGCCCTGACGCGTCAAAAGATGGTAGCGTTTCTGTTACGTTTTGAAAACTCCGACGCACACAATCTCGCAGAGACTTAACTTGACTGCCATGGAAACGCCATTAATATAATAATGTGCGTGCTCACGGACACTTTTTCGCACAACTTAGTACGGTGAGGGCATCTACGATTTATATCTTTGTCAGTGAGTGACTTTGAAAAATACATACCAACTTTTAACTCACAGATAGAACTAAAATATTCAGATAGTTATAATTGGTCAGATCGCAATCCAAACTTACGAGATTGCTTGAAAATAGCCGTTGACATTCCTTGGTTGCACTAGTTTGTTGGTAAAGTTACAGTTAGAGAAGTTAGTGTTCGAATAATTATAACTTGCACATTTGCGACAATGACACATATTATTATTTGACTTGAAAGTAAGTTGTATGTGCCTGGTGCCTGAGACCAATTAGGTGTGTTTTAATGTTTGTCATGAGGTAATTTTGAGTAGCATATATTATGGCTTAAGAGGAAATAGGGTCGGTCTCCTCCCCATACAAACGCTCTCACCTGTTTTCTCTCTGGTTTATGACCTTCGAGCAATGATTTTTTACAGTAAAATTAATATCAACTGGTTCTATGCCCCTATTTTTTCCGTTTTGATGACACATTATCTGTAGAAGTACTAGATCCCTCAGAAAATGCTCAAAATTGCCTGTTTAGACCGCTGTCATCAGAGGCCTATTGTACAAATGTGACAACTATTAATGAAGAAAAGATAAACATAGCGACACAGTAAATATCCTTCTTATTCAATTTACGAAAATATCTTTCAAATTGGTCCAATATTGGAGGAGGAAATAGACGAGAGCCGAACCTCGAAATATGACTTTTTGTATGGAGAAAAGACCGATCCTATTTCCTCATAAGGCTCCCGCAGGCAGGAGCGACGCGACTCCGGTAGAATAATTTCCATGAAGTTTTCATAAAAATTGTTCCACCAGAGTCACGTCACGTGTCGCGCCTGTCTGCTGGAGCTTTTAATCTCCGGCCAAATTGAGGCGAATCCCGCACGAGATTTGCAACGTGTTCGAACCGATTGTGACAAGTAAATTGTATAGAATCATTCGAACCGGAGGTAATCGTTGCGTGACTACCTATTTATTATTAGTATAAACGATACACGCAGTGGCGTTCCGCGTCACCAGAGCTTTTTACGTATGTTTTTTTTTTTAAGCTTTCCTATTTGACGCCTTTGATTGGACTTAAAAAAATAACATTAAATACAAAAACGTTTTCCTCTATGTTGGATGTACCTATTTTCTATAACTACCCACTCACCTTCTGTAGTTTCTTTGTGTACCATTTCTTGCAGCAAATCTCAGCTGAATTGCTTTTTATGATGGGAGTTGTTGGGATCAGATGGTTGCTCTTGCAACTTGTTACTGTGGACAAGGAAATAAAAACGTATAAGTTATTTTATTAATTTTTTTTAGATATGCCCAAAACAAAACGTTTCGTTGTTGTCTCGGTTCGATGTGGAAACTAGTCGAACCCGAAATATTCAAATACGTTAAGATAAAAGAATAAATACAAAAAGAGACGTTTCAATTTTCAATGGCACTCCGGCCACAACATATACACTATATAAAACCTGGAAAACGAACCCTTGAATACAATAAAGACATTTTTTTTTCATAATATCTGATATTTTTTAGGCACTAATTATAAACTGAAAATGTTTGACGTTAAACGACCATCGACAGCCAGTCATGACAGATTGGTTGGACAGATGACGTTTACATTAAAATAGGGGTGAGGCGTATACGCCTTTGGCGCCTTTGGCGTTACGATACATATATCGTAACAGATAGAAATAACAGATAACTATTGTTTAATCTGTTACAACCCCTCTCTATTTTAAAATCTAAAACTGTCAAAGATGTGATGTCAAATACCAATAAAGACAATATGTTTGAAGTTTTCGTCCAGAAGTACCTACAAATCTACAATAATCGTTTTTTTTTAAATAATGGATCACACTTTATAATTCATCAAAAAAGTTGTTTTTAAGGTAGTTATCTTATTATCTTATCTTAATAGCAGAGAAATACATGCCTTTCGTATTTATTTAAATAACGTCTACGTGATTTTATTATGTTTAAATGTAACATGACTTCTGGACGAAAGCATTGTGTAAGTAAGACGACGCCATGATCAATAGAATAATGGCAATCATTTGATAAACTATTATTTTTTGTGCCAAAGAAATCAGGGGAATATTCAGGAAAGAATATTTTTCCTCAATTCGTGGAAATTTTTCCTTTTTTTTCATTAGCGTACACTTTATGGCCGAAAATGTGCAAAAGGAAAATAAAAAAACTACAAATGATATAAGATTGTGTTTTCTCACTGGCCCAGTAGGTACCTATAAATTATAATGTAATATGTAATGATTTAATAAACTATAGGTAGGTACCTAATTATATAGGTGACTTTGAATGGGGCCGTAATATAATTTTATTTTCTCAAACTAAGCAATACAGTAAATTAGTGTGAAAATGAATCCTATTCATTCTTGAATAGCGCAGGAATGTGTGTTCACATTTCTAGGAAAACGCCAACGCAAAAAATACCTTAATTATCGTTGAATACGACTTCCATTAAAAACCCACCTACACGATGTCTGTTCCAGTCATAATGGAAAAAGTTGGCACAATATTGTATTAGGAAGGGTGCGATTCAGTAGGTGTACCTAGGTATGTACCTACAGCATTATTTTTTTGTGTCTATTGTCTTTTATCTGCGACGAAAGAGCGTATAACTGTGCGCACTACATTAAAAAAAAATGTGACAGGTCGATAGATTCCAATGACTAATGCCAATGGCTTGTAACTATCGTATGCATCTATTTTAATCAGAGGCGTCATCGGCAAGCGCCCTTCTGCGAAGCGCAAAAACATGGCGTGCAGAAATATACTTTACCTACGTGGCACGCGTGCTCGCCGCGCCGTGATGAAATTAAATAATATAAACTATATAATTAGTGTGTGATAAAAAAAAATTGTGCTTGGTGAGATTCCAATGATGCAAACAAAATTGTTCGCATAGACGATAGTTAAAAGCATTCGTTCGAACACCCCACTCCAGAAAAAACAGCCCTGGAACGCTGCGTTATTCAAACAAAACATTTGTGCCGTTATTAATTTGGTACGAATTAAGCTCAAAACACACACAAAGCGGGTGCGGGCCGGGTCGGGCGCGGAACGGCAGCGGGTCGGGCGCGGACATAATTAAAATTTTCATAATCCAGAGATCCATCGCCAAACAGAAGATTTTTTTGTAATTATTCACAAAACAAACTGTAAGTATTTGTTTTGTATTCACAAAACAAATACTTACAGTATTTGTTTTGTGAATAATTAGAAAAAAATCTTTTTCTCTTAATATAACTCCTTGAATTACAATTTATTATGCCCGCCGTACTACCGCACCCGACCCGCTCTGCGCCCGACCCGTGCCCGCGTTCTGTGTGTTGAAATCCATAATATATAATTCCTTGAATTACAACATTATCGCTAGCGAAACAGCTGACTAACTGACGGAGGGGTCGCGCTCGCTGACGGTCAGGTCACGTCCCGCGCCACGCACCCGTGTTGAGACGCAAGTTCGTTATCCCAGCGCCCTAGGGTGAAAGGGTGAAATACACTTAAAGTAAAATGAAGATTTTCTTTAAAAAAAAACATTTTCCATTGAATTTACGTTCTATAAATGAAACTAAACCACTGGTTTCAAGGGTACAGGTGTTTACCCTAACACCCTGTATACAGTAAGATATTCGTCTCTAAGAAATTGGATTAAGACTTCCTTGTAGGTAAAGTGAGGAATTTCAGTCTGAAGTAATTCAGAATAGATACGATTAAGTCAGTCAGTCAGTCGCAAGGGATAAGAAATTTCAAAGAAAAAATTAAGATACGGAAGAAACTCTACTCTAAACGGATAGGTAATATTTTACTACATACTCCTAGCTACATAAACCTGGACCAACTAAATATTTTTGGAGTCATCGCTAACTTATAACGCGATCTACAAACGTATGCTAATAAATATTATCGTTTAAATAAAAAAAAAACATATCGCTATACAAAATGGTTTTGTTTGAGACAAGACCTTTTTTTAAATACTTGCAAACTTACAAGTCATTCTCAACAAAGAGTTATCCCAAAAAACTTTTTGGCAAAAAACGAAAATTGAAAAGCAAAGACACCGACTTCCGAAATTAAAGTTATTTTTCACGTTTTTAGTGTTTTTTTGGAAGTCGGTTGTTTTTTTTTTTTGTAATAAGTTTTTATTTTTCACTTTTATGTTGTGGTACCTACCCCACACAAATTCGAATACCACTACCTGCTATGTAAATAACAGTGACGGAGTCAAACAATATATCGTCTACATACACTAAGTGGGAAAAATACGTTATTATTGAAGCTAACTCAAAAACTACGCAAGCAAAATTAATAAAATTTATATGGGACCACCTCTGAAGCATGACCTACCAAAGAATCATCAAAATCAATTCATAATTGGCGAAGTAAGCGCGTAAAATACACAAAAAAAAAAAAAAAAAAAAAAAAACATACAGACGAATTGAGCGCCTCCTCCTTTTTGAAGAAGTCGGTTAAAAATGAAACTGAAATATTAATTATTGGTATTTGATGATTGGTAGTCAGTCTGTCAGTCCAGAAGTCTCAACCAGTATTTACAAGCGGTATCTTGTTACCCAGTTCCTTGTTGTGGAAATCATCTATGAAGTCCCTCTATACAAATAAAATACTGTAATACTGGTATTCAGCTGTATCCGGTTAGACTGGAAGCCGACCGGACCCCAACATAGTTATGAAAAAGCTAGATTGATTGAAATAACAAAAGTTAAAAATTAAGTGCATGATAAAATTGGCAGTAATATTGAAAGGTTATCATAAAATAGTAAATACAGTAATTACAGTGGGCCATACCTAAAAACAACAAAATAACCAATTTTTGAACCAAATTAAAGAATAAGATTTAAAAATGTTTTTATTGCACTCAACCTCATACCGAATTTGTGCAATTTATAAATAATATGTGTAATTTCTAAAGAAGTAACGAAATTTCGATATTAATATCGGAAATCAGTATCGGAATTGAAAACCTTTCGACATTACATGCCCTAGTATCGAGTCAGTTTTCCGTACAAAACTGTGGCCGTTTAGAGGAAATTAATAGCCGAAAACTTAAAAACAGCCCCTAATATATTATTGACAAAGATAAAATAAAATATTATTGACTTGTCCAGTCAGTGTAAGTTACGAGTATTTTCACTAACGGAGGTTTCTTGTGTTATCGGAAAAAAAGTGTAAATTAATCAAGTTTTCTTCATGAAAATATTCGCCTACAAACACACTTGATACCTACACGTGTGACATTGTTCAGTCCAATTATTATCCAAAATAATAAATAAACTCAATTTTCATACAAAAAAAAATCCCATCATCAAACTTTTTCTATAATCTGTCAACGTTGTAGTCCATACGATACGCAAACATTTTCAGTATTCAGTTACACAGTATACACAGAATGGCTCACCGACATTATTGAGTAATGTATTTACCGGGTATAAGAGCGCTTGTAGACGTCCGTTTTTTTCACCGGATAACGGACCGTTTTTTTCGCCGGACTCTCGGTGGTGTATGACTTATAATGAAAGTGTGTACATGCACCGGACATCTGTCCGGCGAACAATATGCACCACTGTTTCCCCTCGGCGCGACGGAAACCGGTCCAGCGTAAGAAAGAGCGGTCATCCACGCCAGTGTATTGGTGCGTGTTGACGCTGCCGGACGTATTGCCGGTTTCCTGTAAATTGAGTGCCGCCTACTTGCGTTCTTAAAAAAAATACGATATTGGCATGGAATTATTAATAAGTTTGGTTGAAAATAGGCCTGTACTGTGTGACAAAACCCAAGAGTGCTACAAAAATAGACAGTCGAGTTTTGCCGCTTGGAGAGAAATTTGTCTTGCGTTAAATGAAGGTTTTGAAACGTTGTCCGAGAAAGAAAAAAATAATTTTGGTAGTAATCTCTGACAACCAGTTTAAAACTAGCGCATATAGACGGCAGACCAAGCTAACATCCATCCGGTAAAACAATTATATGCATACAAGGATATCCGTTTATTGACGGTCCGTTATCCGGTTAAAAAAACGGACGTCTACAAGCGCTCTAAGGCCGTTTGAACACGGAACCGTTTCTTTACAGTACGGCGGATAAACCGGAGAAAAAACGTGTCCGTCAACAAGCTTCCATAGTGATCCATACAACCCTGACGACCATGCCTACACAGTTGCGTGCCTAGGGGTCAAAAGTGCCTAGGGGTCAAAATCAGGGCAAACAGACAGGTTTTTTACGATAAAAAAAAATAGCCAAGTGAGCGATTTACGGATTTTCTATGTTGTTCATGGTAACACCATTATTATATAGTGTTATTTTTTTAATTTTATTGATAGGCTTAATTTTGAAGGCAAGCCGGGCTTTTGGGCTTCTATGGAAGGAACGCCACTGTGCCTACACACGGCGAATAAAATTTTTCATAGTCATAAAAACGTGTGTGTACATCTGGTCTTACTGTGATATTCGTCACATTTCTTGATATTCAGCCGAGACACGTACCGTGAAAATCGAGTCATTTTCCCACACATACGTTGAATTACAGCCGTTATTTATTTATACAAATAAATATAAGCCTGTAGGTTTTTACACAACTGCCCAAAAAGGAGTGGAATGTTTTCTTTTATTAAATTTTTGTTGTGAAAGTTGAGCTCTCGTGAAAGCTAAAATGAATGTTCATTTCACGTTCTCACGGCACCACCAAAATAACATAGAAATTAACATTCATTTATATCGATCATTAAAAGATGCCGAATGCTGAAATCTAACATCGTTGGATGTTTTTTTTTTTTTTTTTTAATTAATTTTTCTCTTTTGATTCATTTTGTATTGAGACGTTCGAGTGAAAGATGCCGAATGAAATACATAAATGAACAAAACGTGGAGCGACTGCTGTCAGCCTGTATGTATACTAATATTATAAAGAGGAAAGATTTGATTGTTTGTTTGCATTGAATAGGCTCCGAAACTACCGAACCGGTTTGAAAAATTCTTTCACTGTTAGGAAGCTACACTATCCCCGGCTGACATATTATCATTTTTAAATATTATTTGCAAAAAAAATGAGGGCGCCTTACTAAAACTCCAATAATGTAACCCAAGGTGTAAAAAAATACCTATAATAGCCGTAGATAAGTACTTAGTGCTACCTGTGCGAAGGCGGGGCGAGCAGCTAGTGTTCTATAACAAGTGCGAGTCGGACTCGCGCACGAAGGGTTCCGTACCATTATCTATAAAAACGGCAAAAAAAACACGTTTGTTGTATGGGAGCTCCTTAAATATTTATTTTATTCTGATTTTTAGTATTTGTTGTTATAGCGGCAACAGAAATACATCATCTGTGAAAATTTCAACTGTCTAACTATCACGGTTCATGAGAGACGGACAGACAGACAGACAGCGGAGCCTTAGTAATAGGGTCCCGTTTTACCCTTTGGGTACGGAACCCTAAAAATCACACCGTGAAAATTTAGTCGAAGTGAGATTGACGTGAAATGTCATTCCATCTAACGCTAGGAATCGACAGCTTCACCCGAGTTTAAAAAGTGAGATTTTTACGGAATAACAGCTACTTATCTTTCACTATGTAAACACTGTTAAATCAAGCCCATTTCCACGTGTAAAAGTAATATTACATGCACATAAATACAGGCTCTATGCTTAATTATGATAAGTACTAGCTACATAACTGCATTCATGAAACTTGTGAACCATTATATCATGATGAGGAACAAAATATTTGTGCTAGCATGTAATCTGCTCATGCCTCAACGAACCTACTTTGGTACAAAATTGTATACGTAATAAGGTATATGAATAATGCCAACGTAAAATTACATTTATTACACATAATTTATTATTTATTTTGTAAGCACTGTGTTGCAGTTCATTCATTATTATGAAGAAAATCTATTTTGTTTCTGATATTTTAAAATTTTCAGTAAAAACTATAACAAAATCATATTTTATCCAATCCAAGGTATCAAGAAACAAGAACCTCCACTTGAAAATTTATCCATGTTTGTAAAGCAAGGCTCGGAACTGGTTTAAAAAATACCGATTAATACCGGTTTGTTTCGGTTTTCCTCCAAACTTTTCTAAAGAACTTTATTTTAACCTAAATTAACCGGTTTATTTGACGAGCGGCATGTCGGTAAAATCGTTGCAACTTGTGAGGTTGCCACGCTGAATAAAAACTAAAGTATTAACCGGTTTTGATTGCTCTTAACCGAAAAATCCGAACAAACCTCTACATAATACTCGTTCAAATACCGGTTTTAAAAACCTGTATAAGCAAACGAAACCGAATGTAAAGGTTTTTGCGAAATTTTCCTATAATTTTAATCAAAATTAGATATGCATTTTGTTATTAGTATTGCTCTGTTCAAATCCAATAAGACATCGAGATTGCGTGGAAGCTTCTCGTTACACGTGTGCTGCGTTCTACTCATTGACAGGGTTCCAGGAAAGGAAGGATAAAGCAATAGTAATAGATAGCAATGCAGTATGTAATCTATTGGAGAATTGAACCTGTAATTGCTATTTGCTGGCTTGATTATACACTCCCGGCATAGCTACAAATAGTAAACACATAATAGCTAACACTTGTTTAAAGCGAAAGCGCCATGTAGTATCCTATGTTCTAATTCAGGTCATGGTCTACCAATTTCCCAAATTTTATCCAAATTCGTTAAGCCGTTTTAGCGTGAAAGCGTAACAAAGAAACAAACGCACTTTCGCATTATTTTATAGTAATTACTAGCTTCCACTCGTGGCTTCGCCCGCGTGGTATGTCGATAAAAAGTAGCCTATGTCCTTCCCCGGGATGCCATCTATCTCCTTGCCAAAATCGCAATCCATTCAGTGGTTTAGACGTGAAAAGGTAACATACAGACAAACAGACAGACAGACAGACAGAGTTACTTTCGAATTTATAATATTAGTATGGAGTATGGATGATTAAGTAAGGATATAGTTAGGATTATAATCATTAAAATCATCAATTCAATACTCTAATTTCATATTAATATTACCTTATTGAATGACTATTTCATGAAATCGTGACATTTAAGGTCAATTCTAACTAAAGGAGTTGTATTGCTGATTCTAATGATAAGCCAGATTTATTACGGTCGCGAATCATTATTTAAATCGACATTCACCTTTTTTTTTGTTAGCCTATACTGACCCACTATTGGGCACAGGTCTCCCCCATATTTTTTAGTTTCCAATTTTAAATACAAACCTAAAATGTTGGTAATCAAACCAACATTTTTACAGTTTTTATCTTATGAAAATCCAGACTTTTTTTAGTCTTTGTGAAATCATTTGTCTTTCCGTCTATTCAGCAAAAGTTCAAAAGATGAAAGTCAGTGACGTCCAAGATTGACTTAAGACAGAACCTTACAGAGAATGATGAAAAATCTGATGGCTAAATAAAAAGTAAACTACGAACCTCAAAGACTTGGGCTTAAGTTATTTAGGTAGGCTTTGTTTCACTCGAATCCCTCAGATTATTATTTTGACTGCGAATTTATTTAGTTTTTACTGCTAAAACCAAATAAAAAGGTAAAAGTACCTACATAATCAGCCTATAATGTTCCCACTGCTGGGACACAGGCCTCCTCTCTGTGAGAGGGAGCGGGCCGTAATCCACCACGCGGGCCCAGTGCGGGTTGGTAGATGTCACATGTCTTCGAATATTTGGTTCTAGGACATGCCGGTAAAAGTACCTACCGTTAGGGAAACTATTTATTTACTAAATTGACTCACTACATCAATTTGCCATGCTATATCCATTTCATAGAACTATCAATGAACGACTGTTGTGAGTTAAATAGTCGGATCAGCTGGTATTCATTTTGGTTAACAATTAATTTCCCTGAAATTACTTACTATGCAATTAAAATATTAGGTACGTAACTTATTTATATCAATTCGAGATAGCCAGTTCCTTAAATTTTCTTATAAAAATGTGTAGGTACGCAATACGCAAGATTCAAAAATCAATCTGCCTAGCATTTTCCCAACTATGTTGGAGTCGGCTTCCAGTCTAACTGGATGCAGCTGAATACCAGTATTTTACATGGAGCGACTGCCTATCTGACCTCCACAACCCGTAACTGGGTAATACGATACCCCTTGGTTAGACTGGTTGTCAGACTTTCGGGCTTCTGACGACTCGTAATGACTGCCAAAGATCCACAAATGACAGCCGGGACCAACGACTTAACGTGCTTTCCGAGGCACGGAGGAGTCTCGATATGTGAAAATGGTTACCCATCCACGGACCAACCCCGGCAAGCGTAGCTTAACCTGATGGATCGACCTGAGCGGCTGTTATTACTTAGACACGAGCTCCAACGCAAGATTCTAAACCGATTTTATTTAAAACGGAAACGTCCTACTCGTATATTTAAAATTCCTGAAATGTAAGCCACGTTCTTCAAGATTCCCAGCAATCGATTTGCATAATCGTATAAAAAATTCATTCTGCAAAGATAGCAGGACTTAGATACTTACCCTGTGAGGCGATAGATTGAACAAGGCAAGTAATATAAAAAAGGAAGAGAAATCTTAGGCCTTATTTCACGTATCATTTTTGGCATAATTCTGACGAAGGATCGGTCTTGAATAAGGGGAAATCATTATTTTATCATATGCTGTATGTTTCAAATAAAATTGGCAGAAGGTCGGTCCGTACACTATATTTTGCCAGATATGTGTCTCATTTTATAGATGACGAGGCAGTTAAACAGCTTAGTAATATGGTGTGGTGTGGTGGTGTCGTCGGAATGCCAATTCATAGGTCTCGAGTTCGAATCCAAGATAGGCACCTCTGAATTTTCGGATTCATTTACGTGTATTGTATAATTATAAATTGCTACAAAAACAGTGAAGGAAAACATCGTGTGGAAACCGGCATGTCTGAGAGATGTTTCTCGACGCGTCGACTGCATGTGAAACCAAGTCAGAGGCCCATCGGAGGCATAAAAAGTCTAACATCAGGTTAGTCACAAACCACACGGAAAGAAAAATATCGAAATAAAATTGCAAAAACTCATCCATTTTCCCGAAAAGACTGACTTCCCCAAATGACGTACAATTTCCCCACATGTAATTACAGAATAATTATATAAAACAAACATAATAAATATTATATTACCATAAACTTCATTCGAGTTGGAAACCTAATTAAACTGGATATTCATTGCAGCTGAATTTCGACGTAAATGAAAGCATTTAGTAATAATGTAAATGAAAGCATTCAATAATCTGCATCATGATTCAGGATAGAAGCTCGGTTTACCAATACCTAAACACGGCGCTTCTGATGAATATCCCAATGAATACGAACCCAGAAACAGCATTTAAAACGTTTACAATAGCGATTCAATAAATATCAATAACCATGATCATGATATCAAAGCCAGTCAAACTTGCTTCTCAATAATTGGAACGATTACCAAAATACAAATTAAAGAATGCCTCAGCATAGCATATGCATTATCGATCAACCTTAAATGTTCCCACTGCTGGGACACAGGCCTCCTCTCTGTGAGAGAGAGTGGGCCGTAGATCACCACTCGGGCCCAGTGCAGATGTCACATCATGTCTTACAATTTTTGGTTCTAAAACATGCCGGTTTCCTCACGATGTTTTCCTGCACCGTTTTGAATGATGAAATAATTTACACAAAGTGCCTGCCTGGATTCGAACCTACGACTTACAAATCGTAACTCGCCGCCGTTTCCACTAGGGTACCTTATGCTCCTGCAGAGAATATCTATAAAACAGAAATACCAAAAGGCTGATTCTAAAAAAAAAAATTGTCTCGCTCCAAACTCTGCTCTATCCTCTATACATGTTATAAAACTGTTTCACGACAGATCGCCCACCGCATACGCCTGAAGATAGAAATATGGGAAGTTACCCTAGGCGGTGAAAAGGTAGCACTTCGAAAAAAAAATCATCATACGAACAACTTGTTCATGTTATGACCATTTCAATGAAAAGGAGAATGCCAGGGTCTCCCACAAGACTCGGCCACAACCGACAAAGATGAACTATATTTCATAAAAAAGGAAAATAAATATAGAATTTGATAGTATAATTAGTTTTCTATTTGAAGCACACCAAAAAAAGTTTATATAGTTTTTTTTAAGTTGGCCACTTTATACTTCTGATTTGAACGTTATCATGAAATAAACTATTAAATGATTAATTAAAATAATGACTTTTAGCACATTATCCTCAGTTTCAACAGCCAAGGTAGTCGTAAATGGTAGAAAAATCGGGGTCCAGAAACACAGTAATAAACAACACAGTAGTCACAAAAAAATACGAAACTAATTCGTTGCTCGTGCTATCACGCGGGAGAAGTCAAACTTTTTGACATTGACAAATGCCAGATTGAGTTTTACATCAAATGTTGCCAGCACTATAATTACATTATTAGGAATAAACTATGCTAAACGATATCATTAAAAATAATTTTTAATTCGATTATCGATTTTTACTATAAAATATAATATAGTTATTTAAAAATATAACTAAACGCTATTTACTAACATAATTACGAGTTATGATTTATGTAAGTAATAAATTCACTTACGTATCTTCATATTGATATTATTGTTATCGATTTGCAAGTGCAATTTCGTATCGATATTATAATATTTTGGTATTGGTAACATTTCTAATTGAAAATGTAGCTATGAAATGTGTTGTTAAATTGAATAACTATTTAAAATTACTTTTTAACGGTTAGCTTCTACAGATTTTATTTATATTGTACAATTCTTCCTATTTTTTATATTATTATAGAAACTCTGTCGGACACTACATTCAATTCGAGCCGATTCCCGGCATTGTCTTTTACTTAAAAGTGTCACTCAACTGCCGCAGCCCACGAATTTTTTATACGAAAATGTAAGAGGAAGCGTCCACTGCGATCCACGGCCACACTACGTACTGATGCGTGGCTGCTAAACAAATTAAATATTATTAAGAAATCCCAGGACCGCGCGTTTTGAGAGTAAAGTGAACTAGGGCGGTAAAATTGCCATGAACCGAGCTTTTGTTGTTGGTCTATCTCGTAAACCCTCCCGTTTGGTCCTTCCGCAAAAATTATTTTAAAAAAGAATAAAGAACTTATGTCTGTCTGTACACAAGTTGATGGATGTACCATTTTATAAATTGTATACCCAGCTGCGTATATTTTAGACTCATCAAACACGAAAATTCTCCAAGTTGGCAGATACAAATTTCTCTCTAGTCTTTTAGCAATAATGGCTATTTAGACAGCCTTTTCAGTAAGTCAGTTCAGAAAATGATTTATGCAGAAACTGTAATGCAAGTTTGGACTCAAAGTTCGGACGCACATATTAATGCAAGAAGGTTTGAGTTTTCAGTGACTTGTTAATTCATTTACAGTATAGTAAGGTCAAACAACTATAATGTTATGCAATTTTCAAACAAATTCCTTTGCCAATAACGGACCTTTGTCACTTTTTTGACCTGTCATTTTCATTCAAAATGTTATTAATGACATAATCAAAAACATTATACAGTTGCAAGTAATAATTAAAAAGGCTTCTTAGCGTGCTTACCAAAACTCTTTGAGTAATATAAAATCACGTATTTTTTTTTTGGACGCAGGAAGATACTAAAGTACAAACCACGCGCAACGATCCTACTAATATTATAAATGTGAAAGTTTGTGTGTTTGGATGTTTGTTACTCAATCACGCAAAAACGGCTGAATGGATTTGGATGAAATTTGGCACACAGATAGTTTATAACCTGGATTAACACATAGGCGGGGAAACCACGGGGCACAGCTAGTTCTTACATAAATACGCCTTTTCAGCAAAATAAGTATGTAGGGTTCGTGCCAGTTTTTAATTATTTTGTCATTCAAAAAATATCTTTTATTACAATGGAGTTGAGGGGTACGGAATTTTGTTGGTACTCAGCAGTGCTGAATTTAATTTTTAGGTACCTTAGTTTATCAGAAATACTCGTCCCTATAAAATTAAGTATTATAATTTTAGAGCCTACAGCTTATTTTAATGTGCTGAATTTCAAAATAGGGGTTTATGTTGGTACTTATTTGTAATTCATACTGTAACTAGGAAAACATAATTTGAATAATCACATTTTGTTGCCTGTTTAGGTCTCAAATACTAATAAAAGACCGCGAGCGAGAGTAAAATGGTAATAGGACAGGGCTGAATTTCAGATAGGAAAGTTTCTCATTGTTAGAAGGAAATGGTTCCACATGTTCATCTATCCAAAGATATAAAGGTTTTGAGCTCATAGTACACGTTGGGCGAGTTTGATTTACATGTTTTTGCCCGCCAATGGCTCGTTCTACGTGTACTGGAGGCTTAACAAGTAGCTGTCTGTCACACACACACACCAGCATAAAAAAGTTGGCCTGTTTGTTTTAGTTCTTTTGCAGCGCGACGCTCTATCTAAATCTAACTATCTAACTAATATTATAAACGCCAAAGTTTATTAGAATGGATGGATGGATGTTTGTTACTCTTTCACGTAAAAACTACTTTGTATGAAAAACGAATTGTATGAAATTTGGCAAACAGCTAGTTTATAACCTGGTTTAACATATAGGAAACTTTTTATCCCGATATTCCCACGGAATCGAGACTTACGCGGGTGAAACCGCGGGACGCAGCTAGTATATTATATTAAAGGCGCCGGTTGCTGAATTGGCTGCCGGCGCTGACTTTGGTTGTCAGTTTGGCGTATGGTAGATAGGCAGGGTAGGCATAATTAAAAAAACATGTAATAGAGCATTTTTTTTTTCCATATTCCAGTAATAAAGACATAAAGTACTACCCGAAACCTAACTAGTAAGATTAGGTTTAATAATTTTAATTGCAAAAAAGGTTAGGTTAGGTTAGAACTGTAATCCCCTACGAAACCCCCTACAAAAAACGACTAGAATATGCAGAAAAACATATTTTAGTTACGGTTAGTTAGTTGGGGTTCTGAATACTGGAAGGGTTTCTATAAACACCGCGCCGCCGGTGTCCAATATGGGAGCCGGCGGTGCCGGCAGCCGATGTTTTTAATCTCGGCTGCCGGAAGTAATGTCATTACCGGTTCCCAATGGCGTTATATTTAGGAGCCGGCGCCGGCAGCGGAGGCACTCCCTATATTAAATAATCAAAGCATGTATCCTATGGTTTATTACAGCGGGCCCTATCAGAATACCAGCGCTTCGACTCTTATTTTTAAATGTCACAGTATCAGCTGATATAGGAGCCTTTTAGCCTCACACAGAACCTTCTGTATAATTATTATTTCCTTTTTCGCCTGAAATAAATGGATTAATATTTTATGTAATTTATTTTTTATAATTATACTTTTATCATTGTGTTTAGTTTGTGATAATCATGTGCCAGTTACTAAATACTTTTCTTTCTTTCCTAACTTAACTATACCATAACCATAACATATTTGGATTTACAAAAAAATATTTATAATAATAATAATAATAAACTTTATTTCAGACTATCTCTTACAGAATCATCCATATTTGTGTTAGTAAGTACTTAGGAACTAGGTTAGTAAACCACAAAAATAAAACAAACAAAATCACACAGACACATGGAGTGCGATCCAGATTAACCATTTTCTTTCCAACTTTCCCATTTCATTTGTCTTATTGTCCCAGGAAAAAGTGGCCGAATTTCTTGGACCATGAAATTGATTAATGAATGGAACCATAATCTGTAATTAATGCTTGTCTGTTGCAGACTTATGCGTTTGGCAGGCAATGTGTTCCAGTGGTAGGTTATGTGAAAATAATTTCTATATCAAGTCAGTCACAATTAATAAAGTATAGTCCGCGCGTAGTCACCGCATGAGGTACTTACGTGAGCGGTCTACCTCTCCGAAAGAATTTTACCTTTACATACCGCACTAACGCAAAATGCAACTTTTCACACCAAAAATAAAAGTCGATTCCCAGCAATTATTTTTGCAGAAAGTTGCTGAGTTTGATGTAGGTACAGAATGCATGAATGACGGCTTCGTGAAGGGTCTTTTTACAACCTGTCACCACACATTCGTGGCTGTGAGTTTCCAATAGTTTTGACATTGTCTAAAAGCCTACTCGTGCAAGCTGCGGGCAAAAGTTTCGTACCTTTTAACAACATATTGACATTAAATGCCGTGTGACAGATGGGATTTCCCATCAGAAAAAATGACTTACTTCCATACATACTTTAATTATTTACATTTAACGACACGTTTGGCGCAGTGGCTGAGCAATGGACTGCTGCGCAACGTGTCGTGGGTTCGATTCCCGCACGGAACAAATATTTGTATGATCTGCAAGTAGTTGTACCGGGTCTGGGTGTTAGTGTATGGGAGTTTCTATGTTTGTCAACGCACCCACGATACAGGAAGATATTCCTAGTGTGGGGCAACGTAAAAAAAATAAAAAATAAAAAATATCTATATACGGGGACCAATTTTACAAAACTCCTTCCTCAGTGCTTACCTCCGTTTATATAAGGAAATTTTTATTTATTTATTTTTTATTATTTTTTATCTTGAGCAACAACATGCTTCCAGAGACATAAGACATAATTACATGAAACTTGAGACTAATAAATAGTCAAGATTCAGCTGTCGTATTCTCCACAGTTTAATAATGTAACAGTAGTATGCCTCGGCAGTAACCTTGAAATACTTATCTATGACCGCTCGGTAGATAAACCTTCCACGTCCGTATACGCGTCCGTTAATCGTCAGTTAACAGTCCGTCACGTATACACTGAAAATTCGAAACGCGTCGCCTCGGCCGTTTTCTATGAAGACATAATACCTACCGTTATTTATACTATATGATTCTATGAACCAAAACCTACCTAATCAATAAATTACTAAACAAGGTAATTAATTGGGTTATTGTCACACCTGCATATTCTAAACATACCTATTATGCGCGTAATCATAATTAAGATTCTATTTAGAGATGCGAGAAATTACCAATTTCTATTAACACATTAATTAATTACTGGTTGTATGGCGGCAAACAATAAGATAAGTGTATATGTATTACTATTTATTCTTTTTCGAGTTATCTATCCCGTATGTTGTACCTGCCATGTTTGTCTCTGCATCACCCTAAGGTTGACTGGTAGAAAATGCCTCAGGCATTAAGTCCGCTTTTGTAAAGTTTTTTTTTTTCTTGTGCATAAAATTTTAAATAATAGTATATTATGCAATTAGTGAACAAAGGACGGATTTAAAGCGAGGGCCATAGATTAATCACGAGCAAGTGAAGGATTCTAACGACTGAATCACGACAGTAGGGAGTGATTCATGATGATTGAATCACTCGCTATGCTCTTGATTCAATTGTTAGAATCCTGAGCGACGCGAGTGATTCATGTTTGTATCGAGTATTTTTTCGCAAATAGGTGTGTTCTAAATTCAAACACCAAAACAGTGATTAAAAGTGCTTTTTATTCACTGTTTTCAGTGAATAAAATAAGCTTTTTAGAGGGGGAATGGTAGGTATAATTAAATAAATAATAGCTTCACTTCCTAGTTTATTAGAGAGGTCTATAATTTATGGTTGATGGTGGAAACTTTCTGTCTTCTTCTTCTTTTCATGTGGTAAGTGACTAACCTGGTGTCAGAGTTTTAAAGTCGCCCATGGGCTTCTACATAGCCTCACATGCCGTCGAGAAATATTTCTCAGGCAGTATTTTCCATGTTTTCCTTCACCGTTTTTGAAGCAAGTGAATACGCACATGAATCCGATAAGTCAGAGGTGCATGCGTTGGGTTTGAACTCGAGACCTATGACTTGGCAGTCTGGTGGTCACACCACTAGGCTATCACTGCTTTTACTAGAATAAAGGATTCTTCAATTTGCTGGAAATTATTTTCGATAGTGGTAAAGCAATTACTAGGTAAAAAAAAAAACAAATAGGTATACTTATAGTCATAAGTACACGATTACACCTAAAATATTAAAACTTGTACTCACAATGTCTCTGCCACTTGAAGTTATGCTGGATCTCGTGACGCATACCCCTCCATAGTTTGGTGACTATCAAGGAGTATGCGAACGACATGATAAAGATGGGTATCAGCAGTAGTCCAGCATCAATTCCAAGGTTGAAGGCCCGTTCTAACTCCAGGCTGGTCCATACTTCTCTGCATTTGAAAGCTGCAAAAGAAAAATAATAATTTATGCATTATATTTTTTACTCTAGACCCCATTTGAAATAAGATTAGACATTAAAACAAACCCTTTTACAGTCCGTTCAACCGATTTTGACTTCTATACCGTAGGCATAAGGATGGCATTAAAAGCAAAAAAGGTTACACAATACTAACTGTCTACTGCAGCTGCCACTTGTCATGCCACCAACGCAATAGAAGTCAAAATCGGTTGAACGGACTGTAAAAAAGGCTTAATAAAATGTCTAATCTTATTTCAAATGGAGTATAGCGTTTAACAATGAGCAAAATAATATTGAGGGAGTTCTGGAGTTGTAACAGTAACATTGTATTAAGAAATGGTAGATTATAGAGTTATATGAAAACTAACTTGCATTGGGAATTTGTGGCATGAACCTTTTTTATGACGCTTACAAAGAAACTAGCACCCGCGCGGCCCCTTTCCAAGGGTGTCATGACAAAACAACGAGATTTCTGTGCTATATAACCAGCCCATAATATTCCCACTGGCCTCTTACAGGCCTCTTCTCTGTGAGAGGGACTGGGCCATAATCCACCACGCGGGCCCAGTGCGGGTTGCTAAATGTCACATGTCTTCGAATTTTTGGTTCTAGGACAGACCGGTTTCCTCATGATGTTTTCTTTCACCGTTTTGAGAGCAGTGGTGATGAAACAAATTAGTCAAAGTAAAGCGCCTGACTGGGTTTGAACCTATAACTCGTGTAGTTTAGAGAATTCAAACATGAAAAGCGACTTTGTTTTATAATTATGTATAGATTTTACAAAGTTACTTTAAAGCTACATCATATATCATTAATTTTATTCCTGCAAGTCTTTGTTCAAGTCTAAAACGACGCAGAATTTGAAATATCAAAGATACGTGGATGGAAACATCTTTTACGTCATCACGTAAAATATGTTTGCACTTCCGAGCTTGGCTGTTTGTTCCATTAACAAATGGACCACTTTTTCCAATACCTTATAGGTCACTGGGTCAGTAGATAATGGTGAAAGTTGACGACTTTAATATTGAATATCCTTATTGACCTCAATCTGCCTAGCCTTTTCCCAACTATGGTCTATTGGGGTCGGCTTCCAGTCTAACCGGATGCAACTGAATACCAGTATTTACATAGAGCGACTGCATAACTGACCTCCACAACCCAGTAACTGGGTAATACGATACCCATAGGTTAGACTAGTTCTCAGACTTTCGGGCTTCTGACGACTCGTAACGACTGTCAAAGATCCACAAATGACAGCCGGGACCAATGGCTTAACGTGCTTTCCGAGGCTCGAAGGAGTCTCGATAATTATGTGAAAATGGTCACCCATCCACGGACCAACCCCGGCAAGCGTAGCTTAACCTGATGGATCGACCCGTGCGGCTGTTATTACTTAGCCACGAGCTCCTCCTGAATATCCTTATTCACCTGCCGTTAGGAATCTGTTGCAGGTTAAGGTTTCAAGTATTTAGATAGAATTTAGATTTCGCATGAGATAAGCCGTTTTGACGGAGTCTGTGTTTTCCGTTAAAAACATAAAAACGTCTAAGGATTTTGGTAGAAAAAATATTGGACAAGTATTTTTTATATTATTACGTGTTCAAAAGATTATGGCGATACGTTGAGTTAAAATGTGGCATGACGCCACATAACGCCTATTTAGATTGTATAGTTAGTTGTGACGTAGCGAGCCCCCACTCCCCAAATTTAATGTGTTTTATCTAAGCCATTTTTTTATTAATATGATAAAGCAAAAAATACGTGTCTAATATTTTTTATTATCTTACTGATGGACTAAAAGGATTTTTTTTCATTTTTTGCATCTTCCCTATTCTCTTGTTCTATTGTTACAGAGAATAACTTAAAATAACTATTTTTGAGTTAATTATTTTGTTTTACTTTCCTAAAGCACAGTCTTTTCACACGGAAGGAATCGCAAAGCCAGTTATTTCAGCCGAGAACAATGTTTTCGAGTAAGAGGACAATGTACTCATTTTAAAACTGAAAATTTAACAGCAGTGTGCTAGCTATTCCGGGAAATAATGGGCAGTCATGCGCATTGGTCGTGAATCATATCTACACCATTTCAGGTTGTATTTTACCGAGCGCGGCACAAAAATACCAAATCAAAATACTATCAAAACTTGCAAAGCGAGAACTTAAATTGGCGATGCGATGTTTTCGGTGTTGTTTTGTAGCTAAAACATATTTTATAATTATGCGTCAATTATTTTTTTAGTTAAAATAAAGTGCACTTTTGAATTTTTAACGACTGAATTGAATGGAATATCAATTTAATTCATTTTCATAAAATTAATGCCAATTTGTGATTCTGATTATAATCAAATGAATTCGTTTCAGAACTGGAAGTTCTCGGGTAGTTACTCAGTAGCTTAGCATGAATTATTGTTGAAGTGCGAGTTAGTTAAAAATTCCACAGAAAAAAAAACAAAGGTTTTCTTTACAAACCATTTCTTTTTTTTATTTCACTAGCCTATGTTGTTATGCAAGGATTCTAACGATATATTGCAATCGATCATAGAAACACACACTCATAGTAAAAGGTACTATGAACCCTAAAAATATAACAAACCTTTTTTTGGGGATGTTGTGTAAAAAAAGTAACAACTTTGGCTCAATATAACGGGTGTAAGGGACAACCCTCCTCAAACTGATGGTATGAATTCAGTATATGATACTAAGACGGCCGGTACATTAAATTATTTCAGGAACGTTATGGGAATCCACTAAACCTGATTTGTATTATTTCCTCACACGCAATGTATCGTTACCGTAGCACAACCCACATAGCCGCACTCCCCGTGGCAGGGGGGCGCGCTCGCGCCGCGTTATTTATCAATGTAAATTTTGAATTTCACGCGACGTTCGCTATAGTATTTCGACATCCATTGCTGGTTTTTTTTAGTGGTTTTATTTACATAAATGGACTGCTGCCTACAGAGAATATAATTTATAATGGAAATTAAAAAAAAAACTGACAAAACAAACACTTTTCCGGAGAAAAATTTCGGTGGAATAGGATTCAACATAAGGAGCTGAATGCCCCCTGTTAATTTAAGGAGGGCTGTCCCTTACACCCTGTATGTATTATCTCAGCAAATAAGAATACAAAAAGCCTTTTGCAAACCCTGCTCATATGCATGTTTAACTTTGTTTATACCCGCCTAGGGAATGCTGGCACACAGTAGTGTTGAACCGTCGAGTTTCAGAAAATATGGGGCGCTCTGCGCTTTATAATATACCTTTTTTCAACATTTTCCCAACGCTTTTCCGAGAGAGGTAGAATTTTATACGGTTAATATCCACATGAAAAATCTGGAAACTTAAATTGCATGCGAAAGAATCGTGGTTTATTAATCTTTGAACTTCAGGTTTATTCATGTAAAAAATTGTCGGAAAAGTTTACCGACACCGACGCACGACGGTAGGAAAACTTTGGTGCTATCTATAACTAACCGAAGTATACACACTATAGGCAATGGAAACTATTTGTTCAAATATTATCCTACGTTCCATTTTTAAAAAGATCGCGGCGATCCTTATCCCCGCAACTGATAAATGAATGAATATTTATTTGTTAACATAGGTACATACATTTGGTCTTATAAAAAATTCAGTTGAATCAATATGTTTTGCCAGTGGCGTACAAATTTTAGAATTACAGGTAGCTGATAGCATCGCGACAATCGCTTCTAGGTCACGTCAATTAGCGCGTCTGTGTGAGTGTGCTGTTTCGAACGTTTTCTACGTAGTTTCTGTACTGTCCATATTTTTATTGTGGTTTATGGTTATAATAAGGTTATAAATAATAGTCACACTTTACTTTAACTCACCAAAACGTCACCCGTCGTCGTTTAACTCTCCTTTTTTCACTTAATAACGTCACAATTTCACTTATGTGCCGTAGGAAACTTATTAATCATAGTGACTAGGAAACTTGGTGGATATGTATGTCCCAGAATTTCCTTCGAAATATTCTGCAATAACATAAAGTGGTTGAATAAAACTTATTAAGGATTCTTCCCCCTGTTTTATAATCAAAGCCAATTTATCAGGACGAGATGTCAACAGCGTTAAGATGAAGTAAGTGAACCAGCGAAAAGTTTTTAATAGAATCCAACATTTGAATTTCGCATCATGATTTATTCATGGAATCCTGCGTAAGTCAATGACATCTGTGAAATTCGCATTTTCACATTGGGTTTCGTTTCGTTGATCGGTAGAGAGTTCCGTGTGATTTGTAGCTGAGAAAAATACCTACTTTCTAGAGATGGGTCGACTATGACTAATTGACTATTGACTATGTCGGACTACTCGGCCAACTTGATAGATGTCTTCGGTGGAGTTCGGGTTCGAGTTCGGCTCAAAACCAAAACTTTGATTCTAAACTAAAAATACTGTATTCAGAGTGTTGTAGGAGCTCTATAGTTTAGTTTTATATTTGCTTATATAGACATACGATTTTTCATGATTCATGTATGCTTAATTATTAACTACCTTTTTTTTTTTTGGTGGGAAATCATCATATGACTTCTCCCGCTCTGGGCGAAGCGGAAGGGCGTGTCAGACTCTTACTGACTAAAACCCACCCGTGTTCCTTCAGTTGCCTGTTGCCAGGGTCCCGGTATCCCTTTCGGACTATTCCGCAACCCTGGCAGGCATCGGTCCTAACGGACCCGGTCAGGTGTGCTGACATCTCTTTGAGGCGCGCGTGGAACACGACGCGCCATCGACCCGGGCCTGGTCCTTATCGGACGGCGAGCTACCCATTGCTCGCCGTCCGCAAGCCGGCGCCTATGGTGGCCGGGAATCCGCCTGGGATTCCCGACGCCCAGGGTGTCTCCAGCGGCGGCGGTTAGGGGCGTGAGGGCGCAAGCTTTGCCTCTCCCTCACGCGTTCCGCCTCTTCCTTTGCGAGCATCACTGCTTCACAGAAGGTGACCGCCTCCCATGCCCTCTCGCTCCGTACCATGGCCTGGACCAGGGCCGGACGCGAGAGGTCAGTGCCGCCAATCGCCTCCACGAGGACACGGCGGTGCTCCGCCCAAGCAGGGCACACCTCCACCGTATGCTCCACCGTGTCCTCCGGACGTTCCGCACAGTGGTGACACCCGGGCGTTTCCTACCGCCTAATCCTACACAGGTACCTCCCGAAGCTGCCTTGTCCGGTGAGGACCTGCGTCAGGCGGAAGGTGAGGACGCCGTGGCGCCTCTCCAGCCACTCCTCAAAGAGGGGACTTATCGCCGCAATTGTGGCGTGCCCAATTTATTAACTACCTGAGTTCCTTATCATTTTCTTGCTCGTATCCCAATGTATTTGGGAAAGGAAGAGTTTCTATTCTTATAAATATTACAAACAGTACTTAAGGTTAATTCTAAAATAAAAAAATGAATATATATGAATAAAGTAAAGGATCTTACATACTGGCGCGACTTGTCACGTGACGCGACTTTTAACAAAACAATTTCTTAGAAAACTTTCCGGCGAACAATGCATCGGCCACAAACAAGCGCGACATGTCGCGCTTGTTTCTGGGAGCCTTAAAGAGCGACTATTCAGCGCTCTTTGCCGATTAATCGCCGACTACAAAATATGGCTAGACAGTCGGTTTTACCGACTAGTCGGACAACTTCGGTACTTCCCTATGAGCTTTGTAAAAATATTGGTGTTCATAAAAGCATTCTATTATTCTAGGTAAGTACTTAACTATCTATCTAAGTAAGCTGATTTTGTTTCCCTTGGGCATTGAAATAGCACGATCGAAATACTCCCCCGACAGTACCTAGCAAACCAGACTTCGATTGGGTAGGAACAGTTTCGATGTTTTTCGGCCGCGTGCGTGCGTTCCGCTTGACATCAAAATCAACACTGAACTAGTACTTGCGCACCGCAGTGTGGAAAGCCATATTTAAGATCGAAATAACATTATCCTCTATTTCAAATTTCAATATTATTTCAGGTCTGTGTGCTTTAATTATACGCGGAACGTGAACGCCCAGTTTTCATTGGAGCCCGATCAATTTTTATATGAAAACTTTTGGAGGGAATCGTTGACCGACAAAAATTGGATCCCCCAGGAATTTGTCGTCGACCTCGTAATTGCTTTATCACTTTAAAACCGAAAAAATAAAAGAAAGAACAATATTTTATTTGGGTCACGCACAGGAAACACAACAATGAAAAAAGAGCATTAAAACTAACTGCTAACACTACTAACTTTGTGGTTTCTTGTGCCAAAGTTATCGGTAAATGTCTTGAACCAATTTCTTTAGCATGTGTGATACGGCTTAGGGTCAGTTCACACCGAGACGCGAAGCAACGCGACGCGCACTATTCTATGATCCGATACAATATCGAATTTATTTACTACGCAATAAGGTACACTCACGGCGTAACACCGCGCATCTCAGTGTACTTTGACACGTGTCAAGCCTCGCACTGAAATTATATCTTTTCGTGAAGAAAATACGTTCGATAATTGCTAAAAAGTTCATGCAGCGCCACGTCGCTTCACGTCGCGGTCTGAGGTGGGGGCTTAAAACAGTCACTTTGGCAGAATCATAATAGGAAAATATTATGAATCATCGTAAAATGTCACAAACTGACAATTCATAATAATTATGATCTGCGTGCGATTCATATTACGAAATAATTCATCTGTTTGACAGTTTTCTATGGAGATTCGTAAAATGGTCCACATAATATGAATTGCTTTTGTTGACACAAAAGCAATTCATGTTATGTGGACCATTTTAGTAGACGACCAAGTTAGACGAATTGCTAATGACAGCTGGGATTCAGGAAATGAACTTCTTTTAGAGGAATTGCTTATGTGGCCGGTTTAAGCCCCCAGACCCTTAGACATGTTCCGGTCACTATGCATGACCATGTAGTTTGACAGTTGTGTGACAGTGACAGAAATAACGCTTAGCAATAGTACGTGGATCTCTTTAGAAGTTTAAAGGCCCACTCATGTCGAAAATGTAAACCTTTTTCTTTCACATGAATATTTAGGTTGGTTGTGAAAAGTGTAACTAATTCTAATTAACAACCCACATTAGTAGCAGTATAAAAACAATCTGTTAAGAAAGAAAGAAGGAAAGAAAATACGTTAACATTTCTAGAATCCCGTCCTTTTAAGTCGAGAACAGATGTGATAATGAAATTCCTACCCGCGCCACGAGGCGATAAAACGCTTTCCCCAACCGCTGTTAACTTCAGGAAACAAGGCGCAACATTGCAGCGGTATTTTTATATTAAATCTATTTGCTTCAAGCAATCCCATCAGAAGTGATTTGCTGTGTAGGCGACAAGGGTAACACCACACTGGCGCGACGCGATTTCCTGACACGTTCTTGCAATATTTATTCCAAATAAATGGGTATAAATTGAACTCGGAATTGATTTGAGTACCACTTTTGACAACACTTCCCAGAATAAAAAACTTAAAAAAATAAAAAAAAACAACCGACTTAAAAAATAAACATTCAATTGTGAAAAATTAATTTAATTACGGAAGTCGGTGTCTTTGCTCTTTAATTTTAGTTATTTGCCACTGACTTTTGAGAACCTCCGCCTTTTTGAAGAAGTCGGTTAAAAAGAAAACTTAATTAGGGTTATAAATCTAACTGTCACATAGACAAATAGACCTTGTTGTTATGACTTGCAAGTGACGTTCAACCTGAGGGTGGAAAACTAATTACGAGGTCGATGAAAGTTTCTTAAAAATTCACACGCGGCTCTACACACGGAAGTCACGGTCCTTCAAAGTAACGCAGATTACCACGAAAGGCACTTGCGATGTTGCAACAATATACATAAACAATGATAAAGACTTTTTATCATTGTTAATTTCGGAAGTCGGTGGCAAAAAACGAAAATTGAAAAGCAGAGACACCGACTTCCGAAATTAAAGTTATTTTTCACTTTTTAGTTGTTATAGGTACCTACCTGCCCCACACAAACCTGCTATGTAAATAACAGTGACGGAGTCAAATAAAATAATTATCGTCTACATAGACTAAGTGGGAAAAATACGTAATTATTGAAGCTAACTCAAAAACAACGCAAGCAAAGTTAAAAAAATATATATGGGACCACCTATGAAGCATGATCTACCAAACAAAAAAGAATCATCAAAATCGGTTTATAATTGGCGGAGTAATCGCTTAACATAAACACAAAAAAAACATACAGACGAATTGAAAACCTACTCCTTTTTGAAGAAGTCGGATAGAAAATCAGACCTAGAGCTGGGTTGTAACAGGTTAAACACGATATCTGTTATCACTGTTACTGTGACAAAAAAATAGCAGATCCAAATATCTGTTATTAAATCAAAGTCTGTTATTTTTGTACGGACGATAAATACGTATTTAAATCTCAATCAAATATCTTCATTATTTCTTTTCGTTAAAGTCGAAAATCGTATCCGAAGTTTTAACAGTAACAGCCGCGATAAAAGTCTTGCGGATCTGTGATTTTAAGTAACAGATATTTGTTATCGTTAGGAACAACTGCTATCTGCTATTTTTTAATATCTGTTATCTCTATCTCTGACGATAAATACGCCTCACTCCTACTCATAACGAATAACACACAGCGTACTTATATCTCATAATTTTCTGGAAACTGTCCTACTTCAGATTGCGAGCGAAATAATTAAATTTTAACATATACCTAGATCTTTTGACCCATCTGCCATTAATTACTTTGTCCTAAGTGTTAAATCCAAATACTGGGTCACTATTAGATTCACACAACCAAAACAAAGGGCTGAGTCGACCCAGCTTACGCGTATATTATTGTTTTGTATAAGTAAAACAATGTCTGAGATTTGTGTTCAAGGAGTGACATTCCTGGGTCATACAAACATTAGATAAGTACAATATCGTTCCCTTTGTCTTTCATTGTATTATCTATCTTAGACTTTTGTTTCTAGACCTTCGAAATCTTAATGACTGAAGATCTATATTATTGTGTGTAATACCAAATGCTAGGCATTCCTCATATTTAGTTATGTTTAGAAGGTTTTCTGCGCAAAGAAAATGAATGAAAACGAAAACATAGTAATGCTTAATGCGGTGCGAAATTGCCACACCATGTTTAAAAACAAAACAAAAGCGGTAGAACCGCGGGTAAAGCAAAACCTTACGGTGCGGTTAATTTTTTTTCAACACACTTGCTCGTAATGTGGCTCTTATTGACGCCGCTTTTAGGTTCATAATGCAGTGTATTATGGAAGCGTGGTTTTTACTTTATATTAAAACTCAATTTATACTACTATTACCGCACCAGTGCGGTAATGTGCGCCACAGATTAATATTTACTAGTTGGAGTAATGACATGGCAGCATGGAATTTGTATCCAATAGAAATTGTTTTTGATGAAGCTTTTTACCAAAGACAGGCGCTCAAAAGCATAAACAAACCAGTGGCGTTTAGTTATGGTAAAAAAAATCCCTTGCATGCCCATGGGAATTTTTTTACCATAACTAAACGTCAGTGGGATACTATACATACATTAGCCGCCTTAACACGACACGCGCTTTCACTCGCGATTGGAGTGTGCACGATTGAACACGGGAAAGCTTGCACGCTCAATCGAGTGTGATTTTTTTTAAATCCATTTTTATGTGCCTTTTATTATGTTCGAAGCGCACAGACTTGACCGCATGAAAGCGCGACCGGGCGGCGCGCGCGTGCTTTCTCGTTTACTTTTTCTATCTTTACACACGCGTTCTTTCCTGCGTGAAATGCCTTTTACGCGTAAAAGCGCGTGTCGTGTAAAGCCGGCTATTGAATTAGTAAGAACTATCCTACAAATAAATGAGCATTCTCTATTTACAGCAGCGAGCAGTGACTTGCGCTTTTTTCCGGTAAGACCGCGGGTGGCACGCGCGCAGGCCGCTTGACCCGACGAACCGCGCTCACCTGCCCGTGTGCCACCGCGTTAGCGCGGAATAAAACTCTATCTGTACTATTAAATAAGGGTTTATATCGTCTGTCACTTTCAGTCTATATTGTTCCATTTGCGTATTATATTTATCTATTATTTATGTACACACAGTAAAATGTTTACTTGTGTCTTGTGTTTTTGTGTTATGTATTATTAATATTATTATATTTTTATATAGACTGTTTAGCGGCATTACCAGTGCCTTTATTTACACCCACCCACGCATCGCTAGCGGAAAAAACAAAACCAGCCGCCATTTTCCAAAAATATTTGTTAACTTTTTCGTTGTGTGGTTAATTATTATCAAAAATACAAAATTTTAAGTACTGTCACTAACCGACATAGAAGTTTTTAAAAGAAACTCCGGATGGTACCTGGCAACAAAGTTCAGTTAAACTTTATAAATCTATCATCTCTCCAGTTACGTTATTGTAGCATAAGTTTTTACAACAAGAGTCTGATTTTTTCCTCGCAAGTGTGTTGAAAAACGCCGTATGAAACGCGTGTGCATTGATTATTACACTCTCTGCTGCCTTATCGAATAATATCGCCTCGACTGTAATATCCAATAGAGCACACTCGTATCACAATGTATTATTATATCAAACTAGCGACCTGCTCCTGCTTCACACGGTTTTTCAGACGTAACAAAACATCGAGATTTCTTAGTTATATGTAACGTATTAGATATACACATAAACCTTCCGGAATAAATTCCCTAAACTATGGTAAAAACCTCATCAAAATCTGTTTCCTGGGAAAATTATCACACAGTAAAGTGAGTTCCTTAATCTGATTCATTACTAAAGATATTAAGGAACCCAATTAGCACCTAAAAGCAGTTTCCATTAATAAACAGTAGACTAACATTGGAGCCTGATATTATATCATAACCTAGTGGTTTCTAATCTAAAGACTAATTAGAGCTCTATTCGCTAGCGTAAACATGCATAACAGGGTTAATAATATAGTTCCTTTTTAATAAAGATATTAAAGAGCTTAATTAAAGCCTGATGCCTATTTCAGACTTCCCTAAGCAATAAGCTACATAGACCTACATTAGTGCCTGAGATAATGAGTCATTTGTGGTTTTGAAAGACGTGTTAGATATCTAGTCGTTAGCGTATTATGTGAGGTTCTGATTACCCCAATTAAAAGGCTTATATGTTGGTCGGTAAAATGTGCCGAATCTAATAATTAATACTGAATTGGAAACTTCGATAATAGATCTCGAGAAACTTAGTAGAAAAATCTATGATAAAAAATCAGCCTTCAACTCTCTTACTGCATGTAATTATAGGTCAGATTACCAATTCCTAGATTTCAAGTTCGGACCCAAGTGGTGTTGGATTTATTTAAAAAATCTCTATTCCGGTTCGGTGAATATGGAGGATGTTCCATCAATTCAAAGCCACCTTCTTGAAAGGCAGCCATCGCAACTTTGGACAAACGATCAAACAACGGAACAAGTTCCGTAACGAAGCAAACAAATGACTTCTATTTTTTGGGAAACAAAAGAGAATTGATTGTTTTTTATTATTATCATCCTATCTAATGTCTGGACTACGCCTGCCAATAGTAGTTTTTTTCTTTCCAAGGAGAATGTATCACATTATCACTATTTATTGAACACCCCTCGAGACCGAACTATTTTTTAAGGTCGTACGTAGGTATAGATTAGAAAGACACGGAGCCCAATTTTGTTTATTGTATTGGCTTATCCCGAATAATTTCCAAAATTTTGTTCGCGCGTTTTTTGAATCTAACAGGATTATAGGCTCAAGATTTTGTATTCGCGGTGCGTGTCATTCGAAATATTTCTTTGTGGCTTAGATTTGGAATAGTTATTCACATCGCGAGGTAAGCTTTAGCAAAATATGCTAGGATTTTCATAAAAAGTTTTTGTTAGTATTTTAGACACAGGTCTTTGATCTGATTTGAATTAGGTCAGGTTTTTTGAACCTAAAAGGATTACAGGATCAAGATTTTGTATTCGCGGTGCGTGTCATTCGAAAGATTTATATTTATTTTATTTATTTATTAAAACTAAAAAGGCGGACTTAATGCCCGAGGCATTTTCTACCAGTCAACCTTAGGGTGATGCAGAGACGGACATGACAGGTGCAACATAATTGATATACATATAACTCAAAAATAATGAATACTTATACAAACATAGATACATACCTACATATAAACAAAATAAACTTAGTCAGGAGAAATAACGACAGGTAGAGGAAAAGGCGAATCCAGCAAATTAATCGATTAATCTGCCACCTTCTTACGCATATGTTCACGTGCTTTGGTGCCTTCATTTTAAATGATAAGCAACTAGTTGCCGTCCTGATTTCCAAGGGGAGCGAATTCCAAAGAAAGACCGCCTGAATGAAGAAAGAAGAGTGAATGAAGCCAGAGCGGTGAGAAGGACATCGTAGAAGATGATTGTTGGTAGAACGAAGATTTTTACTATGGGCAGAGCATAAGGTATTTAACATGGGAAGTCAGGTAAGAAGGAAAAGCGGGTTTGTCGAGTATAGTAAACAACATAGACAAAGCTTTCAACTCTCTGCGCTGACGAATGGGTAGCCATTTCAAAAGCAATCGATGCGCGGATACATGGTCATACTTACGAAGATTGAAAACGAATCGAATGCAATTATTGCGATCTAGCTTATTGAGGGGATCTGCATTCAGGTCGTAGTAACACACATCACCATAGTCAATTATGGGAAAGATTAGGGACTGTACAAGCATTGCCTTTATGTGTGATGGGAGAAGATTTTTTAACCGATAAAGCGACCGCAACGTTCCGGTGACTTTATTACTAACTCCGGTGACTTTATTACTAACTCCGGTGACTTTATTACTAACTCCGGAGACTTTATTACTAACTTCGGTGACTATATTTCTAACTCCGGTGACTTTATTACTAAATTATATGTAACTCCGGTGACTTTATTACTAAATTATATGTGTTCCTTTGGAATAGTTATTCGCATTACGAGGTTATACCCTGGGAATTTCAGAAGATTTTTTTTTGTTAGTTTTAGACACAGATGATTTGAGGTCTAGCGGGGTTTTTTTTTAAATGATTTTGCTTACATTTCATTTGACATCATATACGACCAAAAGAAAACCTATAAGAAAGTAAGAAAAGCTATGTGCTCCATGGGTCTTCCCATAGACAAATATAACGAACTTCCATACAAACTGTCATCCCCTGTTGAATCCCATACGAGGATAATTTTGATAAATCCCTAAAACTTCATGTTTCTATAAAGGCTCTGCGGTTTAGGCAGAGCGTTGTCTGACAGTGAATTTATGAATTAAGATTTTTGTGAAGTATTTATGACGGTATTAATTATACTTTGTCTCTTTTTATGGCTAAAAGAGACTTCAAAATAATACGAGAACAGCTCATATCGTACTAAAAATATTAGCCTCTGAGCAAGATGGTTAGTGTAGCGGACAGCCCAGGGAGCATCGGACGGAGGAACACATAACATCACGCCTATATTCCCCGAAGGGTTAGGCAGAAGTGTACTTAAAATAGTATACTATACCCCATTTGAAATAAGATTAGACATTAAAACAAAACCTTTTACAGTGCGTTCAACCGATTTTTACTTCTATACCGTAGGCATAAGGAGAGCATTAAAAGCAAAAAAAGTTACACAATACCAACTATCTACTGCGGCTGCCATTTGTCATGCCACTAACTCAATAGAATTCAAAATCGGTTGAACGGAATGTAAAAAAGGCTTATCTATACGTCTAATCTTATTTCAAATGGAGTATAGTTATTTGTAAGTCCCATGTAACAGGGGGCAAGCCTATTGCCATCAACCGGGCACAAATCTAGACTCCGGGCTAAGAAATTCTTGATAGAAAAACCCAATAACACTTTGCCCGAGTTTAGAGGTAGGTTTAACCTATCCTAACTAATAATCCTAATACTAACTTATCCATACTAATATTATAAATTCGAACGTAACTCTGTCTGTCTGTCTTACCTTTTCACGCTTAAACCACTGAACGGATTTTGACAAAATTTGGCAAGGAGATAGATGGGGTCCTGGGGAAGGACATACTTTTTATCGACATACCACGCGAGCGAAGCCGCGGACGTAGGCCAGTATTATTATAAATGTGAAAGTGAGTTTGGTTGTTTGTTACGCTTTCACGCTAAAACGGCTACACGGATTTGGATGAAATTTGGCACATGTCCTGGAAAAGGACATAGAATACTTATCCCGATATTCTCACGCGATCAAGACTAATGCGGCTGAAACCGCGGGGCAGCTAGTACTTAAATATCGCTTCACGTGGAGGACCTAACAAGGCAAGCCTTGACTCCTAATCGCGTGTTCATAAACAATTCACAATAATATTAACAGAGTAGAAATAACAATAAATCATATTTACTGACGTACGAAATGATGGCTTTAATCACCTATTAATTGTTGTATCCTAACTAATATTATAAATGCGAAGTGAGTTCGTTTGTTTATTTGTTTGTTACGCTTTCACGCTAAAACGGCTTAACGGATTTGGATGAAATTTGGCACAGGGGTAAACCATGACCTGAAATAGGTCATAGGATACTTTTTATCCCGATATTCCCGCGGGATCGAGATTTACGCGGGTGAAATCGTGGGGCGCAGCCAGTTACTGAAAATTTCCTGATCGCCAGTTTTGTTTGACTTCAGGTCTTTGAGTAGATAAGGTCCCAGTATAAGGCTTATTTTGAATAGTCACGTGATCTATGCCGCAAATTTCGTAATGCCTATACCCCATTTGAAATAAGATTAGACATTAAAACAAACCCATTTACAGTCCGTTCAACTGATTTTAACTTCTATACCGTAGGCATAAGGATAACATTAAAAGCAAAAAAAGGTTACACAATACCAACTATCTACTGTCGCTGCCATTTGTCATGCCACCAACGCAATAAAATTCAAAATCGGTTGAACGGAATGTAAAAAAGGCTTATCTATACGTCTAATCTTATTTGAAATGGAGTATAGGTACAGCAAGCCGCTCTATACTATAACTATACTAAGCTTACAATGTTCCCGTTGCTGGGACACAAGCCTCCTCTCTTCGAGACGGAGTGGGCTGTAAACTACCACGCAGGCCCAGTGCGGGTTGGTAGATGTCACACGTCTTCGAATTTTTGATTCTAGGACATGCCAGTTTCCTCACGATATTTCCTTCAGAGTTTTGAGAGCAGTGGTGATGAAATTATTTATACAAAGTAAAGCACCTGTCTGGGTTCGATCCCACGACCTGCAACTCGTCAATCTGGCCGTTACCACTGGGCCACTATTACTGCGCCGGTAATAAAACCAGTGTAACCTGCCATATTCCATTGAAACTTCTACGCTATGTCAGCTCAAGGTCAAAGTGTTACAACTGGCGTGCGGTCGACTGGACGCCTGCCTCGTGTTTCGTATTATGTAGTTACGCCGACATTGTGATAATAATCGCAAAGCTTTTCAATCATTGAGGTTATTTTGGGTAATTTATAGGATTATGTGAAACACAAATTTCTGGTACCTAATTGTATAATTTAATGAAATAAATTTAGTAAACAGTTGTTACGTGAATTAAAGTGAATGTGGCGTTTGATTTGCTTAACTTTTTTGTTGTTCAAAAGTTAGTTTATATTTAGGTATTGTAAATTAATTGTTCAAAGTTCTAGGTACCTACCTATTATAGTAGTATTACCTACTTTTCAATGGACGGTTAGGGAATTAATTTGTAAGTCAATTGACACCCGCCGTTGATTTGTCGTGTTTCACCCATTTCAATCATATTAACTGTCAAAGAAATGACACTTGTGATTCAAATATATTATGTACAAAATATTTTTTTTGACTACATTAAGCCTGATTTACACGGTGCGATTAAATTGCCTGTGGCATACCATAAGTTGATGCAACTACAAAAGTTGCACCGTCTAAACAGTAATTTAATGAAGCAAGTCATTTTTTGCTTCAATTTTATTTTATGCCCCATGCAAGAAACTTGCGTCGTCTAAATCGGGGTTTAGGCATGCGCTAAGGGCGAATTTCACCAACGAAACTGAACGCAATCAGCACATCTAAACCACGTTTAACAGCTGTCAGTGTCATTATTGATGTGGAGTATAGACACTGATAGCCATTGAACGTTGTTTAAATGTGCTAAACTCGTAAAACTGAGAGTTTAGCACATGCCTTAGTAACAGATTGCAATCGTGTAGTCTAGGTACTTTGCCTTAAATAGATAGCCTAGATCTAAACACATGAGACTGGCTAAGATGGCCACTTTAGGGGCAGCTTCCATAAATTCTCAAGCCAGACTTATGAGGACTTTATCGTTCATACGGAACCGCTACAATCCTCAGAATTAATGCTATTGTTATAACCGTACTTAAACTCAACCCTATTTGACTACATTTTGTCATACTTGTCTTCCTTACGTATTTTACGCCAACTCTCTCTTTCAGTCTATCCGTTTTTGCGCTTATAACTCGAAAACCACGTTTCCGATTAACGTGATTTTTTACCTAATAAAATAAAATAAAAATCTAATAGTTTTCTATTTATTTAACTTAAACTCAAAGCATACAATTAAACCAATTACTTACAGGGACTTTTGAACTGTTACTCAGAAATATGAATCTAGTTGCCCAATCCAAAGCGTAGTAGGAAACTCCATGGATACTTTTTGAAATTATACTGTTACAAAATATTAGTTACATCATCAATGTTGAATTTATGTGAGAACGATAAAGATGTACACGGTAAAAGCGTAATAGAAACAAAAACAATAAAAACAGTCGGAAGCCTGGAAGTGCTTCAAATATGGATGACAATTGGAGTAACCGGAATCACATACGAATAGCGCAAGCTAATAAAAAGCTTGTAAAAAAATTATCCGTGTCAGGAAGACATATTGACCAATCCCAACTGACTGCGGGAGAATATAGGGCAAACTTGGACTAACATAAATATTTAAATTGTCAATAAAACTCTCACTCAATGTCAATAAAACTTGCACTCATTATCGTATTTTCATAAGTTAATATACGGATAATGTACTGGGCTGCAGTATTGTTAATACTTTGTATTATCTTTTCTCTGTTCCAAGTTCCAACACACCTAATGTCGCTGTTTATTGTTCCTGAATAAATAAAATTTAAAATCGGCCAAGTGCATGTCGTACCATGCACAATGAAGGGTTCCGTAGTTGGGATGAATTTATAAAACAAACTTAACATTGTAGTTGAAAAACTTGTTCTCTCCGATACAGAATGTATGGGAGAACATGTTTTTACAACTGCAAATTTAAGTTGGTCGATTATTACTCGGTAACTTGTGAAGCCTAAGTAGCGGTGATAGTTTTCTTTTTAATTTAGTTATATATACTACTGCTGTGATTTTTTTCACATATCCAAACCCAACCATTTAGCTGGCAGGGGGCTGGCTGGGGGGGCAAAAATTTGCACTTTAAAGCTTAATATTTCGCAAACGGATCCCTGCATCCAAAAATGATTTTAATAAACTCACATTATTTTTCATTAAACGACCTTTGTTACGATACCCCACACTATGGGAATGACGAGAAAAAAATAAACCATCCCCACTTCACGTGTAGGGGAGGTACCCCAAAAAAAAATTTTTTTAACGATTTTTTTTACCCTTTGTCGGCGTCGTTTATATGTATATCCATACCTAATTACAGCTTCCTAGTACCAACGGTCTCTGAGCTAAGCCGCGGACAGACGGACAGACGGACATGGCGAAACTATAAGGGTTCCTTGTGGACTACGGAACCCTAAAAAATAAAATAAGCTGATTCCCATTGGAGCAATTTAATTGCTCTTCCTAATTATAATAGATTAAAAGAACATCTTAATTCTGCCTCAATGGCGTAAGCTATTGGAAAATGGCTTTTAGTAAAATATTAAGCTCTAAAGGGAAATGAAATAAATAATCCTCTCAGTCGAATTATTTTTAGTCATTATAAAATTTCTACTTCGCATTAGCGAAATGATGTTTACCGATGATTATCGTTATTTGTATTGTATTTTATTATAACTGGTGAAATGTGAGTTTTATAGGTGCATCTGCCTCAGTGCCGTAATTAGCCTTATATGCGCCCGGTGCGAGCTGCTATAACCGCGCCATTGAAATATTTTCTAATTATAACCGGTTCTGACAATAAAATGGATTGTCTATAAAAATAAATCTATCATCCAAAAACTATGTTTTGTAAACATAATTTTATTTATTTCGCGGACGCCTATTGGCAGTAGCCGTGCCCCGCCGCAACCACACGGACCGAACGCCGTCCGCGGTCCGGCCGGTCGTAACTCGTAACATCAACATTTACGATTATTAATACGATCTCATATTGTCTTTAGTATTGATAATATTATTTATTTGTAAGAAGAATAATAATAATAATAGGTATTGTTAATGGCCCTGGTCTGGTAATTTCTGCGCCCCTCCCTGTGCCTGGGCACCGCTAGCACCGCCCTAGTTACGGCACTGCTCTGCCTAACCCTTCGATGAATACAAGAATGATGTTTTGTTAAGGGTTGGTTCGGGGTGCACCCGTGACGAGCAATATAAAAAAGCCACTTATCATGAAAATTTAATATTTCCGAAACACGCAAGATAGCGTCTTGAAGTAAAAGTATTTAATAGCGCATAAAAACACCTATAAAACTGTTTTCAAGATTTTTTTATTTCATGTAGATAACTTGTCTGGTTATTGAGATGTAATAAATTGTGAGACAATTATTTAGATTTTTTTGGCACTTTTGTGAGTGACGTTTTGAGTAGTTTTACGAGTGTGACAAGTTGTCACACTCGTCAGTGTATAAATCCGAAATAGTTTCCTTTTATTTATGTTCTAGTAAATCCTTTTGGATAGGCGACAATATTAGTCCCTATCCTGATATTTTTTAAGGATTTTAAAAAGCTTTTACCTGTATCGGTTTTGATGATGCGTGGCCAATCTGAGGTACCTGTCCCACCGCCTACGAAGAAGCGACTATCTATCTACGATTTTTTGCTCACAAAACATACAACAGATTGTATGTAGTTCCCGTAATGGGGGATGCGCTAAGGTAGCCCGCGAAATTCTTACGTTTTTTGCAATTTGCAGGTCAGTATCAGGTTGTATGTTGATCTAAATGTTATTTGCGACCGTAAAAAATATGGATTTACAGAATTATAAACATTAGAATCAGCAATACAAGTCTCTAAGTTCATGTAAGTGCAATGAATGACGATATCATGAATAGTCATTCAATGCACTTACATGAACTTAACATGATACTGACCTGCAAATTGCAAAAAACGTAAGAAAATTTGAATTTCGCGGGCTACCTTAGCGTAGTAAAAGAGATACTAGATTAATAGTAGATCGCTGACTGTTCACACCGCGCCGGCGAGTACTCGTTTGTCGCAGCGACAATGACGAGTGGGGGGTTGCGTGTTTGGCGGGCAGAACACTCGCTGAGAGACCATGTGACCATTTTGTGTGCCATGTCGTGTCCGAGACTTGTTTTGTAGTCTTGTCTGACGGCAGAAACACCTTAGTACCTAATACCTACTTAGTGGGTGTGGTATAATTATAGAACGGCGTCGAAACCTAAAACGGTAATACAAATACTACAATTAATCGTTACGTAACAGACAGTTTAGCCAACGCCAAAACATAAATTAGTTTCAGATAATTGATAAATTGCCTAGTTGTCATTGTGACCTCTAACAGAAGACTGTCATTAAATAATTTCACGTGAACTGAACACCTGCCGGTCTATTCTGTAACCTTCTATCTCACCGTGAAAACTTGGTGAAGTGAGCGTGGAGTGAGCTGTCATTGTCATCGATACATAATGATACTAAGGCAGTGACAGTTCACTTCAAGCTCACTTCACCTAAGTTTACACGGTGAGATGGTTGCAGAATAGAAATGCTGAACACCTACTTTGATAAGGTTCTTTATGAATACTTATTTCACGAATGAAAACACACTGAAAAAACAGTGTTAAGAAGGTCGGTTTACCAAAGCTCGTTTGATGCAATCAAATTCCTCATTCACTTAAAATGAAAATCTAGGTCTAAGGAGCCGTATTGAGGGATTTTACCCAGATTAGTGTTCTAAAAGATGAAATGATTAGGTACGTTTGAAGCTTTTGAGACGTATTTTTTATTTGTTTTTTGTTTTCTTAAAACAAAGTTTGGAGGAGCTCGTGGCTAAGTAGTAACAGCCGCACGGGTCGATCCGTCAGGTTAAGCTACGCTTGCCGGGGTTGGGCCGGGATGGGTGACCATCTTTACATACCGAGACTCCGCCGTGGCTCGGAAAGCACGTTAAGCCGTTGGTCAGATTCAAGATTCGCACAGTCTACCTATCTTACCTATGTACCTCTTCTCTTAGTTTTACCACCACATTGTCAAGTTCCGTTCAAACGATTCCGATAATAATCGCACACGTAATTTTCAGTTTTGTGCCATAAACATGTATACAAGCACTGTATGTTGCTAGCATCCGGAAACACATACGAACAGAGCAAGCAATACGAATAAAGCTTGTAAAAAAAATTGCTGTGGCAGGAAGACATATTGAGCAATCCCAACTGACGGCGGGAGAATATAGGGCAAACCGGGACTAACATAAATATTTAAATTGTCAATAAATCTCTCACTCAATGTCAATAAATCTGGCACTCATTATCGTATTTTACACGTAGTGTCCAGTTTTGTGCCATAAACATGTATACAGGGTTATTGGTACACCAACAACCTCTTAAGGAGTCATTCACAAAAAAAACAGCTGTTTAGTACATTTATGTTCGCATAACTCGTCAAAATGTACGGAACAGCTGTGTTTTTTTTCGCGATTTCATATTTGTTCCCATAGTTAAAGTTGTTCATAATTATGAGTACAATGACTGCTTAAGAGGTTGTTGGTGTTTTACCAATAACCCTGTATATGCACTGTATGTTGCTAGCTGTAAGTATATTCAGAAAACAACTTCAAAAAAATAAGTAATACTCAGTATTCAGTTCGATATACTCTGCTCAATAACGTGTTTGAATATTATATTTTCCGAGCATAAACCTCTAAAAGTCCTCATTATTTAAATACACGCGATGGTTACAATATTCTCTCCTACGTCTTAAGAAAACCATAAAAAGTAATAGCTTGAATATTACGTGGAATACTTATGTATATAAGTCTTTTACTTTATCAAGTATGAATGTATCCCACCAAAAACATTTTCATGTAAAACGGTGCCAATACGAGACCATATGGTTGGCACTGTCAAAAAGTTAACAGATCAAGAGTTCTCATGTAGAGCCAAGCTTCTAACTCTACATGCCCTAACTCTACAAGCCCTAACTTCACAAACTCTACACCTTAGTCAAAATATGTGGCTTGGCCGTTTCTGGCCCGATCGCATCTACATTAGAAATAATTAACTAAATGAATGAATAATTAACTATTGTATAACCTATAAGTAATGAACAGTGAATACATTTTTCACCTTACGCCAATGTAACGGTAGCGAAACGCCACATATTTTGACTAAGGTGTAGAGTTTGTGAAGTTAGGGCTTGTAGGGTTAGGGCGTGTATTGTTAGAAGCTTGGCTCTACATGAGAACTCTTGATATTATAACTTTTTGACAGTGCCAACCATATTTGGTCTCGTCTTGGCGTAAAGACGTCTTAGCTTGAATATTACGTGGAATACTTATGTATGTAAGTCTGTTATTTTATCAAGTATGAATGTATTCAAATTATGTAACCTCATAATGGAGGCAGGTAATAATATTTATTTTTCTAACGAGATAAATAAATATTAATAACGAGATAAAACGTCAAAAAACCTCTCGAATTTACCTAAAGCACATTTGACACTAGTAGTCATTTTCCTGGAAAAATACCTTTGGCGTTAGGTATTTACGACTTTCATCTTTTCTCATACATTTTCTGAAGCCACATGACTTCTAATCGTACAAATAATTGAATGGAGAAACCTGGAGCGAACATACAACAAATATTGCCTTGTGGTGCTAATGGCGCAATCAATAAAACACGTGTACCTATTCTGGATCTGTTTTTTCAAGTAACCTGATTAATTTTCCAGCAAGCCCTTCAATACCTAATTAGCGGACATCGTTTATATACCGTTTGCCGCTAAGTTTTGATTATTAATTTATATTTATCTTCCATGATTAATAAACAGTGTGCAAAACCGCAATAGAATGAGTAAAAAAATAATTGTTTCTTACCTTCGTTTTCATTGTTTCTTTCGATTGCGTACATCATGATACTCTCATCAGGAAACTGTACCACTATGGTATGAGGGTCAAGGCTCTCGACCTTCTGACTTCTTATCTGAACAACAGAATTCAGAGGGTCGATGTTAATGGCAAGAGATCTGCAGGATCTTCGGTCACCATGGGCGTTCCGCAGGGTTCAATTCTAGGTCCTTTCTTATTTCTCATTTATATTAATGACTTGCCTTACCACATAAGGGATAATCACAAGATCGTGTTATTCGCAGATGATACTTCCCTCATTTTTAAAATAAAACGTCAGTTAGTCAACGTTGAACAAGTTAACGATGCACTCTCTAAAGTGGTGCATTGGTTTAATGTAAATAATCTTCTCCTGAATGAGAAAAAGACTAAACTCATAAAATTTTCAACGCCAAATGTCAGGCAGCTATCTACCAATGTTAAAGTTAATGGAATAGAGTTGGACCCCGTTGAGTTTTTCTTGGAATAACCATTGACGGTAAATTACAATGGGGCCCACACATAGAAAAATTGTCAGGAAGGCTTAGTTCGGCCGCCTACGCCGTTAAAAAAATTAGACAGATAACTGACGTAGATACAGCCAGAATTGTTTATTTTATTTATTTTCATAGTCTTCTGTCTTATGGGATTCTTCTCTGGGGAGCCTGTGCGGACATTAATGCTATCTTTGTTTTACAGAAAAGGGCTATTCGAGCCATTTACAACCTAGGTCCAAGGGATTCCCTTCGAGAAAAATTCAGAGAAATAGATATTCTGACTGTAGCCTCACAATATATATATTTGAAAACCTATTGTATGTACACAAAAATATATCTAATTTTAAGAAAATGTCCGATATACATAGTTTAAATACCAGGAATAAACACAATCTTGCTGTACATCGCACTCGTCTCCACAGAGTAGGCAACTCGTTCATGGGTCAATGTATACGCTTTTATAACAAACTTCCCATTGACATTCGAAACTTACCCATTAAACGATTTAAAAGCTGCATTAAAACCAAACTTTGTAGAAAAGGGTACTATAAAATTTCAGATTATTTAGAAGACAAAAAAGCATGGGATTGAGCTGCTCGCTCTGCTAAGCATTGTAACATTTTAAATAATATGGAAAATCATCAAAGTATATCAACCAGTTTTATTTACAAATTGACATTATTGAATATTCTATACAAAATGACATGATTACTTTGTAAAGTATTTTATTATTGTGAATGTGAGGACTATGTGAATTTTTTAATTTTTTTTTTCGTTCTCAGTTAATTTTATCAATGGTCTGGCAATTTGAGATTTTTATGCGGCCTACCCAAATGTCCTTTCTTTGGTATTGTTCGTCGAGTCGCTGAGCTCCTTAAGTTCTGAGTTGAGCTCCGCCATTACTGACAAATGCTTGCACTGACTGGACAGGTCCACTCAAATCTGTGTGGTTCTTTCCTCAAAAGACCATTTCAGACTCGAATTTACATGGTCCTCATATATGGCTTGACCAAGATTATGTCTGGACTTTAAAAGAGACTGTGACCTCTGAGTTTGTTTCGGCCTTTCTTCTCAGAGTAGTCAGATAGGAAACGCCGACCTCATCTAGCTTATTTTTAATATTTTTTAATATGACGTGTAATTCGTAGTCACTTGAAAGACGTTTCCGAATAACTTTTCAGAATAGATAAAGATAGATAGATAGAATATTCTTTAAAAAGAAAAAAAAAGAAGAGAGAAAAATAAAAAGTGAGAGAAAAAAAAAAGAAGAGAGAAAAAAAAGAGAATGAGAAGAAATTGAGTTTTCTTTAAATATTACAATATTTTTTAGACAAAGTGGGTCATAGCTAGGTACTAAAAGACCATACATTCGTCAGTCATCTATTTCTAATAATACTTCAGCATCTAATAATTTTATTAAAAGCCTAGTTTCTTATCAGAGTTATCGGTCACGCAATCTTAACTAACTCGAAGTCATGCACGACAAGCTTCTTAAATTACCAACGTTGCACGCATTCCAATAAATCATAAAAAGGCTGTAATTGGTGTATACAGAATAATAACCATCAGACCGAATTTAAAACACATCAGCGGCCAATCTCAACGGATACTAGCCAAGTACGCATGAGATATTATAGTACACAATGTGTGCGCAAACACAGGTGCACTCACTCCTCCCTCACTTGAGAGTGAGGGAGGAGTGAGTGCATATAAAGAGTGCATATATGGAGAGCATATAAAGCCGTTGGTTACTATGAGTAGTAACCAACGGCTTTATATGCTCTCCTGATTGGAAGGGATTTCAACCATCCATAGATTCACCTCAGCAAGCGAAGCTAAACCTTTAAGATCAATCGATCCGTATTACTTATATTCCATTCGAAATAATATTAGAAATTAAATAAGCCTTTTTTACAGTCTGTTCATCCGATTTTGACTTCTACTGCGATGGTGGCACGATAAATGGCAGCTGCAGTAGATACTTGGTATTGTGTTACTTTTTTTGCTTTTAATGCCATCCTTATGACTATATACGGTATAGAAGTCAAAATCGGATGAACGGACTGTAAAAAGGTTTGTTTCTAATCTTATTTCAAATGGAGTATAGATACGAGTCCCTAAAATTGTGTACAGGATATCATTACTCTAGGCTTTCAGTGCTTTCTGACTGACTGAGATTTTTTCGTCATGATATCATAATATCACGCCTTGTTTCCCCGAAGGGTTGGGCAGAGTTTTACCTATATTTAACACCTACATTTCGCCAGTTATTTCAGTTGTGTTATGTTTTGTTGTGTGAGATTTTTATTACCACACATCATCAGCTATTCTTCCTGATAAAGAAAAAACAACCGACTTTAAAAAAAAACACTAAAAAAGTGAAGAAAAAACTTTAATTTAAAAATAATAAAGTCGGTGACAAAAAATGAAAATTGAAAAGCAAAGACACCGACTTCTGAAATGAAAGTTATTTTTCACTTTGTTAGTGTTTTTTTCGGTTGTTAGAAGTCGGTTGTTTTTTTTTTTGTAGATTTTTTTTTTATTTTTCACTTTTTAGTTGTGGTACCTACCTACCCCACATAAATTCGAATAACACTACCTGCTATGTAAATAACAGTGACGGAGTCAAATAAAACATCGTCTACATACACTAAGTGGGAAAAATACGTAATATTGAAGCTAACTCAAAAACTGCGTAAGCAAAGTTAATAAAATAAGGGACCACCTCGGAAGTATACCCTTTCAAACTAAAAACGATTTTTTTAAATCGGTTCAGAATTGGCGAAAAAAAAATACATACAGACGAACATAGAACCTCCTCCTTTTTGGAAGTCGGTTAATAAAAGAAGAAGGCTGTTGCCTGATGTCTGTAACCTGTCGTACCCGTTCGCTTATCAACTTAAGGGGAACTAAGGCGGATGATGCGAGTAGCATCCGGCAAGGTCGCTTCCTCAGAGTAACGTTGTCAAATCCCTATCCATTTTATAGCTACCTGATTTTTACGAAGGAATACATAAAGACACCTATAGGTACAGTGAACAATTTGTTATTGACAGCGCCATTTTGTCATAGCAGTAAGGGTGATTTTAATAGTGCAACTGTTACCACTGATTTGGTTTGACTGTAGCTTCTGGTTGATCAAAGTTAAATCAGTTGCGAACACCGTGTGGCGTTAAGCTACGGTTTTCTAGAAAGTGACAGCTGTCATGAAAATAATGACAGCAGCAAAGATTTAAATTGTTAGATTCGCGCTACCGCGTCAAAATATAGTCACGTTTCTGTTTGGATTTCATACGTCGGACACACAATATCGCAGTGACTTGACTTGATTGTCATGGAAACACCATTTAACCATGTGTGAGCTCATTCTTTTCAGTATGGATATTATTTCGCGTGACTAAGTACGCTGAGGGCAAAAGCGATTCAAATCTTTGGGCAGCGGGGTTTAAGTTACGGTGTCAAGAACAAAACACATAAACTTACCTTTCATAAATAACGTTTCAGTGACGTCATTCACCCGTAAATTGCAGCCACTGTGTTCTTACAAAAAATAAGTACCTAAGTACCTACTCAGTTTATTTTAAACTTGGTACAACACGCTTTCATAATTATTTTCAAACATAAGTCCCACAAACATGCCACATTTTTTTTGTTTTTTTGTCATTGGCAAATCATTAAAAACTTTTACTGACTAATCCCGCCCATTCGGACTTTCCCGCAACCGTAGCAGACACGCCACAACTACCTGGGCAGACAGCTTCAATGTCTTGACCTACGGTAAACCGGGGTTACAGCATATGGCCGTCTAAAGAAAGAAAGCTGGTAGCCGGCGACGATCTACCAGCGCTTATAGGAATCGGTCCACGCAGGTAACCGGTGCAGGCATTTATATGAACAAGCGCCGAACGTCGCCGACAAGTTCCGACAATCTTCGACACGGGCCGGTCAGCGCTGGCGCCGCCCGCCATTTAACTAACTAACCTAACCGCTTGCTTTATGTAACTGTTACCAGAATGGACCAGCGCCGATAAGCGCTGGTAGATCGGCGCCGGCTACCAGCTTTCTTTCTGTATACGGCCTAACCCAACATTGCGTGCTACTTCGTACAAATTGCATGGTAGAAGTAGGAACAGTGCGGTTTTAGCCGGTAGGAGTCCGACATAACATCCATGAGGATATCACCACGGAAAAAAAAAAAAATATGGGATAAGTTAGTTTACCTTTTAAGCAAAAAGGTGAGGTAGGTAATTCAATGTACATAAATCCACTTTGTCACGACTTGGTAAATTCAATTTTGTGAGATAGCCAATTGCCAATATTGTCATCACAGTGTCTTGTTTTCTTATTCTATTGTTTTTTTTTTTGTATATTGGCTATTTATTAATGTAATTAGTTATTATTTAACCGTGCTTTTGTATGTTGTGTTATGTCTTTTGTGTGCACCAAATAATCGTTTTATCAATCTATTTATCAAAGGGACATATCGGCTTTAAATACCCATAACGAAGCCAAGAAGCACTTGTTTTTTCCGTTATTATTATGTTCATTTTTTTTGCACTGGGCCATACCGGGGAACCTTCTGTTTACCTTCGTGTTGGAGTCGGATACGACTCACACGACTACTAACTCCGCACCAACGTTTATTATTACGATTACACCACTCGTAATTGATTTCGAAGGTCGTGTGATCGGCCGCACTTGGTGATGGAGCCCATTAGGCATGGCGAGCTGATACCAGTCAGGGGTGCGGCGAATGCCGGGCCCCCGACTCATGGTACTAGAAGGAACAGTGGGGGTTTTAGTCGGTATGATTTCGACGTAGCCCTCCGTTCTTCCCAGACGGAGGATTTCCCAAGAAAAAAAAAAAGTAGGTACCACGAATAAATACTGATGCGTAACTTTGTCATCCTCATTATCTTCCCGCACCTTGTACCATGTTACTTGGGTCACGCAACACGTTTTCCTCTTCCTTTCTCTCTAGTCAACCGACACGCTATCATTCACTCCCTTCTCTTTCATCATCCCTCACTCAATCCGTAGCTTTTTAATAAACGTAATTAATCAAAAATAATTATAATACGTTAATTTTCTTGCGTATACATACATAAATACCGTATGTGTATTATAAGGTATATTTAATATTTTAGTTAAGACTTCGCTTTTATTCATGTTTTTCTCTTCTTGTTCTCACACACTATTGTCTACATTTCTTTCTCATTTCTCCTTTCGCAGGTGTGCTGGAAGAAATTTCTAAAGAAATAAGCAGTACCTTTGTACTCATGTTATAATTATGTCGTATCTCTATGTATTTTACTGTGTGAACATAAAAAATCCTAAGTTAAAATTATAAATGCGAAAGTGAGTTTGTTTGTTTGTTTGTTACGCTTTCACGCTAAAACGGCTGAACGGATTTGGTTGAAATTTGGCACAGGGGTAGACCATGACCTGGAATAGGACATAGGATACTTTATATCCCGATATTCCTATGAGATCGACTCTTACGTGGGTGAGACCGCGGAGCGCAGCTAGTAATATAATAAATATATTTAACATTCATGAATGAATGGATATTTAACATTTGAAACCCTGCAAATAAAAGAAAAACAAAAGCTCATCGTTCTAATGCCTTACTTTAATATTGCAAAGTCAACAACGAGATTCAACAAGCTCCGGGACTTAAATAAACCCATATGAGAGAGTTCTTGTATGTGTTTACGAAATTAAATAATTAAATATGTTTTCTTTGAATTATGATAATGCAAAGCTAACAAAATTATGTATATCGAAAATTTAATAATTATAATAAATAATATTTTTATTATATAAAATTATTTATTTATTTGCTCACATGTAAAACACTGGTTAGTAGGTGCATACCCTGTAAGGATACTGAAAATGTTTCATATCAAATTATGGAATTACTGATTATTATATTGATTCTAATTATTACAAGTATTCATTACATTAAACTAAACATTTATTTAATTATAACATTTTATTGAAAATAAATAATAATTCTTAATTCGTTTATAAATTTTAGCCAAGATAAGGTTATTATAATAGTAAAGTCATTAAATAATTTCAACTTAACGTCAAACATATTAATTGACCTTGTATAGTATTTATATACAAGGTCAATTTGTCATGTTCAAGGTCAATTCACATATTATCAGCTGTAAATTCCTCAACCATAATAGCCTTTCTGTTTCGAGAGTCATTTGGTAGGGATTTTAAACTTTCCGTAGCTTAAATAAGGGCTTTTCCCGATAACTTTTAAGTTTGTGATTATTATAAAAGATGGTAGTATCAGTCTATTCTTGTTCCGTCGGTTTTACAACAAACCATTACTAACAGCGTTAAATGACATTAATTCGATTTGAATATTTTCTAAAGACCTAACCAAGCAATCGTGGGAAAAGTCGTCATTCTACCTCTGGCCTAATATTAAATTAGCAATACTTTCATTCAGAAACGTCAGGAAACAAGACCTTTTGATATTTGTCTTTGACCTTTCCATGCGAGTTTATTTGAACGAGCTCTAAGCCCTCACTCAATATCAAAGTCACTTTTGATGATTGTGTTGACTAAGGACAATATCTGCCTAGCCTTTTCTCAAATATGTTGGAGTCGGCTTCCGGTATAAATGGATGCAGCTGAATACCAATATTTTACATGGAGCGACTGCCTATCTGACCTCCACAACCCAGTAACTGGGTAATACGATACTCCTTGGTAAGACGGGTTGACAGACTTTTCGGGCTTCTGACGACTCGTAACGACTGTCAAAGATCCACGAATGACAGCCGGGACCGACGGCTTAACGTGCTTTCCGAGGAACGAAGGAGTCTCGATATGTTAAGACTGGTGCATTGTGTTGACTAAAACATTGTATTTATTTCGACTAGTTTGTCTCTCTCAGTTTCATTCCTTTAGTTTCATCCAAGAATGTCAATTAGTGACGAAATAAATATTAACCCTTTCAGTAAAATTTTGCATTTATGTGGTAGATTATGGACCACTGCCTCTCACTGAAAGGAGGCCTGTGCCCAGACGTGAGAACTGTATATGCTGATTATGTAAGCCCATTTTCACTAACTGTAGGCGACACCCAAATTAATAGCTAAATGAAAGTGAGTTTTCAACTTTCGGCGCTGAGCCGAGCATTGATAATCCAACAGCGAGCTTTTAGGTGTCATCTAATGTTAATGAAAACGTGCATGAAGGTCTACTCTTGTCGTGTCTTTGCAATTAAGTAGAAGAACAATAGGTGTATTTTGTTTTTTAATACATGGAAGTAGCGATTTTGGTGCCAATGTCCCATTTTGTAAAAAAATACCTTTGTGCTGCCGTGGTCCAATTACAGGTTGGTAACAATGAATACAGCATGAACATTCCGTAATAAGTTAAGGTATACAAAGCAGTATTATATACGCATTTGACGGCTTGCGTCGGCAGTGAGGAAGAAGGTGCCGATGCCGTCTAGTTTTGTTACGAAGTTACTGGAATCGCGGAAGAGGTTGGTTATGTATGACACTGGCTGGTGAAAGTCACTCTAGCAGAACGTCGCATCGATGGTTGCGTGGCAGCTGTCGTCTGATGACAGATGATGTTACCTCTGACATCATCTGTCATCAGAAGATAGCTGGGTACGACTGCAGCTCCCGTCGTACCACGTCTACGACAAGCTGCTATATTCCGGCATAATCCTGATTATATTGAAACTGCTGAACCACATACTCGATGACCACTGCTGGTAAAAGCTATCCTGCGCCGTTATGAATTTTATTATGGAAACGTTCCAATAACTCGCGGCCAAATGGATACCGTTCTCAACAAGAAGGTTGTACCACACTATTTCAAATAGACATGACATTCTGTCATGTTATTATTCAAAATGAACGAGGGTTTCCGTCTAACCCGGACGTAAATAAACTGAGGACCTTTTTGAGGTTTAGGTTTAATACGGAAGTTCTCGGCTTTCTGTGGGTTGCGAAATAGTTCGGGATATCTCAATTTAAAACGTACTGTACGTATTTAAGAAAGAAAAAGGAGTAAAAAAATACATTTATTTAGTACAGACTAAAAGGCACACAATATAATATACATACACCAGATGTAAGAAATTAGCTAGGGAGTGTGCCTCACGGCTGCGCCAAAAAGGTTCAGTTCAGCAAAAATGCCAGTCACTATAAGTGCCCAATGGATCTAGTTCCAATAATTGATTCATCCGGTTTTCGATACATAGATATGACTTATTCAAAATTGGCAATTTTAAATTGAAATAAAAAAAACACCTATGTCTAGTAGGCACTTATTATACAATTTTATATTTTAGGGTCCCAGGCTACCAATCTGTCTTTCATAAAAATTGGTTTAAGGTAGCAGACAGACATAGTTACTTTCGCATTTATAATATTACCAGCTGCGCCCCGCGGTTTCACCCGCTTAAGTCTCGATCCCGTAGGAATATCGGTATATAAAGTATTCTATGTCCTATTCCAGGTCATGGTCTACCGCCTGCCAGGGTTGCGGAATAGTCCGAAAGGGATACCGGGACCCTGGCAACAGGCAACCGAAGGAACACGGGTGGGTTTTAGTCAGTAAGAGTCTGACACGCCCTTCCGCTCCGCCCAGAGCGGGAGAAGTCATATGATGATTTCCCACCCAAAAAAAAAAAAACAAAAAAAAAAGGTCATGGTTTACCTCTGTGCCAAATTTCATCCAAATCCGTCCAGCCGTTTTAGCGTAAACGATCAAACAAATAAACAAACAAACTCACTTTCGCATTTATAATATTAGTTAGGATAGTATGGTGTAAACCACAAAAAAGTTATCGCCTTTTCCTCTTAAATAAACTATTTTGAGTAACATTTTGCATAATTTCAAACACAATTTGACCCTCAATACCTACCTACCTACCTACAAAATCAGTGAAAGTAATATAGACCAAACTAAAATCACGACACGTAAGCTCAAACTTACTAACTGAATCCTCTTATCATAATCCTATGATTCGGCATCGATAGAGTTAAACTCGTTCATTCGATATTCACATACGAACGTGACTTGAATTGGGAATTATAAGTAAAAGACCAAATAATTTAGTATTGGTCCTCAGGGTCGCAAACTCAATTATATTTTTATTTATAAGGGTTTTTTAAAAGTTCGTGTAGGTAAATGCCCATATGTCGTATTGCAGTAGGTAAAATGGGATAGATTGATTTGGTTGACTTTTTGTACGACAAAAATGGTTTTCTCTTTATTGTAATTTTTTTGGGTATTTTATTTATTTATTACGTTTATTTTTACATGTGCGATCCTAATACAAGAATGTAGTCACAATTTCCACACCCAAAAACCAATTACATACCAACACCAACAAAAACGAAATGCTTTTAAACCGACAATACTATTTACTTAAGTTTATTTACGTGCTGTTCAATTTTAAAACTGCGACGTTTTTAGTTTTACTAACGGTATATTAATATTAATTTGTTAATTGAATATTTTTGCTCAACAAATTTTTCATAACATTATACTGAAAATTAACGCTGCTCATTTAGCGTCTTCTACTACCTAATAACGTTAGTTTCCATTAAAATAATTCTTTGACATCTTCACATAACTTCCAAGGAAGAAAACCTGAAAATAAGGCTGTACCGAAACAGAAATACGGAGTAGGTACGTAATGGGTTTATTATCAGTCACCGGTGCCACTTTCAGACTTCCTCTTGTGAAAGCAATTTATTTATCTAAATTTCTTTTTTTTTACGTCCAATAAATAGAGCGAAGAAAAGCCTAGATTAGCTTAGACGCAGGTAGGTAGGCAGACCACAAACAAGTAAAGATTCAAGGATGAACTTGTCTCCTACCGAAAGGAATGTGTACGGAGAGGTTTGCCACGTTAGCTGCGCGATTCATTTGTTTGCAAGGCATGCATTCGGGGCCGTGGACGCTGGCATGCATGACATAGGCATGTGGCATGGATGCTGTAGACGATCTCACCTACATCCCATCCCACGACAAGCGACCCGCCCCTTCTTCGCACGGGTGCATTGGCGAAATGTGAATACAATGATATTTCTGTGCTATTTCTAAGTTAAATATTAGGGAGTGCCTCCGCTGCCGGCGCCGGCTCCCAAAAATAACGCCATTGGGAATCGGCAGTGACATTACTGCCGGCAGCCGATGTTTTTAATCTCAGCTGCCGGCTCCCATAATGGACACCGGCGGTGCGGCGTTTATAGAAACCCTTCCAGTATTCAGAACCCCAACTAACTAACCGTAACTAAAATATGTTTTTCTGCATATTCTAGTCGTTTTGGCCGTAGGGGGTCACAGTTATAACCTAACCTAACCTTTTTTGCGATTAAAATTATTAAACCTAATCTTACTAGTTCGGTTTCGGGTAGTACTTACTACTACTAAAAAAATAATGCTCAATTACATGTTTTTTTAATTATGCCTAGATCTACTCCATACGCCAAACTGACAAACAAAGTCAGCGCCGGCAGCCAATTCAGCAACTGGCGCAGGGAGCGGAGGCACTTCCTAAATATTAATGCACTTATACCTTCCGAAATAAATTCTCGCATCAAAATCCGTTACGTAGTTATGAGAAACTACGCAGTCACAGAAACAAACATGAAAAGCAGGTTTAATGTATGATAACATACTACTGGTGAAACACAAAAACCTTTTTAAATATAGCATTTCATATTTGCCACCTCACCCCTTAACAATGTTATGCAGATAATTAAAGAGTAATAGGTATAACATTATTTAAGAGCTTTGCCACAGTTGGTAATAAATAGTACATATAACAAAATGTGTTTTCTAAATAAAGTTATCACAAAAAATTAATGAGATAAAATACAATCAAATATCGCTGATAAAAATCTCTACTACTTTAGCTTGTATGGATTATAATAAACTTGGTCTGTACGTGTTTATTCCAAATACAGGTAAATATAAATACCCAATTACCAAACAAAATACCTTTATAAAATACAGGGAGAAAAAATCTCTCGGAATTGGATTTACAAAAATAAAGTAAGTGTGGGAAAATTACTACTTTGTTTTTTTCTCTATAGGCGTCTGTAAAAAAAGTTAGCAGATGTGACCGCTACCATTACTTATCTGTTAAACATAATTCCAACCAGGCTGGTACTTAAAGTTTTAAATATTATAAACAGGAGAATTTGTTTGGTCATAAAAGATACGTATATTGTTGAGGAAAATAAAGGCCGGCGCGCTCTTCAGCAACACGGCTAAGCTACGCTTCGTATGCAAATGTAGGCGCAATCGTTCTCCGCAGCCCACTGCCACATAGCATAGCATAATCAGCCTATAATGTTCCCACTGCTGGGACACAGGCCTCCTCTCTGTGAGAGGGAGCGGGCCGTAATCTACCACGCGGGCCCAGTGCGGGTTGGTAGATGTCACATGTCTTCGAATTTTTGGTTCTAGGACTGCCGGTTTCCTCACGATGTTTTCCTTCACCGTTTTAAGAGCAGTGGCGATGAAATAATTTACACAAAGTAAAGCGCCTGTCAGGGTTCGAACCTACAACTCGTAAGTCGTGGCCGTTACCACTGGGCCACCACTGCTCTTACCATCACTGCCACGCTATGCACGAATGCGTGACTGGAAAATAAATGAACCGCGCAGATATCGTAGCAAACCTCTTCGCGCACAACCTTTATAGCAGTGGACGTCGGACTCGCCTCTAGAAACTTTTTGGCCTTACCACAAAAACTTAGACACTTCTTAAACGCGTGTCTAAAGTCAGTTTTATGTCAAACTCCATACATATAGGTCATTTTTAAAAGGTGTATAGGCTAAACAACTGATAAACATGGTTTTGTTGTAATAAGGTTTTTTTTCACATATAATACATTTATGTTGCGGTTTCTTTGTGAATGGAAGAACATTATTCATCTTTTTTCTAGTCAGTGTAATCAAAACGAATCAAAATCAAAAGTCATTTATTCAAACTAGGCTGAGAATCAGCACTTTTCGAACGTCAAAATTACATAAGACAGTCCCCCAAAACGCCCACCCTTCCTAGTGCTTTAGTTGGGAAGAAGAAGTGGCGCAGTAAACTCCCTAATGAATCTGTAACTAGCCTTTTCCCAACTATGTTGGGGTCGGCTTCCAGTCTAACCGGATGCAGCTGAATACTAGTATTTTCCATGGAGCGACTGCCTATCTGACCTCCACAACCCTGTTACTGGGTAACATGATACACCTAGGTAAGACTACTAACCGCCGCACTGGTTTTATATGATCAAAACGAATAACGGATAATATGCTGCCAACTGAATACTGCCGAGGCCGAATTTTCAGCACCGTGGCCATAGGTAGTTGAAGAACACCGTGTGGTTTTAGTTAGTAAGAGTCTCACTGAGAACCCCAAACGCAAACAAAAACGCATAATATACAGGTAATTAAACATTTAATTGATGTGTCTAACCCTTTTTAATCTATCACCAGCAACATAATTAATTGTAATAATATGTATTATCATAATTCAGAATGAATAAACATGGAGGCATAGTCTTATGCCAATATGAGTACCACTATCACTTAAGTATCGCAAACACAACGCGGCAAAACGTAACATTTCAGGGAAATCTACTATTTGTACACATTTTACGAGAACGCTTGTAATCCCGGGACATGATAATACATGGTGTTGCCACAGATTAATACAGATGATTCACTCCGCAAAATCTTTTAAGTAAAGAAAAAGCGACTAATGTTACGACACAATAAAATGCAATTCAGGTCGCACAGCGCTCATGACCTACAGTTATATTCACCTACAAGTTGCGTCTCTTTCTTTCACGTATCTCTTATATCCTCTGACTACGTTACGCTCACTGAATTGGCCCGACGAGTCGAGGCCGCCGCTTACTTGTAGCTTCATACTAAAATGCGGAGTGCGCCTTCTGTACTATGTGGTGTTGCCTTTAAATATTTTAGGGAGCATAATAAATTGTTGTGCAAATTCTGGAGACCTACTTTATCATCATGAACGCACTCATGGTTGTTTGTTGATTTACTTTGACAAGTGATGGCCGCACTTACATAACATTAGAGCAAAATTTTGTTAGATATTTGTAATGACTGTTTTCCATGAATGATTATATTTTCAATAAAAATCTTACCCTACTTCCTACTATTATTCTAAACGCGAAAGTTTTTGAGGATGGATGGATGGATGGATGTTTTTTACTCTTTCACGCAAAAACTATTGAACGGATTTGGTGTTTAGCGCACAGATAAAACATAGAGCGATAATTCTTGTTGATAATTGAAATTTAATTTCATTTAAATAAAATAAAATTTAAGAATTAACACGTGTTATCGCACTATGTCCAGGGATAAACAATCTTGTTCTTTTTTTAATTTCGCGCGTGTTTTCACGATCAGCTTTCGTTGACCAGACTCTAGTTTATAACCTAGATTAACACATAGGCTACTTTATCCTGATATTTCCACTGGAGCGAGTCTTGCGGATGCGGAAGAAACTGCAGGGCACTGCTTGTATTTAAATAAAATCAAGTCTGCTGTCAAAATTACGGATTTTGTGGCACCAAAATTAAAGCTTTATAAAATAGGGAGAAATAGAGACTACCACATTTTAAAAGTTTAAATCCACTAGAACATTGTAAGTACCTTAGCTCCCTCTGCTTCATACATGAAAATACAATTAAGTACTGCGTTTGAGACGAAAATTAATCTGGTTTTGGTGGTTCGTCTGAGGTTCTCTTTGAGCTCGCATAGTTGACCGTAATTGCGGAAGTATACAGAAAGAAAGCCTATTATGTACGTACCTTTTAAATCTTATTAAGGCATTAAATAGTTAAGTGATCTTTTAAAACTTAATGACCTTGCAATGATGGACAAATTCTTAATAATTAACCCTCTTATTTATTATACTATGGGAATGCATGCAATTATGCTTTTTATATTGAGTTGTGAGCGTGTGTGCTGGTGATGGCGACAACGCGAAGGTAAGGGTGGGAGCGAGACAGAACACTATTATTCTCATGTAGAATAATGTACATACCCTCATTATTTATTTATTTTCGTTACCTATTTAATAATATTTATTCATTTAATTCGTTTAGCTTAAAGTTATATTATATTCTAAGTATTGTATAATAACATGTTTATTTTATTCTTTACCTATTTAATATGTACAAATCTTTTGAACCTGATTTCCGTACGTCTTTTTCGGGTGACCACTGAAAATCAGCGCTGAGCTGTGGGTCCCCCATAGCGCAGCATCATGCTGAGTGGAAGCCTTCTTGTCACAGTCATGACGTGCCAATTATTTATATTTATAGGCGTGTTCTCATATTTGTACTTAGACCAATTTTGTTTTTGTTTTGTTTGTTTAATATTGTTGATTACTGTTATCTCTTTTTAAGCACGTGGTTCTGTGACAAATAAACCTATTTTTCTTTCTTTCTTCTTTTCTTTCTCTTTTAAACTTTCTGGCCTTTATTCACATTGGGCGCAGTACGAAAGCTAGGGCACCTGACAAAATGGGTTTGGTTAGGTTTAACTTTGTTGGAAGGCGTCGTGGAAGGCGCACAAGATCCCATGATCCCCGGTCCAAGTGTGGGAAGGGAACACCGGGGTGGTTTTTAGTCAGTAAGAGTCTGATAGACCCCTCCGCCCGCCCCAGGGCGGAGGACATCCATGAGGATTTACCACAAAGGAAAAAAAAAACCTAACCTGACCCATTAGGTCAGAATATGCCCTAGCCTATTCTGTTAAATATCTATCTGATATACGGCAGTTCTAGCCTAGTTATAAATTCAGCTCCGTAATTCTAAGACTTTAATACGAATATGAAGCGAGTTACGTAATGTCGTGTTTTACAGAGTTTACGTAGGTAAGCTATTTGTTATGCGGGAAGGCAATTTGAAACCGAAAACGAGGACATAAAATGGTCTAATTCAAGTGGTTGGTATTGTCGTTAGACATAAAAGATCTCAGAAAACCCATTTTTGTAATTAAGTTTCTAATCCGCCTGCAAAAAAAAACTCAAAGACGCCTCATCTTGTTTGGATGCTTTCCCCTAAGATATATATAGATCCTTCAATAATATACCTAATCACATTGAATTTGAGAGTATTAAGTATAATATGACATTTAGATTTTCTTTTCAAGGCGAAATACCCAATAAACTTAGCCTCAAATGGTTTAACCTACGTTACTTAATTGTCCTACAAAACTTAGGCAATTTGAAATCGATTTACATGAATAATAATCATAATGACCCTTTTATGACTCATTATTGTGTCTTCCAAAACTAAGCAATTTGACATCGATTTTATAACATTTTGAAACAAAGCTTGAGTAATTAGTGTGATTAAGTCCTTACCTAACCACAGTAATTACACAAGTTTCTGTGTGTCAATACGAACTTAATGAGAATGTCGATATCGTGGAATAGAGGTGGAAGCCAGGCGCACAAAGCGTCCTGCCAGGGTTGCCGGAAAGTCCGAAAGGGATAGCGGTGCCCTTGGCAACAGGCAACTGAAGGAACACGGGTGGGTTTTAGCCCGTAAAAGTCTGACACGCCCTGCCGCTCCGCCCAGAGCGGGAGAAGTCATTTAATGATATACAAGACTCAAAAAAAAAAAGGAGTACAAAGTGCTTACGGTTTCTGCGAAACTTTTGGGTTTCAATGTGTTTGCAGTTCAATCGGTTACTAGAATGATAAAGTTGACCCATTCATAGTGTTATCTAATTGGTATCTTGCTTCATTGGATTCGAATGGAGTCTTACAAAATGCTCCATAAAGTCAGATATTCACGATCGACGTAAAACATTACGTCATTGCAGTGTAATTCACTCGGAAAAGTAAGGTATAAAATAGAGTGAGATAAAAGTTATGGTGCAATTACTTAATAATGGTTTTTCGTCATTCAAATTTGATTGTGAGGCCCTTTGTACACGGCACGGTTTCTTTACGGTGCGGCGTATAAACCGCGCCGTAGAAAAAACGCCATAGCACGAATGCGTGAAGTAAACGTAACGTAAATTCGAACTCGACAAACAATTAGTTTCTTTGATTAACTATACTTTTCAAAATCACTTACCATTTCCCCTCATTGGCTGAAGATCAGATACAATCAGGATCGGTGAGTTGAGAATGATGGACAGGATCCAGACCATGGCAATCATTTTGTAGGCGTGGCATTGTGTCTGCCATTTTCTCGACTTGAGGGGTCGGCAGATCGCGAAGTATCTCTCCAGGGATATCGCAACTAGGGTCCACACGTCCACTGAGACGGACACCGCTGTGGGAGAAAAACAATTGTAATTTTTTGGTTAAGTCAAAGTCAAATAATTTATTTCAAATAGGCACATAAAAGGCACTTTTGAACGTCAAAAACAGAGAAATAGAACTGATTCTAGTTGTTCTTCTACAGGTTCTTCTACAGGGTGAAATTTAAGTCGTTCAAATCCTCATAAGGGGTCATTGTAATCATCATTATGAACAACTTTCATTATGGGACCAACACTGAAATCGCGAAAAAAATTCAGCTGTTCCCTACATTTTGACGAGCTATGCGGAAGTAAATGTAGGGAACAGCTGATTTTTTTTTCGCTATTGCTGTCAGTTGTGTCTCATGTCCTTTGTACACACACGTTTTTATTGCCGTAAATTCCATGCCGTTTATTCGCCGTGTGTAGGAACGGACGTCAGTGTTGTATGGATAACTATGGAAGTCATTCAAAAAAAATCGGCGCATTTTTTTCAAAGTGGAATTTTGCCATGGGGCAACTTACATGGGGCACGGGCGGCCGTTGACTAGAGGGTAGCGGGACCTCTGTAGAAAATTTGCTCATTTATAATGAAATTGGGGTAATTTAGGTACTAAAACCGTGAATTTAAAATAGTAATAACATTCTTATTTTCACAAAAAAAAACCTTTTTGGTAATGTTATTGCGGTACCTAGACGCCCCCTTTCTGATCAAAACGGGATTTTTGTTATATGCTGTATAGGTTGAAGCAACTATAAAGGTTTTACCGTCTATATAAAAAGTGTTTAGACCACGGATATCGATTTAGACGATATAAGTAATTATTGTAGCGTTAATTTTATTGTATACCACTACACTGTATTTAGGTACTTGCGCTGGTTATATACTTGTCAGTTAATATCCTTTTCATTGATACACTACTCATGGATATACCTACTGACGTAGATTTATGTATAATTATATTTCCTTTTCCTAGAATGTCGAAGTGTATGTAGATCATTCTAGATCATTCTGAGAAGCTGAAGTCACCCGGTTAAAATAGAAACTCGATATCGTGGAAACTTGTAAGTCAAGCAGGATGTTTTCCTCGTAAACAAGATAAATTGAATTCTCGGTTGGCTCAATTTGTTTTACTACTAACGATAGTTTCTGATTGAATTTGAAGAAACATTTTAAAGTACAAATTAGGTCTCTCAGGTATCTCTTAGGTATCTCTACTTATTGTATTTTGAGCGCCGATTTTGTCAGTGTTTTACAAATTACTGCGACCAATCTCTTCAATTCTATCTCTATTGAATACCAGCGAATTTTATCTCATGAATACCTACCTAACCAATGACAATATATACAACAAAACAGATTGAACAACTCACCCTGTAGAAACGGAATGAGTTTGCACAACAGTGCTCCAAAGAGGAACCGCCTGTAGATCTGTCCGACCAGCGTGAATGGAAGGCAGAACACACCAAGCAAGAAATCGGAAATCGCCTGAAACAAAAAAAAAACATTTATTACTCACAGCAACTGGAACATTTCCACAGGCGTTAAATTGTTTTAAATAGACCCGCTGCACACTGCCACAGATTTAGGTACTCGTAATCCTGGCACTAGTTGCCGCCACTACGGATTTGTACATTTTGTACGGATGTTTCACTCGGTGTGCGAACGAACGCTAAGTCCGAATTAAGCTGTGGCCACACTGATGGAAATCCCGTGCAGAATTCGATTGCGTAGATTGTGTAGATTGTTTTAATGACTAGGAATTCACGCGACTATTTTGAAGGTCTGTTTATAATTATTTTAAGGGATACTGCTATTTAAGAACAGAACATCCTTTATTTTTTTTCAGTTTAAGTTTTTTTTTTGTACATGCTTTTTTTTCCTTGTCTCTTGCGAAATCAAATGAATTAGATACATCAGAACTGTGCAAAGAGAAAATAAATTGATTCAAGTAATGGGCAGTATAAAGTTCATGGACAATCATTTTATGAATCGTAAACAACAGTGCCTGTGCTTGTAAGTCTATTCCATTATGTCATAATAACACACATTTTATACAACCTTAGTGCCTTGTAACCAAGCCTCGGATACCGGTTCAATTTCATCTTCATTTCATTTTTCATCAAACCAGTATGATGTACTTATTTGACGCAAAAAGCTTTACATTCGGTTTCTAGCAAACCGGTATTTAGAAGAGTAGGTAAATAAACGTTTTTTCGGATTTACCGGTTTAGAGCAATAAAAACCGGTTAATACTTCAGTTTTTATTCAGCGCGGCATCCTCACAATTTGTCACAAATTGCAACGCTTTTACCGTAATGCCGCTCGTCGAATAAGCCGGTTAATTTAGGTTAAAATAAAGTTCTCTTAACGTTTGCGTTCTTTAGAAAAGTTCGTAGGAAAACCGAAATAAAACCGCATTAACCGGTAGTTTTAAACCGGTTCCGGGCCTTGTTTGTAACAACATTACGTGATTTTATAAGTAGGTAAGTGTCCAATAACGGTCAGCTGTTTGAGCTCCTAGATAGGTCACAAATGGCAATTTCGGCCATGGCGACCAATCTCAGCGGAGACCGGCCTTCGGCGTGGGAGATATTATAGTGCACAAGTGTATGCGTAGACGCAGGTGCACTTCTCTCACTCCAACTAATCCAATCCAATTTCCTCGCTCAATTTCTTAGTAACAGCCCGGAGTTGGCGGTGTGATACCCCATACATTCTTATGTCATTGTATTGTCGACCTTACCTACCTTACCTTGCTAACACCCTAAGGTTGAATATCACTTGCACGTCATAAAACGACAAGGTGTATTTGGATATGTGACAGCGAGATAGTTTCAACCTTCATGAAATTTTAATTTACTGAGAATTGTTGTCGGAGGTGGTAATGCAATGACGAGGTCAACTAGCTAATAACCTAGAATGTGGATCTGAGTAAAACATAAGAAAGAATACTTATCAATTCATAGCCAGCCGGGGCTAGACAGCTATTAGAATGTATAGTGGGTAGATCACTCTGTGCACGATTACTGACAAATGCGTGCACTGACAGGACAGGTCCACGCAATCTGTGTGGTTCATTCCTCAAAAGACCATTTCAGACACCAATCTTCATGGTCTTCACATGATCTGATCAAGATTATGTCTGGACTTTAAATGATACTGTGATCTCTAAGTTTGTTTCAGTCTCTTCTCAGAGAAGTCAGATATGAAATATAATTGCCGACCTCACCTAGTTTTATTTTAAAATATGTTTGACGTGTAAAATTTTGTGTACAAATCTACTTACAGAAATAAAATCATTTATTATTTTTTAACTATTGATTGCAAGCCCGCCTGTATCAAAAATCCCAAAAAAACTATTTTTTGTTTTTGTGTGTCGATTTTGTGCAGAATCATATTTTTTTACTTAAAATAAACTGTCCCACTGCTGGGTAATACCTCAAGTCATTCCAGGAACTCTTTTCCCACGCCACATCAAACTTGAAGTCATATTTTTTATAGGTTGTGTAAATAACTCGATAGTTTAATATTGCATTATTATTTGCATTTGTTTCCCTTTTAAAACTGTTTATTTTGTTACGGGTTAATTGAATTTCCAATTTACGGTTTATAATTTATGTATTACGGTTTTCAATTAAATAAAATGGCTTTCATTATTTAACCATACTGTCTGAATTCATTGAAGTTTTAAACAAATGGATTCCATTAGATTTTGATTCAACTAATTAACTACGTACGGTGCCTATAAAATTCATTGAATTTAAAATACCGCAATTTTGGAGTATTTGATCTCCCATTCTAAAAGAAAATCATTCCAATTAAAAAAAAACTGCACCCTAAAATGGAAGAAGAACTTGTTGTGATTTGTATTTACTACGTACTTATTAATTAAATTAAATCGTGCAGATTTTTTTTACGAAATTTAAAATCGTTGTTTGACTAATTTATGTGTTTTCATAAGCATTTTGTTAAACAACAATGAATCTAAAAAGGTACTAATGCAGTTTTCATTAAAACAAGATAATCCTCTCGTAGTTTAGAAATTATGATAAATTGGTACATGATGGAATAAGTTTTTTTTTCAAGCTTGAAGGTGAGACAGGTGATTTAAAAACAAAAGGTAAACGAACTAATTATGTAGGTACCTGTAATGACAAAACATTTTTTCTGAAATAAAAAGCATTTTTTTTATTTTACGCCGAGTGATTTTTGACCATTCCACCGCTTTCGAAACAGCTCATCTACAATATATCTATTCATTGAGTAATACAAATCAGGGGTAGTAGATTAAAGATTATTTAAGGCTTTTTTTAGATAGTTTAATGTGTAGGATAGGCACACCCTTGGCAGTCAACCCGACTACCCCCTTGGTGACTGGTTAATAGCCATTTAAAGCCAGTTTAAGAGCAGTGATAGCCTAGTGGTGTGACCGTCTCGAGTTCGAACCCAAGACACGCACCTCTGACTTTCTGATTCATGTGCGTAACTATATATAATTATTACTTGCTTCAGAAACGGTGAAGGAAAACATCGTGAGGAAACCTGAGAGATATTTCACGACGGCATGTGAAGCCAAGTCAGAGGCCCATGGGCGGCTTTAAAACTCTGGCACCAGGTTAGTCGCTAACCACACGAAAAGAAGAAGAATTTTTCTCATGGCTTGACCTATTCGGACTACGAGAGTAAAGGAACAGATAGTGCATCTATGTGTTTGCGCACACACTTGTGCACTATAATATCTCGTAAGTACTTGGCTAATCTTCGTTGACATTGGCCACAGTCGCCAAAATTCGTAAAAACAAAATAAAGCGCTTCATTTATTAAAACTAAGTGACTGACAGACCACGTAAAGCCTTATTAATTAATAAAGATAGAGATTAAGAGGGAGGAAAGGGTTTAAGAAATATTTTTTGGGATCCATCCTCGTCCTAACCACATATTAATAATACAGATAGTTCACTCCGAAAAATCATTTAAATAAAAAACGACTCTTGCTACGACACAATAAAGTGCAATTCAGGTCGCACAGCGCTAATTACTAATAGTTATATTCACTTTAAAGATGCCTCTCTTTCTATCGCGTAACTCTTGCACGAGCACCATTTTGTCGACGGAAGAGTAGACAAAAATGACGTTTCGTTTAGACAGTACGACAGCAGCAAGGTAGAAAGAGTTAACTGCACTTTTTACGAAATTCTATCTTTTACATTATTCGACTCATAATTCTTTGTTTTTTCATAGATTTTTTTTTCTATTTGACTCTAAATTGTTACTGATATTAAGTCACGTCAACTACAATTTTTTTCTAAAAGTGTCGAAATTGTATTTTGGAACAACAAAATATTACAGTATTATTGGCCTTAACGATGTAAAATAGGAGAAGATAGCCTTGTTCTTCTATTAATATCACAGTTTTGCGTTCAAAACGCTCTTGTAAAATCATGATTTTGTAGATAACCGTATATACTCTGTGGCCATCGAGTAGAAAGTTTTCTACTGTCTTTAGCATGGCGATTACAAAATCAAATTGTCTTCACTACCTTAGACAACTGTCAGTTTTCAGTGCGATTTTGACAGTTTGGGATAGAAAACTTTTTTCTGAAATAGTCTGCAGAAAGACAAAATTATAGATTGTAGAAGGATTTGTCTAGTGCGATGTCAAAAATGGAGAAACGAAATGTCACTTTGTATATAAACTGACATTTCGTTGTCTTTGTATAGAAAGTGACATTTCTGTGTCTGTTCTTCGTAGGAATTGAAAGCGTCATGCTACGCCTGCTGCTACGTTACGCTTACTGAATAGGCCCGAAGACGAGCCCGCCGCGTACTTGTAGCTTCAAACCTAAAACGTGGAGTGTGCCTAGACTTGCACAACTTTAGACTATACAAGTTTAACCTTGCACCAGTTTTTTACACGTGAATGCCCCAGTGAGTACTCTCCCTAAGATAACTTGCGTGAGTTGATCAAAGCTCTAGTAAGATTTTCTTTATTTTCCTATCAGTACGGAAAATTCCAGTTTCAAGAAAAATCGTATATTAAACTAGATTTTATGAAATATGGTTACGCTGAAATTCTACGTATAGGGAATAGAAATGGATAGAATTGGATTTCAATCGCATTCGCAAGAATATTAAAATGAAAATCTCTGAGTGCACATAGGTAATTTTAGGTTGTGTAGACGCATATTGAAATTACTAATGTCTACTTTCTGGCACAGTCTTGTCATAGGTACCTAATAAGTATTAGTTTCAAAATATAAATTGATAAAAAAATCATGCTCTACCATAATTTGTATCGTTCATTATCAAAGCGTTTTAATTTTTTTCGGCTCTTTATTTCCGATCATGTTCTCCTATCATTGTTGTCATATCGATTTCAAACTTTGCGGACTAATTACTCAAGTCTGATAATAAAAAAAAACCACTATACGGACTCAAATGAATTGAATAACTTAAAATAAACAGATTGGCTCATCAGAATTTATCCCGAATATACGAGATGTAGTATTTAAAATATAATAGTTAGCTCTTGTACTGTACTACTCTACAGAGTACAATTTATCCATAGATTTATTATTTATTATTTATCCATCCATTATGATAAATTCGAAAGTAACTCTGTCTGTCTGTCTGTCTGTATGTTACGTTTTCACGCACAAACCACTGAATGGATTTCGGCAAAATTTGGCAAGGAGATAGATGGCATCCTGGGGAAGGATATAGGCTACTTTTTATCGACATACCACGCGGGCGAAGCCGCGGGCGGAAGCTAGTCGTTAATAACCATTATCTTCGGATCAGATGGGTTCCTAAGACGGGTTACTATTCTGAATTTCTTTTACTAGGATAATTCAGCAGTACCTACGATTAGTACTCAGGCTCTAAGTAGAGCGAGAATAAGATGACGCCGGTAGCACACCTCTCTGCCGCGAACCGTTCCGAACCGTTTCCGACATGAAAAACATCGTAGTTTTAAAAATGTGACGCACTTTAAAGCAGATTTTTATTTTTATGAGAACTAACTTTCATTACGTAGTTGACACTCGGGCACCATGAAATGGAGGATATAATTATTAAATTAGCTTTTGCAACAAATTTTAATTTAAAAGTTTTAAGCTAAAAAATATTATTTATACCTAATATGGAGTTGTGCTAAGAGCGTCGCACTTGTCAGAAGGGGTGGTTAGCATTATAAGTATTTATATAGGTGTTACCCAAATTAGTAAGCTTTTAGTGTCAGTATGATAACTGGTTATTTGCTGTGTATGAAAGTTCTGTTAAATATGTTTTGTAAGGAAAGGATTTCATAAATTAAAGCATAAAAATATCTTTTTCTTTAATCAGAAAGCTAGTTGTCCGTTCATAAAACTAGGTCTTCATTAGTCCATGGAAACAGTATTTACAGTTTTCTATTGGAATTAATAGCAACAAAATAAAAATAGAAAGGAAAAGAACATGCATATTCTGTTATACAAATCAATCTGCCTAGCCTTTTCCCAACTATGTTGGGGTCGGCTTCCAGTCTAACCGGATGCAGCTGAATGATGATGACCTCCACAACCCAGTAACTGTGTAATACGATACCCCTTGGTTAGACTGGTTGTCAGACTTTCGGGCTTCTGACGACTCGTAACGACTGTCAAAGATCCACAAATGACAGCCGGGACCAACGGCTTAACGTGCTTTCCGAGGCACGGAGGAGTCTCGATATGTAAAGATGGTCTTGGTCACCCATCCACGGACCAACCCCGGCAAGCGTAGCGTAACCTGATGTATCGAACCGTTATTAATTAGCCACGAGCTCCTCTGCAAAATAAAATTCAATATAAATACAAATAAATATAAAAAAATTAAACATGTTAGTGTAAAGACAAGTCGTAGTTATGAAACATTGTAGTACGTATGAAGTCAAGTTCAAGGAACCATGTCTTTTTTTATTAATGACGTAATACCGTCCGGAGGCTTAGAGATTAAATGGACCTCTATGAGGATGTCAATGCCGCGCCGCGGGGCTTGACAGATGATATCGGGACAGATCGGCTTAACGGATTTGGGGGAAAGGCGTGAAGAGGTAACAGACAGACTTTCGTATTTATAATTTAAATATGGATGCGCTACTAGTTGCATATCACGGCTTAGTAGCCTCAATTTTGCGATATGGTATTTTTTTTTTTTTTTTTTTTTTGGGGCAATTCTACTGATAAAGTTATAGTTTTTAAGGCACAAAAAAGATGCATAAGATCAATGTGTGGTCTGAAAATTGATGATAGCTGTGTACCATTCTTTAAATCACTGAACATACTGACTTTATCCTCATTATATATTTTTGAAATTTGTGTTTTCCTCAAAACAAACATGAGGTTATTCGAAAAAGTGTCAACGTTAAGAGAGGTTGCGATTCGTAGCCAATACGCAAACTCTTTAAGCAATCAGCGTTGTAAAACTGCCTTAGTGAGAAAGAGCGTTTTAGGCATGGCACCGCGCATTTACAATAAATTACCCGATGTCATAAAAAATTTGAATGTTTTTATACTACTGATGATTTTTTTAATGATGAATTAATGTAGACTTATTTATTTACTTGACAGGACATTTTATTTTTTATTTTTTATTAATTAACTGAATATTGTGACAAATTGTAAATTAATAAGATTATTTACTTATGCATTGACTGTAGAAATTATTTTTATTTCGCATGCAACCATATTTGTACGCCTCTTGGCATAACATAGCGACCTATGAACAATAATTTAAGAACTGTATTTACTACCTATGTTACACAAATAAAAAATGATTGATTGATTGATTGATTGATATGGATATTGGCGTAAATTCGGTTACAAGAACAAACAGAAAAGACTGATGTAGCTGAATACACAAAGACCAAGCCAAATTTTATCCTTTGTATCGAAGTTTTAAGAGCAATAGGTATCAGAAATTCTCCAATCAAATATACCTAACTTCCGTTTATTAACTTCTGAATCCCACACACAAACTAAAACAATGATAGGGTTTGCAGTATCGACGATACGTGTGCTACAGCAAAGTTTCCTACTCAACTTTGAGTGTAACAACTTGTTCGAAACTAGCTCATGCAGGAGTTGAAAGCTTTTACGGCATCTGAAAGATCGTGAAGCTTAAAGTGCAGACAAGCAATAAACAATGTTTCTAGCGCCAGGTTGGGGAGAGAAGTAAATAAACCTACATGTTTCTGATACATCATAATATATGCTATAAAATCATAATAAAATTTCATGTTTCCAGCAGAAATTTCTCAGTTGCCGCTCGGAATTTGGATTTCTGCCCGGTTGATGGCAATAGGCTCGCCTCTTATTACATAACTGGTGAAAACTGGGTGTACTAAAGGTACTCTTAGTCCCTTCGGGGAAACTTACAGGAGTAATGTTATGCATTTTTTTTTTGAGATCTCGCGCACTTGTCGGCCACGATCACGACCAGTGGTCGTAGCGACCAGGTAAACTATAGAAACCGATATGAATGGCGCACTTAGTCGCAACGGCCAACTAGCCGCACACTGGGCCACGGACCACTTACCACGAGCGGCCGGAGTCGTGGCCGTCTAGTGCTCGAGTTCCCTTTATGTAAAGCAACGGCTTATTAGCGACAAAGGCGGAGTGATATTTTGTTTGTCACAAAGAACAATTAAAACCAAACTCAAAATAAAAATCTTACCAAGTTCTGATATAAAGAAAAGAAAAATTGTTTATTCTGCACAAACTAAACGCATATTACAAAATAAAAAAAGAATGTCATTTACACCCAAAGGCCTCGTATTAAAAGGCTACTTAGTCGGTGGCACAGAGAATATTTTTAATCTGTGGTCAGAGACCAAAGACTGCAAAGACAATTTAGTTGCGATATATGTTGCGATGTAACAAATGAAAACAAACAACAATCACGAAATAAAAACGAAATGCCGATTACAGAGTGGAAAAATAACAATTTTGTAACAAGCAAATAACAAGAACAATTAAGCTGTGCGTCGCATCTGTGCAAGAATAGGTAATTGCTCAGCTTAATTCCGTGACTTCGGACGAACCTATCGTCAACAGCGTTGTTTTTTTAGCAAAAACCTCGCGAATGACGTAATGACGTCCCCCCGTGTGGCAATATATACCTATACAGGGTGTTAGGGTAAACACCGTTATCCTTGCAACCAGTGTTTTCATTTATAAAACGTAAAATCAATGGAAAATTACAAAGCTTTTTTTTAAGCTACGTTTTACCACAAGAGTATTTCACCCTTTCACCCTATGCACTAGAGCAAGAAACTTGCGTCTCAACACGGGTGGGGGGTGCGGGACGTGACCTGACTGGCCGTGAGCACGACCCCTCCCTCAGTCAGTCAGCTGTTTCGCTAGCGAGCACGGTGTCGGATAGAAACGTTTAAAAATCTTTTAATGAAAATAACGTTATTTTTTGTTGTTGTTTATCGGTCATTTATTTTTATATTTAAGTCAACTATCCATAGTTTGAGTGACAACAGTGTTAACCCTTACACCCTGTATGTATATCAGAACTTGGTACAGATTTTTCTGCCTTCATCTGTTCCTCAATCACAAGTTTTTACTGTACGTTGGCGATTTTAGATAATAAAGTTCAGATTTCTCTACCTATAAAAAATTTCATATACGAAGGGATTATTTTACGATATTGTAACTGAAGCCCCAATAAAATAAAGTTATGTGTCTTGGCTGTTTTCCAAATCCATGTATAATGGAACAGGGAAAGTAAGGTTTATTACAGTTTATGATAATCATATTATATATCTGTGCGAGAAAACTGAACAGATGAGAAAATAGTACATTACTGTCACGACCAGTAATAAGGGGATTGATGGACGATCATGAAAATACGTGAGTCCATCAATTCCTGATTGCAACCAAGGCTTGTATGATAATACATTTCTCAAATAATGCGCGGCAATACAAGCTGTGTAAATTAAAATTAAAATTCCGGTATCAATGACGAACAACCGTAACTTTTCACGCGCCAATATGTTCATTTGTTTCTTCTTTACTTTAAATAGCTGTATTTGCAAGCCAAATCGAAATTTAAATAAAATCTTTGATAAGTTACCTCCTTGGTTGCCATGTGTTGAAGTAAAAAGTTCGTTCCATTTTTAAATAACACGACAAACATGAGTTTTCATATTCATATATTTGGCCGCTAAACAAGACAGATATGGATTTTCAATGTTTGCCGGCCGTAACGTCACTTGTTTTGTACCAGTACAGCAATTTCGATATATCTCGAAGAAGTTTGTCAAAATAATTCTCGAATTTCCAAGCATGTTTGAGAAAATATAATGTTGTATAAACATAATTAGGAAGATAGAGATTATACAATTTTTTGCAATCCCACTAAAATTTTAATTTAACACGTTCCGGGACACTTGACTATTTGCAAATGTAATGATATGACACTTCAAAATCCCATACATTTTGTCATACCGTCTACAGCCGTACTACCTCATTACATATATTTTTAATTTTTTGATATGACAAATACGGCCACAGACGTTGACGCCTATGGGCGGAACGTCATACCATTACTAATAATGAGCAATGTAATAAGACAGTGCGGCTACAGGCGGTACCGTCTATAGGCGGTCTGCCATATTACATACATTTGAAAAGGTGTATTTTGACGGAACGCCATAAGGCGCTAGCGCCTAAGGGCGGTCTGTCATAATATGTTAATCTTTAATGTATTATATGGCAATATCGGCGTTGGGCGGGACCGCCTTTAAACGTTTTGTCCTTCCGTGTAGACTGGTTGATAAGCTTATTGACAATACTGAAATAGCCGTGCCGCCTAGAGGAGGTCTGTCATGAAACAGTTATTTCTTAAATTGTTTTTTGACGGTTACGGCCCCTGACGTTATTGCCTTTCGATCTACTGAGGATCTTTTATAAAGTTATCTACACTAAACAGGTATGAAAATAATAATCACAGCTAAATCAAACTTGTACTTTAATTGTCTTTGACAGTAATCAGTCTTTCTTATTCCTTTAATTGAGATCCTATAATATTAAAGTAAGTAAAGTAACTTAAGCAGCTAAGTATAAAATAAACATTAAAAATTACAAAAATAATTTGTAGAAAACAAATAAATAATTCAGTCATTATTGTACTTCAGTATTAGAAATATTGTGCCAGGTTTCAAAGCACTCTGGACATAGTGGAGGAGATTTGGGGCACCCGCTGCATCGGTAACTTGTCTCCCTACGTTTTTTTGGCTCCTGATTTAGGCAAACTCTGCAGTTTAGAAAAGAATACTTCTTTTTCGAATTCTCACGCGCAGCAATGCGAATCGGCCAATGACCAACGCCTATTCCCGGCGTCGAGGTGCTTGGTTCAGGAGCTTTTGGTGGATATCTCCTCCATGCGTCAAATGAGACAAGGTCTTTCCCAACCACATCATCACCAAGTTTCGTAAGACTTCTTATCAACTTATCTCTGTATTCAACATATCCGTATTTCTTGACATTGTCCATTTTAACATATTTTTTGAACAAGAAGAACGCGTTCCAGGCGGCGACATCCAACATGTGAAAAATTACTTTTTTGTACCATCTTATCGTCTTACGAGGACAAGAATAGTAACTGATCATTTGATCAGCACGATCAATACCTGACATGAAGCTGTTGTACCGTGCTATTTCTTTAGGTTTGTTGCGCTTTTGCCCACGTCTGTTGGTAACTTCAATCATCTCAGGTTGATCCAAAGTTGTCAACATCAAAACTTGCCGTTTATCTCTCCAATGACTCACGTAAACCTTGCCTTTTCGTAGCCAAAAATATTCACCTTTTTTCAGTTTTTTTTTTGCTAGAAGTGTTGGGTTGCCCTTTCGATTACTTCTCAAGGTGCCACACGTATGGGTTTTCAGGTCAAGAAGTTTCTCAGAGAGAGTCACGGAGTTATAAAAATTATCCATGTACAATTCATGACCTTTAAGCAGGTAAGGTCTCATTAAACGTAAGACAAGTTTTTCAATGGTCTTTCCACCCGTATTGTATTCATCAACGTCTGCTTTACCAGAATACATTTTTTGGTTCAAAACATATCCGTCATGAGAAGTTAATACGTAAAACTTAATTCCGTACTTGGTCTTCTTGTTCTTCATATATGTGCGAAAAATTAATCGACCTCTAAAGAGCATCATAGATTCATCAAGCGATAACTCTTTATCAGGATAATAGACTTGACGGAAATTGCGAGTCAGTAGATCTATGAATCCATTTATTTTATCTGGCCCTTTCGCGTTGAGTTCAGATGCGCATAGGCATCGTAAAATTTGCTCGTACCTTCGACCCGACATCACGAAATTGAAAATAGGATGGTAATATAATGGGTCGGCATGAGTAAATAGCTTTCGATTTTCAGGCATATGAATTTGTCCGGAAAGCAGAGAAAGACCAAGAAATTTATACATCTCCTCTACATTTGTCTCATGAAAAACTCTGTGTCTTGAGTGTCTAGTGTGCGGCCGGTTTTGGTTTACTAATGAGTTGCCGTATGCATTCGTGCAATTCACTAAATACTCAACGAGGTCTGGCGTTAACAGTAAATCGAAAACATCTTTTTCAGTCGCGGGTTGATTAATGTGCACGCGTGGGCCGGGTAATGTTTGATCGAAGCTAAAATCAGGAATATCGGCAACAATATCTACCCATTCTGCGTCATCCGGAGCTGGGGTAGTTGGCAAAGGCTCATTGATAGTCTCTAGTGTTTGATTTGGTAATATATCGGTGAGATTTGGATCTATTTGTGCAATTTGATGGTAATGACTAGATGACTCAGGTTCCTGAGAGCCCATTACTCCATCTTCTACGCTATTTTCTATGACAGAATGGTCATTGCAAGACCTTTCATCTCCATCCTGGTCCGATATCGAACTTGAACTCGAATCCCTGGATTGAAGTGGGCTTTCACTAATCCTAGTGGAATGCACAAGTCTAACGTTTCTCGTACTGAAAATCTCATAATCTGATTCACTAGTTTCGCCTTCCTGAGCACCATCAGGGTCATAATTTGTATCAGAGCCGAACTCACCATCTACGTCACTGTAAGGGTCGTGGTGGCTTTCTTCCGCATCGTCTTCAGCAGCAAACAGACTTGGACGGTTACTTGATGCTAGTTTCTTCCGTTTAGACGCCATCTGCGAAACAATATAGGTAAATACTCACAATAAAAACTAAGAAGGTAAGAAGCTAAAATAGTAGGTAAATAGCATTAGAACACTACGTTTATGTTTAGTAATTTCTTACTATTGCATCATGTTTTTATCCCTACTAGTAAAAAAACTGCACTACTGTATAACGCAACACACATAATAATCAAACTTAATTAGAATATATGTATAAATAAGCTTTATTTACCTTGCTTTTGCTGACAAAAATCAAAAACCACACCCAGCGATTCGACGACACGCCGGCGCCGCGTACGCCGTGACACTAAATATCAACATCATTGTACTTGTATGGCTCAGTCTACGCCTGTCGGCGGTGTGCATGTGTTGTTTTGGTGCATAAGCACTGCGTATGTGTGTGTTGAAAAATGACTCGAAAAGAGTTTGCCGTGACACCCACGAACAAATGAAGTCGCGTGATGTGACACTAGATCATGTGCTTCTTAGGAATACTATGGGCAAGCAACGGCTATCGACGGTTTGCCAAATTACATGAAATAAAGTTCACCGCCCTTAGCCGTACTGTCACGTAACGATATACCGACATAACGTCAAGAGGCGGTCTGTCCCGGAAAGTGTTAAACATCTGAAATGTGTATGCAACAAGCAATGGAGGGCGTGCAAATATGAATTTGCACGTTTCAAGTAAATATAGTGTGAGTATTATAGATTTTTCAATTTTAAAATCGTGCTAATTTACGTTTCGTTTAATCCGCGCGTTCGTGGTATGCCCACAGAAAAAAAAAAAGTAACTAGGTAGAACAAATCGATATGAAAACCTCAATTTTCAAAGTAAAGTTAGATACATGTTAGAATCTCAAATCACTGCCCCGTGACGATGCGCGGAGAACTATATAAAACAGTTAAACCAAAAAAAAATTGTATAAAACCCGACCACGACACAATGTTTTCCGTACTCAAGTATTTTCAGTCACCCACACGGGTATTATTCGTTTATACTTCCGTTTCAAACTGACATCACCCGTGTAGCCACAATCACCGGCTGTGGTCACAACATGATTCCAGCTTTATGTAAATTATTGTTGTACTTCTGGTGCTTCGTACCAATCTACACTAATATTATAAAGAGAAATATTTTTGGTTGTACTATTTTTTTTAAGTTGTACAAACAGCCAAAGCTGTGGAAGTGCGGAGTCTCCAAACACACGCGTCATCATGTTTAAAAGGAGGCTCCAATCATAAACTAGTTGGTACAGAAAAAAATATTTTGTATTTTTTTTTGTAATTAATAAACTCAAAACTACTGGACCAATTTTCAAAATTCTTTCACCATTATTATGCTTTATTTTCACTTAGTAACACAATTAATATTATAAATGCGAAAGTTAGTGTTTGTTTATTTGTTACGCTTTCATACTAAAACAGCTTAACAGATTTGGCACATGGGTAAACCATGACCTGGATTAGGACATAGGATACTTTTTATTCCGATATTCCCACGGAATTGAGACTTATGCGGGTGAAACCGTGGGGCGCAGCTAGTAGGCTATGAATTATTAAGATATCACGCGCCACTGGCGGAAGCTATTTTCGATTTTTTATGCGGCCTACCCAAATGTCCTTTCTTTGGTATTGTTCGTCGAGTCGTTGAGCTCCTTAAGTTCTGAGTTGAGCTCCACTATTACTGACAAATGCTTGCACTGACTGGACAGGTCCACTCAAATCTGTGTGGTACATTCCCCTTCAACGAAACGACATACCTACATTAGAAACGGCAAGAGTGGGTTGAAGTTTTTTAAAGCAGAGTGTACAGTAGTAACGGCTCCGACTTTCGAGAGAGAACAATTAAAACCAAACTCAAAATAAAAATCTTACCAAGTTCTGATATAAAGAAAAGAAAAATTGTTCATTCTGTGCACAAACTAAACGCATATTACAAAATAAAAAAAGAATGTCATTTACACCCAAAGGCCTCGTATTCAGAGGCTACTTAGTCGGTGGCACTAAGAATATTTTTAATCTGTGGTCAGAGAACAAAGACTGCAAAGACAATTTAGTTGCGTAATATGTTGCGACATAACAAATGAAAACAAACAACAATCACAAAATGCGCTGCCGTCTTTACGTGACACTGGCAGAATAGTCGACACCGGCTCAATTGCCAAGGAGGAAAAAAAAAAAAAAAAAAACAATCACAAAATAAAAACGAAATGCCGATTACAGAGTGGAAAAATAACAATTTTGTAACAAGCAAATAACAAGAACAATTAAGCTGTGCGTCGCATCTGTGCAAGAATAGGTAATTGCTCAGCTTAATTCCGTGACTTCGGACGAACCTATCGTCAACAGCGCTGATTTTCAGCAAAAACCTCGCGAATGACGTAATGACGTCCCCCCGTGTGGCTATACAGGGTGTTAGGGTAAACACCTTGCAACCAGTGGTTTGGTTTCATTTATAAAACGTAAAATCAATGGAAAATTACAAAGGTTTTTTTTAAGCTACGTTTTACCACAAGAGTATTTCACCCTTTCACCCTATGCACTAGAGCAAGGAACTTGCGTCTCAACACGGGTGGGGGGTGCGGGATGTGACCTGACTGGCCGTGAGCACGACCCCTCCCTCAGTCAGTCAGCTGTTTCGCTAGCGAGCACGGTGTCGGATAGAAACTTTTAAAAATCTGCTAATGAAAATAACGTTTTTTTTTTTTGTTGTTTATTGGTCATTTATTTTTTAATATATATTTAAGTCAACTACCCATGGTTTGAGTGACAACAGTGTTTACCCTTACACCCTGTATGTATATCAGAACTTGGTACAGATTTTTCTGCCTTCATCTGTTCCTCAATCACAAGTTTTTACTGTACGTTGGCGATTTTAGATAATAAAGTTCAGATTTCTCTACCTATAAAAAAATATCATATACGAAGGGATTATTTTACGATATTGTAACTGAAGCCCCAATAAAATAAAGTTATGTGTCTTGGCTGTTTTCCAAATCCATGTATAATGGAACAGGGAAAGTAAGGTTTATTACAGTTTATGATAATCATATATTTGTGCTAGAAAACTGAACAGATGAGAAAATAGTACATTACTGTCACGACCAGTAATAAGGGGATTGATGGACGATCGTGAAAATACGTAAGTCCATCAATTTCTGATTGCGGCCAAGGCTTGTATAGTACATTTCTCAAATAATGCGCGGAAATACAAGCTGTGTAAATTAAAATTAAAATTCCGGTATCAATGACGAACAACCATAACTTTTCACGCGCCAATATGTTCATTTGTTTCTTCTTTACCTTAAATAGCTGTATTTGCAAGCCAAATCGAAATTTAAATAAAATCTTTGATATATTATATATAAGTTACCTCCTTGGTTGCCATGTGTTGAAGTAAAAAGTTCGTTCCATTTTTAAATAACACGACAAACATGAATTTCATATTCATATATTTGGCCGCTAAACAAGACAGATATGGATTTTCAATGTTTGCCGGCCGTAACGTCACTTGTTTTGTACCAGTACAGCAATTTCGATATATCTCGAAGAAGTTTGTCAAAATAATTCTCGAATTTCCAAGCATGTTTGAGAAAATATAATGTTGTATAAACATAATTAGGAAGATAGAGATTATACAATTTTTTGCAATCCCACTAAAATTTTAATTTAAACATCTGAAATGTGTATGCAACAAGCAGTGGAGGGCGCGCAAATATGAATTTGCACGTTTCAAGTAAATATCATGTGAGTATTATAGATTTTTCAATTTTAAAATCGTGCTAATTTACTTTTCGTTTATTCCGCGCGTTCGTGTGATGCCCACAGAAAAAAAATACTGGGTAGTACACTTCGGTATGAAAACCTCCATTTTCAAAGCAAAGTTAGAAACATGTTAGGATCTCAAATCACTGCCCCGTGCACGATGCGTGGAGAAGTGTATAAAACAGTTAAACCAAATTTTTTTTTAATAAAACCTGACCACGACACAATTTTTTCAGTACTGAAGTTTTTTCAGTCCGGACACGGGTATTATTCGTTTATATTACCGTTTCAGACTGACCTCACCAGTGTAGCCGCAATCACCAGCTGTGGTCACAACATTATTCCAGCTTTATGTAAATTATTGTTGTACTTCAGGTGCTTCGTACGAATCTACACTAATACACACATCAAAACTGTCTAGGGATATTTTAGTTATTCAAGTATTGCAAAGAAACTACTTATTTTTTTTATTACATACTTATATCAAAATGCGCAGTATTTTATGCTCTAATAGGAAATTAAATAAAAATCAAACTTTCATTAAAAAAAAGAGTTTTATAGTAGAACTAAAAAAAATTAACAATGTGCAAAAAAATTAACTTCCGTTTTCGGTGATTAAATAAAGAAATAAAATTAAATGAAACATTAAATTGATTACAAAATAAACATTAATAATCTGTAAAAGCACCTCGGATGTTAATAACGCATCTGCAACGATTATTCATACTTTAAATGAGGTTATCGATATCTCCTTGTGGGATAAGGTCCCAGGTTCGACGAAGATGAATGAAAAGTTCACTGCCTGTCACCAGATTTCCGGGAAATGTTGTAAATCCCTTCGTTGAAGCATATCCCACGCGTGCTCACTTGGATTTAAATCCGGGGACTGCGCGGCCCTGTCCAGGATTGCCACATTATGTTACTGCAGCCACTGAACTACCACTCGAGCTGTATGTGGACCGGGCATTACCATGCATAAGCATAAATCTTGACCCATTTGCAACTGGTGGGGTCGAACTACAGGTTCTAGTATCTCCTCACGCTATTTTGCAGCAGTTAAGTTACCGTGAACCCAAACTAGGTCGGTTCTCCCGCCTAGGCGTATTCCCCCGCCCATACCATTATTGTTTCACCTTGGTATGGATGGACTTCCTGGGGATTTTACAGACGGCTCTTACGTCCAGGTGTTCACCAAACACGTATTCTTCGTGACACTCTAGCCCATTGGCGATGGTTCCAAGCGAAATGTTCATTTGCCCAATGTAATCATCGTCCGCGATTGCCTCGTCGTAGTGCTGGAATCCGAAGTGGTCTACGAGCAGGAAGGTTGACTTCGTGCAGTCTTCTTCTCACAGATTGATTGCTCACCAGCACCTGGTGATCCGACTGTAATTTCAAAACCAATTGCCTAGCTGTAGAGGTAGGTTATCTTTTCGCCGTTATTTGTAAAAATCGGTCTTGTCTTACGGTGGTAATTCGAATATTCCCAGCGTGCTATTCAGCCACTTCGCCAGTTTTCCGGTAGCGAGACCACAATCTTGATATGATGCTTTAGCTGGTGCCAATGGCATCGGCAACATTGCACTGGATCGCGCCCACTTCCATCATGCCTATTGCTCTCAACATCTTTTCTCTGATTAAATGTTGGCGTTCCATGGTAAAGGAAAAACTCACAGTATGAATTTAATCATCAAACTTGCGAGAAAATTAAAATTTCGATTAAAAATAACTTAGTCTTTAAAACACACAGAGACGAAAATGAATCGTGATAAAGTTAATTCAATTTTACCGTGCCTACGTTTTTTTTAATTTGAATTAAGAATACAGAAAAGAAATGTGCCAGGATCAAAGTGACGTTTAAATCACCTTTATTTATCAAGTACTTTTAAAGTTATGGTACTAAACCTGAAATATCCCTAGACAGTGTTGATGTGTGTATTATAAAGAGAAATATTTTTGTTTGTAATTTTTTTTTTAAGTTGTACAAACCGCCAAAGCTGTGGAAGTGCAAAGTCTCCTAAAACACGCGTCATCATGTTTAAAAGGAGGTACGAATCCAATAAAAAAATAATCTGCTGTTCCATACATTTTGTCGATTTAAGTGAACATAAATGTATGGAACAGCAGTTTTTTTTTGCGAATTCAAAGTTGGTCCCATAGAAAAAGTATATTATAGATGACACCAAACCACTACCTAGTTTCGAGGATGTCTCCCCTAACACCCTGTATATATATAAAATTCATTCATGTAAATGTGTTTTTTTTTTTTTTTTAAATGTAGCTAACAACTTGGTTTTAATAAGATTCTTAAACAGAAAACTGGACTGATTACTAAGTAAACTTTAAGTACCTCTATTAAACGTGTAATGTATTCAGAACAGAAAGCAATCTCTTTTTTAATTAAGACACGTAATAATTCTGCGACTTTGATAAAAACTCAGATTCAAAATAAAACTGCGAGAAGCGAAATTTGTATAACTGTGTAACTATCTGCATATTTAAGTGTTTTTATATAATTAGCAAATACGGCACTCTGGACCCAAAATACCCCTGGGGGGTAGGGTGGGACTGAACCATACCACCATAGTAGTGTTGGGATTTGAAAAATTGTAAAACAATATCGGTCCAAAATACAATAGACGTAGATATATTTAGTAACCTATTCCGCTTGACTATTCTTCAAGAGTCCTAAAAAACCCTGTAAGAAATCGACACGTGTTTTGATTGTTCGCCCCTTATCGCGCTTATCGCACTGATAACGATTCTAGCCAATCAGAGCCGAGCAGCAATCCTATATAAGGGGGGTGACGGGCGATTTGATTCCCCAGCCCGTCCCGCCTTGCCGTCCTCCCGTCAGTGATGCGCCCTAAGCCGAGGTCCGTACCCCAAAGGGGGTGCCCTTAGCGAGCGCACACTTAGTTTATAATTTAGCATAGTTTGTTTGCCCCTGGCTGGAGGCTTTAAGTTTAGGAGCTTAAGGCAGCCACAGGAAAGTCCGGTTAAGTAGTCACGGATTCAGAATCCAACTACGAGATGCCCTAGTTAAAAAAAAAAAAAAAAAAAAAGATTTGATTCACTTTGCGTCCAGCGCTCGGTGTGGTAACACGTCGCGTTCTGGTTGCAATGTGTCAATCGTCATCCTGAGGATGCCTCGTTGAGAGGTGAAACACGTTTCGATTTCTTACAGGGTTTTTTAGGACTCTTGAAGAATAGTCAAGCGGAATAGGTTACGAAATGTATCTACGTCTATTGTATTTTATAATGGATTTCCGCAAAGTCACGCCTGAATCAATTAACTATCTTAATATCGGTCCAATACAAAATTATTACTTAACTTAAACTAAAAACACTTCCGAATATAATAACCTATGTTCTTAATTTGTCTAAGGCATGCCTTATGGTGATTTCATTGCGCACTAACTGCATTTTGACTTCTCTAATAAAATCATCATTAATAATTTGTGACGAATTCAGACTACAACGAAACAAAAAGGTATGTATGTATGTAATATGTTCATCTGTTCCCTCATAACTTTTTCTCTACCTTTTCTGCTCATCATAATTTGACAAATGAGGTAACGTTGGAAAATGGTGCCCTCTAGAGGACATAAAGTCACGAAATAAATCTAAACATACGTAATCGAATTATGGTGGCACATCTCTATGGTGGTATGGTTCAGTCCCACCCTACCCCCAAGGGTATGGCCAGCGGTATGGTGGGTCCGCAATGCAAATAGGGTAACCAATTATTTAACCATTATGAAATAACCTAATAATTCATTTCATGTAGCAATGTTTAAACATGAAATACAATTGAATAAAGCAAACGAGCGGTTACATAATTGATACGTGACGGATTTTCCTCGCTCTTTGACAGGATTACAAAATCGCGGTCAAGAGCCAATCACATTGCCAGTATTAATGAATAATATTTTGTGAAATAAATTATACAGTCCAGTTTGTATAATACTAGCTTTTTTCGCAGGTTCGCCGGCGTGGCTGGCGGAAATTAGCCCAGGGGAACGTACTATCGGGATAAAATGAGTTATCAAACCTTTACCCAGGCCATTGTTACCTGTAGTGTGTGCCAAATTTCATCGACATCCGTTTAGCAGTTAAGGCGTGAAAATGTAAACAGCAAATGATGGTCAAAAAGCTGCATCAAAATTCGTTGCGTAGTTTAGAGTAACAAACACGAACACACATACACACACGAAAAGCGACTTTAATTTATAATAAGTGTGCTATTTTGTTCCCAGTTTTAATAACTACATTTGCACTAGATACTAAATTAATTGAGTAACTAACCATACAAATAAATACAGAAACAAAAGGACATATAGGCGTCGAAGTACTTCTCCGCATCGCTGTTATTCGGAAACGTACACAGAAGACTGGCAGCATTGCCACGTTGAATGGCAATGCTAATTCTTTGGCCAAAGAACGAGCCCTCTGATCACGTGAAGTGTAGGTCAGTCGGCGATAAATGAGACGCCACTCGGGCCCCATGACCCGAGCGTTTCGACCCCAAACGGCTCAAAACTGTGTTACCCATAAGGTGCACCACTGTATTTGCGCCGCTTGAGTTATATTCCAGACATAGTAGAGTACGGTATAGTACATACATTCATAAATAGAATCAGAGATAATATATTGCATTAGCACATCCAACGTTGTTTTTCTATGTTAACCCAAAAATGTAGGTCCAAAGTAAAATTAGAAAATAGTTGCTGTAAGTAATTTTCTCAGAATCTTAGGACTGATTCGACTTACAAATAGTAGGTAATATATCTTTTATAGTAATGGCCCAATTTATTAATAAATAGGTAAGAGGACTATTTTATGACAGCGTAAGAAAAATAAATCCTGCTAGTGTAGGTAATTGATGTAAGTATGTAGTATCATAAAAATATTTTATTAGACAGTACACTGAAAGGAGTCTAGACTTGAATAAATTCGGGTACTACTACAACCTTTTGTTAAATAAAAAAAAATGTTCAATGATGATTGAATAATTACCGATTTTATTTGATAAATATTATTGCCTCATAAAATAAATTAACATAAAATTAATGGGCTTAAACATTTATCTTGCACCAAGAAATCCCCCTGGGTGAAGAATATAAAGCAAAATTACCAAAACGGAATTCAAAATTATTTCTACTAAATTAACGGTCTGCCCTTAGCGAGGTATAAGACCCAAGGTAACATTGCTAAAAGATCCAGAGTGAGGAATATACAATGCATGCCATACCCACAGTTTATTAAGATTAAAGCCTTCGTAATAAACCCCTAAAATGAATTAATGAAGGGCCCTCAGACCGCGCCGTCGCGTCGTAGCACCCGTTGCGCTACGGCGTAGGCGCGTAGCGTAGCGCGTAGGCACCGAGCTACGCGCTAGAGCCCTCACTTTCATTTTACCATCTGAAATTAAAAAACCCCTAAAAATAAACGCACAACTAATAGAATTTCCGATGTTTCTCATAATAGATGACGGAGTTTTTCGGGAATAATTAAATTAACTAAATAAGTATTGGAAGCGTACCGTCTAGCAATTTTCAAAGAAGGTTCAAAGAAGAAATCTTCTGAGAAACAATACTGGGATCTATTAGTTTCCTAAAAGCATTTTGAAGGAATAGGAATAAGAAATAACCCAACGGGGGTGAAACTATAACACTCGCTCATCACTCTGCAGCTATTTATCTTATTACACTAATGAACAATATTATTTCGCCTAATCTCCAAAATGAGCGATAACCGTAAATACTATTTTATAGGGCAGTCAAACTCAAACTCAAACTCAAAGTATTTATTTCAATTAAACCATTTACAGGCACTTTTGAATTGTCAAGGAGTCAGTCAGTCAGAAATATGAAGCTAGTTGCCCATTCCAAAGCGTAGTAGGTACCTATGGAGAAGAACGGGCAAGAAACTCCATGGACACTCTTTTAAATCAAAATATTGTTACAATATAATGGTTACATCATTCATGTTGAAATTATACATGGGAGAACAATGTAGAAAGCACGTTAAAAGCGTCCGCAATTAAGAATAAAGAACAATTCAAAAATTTAAATAAGCCAATTTAGGCAATTTAAATAAGCTAAGAGATGACCAGTCACAACTGACGGCGCCCGTTCACGAACATGACGCATGGATCAGCACCATTCAGCTCAACCATTTTGAAGGGAGCTAAATTACAGTTACAAAAACAATCATAAATAATATGTTCCTGTATTCGTGTATATTTTAGTTGCCGTGGGAATTTAATCAACCGGACTTATACCATACATTTTAGATTATTTCTCCGCCCTAATGGTTTATAAACCCCGGAGCTTAATAAGTAAGTAATTACAAAGTATACGTTGATAATGCTTTAACCACAAGTGGAGATTTGGGGATTATAAAGGGAGCGTAATATTGGGTCCCCACCTATGAAATTGGCGTTTTTTTCTCACACATAGAGAACCTCGTCACTTCTATGATTTAAAATATTCATCAATTGCTTGGTATTATATCGAATAATGACCATCATAGACAACTACCAATAGTAAAAAAACCTTATTACTTATAGTTTTCTAAACATAAGCAGAAATGACCACATTTTTTTTTTTAACTTAGCCGTTACTTATTTTTGTCGCTTAATCTAACTGGCATACGTTATCTTAGTTCTTAAACATTAGTCCATAAAAGTTTTTAAACATTTGTGTTTATGGTTGTTATATAAATTAATAAAATGTAAGTATGAAAAATGCAACTTCTTTAAAATTCCCCATACAAAACACCTGGTGGGGACCTAATACAATTGGCATCTGAACGGATAAATGTGGATTCATTTAAAGGAACGTTCTTAGTTCGTCCCATTGGGGTAGGCATAAACTACAGAACGCTACCTGCTACGATCCTGACATACTCCTTTTGCCTCGTTTACGTTCATACACGCACGCCGGTTGCGAGCACTATGCACCTGACCTTTCTGAAGAACATCACCAATGAGGTCACTATAATTATGTCCTCCTTTATGTACCCTACCTACCTACATATCTACCTACGCTACCTACCTACCCTATCTACCTACATATCCACCTACCCTACATCTACCTATCATCAAGAAACCCATTCTATACAAAATGTATGAGAAAACGAATTTTCATCATATTTTTTTTATGAATTTTTCCGAAGTTTTAATAGTTATTCTGCTATTCTGGGCGGAGAAAAAACCAACAAATCAAAGATCATCAAAATCGGTCCAGCAGTTCTCGAGTTATACGTGCTTGAACAAACCCGACTTTGTTTTATATATATAGTTAAATAGAAGATAGATATAGATATATATATATATAGATTTATGCCGTGTACAGATATGTATTGTACATGTTCAGAATGACATCACAAAAGGTGCGATAATGGGATGATAATAATTATGTAATTATACACACATTAACATTGTCCGCAAGTACTGTTGCATGTGGCTAGTTTGAAACCATACGCCAATAACAAGGTTTAATTAGTATTCAATTGGTCTCTATCTACAATTCCGTTTGTTTGGTAGTGCAGCAAGGTAATTACGTAGGTACCAACACATTTACAAAGGTGATGGCTTTCATTTTGAAAGTTCAGCAACGTTCAAAATATTTATTTATTTAATGTTATATTGCTATATGTTATATTGTTGCTGCTCTCAAAATCGTGAAGGAAAACATTGTGAGGAAACCGGCATGTCCTAGAACCAAAAATTCGAAGACATGTGACATCTACAAACACGCACTGGGCCCGCGTGGTGGATTACGGCCCACTCCCTCTCACAGAGAGGCTGATTATGCTTTTATGCTTATGCTAATGCTATATTTACAGTAATTCAATAATATACATACGTCTAACACTAAAATAATAATAATAATATGTACAAGATGTATATAAAAAAGGGAGCGAGGGGGGAATAATAACAATAGATAGTGCATCAAAATACACAATATAATCATTCAAACCAATACAAAACACAATTTCAGGGTAGTTAATTGATTCAGGCGTGACTTTGCGGAAATCCATTATAAAATACAATAGACGTAGATATATTTAGTAACCTATTCCGCTTGACTATTCTTCAAGAGTCTTAAAGTACTTTGACTTTGCGTCCAGCGCTCGGTGTGGTAACACGTCTCGTTCTGGTTTGCAATTGGTCAATCGTCATCCTGAGGATGCCTCGTTGAGAGGTGAACACGTGTCGATTTCTTACAGGGTTTTTTAAGACTCTTGAAGAATAGTCAAGCGGAATAGGTTACTAAATATATCTACGTCTATTGTATTTTACAATTTCAGGGAATTCGAAACTCCAGTTCGTTTTGAACTACTTTATTTCATTATATTCCTTGTTCGAATCCCGTGATTAAATCAGTATCAAGCATGAATCAATCATGAGGATTCCATTCAGTCCCATCAATCTATGAATAGTAACCTACGAGGTCCGGTTCAATCCGGATACGGGAACCGGAAGCCGAAAATTTGCGGTTCTGCTCTAATATTAAATTGGTAAGTACGGTAGTAAAACAGTATTTATGAGTTCTACTAACCTCATAAAATTGTATTTTCGTATACTTAGCGAAAGAAAATATCATGTAACCCTTTATCTTTTTTTTTTTTCATTATTTTGTTAGTTCAAAATGTTCCTTTTTAGGGTTCCGTACCCGAAGGGCGCCAAACGGAACCCTATTACTAACCCTCCGATGACCTTCTGTCTGTCAGCGGGCTATGTATCTCATGAATCGAAATAGGTAGCTGGTAGATAGTTGAAATTTTCACAGATTGTGTATTTCTATTGCAGTAATAACAAAAAAAAAAAAAGTTAGAAATTAAAGGGAGCCAAAGTAAATAAACCTAGTGTTAAATATTGTGTAGTGGTACGAATCCCTTCGTTGGCGAGTCCGTCTCGCTTTTGGCCGGTTTTTTATTGTTAATAGCCAGTACTGCCTAACTGGCCTGCATTTGTTAAATGATAATATTTTTGATTCTTTGGGCAAACACCAATGTAACTCAACGCAAACAGCACATCACCGCTTTCATGAGCTGTTAGTGTCAATATTCCACAGAAAATAATCACTTTCTTACACAATTTTATAAAAATGAATAAACAATTTTTCTTGCTTTTTTTCTTTTGTTTTTTTTCCGTTAAACGTGGTTTGTCTTCTGATCGCGTTCCGTTTCTTTGGTGAAATTCGCCCTTAATGTCTGGACATTTCTTGACCCCTGAGTTTTTTTCGCCATTTCTCCTCAGGGGTAGTCAGCTAGTGAATGTCGACTCCATCTAGCTTTTTTTTTTTTCCCCAGTGCACTTGGTCCCCAGCACTATTTATAGAGATATTCACAGATTTTAAAATGGGTTGTGAATCATCGATGGAAAACAAATCACACACAATAAACAAAATACAGTGCTCAAAATGCAAGTGCAGCTTAGATAAGCACACGTGCTCGCAAAAAAAAAAAAAACTTTAATAGAAATTTTTGCTTTGCATGTTACACTGCATGTTGCACATTGGGTTTATCTTTATCATTTACACATCTAAAATACAAGTAGTGAATGTAAAATTGTAAAACTGTAAATTATTATTATTACTTACCAAGTTCAGAAGATAAACGTTCGTAATCGTCCTCATTCTTCTGTTGCTAGCAAGAGTTGCTATAACAAGACAGTTCCCAGATATTGACAGCATGAATATCAAGATGTACGGCGGTAGTATGAACCGCCATTCATACGCGTTGCTAGCAACCTTGGCTGCAACGACGCTCGTGTTGTGGACTGCAACGAACGTTGAGATGGTGGAGGTTGAGATAGTGGAGATGGTGGAGGTTTCTCTCATACGGAGAAGAGAAGAATTGAGTATTGTGCTAACTTCCTCCATCTTGAGTACCTGGAAAAAAAAAAACATAAATGTAAAAATACGTCGACTTTAAAGCGATGCTTTTGCATCTAACAGGAAATAAGGCAATTTTCTTTGAATGCAAGGGAAGTGTTCTTGAAAAATATTCATGGTAATGTGGTAAAGTTTTACTGCGGATATGTGTTTGTTTAACTTTACCGCTGCGCTGCGGTAAACTTGTTTGCGGGTAAACTGATGATGGAATGTAGGTCTTTGTGCCCTTTATGCTACGTCTTCAGTAAGATAATTGTATGTTTCTACTAACTTCTGCCCGCGACTTCATTCACGTGGAAGTCGTAAGACAGCACAGTCACTAGCTTTTACTCGCGACTTCGCACACGTGGATTTGGGAAATTATCCGTAGGGTACGTAATACCGGTACCTATGTCATAACCAGGTCATGCCAAATTACATCGAAATCCGATCGGCCAATAAAGTCTAGCAAATTATTAGCAGACAGACAGGCCGACAAATATTGAATGTGGATATGTCGCAATAAGATGGTTCAAGCCGTGATATAGCTTAGTCTAGTAAGATAGTTATACTAGATCTTGCTCGTACCATAGCTATATTCCTAGTAAGACAGTTGTGAACCGTTTTCATATATTATATTACGGTATATAGCTATATCCCTACGGATATAACTATAGAGTAACGGTGTAGTTTCTTGCCCATTCTTCTCCATACGAAAACTACATTTTGGAAGGGGCAACTAGAATCAGTTCTATTTCTTAGTTTTTGACGTTCAAAAGTGCCTTTAATGTGCCTATTTGAAATAAATGATTTGACTTTGACTTTATATCATGGCTTCGACCATCTTACTGCGACAGATACGTTATCGTAAATACTTACAAACGTAACGATACCGGTACATGCAACCTACGATAAGTTGATAAAGATTTTTTTAAATTAAAAAAATACTGCCTTACTTTTTGAGAATTGTAAGATATTCCCTTTCCGTGTCGTCGTTACCTTTTCCAGAAATAAGACAAACAATTAGTTAGAAAAAATAAACGTTCTTCAAAGTAAACGTAAAAACAACCCCAGATTTTCATTTGAAAAATAAAATTTATTTGCAACATGGAGATCAGAATAAATAGAGCTCTTTTACACGAAATGATCCGAAGATCTGATGGGTGAATATCCCGGCGGCAAATTATACGTGTCCACGTTGAGAATCGAGGTGTCAAATGATAGGATGTTTATTATTATTTTTTATAGTGTACTGCGTAACTTGGTTGAATTAGGGCCACATTTTTTTTAAATATAAGTCGATGTAAATAATAAGGGGGAAAAAAATCGCCTTAATCAGACGGGTCATTTAGTGATGTAATAATAATAGGCATAAGTAATTGTAAACAAAACCAACTTGTCGTAGGTTGCATGTACCGTTATCGTAAATACTTACAAACGTAACGATACCGGTACATGCAACCTACGACAAGTTGGTAAAGATTTTTTTAAATTAAAAAAAATACTACCTTACTTTTTGAGAATTGTAAGATATTCCCTTTCCGTGTCGTCGTTACCTTTTCCAGAAATAAGACAAACAATTAGTTAGAAAAAATAAACGTTCTTCAAGGTAAACGTAAAAACAACCCCAGATTTTCATTTGAAAAATAAAATTTATTTGCAACATGGAGATCAGAATAAATAGAGCTCTTTTACACGAAATGATCCGAAGATCTAATGGGTGAATATCCCGGCGGCAAATTATACGTGTCCACGTTGAGAATCGAGGTGTTAAATGATAGGATGTTTCTTTTTTTTATAGTGTACTACGTAACTTGGTTGAATTACCTCATTTTTTTTAAATATAAGTGTATGTAAACAATAAGGAGAAAAAAAATCGCCTTAAAATTCAAGTTGGGTGGCTTGTCCCAGTTCCTTTTTTTTATATAATTGCGTTCACCAAAGTAACAATTTGAAGTACAATAAAAAATAAACAGTTTCGTTAGTATATGCATAAGACACATTATCTAAAAATAATTAAAACATATGAGAAAATCTAATTTAAAAGCACAGGATACTCGATCAAAGATTGTCCAAGCAAATTTCTAAATTTTAGTGGCACTTCTTCAACTTACTCTAACATAAAGTTTCGTGCGTGTGCGTTCAATCGTGTTTTATTATTTCGCATGTCTCAGGCGTGCGCCGGCACTTGCGCGAAATAGGGGTGTGATTAGTGCTGTGATTTCCCGACAAAAACGTAATTATCATCTTGGGTGGCACGGGGACAAGAATTGTTAAATTTTTGGTGGATCGATTTGCTATTGATTTTAATAGTAAGCTACACGTTATAGGTAGTGATTTGGGTTACGTATAAATCAGTTATATGAATTCATTTGTAACTTAAAATTATGAGTTGATCAGACAAATCATACCTAATAAATATGTTTTAACAATAGAGAGTTTTATAAACCTATGAAAGTTATTGATACAACCTTGAAAATTTGTGAGATTGGTTACATTGAGCTTTATTAATTAGTGAGATTGAGGTTTGTGATAGAGAAATCCAATTTTGGTGCCACTGATTTTCAATTTTGGTGGGCACTTTCGATTCAATTTTCAATTTTGGTGGCCACACTAGATTTTAAACTAAAGCATCTCAAAAATTTATCGAGATATTCTCAGACCTCTTGATGATCCTTCTAGCTTGGACTTTCTACTCTTATACCAGTTCCTTATTTTTCACGAAAACAGAAGAAAAAAATTCGCCACCAAAATTGAAGAAAAATGCACTTTGTTGATATTGACCCTAATAGGCTTATTTATAGAAGGTTTATTCTAAGAAATCGTTTCAATTTAAGAAAATGTTTCAAAGTTAAATGGACATGGACATTGTGGCGGTATTTACAACGCCACATAATGCGAACTACGCATCACAATGACGCCACGCAAAATCCTGCATCGCGCAAGCAGAGTTTACCAAACGACTAGCATATATAGATCGTCCCGACATTAATCGTCGGGCAGCTGCCCACCAGACACGACACCCGTTTGTTCAAAGGATCCTCCCTTTTATAGTGAGGATGAGTGAACTTTACACCGTGTTTCTCATACTTCTATACCATAAGAACGTGCCAATGCTAAAAGATTATATGTTTATATAATGTCGTAGGTAGATATTATTATAGACAAATTTAATAAGGAAAATAACTGAGATAACATCACGCATCTAATCAGCGAAGCTATAAGTACCTACCAATGTATGTACAACTAAATTTTGTAAGTTATGTTTTAAATCCCAACGGCACCCGCCACCACCCAACTTCATCCAGCCCCAGGAGCACCAGCGCCCCAGGAGCTGCAGTGGTCTATATGGAAAGCAATCAAGCGAAAGCAAGCACAGTCTAGTGAAATGGGGAATTATTGACCCCATCGGTACCCAGCGCGAATGCGGTGCCCAAACCATGCACCATATATTTTTCATAACGAGTGTGTCCTCGGCCAGAAAGTGCCTGAGCCGCAGCTTTTTTAATTAAGATTTTGGTTCTTCAGGTTTTTATTCTTGTGTTGAAGTGTTGAATGTTGCATCTGAAATGTGAATTTAGCTTAAGCTTGGAGGTTATACTGTATTTTTTTTTTTTTTGTTGCTCTGTTTTTTGTGTTGTTCACACCCTATCTTTATATTCTGTTTTTAGAAGCGAGGACTTTTAATTGGCTGTCTGTCTCACATACTAGTTTGTTTATCTGCTTTTTCTTAGCTGTAAGTCTTCCATAGATAATAAATAAATAAATAAATATGTTGGAGTGTCCAAAGTGCCTTTACACCTGCCCTTCTGATACTGGCCACCTACTGAGCCCAGCTCATTTAACATCCTAACTAATATTATAAATGCGAAAGTGAGTTGGTTTGTTACGTTTTCACGCTAAAATGGCTGTACGGATTTGGATGAAATTTGGCACATGGGTGGACCATGATCTAGAATAGGATATAGGGTACTTTTTATCCGGATATTCCCACGAGATCCAGACTTACGCGTAACTGGGGGCGCAGCTAGTAATTACTAGCTGCGCTTCATTAGCATATTTTTACTTTTGCCATCGACTCGAAAAGAAGACCGAATTAACTAAGAATCTAGTAGTAGCGAAAACCATTGAAGTATTAGCAATTGAAGTGACTGACTTGTAAAAATGTACCTGCTTTCTCAGAAGTCATTAATTTAAAGAAAAACACTGCGTGTTACCCTGAACTTAATGGTCCGAAATCTCTTACATGCAGTGAACATTGTGCTGGTTAATAAAACATACAACAGAAGATTAAGATACATAAATTTTACTAGCAGTGGGACGGTTACAGGCTATCAGTCCAACTGCCCCGTTGGTCTCGTGGTCGCAAGCGCCACTGCTGAACCTGGGGTCCTGGGTTCAATTCCCGGGTCGTGCAAAGTGTTATTGGGTTTTTCCATTAGGAATTTCTTAGTAACAGTCCGGAGTTTGGAAGTTGGCGGTGGGATACCCCCGTGCCTCGGAAAGGACGTTAAGCCGTTGGTCCTGTGCCTGATCTGTCTCCGGTCGTGTCAGATTGCCGTCCCATCGGATTATGAGAGAGAGGTAAGAGAGAATGCACCTGTGTCTGCGCACATACTTGTGCATTATAATATCTCTCGCGCCGAAGGCTAGACTCCGTTAAGATTGACATCCGTGGCCGAAATACGGTCTGGTGGCCCATATTTTAATATCAGTCGAACTTGTAGGTACCGTCGAACTAATTAACATTCGAGTGTGTTAATTAATATTTAATAAACTTCCTGTCATTTTATTAACGTTAATTTTGGTCACACGATACAATAGGATGTTTCGTGACGATACAATGATTAATTATTTATTTTTATTATTTATTAAGAGCGTGCACTATAAAAGTTGCAACACAAATAACTGGCGAATATTTACATGTTTTTATTAAATATTAAGTATGGAAATAATGTAATATCGCTAATATAATAATAACATAATAATATTGCCAAATTAATCAAACCAGCGAAATATTTGACAGCTATTTCCGACGTTGCCCACTTTCAAAATACACGCTCATAAAGCGACAAGTACCATCATCGAACCTATTATTTGTAAATGTTCTTTTTAATCTAATTAAGGTATGTAAGGATCATAGCAGGTCCCTGGGCGTCGGGAATCCCAGGCGGATTCCCGGCCACCATAGGCGCGGGCTTGCGGACGGCGAGCAATGGGTAGCTCGCCGTCCGATAAGGACCAGGCCCGGGTCGATGGCGCGTCGTGTTCCACGCGCGCCTCAAAGAGATGTCAGCACACCTTATTGGCACGGGTGGGTTTTAGTCAGTAAGAGTCTGACACGCCCTTCCGCTCCGCCCAGAGCGGGAGAAGTCATATGATGATATCCCACCCAAAAAAAAAAAAAAAAAAAAAAAGGATCATAGCAGGTGGCGTTCTGTAGTTTTCGCCTACCCACACGGGAAGAACGAAATCTAAATAAACAGTTTACCCAAAGCAGATAATTATGTATCTACATTTAAATAAAAGCAAAATAAAATTATTCTCTCTTATAGACACCAAACATTATGAAATATAATATACTATGGAATATAGAAAATCTAATATAAATATGAATAACATAATTTAATAATAATGAAAATACTTCGAATAATTTCATAATAATTACCTACATTACCTATTCTTATTCATTACATAAAATTAATATACTATAGTTATTTACACAAACCTAATAATATTATATATACATAATTTAAACACAATTAGCTCAGCCCTCTTCCACTCTCCTAATTTACCTGTGCCCGATAATCCATAGTGATCTTTTTACCCGACTACGGCGAAGCAAAAAGGAGGGTTATGATTTTGACCGGTATGTATGTATGTATGTATATATGTTATGTATGTATGTATGTATGTATGTTCATCTGTTCCCTCATATCTTCTAAACCACTCATCACAATTTGACAAGTGAGGTATCGTTGGAATCCTCTTGATCGTCCGCTGGTTATAGGCCATGTGACGTCACATTAAATTAAAAATGACATAAAGTAAGGAAGTCTAGAGGACATAAAGTAAGGAACTTGAAAAAAAAATTGTTTAATCGTACCATGTTAGGTATCAAATGAAAGGGTTTAATGAGCACATTTCAAAAATATATATATTATAAAACCAAAAGAATTTAAAACAAAATAAAAATCCGGAGTCACACGTAATCTGTTCGATTCATGCCCTAACACGTGTGACTCCGGATTTTTAATTTGTCTGTCTGTGGTGTCTTGTTTATACCTTTTTAGTCGTAGTTTGGTTTTAGTTTTTATTACTTATTTTTTTTTACTTATTGTTCCATCTTTGTAACACACTATGGAACGCAAAAACAAATTGAGTATTGAGTATTTTAAACTCTGTACCTAAACAAAGTTAATTATCTAGTTGTAGGTACTTTGGGTGGACCCCAAAGTACCTACAACTATATAATTAACTACCCACATTTTACACCCTGAAAGCTGAAAAGTTGACTAGCACTAATGTATTAAATGTCTATCTAATGACACACAGGGTCATAAAACAAAATAACTACTAAACTGAGGTACAGTCCGCGACTTAGGTTCGTTTAAGATTTATTTATTACTATACCCCATTTGAAATAAGTTTAGACATTTCAATAAACCTTTTTTACAGTCCGTTCAACCGATTTTGACTTCTATTGCGTTAGTGGCAAGACAAATGGCAGCTGCAGTAGATAGTTGGTATTGTGTAACGTTTTTTACTTTTAATGCCATCCTTATACCCACGGTATAGAAGTCAAAATCGGTTGAACGGACTGTTTATAGGTTTGTTTGAATGTCTAATCTTATTTCAAATGGAGTATAGCTGCGCCCCACGGTTTCACCCGCGTAAGGCACGATCCCATGGGAATAGCGGGATAAAAAGTATCCTATGTGTAATCCAGGTTATAAACTATCTGTGTGCCAAATTTCATCCAAATCCGTTTAGTAGTTTTTGCGTGAAAGAGTAACAAACATCCACCCATCCATACTAACAAACTTTCACGTTTATAATATTATAGTTAGATTGACCTAGCGACCCTCTCCTGCTTCGCACGGTTTTTACGACTTGACAAACCATCGAGATTTCTTAGTTACATGTAACTTTAATATTAACATAATATTATACACATAAACTTTCCGGAATAAATTCTCTAAACGATGGTGAAAAACTTATCAAAATCTGTAATCAGATAAACACGAAGAGCGACTTTAATTTATAATATGTATAGAAATAACCCAGTTATTATTTGGAATGTCATAATGTTAGTCGTTGTAGTATTCTCTCTTTGATAAATTTTTACAAAGACGGAATGTTTACACTTAGTTAATGTATTTATTTTATTTCTTATTTTGTTATTGATCATTCATTATGTGCTGCACCGATTGACGTCATGACGTCAACGCCGGCTGTCACTGAAAACCAGTGCTGGGGCTCTGTCTCGCATAGGGTCGCAGCATTATGCTGAGTGATGGCCGTTTTGCGCGAATGTGACGCATATTTTCCCGCAACTTGTTATTTTCGTATATTTTTTCTTTCTTTGCGTCATGTTTGCCGCAAATAAACGTATTTTCTTTCCTTCTTTCTATTTAGCCAATTTTCATTCAAAATCTCTTCTAAAACTTTGGCCTGTTGTTCGCCGACTTTTGTCGCTGACAGTACCGAGACTAACTTTTCTCTTAGTACCCATAAAAACCTATCGTCTGGAATAAGACCTATTTACAAGTTTAATAAGGGTTCGTTTATAGGTTTCACGACTGTGTAAAGTTAAGCAGTTTTACTATACAGATTTGTTCCGAAAACATAGTTTGCTACTTTTCAGTCGGAACACTTGGAATTTATTTCCAATAATGGTGATGGTTGAATTTTTATTAGGGTATCGTATCTGAAGTGCTTAGCTCGTGGCTAAGTAATAACAACCGCACTGGGTCGATCCACCAGGTTAAGCTACGCTTTCCGGGGTTGGTCCATGGATGGGTGACTATCTTTACATACCGAGACTCCTCCGTGCCTCGGAAAGCACGTTAAGCCGTTGGTCCCGGCTTTCAAACGTGGATCTTTGACAGTCGTTACGGGTCGTCAAAGTCCAAAAGTCTGACAACCAGTCTTACCAAGTGTTATCATAATTATATTGCCCAGTTACTGGGTTGTGGAGGTCAGATAGGCAGTCGCTCCATTTAAAATACTGGTATTCAGCTGCATCCGGTTAGACTGAAAGCCATACATAGTTGTGAAAAGGCTAGGGTGATTTGATCTGAAGTGTTCCAACAGGATCCTTTTATACTATTTTTTAACCGACTTCAAAAAAGGAAGAGGTTATAATCTTTGTCTGCATGTTTTTTTAATGATTGTTCATCGATATTTTCTTCAATTGCGGGCCGATTTTGAAAATTCTGTTTTCATTCGGTAGAGGAAGTTTACGTGGCGGTCCCATATTAATTTGCTTGGGTAGTTTTTGAGTTGCTTTGATAATAATAATATAATGTCTAAGTTAAATCGAATCATAGAATTTATCCATCAGCACCAATAAATGTAACGTATAACAATCATCATTCAACATTTCAAATTTTTTGTCATTTTTAGCCGTAGTGTGCAGACAAGAATCCATACTATCCATCCATACTAATATTATAAATTCGAAAGTAACTCTGTCTGTCTGTCTGTATGTTACCTTTTCACGCTTAAACCACTGAGCGGATTTCGACAAAATTTGGCAAGGATATAGAAGGCATCCTGGGGAAGGACATAGGCTACTTTTTATCGACATACAACGCGGACACGAACCCGCGGGCGGAAGCTAGTTTTAAACTAGCTTCCGCCCGCGGCATAAAGTAAATTAACTGTACATCCTACTTGTGATACATTTTTTTTTTTGATCTGCCATTAATTCTTCTGTATTTCATTTTAAAGTTATCCATTAACTACCGGACATCCTGTATTGATATTGCTGAATTCAACAAAGACTAAGCTTTCAAATAGGCAGACACGATTACAGTAGGTATCTAATTTGTGTTATTTACCGCTGAATAATAGAATACATGCTTTACACGACCTCAATAACTGATTACGATGAACGTACGTATTGTATGTATGTACGATATTGTGTATGAATTGGATTCAATTCATACACAATATCGTACAAACATACAATACGTATGTTAAATATGTAAATGTAATAAATATGTAATTAATGCTGAAGCAAAACGCTTCGTGGGCTATAATGGAAGACATAATAGGTAATAGTTGTTGGGTACTTCTGGCTCTAGCAGTATTACAGTTTGAAATACAATACCATGCTTCGCAATAATGTTATTTTTGTTTTCACCTAATATGATGCCTATGATAACTACTTTAGAATAAGAGGGAGGAGCTCGTGGCTAAGTAATAACAGCCGCACGGGTCGATCCATCAGGTTAAGCTACGCTTGCCGGGGTTGGTCCGTGGATGGGTGACAATTTTCACATATAGAGACTCCTCCGTGCCTCGGAAAGCACGTTAAGCCGTAAATTGACTCTAATTTTAGTAGGGAAGTTTTTGATTACGTCTAAACTTGTATGGAGTAGTGAAAGGCGCTGATTATTTTGACAGGACTAAACTAAAATTTATCTTCTGTCCTCTTCTTAATTTAGTTTAGTTTAGGAACATGGGAATCGGCACGATTGTCTAATTAGCAGAATTTGACATTGGTGCCAATTCTGCCAAAGTTATTTCCATCGTTTTCTCTCTTATTAAACAAGAAAGGGACGGACATAATTAGATACCTATACAGGGTGTTAGGGTAGACACCGTTATCCTTGAAACTAGTGGTTTAAAAAATCAGCTTTTCCATACATTTGTGTTCACTTAAATCGACAAAATGTATGGAACACCAAATTTTTTTTTGGCGATTTCAAAGTTGGTCCCATTGAAAAAGTATATTATAGATGACACCAAACCACTAGTTTCAAGGACAACGGTGTCTACCCTAACACCCTGTATAAGAGCTGACACTTTTAGTTGACCTAATGGTTCCATTCAAACATAGGTAAGTGACATTTCGGAACGCATTGGCTCGAAACCACGGCGAAAATCGAAGCATAAACCATGAAATTAGTAAATACAATACAACCAACTTTGACACCTCTAAACTTAGTTCTTATCTATCCCCGTCTTTATCTTGAGCTGAAGAGATGCCAATTCTCTAATATTAGTTCTGTTTGTGAACAAGGTAATTAGGAACATAATCTACCAAATAATCAGAGTTGGTGAAACAGGACCTAAGCCCATTATCGTTTCCATCGTAACATGGAAATATCAATCCAGCTGGCACATGCCATATATTTTTATGTAACCGCAAATATTAGCACGTGGGAAACGTGACACACTTCGTGAATGGCACGCTGTCGTGGTATCGTGTCACGTTCTTTCGTTACACATATACATAACATATGTCGCTTATATGGAACTGATCAATGAAAAGAGTATAAATACCGGGAAATGTGATAAAACAAATTCTCTCTAAAATCTACGATAAAAATAATCCTGCATCGCGCAATTAGAGTTTACCGCGTGATGGACATATAATAAGATTCCGACATCAATCGTTGGGCAGTTGCCCGCCAGACACAGCACCCGTCTGGTCGGAGGATCCTCCCTTTTTAAATGGAGTATGAGTGAACTTTACACTGTTCCTCATACCCAACTATGTAACTGTACTACTACCTGCTGTATGTACTCATACCTAAATATGTAAGTAGGAAATAATAATAAAGTTCGTCATGAAAGCAATTTGACATTACAAGTTGTCCAATACATAGAATATGATCAGATATATTTTATCTTTCTTTAAGAAGCCATTTTTGTTTAAGAAGATCATAGATAGACCTATGATCTTCTTAAACAAAAATGGCCTAATACCGAACATTAAAATCCTAAAAGTACCTAAGTAGGTACGCAATGGTTAGGTACTTGTTACTAAGCAAGAATACAAAACATTTCTTTTCTCTTTATCTTGCCGTAATCACAAACAAAGTAGCTAAGTATTAACTTCGGGGACTCGTTAGAGTTCCCTTCTCTTTGTTTCATCTCTGAACTTTGAGCATTAGAGGCAAAGGCAATGTTTATCTATGTTTAGGATAACTATTAGCTACACTGACGGACAGCAGGCTTAATACGGTCACTTTAGGAGAAACATAATATGAAAACATTATGAATCATCGTAAAATGTCACAAACTGACAATTCATAATATGATCTGACTGTAATTTCTAGTACGACATAATATTCATCTGTTTGACAGTTTTCTATGGAGATTCGTAAAATGGTCCACAAAATATGAATTGATTTATGTCAAATTAGAGGAATTGGTAATGACAGCTGGGATTCGGGAAATAAACTGATTTTAGAGGAATTGCTAATGTGGCCGGTTTAGGCCCCCTGATATGAGACAACGCACTGCGGTTAAAGATTTTACCAATAATATTACGGGTGTAAAAATACCCGTAACGAAGCCGAGTATTCTTCCCGTTATTATGTTATTTTTTTTACTGAACCATATTGGGAACCTTTTGGTTACGGATATATTGAAGCTCAAAGTTACAACTTTTTTCACGTTTTTTTACTAGATGACTATCTTATATTATATGAAATCTACCATGATGAAGTAATAGAAAAAGCAATAGAAACAAAAATTCACTATAAAACTGGGGGCCTAAAACGGCCACATAAGCAATTCCTCTAAAAGTAATTCATTTCCTGAATTCCCAGCTGTCATTAGCAATTCCTCTATTTTGACACAAAAGCATTTTATAAATTTGTAGAGCATTTTCTGAATCTCCATAGAAAACTGTTAACCAGATGAATTATTTCGTAATATGAATTGCACGCAGATCATTTATTAATTATATGAATTGTCAGTTTGTGACATTTTACGATGATTCATAATATTTTCCTATAATGATTCTGCCAAAGTGGCCGTTTTAAGCCCCCAGTAGAGTAAGTAGGTACTTATTTAGTTTCTGTCTGACTCGGCGTGAGTTTAGCCTAGCACACCTTTTTGCTCATTTTTTAACCGACTTCTTCAAAAAGGAGGAGGTTCTCAATTCATCTGTATGTTTTTTTTTTTTTTTTTTGTATGTTTGTTACTCGATTACTCCGCCAATTATGAATCGATTTTGATGTTTGGTAGGTCATGCTTCCGAGGTGGTCCCATATAAATTTTATTAACTTTGCTTGCGTAAATTTTGAGTTAGCTTCAATATTACGTATTTTTCCCACTTAGTTTATCTAGACGATATCCTGATTGACTCCTTCACTGTTATTTACATAGCAGGTAGTGGTATTCGGATTTGTGTGGGGTAGGTACCACAACTAAAAAGTGAAAAATAAAAACTTTTTATAAAAAGTTTTTATCTTCTACCAATAACAGGTAGGTACCTAATTAATCTCCTTGTTCCTAATTATCTATTGAACGGAAACGTGACGGGTCCCCCGAAGACCCAAGAGAAAAATTCATTAATCCGATTATTCAAAGCTTTTTTTTAAGCCATAGTAGTAGTAATAGTACTCTAATTAGACCTTACCTTAAATATGGACAGTATGAAAACTTATTAAAAAGAGGGTACCCTCCATTTTTAAAAAGATCACGTACACCGCTTGTTTCGACACGGCACCCGCAACTAACAACCACTTGTTTCGTCAATAAGCGCGCCTGTGCGAATGTACCGTTTCGAACGTTTATTACGTAGTTTCTATACTGTCCATATTTATACTGTGCCTTACCAATGCCGTTTATAAATTATGAGAGCAACCGAACATAGCGGTTGCCGCTTTATGTGCCCATAAACATCTGTAAGACTAGGGAGTCAATAATGCATCGCCAGAAACATAACTAATGGTCGCGTTTAGTCTGAACCAAGCCTCATGTATTATTGGAAGCAGCAGAGTAAGGCCTGTCGAGGCAAATTCAATCCACCAATGAGCGGCCAGAACGTCAACGCACTAGTATTTCAATCTCGGCCCATACATGACGCGTTATTTAGTTTTGAATTAGTTTGTGATTAGTTGCTGAAATACTAGTGATATAACATTCTAGCTACTCCTAATAATAGATTGCCGCACCGGCACCGATCGACGTCATTACGTCAGCGCCGGCTGTCGCTGAAAACCAGCGCTGGGGTTCTATCTTGCATGGAGTCGCAGCATAATGCTGAGCGATAGCCGTTTTGCGTGGATGTGACGCATGTTTCCCCCAACCTTTTCTTATTTTTTTCTTTTTTGCGTCATGTTTACCGGAAATAGACGTATTTTCTTTCTATTTATTGGTGAATTGAGTTTATAGACGATATTTGTGTAGTCGTGGACGACAGGCCTATAATGAGGAAATATAAACACAATGAGTTTATCCTAACTACTACCTATATATTTTTATATTATAAATGCGAAAGTGAGTTTTTTACGGTAAAACGGCGGAACGGATTCGGATGATATTTTGGCACATGAGTAGACCATGACCTGGATTAGGAAATAAGATACTTTTTATCCCGATATTCCTACAGGATCGAGACTTATGCGGGAGAAACCACGGGGCACAGTTAGTACATAATAAATACAACTATTGTCCTTTAACAGATTTAAAATTTACAACAAAAAAAATTACCTACCGTAAAGATAAACATACGTTTCCAAAAACAAACATGGTAAATTGATATCCCAACGTTCATTTTACAAAAATTAAAAACATACAAGTGACGTCGATTCAGCTCATTGACTTTCCCGAATACTGTGGATAACCATTAAGAGCCCTGTACAGCCAAACAGTGATTAATGTGAAGCCTTCATGCCAAGCAGTGACTGTGATATTCCTGCCCAACATAGGAATTACTTAACAGATTTAAAATTTACAACAAAAAAAAATTACCTACCGTAAAGATAAACATACGTTTACAAAAACAAACATGGTAAATTGATATCCCAACGTTCATTTTACAAAACTTAAAAACATACAAGTGACTTCGATTCAGCTCATTGACTTTCCCGAATACTGTGGATAACCATTAAGAGCCCTGTACAGCCAAACAGTGATTAATGTGAAGCCTTCATGCCAAGCAGTGACTGTGATATTCCTGCCCAACATAGGAATTACTTGCATGATGGTTGATTTATGAAGGCTATTAGTCAACAAAAGTCATCATAGAACTCTAAACCTAATGCCAGTTTTACAGCATACTCACGAAATTACAAAAATAGTAGTTTGGGCTATAAATAGTTGAGATTGTATCGAAGTTACTTCACGAGACGAGAATCAGTCGTGAAAGTCGCGATAATAAAAGGAACAATCATATTTTCATGAGCATAAATATTTTACGCATAAGCAAGAATCAAAAGCGATTTTCTCCTAAAGTATTGGTTGATAGTTTTAGAATTTCGTACCCGAAGGGTGCCAAACGGAACCATATTACTAAACCTCCGCTGTCCATCCGTCTGTCTGTCAGGGGGCTATATCTCCTGAACCGTAATAGTTAGACAGTTGAATTTCTATTGCCATTTTTCTATAACAACAAATAAAATTAAAGTTAATATTAAAAGGGGTCCCCATACAAGAAACGTTTTTATTTCGGCGGAACCCTTCGAGTGTGAGTCTGCCTTGCACTTCACAGGTTTTCTTAAGGTGTTACGAACACATTATTACCGAAACCATAGTTTTATAAAAAAAAATTTTCTTCTCAAAGACAAAAATGTTTTCGAATAAGTATTACGTAACTGAATCACGATTCAATTTGGTTCAATTCATGCAAAAGTGAACAATTCTTTGTTACCATTACCAACAACCTTTTAGCCATCTAGCATAACAAGCTTTATGATAATGTTGGAAGCAAAATATTCATATTTCCTGTAGCACAAAAATCAAACAAAATAATAAGCCTCCGCTGCCGGCGCCGGTTGCTGAATTGGCTGCCGGCGCTGACTTTGGCTGTCAGTTTGGCGTATGGAGTAGATAGGCAGGGTAGGCATAATTAAAAAATAATGTAATAGAGCATTATTTTTCTCCCATATTCCAGTAATAAAGTCATAAAGTACTCCCCGAAATCGAACTAGTAAGATTAGGTTTAATAATTGTAATCGCAAAAAAGGTTAGGTTAGGTTAGGTTAGAACTGTGACCCCCTCCGCCAGAAACGACTAGAATATGCAGAAAAACATATTTTAGTTACGGTTAGTTAGTTGGGGTTCTAAATACTGGAAGGATTTCTATAAACGCCATACCGCCGGTGTCCATTACGAGAGCCGGCGGTGACATTACTGCCGGGTGTTCTCAATGGCGTTATTTTTGGGCGCCGGCAGCGGAGGCACTACCAAATAATAAACCTAATCCACCGATTGTGTCATTATCAACTAGGAATTGTAACACTACTATGAAGGAATCACCATAATATGAGCATTTTTACTTATAATTTAGATATAAGACTCATTAGACCTTGTACAAATATGATTTATTACTAATTGGGCATCAAACGTGACACCCCCGCCTACAACATTTCCAGACTCACGTATTCAATAACTACACGGTAGTTGTTGAATACGTGAGTCTGGAAATGTTGTGTGAAGTGTGAAGAAGAAATGTGAAGACATCTTCTCAAAAAGAGAAGGCACGAGCATAGATCACGACGCTTTCCAGACTACGTAGTCAACAGTACGACTCACGTATTCAACAACTACCGTAATAATACCAGCCTATTATTATCCCACTGCAGGGCAAAGACCTCTTCTCATAAAAGTTCGGTTCGAATCTTATTTCAAATGGGTTATAGGTGAAGTGAGTGTCTTTCACGTGATGCTAGGGATTGACAACAGCAGCAGCATTGTATTTACAGCTCATTTCAAGCTCACTTCACCTCAGTTTTCACGGGGAGATTGTATAGAATAGACCGGCTGGACACCCATTCGGTGCAACCTTGACCTCGCGTCCTATTGTAAGGTTTTGTTCGGAAAACCGGAAAGCGCCCTCTATCGGCGCGACGACGCGTTTCGATACACCAAGCAAAAACTGAATAATTAACGCAACTATCGCGTATTCGCGCGATCCTGAGACGCATACCGCACTGTTTGTTCTATATTTGAATTCGCAATGTCTTACTTGTTTTTAGGGTTCCGTACCCAAAGGGTAAAACGCGACCCTATTACTAAGGCTCCGCTGTCTGTCTGTCTGTCCGTCTGTCACCAGGCTGTATCTCATGAACCGTGATAGTTAGACAGTTGAAATTTCCACATATGATATATTTCTGTTGCCGCTATAACAACAAATACAAAAAAACAGAATAAAATAAATATTTAAGGGGGCTCCCATACAACAAAAGTGTTTTTTTTTGCCGTTTTATAGATTATGGTACGGAACCCTTCGTGCGCGAGTCCAACTCGCACTTGGCCGGTTTTTTTTTGTTTAATGACACCTTGTGTTTTCTATATATTACTAAATTGTGCTTTTGAGTATATAATAGTGCCGTTTCTTTTGTGTGCACTAAATAAATGATTTAAATCTATCTATTTAGGCACTTAGGCTCCCCGCACACGGAAGCCTCGCGAAGCCTCTTTTAATCAATTTGCGGCGGTAGGCCAGTGGCACTCGCCAAATGTGATTAATGAAAAGTGCCGGTCGCTGGCCGCTAGTGGGAGACGAGTGAACCGTGTGTGGTTACACTTAGCATTACAATAGCGTAAATTGCATACTTAGACCCGTTGAGACCTACTAAAAGAGCCAATGAGACTAAAGTAGGCATCGTTGGGTACCTAATAGTCATTAGGCTCTTGGCACTGGTACCTATTTTCATTAAATATTGTTGTACGATACCTACAGTTAACCTCAAAAAGATGTATGCATCGGCAAGAATTCATTGAACTTTAGATTATATCAATGTGTATCCACAAAACATTACATAATAGATACATGGTATTTTGGAACACAAATTGACGACAGTCAAATTCATTATTCCAGGCGTAGGTATAAATTTTTTGAGGCTGACTGTAATTCCTACGACCAACCGCACGACTGTAGTTCCTAACGGCATTTGTCCACCGCAGCCGTCACCGGAAACGACACCGAGAAACAAGATTTTTCGAACCGAACGTGACGTCTCGGTAACGGCGATCGTTTGTCCACTGCGACCGACCTCGGCGGTTCAGTAGGTATTTTATGATACACAAAGCCAAGCAAACGGCGCCAGTACGACAGCAGTGTGTGAACAATATCAAACATGTTTTATACTGTCGGTACATCGGCCCGTCACAATCTTGGGTAGAGTTCTAGTGGTCCCACCGAACCATTTGACATTTCGGCGGGATGACGCCCCTCGGGTACCGGAAATGCGGTGGATACGCGGCTGTAGTAAATAAACCGCTACTTCGGCGCCTTCATCTCGTTTTCGGTGACATCCTGGTAACGGTTGTGGTGGACAAACGCACTAACTACGAAAATTGCCCTATTTGCTACGACATAAAGGCGATGTGAATGAACATTGTTACTTAGACATGCTGTTGACTATTTAACAGGATCAACCGGTTTTTACCCGACTACGGCGAAGAAAAGGAGGGTTATGATTTTGACCGGTATGTATGTATGTATGTATGTTCATCTGTTCCCTCCTATCTTTTAAACCACTCATCACAATTTTCGCGTCTTGATTGTCCCCTGCTTATAAGCTATGTGACGTCACATTAAATTAAAAATGGCGACCTCTAGAGGACATAAAGTCAGAAACTAAAAAAAAGGTTGTTTAATCGTACCATTTTGGGTATCAAATGAAAGGGCTTAATGAGCACATTTCAAAAATATATGTATTATAACCACAAAAGAATTTAAAAAAAAATTAAGTAATAATAACTAAAACCCTACTACGACTAAAAAGGTATAAACAAGACCCCACAGACAGACAAATTAAAAATCCGGAGTCACACGTAATCTGTTCGATTTATGCCCTAACACGTGTGACTCCGGTTTTTTAATTTGTCTGTCTGTGGGGTCTTGTTTATACCTTGTTAGTCGTAGTTGGGTTTTAGTTTTTATTACTTAATTTTTTTTAATAAAGTGTGTTCGAGGTAGATAACAATTCGTGTGTAATTTATTTCAACGAGATCTGCCCTCATATTTCTTGGCTTTTTGACACCTGAGATATAACGCGTCAGTTTCAAGTATACTACGGAGTCTTAATAAAAAATAAATGCATAGACTTTCACATTGTGAAACTCCCATATTTTAGAAATAAGACCTTTAACGTAACGTTTAGCTTACTTGGTTCAATTTAATTTTAAGTTTATACCCAGTTGCACTATTCGGTTTTAAAGCACCCTCCATTTAGCTCTTTTTCAAAACTAGCTCTTATTTAATTAGACACACACGGCGCTTTTTCCACGCTTTTATTTTCTCTCACTCACTCTTTATTTGTTTTTTCATGTAAATTACTTTAAGTACCTACATTATTTATATGAAAAAAAAACAAGTGAAACTTATACGGATTTAATAAGTGTTATTGAAAATAAAATTTATATGGGTGTATAAATTTTATTTTCATATTATTTTTAATATTAGTTAGATTAGATGATAACTAAGTAAGATTGTGGATAGATTTATCTAGGTATATCTTCTATTTAATTGTTAGCATTCATGACTGACTTCAAAAAGGAGGAGGTTATGCATTTTATTTCGTGTATGTGAACAGATTTCTCCGTAATTATTGGGCCGATTTACGTGATTATTTTTTTATTTGGTATCACATTTTATTTTCAATAACAGTTATTGAAAATAAAATTTATACACCCATATAAATTTTATTTTCAATAACAGCGAGCACATGTGATACCAAATAAAAAAATAATCACGTAAATCGGCCCAATAATTACGGAGAAATCTGTTCACATACACGAAATAAAATGCATAACCTCCTCCTTTTTGAAGTCAGTCATGAATGCTAACAATTAAATAGAAGATATACCTAGATAAATCTATCCACAATCTTACTTAGTTATCATCTAATCTAACTAATATTATAAATGCGAAAGTTTGTAAGTATGGATGGATGGATGGATGGATGTTTGTTACTCTTTCACGCAAAAACTACTGAAACTGAAAAAAATGATGTTTGTTACTCTTTCACGTAAAAACTCTTTCACGTAAGAACTACTGAATGAAATTTGGCAAACCGATAGTTTATAACCTGGATGAACACATAGGATACTTTTTATCCCGATATTCCCACGGAATCGAGACTTACGCGGGTGAAACCGCGGGGCGCAGCTAGTTAATAATAAAAATACTTTCATTCCTCTAGATTATTTTTTCTACCCTGAAGATAACCCAAGACTAAGTGCCGAGCCCCGCCCCAAACAGGTTACCGACAACCATTTATATTCTTTAGCCTTGCCCTTTACTTAGGCTTTCGGTTTTTACCAAGAACTAGCTAAGTTCTATTGCCTTTTTTTACAAAACACTTTACTCACTTTACTCTTTCTTAATTTTCCCCTAATCCCCCCTTTTTCCGTTTTTTTAACCGACTTCTTGAAAAAGGAGGAGGTTCTCAATTCGTCTGTATGTTTTTTTTTGTTTGGTGTGTCATGCTTCAGAGGTGGTCCCATATAAATTTTATTAACATTGCTTGCGAAGTTTTTGAGTTAGCTTCAATATTACGTATTTTTTCCCATTTAGTCTATGTAGATGATATATTATTTGACTCCCTCACTGTAATTTACATAGCAAGTAGTGGTATTCGAATATGTGTGGGTTAGGTAACACAACTAAAAAATGAAAAATAAAAACATTTTACAAAAAAAAAAACAACCGTCTTCCAAAAAACACACAAAAAAAAGTGAAAAATAACTTTAATTTCGTCGGTCGGTGTCTTTGCTTTTCAATTTTGCCACCGACTTCCGAAATTATTAATCTAATCAGACTGAGAATCAATAAAAATTAAATCAAAATTAATTTATTCAAATTAGGCTGGCAATCAGCACTTTTTAACGTCAAAATTACATAAGACAGTCCCCCAAAACGCCCACCCTTCATCACTTCCTAGTGTTTTAACTAGGAAGAAGAAGTGGCGCAACAAAATCGCAGCTTTTTTAGAAAGGCAAGTATTACAGTAGATAGCCCCAAAAAACAAGAGCTCCTTTACACAACAGAAAAGCATTAAATCTGAAGTCTAACTAATGGAAAAGCTAAAATATGTATACCCGCGCTTAGCATAAAATCAAGGCAAAGCTGCGTCGCCTAAATTTTCACTCAAAATTAATTCGTTTCCTAATCCCGTGCGATATCATTTTTGTAACAGTTGTATCAAAAGCCTTTTTTCGTTTTTGTAAATTAGATAGTAATTCTTCCTAAATAAGGCATAATTTATCTTAATTTTTATAGAACAACCTCTCAAACTCAAAGCATTTATTTCAGTTAAACCATTTACAGGCATTTTTGAACTGTCAAAGAGTCGGTCAGTTAGTCACAGCGTAGGAGCTAGTTGCCCATTTCAAAACTAAGATTGCTATTGAGAAGAGCGGGCAAGAAACTCCAAGGACACTCTTTTAAATCAATATATTATTACAAAATCCTGGGGTACATTATACTTCTTTTGTTGCTTCTTAAGTGAGAAAAAATGTAAAAAAAAAACAGTCAACTGACGGCGACCGTTCACGAGCCTGACGCGCAGATCAGCAGCATTCGACAGAGAACCGAATGGTCCAACACACGCGCCCATCAAAGGAAAATAAGAAAGAAAAATCGTTTATTTGCGGTAACCATGACGCAAAGCAAGAACTCAAACACAAAATAAAACGTAGGTGGGAAATTATGCGTCATACGACGTCGGTGCAAACCGAAGAACGAATCGGAGCCAACAAGGAACAATCGGAGCGCCGAACGCGGTCGATGCGAGTCGAGATGGTTAAATGAAACTCACACTAAGGCCTCTGACGAGTTCATGCTAACCCGAGAAATAAGTGTAAACAGACTTCATTAACCAAGTTTGTCATATTTGTGATGGATGTGTAAAACTTTCCCAATTAGTCTAAGCGTAATAAATTACATTAGCACCAGTGTTCTTTCTTATTTAATCTAAGAGAACACATAATTAAGATGAAGAAAATTTCATGAGGAAACCAGAGGACTAGATAAAGTAGCAATCGCTTTGAAGTTTCTTATTTGTACAACGACTTTCAACGGGATTGACATAAAACTTTTCGGTACATTTTTTGCTTTTCCATCATCGTTATCGCTGATAGAACGTCACTTTGTTGGTTCTCTGGACTTATAAGTTATATGAAATTGAACAGAACTTAAGTAATTGATTCGTTCCTCTTCTAAACGAGAAGAGCCTGACAAAAACAGTTAAAGGTCGTTAAAAGAAAGAATAACCGGAATGTCAATATATCTATATCTATACATATTATAAATTAAAGTCGCTTTTCGTATTAAAATGTCTGTATGCCTGCGTTGTTCTTCTAAACCACGCAACAGATTTTAATGCGGTTTTCACCATCGTTTAGAGAATTATTAATTCCGGAAGGTTTATGTATATAATACGTTACTATGAAAGTTATATATATAACTAAGAGATCTCGATGTTTTGACAAGTCGTAAAAACCGTGCGAAGCACGAGCGGGTTGCTAGTGATGAATAAAGACTGAAATTAAACGACCCACTGGCCCACAATATAAAATATGAAAACATTTTTGAAGTGAAAACTTCTTTATGCGCATTGAGCACTTTTTGGGTGAACAAAAATCATGGAACTCGTGTCATCGTCACCGAACGCTTTCCATGAAGAAAGAAAAGAAGAAAGAAAATACATTTATTCAGCACACACTAAAAGGCACACAATATACATAATATACAGCAGATAACAAAATAAAGAAACAAATTGAGAAGGTAAAGAAGGACATTATCAGGGGAGTGTGCCTCACGGCTGCGTCAAAAAGGCCCAGTTCAGCAAAAATGCCAGACAACTAGTGCCTGACGCTGGTTTTCAACCGGACCCGAAAGTGTGAAGTTACGGATGCAAATCAGTTTTATATTGTGATGTGTGTATGCATACCTACTTAAATAAAATAAAACGAAATAATGAGCAACCATGAGCTATAAGTATACTGTGTTTATAATAATATGTGCACTTTTTGGGTGAACAAAAAGACACACGCTTCCCATTAGCTATATGTGTACTGTGTATTCACAAGTTACTTAGTTTTCACTTTTATCGGCAGTTCCCAAACAAGGGTGGGGTATTTGATTTCGAAAGTTGATAATTCGATTTTTATTATATCGAACACGGTGTGTCGATAATTCAGTTGTACGATCCGCATGTTTTTCTTGTGTCACCTGTATAAATGTCGAGTTCTTTTATAAAACAAATAAAGTGTGTAGTCACTGCGTGCCTGCGGCAGTTTAGTGGCAGAGTCGTTTTATTATGTTTCAGTTTATTGCTTTGGACAGATACTGTTATTCTTAAAATTTTTATAGAAAAAAAGATTTTTTTTAATTGACTTTTATGCCTTTTTAGGTACGAATTAATTTAAAATAGTGCCCTTGATGGCTATTGCCCCTTGACTATGTTTTTTTATATATTTATTTTATGTTGCGTGTGAAAGTGACTACCAAAATAAATATTAATTATGGTTTTTAAACTATTTCAAGTTAGTTAAAAGTAACTTTAAGTTAAGTTTAAAAAAAATATGTTGCTGTTAAAACATTGTTTTATCTATTTTATTTTTAACCGACTTCTTCAAAAAGGAGGAGGTTCGTCTGTACGTTTTTTTTTTTTTTTTGTATGTTTTTACCTGATTTCTCCGCCAATTATGAATCGATTTCAATTATTCTTTTTTTGTATGTTTTTACCCGATTTCTCCGCCAATTGTGAATCGATTTCAATGATTCTTTTTTTGTATGGTAGGTCATGCTTCCGAGCTAGTCCCATATAAATTTTATTAACTTTGCTTGCGTAGTTTTAGAGTTAGCTTCAATATTACGTATTTTTCCCACTTAGTTTATCTAGACGATGTTTTCATTTACTCCTTCACTATTATTTACATCAGCTAGTGGTATTCGAATTTGTGTGGGGTAGGTACCACAACTAAAAAGTGAAAAATATAAACTTTTTATAATAAAAAAAAAATAAAGAAATTGAAAAATAAGAACTGAAAAATAAATACAGGAAGTGAATTTTATTTGGACACAGTTCGTGAAACACAAATTACAAATAACATTACAAAAAAAAAACTGACTTCCAAAAAAAACACTCAAAACTGAAAAATAACTTTAATTTCGGAAGTCGGTGGCAAAAAACGAAAATTGAAAAGCAAAGACACCGGCTTCCGAAATTAAAGTTATTTTTCAGTTTGGAGTGTTTTTTTTGGAAGTCGGTTTTTTGTGTTTCACGAACTGTGTCCAAATAAAATTCACTTCCTGTATTTATTTTTCAGTTCTTTTTGTTGAGCAGCAATTTCTTTATTTTTTTTTTACGTTGAGCAGATGTCGATAAAAAAAATCTAACACCTATATTAATTCCTTTACACCTAGAAAAACACAAAAACTTACTTTCAAAACTCAATCCGAACTTAAGCACAAACTCGTAAAAGTTTAAACGTTTTCAAATCCATAATTTCACTTAAACACTAACATTTTTACACTTAAATTACCACACACACACATAGTTTAATTCGCACTAAACTTAGTTTTCACTTAACACCACTTGAGACTAAATTTTCACTACTTTAGGAAAAAGTTGTAAAGTTTCGCGAACTTTTGTGAAAGAGGGGCAGGTGGTTGCGCCGATTGCTTGTGATAGACTGAAGTCTTGAATGAAAGCACTGGAAATTGTTGTACGCATGCGCGGCGAAATGCACTGTTTTGATGATTGCCGGCATCCTTTGGTGTTAGGCTGAGTTCTTTTATGTTAGGCGTCGATTTAGTGGCTGTTTGTTATTGTTTGTCGTAAAGACTTTATTTATTATTCGATTTTTAAATAACAGGTTTTTTCTAGTATAATGTAGTCAAACCTTTAAGTGCATTGACCCAGTAACTTAATAAAATATTATGTTGTATTTTTTCTAAACATATTATGACGTATTCAGCGAGTGTATATATGATAAGTTAGTACATAATTTAGTTTTGGTACTTACTTTTTATACCGCAAAAATGTATTCATGCAATTATACTTTAGGTTTTTCTGTCCTTAAAAGGACATTCGAATATTTTTCATTCATTATATAAACTTATTAATAACAGAAATAGATATTCGAAGGCCGTGCTTCGTTTTCCATAAAGTGTTTATCCGATAATTTGTACGTAGACACTTCGTTATCGTTTTATAAAGTGCTTTTCCAATAATTTTGCAGACGCATTTAGAGCAAATTGCTGGTTAGCTGTAGGTACTTGTAATGATTGATGTTCCATTTACGATTGTTATACAGGGTCAAATTAAATTAGCTAGAAACTCCGCACACAAAACAAAAATAAAGTAATTATGATGTTTTGTGTGGCCTCGTCAACCGCAATTAGTGTAGTCACTTGAAATATCAATTTAAAAAAAAAAAAACAGTTTTTTTTTAATTTTTAAACTTCACAGACGTGTTAGGTATCGATATCTCAACACAATAAAACAAAATAGAACAGATTTTCTCAACTCATACTTCAAGTAACAACACTAAATGAGGTCGTTGGCCCCCTAAAAAAAAACAAATCTTTTTTGTTTTCATTTTATCGTGTTTAGATATCGATACCATCACGTCTGCAGAGTTTTGCTAGCCAATTTAATTTGAACCTGTATTTTCAATAATTATAACTACGACTCACGTAGGTGCTTTTCTTAATTGCCGAAAAGTAATAATTTATGTGTATGTAGGGAGGTAATTAATGAGTATAAGCGGGAAAATTATAGGTGGTACAAAAGAAACGAATTCATACTCCAATAAATTGAGTAGTATTTTTACACACCAAAGCCGCGTTACGTATTTCTACAACGACTTTCAACAGGATTGATATAAGCTTTTCGATAGCTTATGACCTATACATTTTTGCCTTTTCCATCATCGTTATCGCCGATAGAATGTCACTTTGTCTAGGGCCTCTGAAGCCGCCGGGGCTAACGTGCCGGCACCCAACGGCTTTGGTGTGTAGACCCCTTAAATCACTTTTACTTTGATTTAGATAAAATGACAAAACGGGCCAAGTGCGAGTCGGACTCGCGCACGGAGGGTTCCGTACCATTATCTATAAAAGCAGCAAAAAATTCACGTTTGTTGTATGGGAGCCCCCTTAAATATGTATTTCATTTTGTGTTTTAGTATGTGTTGGTATAGCGGCAATAGAAATACATCATACATCATCTGTGAAAATTTCAAGTGTCTAACTATCACGGTTCATGAGATACAGCCTGGTGACAGATGGACGGACAGTGGAGTCTTAGTCACCAAAAAAAGAATAGGTAGGTACCTGATAAAAATCTAAGACATAACATTGAGTCGCCTTTTTACAAAACGACATCTGTATGAAAATACTTTACTTACCTTCATCATGACGTGTGTAACATGGTGCGTAGGTTTTAAATACACACATAACAATCGCAGTCCATGTAATGGCCTCCATACCACACCCTTCAGAATTCACATAAGTGACCATTACTGTGATCTTATCATCCGAAACCCCGTCATGAGACAAGACTACCTACAGACGGTCGCGGTCAACACAATCGTTAACATTACCACACGCAGCACTACACGCCCTTGAACTTGCCTCTTCGTCTTTTGTCTGACATCGCCTTTATATTATTGTTTGGAAGCACGCACCATGATTTATAGGGCAGGTATAACTTTGTATATTGTTGTGTTGGGAGATTTGCTGTTGTTACTTTATGGTAGATAGGTAGATGTAATCTAAACTAAGATTATACAGAAGTAACATTGTTTTTATCACGGCTTTTGGTAGTAGTCGACTGGTAAAAATCGTGGCTGGTTACTGATACTGTACGGGTTGTAGTAGTTAACTCCGTACACCCTCTAAGTTTGTTACTTTACTCTGCGTTTGTTTCGGCCTTTCTTCTCAGAGTAGTCAGATAGGAAACGCCGACCACATCTAGCTTATTTTTAATATTTTTTAATATGACGTGTAAAAGTGATTCCAATATCCTATTTACAGAATAAACAATTTCATTTCATTTCACCGATTTGTCGTGAAGGTTTGTAAGTTGAGTCAGTATAGAGAAACTCGGTCCACTAAGATGCACTAAGTAATTAAGTTTATTTAAGTTAAGAGTAAGTAACAGTATTAGAGTGGAAGGCGATTATTTCTCTCAGTTGTTGATAGCTACACAGTTATAAGTTCACTACATTTAAATTCGTTTGTCGTGTTAATTTATTACGCTAAATTATGACGCGCATCGTTGGCCTAAAGTAGGTTACAGAGTAAGCAGCAATGTATAAAGCAAAATTTACGGCGATGAAACCGTACAGATACAATAGTGCCAAAGTCAAGTCAAATAATTTATTTCAAATAGGCACATAAACGGCACTTTTGAACGACAAAAAGAAAGAAATAAAACTGATTCTAGTTGCCCTTTCCAAAAGGTAGTTTTCGTATGGAGAAAAATGGGCAAAATACTCTACCGGTACTCTTTAAAAAATGTTTAACAATATTTTGTATACATTTATTATATAATGCCATCAATAATTATATAAGTGCCAATAATTATTGGCACTTTCGGTAGGTTTATTTGAGTAGGTCTCCACGTGTACCTATTAACTTGTTTTTCTTAAGGCTTATTTGCACGTGGAAAGATCTCTTGCCACGAATAGGGGAATAGGAGATTCTCGAAGAAAGGTAAAAAAAAACCGAGTAAATAGTGTGTCGCTCTTAAATATTGGAACGTAGTTTATCAGTGACAAATCACCGACCCATCTTGAGCAAGCGTGATGATCAATTCTGGTGCCTTCTTTGTATGAGAAGAGGCCTTTGCCCTGACTGGGACATAATAGGCTGCGTATTTTTTTTTAAATATTAATAATAATCGTTCATTTATAAAAACCGGCCAAGTGTGAGTCGGACTCGCGCACGAAGGGTTCCGTACCATTATCTATAAAAACGGCAAACAAATCATGTCTGTTATATGGGAGCCCCCTTAAATATTTATTTTATTCTATTTTTTAGTATTTGTCGTTATAGCGGCAATAGAAATACATCATACATCATCTGTGAAAATTTCAAGTGTCTAACTATCACGGTTCATGAGATACAGCCTGGTGACAGACGGGCGGACAGCGGAGTCTTAGTAATAGGGTCACGTTTTAACCTTTGGGTACGGAACCCTAAAAAGGGGCACAACAAGTAACTTAACTAATAAAATAGAGCACAATTGCTTATTTGCCTGAACTAGGTTGAACCTGTGCTTCAGGCTAGGATGTGCTTAAATACTTAATGTAATAAATTAACAATGGGTAAAAACTAAAAACTAATCTATTTGTCTTCAGCTAGCTTCTCTGCAGAGGGCCTTTAGGTACAGACTTAGGTAAAAAAGCGTGGCGAATGCTCGCTTCATTTTCATAGGGGTACTACTACACACTTGTTCGAGGACCGGCCGCTCTGTTTAGCTCGATTTCTTCCGAGCGGACCCGAACATGGTTCAGCGAGGGCAGATGCCGAACGGGGAAATGGCAATCATGTCATTTGGTTTAAATATATTTTTATTCTTATTAGGTACCTATCTTATTTATCTTTTATATAGACTATTTTCTATCTTGTGAATGTGAAAACGTTGTAGGCTTAGTGGACTGTAGATTTGTTGAAAATTTTCTGGTACTTGTTGAAAGGCCTACACTGCCCTCCCATACCTATTAACACTGTATTTCGAAAATATTGTAAAAGCCAATTACTTTTAAAAGAGTAACCGTGGAGTTTTTTGCCGGCTCTTCTCCATAGGAAACGACCAATCGGAACCGTGCACCTAGCTTCTGACGTTTCATACGTGCCCATGTCGGTTTATATGAAATAAAATATTTTGATTTTGATTTTAGAGTTTACCGATAGGCACGGGCCAAAAAAAAGCCAAATATGTGTAGTAATTGCTCCCGGTCGACTTCATTGTTAAACAGTTACTGCCGAATTGAAAGTCCCAACCGAAACAAGTCTGTAGCACTCCTCACAGAAGATACATTTTCCCTATAAAAACAGGAAAACAATTGTATATCTAATATATACATCCTGTTAGTAAAAGTAAACCGTTCAGAGAAGTAACCCTAATTACGATAAGAGGATTATAGTGAAGGAAAACGGTAAAAGATTAATGTACCGGAAAACTGATGTGACTCGACACGGCTGTTATCGTTCAGCTACCCTTGTTCAAAAGTGGGTGTGAACGTGTGTGTGATGTGGGAAAATGTAGGGTGTTTCAATGGTAGCAATTGTATGGATTATGATCAGTAATCGGAAAAGGGTGAGCTAATTTACCTAAAGTTCAAAGAACAGAGACAAAAAAGTGGAGACTTCTTTACGACTAAAATATTTTTTCGGGACTTATGCTTGGTAAGTTTATTAATTTTACATGACTTGTAAGACATTATAAACTCTCTGCTCTCAACTAAAATCGTGCATTCTTTTTTTTTAAACAGAAACATGAAATGAATTCAATAGTGGTTTTAATTTATTAATTTTGGTTTTAAGTTCCGAATCCCGGGACATAGGTAGTCCCGAAAAAATATTTTGTCGTAAGGCGTCTCCACTTTGTCTCTGCTCGTTTTCGAACATTAAGCATTTTAGCTCACCAATTTCCGATCACTGATTATGATAGATAAATGTTTTTATTTCTGTAAGTTTGTACCTACAAACACTTTTATTTAAACTAGATGAGGTCAGCGTTTCTTATCTGACTGCTCTGACTGCCCCGTTGGTCTCGTGATCGCAAGCATGACCGCTGAGCGTGGGGTCCTGGGTTCGATTCCCGGGTCAGGTAAGTCAGTACTAAGAAATTCCAAATGGAAAATCCCAATAACACTTTAGTTATTGAGATTTTCCATTAGGAATTTCTGGAAAATCCCAATAACACTTTAGTTATTGGGATTTTCCATTAGGAATTTCTTAGTAACAGCCCGGAGTTTAGAAGTTCGTGGTGTGATACCCCCGTGCCTCGGAAAAGCAGCTTAAGCCGTTGGTCCTTCGCCTGATCTCTCTCCGGTCGTGTCGGATTGCCGTCCCATCGGACTATGAGAGTGAGGGAAGAGAGAGTGCACCTGTGCCTGCGCACACAATTGTGTAATATCTTCCGCGCCGAAGGCTAGTCTCCGTTGAGATTGGCTGCCATGGCCGAAATGGCGAAACTCTGAGATAAAGCCTGAAAAAAACTCAGAGGTCACAGTCTCTTTTAAAGTCCAGACATAATCTTGGTCAGATCACGTGAAGACCATGTAGATTGGTGTCTGAAACTTCCGTTAAACGAAAATCTAGTCAGTGAGGGCTTTACACTTCTTTAGTCCGGTGCCACTAAACCTATTTTAATTTAAACCAATAATTAAAGTAAATAGGGATTGAAGAAAAAATCATTTTAAGTTACAATTCAGAAGGCAACGGCAGACCGCAAACTGCACCGGCAAAGCTACCCAACCGCAAACCGCAATGACAGACCGCAGCGACACTACTGGTTTCTTTATATCTCTATAAAAACGCTCCCGTAAATGGTGACATTACCGCCTGCTGCTGCGGTCGAGCGGCGACCGCAAATGGCATACCAGTAGTGCTGTCAGTGTCTGTCACTAACAGAGTGACAAGACTTTCGTCACGTTCGTAATTAAAACCGAAACGGCACCCTCGCTTGCGGTTTTTGTCAACCGCAACGCCGCTCCGCTACCATGGGCGGTCTGCTGTCGCCTTGAGAAGTGTGCCTTTATAATAAAACAGAAAAAACTTTTTACAAAAAACAAAAAAACGACGAACAAAACTGGAAACCTAGGAAAGCAATTTGTACTCCGTGCGTCTGTGATTACCCGTATTTCTTACCTAGTGTTAGCTAACAGCGTCTTACCTAAGTTATTTTGTTTTAACCAATCATTATTGGGTTTCTAAGCTCGAGGAGCTCGTGGCTACGTAATAACAGCCGCACGTGTCGATCCCTCAGGTTAAGCTACGCTTGACAGGGTTGGTCCGTGGATCTGTGACTATCTTTTCATATTGAGACTCCTCCGTGCCTCGGAAAGCACGTTAAGCCGTTGGTCCCGGCTGTCATTTGTAGACCTTTGACAGTCGTTACGGGTCAGCAGCCCGAAAGTCTGACAACCAGTCTTATCAAGGGGTATAGTATTACCCAGTTACTGGGTTGTGGAGGTCAGATAGGCAGTCGCTCCGTGTAAAACAGCGGCTTCCAGTCTAACCGGATGCAGCTGAATACCAGTATTCAGCTGCATCCGGTTAGACTGGAAGCCGACCCCAATATAGATGGGAAAAGGCTAGGCAGATGATGATTCGGTTTTTCTAAGACTCAATTTTTTTCCATTATCTCAGAATCAGTTTTCCCCGATTTATCGCAATAGATTCGCCTCCTATTTTAGGGGCATAAACATAACTAGCAAAATGCCTAATTATGAACTTGAGCGTTATGTTATGTTATTTTAGGACCAGTCCCTAATAAAACTAATCTACTATTTTATTTTCATTACAAAATTAGCTTTTCTTCCGTCCCTATATTATATATTTCCCGAGAAAATTAAGTTACCCTTAAGCATTTTAATTAGTTTCAGCCTTGTTACCACAAAATATTATTGGTACAGAAGGTTGGCTCCATACAACAGAGTCGTACCAACTTTGTTTTAAACAATCAATATTCGGTTTTTCTAAGACTCATTTTTTTTCCATTTTCTCAGAATCAGTTTTGCCCCATTTATAACAATAGACTCGACTTCTATTTTAAGGAGCATAAATATAACTAGCAAATTTGTAATTATGAACTTAAGCGTGACGTTATGCTATGTCATCTTAGGACCAGTCCTTAATAAAACTAATATACTATTTATATGTTTTAATGAAATGTACAATCTAACGTTAACACTATGTACAAAGGGAAAAAATAAAATATAAATCAAAAGCTCATAGGGCATCAGAAAAATTCTTCCGCATCGCTGTCGGTGGGAAAAGTGCCCAAACGGCTAGCAGCTATCTACTATTTTATTTTCATTACGATATTAGCTTTTCTTCCGTCCCCATAGATTTCCCTAAAAAATTAGGTCATCCTTAAGCATTTTAATTAGTTTCAGCCTTGTTACCACAAAATATATTGGTACAGAAGGTTGGCTCCGTATAACGAGTGAAATTGCCAAGGCTCTGTAGGTAGTATAAACAAGTATATGTACCGAAGCGTAATGAATTGGATATTACATGCTAAATGTTAAAGTTTTAAAAACCTACAAAAGTCATAATTATTGTTATTTTTGTATGTTGTCTTCGATGGTTACCATTTTGTTTTATATATATTTTTTTGTAGGTACCTAAGTATTTTATTTTTTTTCCTTTCTATAATTTTTGTATTGGATGTTTTGATTTTTTTTTCGCTTTATCAAAGTTACTGTAGATATCCACCTAGATTATATGCGAATGATGTGGTCTCCTGTTATTGGAAACGCACACTAGTATTTGTCCCTAGTCTAACTTGCATGAAGTAGTGTAGCCTCTGCTGGAGATCCAAATAAATAAATTAAAACGAACGCACACATAGACAAGGCTCAAATTCAGTGAGTGCAAGTGCACTCGCGACTGGCATTCGTTTGAGATCGCCGAATGTTAATGATGTTTATTCTGTAAATTGGTTTTAACAAACACGTTTACACGTCAAAAAATATTTAAAGAACTTGACGAGGTTGGTGTTTTCAATCGAACTACTCTAAGAAGAAATACAGAAACAAACTCAGAAGTCAAATTCACTTTTATTTAAATTTCAGACATTATCTTGTTGGAATTTTCATACGTACGCGTCTATTTAAGCGTGCGTTTTCGCTAGTTGTATGAAGCTGACCTTCTGTTTGTAAAGAGAAAAATGCAAGCAAAACCGTTATAAAAACCTATGGTTGGTTTAACTTAGCTTAGCCTACCCATTGCTTGAAGTTAATTCTCTTGACAATCGTAAAAAGCCCGATTTGACACCTATCAAATTACATTGTCTAGTGATGGGAATAAAAAACCGGTCGCTTTAAAAATCGATTTATCATACTTAGAGTTTGTAATCGACAATTTATCTACATTGCTTAAACTGATTCTCGAGGCATATCGTTTTATTACACATTATCATCATCATCAGCCTACAGCAGTCCACTACTGGACCTCTTCAGTTAAACGCCATTCACCTCGATTCTCAGTAACTTTTAGACATGTTGAAAAGTTTAATTTTGGTGTTGTCGTCACCAAAATTACGTAATGCGTAATCAAAGTCCGGAATTAGCAAGCCAAGGTCAACGAATTTATCACAAACAGTCCAAAGTAATAGTCGAGTCAGAAAATATAACAATAAAAAGTAACCATAGGAATATTCACTTATAAATATCAAAGTAAAGCTAAAAATATATGTGATCAGATTTTGTTTTTATATGTTTAAACATACAATAGTACAGTAATAATACGTTTCTCTCTATTCTAAATGAAATGTTTGTAAAAGTATCGATTTTAAGAACATCGATTTTATTCGGTCAAGAAACGGGTTAAAGCGGTCACAACACTACGGCAACCAACCCAATGTAATGACGTCCTGTCGGAATATTAATCAACGATTAATTCAAGTTTTTGAGTGCATTTTTCCAATATAAATTGAAACTCGGGGCTTTCGGATTATACTCATTGTTAGGATAACATAGTATGTAATTAATTAGGATTATGAATTTGATTTTTCGATCTCTTACGTAGACGTTCACACAAAGTTATCGCGGCATGTATGATGAGACTTAGATTGTCGCGAGTATACCAACCTTGTTTGTCACAGGAAACAAAGGAACAAATCAGATTTCCCTACATTACGCCTCCACCCGAGCTTGTAATTATTTCATTGAGGCAAATTATATGTCGCGAGAAAGTTCGAGACCATTTGTGAAGTTTCTGAGAATCATTAATAATACAATATGACTCATTAAATGTAATTATAAGGAGCGAAAACAGATTAGGTGTTTGTTTTGTTGTTTTTACCTGAATTTATCTGAATTGGAGTTAATTAATTCGATTTAAATCGTGGAAAAACTGCTATCAAAAACTTTCGTTACGTGATATGCGTTATACGATGGATTTTAAAATTATTTAGTGTAAATATGACGATTTGCAGCAAATTTAACTTAGAGAGCTATACAGATGTTTAAAATATTCCTAATTTAGTAACTCATCATCATCATAATTTCAGCCGAAAGACGTCCACTGCAACCCAACCAAAGTACCGCCACTTCGGCCGGTTCTATGCTTCTAGCATCCACCGGATTCACCCGGCCTTCACCAGGTCACCGGTCCATCTTGTGGGCCTTCCAACGCTACGTCTTCCGGTAAGCGGTCGCCACTCCAGAACATCATAGTTGCGTATGTATTTATTTCTTATATTACATCATAATTAAAAGTTTATATTTATGAATATATATTTAGGTACATATGTATATTTGTATGTAAGTGTTTGATTATATTATTTGTTTTAGTTTAGTTAATTGTTTTGATTATATGTATTTTACTTCCTCACGAATTTTACACACGGTGTCCACATCTCTCATCTACTCTACCATCATCTCTTCCTATCGCAGGTGTGCTGGAAGAGATTTCTTTAGAAATAAGCATCACCTTTGTAAGTTTTTTTCTGTTCTTTTCTTCTTGTCTGTTTATTATGTGTGTACATAAATTGTTAAATAAATAAATAAACCATTCAACCACATCGGCCATCTGTTCTGCGAGTAATGTGCCCTGCCCACTTAAGTTTGGCAATACTTCGGGCTATGTCGGTTACCTTGGTTCTCCTCTGGTCTCTTCATTTCTTATTCGATCATGCTGGGAAACTATTTAGTACCTATTTTATCATAATTACTGCAAATTGAATTTTAATCAACATACAAATAGCACTACGTTTTGCAAACTTTTCTAAATTCAATCAAACTATTTTGCGAACTTAGCCTATCAAGCAGGTTCTTTCTATTATTCAGATGAGGCCTTTCTGTGACAAAGATATAGGATGATTTTAGTACTAATATGCCGCGCATGCTCCTCTATTTACCACTCACAGGGTGCTATATTCATAGACACGCAACAAACTTGCACTTGACATAGATTTATCGCCATGATTGAAACACAATACATATACTCTGTTTACTAAAGCTATTCGCTTGCCAACATTGTATCGCCTGGAATCTATCGCAGCCTGCAATTGATGGGAAAATACAATTAGCTAGCTGACAGGGTTTTATAGTTTTCTTGTGAGAACTGCACGAGAACGTAACCGTATTGTTATATTTAATGTGTCTCATTTATGTTTTGATTTTGTAACCGTGATTACCTGACTAACTGAGCTCTTTGTTTACTTATTACGTGACTACGGCGAAGCAAAAAGGAGGGTTATGATTTTGACCTGTATGTATGTATGTATGTCATGTGTTCCCTCATTATCTTCTAAACTACTCATCACAATTAGACAAATGAGGTATCGTTGGCGAGCGTCTTGATCGTCCGCTCGTGGTGGTGGCTTTGTGACAATTTATTAAATAAAATATTCATGACTTAAAAAAAAAACTTTTAATTAGTTGATTGACTTTTTTGTCTTAGTAGGGTTTTAGTTTTATAACTTTTATTTTTAATTAGTAAGTACTTACAAATTAAGAAAAAAAAACGAATTTTGTGTAGAAAAGACAAATGCATAAACTTCAAAAAGTTAAGCCTATGCGGTTTATTTTTGCCTATCTCAATGATTGCACTAAACTTAATTTCGCTCATACATAAAAAAAAATTCTTTACGAAATCAACTTTGAATTTGTGACAAACGAGTCAACCAAATGATGTAATGCGACGTTGCCAGTCTTCATCTCGGTAAGACGCGATGTTATTATGGCAAAATGTGTTGCCACTTTTCTAGTCATAATAATTATAACATAAATTATCTTCATACAATATAAGATTCTTGCCAAATTATTTTACCAAAGTTATGTGTTATTTCACTGTGTTTAATATTACTTTAGTAAGGTTAGCTGGCAAAACTAGGATCCTTCTCAATGTTATCTGGAGTGATGACCGCGTACGGGAAGACGTAGCGTTGGAAGAACTCCCACAAGGTAGACCGTGGACTCATTGGTAGTGGTTTATAATGGTGTAAGGATGAAAGCATAACATGACCTAAGAACAGTTAGTTTTGCGAGAACAAGATTCGTACCTACTTGAGTGAAAACAATGTACTAGGGATAGATATCAACGAAAAATAAACGATTTATTATGTAGCAAAGTTGTGGCATATAGTAAAATCGCGGGTTTGTAGGGGTAGTGTAGGCGGAACTCAATTCTAGAACAATATTTCTACCAGGGTTGCGGGAAAGTTCGAAAGGGATACCGGGGCCCTAGGCAACAGGCAACTGAAGGAACATGGGTGGGTTTTAGTCAGTAAAAACCTGACTTGCCCTCCCGCTCCGCCCAGAGCGGGAGAAGTCATTTAATGATTTTCCCAGCCTCAAAAAAAAAACGAACAAACAATATTTACCTTATCTGCAGAAGTTTTATGAAATATTGTACAATCAATCAGTCTGCCCAGACTTTTCCCAACTATGTTGGGATCGACTTCCAGTCTAACTGGATGCAGCTGAACACCAGTATTTTACATGGAACGACTGTCTATCTGAACTCCACAACCCTGTTATTGGATAACACGAACCCCTTTGTAAGACTGGTTGTCAGACTTTTCAGCTTCTGACTACCCGTAACGACTGTTAAAGATCTACGAATGACAACCGTGACCAAGGGCTTAACGTTCTTTCTCGACCATCCACGAACCGACCGCGGCAAGCATAGCTTAACCATCGATCGACCCGTGCGGCTCTTATCATTTAGCCACGAGTCTCTAATAATAATGTGCAATTGTAACAAGGAGGTATTCTGTTCTGTAGTCATACAAGATGTAAGGGTCAGCCCACTATATCATAATAAGACGGCCGGTACATGAAATTATTTCTGGAACGTTATGGGAATCCAATAAACCTGATTTGTTTTATTCCCTGACACGCAATGTATCGTTGGAACAACCCACACAGCTGCACTCCCCGTGGCGGGTGTGTAAATACTGAGATTCACGCGTCGTTCGCTATAGTATTTCAACATCCATTGCTGGTATTTTTTTAATTTTAGCTGTTTTATTTACATAAATGGACTGCTGCGTACAGGGAATGTAATTTTACATTGAAATAAAGGAATAGTAACTGAAAAGTGGCATAACATTCAAAATAAGGATCTGAATGCCACCGTCGATTTGCGGAGGGCTGTCCCTTGTATAGTCCATTGACACATTCAAGCGAATCACATACCCCCAAGGCGCTTAGAAAATTGAGCTTCATACCTTGACAGCCGACTAACTAACAAGCGACCAGTATCTGAACTGAACTGAAGACAACTCCTGGAATTGGTTATGGATGAAATTTGGCACACAGATAGTTTAAACCTGCGACCGATACACGATCAATCACAATCTGAATCGGTTTGAAAATAATTTCTAATCCATTGCGTCATAAGTTTGAAAAAACAATCTGCTCAACAACGTAAATAACGCAATAAATGTTGTTGAATTGTCAAAATGAAAAATTTGTCTCGATCGGTTACGAAAATAAGTTACGCAATTAGATAGCTGGATTAACACATATACTTATTCAATCCCGGTAGTACGATCCCGTCGGATTTTTCCCGACATCTACGCGGGCCAAGCCGCGGGCAAAAACTAGTAATAACATGTATGAAATCAGGAAATACCTTGAACTTGGTTGAACCTACTTCTGGTCTATGAAAATTTTACCGAATTAACTACTATTGAATAAAATTTTATGTTCATAAAAACTCCCTAATCCGTAATGACTTAGGTACTGAACTTTGTTAAATCTCTCGAATAACGAAAATTAGGCGTGCTTTTCATATTTTATTAGTATTTACAGATAAGTATTTGTAAAGGTTTCTTCGTTTAAGTGTATTTAAGGGGCCATTAAGTAAAATAAATTCCAGTATTCGTTTATTGAAATTGAGAAACAATACTTCACTTTTACTTCATTTTTTTAAATGTTCTTGCCGTTTGGCGTAGCGCTACGCTACGTTCATCAAAAGTATTCGTCGTGTAGAGGCTTTCATATATATTACGGTATATAGTTACCTAGCTATAATATGTATGCCTAGGTATATAACTATATTACGGCTTCAACTATCTTACTGGGACATATATAATTATTTTTATCGTATTCATGAATTATCTACTTCAAAAAAGAAAACCACAGACAGACAAATTAAAAATCCGGAGTCACACGTAATCTGTTCGATTTATGCCCTAACACGTGTGACTCCGGATTTTTAATTTGTCTGTCTGTGGTGTCTTGTTTATACCTTTTTAGTCGTAGTTGGGTTTTAGTTTTTATTACTTTTTTTTTTTAAATTCTTTTCGGATTATATTATATATATTTTTGAAATGTGCTCATTAAACCCTTTCATTTGATACCTAACATGGTACGATTAAACAATTTTTTTTTCAAGTTCCTGACTTTGTCCTCTAGAGGGCGCCATTTTTAATTTAATGTGACGTCACATGGCCTATAACCAGCGGACGATCAAGAGCCTTCCAACGATACCTCACTTGTCAAATTGTGATGAGTGGTTTAAAAGATATGAGGGAACAGATGAACATACATACGTACATACCTACATACCGGTCAAAATCATAACCCTCCTTTTTGCTTCGCCGTAGTCGGGTAAAAATTGTATTCAAAAATAGACGTTAAGAAACTATCACACAGTATCTTAGCAGTACCTATTTGTAATATCTTTAAGCTTGTATCAGGTGCATTCTGGTACGAAGTGGATTTGATTGGTTTTCATTACACACACATTCTGCTATTGACAGCAATAATTATGATCAACATAGGACTTGAGGAGTGTTAGGAGGGACCGGGTAGCTATTGGTTATGATAGGAGCATTGTTGGGCCTCGTAGAGCACCCTAATTGTGTAACACACATTCAATCGCAATCCGAGAGTTTTGAATAATATTGCTATTCCATTGATTCATATGGTTTGAAAAGTCAATGAACGTGGATAAACTATCAGAATGAAGCCCATTGTGATCAATAGGGAAATATGCATGTTTTTTATATATTTTTATTCCATAGTTTACATGGCCAAATAATAGTTTTAAAAAAATTCGACGGCAAAAAAGCAATAAAAACACTTTAAAAAAAAGTTTAAAATATCCAACAGACCCGGGCTATTTTAACGACCTCCATGTGGCGCTTGGTGCGGTGACGTCACAGTCTATGACAACAAACAAACAAGTGTCAAGTCAATGTCAATTTGATGATGTACCCACAAAAAAAAAAAGGTGTGTTACGCAATAACCCTGCGGATTTGGAGTACGCATATTATTTATCAATCAATCTCAATTTTCATTTTTTATACACCACTTTTTTGAATATTGAAATTCATGTTAAATAAGTACACATTCACATCGATAAAGCCCTACATACTAAAACAATATTTATTTGGGTATGAGACTTTACGATATTTTTATTCAAAGTAACATTGCGTGTCTTGAAGTTCAAAATGAAGGCAATTTACTGAATAAACTTACGAGACACTTCATAATCTAATATTTGGGGACAAAGTTAATTTTCTATAGGTCGTATCAAGGACATTTTAATTTCAAGTAAGTGTTCCTACATTGATCACGACTAAGGGCCAATTTTTCAATGGTCAGATACCTGGTATATAAAGAATGAATATCGCGGTTTGATATATAATTTTCTTTTGGCGTTAGATGTATTTTCTGTCCTAAAACTATCAAACCGTCATATTTATTCCTCAGATAAAATTATCTACGAGTTATCTGAATTTGAAAATCTGCCCTAAATAAAAAAACAAAAATATTTCAGCCAATTTTGGTAGCATGTGGGGTCTACGAAATCTCGCGTAGCATGTAGCGTCTACGAAATGACGCTTAGCTGGCTACGCGAAAGCTACGACAGACGTAGCAAACGTTTGTTGTTCTAATAAAAAATCCGAAACTTTTTTATATCTCAAATCATAAATTTTAATAAGAAGATTCGAAACGCTTCTTGTAAAATTTATTTATAACATATTATCTTAAAAAGCAATAAAGGGAGTTCAGGATCCTTCTAACGATGTCTGAAGTTACTAATTATGGCCTAGCCAGCCAATTAGCCTCGCATCGTGTGAGTTTCAGAGGAAAACCTGTTAGTAAAGCCTTCTATGCACGTGTACGATCCACGAAGTAAACATACAGGGTGTAAGGGACAGCCGTCCGCAAATTAACAGGGGCATTCAGCTCCTTATTTTGAATCATATTCTCTATATCTGTTTTTCCTTTATTTCAATGTAAAATTACATTCTCTGTACGCAGCACTCCATTTATGTAAATAAAACAGCTAAAATAAAAAAAACCAGCAATATATGTTAAAATACTCAAGCGCGGCCGCCCCGACACGGGGAGTGCAGCTACGCGGGTTTTGCCACGGGAACAATACATTGCGCGTGAGGTAATAATACAAATCAGGTTTAGTGGATTCCCATAACGTTCCTGAAACAATTTCATGTACCTACCGATCGTCTTAGTATGATATCATTATGCTGAATTCATCCTGTCAGTCTGTGGAGGGCTGTCCCTTACACCCTGTATATTGCGTAGGTTTGTAGCCTGTGGATAGCAAACCGTCGTGTAAGTATGTATATAAACTGTATACGCAGCGCTGGAACCACACTCTCATTAGTGAATCGTAACATGAAATGTAACACGAATGAGCTGTCAAAATTATGCAATGCAACATGAAATGTAACAGAACAACTAGACGAATTTGGTTCAACGAATGTTTCACTTATCTGTACCCGGTATTAGCCACTGCGCCCACCTTACGGATGAAGCAGAGCGCCAGGTATTTCTTTTCCTAAAACAAAAAATGAAGCTATATGTATTACGACTTGTCCGCACCAATAAATTTTTAGTCACTATTTGTCTCTATACTTACGCAATTGCCCTTTTTTTCTGTAATTATTACATGTATACCTATGTCCGAGAAAAGACAATTCTGTCTGTATTTGTTTAGATGTCTGTGTTATTTCAAGGAGAAAAGGAAAGTCGAACACTATTTTGAGACAAATGTCAAACCATTAGGCGCGGGACATACACAAGAGGCTAGGGGCGGGGGCGAGGCGACGGTGTGGGGCAGGCGTTGCGCCGCTCCTTTCATATTTCATACAAAATGTATAGGTATGTCCTGCGCCAAAATACTTTCATTGAAGCTTACGTTTGATGAAAATTTAACATTTTAGGATGTGACCAACTGACCATGTTCCCTAAAAGTTTATATTATGTAGCATCACACGTTTTCCGTATCAACTAACAATGAAATATCGTGGGCTTTTAACTAAAAGATATGGATTCCATTGTATTATTGATAAAGCCGTATCCAGGAACTCACCTTTTGAAAACCAGCTAACTGGAATAAAAAATATAAAGAACAAGCTTTTACCCGCAGCTGCGCCCGTGTGGAGGCCTGAAATTATCCCACGGGAACGTAAACCCGGGATAAAAAATATCCTTTGTCCTATCCCAGGTCGTGTTCTATTCGTGTGCCAATTTTTTTCAAATTATTTCAGCCGTTTTTGCTTGAAAAGGTTACAGACAGATAGACAGACCCTTCATTACAGCCAGTTCCTTTTTCTATTATTTATGATAGGGTTCCGTAGTAAAATAAGAAACTCACGAGTGTATTGTTTTACTATCACGAACAATAAATGTAAAACAAGGTTATAGTTTTTCGGTTAGGAATAAGGATTTCAAATAAAAATTAACCTGTCATGATGATATTATTTCATCATCATCATAATTAGCCTATAGAGAGGAGGGACAATTCCGGAGGTAGGCACTTCCTCTCGGTGAGAGGAGTGAGCTGTAATCTCCATAAAGGCCCAGTACGGGTTAGTAGATGTCAAGTCTTTGAATTTTTGGACGTGTAAAAAACATTTTTTTCATTCATTTTCATTTCATTTTGAGTGTGGTTCCAGCGCTGCGTACTACACTGGAATTTATTGTATGGCTCAAAATAATATATATTTTTGCGGATCTGGGTATTACTGCCAGTTATATTCGTGTCTGTAAACGCACGAATAGAGATATTATTATCTTTATTATACCTAAGTATTCCTTATATACCTAAGACTGGATTTCATTATCTTCCTGTCCAATGTCACTTGGGGCCAGCGCAACACGATTTTTTCAACCGTCATACCTTTCTCTCCCTTTTCTTTCATATCCTCCCTCACTCAATCCATCCATCTTTATAAATTCAATTACTTTAGCTGTAAAAAAAGTATTTACTAACCATAGATTATGCACAGACAGAAGATCTACTTGTTGTCTGCAAATATAGAGCCGCAAACACGCAATTTTACTTTTTACTTTTTATTTACCTAATTTAAATTTAAATTTTACCCATTGTTATTTTATTACATTAAGTATTTATGCAGTTCCTAGCCTGAAGCACAGGTTCAACTAAATTACAATAGTTCAGGCAAATAAGCATCGGTGCTCTATTTTATTTGTTAACTTACTTATTGTAAATGTGCCCTTTTTTATAAATAAGCGAATATTATTATATTATATCTTTTCTTTGGTCCTCTTCGCCCTCTCTATTTATTAATAATTCAATTAGCATTTATATTCATCACTCTTTTAGTGGTTTGTTGCCGCGTGCGAACTAAATCCTGCAATGCGCAAACAGAGTTTACCGCGCGATCAGCATAATACTAAACAAATATTATAAATGCGAAAGCGAGTTTGTTTGTTTCGCTTTCTCACCAAAACAGTTGAACGGATTTGGATGAAATTTAGCACAGGGGTAGACCATGAACTGGAATAAGACATAGGGTACTTTTTATCCCAATATTCCCACGGGATCGAGATTAACGCGGGTGAAACCGCGGGGCGCAGCTAGTTATATATAACTTCCCGTCATCAACCGTCGGGCAGTTGCCAACCAGACACGACACCCGTCTGGTCGGAGGTTCCTCCCTTTTATACGGAGGATGAATAAACTTTTCACCCTGTTCCTCATACCTCTATCGTTAATAGCCATAAGCATCAGCTCCCCCTTTGCTTACATAGGACTTAAATATACTTTCACGGGAAAATTTGGGTTAATAATATAACATCATTATATCCTTCGGGGAATACAGTCGTGATGTTATGTTAAACAGTTAACTATCATTCAAGCGTAGACCTTTAGAAATAACATTTACCATAGTAACCGCAATTAACTCAAAGGTTTTATATAATAAATATATAATTATATATAATACAACTAGCTTCCGCCCGCGGCTTCGCCCGAGTGGTATGTCGAAAAAAGTAGCCTGTCCTTTCTCAGGCTATAGACTATCTGTGTACCAAATTTCATTTAAATCGGTTCAGTAGTTTTGGCGTGAAAGCGCGACAGACAGACAGCGGAGTTACTTTCGCATTTATAATATTACTTGCTTCCGCCCGCGGCTTCACCCGTGTGGTATGTCGATGAAAAGTAACCTATGTCCTTCGCCAGGATACTATCTATCTCTTTGCCAAATTTGATCGAAATCCGTTCAGTGATTTAGGCGTGAAAAGGTAACATACAGACAGAGTTACTTTACTAATTTATAATAATAGTATGGATAGTGGAGCAGTGGTGGTCCAGTGGTAACGGCCACGACTTATGAGTTGTAGGTTGTAGGTTCGAACCCTGACAGGCGCTTTACTTTGTGTAAATTATTTCATCGCCACTGCTCTCAAAACGGTGAAGGAAAACATCGTGAGGAATCCGGCATGTCCTAGAACAAAAAATTCGAAGACATGTGACATCTACCAACCCGCACTGGGCCCGCGTGGTGGATTACGGCCCGCTCCCTCTCACAGAGAGGAGGCCTGTGTCCCAGCAGTGGGAACATTATAGGCTGATTATGTATGTATGGATAAGGAATATAATATAAGGAATATGGATAAGGATTTATTTCAGGCGACACAGGCCCATAAAAAATACCTTATCCTAGACATACATACTTTTATGATCAAAAACTTGTGTTAATAAATAAGGCTTAAGACTATGTGAGTAGCAGTAGCTCTTCACTTGGCACTAGCTTGCTTTGCTAGCTTTTGTTTTGCAGACCAGGGCGTGATTCTGTAAGACCTCATTCTAAACTTCGAATCTGTATCCGCTGTGAGTGTCTTGATTGGCATTCTAAAAACTCGGTTGATACACTAGCGCTACCCTTGCGAGCGTGTCAGCGAGTTGAACTAAATTGACCGTGAGATTTTGACAGATAAAGTATGAAATAACTTAAGAAGTGGCATTCAGTAAGGTATTTCCCCCGTCACTTCTACGCTAACTTCACTCTCGAACCTGAAAACATTTTGAACCTTATGCGAAGTGAGAGTGAATAGCGATGTGAGATGCAAGTTGTTGTTTGAATTTTACAGAATCCACGTACCTACAGCACCCTAATTGCGTAATACACGGTCAATCAGAATCTGAATTGATTTGAATTGATGAGAATGATTGGAATGAGAATCAGGGTGTAAAGTTCACTCATCCACCAAAGAAAAGGGAGGATCCTCCGACCAGACGGGTGTCGTGTCTGGCGTTTTTGTGGTAAGGCCCGAAGTTTTTCTACCGATTGATGGATGGACAGTCTAACAGATGGATGGACAGGTGACGTGAAACAAAAGCTGCCTTAAAAAGATTTGTACCTCCAACCTTCCCAGTACGTAGGTACCTACCCCATCCAATTTTCCGCAACGGTGGTCAAGCGGTTGCAAACGCCACTGCTGTGCTGGTATACGAACCAAGGTTCTTGGTTCGTATGAGACTGAATTTATGTGCTTGATGACATTTGGCTAGCCAAAGTCAGTACATAAACCTCTGCCGTACAATTCGAAGAATACAGCCGTGATGTTATTTATTATTTCATTTGTAATAGCTCCATTCACAAAACAACTTAACTTATTTTCTAGCTATGTTAACACGTTCACATTCAGAGAATAAAGATAAAATAAAATAATAACTGGCATTGGAAAACTTTTATAGGCAATCAATAGTTCCAACGTCTTTTAGTATGTATCCAATTGGATATTTACTATGAGTTTTACTATAGTATGCAGACATCGTCAATTGTACGATGAACTGCACAAGTTTATTACAAACGTTAATAAAAATATAGGCAAGATTTGTTGTAGACATTTATGTTTGAACTAATCACAATGCTCCGACAATATTAATAAAGCAAATCAAGTATTGGTGTACTTTAAAACAAATTTACGTACGTACGTACTTATTAACAAAAAAAAACTGGTTTCGTCATAGGATACCTACTTCTAAAAAATAAACAAAACTGACACCAATTAAAAACGCAAAAATGCTAAAATTCCCTATTGGTGGCTCCATTTTTACGTAATTACCCGACTACGGCGAAGAAAAAGGAGGGTTATGATTTTGACCGGTATGTATGTATGTATGTATGTTCATCTGTTCCCTCATATCTTCTAAACGACTCATCACAGTTTGACAAACGAGGTATCGTTGGAAGCGTCTTGATCGTCCGCTGGGTATAGGCTATGCGACGTCACATTAAATTAAAAAAGGCGAACTTGAACTAAAAAACAAATATTTTTTAATCATATCATGTTAGGTATCAAATGAAAGGGCTGAATTAGCACATTTCAAAAATATATATATTAAAACCCAAAAAAATATTAAAATTAAATTATAGTGATAAAAACTAAAACCCAACTACGACAAGAAAGTCAATCAACTATAAAACCCAACTACGACTAAAAAGGTATAAACAAGACACCACAGACAGACAAATTAAATATCCGGTCACACGTGTTAGGGCATAAATCGAACAGATTACGTGTGACTCCGGATTTTAAATTTGTCTGTCTGTGGTGTCTTGTTTATACCTTTTTAGTCGTATTTGTGTTTTATAGTTGATTGACTTTCTTGTCGTAGTTGGGTTTTAGTTTTTATTACTATAATTTTTATTTCTTACTTACCGTGCGTTTGCACTGACGAAACATTTACGACAAAACATGTCGAAATCTCTATTTCCTATCAATGTTCCATACAATTTTTGACAGGAACTAGAGATTTAAATATGTTTTTTTTGTGAAATTTTCTCCAGTGCAAACGCACGGTTACAAAGCATAATAAATGAATCTTGTTCGTACATTGTTGAGGCTTTCTTTGGGCTCTTGTGTTCTCAGATTATAGGATCTTAGTAGTGATAATAACATGGAGAAATTAAGTAATAAAAACTAAAACCCAACTACGACTAAAAAGGTATAAACAAAACACCACAGACAGACAAATTAAGAATCCGGAGTCATACGTGTTAGGGCATAAATCGAACAGATTACGTGTGACTCCGGATTTTTAATTTGTCTGTCTGTGGTGTCTTGTTTATACCTTTTTAGTCGTAGTTGGGTGTTAGTTTTTTTTTTTTTTTTTTTTAATTCTTTTGGGGTTATAATATATATATATATTTGAAATGTGCTCATTAAACCCTTTCATTTGATACCTAACATGGTACGATTAAACAATTTTTTTTTTCAAGTGCCTGACTTTATGTCCTTTAGAGGGCGCCATTTCTAATTTAATGTGACGTCACATGCCTATAACCAGCGGACGATCAAGAGGCTTCCAACGATACCTCACTTGTCAAATTGTGATGAGTGGTTTAGAAGATATGAGGGAACAGATGAACATACATACATACATACACACATGTATACATACCGGTCAAAATCATAACCCTCCTTTTTTCTTCGCCGTAGTCGGTTAAAAACGACTGCACCGATTTTCTTGCTGTTTTCACCAATGGATAGAGTGGTTCTAGAGGAAGGTTTTAGTATATAATTTGTCAAGCGGGCGAAGCCGCGGGCATAAGCTAGTAACCCATAATACACAGACATTCTTTTCTTGTGGTTAGTCACTAACTTGGTGCCAGAGTTTTAAAGCCTTTCAAGTTCAAAATCATAACCCTCCTATTTGCTTCGCCGTAGTCTGGTAAATAGTGTTGAAGGTCGTAGTGACAGTAGGCTATATACACCACGATTGTGCTCACTAACTGAGAACAATCTTGCAATAAGGAAAACATCGTGAGGAAGGGCGCTTGAAGAAGAGTTGGTTTTCCGGCCCAGACCGCTGTAAATTGATCTTCAGAAAGAAATCGTCACATTTTTTTAGCTGTTTCTTTATGTGTGAGTGCATCAGTTAATACAGGACTATTTCGCCCGCTCCGATCGGTAACAACTTGTCTTTACCGGGAACCCGCTTCTTTATGAAAGCACTCTATACGGCTGAAGACTGAGCTAGTGTAATCAAAGCTTGTCCTGCTCTGGAGAAGAAGCCTACAACCCCAGCTTGCTGTTGTAAGATAAGTTAATAATTATCTCAAAATTACTTTCATTCAGATGTATTATGTATCACGATCTAATATCACGAATAAATATCAATCAACAAATATGTAATGCATGATATGCTTACCTGTAATTAATTTGGGACACTGGTTTATAAGTATTAGATGTATCTCTTTATATCTTTGTATCGGTGTATTCAATTGTTGGTGAGCCAAATAAATGAAATAAAATAATAGCTTATATCAGGCGAATGTCGTTGGCCAAAGAAAAGGTGGATGGATTATGTGAGGAATGATATGAAAGAGAAGGGAGTATGATAGCGTGACGGTTGACAGGGGAGAGTGGAAAAAGAAAACGTGTTGCGCCGACCCCAAGTAACGTGGGACAAGGGGAGGAGATGTTGCGAATGTCGTTATTCAAACGTTACGTTAACGTTAACGTGAGATTTCGACTCCTTTAAATAAAATACGTCAGCTTATCTCCTTGGAAATAACTAATATAAAACCTTTTTAATCTTGTTTACTTGTTTGCAAATAAGAGGTTTGTTTTGATGTCGACGAAACTTGTACGTTTCCACATGACATCGTAAAACTAAAACAATTTCGGCAAGCAGTCGCTGGCATTATACCCAAAAGTGACCCTAAAGTTATTTGTATTCTTCTGACGAAATAACAATTTCAATCTTAAGAGTTCTACTTATTTTGTTTTGTTAGGAGTTATTTTGTTACTAGGTTTTGCACGCTGCTTCACCCGTGTTGAGGTCGGAAATTATTCCACAGGATCGTACTATCGAGATAAAAGTCCTATATCATGATCTCCTCGTGTGTCAAATTTCATCGACATCCGTTCAGCTGTTAAAGCGTGAAAAAATAACAGACACACAGAGTTAGTTTTACATTCATAAGATTATATGGATTTTCTTGGCGTGGAAATGCCTGTACGTTTTACCACAGCTGACAATGGTTCACTCTGCATTTAGCTTGAAGTAACAAACGTACGCAGCGGGTTGAAGATATGTCAGATAGAAATATACCCAAGTTCTAGGTGAAAATAGGTAATTAGTGCTGTGCGACCTGAATTGCACTTTATAGGTACATAGCAAGAGTCGGTTTTTATTTAATGATTTTGCGGAGTAAACCATCTGTGTATACACAGGTCCTTATTTCCTTTATGTGTACCAAATAATACTACTTATTTGAAAATCTAAAGCATTCAAAGTCTTCATTGGTAAATATGTAACATTTCAAAGCTGTTACTGTTAATAATTAGGTTGTTCAGGGAAAATAATCGGCCCCATTATGCAGAGTATTTAATTCTCATGGTTTTGTAATCTAATTTTACCGTTTAATCCTTAATTTCAGTTTACCGGGCATATATTACATTCAAACGTTCAGCTTCTTCTGAGAATTTTGTAATGTAGAAACCCACTCATACTTCACCACTATTTCTGGGAAAATAAACCGCGTGTTTTAAAATACATTTTAATTTTACTTTCTGCAGCCGTAATAACATAACAGAAGCCTGTATCCCTCGTAGGGGTAGGCAGAAGTGGTTACTACCTACCCACATTTCGCCAGTAGGTATCCTCACAAATCCAGAATGTGGGCTGAAATAAAAAAATCAGAATGGAAAATCTAACAGATAAGATACCGGGAATGAACCCAAGACCTGGCACTGGACTAACGATCCAAATATCTAAAAATAACATGATATATTTCTAAATGGTTGAAAATTCAAGCATGCTACACTCAGGCCAAATAAAAAACCAACCTACACCACCGCTCTGTGCGTAGACGCTCACACGCACACATTTACAACCAGTTACAATCAAACTACACTTCACTATGTGCACACATGTTTTCGAAACCTGCCTCACGTCACTGTTGACAGCGCTCTGTCTTGGTTTTTTATTTGGTTGAGGTGCTGCAAACCGGCTGAGAATATTAAATTTCAAGTGTTCACTGACTGCCACGCTTACGTGAAAATCTAGAACTGAATAGTTTTTACCCGACTACGGCGAAGAAAAAAGGAGGGTTATGATTTTGACCGGTATGTATGTATGTATGTTCATCTGTTCCCTCATATCTTCCAAACCACTCATCACAATTTGACAAGTGAGGTATCGTTGGAAGCGTCTTGATTGTCCGCTGGTTATAGGCTCACGTCACATTAAATTAAAAATGGTGCCCTCTAGAGCACATAAAGTCAGGAACTTAACAATTTTTTTTGTTTAATCGTACCATGTTGGGTATCAAATGAAAGGGTTTAATGAGCACATTTAAAATATATAATTATAATAACATAACCCCAAGGGAGTAAAAAAAAAAACAAAGTAATAAAAACTAATACCCAACTACGACTAAAAAGGTATAAACAAGACACCATAGACAGTTAAAAAGGAGTCACACGTAATCTGTTCGATTTATGCCCTAACACGTGTGACTCCGGATTTTTAATTTGTCTGTCTGTGGTGTCTTGTTTATACCTTTTTAGTCGTAGTTGGGTTTTAGTTTTTATTCTTTTTTTTTTTTATTCTTTTGGTTTAAAGATAGGTACAAAAAATGTTTTAAAAGATGGTATAAATATCCCACCTGTTTTCCCCGAAGGATAAAGCTGAGGTTTTCTTCCTATAGCACACCCATATTTCATTAGTTATGTTTAAGTCCCATGTAATAGGGGGTGAGCCTATTGCCATCAACCAAAAATCCAGACTCCGGGGTCCTACGGAAAAATACAAATTATACAAATATTTGTATAATTCTATTTGTATAATTATTTTCCTTTATTTAATTAATTACATATCTATACTAATATTATAAAGCTGAAGAGTTTGTTTGTTTGTTTGAACGCGCTAATCTCAGGGACTACTGGTTGGAATTGAAACATTCTTTTTGTGTTGGATAGTCCATTTATCGAGGAAGGCTATAGGCTATATAACATCACGCTACGACCAATAGGAGCGGAGCATAAATGAAAAATGTTGCAAAAACGGGAAAAAATATTCCTTTTTGAGAGTTTCCGTTGCGTGCGCTGCGTAAACGGTTTAAGTTGTGTTGTGAAGTTAAGTTATGATGAAATTGTTCCTCTTTAAAATTTGTAAAAAAAAATCCGCGACAGCATATGTCTATCTTTTAAGATTGACTCACTATAACCTTTTTTATGTTAAGTTAATGCATTATTTGCGAAGGAGTTTTATCGACATAATATTAATTCTTATTCAAATAAATAATTTTAACATCTAGGGTATTTATGTATGTAGCAGTAAAATACTTTTTAATTCATTCGAATCGGACATTTAATTTCGAAGATATCACGATATAAAAATGCAATACGCGAACCGTTCGACGCTGGGCGCCGCGCCTTCACGAGCGACGTTCCCTACTTTAGAGAGGAGAGGATGAGCACACGGGTAGACATGACTTGGAATAGGACTTGCATACGTTTTATCCATATATAATAGAACATATTCTCCCATACGTTCCAACTATATTCCCCATATTCCCACGGGCTGGACATCTACGCGGGTGAAACCGCGGGGCACACCTAGTAAATAATATTTTTAAATACCAGAATAAAGAAATATATTAATAAATGTATTATTATTATTATACTTTCATATTTATTAGTAACATCTCCGTGTATGTATTTTTGTGATTTTAATATTACCTAGTTACTCCATGCCATCTCTACCAGTCCATCTCTTCTATAAGTAATAATATTTCGGTGTTATTTCTTGGTACTACGTTTAACAGACTTTAGTCAAAGTTTACAGGATCAGCTGCTGCTAGCGTCATATCTGGCTTATATGATTCTGTGACTGTCTGTAGGTGATACCTAATATAATTGTATAATTGATGTATACAAAATCTTGTAAAACATTTTTAAAAGAAGAACGGTGGAGTTTCTTGCCCATACTTCTCCATACGAAAACTACCTTTTGGAAGAGGCAACTAGAATTAGTTCTATTTCTTTGTTTTTCCGTTCAAAAGTGCCTAATGAAATAAATTATTTGACTTTGACTTTGATAACAGATTAGTGTAGAACTATTCGAGTATACCTACTCACAGCACAGGAAACCCTTTTTTTTTTTTTTTTTTGAGGTGTGATTTCTTCATATGGCTTCTCCCGCTCTGGGCGGAGCGGAAGCGCGTGTCAGACTTTTACCGTGTTCCTTCAGTTGCCTGTTGCCAAGGGTCCCAGTATCCCTTTCGGACTTTCCCGCAACCCTGGCAGGTATAGTCCTAGCGGACCCCGCAGCACAGGTACCCTATAAAACTAATTGGAAGTAGATACTTACTTTATTCTTATGTTCCTAATTAACTGAATGTTCTCTAATAAACTTAGTAGATGGATAATTTATATAAGTAAATGGGTTGTGGCCTATCAAGGTCTGCCTTTAATAAATGTACGTAAGTATATTTCATAGCAATATGTCACGTATTCCATCAACATTAAGGATAATATTAGCCGCTAATGTTGTATTTAGGTACCACGCGTGGAGCAACAATGTTGTGTAATAACATCACATGGATAAAACATTTTTATTACAACTTGAGCAACATTTAAGCCGGAGATTACACATCTTGTTTAAAAAACCGGTCAAGTGCGTTTCCCACGCACAATGAAGGGTTCCGTAGTTGGGATGAATTTATCCCAAGAACAAACTTAACATTGTAGTTGAAAAACATATTCTCCCATACGTTCCAACTGCAAATGTAAGTTTGTACGCACAATATAGGGAGACCATAGACTTCTTATAGATTTTCCTGTATCTATAAGAACAGAACTATTTTCCGCATTTTTTTTTTTTTTCATTCGCTATAGTGTCGGTGATAAGTGTGTTTGGTCAATATAATAATAGTAATGGTCAATTTTTATCTTTGTTTAAAATATCTTAAAAGGTATTTATTTTAAAATTATAAAATAATGTACCTATTTGAGATCCTCACAATAAGACCTTTCATTTGCTATGTCACTCGGTACAGTTTGCAAAAGTATTTTCTAATTTGCCCCCCAAAAGTGACCCCCATATTCAAAATTCATTTATTTACGTTATACGTCCGTCTTTAGTATAGAAATACATTCGTGTACCAAATTTCGGTCCATTGGATACGGAGCAAATTGGCTGTGACAGACGGAAAGACAGACACACGAAGGGTTCCGTTTTTCCGTTTTGAGGTACGGAACCCTAAAAAATATGTTACTACGAAGAAGTTAAACTCCAATTTGACTACAATCACTTCTTCTTTAGCGAAACAAAGTATAAAGGAAAGTTTTAATTCGCTTTTCATATTTATTTACCTTGAGTTTCAGCTGAAGATGTTCCGGAAATTACTTGCACGTCCTTTGTGGTGAATTGAAAATGTGAAATATGTACGAAATGTTACAGCTAACGTTATTCAAAATGCTGCTGCATTCTACTTTGTTGATAGTGAAAAAACATTTACCAAAAAGTTTTAATGGCTTCGTTTTAATAATGAAACGGCGTAGTGTTGTTAAAGCGTTCATTTGCTTTTTTTTTGTGGGTCCCAGCGCCTACACCAAGGTCTAAAACATTTATTGTACTTGTTGTGTTAAAAAAAAGTTGTAAAGAGTAGTTATATGTAAAAAACTTGTAAAAAGGGAAACAATGTGGGAATGGAACGTAAGTAATGATATTTTATATTTTCTACTATTTTATTTACAACTAGCTGTGCCCCGCGGTTTCACCCGCGTAGGTCTTGATCTCGTGGGAATATAGAGATAAAACGTATCCTATGGCCTCTTCCGGATCATGGTCTACCCGTGTGCCCATCCTCTCCTCTAGAGTAGGGAACGTCGTGGCGCAACGCCGGCGTCGAACGCGTATTGCATTTGTATACTCGTGATAACTTCGAAATTGAATGTCCGATTCGAATGAATTAAAAAGTATTTAACTGCTACATAAATACCCGTGATGTTAAAACTATTTATTTGAATAAGAATTAATATTATGTTGATAAAACTCCCTCGCAAATAATGCATTAATTTCGAACAAATTTGATTACCATAAAAAAAGGTTTAGTGAGTCAATCTTAAAAGATTGACATATGCTGTCGCGGATTTTTTTTTAGAACTTTTAAAGACGAACAATTCCATCATACATGATATTTGCGTAACTTAAACCGTTTACGCAGCGCATGCAACGGAAGCTCGCAAAAAGGAATAATTTTACCCGTTTTGCCAACATTTTTCATTTATGCTCCGCTCCTATTGGTCGTAGCGTGATGTTATATAGCCTATAACCTTCCTCGAGGAATGGACAACACAAAAATAATTTTTCAATTCCAACCAGTAGTTCCAGAGATTAGCTCGTTCAAACAAACAAACAAACTCTTCAGCTTTATAATATTAGTATAGATAATAAACCAGTTTGTGATATTTCCTTTACATTTTCCTCTGACCTATTTCGTTCCCATAAAAATGTGAACAAATAGAGTGCTACAAGGGTCTTTTGGCGTCTGAATGACATTGATAGGGGGCGTTGTTGATACATTTGTAGAATACAGAAATTGTATTGAAAAAACGGTGGATGGCGGATGGCGGCGTTAGTTCCGATATTGGCCATGTGCCAAAAGATCCTTGTACCGTTGTAACAATACAGTCATGTCTGAACTAACGACAATACATGTATGATACAATATGTGATACACACGACATGTTTTTAACAAGTTTTTTTACAAGGCTTTCTCAGTTAGAATCGGCCTCAAATGTCATGATATCATGAAATAGTCATTTAAGAGGAAATAGGGTCGGTCCCCTTTCCATACAAACACTCTCGCCTGTTTTCTCTCTGGTTTATGATCTTAGAGCAATGATTTTTTACAGTAAAATAAATATCAACTAGTTCTATGCCCTATGTTTTCCTTTTTGATGATACAATATATGTAGAAGCACTAGAAAATGCAGAAAATGCTCAAAATTGCCTGTGTAGACCGCTGTCTTCAGAGGCTTATTGTACAAATTTGACAACTATTAATGAAAAAAGAAAAACAAAAGGGCACAGTAAATATCCTCCTTATTCAATTTATAAAATATCTTTCAAATTGGTCCAATATTGGAGGAGGAAATAGACGAGAGCCGAACCTGGAATTATGACTTTTTGTACCTATGGAGAAAAGACCGACCCTATAGAATAGAATAGAATAGAATAGAACATTTATTTGCGTAAAACATGGTATACAAGGGTGTTAAATACAAATTGAGGCACAAGCATGTTTCGCTAGGATAAAACATAGCATGCAAAATTTTAAAGACAAGTTAAGCAACAACTGTCGTTAAAATAAAAATTAAAAATCATTTTTTTTTATCTATAAATTCTTTTAAACTATAAAAACTACACTCGAGTAACCACTTTTAAAATTTAATTTTTAAATAATTTTGTATTTAAAGCTTTGAAATGCCTTGATATTTTATTATAAATGGTCACACACATTGCCAAGCAGTTACTATTATATTTAGACAGTCTAGGCAAATCATTTAACACCAGTCTATATGGACCTCGTCGGTTCCGAGGATTGACATCATTTGCAGTCTTAAATAGTTGCGTATTTTTCATGACAAACACGCACATTTCGTAAATGTAAAGCGAAGGTAACGGTAACACACCATTTCCTCTTAATAGGGCAATTTGAACTAAGATAGTTGTGTTAATGATTTTAAATGATTATACTTACATACAACCTGTTATTGACCAAAAATTTATTTTCAAGTAGGTATTTCGTCTTAATTTTAGCAATCTTTATTTCTTCGTTATAATAAATACAATTTTATTTGCAAGTGTTCAATCAAGTATTGAGATATTCTACTCAAATGGCTGCAGCAATTAACGCTGCAAAAATATTTGTGCAACAAGTGAAAATAAAATAATATTTTTGAGTTTGAGTCAAAACGTTTCAGGGAAAATAACTGGAATCGACGTTTCAGGTCTTCACTTTTCACATTAAATGGAGCAGAAACCTTTTTTAATTGGACCAATATTAAAAAATGGAAAATGTAGTGGATGGTACAGTCGTTAAGTTAAATGTTAAATGATTTCCGTTTATTTTTAACATAATACTTGTACGGTGAACTCGCACATTTTGTAACATAAAAGTAGGTTAAGCTACATCAGCGTGTGCAGGAGCGCAATCATTTAGTGAACTGGCTAAGTAAAATAAATCAGTGATTTTTACCACATTCAACACAGGCGGTTTAATTCTTCATCCCCGGGTTTCCATCATCACAAGTGTACAGAACAATCATCGTACGCTCGAACAACCTGTACAGACTATCGTCGTAAATTTTTTTCGTAACGAAATTAACATAGAATAGCATAGAATTTTTAGGTATTCGTAGGTAGTAGAACAGTAGTAGTCGGCGGTTCATTCCTATTTATCGCAGACCAGTTTCTGTGGAGGAGCAAAATTATGTTAAATTGTTTAGTTACAAGTTTAAGGGGAATATCAGGTGTTTATGTACGAATAATAATTTTTACAAATAGGTTGTAATGAACACCATGAAAATAGACTACCTACAGTTAATTATAATGTGGACACAGTTGTGGAAAGCTAATGTAGGTTATAATAAATTATTCTGTAGCAATTATGTTAGCTAGGTACAGTGGCGCAGTGAAAGGTTTACCTACACACTGCGTTTTGGTTGTGGCGGCATCTACATCGCCACATGCGTACTACGCATCAAAGATCTGACGTCACACAAAATCCTGCATCGCGCAATTAGAATTTACCGCGCGAACAACATAATTATAATACAAGATTCCGACATCAATCGTGGGGCAGTTGCCCGATAGACGCAACTCTCTCCGTCTGGTCGGAAGATCCTCACTTTCTATAGAAGATGAGTGAAGTTTACACCCTTTTCATCATACCCCTAAATGGTTATACGTAGTTTTTTTTTACAAGACTACCCATTGACTTAATTATTCAAGCCTTCACATTCGATCCATTCCTTACCACCAAAAAATCACAAGACCCAAGGCTGGATTTACGACGGAACATAAAATTTTGTATTGCCTACAATATTTTATTAAGATTACTGCTACTCTTAAAAAATCTCTAAGTGAATCAAATGCATTTATTTCAAGTAAACTATTTACAGGCACAATTGAATTGCCAAGGAGTCGGTCGTCAGTTATTCAGAGAGTTGACGTTTGTAGCCCGTTCGAAAACGTAGATTTCTAAACTAACTTGCCTACTTACCAAGAAACTTAAGGCTCTTACATACTGGCGCGACTTATCGCGCGACGCAACTTTTAACAAAACAATTTCTGAAAAATTCTGAAAATCTTCCAGGTATACTTGATGCTATGTAATCATTCTTTATGGTCTTGTTTCATGACATGCACTTTATTATAATTATCTGCAAAGCTGTTAGCATTCACATGAAGACGTGTTGGTTTATTCCTAATTGTGGAAATGTACCTAAACCTAAACGTTAAAAGTTTTGACAAAAAAGTCGAAAAAGCAGACGGACGTATATTTGCATTAGTTAAGTGGCGAGTTAAGTCCGGTTACACAAATGGAAACTGTCATTTTTGAACTGACGTTTGGACACAAAACTTGCTAATGCAAATCTGCTATAAGTGCAGAATTCCACTTTCGTGCATTTTGCCAAGCGTCTGCGGAGGTATAATTAGCTCCCACCAGAGTGACATTTTTATTATGCTTTTATTCAAATCGTAATATTTACGTTAAAATCTTCTGTTAGTATACAGGGTGTTAGGGTAAACACCGTTATCCTTGCAACCAGTGGTTTGGTTTCATTTATAGAACGTGAAATCAACGGAACATTAAAACATTTTTTTTTTTATCTACTTTTTACCACAAGAGACAGAAAGTTCGTTATACTATGCGCTAGGGCAACGAAATTGCGTCTCAACACGGGCGGGGAGTGTGGGACGTGACCTGACCGGCCGCGAGCGCGACCCCTCCCGACACCGTGCTTGCTAGCGAGCACGGTGTCGGATAGAAACTTTAAAAAATATTTTAATGAAAATAAGGTTTTTTTTTTTTTTGTTCTTTTTGATCATTTATTATTATATTTAAGTCAACTACCTATGGTTTGAGTGACAAACACTGTATATATTTTAAACTCGAATGTTTGGACCACACTTGTATGAATTCCTTTTTATTATCAACCTAGGGGAGTAGGTAAGTGGGTAAATGACCGCTTTTGCCACTCTAAAGCGATTCGAGTATTTTTCATTGTGATCAGATTGCATGAAATTCCGAACAAAAGGCTCTCAGCAGCTTGTTCAGAACTGCATTCACTTAGGAAAATGGGTATTATTAGACTTAAACACTTAGACTTATTCGGAAAATACGGGAATAACGGACGTAAAAACTTGACGTACCTATAATTATATCATAAAGTATAAGTTTACCGGCCTTCCTCTCCTCAGTCCACAGTACCGATAAATTAACCAGGAACATTTTATCTTCCTTACTGGTTGATTTTGAGGTACCGTGTTTGACTGATGCGTCCTCCCAGAGACGGTGGGACGTGCCGCTCTGCAGTATTATACGGAATAACCTGGTAAACACGTCACCTAACACTGTTGAGCGTGCCCGTCTGCTGGCTGTGGGAGAATGGGAGTCGGGCTTGTGGCTTCAGGCGCTCCCGTCATCCACCATAGGCACTATGATGGATGACTCATCGTTTCGGCTCGCTACATGTCTCCGCTTAGGCGCACCTTGTCTTGCTCCGCATCGGTGTCACTGCGGCGAAGCTGTCGACAGCCTCGGGCACCATGGCCTGTCCTGCTGCAGGAGTGCAGGCCGCATAGCACGGCACGCCAGCATCAACGATATTATTCGTCGAGCCCTTGTCACCGCCGGCGTACCAGCGGTATTAGAACCAAACGGCTTGGTACGTGACGATGGGAAGAGACCAGATGGCATGACGTTGTTGCCTTGGAAGGTGGGTAGGCCTCTGGTGTGGGACGCAACCTGTGTCGACACTCTTGCACCATCCCATGTTCCTAGCACGGCGGGCTGTGCTGGCGCCGCTGCTGCGGCTACTGAGCAAGCGGCGCAAATACTGTAACCTTATAGGCAACTACAGTTTTGAGCCGTTTGGGGTCGAAACGCTCGGGTCATGGGGCCCGAGTGCGCGTCTCCTTTTTAAAAAAATCTCCCACCGAATGGTCGACACTTCACGTGACCAGAGGGCTGGCTTGTTCTTTGGCCAAAGAATTAGCATTGCCATTCAACGTGGCAATGCTGCCAGTCTTCTGGGCACGTTTCAGGATGACAGCGATGCGGACGAATACTTCGACGCCTAAAGGTCCCTTTGTTTTTATATTTATTTAGTTAGTCCCTTTAGTTTTAGTTTTTTATGTAAATAGTAAATATTGTGTATAAATAAAAATTATATCATTATAATTGATGTATACAAAATATTGTAAAACATGTGTCTTGCCCATTCTTCTCCAAACGAAAACTAGTTTTTGGTAGGGGCAACTAGAATCAGTTCTATTTCTTTATTTTTGACGTTCAAAAGTGCATCTTATGTGCCTAATTGAAATAAAATATTTAAGAAAGAAATAAAGAACGTTTATTTTTGGTAAACATGACGCAAAAAAAATAAGAAAAGGTTGGGGAAACATGCGATATTTGACTTTGACTTTGAGGAAGGTAAATTTGGCCGTGAATTTTACCGGAATCAACTCTTTACTCGAATTTTGGGAAAAGCTAATTTACCACTCTTTCGAAAAGTTACGTAACCTTAAAACGAATACTGAAGAGAAGAAGAAAAGAAAGTCCATGAATGTCATGCTAGCAAAGACTCAATCGTACGGAGGCATTCCACTCAGAGCACTGATTGAAATCAGTCCTCTGACAACAACGACCTCTGGTAACAAATCCAGACTCCAGGGAAAATGACAAATTATTAATGGAAAAACACAATAATCTTTTGGCCGATCTCTTACACCTGTCATAGTGGAAGATACCAAAGATTTTCACCAGCGTAAAATTAGACTATGAAGTTAAGGCTGTACCCAACCTCAGATTTTATCTCGCTCGCACCATCGCACTCGCGACCTGAGTGAGAGCGAGACGGTGTGGGCAGCTAGCGGCTCTCGAGCCTCGAAAAATTTAGGTTGTAATTGGTTTTTACGGTGAAAATAATGACAAAAAAAAAAAAATTAAAACTAGACCTGCTTTATTGATAGTTCAGTTATTATGCAAAGTTTCATGATCTAATTTGAAGTATTTTATGAATACCAGCGGTTTATAGTTCTGTTTAGAGGTAACTTTGGTTTTTTTTCTATCGAGAAAATTTTATTCTTAATCGTGTTTTCACCAATATAGGACCTAGCATCTAACCTCAACTTTAACATATATTTATTTCAAAATGAATGCTGCAGCATTTTCGGCATAACGGAGGATCATGCTAAGCAATTTGAGGTAAGGTGCGCCCTTAACCAATCAACATTGATGCACGTAAAAAAAAAACTTCTCAGAAGTCGGTTGATTTTTTTTTTTGTAAAAAGTTTTTATTTTTCGTTGTTGTACCTACCCCACACAAATCCGCCACTACCCACTACCTGTACCACTACCTGCTATGTAAATAACAGTGAAGGAGTCAAACAGGATATCGTCTAGATAAACTAAGTGGGAAAAATACTGAAGCTAACTCAAAAATTACGCAATCAAAGTTAATAAAATTGATATGGGACTACCTCGGAAGCATGATCTACCAAACAAAATAAAAACTTTTTACAAAAAAAAAACAACTGACTTCCAAAAAAAACACTAAAAAAGTGAAAAATAACTTTAATTTCGGAAGTCGGTGTCTTTGCTTTTCAATTTCCGTTTTTTGCCAACGACTTCCGAAATTAAAGTTATTTTTCACTTTTTTAGTGTTTTTTTTGGAAGTCGGTTGTTTTTTTATTTGTAAAAAGTTTTTATTTTTCACTTTTTAGTTGTGGTACCTACCCCACACAAATTCGAATACCACTACCTGCTATGTAAATAACAGTGAAGGAGTCAAACAGGATATCGTCTAGATAAACTAAGTGGGAAAAATACGTAATATTGAAGCTAACTCAAAAAGTACGCAAGCAAAGTTAATAAAATTTATATGGGACCACCTCGGAAGCATGACCTACCAAACAAAAAAAGAATCATCAAAATCGATTCATAATTGGCGGAGTAATCGCGTAACAAACATAAAAAAATAAAAAAATCCTTTGAAGAAGTCGGTTAAAAACAAACTGTTAAACCATAATTTTTATATTACAATTATAAAGAAACAAAAAAAAATAGTTAAGCACGAACATCTTACGACTTACATTCTCTAATCAACTGTTGGACGCCTCCGGCTACGCTATAATTAATTCAATATTCAATTCCAAGAAAATTGTGTCGCAAGCTACCGCCCCATTTTCTACATACAATTAATATAGGACAGTTCATTAACGACCTACTTCCTTGAAACAATTAAATGAAGGATATAGTAAGGTAGGGTAGAAAATTAAGGTAAAAGGATAGTCTGGCAACCCAATCTTCCATCGTTACCTTTAATATCGCGGGCGCGACAGGCAGCGGTACCTTTGTCGACAAAGGTACCGCTGCATGTCGCGCCCGCGATTTCGCGTCTGTTTGCACGAGCCTTTAGAGCTTTAAGAGTATCTCCTGAAATAAAGCCCCGGACAAGACCAGCTATTTAATTGCGTAACACATTTTTGTAAGCGATTAAGACTAATCTGTTTCATTTTGACAGTTCAACAACATTCAATGCGTTATTTACGATGTTGAGCAGATTTTTTTTCGAACTTATGAAGCAATGTATTTGCAATCTGTTTCAAAATGATTCAGATTGTGATTGATTGTGTATTACGGTGCTGTTTTAGTCTGAACTATACCCCATTTGAAATAAGATTAGACATTTAAATAAGCCTTTTTCAACAAACCTTTTTACAGTCCGTTCAACCGATTTTGACTTCTATTGCGTTGGTGGCACGACAAATGGCAGCTGCAGTAGACAGTTGGTATTGTGTTTTTTTTGCTTTTAATGCCATCGTTATGCACTACGGTATAGACGTCAAAATCGGTTGAATGGACTGTAAAAAGGTTTGTTTAAATTTAAATTTTCTAATCTAATTTCAAATGGAGTATAGATCGGGATAAATAAACTTCGAGCCTTTCGAGCACAAATCCAAAATCAATCAATCAATCAATATCTTTATTGTGAATCATAGGTAGGTACCTACATAATACGGGTCTAAAATAATAAAATTGTGATCAGCTATGTCCCGCCCTTAGGGCATACAATAGTTTCGTAGGCATTTTTTACATAATTGTTACAAAATTATTCATAAAAATGATTAAAAAAGATAAAAACAAAACGGATCGAATTTAGGTACACATCAGTGGGACACCGAACGCATCATGACTGAGGGAGACTGTATTGGAGAAGTGATTTGTCTAATAGGAAGTCTTTTATAAAGTAGTAGCACATGTTTACTAACAGATCAAAAAGAATCTCCATTCTTTTTAAACTTTTCCATTTCCGTAATTATTCTAATAGGGTCCGGAATTTTATTAAAGATGCCTGAAGGTGTGCAAAAGATACTTTCATGCATTAGACGAGTCTTGCTAGCTACTGTGCGCAATTAGTTAAAAAAAATGCCCAAACATTTTGTGTCATTATAAACTCAAACTCTTGAATTGTCAAGGGGTCGGTCAGTCAAAAAAAAATATATATGTGAAGCTAGTTGCCCATTCCAAAGCGTAGTAGGTTCCTATGGAGAAGAACGGGCAAGAAACTCCACGGACACTCTTTTAAATCAAAATATTGTTACAATATATTGGTTACATCATTTATTTTGAAATTAAACATGTGAGAACAATGTATAATAATCAGCTTAACAATATTCTACCAAATGAAACGTTGTCATACAAAAATTTGCTAATCGTTAGTTGTCAAAGTGAAACATCGGCGAAACGTTGGTTGGCAAGTGATAATTTGCCAAACAATTTTCGGCGAAAAGGCAGGATACCAAAAAAAATACAGTGCTATTTTATCTTTGTTCATCTAATCAAGAAATTCCTAAACGAAAAGGTCAAAAAGCGAAAGTAACATGTAAGCCGGTTCTTTAACTAAATACTTGAAAAGTGTAAGTTGTCCCAAGAGTCCCAATTAAGGTAAATAAAACCGGCCCAGCATGTCGTACCATATACAATGGAGGGTTCCGTAGTTGGGATGAATTTATAAAACAAACTTAACATTGTAGTGTTTTTCAACTACAATGTTAAGTTGTTAAGTTGTTCTCCGATACATAATGTATGGGAGAACATGTTTTTACAACTGCAAATTTAGCGGTGATAGTTTTCCTTTTAATTTAGTTATATATACTACTGCCGTGAATTTTTTCACATATCCAAACCCAACCATTTAGCTGGCAGGGGGGGGGGACACTTGGCTCTAACAAAAATTTGCACTTTAAAGCTTAATATTTCGCAAACTGATCCCTGCATCCAAAAATGGCTGTAACAAACTCACATTATTTTTAAACAACCTTTCTAACGACACCCCAAAATATGGGATCGACGAGAAAAAAACGTGTCAGGGCATAAATCAAACAGATTACGTGTGACTCCGGATTTTTAATTTGTCTGTCTGTGGTCTCTTGTTTTACCTTTTTAGTCGTAGTTGGGTCTTTTAGTTTTTATTAATAATTTTTTTTTTTAATTCTTTTTGTGTATATATATTTTTCTAATGTGCTCATTAAGCCCTTTCATTTGATACCCAACATGGTACTATTAAATAATTTTTTTTTTTTTAGTTCCTCTCTTTATGTCCTCTAGAGGGCGTCACATAATGTCACATAGCCTTTAACCAGCGGACGATCAAGACGCTTCCAACGATACCTCATTTTTCAAATTGTGACGAGTCGTTTACAAGATATGAGGGAACAGATGAACATACATACATACATACATACCGGTCAAAATCATAACCCTCCTTTTTTCTTCGCCATAGTCGGGTAAAAAGTAGGTATTATCAAGGTTAGTTAGTATCTTTGCTAAGTTGTTCAAACTCCCTACATGAAAAAGATAACTACTATAGGTATCATTGTAGCCCAAGGATGCCCGAAACTGGATAAGCTTTTCTGGAATATATATCTTCTCGTAATATTATAATCCTAACTTATATATCCATACTAATCCATCCATACTATCCTTACTAATATTATAAATAAGAAAAGTAACTCTTCTGTATGTTACCTTTTCACGCCTAAACCACTGAACGGATTTAAACAAAATTTGGCAAGGAAATAGATGGCATCTTGGGGAAGGACATTGGGTACTTTTTATCGACATACCACGCAGGCGAAGCCGCGGGCGGAAGCTAGTAATATTATAAATTCAAAAGTGAGTTTGTTTCGCTTTCACGCTAAAACGGCTGAACGGATTTGGGTGAAATTTGGCACTTGGGTAGACCTTGTCCTGGAGAAAGACATCGGCTACTTTTTAACCTGGATCGTAGACGTGATAGCCTAGTGGTATGTGCGTCGGACTACCAAGTCATAGGTCTCGAGTTCGAACCCAAGCCACGCACCTCTGACTTTTCGGATTCATGTGCGTATTGTATAATTAATACTTTTTTCAAAAACGGTGAAAAATAATATAGAGAGGAAACCATGCCTGGGAGATATTTCTAGACGGCATGTGAGTCAAGTCAAAGGCCCATGGGCGGCTTTAAAACTCTGGCACCAAGTTAGTGACTAACCACAAGAAAAGAATGTCTGTGTATTATGGGTTACTAGCTTATGCCCGCGGCTTCGCCCGCTTGACAAATAATATACTAAAACCTTCCTCAAGAACCACTCTATCCATTGGTGAAAACAGCAAGAAAATCGGTGCAGTAGTTTTTACCCGACTACGGCGAAGAAAAAAGGAGGGTTATGATTTTGACCGGTATGTATGTATGTGTGTATGTATGTGTGTATGTATGTATGTATGTATGTTCATCTGTTCCCTCTTATCTTCTAAACCACTCATCACAATTTGACAAATGACGTATCGTTGGAAGCGTTTTTATCGTCCGCTAGTTATAGGCTATGTGACGTCACATTCAATTAATTAAATTTAAAATTTAAAAAACCCCCGACAAAAACAAAGCATTTAAAAAGTAAAAAAATAATATGTATTGGCCCTTTAAGTTTAATATAAAAGTTGTAGGTAATATTTTGATCCAAGCGTCGTCGCGTCGGAGGACGGCTCATGAAAATAGGACATTAACAGCAGCTATCCTTTCTACAATAGCATATATTCATTATTCCTAGTGTATGTTGGCGTTTACATTAGCCTATACTATACTATATTCTTCTAATATCATTGAAGTAACAGAATTCTAAATTTCCAATCGATTAGCCCTGTGAAAGATGCTCACATCCATTCATCAACTAGAAAAGAGCTGATAATTTTCAAACGGCTGAACCGATTTTCTTGAATAATAGCTAAGAACACTCTCGATCAAGTCACCTTTCAAACAAAACAAAAAAAAACAAAATCGGTTCAGCGGTTTGGTAGGTACGATGGAACAGACAGACACACAGATACACAGATACACACGTTAAACTTATAACACCCCTATTTTTTAGTCGGGGGTTAAAAATGGCGTCCTCTAAAGGACACAAAGAAGGAACTAAAAAAAAAAATGTTTAATCGTACCATGTTGGATATCAAATGAAATGGCTTAATGAGCACATTTCAGAAAAATATATTTAACCCAAAAGAATTAAAAAAAAAAAAAAGTAATACAAACTAAAACCCAATCACGACTAAAAAGGTATAAACAAGACACCACAGACAGACAAATTAAAAATCCGGAGTCACACGTGTTAGGGCATAAATCGAACGGATTACGTGTGACTCCGGATTTGTAATTTGTCTGTCTGCGGTGTCTTGTTTATACCTTTTTAGTCGTGATTATTTATGTAGTAATTATATAATATGGAGTGATTATTTTCAGTGGGTAGGTACTTTGTGTTTCGCTTTCATACGGGTTTCTTATTCTGTATATCCGATCGATCCTTACACAGAAAAGATTTAACAAACTATTATCTAAGACAGAACAAAACAATAATGGATATAGGTATTAGGTACGTCTATTTACTTCTTAAGTGTTTTTTGTCTCGTGTAATCTATAAAGTATATATTAAACTCAATAAAAGAAGATGCTACCATCGCGGACACTGGCGGTGAAACACTTTTCAACCTTATTACTAAGGGCATAAGGGTGAAAAGTGATCGACCGCCATTGTCCGCGATTGTACTCCACTTACGATTGAATGGGGTATAAAATAACAAAGGTAAAATGATATCGAAAGATAATAAAAGAGTTAGAGCCACAATATCAAATTATTTATTTGTGTTTTATTTCGTTTGTAAGATATAAAATGATGTGGCGGTCGGCAATTTCAGACATTAACTACTAGGCTGCACCCCGCGGTTTCACCCGCATAAGTATCGATCCCGTGGGAATATCGGATAAAAAGTATCCTATGTCCTAACTCTAGTCATGGTCTCCCCATGCTAAATTTCATTCAAATCTATTTAGCCGTTTTGCGAGAAAGCGAAATAAAACAAACTCACTTTCGCATTTCTAATATAAATAAATAACCCTTCCTTGGCTGTCGGGTAAAAACGATTTGTTTCGGGTTTTCCTGACTTGTTCCGATTTTGAGTGGAGCTCTAGTTGAAGGACCTCGAGTTTAGGTACTAGCTGCTTGAGAGAACTATAAACCTTATTTTATTATACTTCTCTATATTCCACCGTCACATGGACATGCCAATCGTATTTAATAAACACATTATAATTATAATTATATATTATAATAATAAAAATTATGAAAATGTAATAATAAGTAATTCTCAAAAAAAAAATTGACGTCGTCAGCGAAGGCTGAGCGATAGTGCCGTCACTATCTCGATTCGGTGGTACGGACTCCATAGTCCAGGTTTACATTAAAACACGATGATGAGATACTAATCAGTTAGTACTTCACTTTCAGAATAATCATCGCATTAGGTACAATACTAATAATGTTCACGCACTACTTTCTACGTTCGGGCAAACCGATAGTTTCGCATAGAAGAAGTGGACGTCTACATCCGTTCGTTGCCCTCACAACACTGACTCGTCGCTCCTGTCCAGGTGCCTCCCCACACTAGTGACCGCGTCACGGCGTTTACCCTCGCCTTAGTACTACAATAATCAATTGAGAGACTATTACCTATCGCTCAACTTTTATAATCTACGACATATCTATACATAATAATACGTCGCGTCGACTTGAGAACCTCCTCCTTTTTTTTTCGTCGGTTAAAAATACAAATTAATGTCAAATCGTTTCAATGACAGTAAAAACGTCAAATCGTTTGAATGACTGTAAAAATGTCTTATTAGGTAATATTAGTGGATCTTCACAAAGCGTCGGAAATTGTCGAGATAGCGTCACCGAGTTCATAATTTAAGATAAGGCCACACTACGAGCGAAATCCAGCGTTAAGTTGCTGAAATTAGGACAGTTTCATACATTTGCGGTTTGCACCAACTCTAGTCGGTAAATAAGTCCTCGTATAATGAAAAAACTTGTGTGCAACATGAAATCCTGACTCATTTTGAACGACGCTAGTTAATTTAATCTGGCTTACGCGGAATTACATGTGGAACTGTGCGACAGACACTGCGTCTCATAAACACAGAGATTCTACATGTCGTACGACTTTGAGATACGGTATTTACTGATTGACTCCTACCACCAGCGTTCTTGCTCTCACAGTATACTTACCAAAGATGAGCTCGAAAATTATAACACAAAATCTTATTCTCTCTCCTCTAACTTATATCTACTCCATTTGAAATAAGATTAGACATTTAAATAAACCATTTTTACAGTCCGTTTAACCGATTTATTAAAAGCAAAAAAGTGGTTACAATACCGTTTCCTGCAGCTGCCATTTTTCATCACCAACGCAATAGAAGTCAAAATCGTTTGAACGGACTGTAAAAATGGTTTATTCAAATGTCTAATTTTATTTCAAATGGAGTATGTTATCTACCGATATAAGATCTTAAACTTGATCCTGCGGTCACATTCAGTTTCAGCAAGTTGAGTGACAGGATACGAGCGACAGAGATGTCAGCACAATTGGCGGGGTCCGTTAGGACCGATGCCTGCCAGGGTTGCGGGCAAGTCCGAAAGGGATACCGGGACCCTTGGCAACTAAAGGAACACGGGTGGGTTTTAGTCAGTAAAAGTCTGACACGCCATGCCGCTCCGCTCAGAGAGGGAGAAGTCATTTGATTGATGATTTAATCCACGAAAAAATAAATTAAAAAAATGGTTATGCGAGCGACGCCGACGGTCACTTGTAGAAACTCAACTTGTAGTTATTTTTGCGACAATACTTTGCAAGGTTTGGTCGGTTCGGGAAATAAAAAAGTCGTATTCCGACGATTTTAGAAACGACGACGTTTAGAGAAAGATTCACTGATTAATACAAGAGCGTGACACTGCCCTAAAATGGCAATTTAACTTGATATGTGTTAGTTTTATACAATGTAATTAGGAATAACAGCGAGATCTAAACTGTAGACTACTACAACTTGAGATTTTAATTAACCCATTTAAATACCAAATGAAGTAATCTCTTCAACTGCTTTATCTTCACTATACGACTTTCTTAGCATTATATATTCGCTTAATTAACACGCTTATGAATAGGCGAAATGTACCTATGAATAGGCATGGATTTTGTTAAATTTTGTTGGTCATCATCTGCCTAGCCTTTTCCCAACTATGTTGGGGTCGGGAGCGACTGCCTATCTGACCTCCACAACCCAGTAACTGGGTAATACGATTCCCCTTGGTAAGACTGGTTGTCAGACTTTCGGGCTTCTGACGATTCGTAACGACTGTTAAAGATCCACAAATGACAGCCGGGACCAACGGCTTAACGTGCTTTCCGATGCACGGAGGAGTCTCGGTATGTAAATATGGTCACCCATCCACGGACCAACCCCGGCAAGCGTAGGTTAACCTGATGTATCGACCCGTGCGGCTGTTATTACTTAGCCACGAGCTCCTCCTGTGTTGGTAATTAACTAAATAGAATACCAGTATTAGGTAAGACTCTGCTCAACAATATTAGGCATACCTTAATTAAAAACCACGCCGAATAATGAAGCCTCGTATCCACTAGGCAACAATTGACGCGCAACATGTTGCCCAACATGTTGAAAGTCAGCGCGGAACTTTTGTTGAACAACGTTGTCCGTCTACGCTTCTAACAAACAACAAGCCGCGTGTCATGTTGCGCGCCAGCTGGCAACGTCGCGCGCTGTTGTGCAGCGTTGCCGTACATGTTGAGCGTCACGTGTCGCGCGCCAAATGTTGCCTAGTGGAAACGCGGCTTTAATAGTCCTACACAGGAATTTTTCTAATAACGTGGGTGCTTTGACAAACACGAAACAGCCAGACCTAGAACTACGTTCTGTAAATTGCGTTCCGGGAGCAGAACCCACGACACGTAGCACAGTGGACCATTCCTCAGTCACTAGTTATGCCAAAAATGCCGACAAACGCTGCCGTTTTTGGTAACACATACCGGTAGAATAGAATACAATCTTGTTTATAAAACATACATACATCACATGACGCCCATATACCCCAAAGGGTTAGGTAGGGTTAATGAATAAAGTTGGTAAAAACAAAAAAAAATGCAACAACACAAACAACATGTTAGGTACATACCTAGGTACCTTAAGGTTGTAAAATATTGAGAAAATAAATAAAACGAAAATCCTAATATAGATAGGATAATCAGAAAACTAATCTGTGTACTTACAAGAACAATTCTAAGTACCTAATACAGGGAATTATATAAGATAATAATATAACACATAGTGTTCACATGCGTGTTCTTGAATGGAGACCGCGAATCGGCAAACGTAAGGTAGGACGGCCAGGCTAGGTGGAGCGACGATCTTCGCAGGGTGGCAGGTAGCAACTGGATGAGAGAGAGTTGCCGAGAATCGAGTTGAATAGCGTGCAATTGGAGAGATGCAGTAAAACGAAAGTAGATAAAAGTCTAGTCTTCAAAATATAAACCAATATTGAATTACGTATAAAATTTCTGTAATAGTAAAAATCACAGTTGTTTTCTATACATATTATTATAATAAAATACCATAGTAACGAACATTTTTTGGCCGTTTGTCTGTTTAGTACCTATGGACCTATGTTCCAGATTGGCTCAAAAACGACTGAACGGATTCGGATAAAATTCGGCATACCGATAGATAGACCCATAATTGAAATGATCTGTTTTTTTTTGTATTAAAACTTATAAAAACACAGTATTTTAATGCCTGTAATAAGTACACGCCTGTAAAATCACGTAAATTTGCAAAATCGCCGCTGAAACAGCTTGTTGCAAAACATTTTCTGTTCCAGTTTAAGCAAAACAAAGGACTACCTAAGCTTCGCCACATAAGTACTTATGTACATTTATTTCCTAGCAGGTGGTGATAATGTCTTCTCTCAGAGAACGGTGCGGAACACTCGTGACTGTTTATTGTGATCGTATCGTGTGCCTAATGCTGGGGCCACACCAACGGGAAACGCCGTTGATTATCGCGATAGTGTACATTAACCACAGGTGTGGCCACAACTAATTGCTATTGCTAAAATTTGACAATGGCATTCGCATTGGAGTTTGACGTTAGGCGATAACTCGGGTGGCGGCAAATGAGCATTGACGTTGGCCGTTCAAGTGTGGCCACTCAATTTATCGCTAATAATTAACGGAATAATTACCACGTTGTTTATGGCGATGTTTTGGACATTGACGGTGACCGTTAGTGTAAGCCCCAGCAATACGATTTTCCCACGGTTTTACTGTACTAACGATATTTAACACTATAAAGTTGGGATCACACGGCTACCTACATCTCACTCATGCTGGAGCTACATTGTCGCGTTATCGCGAACTATACTTAGCGCGCTCTCTGTTTCTCAGCGAGATGTCGAGCGGTGTGTGAGAGAGAATGCGCGAAGTTTAGTTCGCGATAACGCGACCATGTAGCCTCAGCGTCACACTCACTGTTTGTACGGTTACATAAAATACTGTAGGTATTACAAGCACATGACCAAAATTATTGGAGCCTTTTTTATTTTCTGTGGCCATTAACAAAACTTTAATTTAGTAAAAAATAACATAGGTAACAAACAAACATTTCATATGATGGTATAGCTCAAATATCATCAGTCTGAGCTGAGTTAAATCAGTCTATAAAGGTTGATTTTTGACATCAGGGTGAAATCCGAAACTATGTTGTTGTGTACTAGTTCCACAAAGTGTTTAAGGAACCATACCTCTATTTTGGAGAAAAATAAAACTGTAACTTTTTTTTTTTGCACTTCTGGCTGAACCATGGAGTCGAACCCGATTTTTTTACAAGAACAGCACCAGCACTGTAAAATATCATCAAAGCGGTTTGTGAGCGTGCTTGCTACATTGTTCTCACATGTATAATTTCAACATGAATGATGTAACCATTATATTGTAACAATATTTTGATTTAAAAGAGTGTCCATGGAGTTTCTTGCCCGTTCTTCTCCATAGGTACCTACTACGCTTTGGAGTGGGCAACTAGCTTCATATTTCTGACTGACTGACTCCTTGACAATTCAAAAGTGCCTGTAAATGGTTTAATTGAAATAAATGCTTTGAGTTTGAGTTTGAGCGTGAAAGATTGTCTCCCCGTCTGTGATACAACTGTGTAATTCCGGTTCAGGTAATGGTTGGACACCAAAGTAAAGAACGTTTTAAGGATTTCAATAATGGACACCAAAGTAAAGACTTTTCTTTATAGATTGGAAGGTGTGTTTTACTAGTATTATGAGAGACGTGTGATGTGATCCCACACAAGGCTCCACATATAGTAAATCACATCTTCCAATATACAAGGTGGAGACGACAATACGACAATAAATAAAACTCCGTATATCTAATGACGTTCTTGGTCTACATTCAAAAAATTAATCAATTATATGCAATAGTTTAGTTACGATAGCTAGTCAAAGATCGGCAAACCCCATAGTCGGCCCATCACTACTATTTAGTTTGTTTGAAAAAATGACTTTTTTTATTTCCATGTTAGGATTTATTTGATAGTTCCATAATACTCTTATGCATTAGTATTGCCAGTGTTTTCATTTATTGTTGTATTGTCGTCTCCACATTTCATAAATAAAATATTGAAATCCTTAAAACGGTCTTTACTTACGTGTCCAACCATTAACCCATAATCACCGTCGAAAATAAAAGACTAGGTAATCGATATTGAAGTTTAGCTTACAAATCCAGTAGGATTAAAGCGGACACGAGGGATCTACACGATTACATAATACCTATACGAAATTGGTAAGATTCTTTGATAAGGAGAGTTTCCGGGAGTTTTGGCACCGCACCTATGGCTTGGTATCGCATAATCGGATTCAAAACACATTCAAACTCACTACACTTCGTGTCTGGACCACTTCCGTAATCAGGGGGTCTCTGTTAATGTCATTTAACGTCTATGTGACCCTTTTACGATAATATCGTAAGTGTAGTCACTGTGTAGGGTAGGGAAGTCGGAAGGAATGTCTGTCCTAAATACGTAAGGATAAGTGAATTTGTCTATGTAAAAATACAGGGTGTAAGGGACAGACCTCCGCAGACTGATGGGATGAATTCAGCTTAATATACTAAAGACGATCGGTTATAAGTATACCTACATGTAGGTATTTTCAGGGTGATTTTTTGCTACCTAAAGTTCTGAATTCTTCTCTGAGGGTGTCTCCGTTGGATAATTTAGATTTATTTACAAGAGAACGTGGAAAAAGTTTCAAGTTAGTTTGGGGGTCAACATTCAAGTTAGTTTGGGGGTCAACATCCAATCAGTTCTTGTACCTACAACATGAATATGAATAAATAAATAAAAAATAAAATAAATTTCTTTTATACCATTCCCCCTATAAAAAGCTTATTTTATTCACTGAAAACAGTGAATAAAAAGCACTTTTAGTCACTGTTTTGGTGTTTGAATTTAGAACACCAATATATTCGAACTCCATTTCAAAGCTATACAAACTACGATTTGATTGGTCGACATATTCGTCAAGGAGTTTAGCATAAAAACTGTTTTGTGTTCTTTGCTGTCATTAGGTAAATTGGCGCTATTTTAAATATTGTAAGTTGTACGAACAAACATTTTAGTGTTACTTAATGATAAATCGATTGAAAATGCATTCAAGTGATGAAGAAGATGTGTTAACACCTGAGTTTATGAAAGAAAGGGCGGCCGATATAGTAGAAAACTTGCTACCCAACAAATCACGGATGGTTTGCATCCAAAATCAAGCTTCTGGCAAATTTTCAGAGTCTATTTTACTAACTTATTTTAATCAGTTGTCGAAGAAAAAGAACATTGACATTATGGAGTATGTATTCTATGCTACGGTGTAGGTACTATAAAACCAAGGCATAACTCGCGTCGCTCAGGATTTTGGTCGTGATTCAGTCGTTAGAATCCTTCACTTTTTCGTGATTCACCTAGGCCCTCGCCTTAAATCCGTCCTTTATTCACTAATTGCATAATATACTATTGTAGCACACCATCTGAATTGTCCAGTAAGTACAGTGTCAATGAACTTCTCCCTCGAAAAGTGCCAAGATTTTACGAAATTAATCAACTATTTTGATAAATGACGACAGTATAATAGAAAAAGTTTCACGGACTGAACAGAATGGAAACAAATGTCCGATTTGGAGAATTTCTGTTAAACTTACCTACATAGGTGGGTGGTGTTGCTAATTGCGATAAATTATGTAACTTTATTTGGTACTCTCTGTAGCAATTTATTATGTCGACACAATATGAAAACAATTTGGTAGGTACCTACATTTTATAATTTAAGGTATAAACTTTTGGCACCTTGACATTTATACTCCTTAAGTAGGTTTTATTTTAGAATACCTAATTAATAAGTCCCTAAAAAAGATTCATTATGGAATAAATTATTTATTCTAAAATAGAAATTAATTATTCTGAAGAAGCTTAATTAGTAATAATGTTTTCTGGAAACTTGCCAGTTGTTTTTTCTTAACGTTGGAAATGAAAAAGTATAACTATGTATCGCGTTAGTACCTAATTACCTAGGTAATTAAAGAGTTTGACTGTACCTATACGGTTAGCATTCGAATATCTTTCTTTAGTAAATGCGACCACATACGTTAGGTATTAAGTTTATTTCTTTTCTCTTTCAAGTCGACTAACTACATTAAATAGTTTCATAAGCGTACCTACCGTACTTATATAATAAATCATCGAATTGTTTCAGCTGGTGATCATAGCCTAGGGAGCGATTTTCCAATATTCGTGGTTTCTGTTCGACTTTGCTAAAGCAAGGGTTCCCTAAGACTGCGGTGACCGCCACATAGCGTCCGTAATTTACCGGCGAATGACGTCACTAAACGTTATTAATGAGAGTAAGATTTATTTATTTAAAACACATACAACAAATACAGGTGTTTCCTAGAGGGCGTTTTTTGACACCGTAAAGTAAATGTTTTGCCACCGTAAAGTAGTGCCATGGTTTTCACGACAGGCCGTCACTGCGGCCGATTGCGGCCGTTATGTGGCGGCTATCGCTCTTCTAGAAAACCTAAGCTTAGGGCGTGATCATACTGACAATTTGCCAGCGTGTTACCAGCGTAACGATTTGTGAACGTGTTCTCTGCGGGTGCGAAGCGACCACGCGACGTGTTTGCCGCGTTTTCACAATTTTTTCCACTCGCTTGTCTCGCTCTCTCTTGTGCACTCAGGTCAACCTCTCTCCTTCCGCAACGTTGCATGCTCGCTACGCATACTCAGGGAGCTTGTTAAACAATCGCCTCCCTGGAAACACGCTTGCAAATCGCCAGTTTGACATGGCCCTTAACGATTTCGTAAGTGGGTGCCTACGTTTTAATAGGTAAGTAATACAGGATGGTGGCGCAACTCCACGTCAATACGCTTATTTTGCGTACGGAATGTTTTATAATAAAACAAACTCAATAATTTATCACAAATCAATTGTTATATTTGAATTACATCTGTCAACAGTCAATATTATATTATGTGCTTTACAATTATACATTAGACGTCCACATACATACATGAATGGATCGTAACTGTAACATTTATTATAGTCACTTTATTATTTTGATATCGTTTTTCTTAACTAGGTGGAGCCACTTGTGTCGGATCGAGACGGTTGTTAATAATAAATATCCGATTTTATCATTATTCAAATCGTGAAAATTACTCAAATATCCTCAAGTTTTATGGGCAACGCAGAAGATACCTAGTATCTTCAAATCCATGTTTCTAATTGATGTTATTTCCACTTAAATGAATATAAACTGTGTGTACAGATACAAATTAATTTGTTTTCAGAAAGACTAGAACTATTGATAAATTCATAAAGCAGTTTGAAGTTTTAGCACATACAGCGCAAACTGAATGTTATGTGTAGGAATTAAAGTTGTTTTTCCAAAAAACATTTTTGTTTACATTTTTGGAAACTAGATTACGAACGTAGTATACACATTTTATGCGGCATGCGCATAAAATCTGTATACTATCTACGGCACTTTGCAAGCTATTTGAACAGACTAATTAAATGTTAATTTCAATTGGTACCTACTTATACCTCGTTCAGTAAAATAGGTTCGCATAAGGAGTAACCCATGAGTGCAGGCATATTAATGTATTACTTGTGCGTCTTTTGAGCTACTTTACTTCATTCTATGATGTCTATTTCTCGGAAGAAATTGCGACACGAATTAGTCGTCAGTCGCCTGGCGTTTCGCCACTTTTCATTGCCTCGATCCGACAAAATGTGCCATATTTCCTAAGATCTCGTAAAACCTTTCACTTTATCGCCAATCACCTATATTTTGATATTTTAGATCACAGGAAAAGATTCACGTTCTATACAAATAGATATTAATACCTATGTATTCCTTTAACACTGCTATAGATATCGCCATCCACTAAGACGCGCCCCAGTCTTCTTCCTAAATTCCATAATTGTAAGCATGGGGTGCGCAAGAGTGGGGCGCGTCTTCGTGGATGGCACTATCTATAATGATAACTTGATAGGCGTACGCGCATCTAGATTACGTAATACGACTTAACATGACTAGAACAATAATATTTTTAATTAAAATAGTGTTTACATTTCATTAAGCTACGATATATTTTTTTATTTTACTAAGTAGCTAGCAAGTAATATGGATTTACAGAATTATAAACATTCGAATCAGAAATACAACTCCTTATAATAATCCCCAAATGAAATTAGGGAGTTCTATTGCTGATTCTAATGTTTATAATTCCGTAAATCGATATTTTTTTACAATCGCGAATCATATTTTAATCAACATTCAACCTGATACTGACCTGCAAATTGCAAAAAACGTAAAAAAAAATGAATTTCGCGGTCTACCCTGAAGCTTTCTGATTGATGACATATTCTCGTTCCCCTACTTTTTGTGGCAATTATGTGATGTTTTGTCTAATCTAAATAAATATAATGTTATACAGTAAAGGAATGAATTATTAATTAAACTTCACAATTCAATCAATTTTAATATTTTTTTACTAATTAGGCGTTAAAGTTAAATTGTATTATTAATAATGTTGATAATTTAATTCATTATTATTCGAGAGTAGCTGCCGCAAACAATTTAGATCAGCAATGGTCCCTTAAAATAACCGACTAGATTTATTTATTTTTTATTATAATAATTTACTTATAGCCGGTACCGCTCCGTAATTCTCTCTTCAATACCATTTTATTTTTAAGATTTTTTCCTGTATTATTTATCGCAAATGTTATTATAATGGTGGGTACCTACACATTATGTGTAACTTAACATGAAATTAATGTAATACCTATTATTTTACAACGATGAAACGCACATGCCGTCAAAATATTTATGCAATTTAACATGAATTGTAACACAACAACCACAGTACGTTCATTATAGCTTGACCTGTGACGCGATTGGTAGCACTGAATTTGACAGTCTTACTTTCAATACCAATAGAGCTCAAAATGGCGTTGGATAGAACAGTACTAATCTAATCACATGACTGCAAAATTCAGTGCCGCCAATCGCGTCACGGGTCAAGTTTTAATGAACGCACAATTTCATGTTAGGGTCAGTTTAGACCGCGACGTGAAGCGACGCGACGCTGCGTGCTCTTTTTAGCAAATATAGAACTTATTTTCCTCACGAAAAGGTATAATTTCAGTGCAAGGGTGAACGCATGTCGAAGTACACTGAGATGCGCGGAGCTGCGCAGCGCGTTTATAGTAAATAAATTCGATATTGTATCGGATATTAAAAAAGTGTGCGTCGCGTCGCATCTCGGTGTGTGCTGACCCTTACGTTAAAAAAACAAGTGAATGCGTAGATACCTAAAGTTTCTAAACTTGCGGTTAAGGTACGGTGAAGTAAGTACTTACATAGATCGGAGAAATATCGGCATTATAATTATCATTACGAATACTCTATCATAAATGTATTTATTATTATTACATTTTATTATGTACTTATCTAAACATTGAGATGTTATGATATTAAGCGGATTTCTTTTGGAAAAACTACAATAAATTCAAAAAAATATTGTAACATTCTAAAGGATTTTACTAAGATATTTAAAAAAATATAGGTAGGTATATTACTTCTTGATTCTACTTTTGGATATTTGGCATGTATGTATTGTAAAGATTGATAAAAGTAACTTATTTTTGAGAAAGTTATGTACTTACAGTATTTTGTTGGAATGTGTGAGATAATAATATAAAAATAATTATTAAATATTAAATAATAAAATCACTTCCTTATCTGAGGTATTAGACAGCTTTTACCTTATAACCTAATTAAAATAAAGCTAATTCATATTAAAAATAAACGCAACCTTTACTAGTTCAACTGTATAGTTTGCAAACTGCATTCAGCACTCTGATTGGTTGTCTGTCACTAAGTCGAGAGCCAAAGATAATGCTTAGAAGAACAACTAACATAGACGGAGTCATTAAAGAAATGGTCCGTTTTCTGGAACGAAAATATACAGGGTTACAGGGAAAGTCGTACTGAATATTAAAGGATGTTATTATTCAGGTAATTTCTGATGAATTTGATTCTGAAATAAAATGTCGGAAACTTAACCGTTATGGAGATATAAAATTTTAAAGATTATTTTTTTCAATTCTTTATTTTTTGGCTTTTAGTCGTTTTCTTTGGGATTTGAGCTCCTAGAGTCAGTTTTTTGATGAATCTGGTTAGAAGACATGCCCATTAATAAAAATGATCAACAGAAACTGAACCTACTACTAACAGCTTAAAAAACTGCTCGAAAACGGTTAGAATTAATTAATTTTCTAATAAAGTGTTCTTAACTTTGATGGGCTTTTAAAAAAACAATTGTATAGAACTTATTCTGCAAATAATCGTCTCTTTAGCTATTCAAAAAGGTATAACACTTGCTATTAAATAGGCAAAACATTGCCTAAATAACAGTTAAGGTAGCAGAGGGTACATTTTTAGTTTGAGGTAAAAAGTAGTATGTTCAGTTTCTGTTGATAATTTTTATTAATGGACATGTCTTGTAACTAGATACATAAAAAAAACCGACTCTAGGAGCTCAAATCCCAAAGAAAACGACTTAAAGCCCAAAAATAAAGGATTTAAAAAAATAATCTTTAAAATTAATATCTCCATAGGGGTTAAGTTTCGGACATTTTACTTCAGAATCAAATTCATCAGAAATGACCTGAAAGCATTCTTTAATATTAAGTACGACTTTCCCTGTAACCCTGTATATTTGTATATTTACGTTCCAGAAACCGGTTGTTTGTCTCTGTAATATACAGTATACACATCTCTTTCTTCTTTACCTAATCTCCCATGAGTTAGAAAGGGTACCCAACAGTGTTCCTCCTGTTGCTTTTCTCAGACGGTCTCTGTTAGTTAGTCTGAGAAAGAAAGTTTAATGCTTTTCACAGTATGCAGCTTTTGTGCAATTTATTCATAAAATAACTATATTTAACTACTTAAATAATTTTATTGCCCATTTCGGCTTTCAATATCATTCGTGCTAAAATAAGTCTTAAACATCAAACTTCTAGCTAAGATTCTTAAAGAGATCTTTGAAAATATCTTTGGTTTTAAGTACTTGTCAATTATTATTTGGTTTAAATTTAAAATGAGATTCTAATTTTTTTTTTTTAAAATGGTCTTGGACTTTGCCAAAAAAGAGGCCAAGATAAAAAATAAATTAATAATTCTATGACTATGACAGACTAATAAGAAAAGTAAGGACTACAGTCCGGCAGTTGAAAGAATGCCTTCCTGACACATGTCACTTTGACAATTTTTAGTTGTAATAAGGATCAAAATCAATAAACACATATTCGTTAGTATGAAACTAAAAGGTGACAAGAACGCATTCTTTCGACGGCCGGATTGTAGTTCTCTTTTTTGTGAAAGTCGAATATATACAATATTATAGTGGTTACATGAAGAAAATACGAACATTCGAAATTTAAATGCTTCTAAGCTACAGTAGTACACAAATGATATGGCTAACCGATGTACCTGCGCAGAAGATGAATTTTCAAAGCGCGGGAAATGCTATTGACCAATCGGCACGCTCCACGCACCGCGCGTCTTTTTCCTGTACCGCTATTGGTCGGCAGCTGCCGCCATGTTAGCGCGCGCCGCGTGGCATGTTAGTCAGCCGCCATACTTGCGAGTGACTTGCGACTGAGACGGAATTAACAGCTGCAGTGTATTATGAACCTTATAGCAGTGATCTAAGGTTGATTGTAAGTTTTAAGCATTCTTTCCTTAATCTTCGGGGCCATAATTTATTTACTGTGCGAACGAAGATTCACGACGCGCCTTATCAGTTGAGTACCACTGTACATAGGTGTATTTTGTAAAACCACACAGCATGGCCTCTCTTTCTTATTAGTGTTTACTAAATAGCGTTATCTCACTTTGTAATTTAGGTATCTGTGAGTGTCATTGCAAAATAAAAGACCTAAACCTAATAAAATGAAGGAATGACTTTATCTTAAAACTAAAATCAAGAAAAATCATCCAATACTTTGCAGAGAATGTTTGAACTGTAACAACTTGCTGAGATTCGTGAAGACTAGGTCCTGAGGGTTGGATATGATGAAATATACCAGTCCTAGTATTGAGAGGACGGCCCGCCATATTGAGAAGTGCGTCCAAGTGTGGTAGAATGTTGGTATTGTCGGCTGGAAAATAAAATAAACATAATCAAATGAATGCTATAAGTACCTACCTAGTAAGTGGGAAAACATCCTGTTTTTTAAATTTCTCAAAAATTACAGCTAGGGAAATTTTTAGTTTTCGCAAGAAGAAAATTGGTTGTAACTTCGAAAATCTATATCACACTCACCGCGATACTCTTCTTGATAGATATTATTATTTCAGTTACATTTGGGTAAGATTATGAACATTCTACAGAGACAAACTGAATTACTCTAGAATGGCAAAAAGGTCGAGTCGGACTCGCGCACGTAGGATTCTGTACCATTACCCATAAAATCATGTTTGTTGTATCCAAGCCCCCTTAACTATTAATTTTATTCTGTTTTTTTGTATTTGTTCTTATAGAGGCAACAGAAATACATCATCTGTAATTTCAACTGTCTAACTATCACGGTTCATGAGATACAGCCTGGTGACAGACGGACAGACAGACAGACAGACGGACGGACAGCGGAGTCTTAGTAATAGGGTCCCGTTTTACCCTTTGGGTACGGAACCCTAAAAATTATAATATTTTTGTAGTGGTTGTTGTACCCCCAAAAAATCTTTTTTTTTTAATCTTCTTTAGATATTGATATCTATCACGTTTATGCAATTCCGCTAGCTAATTTAATTTGACCTTGTCATCATCATTCTCTTGCCTTATCTCAATATATTTGGGGTCGGCTCAACATGGCTTCCTCCATACTTCTCTATTTAGTTGTCTATCAGTAGTCAAAATATTGAATGAAAATCCGTGTATAGAAACCAATTTGTCTACTCACAGTTGTAATGTTGTTGCTAGTAATATTATTGACAAGAGGCGCGTATTGGTACACCATCAGCTCATCATACATCCTGGCAGCCGTACAGACCAACAGACATGCAGTGTACAGCATTACCAGGACTATAGGTTGAAAGTATGGCTGTAGACCCCGGGACAAATCTAAGCTGGTGACGTCGAGTCTGGAAAGTGGAGAAATGAACTTTAATTTAAAGACATTAAGGTTGTATGTTAAATATATTTTTTTAATCTTGAAGAAATTAACGATGGAGGAAGTTGTTTTAATTTTTTTAACGTTTCTAGCAAATAATTTTGGATTACGCGGGCTTTCACCTTTAGTAGAATTTGACAAGTTCCCAACTTCAATTCCTCAATTCAAAAACTGAGTATGAGCTAGCTGTTCCAATAAAAATCAAGTCACTCACCTATCCAGAACAGAAAGTAAGCACAGCACACAGAAGAAATAATAAGAAGCAACATATGGCATGGTGACAACCGCATGGAAGGACAAATGTCCTGCATCCAACCCGTCTGAGTAACTGATGAGGAGTAGGTGCATCAAAGACAGGCCTCCTAAGACACCGTGGCAAGCTGGTGCTGAAGAACGCCAGGCTTTCTGAAGAGTCAATGCCACGTCTAATGGCGTTAGGTCGCCCAGTCTGAAATTTGAAGAAAAACTTGATGTTATTTATTTTCTAAAATGGTTAAAAACTTTCATCATCTGCCTGGTTCCAAACTATGTTGGGATTGGCTTCCAGTCTCACCAGATGCAGCTGAATACGAGTACTTTACATGGAGTGACTGCCTATCTTACCAGTCAGTTTGACAATTTCTAGTATTAATAAGGATCAAATTCACAAATCACATATAATGGTAGTATGAAACTGACGGGTGTCAAGAACGCATGCCCTCGATGGCTAGACTGTAAGCAAATACTAACTCACCTTAAATACTTATCACCATCTCTAGATTGCTGTGACTCCAGAATCCTATCCCTAGACACAGCTCTAAAAGTTCCTCCACCTTGCAGATAAATCTTCTCAGGTCTACGTGACCCAAACGGGTCCAGTCTGTCATCATTCGGTGAAGTCAGCGGTGATGGCGAGGAGAATGGGTTGTCTAAGTATGTATCGTGGTATGGCATGCTGGATTCTAGAGTTTCTAGCATAGCTGTTAAGTCTGTTGGGCGAGCTGAAAAGTTTTTAAAGTATATTTTATAACTTAAGATAATAGAAAACATTATACGACACAAGTATTTTTTTTTTTGTACTTAGTTTTTTGTTCATGGTGTGAAGTCATATAAAACCCTTTGTATAAAAATGATGACTGCGCAACTCTATTTCTAGTCATTATAAGATGTATGTTCATCCTTCTTCCTTCTTCTATAATTAAAATGAAGTAGCAAATAATTAAGTTTATTTACCTGATTTTGACCCTGACTTATTCTTGCCACTCTTAAACACTTTAGGGCTAACATCTCGGCCGTTTACGTTGCTATCTTGTCTCTCATCTCTGACTTTCCTCCTAGTCTTTCTTGGTTTGTGACGTAGTTCCTTAGTTATACCGTTATTGTTCTCCATGTCATTCGCTTCAATCTCTAGTTCACCGCTCAGAGTGACTACTTCATCTTTATTGTACTCTTTAAGGTAGTCATCCACCTGGAATGTATGGATTGACCAGATTTAGTTAATAAATACTTAACTTGAACCTAGGAAACATTAAACAATTCAAAACTTTTAAATGTGTACTGATCTATTGTGTGCAGAGATACCTAACCTATTGATCAGAATGATCTATTGTGTCATAAATCAATGTAAATAATGTATGAGAATAGCATATAGCTATTAAAATATATATATTTTTAAAGTAAATTATAAAGCAGCTTACCTTTTCCAAAGCGCTAAGACTAGACCCAGGTATATCAAAATCATGTAAGTCCCGGTCTCGATGTCTAGACGAGTGCCGTTTCTTCTTACGATAAGATGGGCTCCGCTTCTCCTTATGCCCACTAGAAGGCCTCGACAACGTCTTCATGAATTTCTCATCCAAATGATTAGGGTCATGGGAGTAAAATACGAATGAAGGGTTCTTGTCAGAGTTTTTTAACTCTTTTTCAACAAAACCCAAGATTCCTTGTTTGATTTGATCATGGATTGGTAGCTCAGTGTCGAGAGATTCATGTTCTGATTTAATCCAGCTATCTCGTTTGGATTTGTCTGTTGTACCTTCCTCTGTAACTGCAGTTTCTTCGGGAGCAGCATGACCATTTGACATTTTTCGCGACTCGGATCGGCTTCGAGATCTTTTCATTTTCTGCTTTGGAGACGGTGACCGAGCAGATGTATGCACTTCTGCTATCTCCTCCTTCACGTCCACACTTTTTCCAGGCTTCATTATGAACAATTTTGGCGTAAACCCACGCAAAATACAATCACACTAACTTATTTTTTATTTATAGAATAACTATACTCTCAAGCATACTAAACTTCGGCAAATCAAAGAAAGTAACGCAAACTTACTATTTAACTTTAGTTTTAACACATTTTCATGTTTATTATCAGATAAAATAATATTTAATTTGGGAAACTAAAAACAAAGATTCCCTACCGAAATGTCAAATGTCAACACTGATGACGTCATTGTGACGTCAGTGGGCCTACGCAAATCGAAGCGTTTCGTTTCAGGTAGGTAGTGCAAATTACATAAAACGCCTTCTTGCTAAAGAAAACATAGGCCAGTTAGTCATGAAAAAAGAGAATGACAAATAAATGTTATTTAAAAGTAAATACATTATCTTTTGAATATTTTATGGCTTCACGTGTTTTCTTAGAGGTAAACCAACTTGTCTTTATAGTTCAAACCTTTTTTGCTGAATTTAATTATTTCGTAATTTGGTTAGCAGTGGTGGTGGAGTAGGTACTAACTTAGGGATTCTAATTCTAGACTTAGGTAGCTTATGTGGCCACGCGCTGATTAGTAATCAGGAGGACAAGTTTCGCAATGTGCGGAGTGCGACCCGACTTGACCACGTGACCTCGTTAGGATAAAACCAAAATACCTAAACCTACATTTACAAAACAAAAATCAGGTACTTACCTACCTACCTAGGTATTTTCCTTCCCCCAGGGCCTTCATATATCCAATAACGGGAGTAGGTATTCACGATAAGAGGCTTTCGCTAGGCAGGGTGAAGGTCTTGATAAATATACAGAGTGAAATTAAATTCATGAGCATCTTGTTTTACTGTTGAACAACTTTCACTAAGGGAACAAACCTGATATCGCGAAAAAATATCAGCTGTTCCCCTACATTTTGACAAGCTATGCGAACACACCTAAGGGACAGCTGATTTTTTACTCCTAGCTGCTGCTTTTTTTTTAGCTTTTTTTTTCTACTCTTGCTCTTTACTCTGACGCTCCGCCCCAACTTTCGCTTGGATACCTTGGACCTTGCTCCAAATCATTCCTAAAGAATTTTTTAAAGTGTGTACCTCTTATTTGTGTAAAAACAAAATAAAGAATGATCTATTCGGCACAGACACACATTTGCAAAATAAACGACGAAATGATTAAAAGTTCCAAAACACTACAAAATAACCTTCACTCCCTTTGACCCAAAAGTTACAATCGAAAGCTTTAGTCATATACTTAGTCACTATACATAGCCGTCGAGTTAGGAGCACCAGCCGCGCCGCCCGTACCAGGCGTTGAGCGGCCCGGCTGGACTCAGAAATTCGGAATGTTGCCGACCTTCAGACTGCGGCTTAGGTTACGTGCAAGTGATGAGCGGATGACGGTGGAAAAATTACTTATCTAGTTACCTACTTACAAATACTGGAGAAACTTAACATCACCAAGCGGCTATCCATAATATGCCAGGAGCGTGCCCTCAGCTTTTCGGAGATAATTATGCGTTCACCTAAGCATAGCATGGAAAGGCTGATGGTACTGGGCCGGGTGGAATGAAAACGCGCTCTATGCAGAGCACCGCCCGGCAAGATAGTCAGACGAGATCAAGAAGGCTGTTGGAGGCAGCATCTACGAAGCGGTCCACACTGCAGAAGACCGCCGTAGCTTGGAGACATCCTCAGCATTGAGGGAACGACGAAGAAGAAAAGGATAGTTACAAACAACCTGCCCTTATATTGAAACCTCTTGTAGATATAGGACTTCATCATCATCAGTTTAGATGATGCAATTCCTTTGTTGCTGCAGTTTATTTTATGCCAAAGGCAAGAAAAATCATCTTGTAAAGCATCATCAAAAATCATCAAAAAGCATCTTGTAAATGGAGGTTAACTTTCTGCGACGTACTAACGGTTGTGTGATGGAGACCCGGTCATTGTAATGTATTCTTCTTCTTAGGGTGTCGATGGCAATCTAAATGGGCTCTGCCCAGAATTTGGCCTGCTTTTGGCGCCATTAGTAGTGTCCATTAGTTCCTGTAACGCAAAGCTGACAAGACACGCAGGGCATGATACTAATGAGTGTTGCATCGTTTGTGGAATAGCACCACATTTATACTCCAAAGTCGTCTATGAATCTCCATCTGAACATGTTTTCTTTGCTTCGGCCAACCTGGGTCCGGGGTCTAATGCACATATTTATGTAGTACGTATGTATCGATTCAGTACTTTGGCCAAATCATACACATACCTAACGGCGCGGGTGGCGTTGTGGCCTGAATGATAGAAGTTCCAAAACATGCCATTGCCTTGTAGAGCTTTTAAGCAAGTTGTGCTATTAATGTTAATATGATAAAGTCACAAATTAAGTTAATTGAATTTAACAGAACTGAATTTCTCAATAGCATCCGAGATTAATTTGAGCCCGGTTGAAGGCAAATGGTTCGCTCCCTTTTACATGAGACTTAAACAAATGTCGGTGTTCTATAGGTATCTCACCTCTGCCTAACCCTTTGGGGATTACAAGCCTGATGTTATCTGTTTTAGCCTCATTTACAAAATCAATTTTGCAAACGCACTCGCTTATGCCTTTTCTTTAGGCCACACCGAAACACATAGGAAATTATTCAAATCGCACCAACGAGACAAAAGCTTTTAATATCGTTCCAAGCGATTAAACAACTTATTTATGGTCAATTTGTCCAATATGGCTGACCTATGAACACTAATTATGCACAGTGTGAGCTAGTCCTAATCATTTGTTGTGCAAACTAGATTGATTAAATTTTAAAACTACCTACTTTATTTGAACACCTGGTGGGTGTAAAGGAATAATACTATCATGATTATCGTTTAAAAACAGAATTTATACAGTTAAATTCTAAGCTCGTCTGGCGAAACAACCTTCTTGGTGCATTGGCCTTTGGAAAAAAATCATTTTAAAACCGCAAAATCTGGTATGGAATCTTTATGGTCGGATTATGGGGTCCACTGTTTACCAAAGTTATGCATAGTAGGTTGATTTCGGATATCACCGAATCTGTGGTTTCACGATGTTTTCTTACTTATCACAGTTCTCTGTACTTTTCGGTTCTTAGGGTAAAATTCACAGATAGCACTTTGACTTTATTTCGATACTGAATTCCGAAATTAAAGTTATGACTTTCCAGTCAGACCCCAACATAGTTGAGAAAAGGCTTGGCAGATTTATTGAACTGATTAACGATAAAATCGTCACTCTTAAAGTCTGATAAACAATCCGTTACTATTGAAGGTAACATTAATCTTAGCGATTATGTATCAACCAATCAGCAATATTTAATTTATTATTGCACAATATTTTACACTAATGACGACAACTTGTCTAAAACAATTGAACGTCTACTAATTATCCATTACCAGACGTGTATTGATTCTTGATGTTGTTAACATGGGTTAGTTCAAGCGATAACTATATAAATAGGTACCTACTTAGCATAGGTACCAACATAACATCACGCCTGTAATCCCGAAGGGTTCGGCAGAGGTGAACCTATAGTACACCCACATTTCGCCAGTTATGTTTAAGTCCCATGTAATAGGGGGCGAGCTTATTGCCGCCGGGCATAGATGCTCTATTGCCCCTGGGCTGCTCTAAGGAAGTCCTGATGGAAAAACCCAACAACACTTTCCCCGCCATTTTTTTTTTAGGGCGGAGCGGGAGGGCGTTTCAAACTTTTACTGACTAAAACCCACCCGTGTTCCTTCAGTTGCCTGTAGGCAAGGGTCCCGGTATCCCTTTCGGACTTTCTCATCGGGACATCGGTCCTAGCAGGCCGGGTATCCGCCTGGGATTTCCGACGCCCAGGGCGTCTCCTGCGGCGGCGGTTAGGGGCGTGAGGGCGCAAAACTTACACTTAACCAGACCTGGGAATCGAACCCAGGATCTCATGCTCAGCAGTAGCGCTTGCAAATGATCTGTAACAGTAACATTAAACATATACACACCCGCAGAAAGGCGCGACGCAACGGTGCGACGCAACGGTGCGACGCGATTCTGGTAGAACAATATTTTTTTTTCCATAAAACTTTCATAGAAATTGTTCTACTAGAGCCTTAAGTCTTTTGGGAATGGAAAATTAAATAAAACTTCGCCAAGAAGCGAAACTTCCTCTATTCGGCTTCAAAACTATTCGATTCTGCAAGCGTTCTCCGACAGTCGTTTCTCCTTTGGACTGATCACCGACAGGACGTTTCGTTTTTGAGAGATTCGTCGATAGAACTTTTCACCTATGGATGTTTCGTCTACAGAATGGTTCGCATTTGCTATGACCCTACAGTTTCAGGGAATTTTTGCTTTCATTTTATCCCTTGATTAGGTATACCGGGTACAATCTTACCTGTTTGGACAGTATCATAATTATGTTTCACGTGTTCAAAGCCCCGCCGCGCCATGAGCCTATAACCATCTTGTTATCATGTATAATCTATTTAACTTTGGTAGTAACCTGCAAAGCCATACACATTTTGGAGGCACATGTTTTACATAATAACAAATTTTCGCCAGCTCATAATATAGCTATTTAACTTAACGGTACCTACCTAATCTAAATTCACACTAAGTTTGACTGAGTCATCTTTGCCTGATGAATCTCGAAATTGGACTTTCTTATTTGAGATAGAGGGTCTAAAACAAAAACTAGTTTATCCCATTATTGATTTTTCCTGCTTTTCGTGCATATCGCAAGAATGGATGACACCAGAGCACCCAAATGGACCAATCCGCGGTCCAATCCGGTTTACTATTCAGCTGGATAGATGGCCGGAGAAGTGGAGTTCGGTTCAAGCTCAGATGGTTGGGTGGCCTAATTTTATTTATATAATTGGGTACATTGTATATCCCTGGGCCAATAAAATTGACAACTCTTTAGAGAATTTCGATAAATGATAATTAATGAACAGATTTAGGTACATTTGAATGCCCCTTTTTTTTTTTGGGGTTGGGAATTCTTCATATGACTTCTCCCGCGTGGCGTGTCAGACTTTTATTGCCTAAACCCAACCCGAGTACCTTCACTTGCCTGTTGCCAAGGTCCCGGTATCCCTTTCGGACTTTCCCGCAACCCTGGCAGACATTGAAGGCCTCTGGTCAGTAAAATTACACTTCTGACATTTTTGATCTTTTCAAAGCATAATCTTCCAACTTATAATATATAACTTCCATAATGTTTAATTCAATTTTTTAAATAATTACACAACTTAAGGTGTAAGTCTAGGATGGAACCCACAACCCACGAATAGACTCGTACCAATGGGCCAGCACTGTTCGATGACTACATAGATGAGTGTCGTAGGTACTTGCCCGAAATTTTCAATAGAGCGGGTTTGCAGACAGTACCTACAGGTAAAAAGCTAATGGAACACGGTAGCAAATACATGGTTAGAATGTTGCAATTATTTGCAGAAATGGGGAAGTGCGTGCCTAATTCTATACACTGGAAAAACCATCTGCTCGCCTCAAACATTTACCTAACTTCGTATGTCGTAAGAGATGACTAAGGGCCTTAGATAATTATGTCGGGAGAAAGGGCAGCATCCGCTGAAGTTGCAAATAAATAAATTCTTTATTGGCATAAAAAAATGCGTACCTACAAACAACAAGTGAAGCCCTGACTCCGGCTCTAGGTAAAACACCCGCGTTACAGGAGCCAGTGTCTTCTCCCAATCAGTAGGTTATCCTACTAATATTATAAATGTGAAAGTTTGTGTGTTTGGATGTTTGTTACTCAATCACGCAAAAACGGAAGAATGGATTTGGATGAAATTTTGCAAACAGATAGTTTATAACCTGGAATAACATTAGGACTTTTTATCCCGATATTCCCACGGGATCGAGACTTACGCGGGAGAAACCGCGGGGCGCAGCTAGGGTTAAAATATAGTAACAATTTAACGATTCTACCCGAGAATAATAGCTATGTCAAAATATTCATAACCAATCAATCTATCTGACTAGCCTTTTCCCAACTATGTTGGGGTCGGCTTCCAGTCAAACTGGATGCAGCTGAATACCAGTATTTTACATGGAGCGACTGTCTATCTGACCCCCACAACCCAGTAACTGGGTAATACGATACCCCTTGGTAAGCCTGGTTGTCAGACTTTCGGGCTTCTAACGACCCATGGCGACTGTAAAAGATCCACGAATGACCGGGACCAACGACTTAACGTGCTTTCCGAAGCACGGAAGAGTTTTTGTATGTAAAGATGGTCACCCATCAATGGAACAACCCCGGCAAGCGTAGCTTAACCTGTTGGATCGACCCGTGCGGCTCATGTTACTTAGCCACGAGCTCTTACAAAATATTCATAATAAGCATTAATTTAAATGTATTATTTTTTCACAGTACCCATATCAAAGCAAGCAAGCTCTGGTTCTAGATGATCTACTCTTATTTTATTACCCGACTACGGCGAAGAAAAAAGGAGGGTTATGATTTTGACCAGTATGTATGTATGTATGTTCATCTGTTCCCTCATATCTTCTAAACCACTCAACACAAATTGACAATTGAGGTATCGTTGGAAGCGTCTTGATTGTCCGCTGGTTATAGGCTATGTGACGTCTCTAGAGGAAATAAAATAAGGAACTAAAAAAAATTTTGTTTATTCTTACCATGTTGGGTATCAAATGAAAGGGCTTAATGAGCACATCTCAAATATATATATATTATAACCCCAAAAGAATAAAAAAAATATTAAAGTAATAAAAACTAAAACCCAACTACGACTAAAAAGGTATAAACAAGACACCACAGACAGACAAATTAAAAATCCGGACTCACACGTGTTAGGGCATAAATCGAACAGATTACGTCTGACTCCGCATTTTTAATTTGTCTATCTGTGGAGTCTTGTTTATACCTTTTAGTCGTAGTTGGGTTTAAGTTTTTATTACTTTAATAGGGAAAAGTTCCATCAGGAATTTCTCAGTAGCCGCCTGGAGTCTGAAACTGTGCCCGGTTGACGCCAATAGGCTCACAACCATTCTCACCAACGGGGTATCATATGACCCAGTTACTAGGTTGTGGAGGTGAGATAGGGAGTCGTTCCATGTAAAATATTGATATTCAGCTGTATCCAGTTAGACTGGAAGCCGACCCCAAAATAGTTGGTAAATCGCTAGGCAGATCTTGATGGCAATAGGCTGCCCTTTACATTTAAACATAGCTGGCGAAATGTGCGTGTACTATATACTCCATTTGAAATAAGATTAGACGTTTAAATAAGCCTTTTTTACAGTCCGTTCAACCGATTTTGAATTCTATTGCGTTGGTGGCATGACAAATGGCAGCCGCAGTAGATAGTTGGTATTGTGTTACTTTTTTTTGCTTTTAATGCTATCCTTATGCCACGGTATAGAAATCAAAATCGGTTGAACGGACTGTAAAAGGGTTTGTTTAAATGTCTAAGCTTATTTCAAATGGGGTATAGGTAGGTACAACCTTATTGGCAAAACAGTCATGATGTATATGTTTATGTAGTGAAAAGTCCCCTTAGCCTGAATGTCCTATTTAACTGTAATACTTAACAGTATTTTTGGGTACCTACATAGAACAAATTGTCGCTAATAAAGTTGTTATTTCAACTAAAATAATACACTCTACATTATTGTGGTCCACTTTCTAACTAATACACTCAAATCAAAACGCTAGTCCAAAACCATTTTGTCAATGCAATTAATTTTTTAACCATTGTCACCTAATCATTAAAGTACTCATTAAAACAAACAATAATAAAATATCAAAGATCAAGTGGATGTTCTTACACAATTTCCCCCCTCATCCCGCTCCCCTCTAGAGGTCGTCCTCCCCTCCCAGAGGACGGCGAAAGGCACTTTCACTCTTGGAATTTGGCAGTTGGCGGGTCGTGACGTCAGTTTTGCGCAATTTGACGCAATGTGGTCCAGATCTGCGCATGATTTGCTTTAAAAAAGTTTCGTTCGAAACAATATTTCGTCACGTAAATTAGTTCTTTGTTAGTTTTAAAAACATGTGGTAGGTAATTGCTGGAGTTGTGACGTAGGTATGTGTTTTCAAAGTAGGTGCAGTTTACATGTAAAATAATATCGATAATAGTAGCTAGTTGAAGTTTTGATGTTTATCAGATAACGAATGAATCACGTGGATTTCGTTGTTTTGTAAGTCGGTGTGAGAAGTGGTTTTGTTAAAGTCGAGGTGATTATTTTTATGGTCTCTTATTTTGATTAAAACTAGATGGATGGAACTAAACCTCTTTGTATTTCTCCATACGGTAGCTATAAAAGTATGATTTTGTAGCCTGACTGATATTTAGGAAGAGCTATTAAACTTACCACAGATGTTATTATTAATAAAAACTAATAGACTATAAGTGTAGGTATCAGGAAAAATAAAATAACAATTTAATGGCCATTTAATTTTATTGTGACATTAAAATAATTGATTCATAAAATCTACATTAGTTTGGTCCAATAACAATAATTATTAAAATTCATAACGCTAACTGCGTTAACTTATAAAATACATGATAATAAAACTTTTATTATACTCTTATATTATATTTATCTATCCCAACACCAATATTGCAAATATTTTATACAAAAACTATTTACATCACGGCGGGACACCAATTTACAAATAATATACAATAAAATTTTGTCCCGAATAAATTCTAATCGTCTATTTGGCACAAAATTATAATTATCAATTTCAACCCGAAACAAATTTTGCACGAATCCTCCGCCATCATTAATATTAAAACTTAATTCATTATTATTGCAATATGCGACGTAACTCGTCAATTTTTTAAATATTTTTAATATAAAAATTACATTTACATTTTTTCTTCGTTTTATATTTCATACTAAAATATTCAACAGGTTTATAAACTTACAACGAGAATAATCTCTTTTACATCACTAATCTTAGTACCAAACAATAGAGGGCACATTTTTCTTATTATTTACAGAATACTTAATTATCTAAAAGTTCATAGAACGTACTAGAAATATATCATAGATATATGGGATAAACATTACCAGCTTTCGGCGAGGACGATCCAGCGTTAACTCAGAACTATCGGACCATGAACGTTTACACGCTGGTAAAAACTAATACATAACACAGCAAATAGTCCCATCGCATAGAATTCCAGAGAAAATTACCTTTCCCGAATTATATGGAGGGATAGTGTACAAGACGCCTATTAATTCCCGGTCTCACGACAAACACGTCGATACAAAGAACCGGTGAAAATTCGGCTGTCAACAAACTCGGCGACTGCGCTGCGATTTGCGATTGTGCCGCAAAACGAAGCCAGTCATCGTACCGTCCGCATTACCGCGGCTCACGCACCCTTATATACAACGTAAATAAATTATGTACATTACTTATAGACTAAAGAGTATTTATAAGCAGTAGGGGTGACAGAACTGGTAGACGAGCCTCTGACTCCTCTCAGTCTTCTTCATGATTCCCTTCTTGTAGTACTGTCGGATGCTCCTGGACAGTTTGTCGTAGTTCATGGCGGGCCTGTTTTTTCTCTTGCCCCACAGCCTGGCGACACGCACTGAATCCTCAATCTTGAACACGCCGTTACCTGTGGAGCACGGTTTGAATTAAACATTTGTTCAATAAAACGGATTCGTGAATTTTATTTTTGAGAGACATTTGTCGAAAATTTGTATTCGTCCGCTTTACAAGACTTACACGTCTAATATATTAGGTCATTAATTGCAGTGATCTCTAAGAGCCTTTGAAAATATTCTCAAAGTACCTACATAGTAAAATTAAAGGTAAATACTGAGCATTCTATTTTCAAAATTACAACTAAACGTGCGATGCATTTTAATCGCATGCGACCGCTATATCGTCCCTTTGTCGCGTGATGAAATCATGATCTGATTTAATCTAAAGTTTAATTTTCGTTAGAAGATCGTGTTTCTTAGAAAAGTTTAAAAAACTCATTACGTTTTAAACTAAAGACAAAGAAACAAGTTGTTTTAGCGACAACTGTTTCGTTGATTTCTACTTTAAAAATAAAATGAGTGAAAGGAATTCAGAAAACAGAAAGCTATATAAAAACGATCATACTGAATCAAGTTCCATTTTGAACATTGACCATTTTGTTTTTAATTAAGTGACTTTCCATGAATAGTTAAAAGGGGTGTACCTAATGATGACATACAATACATACATAATATATATTAATATATACTATCTTATCAGAAAATTGTAAAGTTAGAAATGTCGTATCTTCGTGCGTCACGTAACTTACAACCATCATAAGAACAAAAGGTTAATTAGAATTCCTATTCGAGTATAAGTTATTAATAAAACACTATAAATAAATCAAGACCTTCACATGACTTGGCCGTCACTAGACAGTACAGAGACAGTACACCAATTATAGCAAATCACTATAAGTCGTGATCTAGAAACCAAATATTCATCATAATAGTGATGTACCAACATTATTCGTGATCCGAAAAGGAGTCAATAATGGTATAAATCGTAACAATGGCTGCCTATCGTCTGAACAAGTCACGAAACTAGATACCTAACCTTTATTTAAAACGATTTTATTGAACAGATGGTAAATGGCCAGATCACCTTGGGCATGGAATGTCGCTCAAATGAATTTTCCATGCGTTAGATTCGATAAATGATGCATTCAATTCGTGAAGTAGCCGATTCGATTCGGAATGAAAAATATCTAACTAAAATTGTATACAGGATTTAGGCAAGGTAAAGCTAAACTACCAAATACATGGTGTGAGTAGATTTAGCTTAAGCTAAGCAAGACAAAATTCTGTCCACGTTTTAATGTGTCCATTGTGTAGTAAGTAACTTTAGACCATTTTAAATGTGCGTGAGTGTGTACTGCTCACGATTTCGGTAGCCAATGAGGTAAGTAGGATTCTGAAATGAGGTCTGAACAAGAATTAAGGTATTTAAATCCGACTTCTAAACTTTATACGTGGACTAAGTTTAATGGGCATGATATAATTGGCAATTGAATTATCTGTAGCACTGTATTAATGTTTTATGGCCCAGCATATTTTGTAATCAACAATTGAATTGCCAATAAATTGTCCTCTGATGAAATTAAAAATAATTAACATATTTTATGACCTCAATATTCTATGTTTTTTTAAATCTTGACCTCTACCGATTAGCAGCCAATGGGAAACAATTATGTGTACTACTCAGTAAGCCCCGCCCTCTTAACAATCATAGTAGGTAATTTATCGTGAGCAAAACAAAGGAGTGAGTTGACTTGATTCCGTGTTTAAGCCAATTATAACAGTATAACAGTTATCAACGATTTATAGTACGGAAAACAGGTCCTTAACAAAGGCTTGTTTGATACACTTGTCTTATTGTTCACCATGTTGGTACTGGCTTGAATCAAACAGGTTTTCTATGTGGTTTTTAGATAATTCTTTTACGACTACGTTGTGAACGAATAAAATACCTAAGTTTTAAGTATGAATGTAAGTATATTATAACATCAGAAGATGATCAAAGATTTTGATTCGATACAGTATCAAAAAGAACAGATGGAATGTGTAAAAGAGGATAACGCTAGACAAATTGTGAGATGACGACCGATAGAGATGTATGGAAGACGAAGATATGCTAACCAGATCCAAATTGATCAAGACCAGGAGGACTATGATGCTAGAAATCCACTATGTCAATATTTACAAAGAGAAGTGAATTCACTATGTCAATATTTACAAAGAAGAAGTAAAGTATTATGATGACAAAATCTAAATCAAAAGTCATTTATTCAAACTAGGACGAGAATCAGCACTTTTCGAACGTCAAAATTCCATAAGACAGTCTCCCTAAACGCCTACCCTTCAACACTTCCTAGTCGTCTAGCTGGGAAGAAGTGGCGCAACCAACTCCCCAGCAGCACGGCTGTCTGGTTAGAGTTCAGTTAGAGAGGTGTAGAGTCTATTATTATTCTTATAATATTAAAATCTCTTCACCATATTATTATTTATGTCATTTAAAGAAATAGACTATGACGATTTAAGATTTCCCATACATAAAATACTGCGCACCATTAATTATGAATGCACAAACATTTACATTTACGTTGTTGTTGCGATTTATCTGTTACTAATTAACAAGGGCACGACTAATTAATAAACAAATATATAACTATTTAATTGTTTACTTGACGACGAACAAAATGGTGTAGAATTTACTGGATTTTACTGTTTACCCGGATAAAGGGTTATGATTGGTCAAACAAGATGTAACAACATTTTATGTCACTGCTATTTGGAGTAATAAGTTGTCAATGCGCGTTTTGTTTATTAACTCTTATTTTGTCTTTCATATTGTAAGTTAATTGATTCAGGCGTGACTTTGCGGAAATCCATTATAAAATACAATAGACGTAGATATATTTAGTAACCTATTCCGCTTGACTATTCTTCAAGAGTGACCGATGACACCGAGCGCTGGACGCAAAGACATCACTTTGCGTCCAGCGCTCGGTGTGGTAACACGTCGCGTTCTGGTTTGCAATTAGTCAATCGTCATCCTGAGGATGCCTCGTTGAGAGGTGAAACACGTGTCGATTTCTTACAGGGTTTTTTAGGACTCTTGAAGAATAGTCAAGCGGAATAGGTTACTAAATATATCTACGTCTATTGTATTTTTCATATTGTTCTTATTTCCAAATATTGTTTTGTCGTTTTCTCTATTAATCCAATATATGCTAAAATCATTTCGTTTTTTGTATGGCTTCTCGCTGTTCAAGCAGGTTGTCGGCTGCTTAACCGGAAAATCCGGGAACGCCTCCAACCAAGGCTACAAACTGGTCAGTGGGTTGTCTTAGGCATGCTAAGAGCACCCCCCCGTGGTGTACGGACCTCGGCTTAGAGCGTCCTTGGGGGAGGGCAGCAAGGTACAGGTTTGATCAGATCGTGAATGTTTCTAAGATATTTTCTTGGATTTTCCCATCCATTCGTTGAGTATCAATCAATACGTTATCATTAATTACTAAAACAATAATCAAACTATAATCGTCTGGCTGCATTTTTAGTCTTATCTCAAAAATTACTTAATCGATTTCGATATTCCCGGCCACCGCCTCTTTTTAATATTACTCATCAGAAGAAAAACACCTGTTTGTATTTTAGAATATAATTGAGCTGATACCTATCACTGTAATCTTCCTTATCACAATGAGCGGTTGGCAAAATAATTCAAACCCAAGATTTGAATTTACATCAGTGGATAAGGTTTTTCATATAAAAACCTGATAAACCGTTAAAAATAACAACAACGTAATCGTTAAAAATAGAAATGATATCATGTGGGTATAATGTACTTCAGAAGCACTTGAATTTACTATTAACTCGTACATTTTTAATGTTAGGTATAGTTATAGCCTAAGATACGATCTGCAAACGCTTTAGATTTGGCAATTCTTATAAGAATTTCAGCAACTATATGAGTATCATTCCCAACGTTAACAACAGCCTAAAGATCAAACTAAAACAATGCTTCCCGAATTTCAAAATGGTCTTCAAAAACAGCAAAATGTCTCTCAAAAACAAACTCTTTTCTTAAATCTAAAATTATTATATGTAGCTTGATAATATTCTCAATACTCACTTCGGTCTAACCACCGTATCGCTGAACCGTGTACGTGAGGAGATGCCAGAAGCTCCTTCAAAAACTGCCACAGGTGTATATGTGTACTTCCAGTCTTCGCTTTACCGCCTCCAACTGTTGCACTCGTACCAGCTGATTCCGAGTCCTCATCTGTTGAAGAAGAGATTCGTTAGCAAATGATTATAGACTCTAGATTTGGGGGTTAAAGCCGTAAATGAAATGAGATGTGGTGTTAAAATAGGGAGCATCCAAAATGTATTGTCGAAAGAATTTAGACTTTTATGACAATGCCCAAATAAAATTCAGTTTCTTAATTGCAACAGATAAACTACTACATTCCTGATCACCCCTCCTCTATAAAATAATTAATACTTAACTATAATGCAAATTATTAACAAGAATAAGAAGCTTGTGTGTATGTCAAAGGCGTCCTGAATGCATAAATAAGCGCATAATTTAACAATTTAGAACTATTAAAGGGCCCATAACGCTGCTATTGAAAAGGGGGCAGTCAGAGCACCAGGCAATATAACGACACTATGGCTTCTCAGAAGCTAATCATACCAATTCATCGATTCTATGAAACTATGAGCCTACTCAACTCGCCTTCTAAACTACACGCTATTATATAGACCAAAAAAACGGGAACATAACAAAGAAGTTTCCATATGAAAATGTTTAACTAAAAAGTTATTTTAAAATAGATGCTGTAAACATAGACCAAATTAACGGCAGCTGACCTTCAGTTGTAGACATATAAACAGACTGACAAGCAAACGAATCATATAAACAAAACGCTGCACTCAGAACAGTTAAATAGCAACATGCTATTTAAAGAAGAAAGCCAAGTGCTGAATGGAATGCTGCAGACGATTTGAGAAAACTATGGCGAAAGGAAACTACAAAGAATTTTTTACGTTTAACTACAAGACGATAAAGCTCAAATTACTAATGAAATACAAATGAGAGTAAAGTTACTAAAAGAGACGAACAAAAGTGACACAGGCCACGGGTGATTAAAATTCGAAGTACTTTGCACCGTATGTGAAGGTGGCAATGAAATTGTTGTCGATGCCGACGGCAGTGTTATCTTGGTCGCATTCGACCTTGTGGGTCCGGTGGCGTGAACTAGGCCTTCGGGAAACGACACAAAAACAAGACTTGACGTATATGGATTCGAAGCCGACATGTAAGGGACAGAACGGCAATAGAACGACAAACGTCTGATTGATGGGTTAACTGTAACTAGGCGTGGCTCCATATTACATTAGTATCCAATTCATTTTATCGGTCACCGATTTAAAGATTAAATGCTTTTAACTTCCAAGGTTGTTTCATTATACATATTTATTAAACAGGTATTTTTTATGGAATTATCAATTTAGCTGTCATAGTTGCAATGCAAAAATACGTGAAACCGTGTTTCTCGAAACTTCATGATGTCTTCAAGTCGTCTTCAAGTCGTCAATTACTTTGTCCTGTTTATCATCATTTTCTAGTGCATCAATTTCTGCCTTTGTTGGCTGAATGGATAGTACTTTTACCTTAGTTTGAACAATGACAAGTTAGTATTAATGTTCTTCAATTTGTACAACTTCTGCATTTTAAGAATCTGATTAAATTCTAAATTCACTATTTGGCCAAGTAACCTCTTTGATTTATTTTATGCCGTCAGGGCCTTTCTGATATAAATCTTCTTGTCAAACTGCATGTGTGGACTGACAACTGAGTCGCAGATAATTGTCGATCGCAATTTCCTGTGCTACTATCGGACACTTTTTTTATTTATAAGCTAACTGTCAACCCATTAAGGGCGACAGGGTGTCTCGTCCGTTGGACTGTATCATGGATTTATCTTTATGCAATTGCGATAAGACTTGCTTTTTATGATTTTATCGTGACAATCTTCGCAATTCGATATTAAAATTTAACTGACCACTAAGCAATTTCATTTGTAATTCTCATTTGATATTATCTGATAAATGTTTATAGTTGTCGTCAATTTCTAAAACAAAATAAACCAAATTGGTAAATTCTCGAACAATAGTCCAACAATAAATCTTATCATTCACTAATCGTTGATCAGCAATAAAGAGCGTGTCTGTCCTCAATACGTCCAATACATCGTGGCTTTCAATTCCCTCATAAAGTGAGTTTACAACTGCATACGATGGCCATACATCATTAGCTTGTTTGTCTGTAACACAGTCCGTATGTGGGTTGGTAACGGTCTTAGCACAATGCATGCGACTGATGCATTGCCGTGCTACATTCGACCACGTATTGCACTATCTACTTTTCAATCATGTGTCTGTGTTTAACGCGTCTTCTCGACAGGATCAGCAGATATCGAAGCATTTGAGGAATAGCTAGCCAAAAATAAAGACACAAAGCTTGAATTATCTTCTTCTGAACATGCATTGACAGTTTATAATAATTGTGATGAATGAACGCTAAACAAAGCAGGAACATTCAGATTTTAGTTTACAGCATTTAGTTACATGTATTGTTTGTATTGATTTCTTCTTTCAAGTTTACCTTGATTCCCGGACCAGCAAGAAAATAGATTCGCAGTCATCCATATTTCATGCAATCTTAAACGTCATTTATTTATTTAATTTATGTCCCATAAATCTACTAGGCGTGGCTGTCGCGTAGGAATTTCGATTTAAATATCTAGATTAAATTAAAGTTAGATAATAATTCTAGGGTAATTAATTAAATAGTTATCGACGACACATTTACGTTTAATGCTCTGAATTGTCAAGATTATATTATTGGTGATGGGATTTACGAAATTGATAATAAATAATATTATATCGAAATTAATGATTGCAGGTTAAATAAAATTAAACCACCGATAAAATACATGCTTCGATGTTAAGCTGACTTAAAAGAAAGTTGCGATAAAATAAAACATTTAGTACCTATCTTATCCGTTGCTAACTCTTGACTCTTTGCCAACCCTGCAAAGGAATTGGCATTATAATAAGATACACCTTTGAAACACATAATTAAAAATACAGTCAAATCTTCCAATCACTTGATCCTCTATGGGCTTCCAATATAAACCTCGCTTCTATTTCATATACCTACTCACTTCCAAACTTACATGTTTTAAAGATCTATAAAATAGTAGAGTATAAATAATATATAAAATGTATATATAATATATAAAATAGTAGAGTATAAATAAAAAATAGTATAAAATAGTAGAAATACACACCATCACTCATGTCGTCGGTCGACGGTAAACCAGCAGGCGTTGGAATCGGCGATGCTGATAACTGATGATGATCAGGACCCTGTGATGATCTCCAGATCTCCAATTGAGCATACAGAGTACTTCCCGCCTGTAACAATAATAAACAATGATCAAACCAGAACTAACGGTGAATATACACATTACTCGGAAAGTGCGCAACATTTCCACGAACCAACATTTGAAGTAGTCATTACTGATGTTTAGCTAGCGGAAAATTGATAGAATTTATCTTATTTATATCAAAATGAACGTGGAACTAACGAGTCTGGTTGTTAATTAAGAAACTTGTTTTCAATGGTTGCTGAGCTACCAGAAATAGATTCGCGAAACGTATGGTAATGTATGTTAAATATTTATAGGGCCAGAAGTTTTGGTAACGGCTTTTGCGAGTCGTAAAATTGGTTGAAAGATAGATCTATTTTCGACTTTTTTACATTTCGATTTGCAGTAGCAACAATGTTATAGGTGGCCTCGTAAAACCCTGAAGTTTCACATTCACAGCATTATTAACTATCTACCTATTCCAAATACACTAGTGGAATGAAATTCTCAACTTTGGATGTTTTACTTAATATTTTATCCACATCCAGCGCAAGATGATTAGAAAACTCCACCTCCACTTCACTACTATCAGTAACCGATCAAAATTATTCACGTTATTGACATATACCCACTATTACCCACTCCACGGCTGTCCCTTATCTTCGAATCTTAGAATTCCTCGCTAATTCAGCACCTATATCTTCCCACACTGCAAACCAGATGCAATTTGTATGCAGACGGGCCCTGGGTGCTGACTTTCCTCGCTTAGAGAAAGTCGGCTCGTCGGTGCGTGCGATAACAAAGATACCTGCCCATTGGAACTGGCGTGCTCGATACGATGAAGACTATTTTTCTCTTATTTTGCTGTTTTTATTATTGTTCTTGGTTTTAGCTTGGGTTAGAAATGTACTGGCTTTTGGTAATGGGTGATTTTAATCTTTTATTGTAAACTGTCTATTACTATCATTACTATTTTGTCTTGTCTTGCTTCTGAACTTTCCGCTAAGTGTGTAAGTACTTTAGGCAACCGATTTGTCTGTATATAAGAAAGAATAAAATCTTAACGTTATATTATTGTAAGTTATTATTAGCGATCGAGTGTTAACTCATCAATGGCGTCATAAAAATGGATTTCCATCTGAATGCGTGACTTCATCATTACTACGTATATTTATGAACTTTTTCCTTGTGCCGTCATAGGGAAAGAACTTGACCACAAACACTGAAGGTATATCGTTAAAATTACTAATAGATTAATCATGGTTATAAAAGCATTAAGTCTAAAGCATAAAATAAATAAAATAAAGCTAACCACAACTAAGTAATTCTTAAATTATGAGTTTTTTCAGTGAGTCAAGTGACCTCAAGTCACAGTAAAAACAATAAACCTAAACTTTTCTAGAATCTAGAGCTTGCATAACTACTTAAAATAAATATCCTCAATGTCATAACTGCTACTGCACATGTTATAATAAATAAAAGATATGACATAACAATGATTGCAAAACTAAATGATGAAAATAAACTAGTCTTCAACAACGTTACATAAGATGGGTCAGCATTAACGGATTTCCTTACTTTCGTTGTCCTTGCTAATTATGTAAATACAATTAAAGTTGAACTTTTCGTAATGCTGGCTGAGGAAGCAAACACCGATCTACACATTACACATGTTACATCAGTTGTGGTGAATGTGTTTTATTGTACTTTTTTCCTCATTTCACAAGCAAAACTACAGCCGAAGATCGTAGTGATTGGACGTTCGAAATCTTAGATAAAATTCAAGAAGCTGATTGTGTAGTTACTAGATAAGAAATGAGAAAATATGCGCCGAGTGTTAATCATGCTGTAATTAATGATAAAGTAAATAGTAAAACAAAAAAATAAAATATGATAAACTGATTGAAACATAGTAAGCTTAAATTTTGTTTTAAATCAATGATAGTACGTTGTCATACAAGGTTCATTGCATCATTATTATTAAAACAATACTCGTCTTATCATCGTCCCCTTGAGTACCGATAGTATTATCATCACACTATAAGGCTGAAGTTGCAACATTGTTTAACCATTGAATAACACTAACTATAGATACCTATTCAATTTTAAACTGATTTACCTAATATCGGCTATTTTGGAGGAATTCATTAAGAAAATCAGGTAATCAAAGTAAACTAATAAAACCGTCTAGTAAATGAAGATAAGAAAAGGCTACGGTCTATTGAAGATGTAAATTAATTTGTACTTTGGTCAGTAAATACGATTTGAGATGAATCATCTATGCTCATTAATTTGCATTGCGACGAGCATGTGCAAAAGCTACGCAAAAACAAATATGATGTAAGCGTTCGTGAAAAAAATCAAGAAGCAATCACTGAAATGGTTGGCGATGATTTTACTGTAATATTATTCTTACATATGAATATATTAGCAACTACACTAGATAAAAAATATTAAAATGAAGATGTGTAAGCAGCACGATGTTTAAAATCTTAACAGACATAAAGAATGCAATAATGACTTTAATCGAAAACCAATGACTGCTAAGCTTTCTTTCGTAAAAGGGAAAGACCATGAATAACTTACAATGAATTAACATAAACATATGTATAAAAAATGTCCAAGCCCCTACGTTGACGTTACACCACGCAATAATTGTGTATGACTTGACCCCAACTGACACGTGGCTAGAAGAATTTATGTGATAACACCAAGATAACACGCATTGTGGATATTTTCTCTTATACGGACTGTTTTATTTTATACCACTTAATTAAGTAAACATTGTTTTATCAGGAGTATGTGAATCAGTATAGACTTTGGTCTGACGAACGCCCTCAATCTGCCCCAGGGTTATACGCTAATCATTAAATATATACAAATGAATATAAATAGTACCTGAGATGCTCTCTGGTTAAACTCTTCTTCTGTTAGTGCTACGAGCGCGGCGCCATCCATTGTGAAGTTCTCCATGGGCACCAATGGCATGTTGTAATGTTGCAATGTGAACATCACCCACGCCTTTACGTCTCCGGTACTCCATAGCATTGGATCTGGAAATAAACACATTATTATCAACTGTTCCACTCCTCATATTTACATGTTAACTACTATCATTATTGTCCACTAACATAATAAAGTTAGTGAATACATCTCATTAGATGCCCTATAGCGGTTTGCAAACCCATTTCTCAAACATTTTTATTAATGATTGATTCAAATAGCATCAACACGTCAATTCTACCGTAATCTCATTATACCTTGTTCGTAATCAATGACTTACTAATAAACAATCGTGAGAAAGAAAATGTATTCTAAGAAAATGCGAACCTCACTACGCATGGTCTTATTCAGTTTTACATATCCAATCAATGTGTATATAGCGAGGACGTCACTAATATAAGACGAGATCATCGCTGGGCCAACATAAACAGCTTACGTAATTTACTCCGAGTGACTTCTAAGAAACCATATATGTTTATAGGCGTTACACTCAGTGGTAGCTAACATATTCTGTACGTGGAAATACGTTTTTTTACTGGGCCGACATCTGAGTGACGTCACTATTAATTACAATACTAATAGTAATCATGTAAGACGTACGAGTACAACATTCCCATGACATGCCGTTGTAAATCATATATGATTGTTCATAAATATATTCGCAAGTAATATAACTCCAATAAAAGTGGAGTGAATAATGGTGCTGACGTTTTTGACTCACCTGGTGAGATTCCAAGTACTGTGCATGTGTTGTCCACGTCCCTCTTAGTCTGTTCAATGGCCATGCTGAGCACACGGTCAATGTCTGGCGCGACTAGAGAATCGTCACCTCCACTGCTCTCCTCCATTTTCACACTTCCCAACTCCAACGGAATTGGTCTGAGATTTAATCTCTTCTGGAAAGATGTGTCTTCTAATGCTGACCTCAGCAGTATGTGATCCCTTGGCTCTTCAACTTCGAGTTTAGGTGTGAGGTAGCTCTGTTGGACACTGTCTTGTAGTATCTGATTTTCTTTTAGGAGCTCTTCTATGTCTATGTATTCTTCGTGTTGTGGAACTGGTGACGAATATTGATTGTAGCTTCCGTAGGATACGCACGATCCTGATGGAGAGAGGGGATAGGGAGACGCAAAGCCGGGCACGGCAAGTCTGTTGGGTTCTTCTTTAATGTAAACTTGTGGTGAGTACTGAAGAGAATTGTAGGGCGAGGCGGGCTGCAGGGCGACTGCTGGGATGGAGCCTTCGTCTGATGATGGAGAGGGAGTAGGATAACCCTCGAAGTCGTATAAGCGTTCCAAGAAGACGTTGTTTGAGTTGTCTTCTGGGTATGGTGGCGGTGGTTTGTTGTGAGGGTTTGGAGGCGAGTAATGCATCGATTCTGGGGGAGATGCAGCGCCGATCAGGCGGAGAAGATGTTGTAGATCAGCGGGGGAGGCGGGGACCGCTCTCTCGTCTTGTGACGCCGATGGCGGGCTACACCCGGACCGGGGCACCGTTTGTGGCATCTGTGAACAAGAGAGAACAAACATTAGTAGTTGCTCAAATAGACAGATTGTATCGAACGAAAATCGTTCTGTTATAAAAGGTATTGTTTGTTCAGTCACGATTTTAGTCGATATTTCTTGGATATCACACGCATTTTTTGAGGGCAGGTGTTAATTTTTTTTTTATACTATCCCGCAGTTGTTTTGTCCGACGTTCTTGCATCAGTTAGATGGGTTGAGAGTTGGTTGAACTTTATTTACGATACTAGTTTAACCCTAAAAGCTTGAAAAGTACTTGTTTAGAAGTATGCAAACTCCTGTGGGTCATTGTTCGTCGACGTCATGCGCCGACGTACTAGCAGCATCCAGATGTCTTAAACGTACACATTTCATGCTGTATATTTATCTATTCCCTACGTCATAGACCTCTATATTTAGTAGTGAGTAATAATAACTCCAAACCTACGGGGATTTAAGTCAGAAAATAATAAAAAAAACGAATGGGCAGGTGATAATAGGTAAATATGATTAGAATATTTATAGTAATTGGTTAACATTTTGTATTTTAGATGTAGAGATGTTATTATTATCTCATGAAGTAGTGTCCGATTCGGAGAAATCTTAGAAGTATTGGAAAAAAATATGCAAATATATGTAGATTATTTGCTAATAACACAAGTTATGAAGTGATTAAAAAATGGGAACTAAAATTATGTATGATGACACGCGGGAAAAATATTTTTATGTATTATTTTAACAGCTGTTTCTATTTTAAAGTGGGATTAAGTAAAAAATACATAATCGGCCTAAAATTCCAAGAAGTGTCAAGAAAATTTATGAGTACCGAAAAAACTCACATTATCTTAACAAAAATAACTTCGATAGTTTTAACTATGTATATAAGAACGGCTGGCTTACTCAATAAAATCATCAGTGCGAGGTCTTGACAATCTTTACGTTTTTTTTTCTTATCATGGCTATTACATAGAGTTACTATGCAAACCGGACCAGTCTTTTTCCATAAAAGTCGTCATATCTTGCCCTCATCCTAATCTATTTGGGGTCGGCAAAGAGTCATGTCTTATTCTTCCACATATCAGCCGTTATATCTCAGTATTCACCTTAGCCCTTTCTAATCACATTATCTTTTATTATAATAAAAGATACCGTCACATTATCTTTTATAATAATAAAAGATAATGTGACTAGAAAGGGCAAAGGTTAGGCGTAGTAAAGTTTAAAAGAAACTCACTCTAAGCAATGGCAGACCCATCGTATGCACACTTCACTCACAACTGCGATGTAACTCATTTTCTTTGCGAAAATCTCCTGTAACTAACCGGTCTGTCTGGATAATCAACCAGTGGCTTTATTTTACTACTTTTTTCATTATATCGAACAATTGCTGGTACCTACATTTACATATTTCCCACGTATCTGCATTGCTACATAATTGTTATTCTTACCCTATTTTGATTGGTTGATATTGTTTTGATGTGAATATAGTGTGTTGTATAATCTGGTAGGAAAATTACTTATACTACCAGTTTTTAATATTAAAAAAAACTAAAGCATGCTTAGAAGTTACTTGCGTCTCAGAATCCGGTACGATTTTTGAGGCAGTTTGCTGTTAATTAGTAGATTTTGTTTATATTATGACCACCTATTAAGAGTAGAGTGCATATTTAGTACCTACTTACAAAAAATCTTAATGATTTCAATTCGTGATGTTATCATAAAAATATTGAAATCTGGTTTAAATATTTTAAAATGTTTAACAGACACATCTTACTTATTACCCGACTACGGCGAAGATAAAAGGAGGGTTATGATTTTGACCGGTATGTATGTATGAATGTATGTATGTATGTATATTCATCTGTTCCCTCATATCTTGTAAACGACTCATCACAATTGGAAAAATGAGGTATCGTTGGAAGCGTCTTGATCGTCCGCTGGTTATAGGCTATGTGGCGTCACATTAAATAAAAATGGCGCCCTCTAGAGGACATAAAGAGAGGAAATAAAAAAATAAAATATTTAATCGTACCATGTTGGGTATCAAATGAAAGGGCTTAATGAGCACATTTCAAAAATATATATATTATAACCCCAAAAGAATTAAAAAAATATTAAAGTAATTAAAACTAAAACCCAACTACGACTAAAAAGGTATAAACAAGACACCACAGACAGACAAATTAAAAATCCGGAGTCACACGTAATCTGTTTGATTTATGCCCTAACACGTGTGACTCCGGATTTTTAATTTGTCTGTCTGTGGTCTCTTGTTTATACCTTTTTAGTCGTAGTTGGGTTTTAGTTTTTATTACTTTAATTTTTGATTTTATTACAAGAGGTCGATGATGTCACTATCTACGCTAGCAAGCGATTAGGAATTATTATTTAATTGTTTTGGTATTTTACAAGAGCCGGCTCGGTTTGTGTTAAAACATTTTAATATCAAACCATTAATTTAGTTACGGGGAAAACATTCGTTTATATTTAATAATTTCTGATATCAAATTTAAATATAGGTCAAATAAATACTGTGCTATATTAGAATTCTAGTTTAAAGTTTAATTCCTAAAAATGTGACACATTAGCAAAAAATCCGAATCTTCCAAAACATTCGCAAAAAAATCCGCATTTTTTAAAATCATAATCTCCCAATTTGCATTGCTTTTGGTCACGCATAGCTAATGGTCTAGACAGTACTTAGCACGCGGAAGTGTCTGGCAATTCTCGTTTTAATCGAGACACATCTCATTACAATATTTATGTCAAATTCTATACCGCAAATATTTGAGGCATGATGCGTATTTAAAATATGTGACCTTTGCCAATTTACTAGTTTGTTTGTCATCATTTTTGTATTAATTATGCAGATCATCTGAATTTTGATGTTTGTAATGACGCAAAAAATTGTTTGATTAAGAATGTAGGTAGTTAGTAATTGCATTTTTAGCACGATAATTAGCAAATGCATTTTTTTTTCTTTCTCTTACGACAAATTAAACTTTCCAAACTTTTTCCACAGCTATTTATAAATTAAATTTATAGAAATAAACTAAAACATAATACTTGCTAGCTTCCGCCCGCGGGTTCGCCCGCGTGAGTATGTCGATAAAAAGTAGCCTATGTCCTTTTTCAGGCTCTAGGCTATCTGTGTACCAAATTTCATTTTAATCGGTTCAGTAGTTTTGGCGTGAAAGCGCGACAGACAGACAGAGTTACTGTCGCATTTATAATATTGGTTAGGATAACGATTTGAAGAATATTTACTTCTCTAATACTCTAGACACAACTCTGACATATAATTATGTACCTATTATGTTAGATATTATATAAATCACGATGTGGATAATACTAACATTTTGATTACGTCACTGAAAACGTATTTTAGTGAATCGCTTCCAGATAAATGAAAAAATCTTCCAGACTAAATAGGACTTTGACTTTTACAGATTAAAGACTATTAATATCGTTAACGTTTTGTATAAAAACAATATGGATGATGAAATTCAGTCTGAGAACTGTATCAAAGATAAATGAAATAAAACGTGAATTAATTACCTACTCTAAAGTGAGAGGTATTTCATAATTAATCATGAAATAAAATGTCAAATAAACTTCATTTCAAATAAGAGTAGACATTTAAATAAACCTTTTTTACAGTCCGTTCAACCGATTTTGGCTTCTATTGCGTTGTTGGTATGACAAATGGCAGCTGCAGTAGACAGTTGGTATTGTGTAAACTTTTTTGCTTTTAATGTCATCCTTATGCCTACGGTATAGAAGTCAAAATCGGTTGAACGGACTGTTAAAAGGTTTGTTTAAATGTCTAATCTTATTTCAAATAGATTATAGTTTCTAAAATTCCAAATTATTCGGCTAGAAATGTAATATTCGGAAACTTTTAAAATTCAAATGAAGTTATTAATGTACGACTGTTTTAAACCTTGCTTTTGCTTGACTAATGTAGAAGACATGACTTCTCAACTTTTTTATAAAAAAAAACTCAATTACTTATAAAAATGATGAATAAGTCTTTATGCTTCAATTCATCATGTCAAAGACTAACAAGTTAATCATAAATAAATCAGCTAAATACAAAGTGCCACAAAAAAAAATCTAAATGCAAGTCACCGCAATGCGTCAAAGGCAATATCCGATCCGTTATCTGATTATCCGGACTTCCGAGCTAAGAAATACAGATATAGATCATAATTGATTACAAGATTTTCTAAGAAACATTCAGACGGATATGGGATTTTACAGTTTTACATGGTTTGGATTTTATGCTGAACCGTTTGTCATAAAATCACTAGCAATTCAAGTATTTCTCGTTCAAACTTCTAGAATTTATAATGACTGGTTATCCTAAGATAAAATAACCCAACGTGTACGTTTGTGTATTCAAGCGAATCTCGAAAACTGCTGGGTATTATTGGATTGTAATAATTTTACATTATTATTCAATTCTGTGCACGGCTGGAATATATTGATTGCTAGTTATTAGACATTATTATGAATACCCTTGACTGAACTAACCTAGATAAAGTATGTATTATATAATTATTTGCAATTCAATGATATGATTATTAATCCCGTCTTCAAGATTAAACAAATCTCAACAAGTTTTACTCTATACATTGGTTTATAAAACCTAACATTTTTTCTTAGTGTAACAATAGTAAAATTGTTACTATGGTGATACAATGGAGACCTGTTCGTGTTATTACTGAAGCCAATGACCGTCTATAAACCACAATAATGTATAGCGAACAAAGTGATATAAAGTTCAGTCATTTTGACCCCAGAACGAATGTAGACTATATTTTCTTTTGAGTTACAAAGAGATTAGTTGGAGTATACATATACAAGCTGTTTGTCTGGTTAAAGTTCTATTATTAACTCATAACTCTTACAAATTCTTTGCACTATATTATCTACAAACCGGCACAAAAATAATAACAATAGTAACCTCTTTAATATCAATCGCTAAATCTATAGGAAGTAAGTGTTCCGTTTTAAAAAAAAATGGCGGACAATGTGCATTGACGTCACAGTGTTGTCGACCAATCAGCGTCGAGAATAAGTGTGACCGTATGCGCCTGCTACACTTCAGACCTTGGGTTTTCCACTAAAGTTCGCTCAACCGTTGAGTAGTAAAAAAATGTTTCTGTAATGCATACGAATTGTTACAATTTTAAATGGTTTTTTAAGTGACATAGTTTTAAAAGTTGTTTCGGTAGGTATTGTAAACCGAATCATTCGCTAATTTCCGGAAAGCTATACGTTTTCTCAATCTTTCACAGCACTGAAATATTATCATCATCTGCCCAGCCTTTTCCCAACTATGTTGGGGTCGGCTTCCAGTCTAACCGGATGCAGCTGAATACCAGTATTTTACATGGAGCGACTGCCTATCTGACCTCCACAGACCAGTAACTGGGTAATACGATACCCCTTGGTAAGACTGGTTGTCAGACTTTGTCATGGTTCTTTTGACTTTCTGGTTGGTGACTTTCACTGTGATATTTATTTATATATATTTTTTTTTAAATTATATCCCTAGTTATTATATCTACAATCTAATTTTATTTTTTAACCTGTAAACAATGTATTAAAAGCTTTATGTAATCCTTACTAGGTCAAAAGTGGTTTAAAAGATGAGAACAACCTATTGTTTACAGACAGTTATAATGATGAGCAACTTCAAAAGATGTTCAAGCTCAACATTATCTTTATTCTAAACCTACGTTAGGAGATTACATCATATAGTCCCATTAAAAAAAATGCTTGAATGAAACGAATAATTAGACGTGTAATGAAATTAAACCGTTGCTAAGCTAAAACTGAACCTCATGCGAAAACAGACTTCTAATAAAACAAAAAGTTTTCCATTTTGTTATTGCAGTCGATTTTAATGGAAACAACTGTTAGTGCCCATAACTCGTCATGTTTATAAACACACATACATCTTGTTAAAATGTTTTCACAGATTAGAAATAAATACAACTATAAACCGTTATGTATTAGACAATTTATAAAGTTACAGTAAGATTATTAATTGCAAGTTTTTACGAGTATTCTGAGCTATTGATTGATCATTTGTTAAGATTTCTTAGTACTATTAATTATAGATTGTAAAACTTTACTTGAATTCAAGTCGGCTTAACAGAACTGTGTAATTTATAATTAGTTGTGTTCCAGTGATATACTTAGTTGCTTTAAAGAAAACCGCAAAACTTGTTGAATCATATTGTTATGTAGACCAGAAAACTAACCCCAAAAAGCCTACAATTTGATTTTTATTTGTTTTGTATTTAGAGTCAACCTAAGATTTATTGTTTCTATCTGTGTCCACCAATCACAACAGCTTACGTGACGGCTGATTGACTTATCTCAAGAAAATACCTTCCAAAGGTTCCTATCCAAAGTTTGTCTGTAAAAGAGCAATAATACCGCCCTTTGTTAAATTTCTACAATTATATCTGTATTTTTTATGTTGTACATAATAAAGAGTATTCTATTCTATTCTACCTTGTCATGATAACGTCTAAATTATATTTAAGTCAGACTCTAAAGTCAGTGTCATACTGCATTTTTTCTCACTATCCCAAATAAGTCTAAAAATATATGTAAATCTAGCCAAATATAGAACCTAGTTATCCGAGACTTAAAGGCTCCCACAGATAGCCGCGACGCGACGGTGCGGCGCTATTCTGGTAGAATAATTTCCATGAAGATTTAATAGAAATTGTTCTACTAGTCAGGTCTCACCTGTCTGTGGGAGCCGTAAGTCGTTTAAAGAGGTTTTATTCTCAGCAGACTGTTTGCACAATTGTATTATTATAACACTGCACTTGAATGAGATGTCTGTGTGAGATTAACTTAAATTGCCCATTACTTTGACTTATGGACCTTGGGGTTCCCCCGTTTTGAGCTAACACTCCTTTTCTATTTATTTTGGCATAAGAATCTTGATATAATGAAAAAATATGTGTGAAAAAACCTTAATAGGTATTATACATATATTACGTTCGCAAATGACTATGCGATTCCTTTTACATGTGCTTTATTTATCTCAAGATTTCGATCTTAATCATGATAATCTTTATCAAGCTTTTTTTTTGTATTGCACCTTATTACACACTGTTGTGGCATCTTTATCAATCTCGCTCTTGCTACGAAAATCGTAGCACATCATACCGATACTACACACAATTCTTCAATTTCAAACCACTCTAATCGTTCTTACTTAATAATACTCCATTTGAAATAAGACTAGACATTTAAATAAGCCTTTTACAGTCCGTTCAACCGATTTTGACTTCTATTGCGTTGGTGGCACGACAAATGGCAGCTGCAGTTGGTATTGTGTAACATCTTTTGCTTTTAATGCCATCCTTATGCCTGAGGTATAGAATTCAGAATCGGTTGAATGGACTGTAAAAAGGTTTTAATTTCTAATCTTATTTGAAATGGAGTATAGTAACATCAGGTCATACAACCTAAGATTAGCCTGAGTTCAAGCAACTCCAATGAAACTGTATCGTGATATATGGATGCTACGTGATTCGTAGCAGCCTCTACGCGGGCATCCCATGATGTAACCCTGTTTTTTTTTTAAAGCTACGTTCTAAAATCGATTTTTGAAATGATTTTTATGATACATAATCATATTACTAGAGCATTATAGCCTGACTAAACAACAGTAAACGTTACAAAATTAGCATAAATACCACTGCAGCACCATATACGGAATCAAAGACTTGTTTTTTTTGATGCTTTGTAGAACACAAAACGTGTCAGTCCAGTATAATTATCTAGTGTTTTATACTTTTTTTTAGAACTAGACGAAATAGAGTCGGTATTTCCCAAACGTTTTCGTCAATTAAACGGATGTCAAAGTGTTAAATTTATTGTCGTCTAACGAATTTTATTAGATAGAATAGGATGTGTAGATGTTCAAATGTTTAGATTTGAATTTAGAGTTGCTTAAGCCCCGCCTTTTAGATTTAATCAACTTGATGACTCGTTACTGTATTCATACTTCATGATCTGAAATCTCGTTATATTCATGTAAACTGAGCTTAAACGTCCGATTGTGGTACTAAAAGGGTTTAATAATAAATCATGTCTTCCACAATTTAGATTGACAATAAAACCCTCGCCGATACTAAACGTCAATTAAATCCTAACCTTAATAATCTAAGATTTATGGACTATAGTAACTCGTTATAAAACGAATTCTTAGCCAATTATAAGGTGCCTAAGAATATACTAGGTATACATCATATTAATTTATGAAGTTGATTGTATACCAACAGGTAGGTAGGTAGGTAGTATGTATGTAACCGGCTCTTAGTTCCTTGACTCTGCTTTTTGTTTTGATGCCGTTAGAAAACAACCTCAAAACGCCGGTACTATGTAACCAATCAGCGTAATTATTTGAAGGTACATAAAAGCCTACAAAAGGAGTAGGTATAAACTACAAACAATAACAACAACAACGTGAAACTTTAACACTCAAGTACTTATGTAAGTATCCGAATTCCGAATCCACGTGGTAGGTAACTCATAGGGACCTCACTCACTTGCTTCTAGGCTTCAACCCCCACTCACTGAAGTACAAAAGCACTCACACAGTCAAATATCCGAACAGGGTTGCGCTTGCACAGCATCCATTGCGTTGAGGTTATAATGCCGGCCGGCGAAGACTGCCCGATGAGATAAAATCCTTCCAAATTCAAATGTTGACAGTCACTGTTTTTATTATTATAAAGTATGTTATTAAGTTTAAGTTTATATATATTTCCCGGCTTTTTTTGGCAACATGAGTGCGTGTGTACGGCGGATAGATCACACAGCCACTGAGCTCGGCGCCCGCGCACGAAGCCTTTGCCTCAATGAGCGACTACGTCATTACGGGAAGTACGCCGCCACTAAACTAATATAACAAATACTTCTCATAACGAATAGCTTCGTCCAACGTCATACGCCACTTAATTATTTTTCAATGACGTTAATATGAAAATTAAAATGAAAGACGAAATTAAAAAGTGATTTGATTCCAGTTAGTTTCCATTGTGTTATAGTTTCGTTTCATATCCTGTACCTGGTTTAATTTATATTGTTGACGAAATTATGTAAAATTTTCCGTAAACAAATAGCTACGCTGACGTGCTAATGCAAGAAATTGTTTATTAATAATATTGGAACATATTAACATTTTATCTCAGTCGATTGTGACCCAAAATGTTTTATTTTGTTTTATCGTTAGGACTTCGAATTATTTGCGATAGTGTTTGGTACATTTCTTATTGCGATTTTTATTTAATTTTAAGGTATTCATTCTTTACCGTTCCATAACTGAGGCCTATATATTATAGGTAGGTAGGTACTGACGTTCATGAACCGTTCATAATAACCAAGATAATTACAACGGAATGCATCTAAAGGTACAATGACATAATAAATGATAATCAAATCACCTATATCTTGAACACCTTGACAGTTATGATAATCTTTATGTTACATAAAATTAGGGTTAACCCACCCTCATTACTATGGGTTAACAAGTCGTGAGTCGTGCACGAGATGACGTCACTAACCCGCGCCTTCCGCACTTCATTCATTCAGTAATAATAGTACAATACAGACAAAGAACGTGCACTGTATTGTACACACACTCACACATACATACGATTATACGTAAGTTCTTACACGTGAGAAAATAACAATACACATTTTGGTCGCACGATCTAATTTAAGATTATTTTACTTGTTAATTAATCATTATTGTTTTGATAAAGTGTGAAAATTGATTCATTATTTTCTCGTTTACTGAAATCATGAAACGTAGTACTAAAGACATCAACGGGATGCACTTTCTTTTGTTTGCAAAATAGTTACAAAATTCGTTTTGCGAAAATGCATTTCGTTACTATTTTTACCCGACTACGGCGAAGAAAAAAGGAGGGTTATGATTTCGAACGGTATGTATGTATGTATGTATTTATGTATGTATGTTCATCTGTTCCCTCATATCTTCTAAACGACTCATCACAATTTGACAAATGAGGTATCGTTGGAAGCGTCTTGATCGTCCGCTGGAGGCTATGTGACGTCACATTAAATTAAAAATGGCGCCCTCTAGAGGACATAAAGTTAGGAACTAAAAAAAAAAAATTGTTTAATCGTACCATGTTGGGTATCAAATGAAAGGGCTTAATGAGCACATTTCAAAAATATAAATATTATAACCCCAAAAAAAAAAAAAAAAAATTAAAGTAATAAAAACTAAACAACACGTAATCTGTTCGATTTATGCCCTAACACGTGTGACTCCGGATTTTTAATTTGTCTGTCTGTGGTGTCTTGTTTATACCTTTTTAGTCGTAGTTGGGTTTTAGTTTTTATGACTTAAATTTTTTTTCGATAGAAATTCCCGGATAAATGGAGGCTCAGGTAAACCTTGAAATAAAAAACAAATACATTGCATTTTCTTTCGACATTTACACAAGAGAGATTTATATTTTGTAAATTTTTTTGTCATCAAAAGAGACTAACTCCAAAGGAATGTCACCGTACCTACTCAAATGCAACACCAATAAAGGATAGACAAATCTATTTATAGCCAATAGTTATGTAAGTGGGATTGCCGGCACCGTAGGTATCTAAGTCATTGTTTTGCTGTATGTCACCGCTAAAACCCATTCATAAAGAACACCAACGCTTGAATATGTCGTGTGCAATTGCTTGTAATATTTTGTATGTAAACATACTTGGGTAGAGTCACCACTTTGTGTTTTGATCACTAGAATAATAATATTCTATAGTCAATGGTATCTCCCAAGGGTAAAACCTAACGTACTAAGAAGTTACAGCTCGGTAATTTGGTATAACGATCCATATTGCTATAGATATAAAAATAAGTTTGTCAAAATCTGGATTCTACTGATTTTTTTTTTCCAATTATTAAATATATTACATACATTTTAGGCACCTATATACCTATTATCGTATTTGTATACTTTCAGATTTATATAAATGAATTGCTACCTACTATATACACAAGTATCTTATTAAACTATCAAAAGAAACATTTAAATACGTAATTTCTGCAGATTACTAAGTTTAAAGTTACTGTTGGTTCAAATGCTATAGCTGCTATTATGCATTCAATAATGGCCACTAAACGGCTTTAAAACCATTAAAATGTTGCATTCTGAAGTGACTTAGATGCAGGGAAAAGCTTAAATTACGTAATTGGCAATCGTCAAGCAATCGTTTAATAAAGTGCCGTCATTGTGCGTCATTACTTTTGTACCAATAAGTCAATGTTAAATGAAAGGGTGACCGATTGTAGTAAAGGTGACAAATTATTTGCAATAATGGATGGAGAATTTAAAAGATTAAAATTTAAAATTAAGATAAGATAAAAAAATAATTAAGAACTAACTAACTTTGAGCAAAAACCACACACAAAGACGAAAACTTTGAGATTGAGATTTTTTTAAACTAATTCACAATGTAGAACAACAGTGTCGTGTGTCTAATTAATCAGAATGTTAATAATCATCTAATTACCTGATAGTTTTCAGCCACAAAATAAGATCCTCCATAGTTTCGCCAATAGTAATCCCGAACAGGCACCATCCTTTTTTTTTTAATATTAAAAATGTCCGTAAACAAAGAAAACTATTTATATAATTATCAGTAGGTATTTAAAAAAAACGAATTCGAAATCACTTTTATTATCTATTTGAAAATCTGCTCTACTTATAACAGTAAAAATATTTATTGATAAATAAACTTTATTATTTATCGAAGCGAGAAGATCATTTTTCTTTGTAAAATAAATTATCTTGAATTTTTTTTACAACTGCGGCCCGCACGGCTGTCTCCAAGGAAAGACGTAATTCTTTTTAACATATTATCACTGAACACTTCGATAAATATATTTTTTATCGCGTAATTTTATCGCAAAGAGCAAAGTTCGACTCTTTGATAAGATAGTGTAAGTTTTTCACAATTCAGGCGCCTTTTTAAGGAAAACTTGTATTTTATAAATTGATAATTAGTAAAATCTTGAGAATTTTTTATCTGATTGGGATTTTACTTACGATAGTGATTCTACCATGGAAGAATTACCTATAGAAATCGATTTTTGGTCTTAATGAGTATGAAAAAATAGAAATTTATCTTCATCCGTATCCTGATTTTATGATTAAAACAATTATCTTTTAAACATTAGATAAGTTACCAGATAAAAAAACAACATGTTTAAACTAATCGCACACTCTCTAAGTTCAATAAACTGTTTCTTTTTATTTTGGCACATTTCTTGTTCAACAATTAAATGACACGCGTATTGGTATTGGATATTCTAAAAGCGGCGCCCTCACACACAAACTTATTAAAAACTGGCCAAGTGCGGGTCAGACTCGCATGCAAAAAACGCTGAAAAAAACATGTTTCTTATAAGGTAAAACATGTTTATTAATTATTAACTTGATTAAATTTTTATTTTTCGTTGTTATAGTCGCAATACAAATACAATCTATGAAAATTTCAACTGTCTACCTACGGTTCATGACATACAGCTCGCTGACAGACAGACGGACAGACGAACAGCGTAGACTTAGTAATAGGGTTTCGTTTGGCACCTTTGGTACGAAACCCTAAAAAACAAGTCAACATACTCATGGAATTAAATAGATGGGATTTTAATTACTGTAGCGAATTTTAATAAAACCCTACAATTATTCTATCAATAACCTGCCTGTTAAATTCTTATCTAAAATATTTTTCTCAGAAACCGCTAAACATTCCGAAATAATTGGTTTTAACTATTATTAACACGGCACTTTAGATAGTTAACTAACACAGTTAAAGTACGGGTTTCTGTGAGAAAACTATCTGACAAAATATCTAAATAATTTGTATGGACTTAATTATTGTTTATAAAGCCAAACACAGACTATGGTCGTTGGAAAATGAACCATTGAATATCAGTTGACAGTAGAAAATACTGTTAAGTAATTTTCAACATTGACTAAGGCTATTTAAGGTATCGAATCGTCTTTGTATTAAGAATTTACATAGTTAAAATATATTATTTATCTTATTTCACGTGGTGCAGCATTTTATGTGCCCACAAAAGGTAGCGTTCTCTTTGCCCTAAAAACGGTAATATACTGCGATGCTTCGCTTCTTAATGTCATTGAAGACTACAACATATCCCAGGGCAGTTAGTTTAAGATTAAATTATGGTGATAAATTCTAGACCCTTCTACAGCCTACAGATAATTGTCGCTCAACACATAACTATAAATACCCATTGTACTTAATTCCGTACTCTATTTTATTACTGTTTGAAGAGTATGAATCCTACTGTTCACCTTGACCGCATAGTGTTTTCCCGTCATCTGGCTAGGATCCGCTTGGAGTTGGATAGAAGGAATCTGTCGTGAGCTCATTAGCAACCACACGAACCGTAAGTCTTAATGTACTTGTTAGACGGATACTGTTGTCCAGGTACTTGGAGTATTCCCTTCTCTATGAAGGGAAATAGATTAGAACAGTCTCTTTCGAGTATGGTGGAGCTTGAGAAGTGAATACTTGGAGGGAAAGTTATAGGTTCTAAAAATAATCTACCAATATTTGGCCTTCCTTATGGCCTTAGGCCTTCCTTAGGCCTGCAGGACACTGAGATATATCAATATTATATTTCATTTTGGCATTGTTACCTGTTAGTATTTTTCCAGTCTGGAAGCCAACAATTTTTCAGATCTAACACAAAGAGACTATCTATCTGACTAGCTTTTTCCCAACTATGTTGGGGTCGGCTTCCAATCTAACCGGATGCAGCTGAATACCAATATTTTACATGGATCACTCCATGTAAAATATGCCTATCTGACCTCCACAATTTATAGTAACTGGGTAATACGATACTCCTTGGTAAGACTGGTTGTCAGACTTTCGGGCTTCTGATGACCCGTAACGACTGTCAAAGATCCACGATGACAGCTGGGACTAACGGCTTAACGTGCTTTCCGAGTCACCGAGGAGTCTCGGTATGGAAAGATGGTCACCCATCCAAAACAACCAATACATCCAATACATCCATACAACCGGCAAGCGTAGCTTATCCTAATCGACCGACCCGTGCGGCTGTTGTTACGTAGCCACAGAGAGGCAGTTAGTGATAAATATGCATATTACCAGCCCAATACACAGACAAAATAATATAATTCTAATATAAATACGTCAGTACGTGGCGCAGATAAGATATTTAATTGGGAAATGCAATCGCGTGAATGGGTAAATGATACTCATTAGTAACTTTAAATGTGTCATACAGAAAACCCTAATGGTATCTCGTTAATTCATTCCAATTAATAAGAGAGCATAAAACGTGTTTGTTATCACATATCCCATAAACTAAACGTACCTACTTACTTGTACGACCCATCATGTGTCAATCGGGCTTTTTTAAATACCGATAACAATTAAAATTCTATTGTGTCTCGTTAATGACAGTTGAAGGTATATAGAACACGAGGAAAATCTTTTTTAGTTCAAAGAAAAGAAAGTTATCCAATTGTTTTGGTTGCTTTTTCGTTTTGATAATTTATAGATAACTATACCCCATTTGAAATAAGATTAGACATTAAAACAAACCCTTTTACAGTCCGTTCAACCGATTTTGACTTCTATACCGTAGGCATGAGGATAGCATTAAAAGCAAAAAAAGTTACACAATACCAACTATCTACTGCGGCTGCCATTTGTCATGCCACCAACGCAATAGAATTCAAAATCGGTTGAACGGGATGTAAAAAGGCTTATCTATACGTCTAACCTTTTTTCAAAACGCTTACATATTTTCTCTTTCATAACTGAGAAGGTATCCAAAAGGGAGATATATTCTCTTTACATAACACTCATCTTCAAGTGTCCAATCGCAAAAACGTTGTTGATATAATTAGGTGTGATTTCAACGGATAACGTCATCTTTGGCACAGATTTTTAGCTTTGATTTGTATTAAGTGCGATCTATCACGTACACACCCCTTCTCATTTTATCAATTATTTTATAAATTACTAATTGTCCATATATTTGTAGTATGTGTTATCATATCATGTGACAAAAGGTTAGTTATCTTGACTTCAGTTTAATTTATACGTTGATAAGTATATTATAAGTTAACTATTACAGTTAACATAGTTTAACTATTCCGAAAAAATAATGTTTTTTTTCACGCCTATTCCCAGCAAAGGGGTAGGCAAAGGTGTCTCAGTACGTAAATATTTTGACAGTTTTATCCGGTAAAAACCCGCTTCGGGTTATAAATGAGAATTTCTCAATAGTATACCTATTTTACCCAGCCCGAGAATGGAACCCACGTTCAGTAGTTTAGCTTGCGATCAGTAAACCATCAAGGCAGTAAATGATAGTCACATATCACTTTATGATAATTTGTGTTTGATAACGATTGATATGAAGTTTATTGAGCATTGTACCTACTCAAATAGGGCGATTATTTTATAAGTGTTATAAAATTCACACGATTTTTGTGCGGTGAATCCCCATTTACCACTACAGTTGTTTATTTAGTGTAAATAGTGTTCAACTATTAACTTACTTCAAAATTGTATGAAATTTAATGAAGAATCTAAAATTACTCAAATCTGCAACTTACAATGGTATGTGATAGGGAAACAGGAGCGGTGTGTGTGTGTATATTGGAAACTGCCATGTCCTATAACCGAAAATTCGAAGACATGTGAGATCCACCTACCCGCACTGGGTCCGCGTGGTGGATTATGGCCCACGATCTCTCACAGAGAGGAAGCGTGTGTGTTCCCAGCAGTGGGACTTCATAAGCTAATTATGCTGCTGTTGATAATGATAGTTGGTTATCGAACCTATCAGCTTTTTAAAGGTTTTCTACAAATCACTTTAACATCCTAAATAATAATACTCTCAACAAAAATACAAAATAAAGCTTCCATTTTCGGATCTCTACCACTCTCTGGTCTTATATCAAGTCTTATATCAAATCTTCATGTTACAGCAAATTCTTGAGCACTAAATTGAAAGCTTGTTAAGTAAAAAAATACTAGCCAGTGACTTAAATAATTTCACTTTGCTTGAACAAGTGTGTCATAAGAGTTCACTTTTAACAGCTCTTTAAGATCAATTTTATACGACTTTTATTTCTATTTGCAGCTATATTTCAAATTATGTATAACAAAAGTGAATGTTTAAGATCCTCTGCAGTTCAAATTTATGATTTTATACTATAGTAGATAGGTCTAAAACTGCAGAGACCAAAAGCTCGCCCCTATTGCATGGGACTCATAAACATAACTGGCGAAATACATTTTTTCTATGACCTAAACCTCTACCTACACCCTCGGGGAATAATGCCGTGATATTATTTTATAACTTATAACGTAGAGGTGTAAATAAGCCATCTGATTATCGAGAGTTTTTAAACAATGCCGCAGAGATTACATTTTCTTTGAGGTATCCGATTAAAGCATGGTTGAGAGTTGATTCAGATTAAAATAAAAACAATGTTTACTGTTTTAAATCCTTTCTTTAAATACGGAATCATGCCATTATGTTTAATAAGTCTTCCAACTAATTACGGAAAAGTGATATAAAACTACTTTCAATAACCACATTTCCCTAAACAAATCCTTGGAATGCGGTTAACCCTTAAAGAAAACGAGATTGCAGGTAAAAATATGCGTAAATACGACTGAAATATTTAATCGTCCAAATGTATACTAGTATTAAATGTTTGTACGGCATCGTGCGCCTGCGCGGTGAGAGGAACCGGTTGTCAAGGTCTTCGGTTTTCCCTGCCACTTACAAAATGGCGGATTTGATCTTACGATTATTGCATATGTTTTGTCTGTTGCTAGGTAGGATTTCGTTTGTTAGGCTTTGGAGAGTAACAAAAGGATTGTAATTTGTTTTTGTTTTGTAAAAAGAAAATGTTAAGTTGAGTTTTTTCAAGGTTCATTTTGTTGGGAAATGTGTGATTAATGATTATGTTACAAAGTTATGCGTATTATTTTTTTATTTTTTTCAAATTTTATTTAAATAAGCATTGTTGGAAAAATTGCATCTAGTAAAGCCAAAAACTTATTGTTTCTGTGAACAGTAAAACATTAAACATTGTAATTTAATTAGTGATTAAATCGACGCCTTAGTGTCCTTTCGTTTTTGTATTTATTTACATATTTAGTTACTTAGTCATTTATGATTGATGATTACAAAACGCACTAAATTACTGTGTTGTGTTAATTACATATATGTTATTCAATTTCTAGAATCACCAAAGCCTAAAAATTTAATATACCTAAGCCAGCAACACTAAAATACCTAGTGCTCAAACGATTAGACATGCAAAGTTTTGGTCACAGCCAATTGTTGAATTAAGCAATTCAAAAACAATTTTGAATATAAAATGGCCGTATAATCTGTTTCATTTTGGACCACGTGCGCGAAACTGATCGAATTCTTTTGTTTTTTTTTTAAGTTTAATCGATATCATTTTTGAAAATCTAGAACCAAACACAACAACAAGAAAAATTCGTCACGGGTATAAATATAAGTTAATAGTAATCTTTGATGCTATCGAAAGGTCAACAAAATAACAACATAATTCATCAAAGCTTTACTTCATAAAAGTTCCAACGAATCTCAATAGATGGCGTTAGTTGCAGCTCTAAGCTTACAATAGCACGTTCTAAAATTATTTTCGCAACTTGCGTAGTCAAACTTAACCTTTAAATGTCCTCAAAACCTTAGGCATTAAGGCTTGAATACTTAGCACTAATACCCAAATCAATTTGCCTTATGAGCTTTGTTCGTGCACCTAACTTAACTCGCACATACTTACAAACAGTAGCCACAATTATGCGTAATAATTACATGTATAACAAGGTCGTACATACAAACGTAACACTATATAGCCTGTGACGCAAACGAGTTTCCCTTTCACCGCTGCTATTGGGCTGCGCAGACGCATTCGATACATAAAATCGGTACTCGACGCCCACTCGATTATTCGTAGCGATAAATTTGATTTGTGCACGATTCCCTTTGTTTTGTTCTGGAGCGAGACATTTATTGGCCACGTTTGGTTGTAGTGCCTATACTTTTTGGTTTCGCAAGTAAATAAATACAAATAATACCTAGAATAATCACCTATATCTTACTTCGTCACGTTCTTTTATTTGCCAAGTAAATAGGTGAGCATGTGTAATCAACGTGCGTTGGCTATGTTGATATTATGTGCATAGAAATATAATGATTAAATTATGTTGAAGTTAATTGTTAATAAATAATTTATTAGGGGTATGAATTCTTGGCTACTAACTACTTACTGTTGTTTTGTAATCTTTTTAAATATTTATTTTTTAAAGACTGTTCGCAAGCAAGCTGTGTGCCTACCTTTTTTTTTAGTTTATTGTTTTACTTAGTTTACAAACGTCCATTTGAAAAGCAGGATTGGACGAAGAGGCAGGTTCGGATGCGAAATAAATATTTAATAGAAATGTTTTCCGACTAGACACAGTAATTTTCCGTGAACCGAAAATTATCACGTAGGTAAATGTCCCGAATAAAGAAAAGTGTTAATAGAGCCAAATGGTTGTCCCTTGTCGCACATCACACCTTTGTGTAGAAAAGTGATAACTTTGTGAACACACGATACTTACTAGAATTACGTCAAAAATATGTTTTTTTTTGTATGAGAACAATCAATTGATTAATTGTCAACGAGTCATTAAGTTGTCAGAAAAGACACAACATTTTTTTTATATTACAGATTGAATGTTAATTAGACTTATTATTAAATACTGAAATGCAATTATGGCAAATTACGTTTTACGTATTAATTTCTAAATTAATTGTGAGACAATAAATATCAATTCTATTTTAACCTGTAAAAATGGCCTTTATTAAGCTGCGCATCGCAGTTATACCCGCGTAAGTCTCGATCTCGATACAAAGTATCCTATGTCCTATTCCAGGTCATAGTCTACCTATGTGCCAATTTCATCCAAATCCGTTCAGCCGTTTAAGCGTGAAAGCGTAACTAACAAACTCACTTTTGCATTTATAATATTACTAGCTTCCGCCCGCGGTTTCGCCCGCATGGTATATCGATAAAGAGTAGAGTATGTCCTTCCCCAAGGTGCCATCTATCTCCTTGCATCTATAAACCTACATCATTTATCAGTAAATCAAGTTCGTACATCAAAGATAGGTTATACCTACACGTGGTATATGCTTTATGTATTTATTGTATATGTAAATGGTACACCTCAGACTACCTGCAGTATTGTCTCTCCTTCTCCCTTTAATCCATCCATCGGTTCGCTTTTAGTGATAAGACCGCCCATTGTGTCACCCTATGTAAAATATCTATCACCTTATGTAAAAAAATTAAGATGTACATAATAAAGAGTTTTCTATCTATCTATTATATCTATCTACACACGGCAAACTCACGCTTTAGTCAACATTATCACATAAGAAGTAAGAAACTCCTAATTCTTCATGAAAAACTACTAAAACATGATGCAAAGATAAAATAAAGACTGGGTAATTATCTCAGTTTGACTCACAATCGGTTTCTCAACAGTCTCCTCCAAAATATTCGTTTGGCAACACTGCCTTCTTTCATTTTCCTGCTACGACTTTCGCAACGTGATGAATCAGAGACCGTGATTCGACTTAATGATCTGTCGAGACGCGAACCATTCTCGGAAAATTGAACTTACTCATTTGGACCAATAGTTTAATAGAGTTTTTGGAAGTATGAGTTTGAAATTAGGAAGTGTTGATGAATAGGCTTTTGTTTTACCGATATTCTTTTGTTTTTTGGTGGCTATTTTAGGCCCAGTGTTTGCCATATTACAATTTTTATGTAACATCACCTGTAAAGGCTCTGTTTAATCGTTTTTTTTCATGGGTAAGTCGGTTGAGCAGCTTTTGCTAGCGCACTACTTACATGTAAACACATATTTATAATCACCTATTCGTTTGCTAAGGATTAGTGATAATGTCTAATAAGCTGTTAAAAATATACCTCCATTCATATACAGGGTCAAATTAGCTTAGCTAGCAAAACTCAATATCATGTTAAAGCAAAAAATTATACACTTGCTTCAAAAACGGTAAAGGAAAACATGGGGAGGAAACCGGCATGACTTTTTTTTTTGAGTGTTGGACATCATCGAATGACTTCTTCAACTCCGGGCGGAGCGGGAGAGCGTGTCAGACTTTTACTAACCAAACCCCACCCGTGTTCCTTCAGTTGCCTGTTTTGCCAAGGGCCCCGGTATCCCTTTCAGACTTTCCCGCAGCCCTGGCAGATAGAGAGATATTGACAGATTTTGTAAAGCATATCTGTCAAAAACTGATCATTGTGAGACCACTGACACGTTTGTAAATTAGTAGACTTGGCCCCCAGGTTCGTCACTAATCACACGAATAGAAAATGATGTTACTATTACAACCTATTAAACTTTCTTCCTTCGTTCCTACCCTAGCTAATCTTAAATCTTACCGATATCTTTCAAGATATATAATAATAACAACAGTGTTGACTTAAACAATAGAGCCTTGCGCAAGAGTTGTTATACTTCCTAGTTTACTACTGGACCGGTTAATTGTAATACCTACTAATACAAGCACCCAAGTACCTATACATAACTTAGATATTACTTAATATTCAGTAGGTACTATTTCTACTTAGAATACAAACTAAGTATACCTTTGTATTATCTTTCATTTACATTACTTATTATTCAATACTTTTCCTTAAAGACTACATGTGATAAGTTTGCTTTTATCGTGTTTGATACTGAAATAGTAGATATTATCACTATTACTACCGTCATTTCTAAAATTAATTACCGCGAAAACTGGGGTTTGAAACGGATTCAATATGAGTCAGCTAGACAATGCTGCTGGTAATTTCAACCATAATAATCTCAGCAATAAGATTCATTTTACAATCGTGTCACATTTACATAATGTTGGAAATTCCAGTGCTTCAATCAAGCAACCATTGCAAAATTCATTGAGGCAACTACTGCAAGGCGTTCATTCAAGTTTTTTTTCTACTAAGTACGTGATGAAAGACATGAAAATTGCAACTCCATTTTTAAATTGGAACATTTAAATAGCAGTAACCAATCAAATGGCGAAACAAAACACAAGCTACCTACTATTAACCCGTAAAAAGCGCGTAGAAAATTTTCTTTTATTTAAATTGCAAGAATATGGTATTCACATCAAGCATGTCTCATTGCCAAAGCGTGACGTCATACAGGCGCGTCCTCGACCTAAATAGACAAAGGTGAAAATTGAACGTAGCTAATATTGAGGCCTTTTTCAATAACTGTACTCTAAAACGTCTCCTCTAGAAGACAATGAATCTAAAGTTACGAAATACTTGTTTATGTTATTCACAAACATGCATGTCGAAAGGCTTATTCATAGGTTATGCATTTAAAGTTATTAGTCATATACTGGTAAATCAGCGTGGCGAATGTTAAGTTTTTTTTCTACGTGAGCTTATTGTGTGGGAATTTAAGGCGCTGGTCAATCATGTAAAAGGTTATAAACGCGTGATTAAGAACTGTACAAGTTATCTATTTTACCCCACTGCAGGTTTGAAGTGACTTATAAGAATATAGACTTACAATAAATAATATCAGCTCGCTTGCTCTAGACGGGTTACCGATTTCAGGCTTAAATAATATAGAAATTTTACTACCTATGCTTAATTATGCCAACTATTTGAGGCCAATACAGAACCAACAAACCATAGAAACTGTCCAACAATTCAAAGAAAAGACCATTCAAGAAAACTTCTTAAATCAAGCAACAATGTTACAAAACGTTTCCTCTAAAGGCTTTAACACAGTAGTGTTTCCTACATAATTCAGTCAAGAAAGTATGGAGCTATTCTGAGCTATACACGGGCTATGTAGCCCGTGTCCATTCTATACGACGATTTCCGAGGCATCTAAATTGTCTCTCGTCATTCAAGGGTTAATTGCGTATGGACGCGCGGAAAATTCGAAAGCGTTTATGTGTGAGTTTTCCAATGTATGAGTAAGTAGTTTAACAAGTGTGGAGTTTTCTTGTACTTTCGAAACTTTGAAATGACTTCAATTAGATAATTAAAGTGTATTTTCGTAAATATTTGGATTTAAGGTTTTGATAATTCGGTCAAATAAAATCTGATTAGGACGGTCTGTTTAGGCAAACTAGAATTTTCACTCGAGCTGAATATTTGGGCATTGCTTCTTAATTGAAATAATATTGTCTTAACCCAATTAAATGCAATCAACTTCACCAGAAATTTATTCGGACTTTATTTTTATAATTAATAAAAAACAGACATTACACAGCCGGCCGTGTCTATGGCCACAGCATTTTTTGCAATAAAAACTTAATTGTTCTTTCGTTTTCTCAAATTTTCTTATATATTTAAAGAAATAAAATAAATAAAACTGGTTTAGTTAACGTTGAGTTGTGTCTAACAGAGCGTGGTTGAACCGTTACTAATCGGTCAAACATTGTAATAATGTTTGTTCTATTTAAATATCATTGGGCCTTTGTCGAATTAGTTCCAGTTGTTTTTATCTGTTAGTGAAACCCGATTTATACAAGCTGTATGATTGGGGAACACGTGACTTCTAAATATAATCTTGTGTCTGTTTTATGGACCTACTTCAGTAAAATATTCCGAACATGAAAAAAAACTTGTAGGAGTACTACAGGTACCTAAACCTTTTTTTTTTTTTGTGTGGGAAATCATCATATGACTTCTCCAGCTCTGGGCGGAGCGGAAGGGCGTGTCAGACTCTTACTGACTAAAACCCACCCGTGTTCCTTCAGTTGCCTGTTGCCAGGGTCCCGGTATCCCTTTCGGACTATTCCGCAACCCTGACAGGCAGGTAACCCTAACCCTTTGACGATTACAGGCGTGACGTTATGTTATATTGTTATGAAAAATAAAAAATAATAACACTACTAAACAATAATACTAAATTATCATTGTTACAGAAAAAAATGCTAACATGATATCTCATGTTGTTTTAACTGGTAGCTAACATAATTATAATAACTATAAACAGGCACGACATCAAAACAAGATACCAAAATATTTTTGTAAAAAAAAAACAGCTAAAAACGAAAACCATAAGGTATATCATCAAGTCGTTTGTTGCAGATAATTATTATCAACATAATTTATCCAATAAAAATAATTGCATCAAAATACAATCGTTATATTCGCATAATGAATTTTAAATTATAGGATCGAAACACATTTAAGGTCAAAAAGTACTTTAAAAAAATACCTAGTTTATCCATTATACTTTCAACAAGTGTATAATTATATTGCAATCCAGTTTAAATCATTTTGCTAAGAGAATAAAGCTCAAAGTCAGATGTCGTGACTAACTTAAGAAACCCAGACTTGCACCTGAGTTGAAAACAGGTACATTTTAATAAATATGCAAAAAATAAACTTGTTTCGTTATGTAAATTGTGCCGTATATCTACGAGATTAGAGTACAATTTGCCTTGAAGTGTGACTGGTAATTTTCTTCTACAGTAATCGCTCCACGACCGACCTTCGAAGGGATTGCTTCCGAGTTCTTAAAGATCAAAGCTTCAACATGTTATTATCTGACCAAACAAGCTTTGTGAATGCGCTTTACATTTAACAATAGTAATTTGGTCCGTAAATGATTTAACTGTCACATTCAAAGTTAAGACTAAGTCAATAAAAGTTTTCTTAGTGAATTTGAAATTTCTTTCTCTTGACATTTTTTTAATTTTAAATATCCAATAAAAAATTATTAAAAAAAAAATTAAAATTATTTATTTATTTTCGCTATGTATTTTCTGGTGTACAATAAAGTATATATAATTAAATAAATAAATAAAATTACATTATATTTATGCACATGTTTAAAAAAAAATCATCGTAATTTTAATCTCCAAAATATAAATGCTAATGAATTTAACTGCTCGTGATTATGAGTAGGTAGGTATGCATCGTAAGGCATTTATATTAAATGATCTCTACCAAGATTGCTTTCAACAAAGCACTGTACGACAAGTCTTTGTTATCAAGCTTAAAAAAATATCCTTCAAAACAAACAAGGAAGAGATGCATCTATCAGCAAATAAATAAAGTAATATATCTGTCTGTTAGTCAACCTCTTTATCAAAGTTAAGTAGTAAACAAATCTAAATGTGGTAATTCGATGTTTATTTCCTCAGCTGCTTTTGAATCTCTGATCTCATTAATTAGTTTTACGACTCTAATCCTTGAAGGGTAAGTAGGTTAGGTAGATAGGTACTGTTTAAAAACATTATAGTTTATCAATATTTGTTTTGTCAATACCGTTTAATTTGATAATGCATTTTATCAATACTATTTCAGTACAACAACAAACAACAACAAAAAACAACAACAATTTTTCTTTCTTTATTTTTTTTCAGTGTTGGCTTTGCAAAATTTTAAATGTGGGGAAAACTAATGTTTATGGTTGAAATATAACTAATGACAAATAAGGCGTCTAAGTTAGTTATTAAAGATTTACTCCATATTTTATATGAAAATCATCAATAACATAAGAAATGCCTACAAGGCAAACAAAAGTCATTCAAGCAGCCTCAACAATTTTCTTTGATCAAGCCTTCTCATCGATACCAACAAGAAAAATACGAAATGGTACCTACAGTACTATTTCTGTCAACGTACACAACGCAATAAATAACAACTATTACTCTTATTAAGTAGATAGGTATATCAATAACTTCCGACTTCGCCCTGATCTTAATCTGGGCGCAATCGTGCTCACTGCGGCCACGAAGTTTGGACTCTACGTTAAGTAAGGTCACTGATGTCTTATTTACATATTTTGTGTATTATATGAGGCACGTGTATGAGACAATAAGATTACTAAGAAAACCTTTTTTTTTTTTTTTGTAAATGGTCTTTGTTAGCAAATCATTACAAAGACAGACTGGGTTTTTTGCCGTAGGTTGGCCAGTCGCATCTTCTTGTTTCTTGTATGAAAATTGTAGCAAACTGAATCAGTTTGATTAAGTATGTGATTATGATAACAAGGAGTATTGTCGACCATAGTCATTAACGCGGTCAAGGAAGGGTAGACTTCTAAACGCACCCTGTTTTTCTGCCCTGCAGTGTACATAGGTAAACACAATACAGGGTTATTATCCGACTGCCAAGGAAGGGTTATGTTTTTCGCGTGTATCTTGTATGTTTCTTTTTTTAAAGACTGAATTCGGAGTACATTCGCTCTAAATGAATGCAAGTCATAGAAGCCCAAACTGAACGAAAAAAAATACAAAAAAAAACTACTTGTATTCCTGATTTTTTTATAGACAACATTTCTGCATTCCATGTAAGAAGCTAAGAAATAGGAAGAACTCTTATTAGTAGCACATGGCCCAGTCTTTTAAGTGAAGTGGAATCAAGTAATGGTTCAGTAAAACGATGTGATGAAGCGACTTAAGTTTTATCGCCCATAACATAGTTATTGGCAGTTATAATTCTCACCATTGAAGACATTAACTCGCCTATCACGTTTCTGAACATGCCGCGTGTCATGGCGCGACTAATTTCCCCACTTTACGGAATATAAAGATTGAACATTGTAATTTGCGTTAACTATTGGGTTTTCTTGGGAAAAGGTGTACCTTCTGCCAGATGCTTTTCAGTTTTCAGAAACATCTTGTTTGAGTGTAATTTAATGAAAGGGGATGATTCAAGTGAAAATTGAACCTTATAGCCATAAAAGAAGGCTATTGGAAAATAATCAGAATTGAGGGGATCAATTTTGAATATTGTTTTAGCCTAGAGGCTCTCAGGTTCACGTTGGTAAAGCTAACTAACCATTTCTTGATAAATATTCTTTATATTATACACTGAAAAAAATTGAGACAAGTTATGCAGAGATACCATTATTGTTTTCTTACAGAAAAACATCTCTTACATAAGCTGTCTATATATTAAAACCTTTACATCAACACCATCTTTTTATCACATTTATGTATGCAATATTATCTATTCTTCAATGTAATTACTTCTAAAACCTATTAGACAGATAATGAAGAGCACATTACTCACTTCATTAAGATGCGCACACTGCAGTGTAGCGTTCATTGAGAAAGTCTCGTTAATTATAAGGCATCGCTCTGATGATGCGTAACTAGCGGCTAAAGTGGCCTTGTTTATGGAGTTGCTGTATTTCCAGTCATAAACTCATTAACTATGTGAGAAGTAGGTATAAGACTTGCATATAGAAGTGCTGTAGACAGAAAACCCAATGGTTTTGATTTTCAGTTCTTAATGCCAATAAGAGTCTGCATAGGATAAGCATAATCAACCTAATGATCCCACTGCTGGGACACAGTCCTCCTCTCTGTGAGAGGGAGTGTACCGTAATCCACCACGCGCGCCCACTGCGGATTGGTAGATGTCACATGTCTTCGAATTTTTGGCTCTAGGACATGCCGGTTTCCTCACGATGTTTTCATTACCGGTATGAGAGCATTGGGATAATTTACACTAAGTAAAGCGCCTGTCAGGGTTCGAACCACTTCGTCGTTTCCACTGGGCCACCACTACTCTCAGAGTCTCCTTAAGCAAGCTTTTCCAAAAGAGTAGGTAGTTCAAATTATGGTGAAATTGTTTTCACCATAATTTGAGACAAATGTTAATAGTCTTTGAAATGAACGTGTTTTGAGGAAAAGTGCGTGTTTTTGAGATCAGAATCAAAACAGGTAAAGGTTCAAAACTTGTCACACAGGTTCTGTTATTAGCCTTAAACATTTTGCTGAATACATCAGAACATACCTTCAGTTTTATATTTAGTGATGTACATATGACAATTATAGACATATATTTGTATTGTCGGCTAGCTCTTGAACTATTAAATTGATTGTTGAAATATCTAATCAATTAACCTGTTGATAGCTTCATAATTAGTCAATAAACTCAATGAAGATACCGATTACTGACACATCGATGTCACCTGTCTCGTTTCCACGTATGGCCATTATATAGCTCGGTTTCTTTTACTCTTTCTTTACATATTGTATCTTTAGAGTTGTTTGTTATAACCTAATCGTTGTCGATGATAATGAACTCTTGCATCATTTCTTTTTTTATATTTTACAATATATCTACTGTCTACGTAAAGAACTGTTATTTGATTAAGAAGTTTTTCCAAAGGTTTATTATGCGTGGATATTTAGATAGGTACTTATCACCATCATCTAAGACTTTACAGCCTTGGATAGGCTTAGCCTGGTCAAGTATATTTCTCGAACGTCACCTATTTCCATCTTTTTCTCTCCAATTTCTCACTCCAACATTTCTTAAATCTTGGTCCACGCCATCCAACCATCTGAGCTTGGGCCGCCTTCGACTTCTTCGGCCATCGGTTTACTATCCCGTAAATGTTTACTTGCGACATGTCCTGCCCATCAAAGACGTCCTATTTTGATGGTTTTAATTACATTAGGCTCGTCGTACATCACGTAGAGCTCGTGGTTGTACCGCATATGTGCCTGAGGATTTTCCGTTCGAATACTAACAGAGAGTTCTCGTCTTTTTTGTTTAGCATTCCGAGCCTTAAGATAGTATTGGTCTTAGTAAGGTCTTATAGAGAAGTTTAATTCTTCTTGAGAGTAATATTGAACGACGTTAGGTACTTATAGAGAAAACAAAATAAAATTAGATCAGTTTCGTTTTTAGAGCCAAAATGTGCTTTGATTTTCTGTGGTCATGCATGTGTGTGTGTAAAGTAGACATAATATATCATTAATTTGTATTTTTTGTAGGTTTTTTGTATAATGCATATTTGCATAATGAGCAACGTCATTAAATACAACCTTAATTAGTTTTTACATATTGGAGGTATGTAAAAACTAATTAAGGTTTCATTTTTTAGAGAGGAAAAATAAAGAAAAAAAGATATGTTCATTGATGTAACGCCTTGTGTTTATATACTTATCATATAAGGCTTTGTGTTGACTCTTAGGAACATGAATGACGTAATAGCTAAGGTACAAAAAGTGCTCATGAGTTTGCAACCAATCGAATCAAATGACGCCTTGATTTTATGATTTTGGTAATTTAAGGAAAGGTGCTATAAAATTGCACCCTTCCCAATATATCGCACCCCTAGATGAAGACTCCAGCAACTCAAAAAACCTCATTTTTCAGAAATGACGAAAAACTGTTTTTATCTTATATAAGAAAGATATCAAAGATCTAATGAGACATTCATAAAGGTAACGTTGCGGTTGAAGGCATCGTTACGCGAATTATATTGATGTATAGGTATTCAAGTCAGGAATTCGATAAAGCCACTAACTCGAAACTCGTACTTTTAGAGTTAGTGGGGTTTTTATCTAGGGGTGCGATATATAAAACTTGTTTTGGAGTTTACCCAAAACATGTTTTCATCAAGAAATGTTTGTTTAAAAATCATTAGTTTTTGGTTTTTTTTTTTCAGTCGAATTTATTATGTAAACAATAACAAAAGTGTGCAATAATTTCATTACAAATAACATTGACGCAGTAGTTCCCATCTTTAGATAAAACACAATACAAAACTAAGTGCTTAGTGGTAAACTAAAACAATGGCACCTAAAATGCCACAACATTCCGCAACGCAACATAACTTCTCAGAAGCGTCATTTTAGTCCGCACACAGCATAACGTCAAAATCAACATTTTATTTACATTAAATAAAGCTATTCCTAATCCCGTCACAGCTGGGACGTGCACGATGAATATTTTCACGCTAAAATACGCTTTAAATGCTTCCATGTGGATTATATTATGAAAAACTGTTCACGTTTTATGTAAATACATTCGAGCGTCGAGCGAAAACTAGAAAGTTAACGCACACACACAAACACGGTGTCAGTACGTACCTGTTTATGTTTGCGTGCAACGGGCACGGTTTCATAATTTAAGACATTATTAATACATTAAAGGCATGAAGTAAGTAATGTTATTGGAAAAAATATTAAAATAAATACTCACTGTATCTGACTCCTCGATAAAACCAGTCTCCCACAACATGTTTTCGTACAAACAGTTCAACACGGCCACAAAAAAATTGAATACGAAGAAAAAGATTTCCAAATTAACGTAAGTTAGTCGAAAAATATCAGTCCGATTCGGTGCAATGTGCTTTTATGAAGGAAGCTTGCATCCCGTGACGTAATTATTAGGAAAAACTTTTACAAAGCACGAGCGCGACTGCGACCGGGGCGGTGTCTCGATGCTGTATGCGCGGACGCCGATCTCCGAGGACGCACGAACCGATCCGACTAACCACGAAGTTAGCCGACCTACTTTGTTCTACTTCGAAACGCTGTGGTCGAACGGCGATTTTTTTCGCATTTTCCGATGAAATGCTGCCCGTGTAGTAAGTACTTGTTATGTACATAGGTGGTCTGGTTAACTTAGCAAAAAAATTATAATGTCTTTTTTCTTAGTTTATTAAAAAAACATGAGTTTTTCGTTCTAATCTGTTTTATCGATGAGGCGTGGCTCTAAATATTAGTGGAATTGTCAGAGGTCACATGATAGATAAGATTTAAGTTTATTGTTTTTAGATTGAACCGGTTTTAGCTGGTTCCATGGTGATTGCGGGTTTAAGAAAAGCGGTTTTGGTAAATAAATTAAAAAACAAGAAAAAATAAATAAATGGGTGGCGATAGTGTTGAGGCATCAGACAGAAACGCGATTTTATGTTAATTTAGAATTTAGCAAGCGGCCGTATTAATTTACAACGAAAATAAAAGACGGATTTAGTAAAACTGGTAAAATAATTATTGTTTCTATTATATATTGGATACGTCTCTATCTTTTTAAAGAGAGGACTTCTACCATGAAGCAATTTTAATTTACTAGCATTATGTATAAAAAAACTATTCTAAGATTTTATGTATGTTGTTCACTAATTATATCTAAATGATGGTTATTCATTTCTTATACATTTAAATGCTTATTTACAATAATTATAACACAACAATCTACACTGACCGTCAAAACTTAGCATCACACTTCTAAAATTGCAATAACTTTTAAACACAAGATATATTTTCGAAATAAAAAGGATTACAAAAAGAATATATTTTTTTAAATAAAAACCCATAAGTAACCGTATTTTAAGGAATGGCTAAAAAAAACATAGTATACACAAAAACACTCCTTTTCAAATTGTTGCAACTTTTGACTCTTTTTGTTTCTGTTTTTGTCTATATACACACGCAGCCTATTTTCATAAAATAAAATGATAGAAAGTTCGAAGGGTTCCGTACCACCCCGTACAATATTTAGCAAAAATTGCCGAAAAAAACACGTTTCTTCTACTTTAATTTTAACTTTATTTTATTTTTATATTTGCTGTTGTTATAGCGGCAATAAAAATACACAATCTGTGAAAATTTCAATTGTCTACCTATTACGGTTCATGAGATACAGCCCGAGGAACTCGTGGCTAAGTAATAACAGCCGTTCCGGTCGATCTATCAGGTTAAGCTACGCTTGCCGGGGTTGGTCCGTGGATGGGTGACCATTTTCACATATCGAGACTCCTCCGTGCCTCGGAAAGCACGTTAAGCCGTTGGTCCCGGTTGTCATTTGTGGATCTTTGACAGTCGTTACGAGTCGTCAGAAGCCCGAAAGTCTGACAACCAGTCTAACCAAGGGGTATCGTATTATCTAGTTGCTGGGTTGTGGAGGTCAGATAGGCAGTCGCTCCATGTAAAATACTGGTATGCATCCGGTTAGACTGAAAGCCGACCCCAACATAGTTGGGAAAAGGCTGGCAGATTGATTGACATACAGCCCGCTAACAGAAACACGGGCAGCGGAGGTTAATAATAGAGTTCCGTTTGACACCCTTTGGGTTCGGAACCCTAAAAATTACTGGTTAGGTATCTATATAATTCTACATTTTTAACCGATTGAGTATTTTATAACACGACGTCCAAGTAGAAGGCAGGGGTGCAGAGTATAGCTACTTACCCTTATGTTTTCGGTAGTTGAGGGCAAGCCTATTGCCAATAACCGGACACGGATATAGACTCTGAGCTGCTATAGAGAATTTCCGAATGGGAATTCCCAATAAATCTGCCCGACTCGAAGTCCAAACCCCCACGCTTAGCAGTTGCGCTTGCGACAATCTAACCCGGATACTTAGTGCTGAATTTAAAAATATTAGTTATTTATTTCTCTCAAAAAAGTAAAATTTTTTGCACATAAGTACGGCACTTATGAGCCAAAAATTATACCTTTTTGAGGGAATTATAACTTATATTTTTAAACATAAACATAAGGCCCTACCCTACCTGAAATTGTATCTCACTCGCACCATACTACTCGCGGCCTGAGTGAGAGCCAGACGGAATGGGGTGCTGGCGGCTCTCAAGCCTCGAATAGTTTAGAAAAATGATTTTTACGGTGAAAATAAAGGTAAGTAATTTTAAAAAAATTAAAAAAACATAAGACCTGAGGGCTTAAAAGAGTCACTTAGGCAGAATCATAACAGGAAAATATCATGAATCATCGTAAAATTTAACAAACTGACAATTCACAATATGATCTGCGTGCGATTCATATTACGAAGTAATTCATCTGTTTGACAGTTTTCTATGGAGATTCGTAAAATGGTCCACATAATATGAATTGCTTTGGTGTCAAATTAGAGGAATTGCTAATGACAGCTGGAAATTCAGGAAATAAAATGCTTTTAGAGGAATTGCTAATGTGACCCTTTTAGACCCCCTGCTTTATAGTTAGTTCAGTTATTAAATATGTCTTTCAACGGGGTTGTGTCAAGCATTATTCACAGTTCTGTCAGCATTGGCGGATAAACAATGACAAAAGTCAGATGTTTTGGCCATGTATGACTATACAATGGCTCGTTTTGACCACAGTTCTGTTTTTAAAGATGTATTGTCAATATTTTTAAACTTCTTGATGGATGCACTAATGTACTGACAAAACGTGACAACGTAGGCCTTTGAATGCAGACAGGAGGGTTATTTACAGACAATTCGAACAGATTCATAAAGTAGTTACAGTGAGCCTCTAAAAAGAAGAATTCATGCGATTGTCTACTACAATCAGTGTTCCTTAAACATTGTGTATTTACAGAATTTTAGCTACATACAGATTGTATGTACTCCCGAGGTTTTCAAAATTCTTCAAAGACTGAACAAAAATGGCCGGTCGAAATTGTTTATGGTTTAGTGATGCGGTCGTATGACTTTTAGGTTTTGGTGCTATCGATGTTACGATTTTTTAAGTGTTTCATTAGTATTTTATATATTGAGTAATTTAAAAAAAAAACATTTTTATTTCAATTCCATGGAGATATGTTTATAGTTAAACCGTGAAATAAAATACAGGGTGAAATTAAAATCATGGGCATCGTCTTAAGGGGTCATTGTACTCATCATTATGAACAACTTTCAATACGAGACCAAACTAGAAATCGCGAAAAAAAATCTACTGTTCCCAACATTTTGACAAGCTATGCGATCATATACGTACGGAACAACAGATTTTTTGTTCGCGATTTCAGTTTTGTTCCTTTCGTAAAAGTTGTTCATAATGATGAGTACAATGACCCCTTAAGAAGATTAAATATAATTGATTAAAGCATTAAATTTCTTTGAAAAAATTAAATCAAATTTCTAAATGGGCTAGCTCCAACAGCATCTTGAAGATCCTAGCCGAAAACACGATTGTTGTCAGTATAATAATATAAATAAATTCAATTGGTATTTTTTTCATTAAAGAAGTATTAAATACTCCTTGTACAAATACTCGATATTTATTGTGTCAATCACTAGCATTTCAATGACAAGATAAAAATTAGACGAGACAAAAAAGGATGACGGTCGATGACCAGTTTTCGCTTTTATTGATAAATAAAATAGTATATTTAAAATTTTAGAAACACGCCTAGGATTTAAAAGTGAGTGTAATAATACGTGTATCCTATTTAGTGCGTATTCAATCAGTGACACGTAGATATCGCGTTCAATTCCCAGGCAAGTTCAATATTATTGGTTTTGGGGAAACTCGAGAAATCCCAGTTAGGTATAGACAATTTGTCGAATTGAGATTTTGTCGATGTACAAATCTTTTTAGGGCTAACTATAGGCACCTCTTGTAACTGCGCTTCTTTTATAATTTTTGATTTTTATATTCCAAAAACATTGAAAGTATAATTATTATTTTAAACCGCTTTATAATTATGTAATACTAGCCTCCGCCCGCGGCTTCGCCCGCGTGGAAAGTCAATAAAAAGTTAATCAATTAAAAGCTTATGTTCTTCCCCAGGATGCCATCTATCTCCTTGCCAAATTTTATCGAAATCAGTTCAGTGGTTTAGGCGTGAAAAGGTAACAAACAGACAGACAGACAGAGTTACTTTCGAATTTATAATATTAGTATGGATTACAATCTTGATAAAATAGGCGATTTCGAACGAGATGATGGATAAAAAATTGCAGTAAAACCTCGGTTTACATGTTAGTTCAAGAATATCAGTCAATGTAAATGACAACCCAATCATGGGATTGGGTTGTCATTTACAATAAATATAGATTACAGATTTCGTTTTCATCCAATAATAGACGGATAAAAAATAAACTGGCAACATCTAGTTTATAAATAATATTCAACCTTGTAAAATACTGGTGTTATTGTGCAATTCTGATATTATACCACATCTACCTAAACTGAAACCAAACAATTATTTCGTTGGGTTTTCCCAACCACATATTTTGGTTTGCCCTTTAGGTTATACACACGAGGCCATGACGTGCATAATAATTGCACCACTCAGCCCAAAAAACAAAACAAAAACAATTTAACCAACCTACTTTATAGTTCGGAACCTGAATTATCACGTAACCAGTGACGAAACAAGTTGTTTGCGCGCGCGCAACCAAACACCCAAACTTCACGGAACATCTGAGACGTAACTAATTCGGTTTCGGTACCAAGAAACCGCCGGCGTCGACCCCTTACGTCAAGCTGGTGATCGATCGAGATAACATCGACCAGCGACAGAACGATGAAGTTACTATGAAAAGTCGCTTGATTGTCATTGATATTGTCATTATTGCTCTCACCGACTGACTGAATGGAAACCTCTTTCTAATACTGCAATACCATATCGTATCGTATCGTTTAATGCCATATCGTCTTCTTCATTTTCATAATTAGCCTATAATATTCCCACTGCTAGGACACATGCCTCCTCTCGGTGAGAGGAATTGGGCCGTAATCCGCCACGCGGGCCCAGTGAGGTTTGGTAAATGTCACATGTCTTCAAATTTTTGGTTCTAAGGCGTGCCAGTTTCCTCACGATATTTTCCTTCACCGTTTTGAGAGCAGGGGTGATGAAATAATTTACAGAAAGTAAAGCATCGTCTGGGTTTGAACCTACGACGAACAAGTCGTTAGTCGCAGTCGTTACTGGGCCACCACTGCTCTCTCGGGTCTCCTATACAACGCTATAAATATGTTACTTAGATGTCCGTGGCTTCCAGTAATAAACATTCATATCTAATACTGGAAGGCTTTTCGCACCGCAAAATCCCAATGTCGTGTTATGCATCCAAATTACAAACAAACTCTCTCAAAACGGTTAAGGAAAACATCGTGAGGAAATCGGCATGTCCTAGAACTAAAAAAATCGAAGACGCGTAGTGCATAAGGTACGGCCCATTCCCTCTCACTGTCCTCTCAGGGCCTGTGTCCCAGCAGTGGGACCATTTTAAGCAGATTATGAGAATGAGTAAAACACACACAAGTCAAGCCTCTACTTTATCCTGCACTTTTCTCATTCGCGTGCGATAACAAATAACTTTACTAAATATCCAAATAAGCCATCACCTATATTTGAGTAGCCTGAAGAAATTATTACAATTAGCAGAACTCCATTTTAGAGAACTTACTCAAATACTCACTGAACTTGGTGTAAACAAACCTGATAAATGGACCATGTTCGTTCAATAGTCAGTCTTGAAGAACTTTGAATATGCTAATCTGTTGTATGTTAGAAATAGCTATTTATGGTGACTCTAGAATTAGTATGTAAGACCTACATCATACTTGTATCTACATTGCATTAAAAGAGCCTCCGCAAGTGAAGATAATTTAGAGTCAGACCTGCTACCGACCATTGCTTGCCAGTCGGTAAGAATAAACTAAGTGACTACACAAATTCCAAAAACCAGTCGCATGATTGATTGACACATAATAATATACTTAGCACGTTTTACAAGTTATGATGAAGTAGTGATGAAACAGTAAAAACAACCCTGTTCAGGTCAAATTCTAATTGAAAGAAAGGAAAGAAAAGAAAAGAAAGAAAAAAGGAAAGAAATAAAAGAAAACAAAGAAAAGAAAGAAAAGAAAGAAAGAAAGAAAAGAAAGAAAAATTGTTTATTCTACACAAATAAAACGCACACTCAACAAATAAAGACATAAAATACACTTATACAAAAGTAGCCAAAAGCCTCGTATTCAATTAATAAAATAATATTTAAAAAATGGACAATATTGACATTATTGTAATTGAAACTCTGAATTAAACTTTAAATTGTAAATGGAGAATCATTGACGAAAATTGATTTTTATAAAATTAACCACAATTTTCGCATTAAAAACATCGTTAAGGTGATTTTAAATCTGAATTTCAGCACTTAACTTGTAAGTGGCACTACAAATTGGCATTCACAGGTACGTCTTCTGATCCATTTGTTTAAATATTTATCAGATACTTTTGACCATTGAATTGCGTCAAGAAAAGATTTACTGAAACTTCTCCCTTGATCGGTTCCAACGTGGTCTCGAGGTATGAATACGAAACGACGTGCTTGAATACGAATTTTGGAAACTACAACAAATCTTTTAATAAATTAAATTAATACCTAATAAATCCTAAGCGTCATAATGTAGTCCGCAATTCCTAGAGCATAATATGCAAATATTCGATCGAGTTCCAAAAGTATCTACCAACTAAATCAAAATCATATCTCTAGCATCCGTTACTTGATCCTTGAAACTAAAAAACTAACGTACTTCTTAGGAAAAGCCCACAATGAATATTTATCATATCATTGTACAGAAATGGTTTAAATAACACTCGCATTTTTCCAATATAATCTTTTAAGAATACGGATCTTAATTTAATTGGCATTAATTACTGCTATTTAATTAGGACGTAATTATTTGTAATAATTTATGCGATAGGTACCGCAGTAACTTACTTATTCTGTGGTGAATAAGATGGGTGGTCTCAAGGACGGATGTCAAGCCGGAGATCTTTGATTCGATTCCTTAGCTAGGTAAAATTAATTGTTGAGGAAAAATATTTTAAAGCAGACTGGGATTCATAGAGCACCTATCTCCCATAGGGAGTGGCTGGAGGTACAAAACACGGCTATTGACCTAATCCAGGAGCCGTAGATTAGGGCGGACCGTATACAAGGACTCTCCAATCTTGGTAAGCTCCTAGTAAGCTCTTAGTCACCTCACGGCCACATTAGCAATTCCTCTAAAAGCAATTCGTTTCCTGAATTACCAGCTGTCATTAGCAATTCCTCTAATTTAACACAAAAGCAATTCATAATGTGTGGACTATTTTACGAATCTTTATAGAAAACTATTAAACAGATGAATTATTTCGTAATAAGAATCGCACGCAGATCATTATTATGAATTGTCAGTTGTGACGGTTTTTTATTTGGTCTGAGGTTGTGACATTTTACGATGATTCATAATATTTTCCTATTATGATTGCCAAGGTGACTGTTTTTAAGGCCCCTGAACACGACTACCCCAGGTCGTGCATCTATGTCACAGGTGATCGTCTTTGATTCCTTTTTTTTGTAAACTGTCGTTTTGGTTTTTTTATCAGCCAACTGTGTGAGCAACATCATTTGGATGTGTTTAACACAATTCTTCAGACAATAAAAACTATTTTCAAGTCCTGGTGTTTGTAAATTGTGATTTCCAGCCTTGGGAAGATAAGATATCTCTTTCTGCCTTTCACATAGTTACTGATATTGAAACATAACCATGAGTACCATCAACACACTAAAACAATCTGTAATAAAACTCTGCCCATAGCTGGAAAAAAAGTATCTTTTATTTCCACATCGAACACTCTTAGAAAACGGATACACACGGGAAAACAATTTATTGCTCAAGACAATTGTCGCCAAAGTGTGATAGGAAAATCCTCAGTGCTATGTAAGCCATTAAATGCTTTAATAGCCTTTTTAACAGTTCTTGGTATTGTGAAACAACAACATCAGACTGCGCACAGAATATGAGCAGAGAGAACGATTTATAACTGGGATTACATAATCTGGATTTCACAATATCACAATTTCAGATCGTATATCAACTATGCTGGACATATGACTCCCCCATGCTGCGCCACAAAATTCTGTTCTACGCTTTCCGCATCCAGTCTGTCCCAGCTACCTTTTAAGGTTCCCTCTAGCTGGGGGGCGTCCCATTCTACGCTTGCCCATACGTGGTCTCCACTCCAGATCGTATTTGGGACCTTCCAATAAACTGACGGTAAATTACCTGGCTTAAAAGATGGAATGTTAATTTTAGTTGGCTGTTATAAAGGTCGGTTTAGACCACCAAAGCTTAGACCAAACGAGCGAATGCACATTCTGTACCCACTCTACCACATTGCCTCGTCGCTGTACAGTCGCAAGCGCTTCTATTGAACATGTGGTCCTAGATTCGTAGGACGGGCGAAGTGTTTTTGGGTTATTCCATCAGGAATTTCCCCGGAGGCTGGATTACTGCCTGGTAAATGGCAATATGGCTAAAAAAAATTTGCTGTTCCCTACATTTATGTTCGCATAGCTCGTCAAAATGTAGGGAACAGCTGCTTCTTTTTTCGCGATTTCAGGTTTTGTCCCATAGTGAAAGTTGTTCATAATGATGAGTACAATGACCCCTTAAGAGATTTCGTGTATGAAAAGATACAACTTATACAACGTGTAACGTTAAATGCGCAAAACCTGAAAATAGTTTGATCAGAATACTAACGAGCAGAATCAATTGAACCACTTTTTAATATAGGTCACATTTTTCAAAAATTCTTCAGTAAATAACGTTGCCGTGTCTATTTATTAATAGGTCAAGCCATCACATGCGCAAACCCGCCAAAATAGGTAAACAAACACAAATTGTTGTCGACCAATTGATTTTTTTTCATACGCGAGATACTAATAGCGTTTATTTAAAAGCAAAAACTAATCTTTCAAAACTAAAACAGCACATAAAACCTTTACAATTATTTAATGTTTTTTTTTCTAGATCAAATGAATTAAAAATCTGTTGGGGTTTCTGAGGTTTTGCGCATTTAACGTTACACGTTGTATATACATAGTAAAGTATACCTTAACGTGTCTCATTCCTACTCCGCCATTCTAACATCGCCTGCACAATATTTCTCCCTACATTACTGCCTGATGGACAAATAAGTTCAATAATAACATTTTGTTTCCTTTCTCGTACATGGAAGTCAATCCACGTAGTTGACTCATGTTGTATGGAACGTGAGCAGAGCTTAGAAATTATTGTTGGTGGATTAGTACCCGTACAGCATTGTATGAGGTCTAAAATTAGCTGGTAGAGGCAGGTTGTTAATCTATCGACCCCATTGAAGCAGTAAGTACTGGGATTTCTGACTACATTATTGACCTGTTAGTTCTATCCATGCGATGCTTTCAGAAAACTTCTAAGGATGAGTTTACCAAATAAAAAACCAAGACAAAGCGCTGCGAACAGAGTGAAGCATGCCAAAACTACACCACCGCTCTGTGTATACACGCTCAAACGCACACATTTACAACCAAACCACACAAAAATATGTGCACACATGTTTACGAAACCGGCCTCACGTCACTGTTGACAGCGCTCTGTATTGGTTTTTTATTTGTTCCGAGAGGATAAAGAGTCGCATACTATTTGACTTTTTTAGGCTTCCGTACCCGAAGGATGCCGAATGGAAACCTATTTTAACTCAGCCTCCGCTGTCCGTCCGCCCGTCTATCTGAAATTTTCACAGATTCTGTATTTCTATTGCCGCTATAACAACAAATAATAAAGTAAAAAATACAAGAAACGTGTTTTTTTAAGGTTCCGTACCCAAAGGGTAAAACGGGACCCAATTACTAAGGCTCCGCTGTTTGTCTGTCTGTCCGTCTGTCACCAGGCTATATCTCATGAACCATGATAGTTAGACAGTTGAAATTTTCACAGATGATGTATTTCTGTTGCCGCTATAACAACAAATACAAAAAACAGGATAAAATAAATATTTAAGGGGGCTCCTATACAATAAACGTGATTTTTTGCCGTTTTTATAGATAATGCTACGGAACCCTTCGCGTGCGAGTCCGACTCGCACTTGGCCGGTTTTTTTTTACTAAAGTAAAAAACGTACCTAGTGTTAAATATTTTACGGTGATACGGAACCCTTCGTATGCAAGTCAGTCTCACACTTGGCCTTAAAGATATTCTTTTTAGGGTTCCGTAGTCAACTAGGAACCCTTATAGTTTCGCCATGTCCGTCTGTCCGCGGCTTAGCACAGAGACCGTTGGTACTAGAAAGCTGTAATTTGGTATGGATATACATATAAACGACGCCGACAAAGTGGTATAAAAAAATCGTAAAAAATATTCACATACATCCCTACACGTAAAGTGGGGATGGTATTTTTTTTCTCGTCAATCCCATGGTGTGGGTTATCGTTGGATAGGTCGTTAAAAAATAATGTGAGTTTTTAAAAACCATTTTTGGATTCAGGGATCCGTTTGCGGAATATTAAGCTTTAAAGGGCTAATTTTTGTTAGAGCCAAGTGTTCCCCCCCCCCTGCCCTCTAAATGGTTGGGTTAGGATATGTGAAAAAATTCACGGCAGTAGTATATATAACGAAATTAAAAGGAAAACTATCACCGCAACGTAGGCTCCACAAGTTACCGAGTAATAATCGACCAACTTAAATTTGCAGTTGTAAAAACATGTGCTGCCATACATTCTGTCTCGGAGAACAAGTTTTTCAACTACAATGTTAAGTTTGTTTTATAAATTCATCCCAACTACGGAACCCTTCATTGTGCATGGTACGACATGCACATGGCCGGTTTTTTTTACTTTTGAAATTGCGGCCCTTATTCAACTTTTCTACTAGAGTGAACAATTCTGCCTGTTTACTTACGTAATTTACAAACTCATATACATACATACGTCCTGTACATAATTATGTTTGTAGAGCTGTGTGTTGACGATTGTGATTGTGTTTCCAGAAAAGTGATACTACCTTAAATTACGATTCAATACATTAAAGTTGACGAAAATACTGAGTTGGCCATAAACCATATACCGTGCAGCAGTATTATGCGTGTTGTTTTTTGTACAGTCATAGGAATTACCAGTCCCAATGCTTACGAAAATGCACCAATATTTAATGCAAAAAGTACCTTTTCATAAAAATAGGCCAAACTTAGTCACATGGATATTTTTTGCCGTTAACTCGCTGTTAAACCTTGCAAGTTCGATTGGAAAACCCGAAACAATATGGAGACTTGCTACAAATATGTAATCTACCTTTTTTATCTGCGATAGGGTTGCCATACAGTGATTGTAGACGGTTGAATCATGATTATCAGCTTGAAAACCACCAAATATGTAGACTTGACTCGCGACAATCTAAGAAGTCCGTTTTGACAACTATAAAAATGCTTTGTGCAGCGATGAAAAAAAAATTGGTTTCTTATAAACTGATTCTCGAGACATATCGATTGAACATAAGTACATAAAATTGCCTAAAACTGATTCTCAAGGCTTAACGTTTTATTACATGTACGAGAACTAAACGTCAAAACGGACTTCTTAGATTGTCACAACTGTAGAGGGCTATAAAATACGATTACTATAAAATAATTCCTAATGAATATGATCGCGGAAAAAGGATTGGTGATATCACCAATAACTTAATATTTTTTATTAATTGTCTTACAAAGGCATATTTATACAAATTACTAGCTGCCCGCCCCGACTTCGCACGGGTAGCACTAAGTACTTATCACCTAAATCTTTTGTCGGAGTTCCTCATTAAAATCAATGAACTTCATATAGGAAACTAATAATATGGGAATGTTTCAGCCCTATCCGTAAAGTGTCTCTTATAAAACCTAATTAAACGTTTTGTAACGGTTGATTTAAGTAAATAAATGAATACAATGACGTTAAAAGGCTTATTCAAATCCAATTGTACATCCGCGTTCACAACGTATTAACTAATCATGATGACTGACATACTTCTGTACTGGGTTTGGACATCTAACCTCGCAACAATCTAAGAAGTCCGTTTTGACAGCTATAAAAATCCTTTGGGTAGCGATGAAAAAAAAAAGTTGCTTTCTTATATACTGATTCTCGAGAATATCGATTAAACATACTAAGGGCGAATTCGACCAAACTTTTATCCCTAGTATAAGTCTAATCCAGCGAGTAAATATAAAATTTTTGACAGATGTTCTATACAAAAACTGTCAGACGTCAATTTTATTCCCCGAATAAAAGATATCTGGGTTTGGTTGAATCGGCCCTTAGAGAGTTTGTAATCGACGACTTATCTACATTGCTTAAAACTGATTCTCAAGGCATAACGTTTTATTACAAGTACGAGAACGAAACGTCAAAATGGACTTCTTAGATTGTCGCGAGTATAAACCATATCTAGTACAGTCGAACAAGCTATTTAGTATACAGGCAAATAACTTGTAACTACTTTAAACAATTTTATGAGTGTTTTCAGTGGTCAACAATGACTTTACGTCACTCGCTCAAAAAGTTAAATTACACACACAATCAAAATGACTTTTGGCAGTGTAGCGGAAAATGAATGAATATATTTTGCCGGTACACACATATATTATTATATATGTATATTATTATATATGTGTGTACCGGCAAAATATATTCATTTATATACTGATTCTCTGCTGATATACTGATAATATGTGTAAGTAGCTGGCTTGCCCTTTTTTTTTTTGTTTGTGGGAATCATCAACTGAGTTCTCCCGCTCTGGACGGTCCGGGAAGGCGTGTCAGACTTTTGCTGACTAAAACCCACCCGTGTTCCTTCAGTTGCCTGTTGCCAAGGGTCCCGGTATTCCTTTCGGACTTTCCCGCAACTCTGGCAGAGCTGGCTTGTCCTGCATTATGATTCCTATTTCCTAGTGGTACATTCCATTGGCGAGACTAACAACCAACGATTAAATGGACTATTATTCAATCATTTTAGAACGAAAATAATCGCTTTGAAATTGTACATAGATATCATATTTCTAAAACAATTAAATGTAGTTTTTTAGTATTCATAGACTTTTAAATGGATTTCTTAACTAAACCGGCTTCAAGCAAACTAAAGTGAATAATATCTTAAAAGCCAGACTGGAACGTGTCTGACTACTTTTACGGTCAGTTTTTATAAAATGTTAAAGACAACCTGTTATAATTATAAATTAATCATTAGGGATTATGTTTCATGTTATTAGAGCTATTTGTGTTATATAAATGAATAAGTAAAAATATATAATATTTTATTTTATTTATTTAATATATGATGTCGAGTTGAACCACAATACATTGTTTGCTAAGCCAAAAAAAAATCTTTGCATTCAGATAGTATATATCCATACTAATATTATAAATTCGAAAGTAACTCTGTCTGTCTATCTGTCTGTCTGCCTGTATGTTACCTTTTCACGCATAAACCACTGAACGGATTTCGACAAAATTTGGGTAGGAGATAGTTGGCATCCTGGGGATGGACATAGATGGACATAGGGTACTTTTTATCGACATACCACGCGGGCGGAGCCGCGGGCGGATGCTAGTATATATATAATTATAAATCGGTTTAAAATAATAATTATATTTTCAATGTTTTTGGAATATTTACTATTTGAACGTAAAAATAACATAAGATACCTAGTCCCACAAAATGTCCGCCCTTCACTAGTTCCTAGTATTTAAGCTGGGAAGAAAAAGTGGCGCAACAATCTCCCCAGCAAAATTGGTTCCAGAAATGGTAAGACAACCCTCTGTGCTTGGGCGTGACGTTATTCTCTATATCCAGAATTCAATGTAAGCAAAGTTGCCATTTCTCTGTTTATCATTGGATATATCCACTATATTTCATGGATATCATTCCACTATGTTTTATTGGATAATCCAAGGACGAAACCTAAATAAAACAGAGGTCCTAGCATTTTAATTATTTTTGTTGCGACATACAAAATTGGTATCACCAATACCTATGAATAAACTCATAAAACTAAGTACCAAAATATGCGTACACGAGCGACATGTGTATTTTCAATTTTAAAATCGTTCGTATTTACGTTAGTTATATACCACGGGCGTTTATGCTAGGCCCACAGCATTTAAGTAGTAACAAAATACTACCAACAGTTACTCAAGTTCAAACAAAAATATTAATTAGGTACATACAAACTGCATCTTATTTCTGCTCCATTCCGCCTAATGTCACCAACGTCGCATGGTCTAATGTGGTACATAAATAACGTGGCTGGTCCAGACCAGATCATTAGAGGTAATTGTCTATGCGTCTGTATCCCCAGGGGGACTTTAGAGTTATATCTGACTTCCGATCGTGAAATGTCAGTGGTTATATAATTATTTTGAAGAGGTAAATAAAATGTCTTCCTTATTAGATATAAGTCCGGGTTACGGTTTCGTTTTTAAGCATTATGAAGTTAACAACATAATATCCGCCTGTAATCCCCGAATTGTTAGGCAGAGTTGTACTCTATAGTACACACACATATCGCCAGTTATTGGAACGAAGTTCTTTAACGCGGCTTGTAATATGGCAGAAATAGTAACGCTAAAAGTGTTAATACTTGCGACTGTCTTCTTCTAATTCATAGAGAAAAAAAGAGAGAGAATACCGGCAGAAAAAAACAAGTGATTACAGTGCCGTGGGATAAAAATTTACACATCGGCCCGAGTACACTGCATGCTCGCGGAGAGAGAGAGAGAGAAACCGTGAATTTGGTCAAAATATTAATCCAAGGCGGCTGAGAAAATGTTCAATTGCGAAAATGTCCAATGGCGGCTGCGAAAATGTTAATTTTTTCGTCATTGGTGTCGTTTTCATAGTTTTCAAGGGTGCTAAAGCCGATCGTGAAGTAAACATGTAAATCCAAGATGGCGGCTGCGATAATTTTGTTTTTAAGAACTTAGTTCCTGACCGGTCCCACGACCACACACGTTTTTTTTAAATGTCTCATTTTATAGAGAGCGAGAAAGTAATGCTTATATTATTGAATCCTAACTAATATTATAAATGCGAAAGTGAGTTTGTTTGTTTGTTACGCTTTAACGCTAAAACGGCTGAACGGATTTGGATGAAAGGCACAGAGGTAGACCTTGACCTGGAAAAGGACATAGGCTACGTTTTATCGACATACCACGAGGGCGAAGCCGCGGGCGGAAGCTAGTTAGAAATATGTATCAAAGTAGTAGACTCATCGCTGCGTTTAAGGCTATGAAAATTACAAGCACTTTCAGTCCCCTTTTAGTCTCTATTGAGGTCAGTGTTTTCTATTTAACGACCTTTGAGATCTAAACCAACTCAAAGGTTAAAACCTCTTTCGAAATTCAACCATTTAAAGACACCTTACTCCAAATTAAGTTAAGAATAGTTGTCATAGTACAAATATGTGAATTAAAATAGGGAAATATTTAACAGAACCTCTAAAAATTTGTTTAAAACAAAAATCATCTTTTCAACTTTCTAGCCTTTTCCTAAGTTGGTCGTAGTAACTAAGCTAGGTCACCCGAGCCAAATGGGCTAGGTTAGAACCGTGGTAAACCGCGCGCGAGCCGAGCGGACGAAGCGCGCGGTGCCGATTCAGCGGCCGGCAAGTGCTACATCCAACTAGGTCGCTATTACTTAGCTATTTAGTATTTTTAAGTTCCCAAAATAGGAAAGCAAGATGGGAATTATTTGAGGTTCGATGAAATACATGCCATTAAAATATTGTCTAGATGACGTAACTTTATCCAAATGGAAATTGCAACACTGATTGGTAACAAATAAAAACCCAATGTTTATCCAAAACAACTTATTTATAAGAATCGCTTCAGGAAAAAATTGTAGGTAACATGTTGGTCCATGGTACGAGCCTGTTTCTTACATACGAATGTGGTTTTATAATATCTTCGGGTATTATTTTATCATTTTCCTTACCAGCGAATCAACCTTGACACCATTCCAAATGTTTACCGAGACGTATAACTTCTTTAGAAAGTAAGGTAAAAGCACAAACATAGTTCCTGGTCAAGACTTACCTATTTACCTCATATGTCGTAATCAATCTATAAACATAGACTATTATTGTAGTTTTTTGTCGGTTATAAACTGCTCTTATGTTGCGCCATAAGAGTCGTCCGGGTTGTCATATTGATTTATTCCATTCTAATACCAAAAACTAATACCACTGGTGTTTGTTAGAACTCATATTTATACTGGCTGTACCTTATATCTTTGAACTTGTTTTGGTATTAATTTAAACAATGGTATCCGTTCGGAATAGAAAATAAATATGAGTTGAAACAAATACCAGTGGTATTCGTGTTTGGTATTAGAATGGAATAAATCGTCATGATTATTATTATAGACTTAAATGTCACGAGAACGGTCAACCACAAAAAAATTGTTGAATTGGTAAAGTTGCATGACATCGTAGCACCTACTTTAGCTCTTATCTTTAATAATTGTATCGACTGTGGGGAGTTTCCTGACCTTATGAAAAATAGTAAAATAATACCTTTGTTTAAATCAGGTAGTACATCAGAACCCACAAATTATAGACCTATTTCAGTACTACCTACCTTTAGTAAAATTTTTGAGAAGTTAATTTTAGAGCAATTGCAAAGATTTTTTAATAGACATAAATTGTTACATAGCAAACAGTTCGGATTCACAAGGGGTCGTTCAACTACTGATGCCGGTGTTAAACTTTTAGGACATATTTATAATGCATGGGAAGATAAATGCGATGCCTTGGGCATCTTTTGTGACTTGTCTAAGGCATTCGATTGCGTTGTTCATGAAACGTTAATCAGGAAACTCCGCCACTACGGAATCCGGAATACCGCTCTGGATCTTCTTACTTCATACTTGAGTAATAGGATTCAGAGCGTTGACGTTAATGGGAAAAGATCTCCCGGATCTATAGTAACAATGGGGGTCCCACAGGGCTCGATTCTTGGTCCTTTCTTGTTTCTTATTTATATTAATGACTTGCCTTACCTCATAAAGGATAATCATGAAATAGTGTTGTTTGCGGATGACACTTCACTTTTGTTTAAACTTAAACGTCAGCAGCTGGTTACTGACGATGTTAATAGCGCGATCTCAAAAGTAGTTCACTGGTTTAATATTAACAATTTACTCCTTAATGAAAAAAAAACCAAATGCATTAAGTTTACGCTACCTCACGTTAGGCAGGTGAAAACTAATGTGTTGATAAAGGGCGAAGAATTGAATCCTGAAGATAGCACAATATTCTTAGGCTTAACTTTAGATTCTAAGCTTCAGTGGGGCCCACATATAGATAAATTGTCAAAAAAACTAAGCTCCGCGGCATATGCTGTTAGAAAAATTCGTAATTTAACTGACATAGAGACAGCCCGTTTAGTGTACTTTAGCTATTTTCATAGTGTAATGTCGTACGGTATTCTATTGTGGGGAAATGCCGCCGACATTCAGACTATCTTTGTTTTGCAAAAAAGAGCTGTTCGATCAATTTATAAATTAAGGAAGATATATAATTTATAATTTAAGGAGATAAATATAATGACAGTGCCTTCTCAGTATATTTTTGAAAATCTTTTATATGCCCATAAAAATATAAAATTGTTTAAAAAATACAGTGATATCCATAATATTAATACTAGGAACAAAGACAAATTTGTTGTACCTACAAGTAGGCTCAAAAAAATAGGTGGCTCGTTCAGATGTCAATGTATACGCTTTTACAATAAGCTTCCAAGCCACGTACAAGATCTTAGCCTTAATAAATTAGCCGTTTTATACCATTAAAGATTACATTGAGGACAAAAAGGCTTGGGATTGAGCTGCTCCAATTTTTTTTTTTAATTTACTTATTGAATTTTGTTATTTTTGATAACTTTGTATTTTATTATATACATTTATATAGTGACATGAATATTTACTTTGTGAAGTATAATATTATTATTATTTTAATTATTGTGAATTTGAGGACTATGTGGATTATATATTTTATTTATCTGGCAGTTTGAGTACTACAGGCGGCCTACCCAAATGTCCTTTCTTTGGTATTGTTCGTCGAGTCGTTGAGCTCCTTAAGTTCTGAGTTGAGCTACACGATGACTGACAAATGCGTGCACTGACTGGACAGGTCCACTCAAATCTGTATGGTTCTTTCCTCAAAAGACCATCTCAGACAAATCTACATGGTCCTCAAATGATCTGACCAAGATTATTTGACATGACAAAGACATGAATTATTTACTTTGTAAAGTATTATATTATTTTAATTATTGTGAATGTGAAGACTATGTGGATCATTCTTTTCTTTTTATTATTTATTTTTCGTTAGTTTTAATTAATCATGGTCTGGCAGTTTGAGTAATTTATGCGGCCTACCCAAATGTCCTGTTTTTGGTATTGTTCGTCAAATCGTTGAGCTCCTTAAATTCTGAGTTGAGCTGCACGACCACTGACAAATGCGTGCACTGACTGGACAGGTCCACTCAATCTGTGTGGTTCTTTCCTCAAAAGACCATTTCAGACACCAATCTACATGGTCTTCACATGATCTGACCAAGATTATGTCTGGACTTTAAAAGAGACTGTGACCTCTGAGTTTGTTTCGGCCTTTCTTCTCAGAGTAGTCTGATAGGAAACGCCGACCTCATCTAGTTTTAAAAATGTGTTTGACGTGTAAAAGTGTTTGTACAAACCTACTTACAGAAATAAATCATTTATCATTTATCATCAATTGACGTCCTCTCGTATCAGCAGAAGCAATACGAAAATATTAGCTCACAGGCAGCGATAGAGAGAAGGCGCTTCCAGCACGCGTAGTATGTCCTAATTTACCTTTTTATTTGTTGCTTTATTTTATTTTGTTATCTGCTGTATATTGTGTGCCTTTTAGTCTGTGCTGAATAAATGATTTTCTTTATTCTTTCTCTTAGCATGACCACAGTAGAAACGGGTTTTGTCGACGGAATAATAGACAAAATGACAGATTGTGATTGTTTATCTGTCATTTTTAACCGACTTCTTCAAAAAAGAGGAGGTTCTCAATAATTCGTCTGTATGTTTTTTTTTTGTATTTATGTTACCCGATTACTCCTCCAATTATGAATCGATTTTGATGATTCTTTTTTTGTTTTGTAGGTCATGCTTCAGAGGTGATCCCATATAAATTTTATTAACTTTGCTTTTTGATTTGGCATTTCTTCTCAGAGATCAGACAGCTTAAAACAGCCGGTGCCATCTTGTTTTAAAATTATTGAAAAAAACATTGACGTGGGAAACTGTCTTATGACATCTTTTACAGAAATAAACATTTCGTAATTTAATTTCACCCAGTTATGCAGTTAGGTAACGCGGCTGACTGCCTAGTTTGATCCAGACAAACGCAGTATCATCACTCGTACTGGCGTTTTTATGGCACCTTAATGAAACATAACTGGCTATAATAACAAATAAATTGTGACCAACTATTTAGAGTCAACTCAGACCGCGATGTGACTGCACGCACTTTTTAACAATGATCGAACTTATTTTCTTTACGAAAAAGTATAATTTCAGTGCGAACGTGTCAAAGTACGCTGAGATGCGCGGTGCTACGCAGAGCTTGTACCTTATTGTGTAGGTAGTAATAAATTCGATATTGTACCGGATCATAAAAAAGTGCGCGTCGCTTCGTGTGAACTGCCCTACCTAAGTCTTTTTCAAACTTTGTTAGGTTTGGCTACCAGTCTGGCGATAAAATTAGGTGTCAGTAGGTATTTAAAATAGCGCGACAAACAAAAAACTGTCGCTCCTATTAAATATTAAAACGTAGTTACCCTTTGTAGCAAATAGGTTTCAATTTAATAATAATCGCGAAACTTAATTGCGTATACAAAGAGAATGAAAACATAGGGAATCAATCGGCTTGGAGCCGTTGCGAGGAATTTTTTCAATGTATCTTCAATGTCTTATTATTTTTTTTCGGTACGTTTCATCTACCCCTGAGCTTTTAACTGTTGAGCAGAAGTTTACCTCTGGGGTCCACTTCGTACTTATTTAAAAGTAATGGGGTAGTCTCATGAATTACTACAATGATAAAAGATGAATGTCTTTAATTCATAGGCTAGGCTTGTACACCTACACTAAAGATCTAAAGATTTCTTTCAGTTAACATCCAGCAGAGTGTTGAACAGCCTCCCAACAAGCTGAAGCGATGACCTTATGAAGGCCGCAGGAATCCGCTGGATGCGAGAAGTACAGAACGGGTCAATGTGGCGATGCTTAGGGAGACCTATGTCCACATCGTCCAGCAGTGGACGTCTTTCGGCTGAAATGATGATGATAATGATGAACGTCCAGCAATGTTTTTTCCGCTTTTAAGAGCTGCTGGTCTATATGTGACCACATTTATCCAAGAACAACAAATCAAGCTTGTTCTCAGTACATTACTCTTAGGCAATTTACTTGAACAGGCACCGCTCCTGTACACACAAATGACTAATCATATCAAGTCTTCGTTCATTGAAATTCAAGACACTAGCGCTCGCACCCATTTCTTTACCGTATGTTTTCAAAGCCTTGCAAGGTAATGGCTCATTTACACGAGCTGAGTTTCTCGCCTCGAATAGACGATTATTAAAAGAGACAAAATATTCTATTCTATTTTTTATTATGGCAAGCAAAGCCGATGTCGACCATTCTGCCAATGTCTAAAGTGAGTTGGAAAAGCAAGTGTGAACCGAGGAAAAAAAAAAATTTGAATGCTAAAAATCTTCGATGGTATAGTTGAAGATAAGTAGATCTTGTGGGGTTAGTACTGGACTGGAACAAACAAAAAGATAAAATTACATTTTATATTATAAGACAAAATATTGATTCATGTAAACAATACGTATGATAATTATTTGCATGCCAAAAGACGAGATTGTATGACAAAATCATAGGCGAGTGTTTCAGAGTAAAACCTATTTCGTAATATCACAGGATAAACTTGGGAAATCATAAAATGACTTCTCCCGCTCTGAGGAGCTGCGGGAGGGCGTGTCATACTTTTACTGACTAAAACCCACCCGTGTTCCTTCAGTTGCCTGTTGCCAAGGGTCCCGGTATCCCTTTCGGACTTTCCCGCTACCCTGACAGGTGACAACCTGACAATGCAACAATTTTTTAAAAGTTTCTTTAATTTTTTTTTTCTTTATTTAACAGCACCTGTCGCGAAAATGTGGCAAGTTTGTAATTTTTTGACAGTTAACAGACGAATGGCATTGGAATTGAAAGGTCGTCTGGCAATTCTTGCCTATGAGTCTCGCATTGAAATTCTTGACTCTCGACGGTGAAGAAACTTCGTGTAAATGATCTTTAAAACTAATAATAGTCGCACTTGCCAGGTGTCCACAAAAAGCTACTATATGAGTCTGTCGCTCACGCCAAGGTCGAAAAACATTAAAATTTAATCATGATAATAGAAACTTGTTTTAGTTTGTGCGTCTGATATACGGTTGAATTGATTAGCTATATCATTATTTGAGATGTAAGTTATGGATGTGTTTTTATAGATACGAAAAAAAAAATTATTGTGTTCTTATTCCACGTGGCACAAAAATAGGTATTTTTGAGGCGCCTAAAATAAAATCAAATTTATTGCTGCTGGGGAGTTTGTTCCGCTTATTCTTCCCAGCTAAAGCACTAGGAAGTGGTGAAGGGTGGGCGTTTTGGGTGACTGTCTTATGTAATTTTGACGTTCGAAAAGTGCTGATTCTCAGCCTAGTTTGAATAATTTACTTTTGATTTTGATTTTAAAAGGCCCGTAGGTAGAGCATACAATATCCCTCGAATTTATAACTTTGCGCAGTTTTGATTATAGGTAAGTTATTTTGCTTGTAACAGAAAATAACTCAATAATCTACTTAAGCATTTTCAAAGGCCCACGTTGATTACTTCCATTGAAATTCTACTCGTTTTTGTTGCTGACAGTTTTAATGACCGCAATAACAGTTCACTGTCCCAATAATAACTCCTCTCGTAGTCTGAGTAAGTTTTTCTTATCTTTACCACAAACTGTTCTTACCTATTATCCTTTTTCATATAAAATATTATCACCAGCGCACGCGCCTTTCAAATCACCATGAGTCAAAATTTTAAGGAAGTTAGTTGTAAATTCTGTACGCTCTTTTTTAACCCTTTACGTGTGCATATTTTTAAATATATACGAGATGCAATTTATTCATTCTATTCTAATGTGCCTGGTAGCCTAGAGTCTGGATTTGTGCCCAGTTGATGGCAATAGGCTCGCCCCCTATTACATGGGACTTAAACATGACTGGCGAAATGTGTACTATAGGTACACCTCTGCCCCGACCCTTCGGGAAAACAAGTCGTCATATTATGTTATGTTCAATTCACTTCAATTTTTTATTGCATAACACTTGTATTTATAAGGTGTTAGGTCGGTATATACATGATATAGGTCTATTAACTTAATATGACTCTACTCTCTGTCATACCTACTAATTAAGGTTTCAATACCTAACTTTTTTCATTGTATTTAAAGCTACAAATTTATTTTTAATTTATTCGTTGTTTTTTGGTTCTGTAATTGTGTTTTTTTTTTACTTATCTATTTATTTATTTAAAAGTCCTTATATAAGTATTAAGTATGTTGAAACTGTGTGTACTCCCCGTCACTTGTCCCTAAGGGTTCATTAGAAAACCAGCGTCAGGCAGCATTTGTCTGGCATTAATGCTGAAATGAACCTTTTTGGCGCAGCCGTGAGGCACACATTATTGTTAAAACATTGTTTTCTCTTTTAATTTTTTGTATATTGTGTTTCACGAACTGTGTCCAAATAAATGTTATTCTTTCTTTCTTTCTTTCTTACAATGTCTGCTTAGTTGGGAATTGAGGGTACAAATACAAAGAAAAGGCTTAGAAAGGAATGTAGGAGAGGTTTAAAAAAATAATGATACTACCAAAATAATTTACAAAATAATTTATTTTCCTATTACTCTCCCGAAGATATCCATAAATATATAAATACATACCGTACATTTTATAATGAAGCCCTAATTCTTGTAAAGGCGTTTCTTTTTTATAATTTGTTAAATATATGATTTTAGTTAGCGTCAAAGCTTAACGCAAAATTGAAAATAGATCTATTAGTAACAATAGTAATTTGCTGATATGAGATACTTACAAATATTGTATTTTATTGAGTACAAAAATATTTTACAAAAGTATAGAAATTTTGTCAAAGCTAAAATTAATGAGTCAAATAACTGGCAGTGACCGTTAATTTTATATATTACAAATTAATGTATTACTACATACATTATTCGGCACTAAACGCCTGATTTTACAATTGTAAAAAAAAACAATAATTGTTGGTAGAATTTGTCATTAACAAACGCTCAATAAATCTTGCCTATCTTTGGCATTTTACATTGAATAAAACGAGACGGCAATAAAATTATAGAACGTATTAAGCGCATTATACACGTACGTGCACTTATTTCAGAAAATTCTGTATTATACAAGGTATTTGTATTTTTTAATTATGTATTTTTTTATGTCAATTGCAAAATCGGCTGGCAGCATTAATTCTAGAGTACCCGATCCTTACTTAATATTAATGATTAAAACTAAAGGCAGTGAGAAGCTAAACGGCTTGGTTGTCGCATATAAAAACATCCCCAGTTTTATAAGTCAGATGAATTAGTAAGTTTAGTTATAACAATTAATTTAGTTAATTGAATTGTCAGTCACAATTTTTTAACATAAAATATTTTTTGTAAAAAATTGCGGTGTACCAAAATATTTACACATCAAGTATAGAAAGAAACACAAAATATGCATTTTATAATTTTTCGCTTTATTTTCATTAACGACGTTAAGAAAGCTTTTTAATTGGTATGAAAATCGTTTAAATCTATTTTAAAGGATGATGTTATTTCCCGATTTAATAGAAAAAAAATATTTTTGTTTCAGCTAAAATCAACTAAACTACTAATATTACCTGACTACGAAACCCAAATCTTTGTTACATTCAAACACGAATGTAAAGCACAGATTGTCTTAAATAAATAAATAAAAGCTGAAGAATGTAGAAGCGAGTACATCAAGCACGTGCAAATGGCACATGTTAAGGCTTAAGATTACAGAGAGTCTTACAACTAAATTCGTCGGGTTATCAAACTTAATAATGGTCTGTCGTATTCGATATGACAAATGATTGTCATCTGACAAGGGATTTTAATTTTTTTCACCTTTCAAAATTATTAGTAATTATTATTGTTCTCCAAATTGGGAAACCATATAAACTTATTAATATAACTATTGTTTTATTTTTTCAATATTTAATAAAGTTTCAGAAAACTTATAGAATCGAAACACTTAAGTTTCACAAAGAAGAGGTTCTTTTTCATCTTTAAAAATATAATAAAAGAAGTAAAAGCTACCAAAGTTCAACCCTATATTTGCTAAGCGTAATAAACCGAAGAGATTAATATTGTTGTTTATCTCAACATAGGTGACAAACCTAATGTAATAGAAACCTAATCATACATTTGTATTACAAATCATTTAGGACTCTTACATTTAAAAAATCGTTTGTCATTTAGGACTCTTACATTTAAAAAATCGTTTGTCATTAAGAATGAAAACATTTAGTAGAGAGATGTAGAGATAATTATTAAAATTTTAAATAATACAAACTAAGGTAGTGCTAACATCACATTGTTTGCCTAAGTCTAGATTCAGACGTTTAGGTTGCAAACCTAATAGATGTCCTTGCTCAATTTGTCACCAAACTACATTAAGGTAGTTATATTACAAAAGTCCTTATGATTTTGATCATAAACATTGATTGAAAACGTTCAATACCTCTGTTTAGGAACTTTTAAGGGATCAAGTTTAGAGAAACATAAATATCATGAATATCTGGCAGCATCTATTTTTTTTAATAATTCATAAACTAACATTATGTTCTTTAAGCCAATTTTCTACCGCGTTTCATAAAAAATATGAATAAACAAGCCAGGGAAGAACGAAAACTGTGTGACAATATTTTCTCTTTTACAGGTTAACCGACAGTGGATTAAATGTATTACAGTAAGTTACCCGATATCTTTGCATCCCTAACAATAAGAGGACTTTATCGAACTTAAGTTTATTTTCATATCAATGTTATGAAATAACTAACTTTATAACCGACTATTTACATTTGAGCACTTGCAACACATAGTGCGTACTATGACACTTTCGTAAAAGTTTCGAGTCCAACGCGTTGGAGTCCTTTATGAACGGTGCGGCGGTTACCCGGAACCAGCGCCGGAACCGTTCACGTAGACGTCTGTTGCGGCTCGCTGGCCAGCCCGGATCACGCTCTGGACGGTTTGCGCGGCACCCTGGAAAACGATAAACAGAAATGATTTTTAGAGAGTATAGACAGGATATGTTTAAAAAATCCATCGATTCTAAGTAGCAGCCCGGTGTCTGGATTTGTGCCCGGTTGTTGGCAATAGGCTCGCCCACTATTACATGAGACTTTAGCATAGGTGGCGAAATTTGGGTGTACTATAGGTACACCTCGGCCTAACCCTTTGGGGATTAAAGGCGTGATTTTGTGTTATGTTTAAAAAACTAGGTACTAAACTGACAGTTACCTAGTTTTAGAGAATTTGTTCTGTTTATTATTTATCTTTTAGTCACAATTCCAAAAACATAACTAGCTATATGATTATTATTTAATTTAAAAATTAAGTTAATAGTCTTTGAAATATTAATCATTAATCGATTAAGATGAAGTCATGAAAATGATTTAAAATGTTTCATTACAATGATATTATTTATGTAGAAATATTTGTGGTCGTTATGAAAATTATTATGGCAGTTAAGACATTAGTTACAACTTACAACATAAATCTTCAATACAATCCTTTTGCTGAAAATTATCTCCAATAGTTTACAAAAATTACTTTGGCAAACACGACACAAAATTGCAAACACTGCATTATAATTCATCAACTTATAATTAATTTACACAATACGACAAAAAGTTTACATATAACATTCAGATAAATTAAATACGACATTCGATTAATACAAAACTTATTCCAATTTTAAAACAATTACATATTCAGCTAAAATAGAATGTGTTTACCTGTATCGCAGCTCCTAAGAACTGTGAGAAGGCCCTGGTAACATTAATGGCAGCGGACACGAGTTGCCCTCGACCAGGCGCTTGCTCTGACGTCACAGCCCTCGGAGGCTCCAGTGGTATCTAGGTGTAAGTCATCGCTGTTAGATATTAGCACGTACGATGAAGATGGTAAGAGCATGTATGGTAACGCTGAGGCAGTGAGCTGTGCTAGTGTGTTGTATGCTTTGTTTGAAGATTAAAAAAATATAATATTGACTATACATTTTTTTTTCCATTATTTGACTCGGACACGATGGTGTTTGTCTTGGTAATAACAATTGTTGTATTTCGAATTACGACACTGTTTTCGATTTACAATATTCATATTTGAAATGTTTTCGATTTACAATATTCATATTTGAAATGTTTTTCTGACCTGATCAAAAAGTGGTAATGATTGTTTTCACTCCACATTAATGTGATATACTAATATACAAAAATCTTCATACAAACATACAATGTGAACTTATAAACAAGTGCTTTGTGTGATAGTGGAAATTACGGAGTGAAATAGTGAAGAGGAATATAAAATAATGGAAAATAAAATATGACAGTGTAAGAACAAAAAGAATTGAGACAAGAATAATTATTATGAAGAACATACTATAACTAATATCTTATATACATATAAGTACACTTAGATTAAGTATACACAGATATATACAAATATATACAAAAATATAGTACAAAGGATAAAGGAAAAGTGTAGGGAAGTGAAATGTTAGTCAAAACATGCTTAACATAAAATATTAAATCAATTTAACACTGTACAGAACTTAATAAAAGGGTAAAAAAACACAACAGAGTCATTCAATTTCACAAAAAGGTATAGTGTACAAAGGTTCCATAGTTAGATATTAAGATCATCAGTAATTTTAATAGGCAAGCATCCAGCAAAATTATTGGAATTTAGAAGAATTAAAATTTTGTTATTTTCAAAGCCAATCGTATTTTTTTACTCACCAAACGAATATGTTACACTGCACAAACACTTGTTATGTAACACTTTTTTATCAATTTTTAATAAATATCTACACATTCAATAGGTCATTATTATGTATATTCAACTGGGTATATTAATATTAGTAACACTACATGTTCTATCTACAAAGGTATTAACTATTCATTCATGTCAGGTTGAATGTTACCAAATCCCTTGGAAATGTTTCATGGGGTATGTTAAATGGCGATGGATGACGCCAAGGGATAAGGAATTAATTGAACTAGACTTTAGCATGTACTAAAATATTTTTTAAGAATGTTGTATAACTGATACGAAAACACCTGGTATTCAGTCCAAGCTTTATTAATTTTGTAAAGTCTAGTTAATTTTGATAAAATTTTGTTATATACAACTAGTGTACTAATAGGGTGAACTGTGGATGGGAAAATTATGTTATTAACACTAAATACAACACATACAAACACACATAAATTAAAAACAATTTATTATACAAAAAAACGCGCTGCTTAACGGCACAATGTTTATGTACAAGCCAATGAAGCCAATGTTTAATAAATAATTTAACTAAGAAGAACAAAAATATTACACAAGAAAATCTATGAAAAAATTAAAATTATCTTAATTCATGTCTCACTATGTACATCTCACCTGATCTCCATTACTATACAAAAATCTATACAACAACAGACTTAGATTAAATAGGAACAAGTTATTAGTAAGATCGCGAAATATTTTCTAAATAAATCCGTTGAATAAATCTGCATATTTAATCTAAAGTCTGTTCCCAACACCTCATCCCCAATCACATAGTTTAAGTAGTAACGATGCGAAACCCACTCTATTTGCTGGTCTATCATCAGCATTGCCAACGAACGGTCCAGAGCCAAACCAGTTGACCCTGTTGCTCGTCGACTGACTGGATGACGCTACTGATGGGGCGGGCCTGGCTGAGGGCGCAGGCTCAGGCCTCCTATTAGGCCTTGAGGCTCCGGTTCCTCCCGACCCTGGAGCCGTATCGCTCCACTGCTGCCAGAGCCAGGCCAATCCGTCCAAGATCGGCCTCCGCTGCGCTGGCGGCGGCGGCGGCGGCGGCGGCGGCGTTGTCGTCCGCCTTGTCTTCGGCGTCACTACCACTTGGTTGAGTAAAGCCTACGAGGTTACAGTTAATTCTAGAGTTCCTAATGGATTATAGATACATACTGAAATAACGGCAATGAAATAAGATGAAGAGATAGATGACAGATATCGAGATAATGGTGCAGTAAGCGGAGTGAAGTTACGAGTTGATTGCATCAGTGAAAAGTAAGTTAAGTTTTAAAATGTAAAATGGATTTGGGAAGAAATTAGTTTTCTTCCGATGTTTTAGGAGAAGTAAGAAAAGTTAGACTAACAGCGAGTCGGAGTTGCTCATCCAAAGAACTTGCCGTGGTGGGACCGAATCCTTGGTCCTTCAGCAAAGCTGCGAGCAACGCGTCGTTGCTCTTGCCGAATTCGGTGCTCAAAGATATAGGCGCTCGCGTCGCTTCAGACACCATGCCCGTCGATTGTGTCTGCATTATCAGTTTCTGTAGGGCCTCGTCCGAAGATTGTCCTGGAACATTTTAAGTTAGATCTTTCATTAAGTTAGATCATTTAACGTTTTAAGTTAGATTTTTCTTTTCTCTTAGCTGCCACGACTTATTTTAATTAATTTTAATTTTTGAATTGTTTTGTTTCTTTTCTATCGTTTAATTACGGACGCTTTTAACGTGCACGTTTCTCTACATTGTACCTACTCACATGTATAATTTGAACATAAATTATGTAACCAATATTTTGTAACAATATTCTGAGTTAAAAGAGTGTCCATGGAGTTTCTTGCCGTCCTTCTCCATAGGAACCTACTACGCTTCGGAATGGGCAACTAGCTTCATCTTTCTGACTGACCGACCCCTAGACAATTCAAAAGTACCTGTAATTGGTTTATTTGAAATAAATGCTTTGAGTTTGAGTTCAAATATTGTTTTAATAAAACATAATTTAATCCGCGTCAATTTTTAAATTAAACTGAAACGACTATTAAAATTAGTTGACTGTTTTTGCTTCAAAGTTATGTTTTACATAGGTTGCAATTTATTGTTTATCAAGTCTTACCTGTTAGAGTGAGTTTACTCCGTTGTGTCGTAGTCTCCTGTGCGCCCTGTAATTTGATCAAAGTTTGTAACAACTTCTCATCATCCTGTTCACTTTTGAGATTGTCCTTAACAGCTATTTTTGCACCATAAGGCAAAGCTGTCGTAGGTGCGGTATTTTTAACTTCCTTAACGTTAATGTTAATAGAAGGCTTCGGCGTTAGCGGATCAAAAGGTTCGTTCAACGGTGATGGCGAAGCTAGTAGATTTGAGAGCAGTTTCAAATCATCACTGACACCATTTGGCAGTTTAGGACTCACATTTAGGTTAGGAAGTGTGGGTAAATTGAGTTTGGATGGGTCTTGTCCTGTGGCTTTAAGAAGTGCTTGTAATAGCTGGGTGTCTTCTTGGAACTGTTTGATATCATCTTCAATAGATTTTGCATTGACAGTTGTTGTTGGTCTCTGTGTAGTTGTTGGTCTTTGTGTAGTAGTTGTCGGTCGTGATGTTGTTGTTATAGTGGTCGTAGTAGTTGGTCGTGTTGCAGTTGTGGTTGCTGGTCTATTTGTTGAAAGTATCAATTCGTTTCCACTGACAGCTATATTTTTCCCTGTACGGACTGTTTCACCGGTGCCAGTTTGTATCTCAGTGAGGCTCCTTTCTACAGCTAGCGCTATGATACGATTGGCGAGAGCCGCCTCAGGGTCTTCGTTACTAGGGTTTGTTTTCAGCACAGTTTTCTGCAAAACAGAAATTGGTCAATAGTTAAAATTATACAATGAATTTTCTCTACTGCAGCTTCACATTGCGCTCCTATCAAGACATGTCTTTTACACGTTGAGTGTTATTGCCGTCCCTGACTATAAGGCGCTATTTACGAGAAAAATTAGTGGGGGTGGAGTGTACTCCATACAACTAGAAAATACTAGTAAATCTGTTCGAGATAGTCAGTTGAACAACGATTTTTAAGAAATAAACCTTCAAGTTATGTAATCATTACAGTAGCACATAGCATTTATGCTTAAAATCTGTTAGATGGTACAATACCTATTGCAACTTACCAAGTTATTTAAGAAAGCCAAATCCTCTTCAACGGAGAAGGTAGAAGAACTGGGCATTTCTGTTGTTGAAGTGAATCCAGTGAATGGAGCACGTCGACCGGTCAGTGTTGTTGGGGCGCTCCGTATTGTTGTCGTTGGCTGTCTTCCCCGGTTGAAAGGTGTGAAAGTCGTGGAAATCCCAACATCAGTCACAGGCTGTAACGTAGTGGTAAGAGTTCTAGGAGCAAAGGTCTTAAACAGTGGCCCATTAGTTGTTGTAAACACGGGCCTTACATTCAATGGAGTTGTTGGGTTTGACCCTATTGACGTTGTTTGAGGGTTAGAAGCTATCCTCACGTTGGAAGTAACACCAGAAATAACTGGGATATTCAAAGCGTTTGGATTTTGACCAGTCACCTGTAACAGAGCCTGTAAAAGTTTCGTATCCTCTTGGAATTGTTTGAGGTCGTCTTCGATTGTTTGTGTTGTTGATGGACTATTTGTTGTTGTTGGTCTAGTTGTAGTTGTTGTTGGCCTAGCTGTTGTTGTAGTAGTGGTAGTAGTTGTTGGCGTAGTTGTTGTTGGGCTAGCTGTAGTTGTTGGTAGAGTAGTTGTTTGTGTTGTGGTAGGAACTCTATTAGTTGTTAGACTATCTAATGAGGGTATGTTTAGGGAAGCAGGATTTTGACCCGTTGCTTGTAATAGCGCCTGTAATAATTTAGTGTCCTCCTCAAACTGTTTGATATCGTCTTCTATAGACCGTGCTGTTGTAGTTCCTTGCTGTTCACTCGTTACTCTTATATTGCCACCGATATTTGGTATGGATAATGTTGTTGGGTTGTTCTGATTTGTAAATAGTGCCTGCAATAACTTCACTGGATCAGTGGTTTCAGTTGTAGTTGGTGCTGTAGTTGTAGTTGGTGCAACTGTAGTTGTAGTCGGTCTTATAGTAGTAGTTAGATCTCCCAACAAAAGTGGATTAGCGTTTACATTTAAAGTCTTTGGATTGCGGCCCGTCGCTTGCAGTAATGTCTGAAGTAATTGCACGTCTTCTCGGTATCTCTTTAGCTCCTCTTCGATACTAATTGTAGTAGATTGAACTATGGTTGTTGCTTGTGCTGTTGTAGGCGCTTGTGTTGTCGTTGTTGGAGCCACAGTAGTGGTCGTTGTTGGAGCTGGAGTGGTACTAGTCGTCGTAGTTGTTGTGGTTGTAGTTGGCATTGGTGTTGTTGTCGTTGTTGTGGTAGTAGCAGGCTCCATTGTTGTAGTGGTAGGCGGTAGAGTAGTCGGCGGGTTTGTAATTGCCGCCATAGTTACCGGAGCATTTGTGAAGGCAGACGACACCACTGTTGTTTCAGGAACAACACTAGTTGTTCCCTGAGTTGTTGTCGTTGCAACATTCGCAGTTGTTTCCTGTGTTTCTAACTGTGTTGTCTGCGTACTCATCTCAGTCACTGTTGATGTTGACATTGTCTGTATCTCAGATTGTACGGAATTTGTTGATGGTGGTACTTTCGTAGAAGCTAGTCTCTGTACGTTTGAATTTTGTTGTTGTACCGTTACCTCGTCTATCGGTATAAATTTAAATACAGCACCTCCATCACCTTCTCCTGGCTTTTCCGTTCGTATTTCTTTCGTCTGTAATTGTTTTTGTTCATGTTAAAATTTTACCATCACATTATTCTGTGAAAGTTGCAACAACAGTATCTATTTTATTGCAATATAACTAATTTTGTAACCCCTCACCACTTACCTTTCCAAATAAAAGAAATTCAACAGACTACTTTATTAAACCAAGTCCAAGTGTTATGTTTGCATATGAAAATGTGTGATAAATCATAGTGATTATTAGTGACCACAGTTATTATAAAAGAGTAATATATAAATAAGGAAACGTTTATATAAATAATATAATTATACCTCCGGATCAATATCCAGTGTTAATATTCTTGGTTCGCGAGTAGAGCTCGTCATTTCCGATATGACCATCTCCTGTTTAGCGGCCGAAGATATACTATTAAGCAGAATCTCATCAATAGAAGGTAGCATTGTAGTTGTGCGTAAACTCAATACATGCGAGGCAGTGCTTTTTTCTGGCATATTTGTGGTAGTTTTTATACCGTTACTGCTTTTAATATTAAGTGCCGATGAAGTAATCTGCAATTACGAAATAAAATGTTACCGCCTTGCGTTGTTATTAGAAGCGGTTATTGTGCTAGAGGCATGCAGAGCTTACGAAAAACCAGAAGTCCGTTCCGCATGCGCCGGCCGCTCCAGAGACTATGCGCTGCCAGTGAGATACAAAGCACCAAGCGGAGCGTTCAAGCTAAATAACATAAAGTCAATACCATCGATTGTTGGTTATTTACAGTGTCGTTGGTTAATCTTTCCGTTCCGTTATTTGATGTGTCTGTGGATGTCACAGTATTAGTGGAATCTCGGATGGGGTTAGGCTGCGGTCTGACAATGGCCGGATTATTATGGATGGGGCTGTATGGATTTCTTAGACTCCACGGACTGATTGGTAGTATGTCAATTTTTTGCATGACACGTGGCACTCTAGTCCCGTTCGGGAATTTACGTATTACTGTGTTATTGGGTAGTACACCGTAAACGATATATGGGCTCGCCTCTGCTAATGATTCCAATATGTCCTCGTTAGGATTTTTACGTACCACTGTATTATTAGGTAATATTCCGAATATAACATAATCTTTTTTCGGTATGGTTGGTGATCCAACACTCAGAGTACTAACTGTTGTTTGTGTAGTGTTGCTGTCTGAAGCGTCGGTAGTTGTAGTGATGTCTATGTCAACAGTAGTCGTTTCGACATTTAGATGTGTTGTTGTCTCGGTGTTAGCTGCGTCTGTTGTAGTTTCCATTGTTTCTGTATTAGCAACTGTTGTGGTTGTAATAGCACTCTCTTGGAATCGATTTAAAATTTCAATTTGTTCACCATCCGTTGTAGGTGTAGGAGTCGTACTTGTTATATCATTGACTGTTTCACTAGATTCGGTAGTAACTGTAGTAGTGACAGAAGACGAACCCGTTGTGCCACTGGTTGCTTCAGTGGAACCCAAAGGAGAAGACATTGAGACCGTCTCAGTAGTAGCTGGCACAATACCTGTGGCTACTGTATCTGACGGCATTGCCGTTGTTGTGAGGCCCGTTGCGGGGTCACCACTCGTAGTAATTTCAAGTACATTGGTGGATAGGGGATTTACAGCAAAGGATGGGGGAGTCATAGGAGTAGTAGGTTCAATATCACGAATTGTCGAAGATTCAGTCGAGGCGCTCATAGTGTTCATAATATTAGTCAAACGTTCAGACAGATTGATACTGCCTGATGGGCTCACTAAGTCAGTCAATGGTGGTACTGTCGCTAACTCGTCATTGTGCTGTCGTATTATGTCTTCAATCATCTTCAACACTCTAGCTTTCTTTGATAGTACCCATAACTGCAATCGCGATATTTGACTAGGATCCTGAATATCATCAATATCACGCGGTGGTGATACTGACGACGATACTAAGGATAAGGATTTAAAAATAGGTGTTGTTGAACTGCTGACAAGATTATCAGATTCAACGGAAGAGAAATCTAGACTTTGGAAATTTGTGAAAAAAGGTATGGGAACCGGAACAATTTTGTTAGTAGAGTCACTGTTACTAATATTATCTACATTTACCGAGTCCGTTTCTAAGGAGACAGATGACGTAGCTGTTGTTATAGTCGGTGTTGCGTTTGGTGTAGCTGCAGAACTAGGTTGTTCAGAGGTAGCACCTGTTGTTAGAGTCGCAGCTGTCGTCGCCTGGCTACTAGATACAGACCTTGTGCTCTCTATAGCTCCGGGTGTAACAGGACTATTTACATTAGTGGAAGTTTGTGTGACACTAATGGGTACATTACTACTATCTACAGTGATATTTACATTACCGCTAGTGCCTACATTTTGGAGGGCATTATTGGATTCTATACCATCGATATCAATATTTTCAGTATCCCTAATATCCTCCAAACTGTAAGGTGTTGTGTTTGGGATGGAATCAGCATTGTCAAGTACAGTCGCAAGTCCACCTAAAGCTCTGGGGATCAAACTTCTTAATACTTTAGCCATATCTAAACTCTTTAGTTTCGATCTACTGTTCTCATCCATATTTTCTATGATATTTATAATGTTATTTGACAACATGCTAGTTAGTTCAGAAGATACTAAATTGTTATTGGACAACAAAAGATCAGACACAGTGTTATATACCATTTTCGGGCTGTCAGTCGATCCCTGAGTTGGTGTAGATGCAGTCGTGGGTTTGTCTTTTGGTGGTTCTGTATCAGAGTATAATACTCTGATAGCGAATGGTTTCCTTGCGGAAACGGGAGTAGTGGGAGTAGGAATGGGAGGCTGTGGTGTATACACAGGAGTAATTGTTCCGTCTTCTGTGTTTAGTGACTGTGTAACAGTTCCCCCGACCAAAATACTGTTAATCACATTTGGTGTAGCTTGAACAGTGGGCTGTACAGATTTAGTAGTAGTGCTTACATCGGCGTTGGTCGACATAAATGTGTCCTGACCCGCTAAGTCTTGGACACTATTTACATTAATGTTGCTACTCACGCCATTGAGTACTTGTTTAACGTCAGTATTAACGTTTTGTATTTTCGTTACTTCGGTTGTTGACGAGATTCGTGGTCTGGGTGTAGACGTGAGTATATCAGCTAGAGCATCGAATATAGATACTGTAACTGACGGCGAGTGATGTGATGCCTCAACGTTCATCACGTGTGACGGCTTCACCAGACTCTCGGACAGTTTCAAGTCTGCCGAGGACAATGTCCTTCGTGTCTGAGTAAAGGAAATAGCGTTCAGGTCTGGCCCTAATTGTATCTCTTCTCCCTCTACCTGAAATAAGAAGTAATCTCACCCATATAAACAGAAAAATAGACGTTCTTGTGTATAAAATTTTCAAGTTGTTTGAAAAGAAATTGTTGCATGGAATGGAAATCCCAAGTAGGAGGAACTCGTGCAAAGACCAAAGCCTCTTTATTTATTTTGGAATTAAGATAACAGTTAGATATGTTTAGAAGTTAGTATTAAATGAAAGTTAGCCATAGATGACGTTATGTATTAAAACAAGATGTAATGTATACAATATTTAATGTCTTATATTAATAGTATGTTAGTGAATGCTATTCTACATGTACGTACATTAGTTTGTTAAGTTTTTGCGTCAAGTTAAATGCTTTCATAATTAGTGCGGTATATAGAACATCTTAACGCAAAAACTTGTAGATGTAAGTAAAATTTTGCCTTAAAGAGATTTAATCAATAAAATAATCAAAAAATGTCTACTACTAAACTTTACCAAAACAATATAAATGCCCTTATAATCTACATGTATCTCTTTAAAACTAAATCATATCCATTTACAACAGGGTGAATGAGATGAGCAATGATCGTGACAATGATGTATGTTAACTATATGATTCCATTAACCAGCTCAATGGATGATTCATGAAAGTATGGCGTTGTGTTGTTCAGTCTTGACATCGACTCGGTAGTGTATATGTCTCCGTCGAACCAATTAGGCTCTTCTACAGACTTTGTCAACAGGTGGTCAGTGACGTAGAATTTCAGCCAAGCCTTTAGCAATAAGAAATTTCTCATTAATGTTAAAATGACACGTTTCATACCAATTGATGCTAAAATGATTGTAAAGTTAAATGCCAATCTGGATAGAGTAACTGCTGAATGTAATTTAGGCTATAAAACTATTAAAAATTCAAAAGTTTCATATGATATTCTAATTATAAAGTATTAGCCAAGCAATCAGTAATAACTCCAAATTGATAAAGATGATGATGATTATATTATTATCAAGTGCAACGATAGATATTATAATTAAAATATGTGACTTATGACATCTTAACGCCAATTCGATAAAGGGGCTTTGCGTAACTTATAATTGTAGAGTTCAGAACAAATTGTTAATGGGGTTGTAATTTTGAAAAAACGGTATCATGGTATGGTGTTAATCTCTATATCATTTTACTTACAGTTGATGGTGTAATAGTAGGTACAGTGGGTTTGTAAAATGGTTTATCAAGATACGAAGCTCTGTATTTAGAACTGAACCTACTCTTAGATTTATCTGGTTCAGGCGTTATCTGTAAAGTTTTGTAATAACAATGAAATAAATCAGAAACATTTTCGGTGACACATTCGGTGTGTAGAAGAAAAAAGTGTCAAGTACTTACCCCATTGTTTGAGGCCTCGGTCGTTTTAGAGAAGGATTCACTGAATTTCCTTATACTCCTTTCTCGGGGCTTGGGAGTGGTTGCTGTAATATCTGAGTTAGTGTCTTTAGATTTGCTGCGATTACGTCCAAACTTCCGTGTTTGTAGATTTCTAACAGGAGGGAACACAGTTGAGGATCCTTTTTCTTTTTCAATTTCACTGGTTGAATTTTGGTCTTTATAATTGGCGTGATATTTGTATTTGTCGCTGTCTAGTTTTGATGAAATTGTTGGCGAAACGTTAACTACAGGCATGTTTTCAGATTCTTCCGCCATGTTTGTTACGTCGTTGCTGTTATTAGTCTCTAAAGACTCCTTACTAGTGACAGATATTAAAAACATATGGTTATCATTATTTTCTGGTTGCATATCGATCCTAACAGCTTCTCCATCTTCGGAATTGTTTAGTAAAGCGAAGACAAGTGGAGGTTCGACTGTTTCCTCTAATTTCTTTGTTACAGTTTCGGAGTTGACCTCTTTAATGGATTCCGTTGTAGACGTCGTTACATTTTTGACATTGTTTCTCAATCTTGAATAATAAGAAGTCCGCGGCAGTACAGTTCTTTGTGAGTTATTTACTGCGTTTTCAGTTTTTGAACTTTCTGTAGATGAAGTTTCAGCGGCACTTGTGGATTTTCCTTTAAATTTTCTAGAATAAACTGGAGGCCGAACGAAAGGCTTTTTTAACGTGTTGTTAGGTTCAACTGATTTGTTTTTTAACGCTTCAATTTTGGGTGATTCAGTGCTGGGTGCTTTAAATTTTCTGTTGTACTTGAAAATCGGTTTCTCGGTACTTTGACCTGACGACGCAGTGGTAGCTGTTGAAGACGGAGTTAGGGTGGATTTTCTAGTCCTAGCAGAATAAGTCCCTCGGGGCTTGTACTCAGAATTTCTAGGTTTTGACACCTCTGGTGCTACAGTTGTTTCAGATATTTTACTTTCTTCTTTGTTTTCGTTTTTTGACTCCTCTGCTGTAGTTTGTTTGTTGCGAAACTGTAATTTGTATAATTAACAGATTTTAATTTGACGTAATGAATTAGCACAACAAATTAGCGACACACTACTATTGTTTGAACAAAATGTGTGTTTGGAATAAGTTGTGATTGTGAGAGTGTAACAACTTTACAAGTGAATGAAATGTTTAAGTATTTGAAAGGAAAACACATCATTATTTAAATGTTTTGAGAAAATTCATAAGTACTACCTTTTTTATGAATCAGATAAATAAATAATCCATAAAAATAAGTATTATGTAAGTTCCCCTTTTAGTACCCTAAAATATATTTTTACCCTTGAGTATTTGTTTGTGCCTGGCCCTGTTTGTGTAGACTGTGATGATGCAGAGTAGGTTTTGTAAACTTTTTGTGATGCTTTCGGTGACAAACTCTCGGCGGTTGGAGAGCTCACTTGTGTCTGAAAATTAATTAACCATTTTAACGCCTAGTCTAATTGTGAACTTAATTTTGTGTTCAAGTCACGGCGAGTGATTCAGATGAATGTTTTTTATTTTAATCTAACCAAATATAGTGTCCACTCACCGATGCATTCTTAGCTTGTATTAAAGCCTTGAAACTCGCTGGATAGTTATCATCTTCGGCTATCTCATCTGATACACGCGTTTTAGGCAGAGACACAGTTGGTCTAAAGTTCATCTTCCCTCTTACTGGGCGTCTTACAACCTTCGTCACTTTCAACGTCGTTGTCCTCGCTTTGTTTGGCTCTGTGCTCTGTTGAACAATAGTTTCGATCACGGTTGGAGCGGCAGATTGATATTCTGCTTGACTAGTAACACTCTCTTGGTTCTGACTAGACTTTATTACTTCGTTAGCTGTAATGAGTCCTTCACCTGTTAAATTCGTATCGGTTTCTAAAGGCCGAGTTTTGTATTTCAATTTCCTTGAATTCCTCAAGTCAGCCGGTTGGGCAGTTCTTGCAGTTGTGGGCACTTTCTCAGCTACAGTTAAAGTATTGGCCGTTCCTGACACGTCGAGATCTAGTGACCTGGCATTGGCACGAGTATTTCCACGTCCACGTGGTCTCTTGGTCGCCACACTCTCAGTTGTTGAAGCTAAAGAGCTTCTGCGTCTGAATTGCGTCGTGGTGGCTGTGTCTTCTTTAGGTATTTTCGTTATATCATCTAGGTTAGAGTTGATTACTTCGAGTCTGCTTTCGTCGATATTAGGAGAAGTCAAGTCAACAGGCGCTTGAGTAGGCGGAGAAGTTGAAGTAGGTCTTCTGCTGACGACTCTTGACCTGTTACGGGCGACAGGTTCTCTTGTTAGAGAAGCATCCTTGTTAGTAGATTCGGTGTTAGCTGGTTGACTGCGCGTTCGAGTCCTTCTCGAATCGAATCGTTCGTTGTTTGCACGTGGAGCTTGAGGTTGTTCAGGAGTTGGAACAACCTCAGGCCTAGTTCTCGTCCTTGTTCGGACGACATCTCTTTCTTTCGGAGGAGTTTCTTCTCGTCTCCTACTGCTCCTAGGCCTGAATGTAGGCTGCACGGTTTCCGATTGATCAGAACTGGCTACGAAGTTGCCATCTGAAGCTGATGGTGTTTGCAACCTTCGACTCCTCGACACACCTTCCACCTGGAAAGTAAAATAACAAATTGTTATTACGTGAAGTTACTAATGTCATCGACAACTACAAATAACACGAAAGAGAAAATAAATAAATCTTCACAGCAAAGATTTTCCTAAGACATGTGTGAGACTCCGAACAAATAAAGATAACAAGAGAAAGTACATCTATCAATTACGCACGTAACGCTTAATGAGTAGCACTGAAAACGAAAGTGCCATCTGCAACAATGCATTATGAAATCTTTAATCTATGAATGAACACAAAGAAAGTGCGTTGGAACAATACTGGACGGTTGGCAGCCGGTCATTGGAACGCATCATTCAGTTACTTCATGCGACATAACAGCGATAGCATCTACTTACATTCAGTTAGAAGTATAAAAGAAAAAACAGTTTTGTATATTTGACAAAACAAGAAAAGACGATATTAAATTATTTTAATATAACAAATATCTAAATCAGTTCTTAATGTAAATGCTTGACTAACAGACTGATGGAAATCGACGCGAATTCGTTACTTCAAGTGATATTAGTATTGATGAAATTATTGTGAAATATAAATATATTATTATTGCATTAAAAAAGAAATGTGAACCTAGTCACATTAAGCCAAACTGGCTAACTTATCAGTAGATTGATAATCTGCTAAACAGTCAATCTTGTAGCGTAGTTACAATACTATAAACATGATTGCTGTTCTACAGAAAAACACAACTTAAATTCGTCACTTTATTTGGTATCACATACATGCTCGAACAAGACCACTAGATACCTTACCTCTTAATCAAGATAATCTAGTGCTTTATGGTCTAAAAGCCCACAACGAGTACCTAACCTTCAATCAAGCTCAACTCACACGGTCATTAATTATATTCTTTTGTAACAAACGAGTCGCGGGCTCACACGTGCTCATGAATTTCACACACGTTATATTGACAATAGACTTGTTTATTAGGAGGATACGCAAAAGAAACACAAAAATGTGATAAATGGTTATGTCAGTTCTGTTATTGAAACCGGGTTATTTTTCATGTTCAATGTTCAATACCTAGGAGAAAAAAAAAAGACAAAACGGCCAGTTTAAAAAAAAACTTCGAGCACTTATTTTTTTGTTTTAACCTAGCCGTTGATGATCGTTTTGCACATACCTATCTTATGACAATCCAAAAAAATATTATAAAAGCGAAAGGCAGTTGGTTTGTTTGTTACGCTTTCACGCTATAACAGCTGTACTGCTTTAGATGAATATTGGCACATGCTACCATGACCTGGAATAAAACATAAAACACTTATTATCCCGATATTCTCACGGAATCGAGACGTACGCGGGTCATCCCGCGGGGCGCAGCTTGTTGACAATATTTGTAGGTCTTTTGAAAAAAAAATACTATTTTAAACGCCTGGCGTCTACATAAGGAGTGGAAGAATCATTTTTTTACAGGACCCTAAAGTTTTTCTCAAACTCTTTGCCAATCGGGTTCAAATATTCCTACTCATAATCAGCCTATATTGTTCCCACTCTGTAGGTGAGTGGTAGTAAGATCACCACGCGGGCGCGGGTCCAGTGCGGGTTGGTGGATGTCACATGTCTTTGAATGTTTGGTTCTAGGACATGCCCGTTTCCTCACGATGTTCCCTTCACCGTTTTGAGAGTATTGGTGATGAAATAATTTACTCAAAGTAAAGTGCCCGCTTGGGTTTGAACCCCCCTAACTATATTATTAGATGTATTGTAATTGTAAACGAGGTAACTCGTAAAAGCAGCTGGTTTTACTATGCAATTTGAAAGAATCATTTGAGAGAAAATGGATAGCTGTCATTATTTATCTCCACAACCGTTTTCTCTTGCAGCGTAGAGTTAATTCTAAGAGGCTTGGAGATTAAATGGTATTACAGTTCATAAACGCAATACTTGAGTACATTGTGATGATAGAACACGTGTCGCAGCTGCACCTGCGTGAGTCCGCAAAATAAATGAAGCGGGAAAATTTAAAAGGGAATTATTTCAGCAATTACGTCTCAGTGCAATATGATAGCAGCATATTTCTGCTTATAAGTAGGTACCAACATAAAATGATAAGACAATGAACGATCTCACTTTCTTTATTTTAGCGGACATTGAATACAAGATTAGTCAAGTGTAACTTTGGCAATTTTGATAACATAATTATATTTTATAACAATTTGGATCAATGCAAACAAAATTGTTATCTATATCTATCATTCTATACTAATATTATAAAGAAGAAAGATTTGATTGTTTCTTTGTTTGCAGGTTCCGAAACTACCGAACCGATTTGCAAAATCCTTTCACTATTGGGAAGGTACACTATCCCCGGCTGACATGACAACAGCCCTAATTTTTTTGAAAATATAATATAGCCTTATTATATTTTCAAAAAAATTAGGGCTCCTTACTAAAACTACAATAATGTAACCCAAGGTATAAAAAAATTACCTAAAATTGCCGTAGATAAGTACTTAGTGCTACCCGTGGTGCGAAGCCGGGGCGAGCAGCTAGTTACAAATAAGTCTTGAAGTATTGTCGTGTGTAATGTTGTCATGTTCTCAGAGTACAGAGTATTCTATACTATTCTCTTTGACTGCTGTTGCTGCAATCTAAAGCTTTATTTTGAAAGCTTTAGTTTGCAGTTGAACATATTTTGTGTGGCCTTTCAACGTCATAATGCAAAATAGGAACGCCATATGATCAGAGAACTGAGATAACAGATAAGCGTCCATTATCAGTGCCCTACGTTGCTATTAAACCGTATACAAGCTGAATATTTTGAAAGCTCAATTAGGTACTTTTCAGAATTTGAATTCAAGTTATCGAACCACGACTCAAATTTGAGGAGCTCGTAGCTAAGTAATAAAAGCCGCACGGGTCGATACATCAGGTTAAGCTACGCTTGCCGGAGTTAGTCCGTGGATGGGTGACCATCTTTACATACCGAGACTCCTCCGTGCCTCGGAAAGCATGTTAAGCCGTTGGTCCCGGCTATCATTTGTGGATCTTTAACAGTCGTTACGGGTCGTCAGAAGTCCGAAAGTCTGACAACCAATCATTCCAAGGGGTATCGTATTACCCAGTTACTGGGTTGTGGAGGTCAGATAAGCAGTTGCTCCATGTAAAATACTGATATTCAGCTGCATCCGGTTAGACCGGAAGCCAACCCCTACATAGTTGGGAAAAGGCTAGGCAGATGATGTACCTCGACTCAAATTTTGTGACTTTGAAATTATAGTAGTAAAGCGCAAGCTACGAAAAAGCGTATCAACCTTTCTTACACCTTATTCTTATTACTTTCTTTATGCATGTTTTTTATTACATATTTCAATAACTTAAAAAAAAAAAGTAATAATTAATACTCTCGGTCAACCCCCAATATTTTCAAAAAAGGTTGTCCATCGTCAAAAAGGAATACTGACCTCCTAAATGTTGCGTGGAAAACATACACCCTGTACTCAAAGTGAGAGGTGGTACATATGGCCCTATCCGCCTGGCCCTATTTGGACCATGTGAACACACGTGTGCTCTAACATATCGCCTTAGTTTATTTAATACACGAACGGTAAGTAAGGTTAATGTGGTCATATATTATTATGCGAGCGCTATTTGTGTGTGAGCTGTAATTATACGTGCTTAGTTAATTATTTGTATGTTTATGTTGTGTTTTCTTGTAGTGAAAGGGTTAATGCCCTGCGTATTAGCTCTCTAATCTGCTTGTGTTGTGTGAAACACGTGTATTTTAAAACTAGAAATGGTAGCAGGGATTTGTGTAAATGGAGTAACAACACTATATTTTTTTATCGTTTCCGCATAGGTAAATATTGCATGGAAGCTTCAATTCGACGAAAACGTAAGTCCTTTCTCATTCTTACCAATTATACCCCCTTGTTTTTTTGTTGGGTGTGAAATTATCATATAACTTCTCCCGCTCTGCAAGGAGCGGGAGGGCGTGTCAGACTCTTACTAAAACCCACCCGTAGGTTCGGTTTTCAGCTGATTTTCAGCGTCTTTAATTTTTTTTATTATAATTCATTCAAAAACTTCCGACTTTACAATATCATCAAAATTGGATAGGTTTCATAAAATTCTCGGAAGATTAATAAGAATTAGAGCTATGAGACTGGCGTGGTCTATAAAATGTACAAAGAGAAGTATATCTAGGAACATAGACAATTAAGTTTGTGTGGTCTAAGAGAGCAGAACGCCTAAATCGATTATGTAGTACCCCAATTATCTATAACAAATAGTGCTTTCGTAATATCGAGTGAATGTTTACTCAGTGGAATTGTATCAAAGTCGTGCCGGTAGTTCTAGCACGTAACAGGTGACACTAGTAGGTACAATTAAATGTATACTATCACGCTTTCATTGTTTAAGGTGTTAGCAGGACCATTAGTGTCAAATAGCTGTCTAAAGTTTCTTCACGCTTGGAAGTGTTGACAGCAAAAGCATATTTTAATAGATTTGTTAACATTATCCTTTAGTAAACTCCAGATGAATAAGTTAAATTATTTTCAGAATAGAATAATCGTTATTATGATACATCATTCAGCATCATTTCAGCCGGAAGACGTTCACTGCTAGACATAGGCCTCCCCCAAGCGTCGCCACTTCGACCGGTTCTGTGCTTTTCGCACCCAGCACACAACGCAGCACGAACTGTAAAGCATATTATCAAACAAGCTATATTTGTCTGCCAGTAGATAGATACCTACCTATCACAAGAGTTAATAATAAATAAATAATTCGACGACGATGACATTCAAATTCGATTTAAATTAAGTTTACTAACCGTAGCTTATATTTTCACGAAACATAATAAAAACATAATTACATCACGGATAAAAATGTCATTAAAATTAAACGTTTTGTATAATTTTAATGACATTTTGATCCGTGAACCGTAGGTACATTTTATTCAAAGTAGATATATATGTTTATTTTTATCGGTCTTATAAACGGACAAGTTTAAATGTTTATATCAAACGCTAGACATTACTTACCTTAGTAGCAATAAATTATATTTCAAATACATGACCTTTAATTTGTTCATTGAAAATGGCAAATTATAGCTAATACGTGTTGTAAGAGATTCAGTTTCTGTATTATTAGATAAATTCTAATCGATTTTCTCACATATTTTTTCTTATAGCCTTAATGAATTTTTAAATAGGTAACAAAACAAAGCACAATCACTCTTTCTGTCACACATATTTATGACAGCTGTCATTTTATTTAATAAAATCAAAATGCGTGAAAACCAATATCAAGTTTTGCTCAATGTGGTGTTTTTACCGGCGACAAAATGTCTCAATATGGTTATTTTCACAGATATTTCTATCGATGGCCTTCGGCGTCGGTGGGCAGTGGTCACGACGAAATATCTGGCATTACACCACTCAATACAATAACAATAGACAAGTACAAGATAGTAGCTGTGTAAATAATATGAGGCTTGGAAGCTTGTTATTAGCAATTTTTTTAATATTACTTTCTTAATTTTAAGCCTTTGTTATAAGCCTTCTTTAAAATAAAATAAATGAATTAAAAAATAAATATTTTTTGTATTGTGAATATGTTTTTTTTTAACAGAGTGCCGAATCGTTAAGGGAGGAGTGATATCCGTTTACCTTAAAACGTGTTTGACCAATAAGGTACTAGGTACACCATTATCTTGGAAAAGTTCAGCAGCATTATGCACAAAAACGAATAGGTATTCTTCTTAAACTTCTTCCTTACGAATATTTACTCAATTGTAACAACATACAATTCTAACAATAAAACTAACAATAAGCTAACTAATGTAAACACCGCTTAACCGAAACAAGGTCAAAATCTATGTGTAACCAGATCTATTGAGATAATAAGAGAACAATAACTTCAATAAGGGCGGCGACCATTTGATTAGGTCGTTGAAACCACAGAATGTTAATAAAAAAACAGAAAAACCAGTCATCGAATAGTACAAAACTTCATCGGTGCCCAGCATATTATCATATGCTGACCCAATCTAACCAGATGCAGTTAAATAGCAAATTTGTCTGGAGAATTGTCATGAATTTAAAAAGGCTATCAATCCTTCAAGCACAGATACTAGCTTAAATGCCATCCTTATAAGAGCCTGAATGTATGACCCTGCAAACGCTTGCATCTTTGACCTCGACTTGTACTTGGAAGATAAATGCATTTACACGCTCTTTTCAAGCGACAAGCATTAATATATGGCATAAGAATTTCGCATAAGAATCCTGTTTCGTAAAAATGTAAGGAATATTGTGATATCGTTTAGTTTTACAATGTTTGTAAATATATGAGCACCATGTATCTATCACATAATTAATTTATTTGTCGTTGCTCCCTTTAAAATTCTTTTTTTACCTATTGTGGTACAGTAATCTTATTCTAGGTGCACCATCTTCACATATAATTATATTATTGATGTATACAAAATATTGTAAATGATTTTTTTAAAGAGTAACGGTGGAGTTTCTTGCCCATTCTTCTGTATACGAAAACTACCTTTTCGAAGGGCAACTAGAATCAGTTCTATTTCTTTGTTTTTGACGTTCAAAAGTGCCATTTATGTGCCTCATTGGAATAAATTATTTGACTTTAACTTTGACTGTGTCAAATTGATCTACTGCACCAAAGTTGTATATTGGAATATCAATAGCATTGTACTGGCCGCTAAATGACACCGAATTGGATTTACGATGCGGAGCAAAGTATTAGGTTTCTGACTCACGATTGAACACAATTGAATAATTATTTGAATGACATAATATTATTTTTTTCGAATCAATGTTTATTGTAACACATGTTGATGTTACGGTTTAAGATACAATATTTCGCTCAAAAAGTTTTCGATCAAGTTTAATTTTAAGTTGAAGAGTCGGTCGTTTAACCATTGCAAGATGAAATAAATCGCTTTTCACCACCAGCTTATAAGCATTCATATCAGCATATTTATTAGAATCTTTTCGATTCTAAGAATGCTATAACAATTTTATCAAAGCTATGGGTTACTCGACTAGATTATAATCTTAGCAGTTCACGCTAGCTTGCTTTACAAACAAATTTCAACCTTATACTAAGTCGAGTTGAATGAACTTTAGCTTGTTATTTGCCACCTCTCGCGATCTATTGGGCAGTATGTTAATAAATTTTGTGCCTTTAGGTATATCCTATAAGAGACCTGTACCTATAGGTCACTGGTAGTCATTTCAATATATTGACTCAAACCACAATATAATTTTAATAAAATCGTTTGCATAACTTTTAATAAATAACTGATCAAGTACACGAACTATCAAGTTACATAGTTTACTCGGTCTTTGAATGACTATTATATTTTTTACCCGCCTTTGGTTACAATAGTTGTTCATTCAACTGTAAACGAATATTTTGAGGTAACATAAGAGTGTAGGTATTTATTTAAGATTATATTTTGATACTTTTCTAGTAAGTCACTTATTGTAATTTTTTTTTACTAATATTTTTGTCGTAATACACTTTACAATAATTATTATTATGAATTGTGAAATTGTGTTAATTAGTGTTGAGAGTGAGACCACAGTCATAAATTTTTGAATATTTCAATTCACACAAAATCATTTACAGATAGATGCGCCATTAATTTTGCAAACTTATTACGAGAAACTCGGGTTATTTCATAAAATATCTAAGTTTCCCAGCAAACTTACAAACAGAGATACATACAAATCATACAATTATAAGAACATTACCTACAGCCTATGAAATAACCGCTAGAGGCACTTAATTTGCCTCACGCAGTTTATTCACCAACTTGCGATACAGCTTATAATTATTGCAATATCGGCGACTGTCACGTATTTATTAAAACAAACACACACACATACAAGCGCTGCGGTATTCATATTTTAAATATCGCTGTTTATGATGAGATAGGAGCCTTTTTGCCTCGCACATGCCGTAATTTTTTTTTTGTTTTCCTTTATTCGAAAAATTTTGTTATTTTTAGATGCTCCTTTTTAATTTTTTTTACTGTTTAAATTTCCTGTGCGTGTCCCAAATAAAATATCTTTCTTCCTTCCTTCACATATATTATTGTGTTACACGTGTTCATTTAAACACGTATTTTCCGATGCATGTGCAGTTTGACAACTTAACTTATTGCTTAAGCTTCTAAAGGCTTAACATTTCCCAGATTAATCCGGACACTCACGTACGAACTTACCTAATGAAAGATTTATCAAATGATTACCTACTTTAAGGCATTAACTTAAGCATTCATTAAAGTATGTATAAGTCTATGATTGGAGTAAGTCGAAACCTATTATTATAGTGCTTCAAGACCAGTTTATACTAGTGGCACATGCAGTGTAACAACTATGCCAAATTAAACACATTTCAATTATGTTTTCACCCCACTATGGACAAAATACTGTCACTAATAATATGATGACAAATTCATCAAATCATGTGTTCTTCATTTCGACACTTGGCGAAAAGACTTTCTACTATTGAAACCCCAACTAAGGCAAACTTAAATAAACATCTAACTGAATTAAAAATCAAATAAACACGCACAATTGAAGTTCACATAGTCACCTTGTTTACCTTCATCCCCCTTCCACTCACCCACTTGCGCACGCGCCGTCTTTTGTTCTAACAAGTGATTAATCATTCATTAGTAAATCGCTGTGTGATATTACTTGAGTCTTTTTATTATTATTTTATGAATGGCTAACATTGTAGCTTAAAGCAAGGCTGAGAAAGAAATATTGCAAATTAATTTTGGCGTTCTGATTAATATGCATAAATTTCTTAGGCATTTTAATCTAGATTTGCTAATTAAATATCTCGATGAATTATTGTGTCTGGTTCCAGTGTCCAAAACAGATCGTGATTGGGCCAATACCTATATATATATATAGTATTTGGTAATGTTTAACCGGACCTTAGTATAATCCAATGACAATACTAAATATTTTCTGAAAGATACAAAGGTCTTGTCTACTATACTCGCTAATTTAGGTACTGTTGCACTGTTGCACTTCATTTAACCATAAGCCAAGCTGTTGTCACCCAAAAACAAAATTCCAGAGCCCAAACTTAAAAACAAAACCAGTTAAAAAAAGAACAAGAAACAAGCCTCCAATAAAAAATCACACCAAAAATCGAGTTAGCAACAATCGATTGAGTTTCGAGTAAAATTCCGCTCACCGAGGTCTGTTTCACAGGACGTTAACCCAAAGTATTAAGAAATAACGTACCTATTAAAGGCATAAAGCACAAAGCCTAAAGTGCTAACTGTTTGCCAGCTAGTGTCAAGGCCTGTGGCTTTTGAGTTTTCGACGAAAGCCAGGAGCTATGTTCGAAGTTGACTTTCGTTTTACTGGAGGTTAAGTGAAATGGACTGCGGTTGGACAGGACGTAGGTACAGTAAACCACACGTCGTTGTAACATTTGAACAACGAAAACTGTTCTTACTGCTATGGCTTGAAAGCGCTGTCAATGCGAAATTGTTACTACCGCGCGAGGTTGATTTTATAAATAAATAGTGGTTCATGCAGAAGTTAAAGTTTTTGCTTCTAAAGCTAAGAAAAAAGCGTGAATATTTTACCTAACTAATACTAAGCATAAAGGAAATCTATGGTTTTATTGAAAAGGGAACACAACAAAATGGAATTAATAAGAAGTCTCGTCCTGCTATTTAACTCATAATTTTCATAAAAATTGCACAAGAAATCCTTTTCATAATGTTCAAGACGTTTTATCTCATAAGAAATTCAAGGCCACTTGTACTTTTCTTATCAGCTTTCCTTCCTGCGACATAATTATCACACTTGTCGCTTTCCTTTAGTTTTCTAAACCTGGAATTTCTCAACGGATTTTTCGTTTGATATGTTGTTTTAGACACCTTAATATCTTGGAGCTTTCCTCGAAAGAATCTAAAATGATGCAAAACAGAGCTTTGATGTCTAGTAATGCAGACAGATTGATAATAACTCAAACATCCGCATAGCGAAAGCAAATAACTTCTATTATCCGAGATTCTCATGTTTACGAAATAAAAGGACGGACAAATATTTTCTTTTGTAACATTTGCATAAAAAAGAAAGTTTGCTTGTAAATCCCTGAAGTATCGTTTATTTTTTCCAATAGGTATATATTTGAATAGCAGATTCTGGATATACCTAAAAAATACAATAGATGTCAATATATTTAGTAACCTATTCCGATTAACTATTCCTCAAGAGTCATAAAAAACCCTGTAAGAAATCGTCACGTGTTTCACCTCTCAACGAGGAATCTTCAGAATGACGATTGACCAGTCGCGAACCCGAACACGACATGTTGCCACGACGAGCGCTTCGCACGCACCACGCTGGATATACCTTTCTACGATAAAAAAAAATGCATATTTTGATAAAAGCAATACCTATTCAACTAAAACAGTTATATTTCTTCCTCTACTATCTACCAACTAGTACCCTTTCACTGTCAACTAGACACGTCCTATATCTCTGCTTACCCAACTAACAGACAAACCCATGACTCACTGGTCTAAGAGATTGTGCTTAAAGTTAGCGGGACAAGTTTCAGTCGCCCGCGCATGTGTGATCAAGTGCATTAAGCAAGTATTGCGACATACCGATATGGAACAAGATATCGACGATTTATTAAGTGAGCTTTTTGAGTGATATAGATAATAAATATTTAAATTAATAATTTACGCATAGAACTAAAATCTTACTTCAGTCTTGAAATGATAGCCAAAGAATCAGTATTACATACAACATGGTAATGCTGCCTGCTGCCTGCTGACAGCGATGCGGAAAGGTTATTTGATGCCCTATGTTTTTCCCCTCCTTTTTCATATACTCTTACATATTATTATAAAATTCACACCCACATTACACAACACACACGCACACACATAACTGGCAAAATGTAGCGGTACACATCTGCCTAACCCTTTGGGGATTACAGGCGTGGCGTTATGTTATGTTATTATTATATATTTACTTGCTGTGCCCCGCGGTTTCACCCGCGTTAGTCTTGATCCCGGGTCAAAAAATAGATTACGATCGATTTTCAGACCTACCGAATATCCATATAAAATTTCATAAAAATTGGTGAAGCCGTTTCGGAGGAGTATGGCATCTAACACTGTGACACGAGAATTTTATTATATATTTATTTTAGGACTGCTAGCTTATATTTTATGTAAGTTTATCTTGGAAATAAAAATAATGAACTTGTGGTACTTACATACTGCAATCCAAATTCTCAAGATAAGGTCAAGTTTTTCCCACGGATGAGTTTTATAAAAAGCATATTCTGATGTAGCACTAATGATCGGCAAAAGAAGCGGCAATGATGTTTTAATAACGGCAAACTGTAGCAATCTATCTTTTCACCCCTTAAATGATGATTATTGGGAAACTATTGTTCATCTGTGAAGGTCTACTACGATGATTATGATCCGAGAATAGCGTCCCTTCTTTTTAACCGCTAATTATGAATCGATTTTGATGATTCTCATTTCGTTTGGTAGTTCATGCTTCAGAGGTGGTGCCATATAAATTTTATTAAATGTGCTTGCATATTTTTTAAGTTAGCTTCAATATTACGTATTTTTCCCACTTTTATGGGGATGATGATGTTTTAAGTTACTCCGTCAATGTTATTTACATAGCAGGTTGTGGTATTCGAATTTGTGTATATGTAGACGATGTTTTAAGTTACTCCGTCAATGTTTAGGTTGTGGTATTCGAATTTGTGTAGGGTAGGATGGTAGAAGTAGGAACAGTGAGGTTTTAGTCGGTAGGAGTCCGACATACCATCCAGGAGGATTTCCCCACAAAAAAAAAGAAAGTTTAGGTACCCGAACAAAAAAGTGAAAAATAGAATTTAAAAAAAAAATCTTTGGTGTTTTGTATCAGAAAGTGGCACACCGCCCAAATAATCCCTGCACTACACAAATAACTCCTTCACAATTTCATCGACAATTCTTTTTATTCTGATGTCTCTAAAGTTACTAAAGGTTGGCTATCAATTCCGAATATTTATCTTTGCCCTTTGCTAGATAGAACAGCTCAGCAGCACTTTTAAGTGCCACTCATAAACTTTCCTCAAGCTGGGCTTTTAATTTACCTGCAATTCATAATCATAGGACCTATAATCTCATGGTTTGCACCACATTGTAAGTAGAACGCATACGGCACAGCTTTATATAATAACACGGACTTGACCGGCGCGGGCGCAGATATACGTTCTGAGAAACTACACGATCCAATTAGATCAACGAGGCTTTGCGGTTTGATAGCAGTTTGATCTGACTTTACGCCTATTACTTTGTACACTGCTAAAGTATAAATGTTGAAATTTATGTATTCTGATTGGATAAGCAGCTGTTAGACCTACTGCCCGAGTTGCGGGAAAGTCGGAAAGAGATACCGGGACTTGGGCAACAGGCAACTGAAGGAACACGGGTGGGTTTTAGTCAGTAAAAGTCTGACACGCCCTTCCGCTCCACCCAGAACGGGAGAAGTCATATGATGATATCCCAAATTTAAAAAAAAAACCTGTTAGACCTACTATGACTTCGAACTCTTATCAAAATGGTGGATTTACAGTAATCTTGTGACATAGGTACTATATCTTGCTATATCATGATTTAAAAGAGTGTCAATCGAGTTTCTTGCCCATGGTCCTCCTCCATAGAGATCTACGTTTTAGAACGGACAACTTTCTGACTAACAGGCTGACTCCTTAACAATTCAAAAATGCCTGTTGTTTTCATAGAAATAAAAGCTTTACGTTCGAGTTCATACGGCGTTGTTGTAGCTACCTACCGGGCCAAAGAAATGTAGTTAACAAGACAAACGTATGTATCATCGATTCGAGAAAAAATAGATCCGGCGTACCCTTTTTTTCTGCGGGGAAATCCTGATGGATACCCTCCGTCTGGGAAGAATAGAGGATTATGTCGGACTTATCCGGCGTTGCTGCGTACAAATCTTCTCCCTCGGCATGAGCCTATATTCACGTACCTTGTACCAACACGAGATAAGAACAAGACTATTATCATGTCGCTGTTGTTAATTTGTTTTGACCGGAATTAGGCCGTGTACGTATTCGGAAGCAGAATAATTGATCAATGCTTTCAAGGCAAACTAAGTATTTTACTGCCAAATTGATAGAAGTACCTAATAAAAAAAAACCGGCCAAGTGCATGTCGAACCACGCACAATGAAGGGTTCCGTAGTTGGGATGAACTTATACAACAAACTTAACATTGTAGTTGAAAAACTTGTTCTCCGATACAGAATGTATGGGAGAACATGTTTTTACAACTGCAAATTTAAGTTGGTCGATTACTACTCGGTAACTTGTGGAGCCTACGTAGCGATGATAGTTTTCCTTTTAATTTCGTTATATATACTACTGCCGTGAATTTTTTCACATATCCAAACCCAACCATTTAGGTGGCAGGGGGGGGGGACACTTGGCTCTAACAAAAATTAGCACTTTAAAGCTGAATATTCCGCAAACGGATCCCTGAATCCAAAAATGGTTTGAACAAACTCACATTATTTTTAAACGACCTTTTATCTCACACCATGGGATTGACGAGAACAAGATTACGATATCTTTACATTAGAGCTATTAAGATCAAACTGAATTGGATATAATCAAAACTGTATTAATTGTTAAATCATTGCTGAATCTAATTACTAACGAGCTGTCCTTTAAATTAATCATATCATATAATGTTCAGTACGAACACGAAATAATTTATTTAAACTCTACCTACTCTTAAGACCTAAACATAATTATTGATACAGTTTTTCAGGGGCATTTAAATTCAAATTAAAACACAATGTTTTATAACATGACAGTTTGAGGTCTTTGAATGTGAATTATAAACCTTCCTTTATTTAATAGTTTGTAAATCTACGTATTGGATCTTTTTTTTTATCATGATATTATTTCTATTTGATCGACATTTAGTCGATCAAATAAATCCAATGTCATGATTTCGTGACGTTGAAAAAACCTTTGAAGCACTAATTAGTCATAACGTATTGCCAAACTGTACACACATCTTTTTAGAAAGAAACCTTGAATTGGACAACAAAATCACCTTTATAATACAAATATAATTATACCTAATCTTGATTCTCACACAGGCATTATACATACGATGGTTATGGTTTAGGCAATCACCAATTCGTCAGCACTTTTTTATTTTCATCAATAATGTAACTCTGTGCATTAACATAGCATTATGATTCAACTATACATATTATAAATTAAAAGTCGGTTTTCATGTTTGTCTGTATGTCTGCGTTGTTCTTCAGAGCAGATTTTGATGAACTTTTCACCATCGTTTGGAGAATTTATTCCGGAAGGTTTATGTGTATATATTACGTTAGTATTAAAGTTACATATAACTAAGAAATCTCGATGTTTTATCGTAGAAACCTCGCAAAGCACCTCCGTGGCTCGGAAAGCACGTTAAGGAGTTGGTCTCGGCTGTCATTCGTAGATCTTTGACAGTCGTTACGGGTAGTCAAAAGCTCAAAAGTCTGGCAACCAGGCTTGCAAAGGGGTATCGTATTACCCAGTAACTGGGTTGTGGAGGTCAGATAGGCAGGCGCTTCATCTGAAATACTGCTATTTCAGGTAGACTGGAAGCCGACCCTAACATAGTTGGGGAAAGACTAGGCAGATTGATTGCTTAGCTACGCCCGGTGTACTTTGAGCAATAAGCCCGCCCTCAATCTAGCTGATTAGCTAAAATTCTCACTCATAAAGCTAATACTGACACGACAGATAAAGAATATATTGTAAAGTTCGTGTTGCAAAAATAAAAACTCATTGCTAATATTTGCATTGCGATAGAGTTACAAAAATGAAGCAAAAGGAGTGTGAAGGAGCGTAGCAGGTGGCGCGGACGTTATATAGTTTCTGCCTACCTACATGGGAAGAAGGCGCGAGTTTATGTATATAGTTCACCTTTACGCAAGGGCGCATAACCAATGAATCTTTAATAGCTAATCTATTTATTTAGTAAGCAATCATTGCGTTACATATACAAACATTTTGATGTTCAATGACATTACATATAGTTCGTAACACATAGGTACATTCTAATTCGTGACTTATTACAAGTATAACACACGATATATTATTGAGTAATCAATCAAATGAATGACTGTACAATTGGATTACATTTAACCTAATTAAAATGTAAGTGCCTAATGTGAGATGCAGATGCTGAGCTCATTAAAAAAACCTATCATTGACCTCCTTGTGAACCAAGGTATGGGTAAGCTACGTGAAATCTTGGAGTATTTTTGAGATCTGCTGTGCTATTCTGTAAAAATCTCACCGTGAAAACTTGAGTGAAGTGAGCTTGGAGTGAACTGTCACTGCCTTTGCATCAGTAGGTATCAATGACAGTGACAGCTCACTCCACGCTCACTTCACCAAAGTTTTCACGGTGAGATGGTTACAGAATAGCAATGCTGCTTAGAACCGGTGAAGTTACAGACATTATGAGACATTCCAAGTTTTTCTGTAAGGTTTAATTTATATAAAAAATATCATTTAATTAATTATTATTTATTATCTTTTTTTCATAGTGTCAAACTTTTTTTATTTGTTTAATACGAGGCTTTTGGTTACTTTTGTAAATGTTTACTTTGTCTTTTTTTTTTGTTGTGTGTGCGTTTTGTTTGTGCAGGATAAACAATTTTTCTTTATTTATTTTTCCTTTTTTCTTTATTTTAAACCCACTTAGGTATCTATGTATAGTAGGTACGGTAATCGACAAAAAAAACGACAACTACATCGACTATTAAAAAACATTTGCATTGAACATACACCAAGGTTATGTTCAAACATTTTGCCTTAGATTTATCACTTAATAAAATTATTAGCAGTGTATTTATCAGGTCAAGTTTTATGAGTCTGAGTTTCTGACTTTTGGATAATTGGTTTTTAATGAAGACAAAAAATCACATCAATGTATTATCGGTTAACCCTAACATCTATAGTGCACCGAGTAGGATTCAAATACATGACCTCGCTCAGCTTAATCAGCATATAACGTTCCCACTGCTGGGACACAGGCCTCCTCTCTGTGAGAGGGAGTAGGCTGTAATCCACCACGCGGTTATTTTGGGTATTTTTCCGCTTAGTATATATTTTGTTACAATTAAATTGTAATTTAAAAGTTATGATGACGACAATATTCATAATAGTTATTCCCATACCTAACCCAATTTGTAAGCTTGCCCATTGACATAAATTTTAATTATACTTAAATGAAACTTAATTATCAGGTAACTTTATAAGGATATTAAATATACCAAACCCTCACATGCAGTTAAAATTATGGCCAATTATTAGATAACGATAATGTGGTACCTAAGGCAACTGAAAATAATTATATGCCTAGTCAAGAAAATAAAAAAGTATAATCGAATAGAAAGTGAGTAAATAATAAAAAAGGAAACTAATATGAAACAATGGACGGAACAGGCACTACGCCACAGGAAGTGAAAATAGCTGTATTTTCCATTAGAAGTTCCAGTGCCTAAATTAATTTATTATGCTAATTGTTTAGTCTGTACTACTGTCTGGCGCAACTAGAAAGGGAAATTGATTTTAGTTTCACTTTTAGGAAATTCTAAGCAGCAAAATAATTGAGCTGCAAAATATCTTCTTAAGTACATACGTAGCATAAGTGGCTTGAACAAGTATTGATGTGCTGCTGGCGTCAATATCGCCTATGGCACCTAATAATATACCTATGGCACCTGCGATAAATATTGATAGTATAATTAGATAGTGCCATATAGGCGGGTGCCCAATGTGAAATACGTCCTAACTAACATACTTAAACAGCTTGTACAAATGTAGTTCAAAAGCGTGTTACCACTGCTTTTTTTATCCAAAAACATAGACAACTTGTAACTATTGACATATAGCTTTAACTTGAAGATCACAAAGTAGCGTTTATTTTCTACCTTTGCGCGAATACGTAATAATTCAAGTTACTTATTCCATATCCATACTTATATTAGGTATAAATTCGAAAGTAAGACTGTCCGTCTGTATGTTACCTTTTGCACCCGCAAACCACTGAACGGATGCCGACAAAATTTGGCAAGGAGTTGGATGGCATCCTGGGAAAAGGACATACGCTACTTTTTGTTTCAAAAATAATCCTTTATGGGGTGATGTAGGGGATGAAAGTTTGTATAGGAAACCCAGCATTTCTTAAGTATGATTTATCCGACATCCACGCGGGCGAAGCCGCGGACAAAAGCTAGTAGTTCACAAAGAGCTATCCTTTTATGTCAATTAGCTAAGTCCACATTTATGAAATGTATTTCACTTGTCGTAAATCGTACCAAAACAGGACTAAAAAGCAACTCGGCAAAACTCATTTAGTTACTGACTCATGGTCCATGACATTCTCCGTTTTATTACCGTTTACAATCTCTTAGTTATTTACTAGTAAGTGGTTATTTTTATAATTTTGCTCTAATTTTCTTCTTAGTCTTTGACGTCATCTTTACATACGTCTTTACATACGGTTTTATCCTCTAAAATGGTTGATGAATTTGATAATCCTAATCCTAACTAATATTATAAATGCAAAAATTAGTTTTTTGTTTGTTACGCTTTCACGGGATCTAGATTAACGCGGGTGAAACTGCGGGGCGCAGCTAGTATCACCATAAAATTTGTCAATCTGTACTATCCACACTATATTATATTTAAGATTATAATTTTCTTGTTGATTAAAAACTTCTCGATAATTTCAATGTTAATCTTTCAAAGCTTGTTTAATATCCTAATTAATTAATTCGGCTTCATTCACTAAATATTTATAGTTATGCGTATATTCGTCAGTATTTGAGCGAAAGTCGACCAGTTTGAGATCGCTTTCATGCTAAACCAGTTGGCTTTCTTCAGCATATAGTAATAACATCACAAGTGTGAGTGATGAGCGATCAGCGGGTCGTTAATGATGAGGCGAAAACTGGGTCATTAGGATTTGTTACTTTCGTTTAAGCTGTAGTACAAGTTGTACTTACTCAGAATAAGTTATAAGATTTTCTGTGGACTGCTCTAGGCTAAATAATAAAGCCTTCCAAAACAAATTAAAATGTTTTAATTTCACGATACAACGTACCAATAAAATATTGAAGCAAGCAAGCACAAGATAGTAGATATATAATATATAGTCCTCCTAATTGATTTCGATAATGGCGACCCTTAGAAATCAACTTCTTGCGTGTGCCCTTAGATGACTCGCTAAACACAATTTAGTTTAAACACTAACAAAAACACTTGTTCAACGCGTGTTTAATGTCAGTTTTATATCAAACTCCATAAAGAAATGTCATGTTTAAAAAAGGTGTTTAAGCTAAACAACTGGTAAACACGGTTTTGTGGTATTAAGAAAAATGTTAAAAAGTTGGCAAAGAAGCATAGCCCAGTAAAGGAGTGTTACGGGCTGATTGTCACTACTACACTACAATAATTCAAACAACAATAAAGCCATACAATGTAAAAAAAAAAACAATCTACGTTTAAAAAAGTCGCATTCCGTGTTTGTTTGTGTGATCGCGTTATTTTTGATGCGGCTTTCACCATCATGTTGACAATTAATTCCAGAAGGTTTATTGTATAATAAATTAGTAAAAAACTTGCATATAATAAAGCTATGTCATCGTTTTGTTACGTCATAAAAACCGTGCGAAGCCTCGCCCCTGCTTCGCACGGTTTATTTTAATCCGGTTCGCTTCATCTTATCACTTGCGTCAAACCTCGTAAAAGCGTTCAAGGTTGAATTTGCCGAAAGTGACAAAAGCCTTGCCGGTCGGACTTCCCGGGACAAAGCAGCCGCGTGCTAACTACGTAACTTGTACACGAGCGATAATAGGCATGTTTGTGTAACTACATTTTGTACTTGACAATGCGTCAGCAAGTTGAACGAATTCTGAACCAGATTTCAAATTGAATTGTTCTTTCATACTTCTGTAAAAAACCTCCTTCACTTTGCTGATCCTCGATCCGCTTCAGAAGTCATCATCTACCTAGCCTTTTCCCAACTATGTTGGGGTCGGCTTCCAGTGTAACCGGATGCAGCTGAATACCAGTATTTTACATGGAGCGACTGCCTATCTGACCTCCACAATCCAGTAACTGGGTAATACGATACCCCTTGGTAAGACTGGTTGTCAGACTTTCGGGCTTCTGACGACCCGTAACGACTGTCAAAGATCCACAAATGACAGCCGGGACCAACGGCTTCAAAAGTCTGATGTAAATTAAGTTGGAAAATTATTTTAAAGTGTTCACATAGTTTAGGTTGTAGCTATTATGGTTATTTAACTTCTGACCGCAATGGTCCCATCATTATTATAAAGGTTTACGGCCGTGTGTATGATAACTTCAATTATGTAGGTATCTATCGATATTATATGTTGCACCACGTCAACACAAGCTCGACTATTATTATCCAAAACTTCTCTACATTATGCAATTTTTTTATCACACCGGAAAAGCATATTGTAAAAGTGCATAGCTAATTCTCTTTGTATCGCCAACCCAACAATAAACTAACCGTTACATTATCATTTAACAACAAATTAAATCAAAGTTGTCGGTCAACATAAAAGGATACAGACCGCGCCAGTCGGCCCAAGGTTTTATAATGAACTAATGAAAGGACCTCGCTACTGTACCGCCCCTTACCGCCCACTTGTTAGGGTCTAGACGAGTGTTTAGAGAACTGGCAGAGATTAACTTTAACTACTTGCTTTAAATTAAGGCATCCATTTCGTGGTGATTAAGCAGGCGGCCCGTCTGATAATATGTGTGGACACAGTCGCATATGAACGTCAGTATTCTACGATACAAGCGGCGTCGTAGGTGCGTTACTACAATCAAAATATTTTATTTCATATAAACCTACATGGGCACTTATGAGACGTCACAAGCTAGGTGCACGGTTCTAATTGGTCGTTTCCTATGGAGAAGAGCCGGCAAGAAAATCCACGGTAACTCTTTAAAAAATAATTGGCTTTCTACAATATTTTCAAACTACTGTGTTATCCCAGAAACGAAGCTGCAATGTTCTATGAGCCTGCAACAACACATTGTATCTTGAAATCATGTAATTTTTGTTTTCCATAATCTCGTTATCGTTCATCTATACTCCATTTGAAATAAGATTAGACGTTTAAATAAGCCTTTTTTACAGTCCGTTCAACCGATTTTGACTTCTATTGCGTTGGTGGCAAGACAAATGGCAGCTGCGGTAGACAGATGGTATTGTGTAACTTTTTTTGCTTTTAATGCTATCCTTATGCCTACGGTATAGAATTCAAATTCGGTTGAACGGACTGTAAAAAGGTTTGTTTAAATGTCTAATCTTATTTCGAATGGAGTATAGTTTAGTTTTGGCCATCCAAATAAGTTACGATAGAAACTACGACAATTAACAATGTTTTACTGGAAAACCATACTAAGGTCCAACCTATCTAGGTATTAAATGTTAATACTGAACTCAGTCTTATACAAAATATATGGAAAACAAATTGTTATCGATATTACCTACTATCAATCGATTCTAACCTGCGGTATAAAATCGACTACCTAAGTACCTACCTAAAGGAAATAGCCTATCACAGTGCGCCTAAGTATCACCATAGCACTTTTTGTCGCCATCAATCTTGTGTGGTTGTTAAACATTAACCAATACATAGCATATCCTCCTTAGCTTACTTACAAAGCGAAGAAAACAAGTTTTATGCATTTACTTGTGATGTGTTCTATTCGATCAAAAGAGGTTTGTGCTTTAAAAAAAAAAGTATGAATGTGTGTGTTTTCTTTTCCATAAAAAAGAGAAAACAAAAGACGCTTGAGAATAGTAGTAAGTCATTTCTTTTTTAACCGACTTCTTCAAAAAGGAGGAGGTTCTCAACTTTTTTTTGTTTATATGTTACGCGATTACTCCGTCAATTATGAATCGATTTTGATAATTCTTTTTTTGTATGGTAGGTCATGCTTCCGAAGTGGTCCCATACAAATTTTATTAACTTTGCTTGCCTAGTTTTTGAGTTAGCTTCAATAATTACGTATTTTTCCCATTTAGTGTATGTAGACGATATATTGTTTGACTCCGTCACTGTTATTTAATAGCAGGTAGTGGTATTCGAATGTGTGTAGGGTAGGTACCACAACTAAAAAGTGAAAAATATAAACATTTTACAAAAAAAAAAACAAACGACTTGCAAAAAAAACACTAAAAACGTGAAAAATAACGAAACTAAACTAAAACAAAATTCGCAAAGCGTACTCGCGGTGTGCCTCCATTACGCACACGTTTAAACATTTCTCATCCTTTGTCAGGCGTCTATGAATTTGCCGCCCATTGTATGCACCCTATGTAATATTTTTACAATTATATCTGTAATTTACCCATCTGGTCCCAAGTGGTCTTACAAAAGTGGCTGGAACAGACTGGATGCGGAAAGCGGAGGACAGGGTGTTGTGCCGCAGCGTGGGAGAGGCCATGTCCAACAGTGGACTACGATAGGCTGAGTTGATTGTTGATTGATCATATGTCACTAAATTTCGTTGTCGAGTTGATTGACCCATGTAATGTACCCTACCCTTCCATGCGTTCTACAAGATTATATTTCATTTATACAAAGAAGTTTATCTCGTAAGATACTATCAGTACTTCAGTAGAGTCACGTACTGCATGTAGTCACGATAATAATTTAATCTCGACGAGCCCCCATTCACATGTGGGATGAAGATCTACGTAACAAAAAACAGAAATCTAGAACGAAATGTGAGTGAAGCTTCACAAATGTGTCCATTGAGTTTCTTGCCTGTTCTTCTCTAAGGAACCTACTATGCTTTGAAATGGGCAACTAGCTTGATTTTTCTGAATGACCGACTCATTCAAAAATTGAAAACTGTCTATAAATGGTTTAATTCAAATAAATGCATCGAGTTTGAGTTTAGAATTTGGCAAGGTTTTTTTTATTTGTTTTTTATTTACTTAAAGTATACTGGCAAAAATCACCATATTCGGTTCAGTAGTTTAGCAGTAAACGCGTGGCAAACAGACCGACAGACAAGCTCGTTAATAATAGGTATTAGTGTTAATAGCACCCCTTTGACTGCCCTCGAAAGGATTGGAAGCGTGAAGTTACGGTTATTGTGTTAATTACTAACGATTTCTGATAATTATACGATCGAATTATAGATAACTGCATAATAGTTTCGTGCTCGTAAACTAAAGTGGAGCTAAAACTAGAACTGGGACTTAGGGAGTATATTTGTAAATCAGTGATTAGTACAAATGAGTAAGAACAAAGAAATAACTGCTTATGACATGGTCAGGTAAATATACAAACGTCTTACGTGTGCGCGATAATATTTCAAACAAAATTATAATAGAAAAACAATCTGGACGAATTTTTTGCTGAAAATCTATCGATTCATGTGTCATGAATAGTTAGACTGGTCCTGGAACAAATAAGAAAAGAGAACACAAACAAACGGCCTATCATTCAAATTCGTAAAATCTATGTCATAAGTATCGTAACGACCATAAAAAATTCTAAATTCAAGTTTCCCATAATAGGGCCACCTTGAAATCTTCAAGGTCCCTTACATACGAGCTTACATAGATTATCCGTTACCATGACAACGTTACGTAAACACGCATGTTCATAAATTTACCACACATGGTCAGTTTCACCTTCAGTTTCGACTCATCTCTCAACAATCCGTACCGTGTATGGATGATACTTTCGTGTATGTACACGCATCCTATTAGGGGCATATGTAACAAATCCGATAGGTGACAGATGACAACCCGACAATGTTACAAGTTTCTTACACAAGATGAGATTTCACATCGGCAAAAATGCTTCCTTTTTCAAATGCTTCCTTAGTTCTCACTTTCGTTTCATAAGAAACTCTTGCGTTTCATGCTACAGACGTACCTATATTAGTATTAATGCAGGGTCGTGCAAATGTGTCAAACAACTCCGCCTATCACAGTCCACTGCTGGACATAGGCCTGTCCCAAGCTGCGCGCCCCGTCCTCCGCCTACCGCAGCCAGTGAAAACTACATAACTCGTGAAAATATGTAAATTTTGTAGTTTTTTGACAAATACGTGCCATTGTCAGAAATTAGGTAGTACTAAGTCCAAACTGACTTATGTTCGCATGTTCACTTTGTTTGTCTATTTATGGTATGCCTAAAAGTAATCTTCCATACATAATTAAGATTAGCTATACTTTCGTAATAGTCTAGATTTTTGGAGGCTAAGTGGGTCAAATAGAACCTTTTGTGTGTGATACCATGTGTAACACGTTGACTTATTGTTCTTTTAGCATTGGAATCTATATGTTAGTTGCAAAATATTCATAATGGTTTGCGAATGTTGACGGGCGTCGGAAGCCGACTTTGTTACTAACGTTCGTTAGCTAGGGTATTATTATAGATGCTATCTATAAGGTTAATAGGACCTGTCGATAGTTCTAAGTGCATTTAGTTTTTTCTTTTTTATGACTGTCATTATAGAAGAATTGAAATCGAATTATCGATGCAATAATGATCAAACTGTTCTATGAAGTTAATGATGATGGATGAAGGATGTTAGAGCTCAAATACTTATTATTATACTTTTTCCATTTACATGCTCTCATCATTACAGTAACTATCATCTTTTTTTTTTATTGAAGCTCACAATACGGCTGATAAAATAGGACCGGTAAGAACTTTGCGCAGAAGCTGTGCAATTTTTAATTTTATTTTTTTAACCAAATGGTGAGATGGGGCCATGAGGCGAGTGTGAGTGAGAGAACATGCGCGATGGTTCAGAGAGCCTTTTTTTTTTTTTTTAGGTTGGGAAATCATCAATTGACTTCTCCCGCTCTGGGCGGAGCGGCAGGGCGTGTCAGACTTTTACTGACTAAAACCCACCCGTGTTCCTTCAGTTGCCTGTTGCCAAGGGCCCCGATCCCTTTCGGACTTTCCCGCAACCCTAAGGCCGTATTGTACCTACATTCGCTCCAACGCATTCGTCTGCAACCATCCCACATAATTCAAAACAAAGTATCTGCCAAAATCTTTACATCACACACCCTTTTGTTATCAAAACTGGGCTAATGATATGCGTAGGATAAACAACAAAGTTACAAGTGTAACATCACTGTAACAGTGTTACATTTAACACAACGCCCACGTTCTTTTTTATTGTTGTAGTTAGCAACTAAAATCTGTCAGTAATGCTCTCCTTTGTTCGATAGCAGATGGGCATTTAGCCAGAATAGCTTTACAGACTAGAAAGCTAAAGGCAGATACTGAGTGCTGGTTTTGAGCAATAGGTAATTGAGTTGCGATATGCATTTCTTTTTAAATATGCAGTCATCGAGTTTTTGAAATGATAGGTAACAATTTCTTTTGAAAATATGGAAAAGCTAATTCTAAAAAAAAAAAAAAACTCACAAAAATCTACCACTGAGTTAAATTTTAACAAAGTGGTAGAATTTCGTGTGTTTTGTTTCTAACAATAATTGTTATTATAGAGAATAACGTTTAAGTGCAACATGAAGTGAATATTAAAATATATATATTATATGGACGAACTTCAAACTTAGAATGACTTAACTCTTTGTTATTTCCGTTGTTAGCATAGTTGAAAGTAGTTATGCACTTAATACTTTTAAGTAGTCTTTGTTTGAATAACTTAGAACAAATGTGTCATTTCCTAGTAAAGTTTAAGACATTCATTAGTCATTATTTTATGTAAAATTTCCTCAATTAATCTTGAGACACGACGTAGTTAGGTTTTGTAGGATGTTCCGGCGCCATATTCCCCATGCGTAAGATTCTTATGTGTGTTCAGAATTAATAGATCATAATCAATTATCATAGTAATTATATTCCAGGTAGGTACATAAATAATTATATAATCACTGTTTATAGAATATTGTAAAACATTTAAAAGATCGTGCTTCTCCATACGAAACTACCAGTTGGAAAGGGTAACTATGTACAATCAATTAGCTTTTCTTGTAAATGTTGACATTCAAAAGTGCCTTTTATTGGCTTACTTGAATTTTTTTATTTATTTATTTATTTATTCATCATCAACTTACATTTACCATTACAGGAAAACCCAATGCGATAAATGCGCTTATCGCATTGGGTTTTCCTGTAATTAATTATTTGACTTTTGACTTTGACTTTATTTCATTTTTACCCTCACAAATTATCCGCCGCCACGTATTTCTCGTTTGCCGCTTGTCGGATGCATTGTGGGTTAAGACCACCACAACATGGGTTCCTAAAAACTTTCAACGGCATCGCGGCAGACCAAGGCATGGATGGCGGGATGAACATGACGCTTATAGGAGAGATTGGTCCATATTGGCTCAGGATCGAATTGAGTGGAAAAAGGAAAGGGAGACCTTTGCCCAGCAGTGGAACAATGTAATTATTATTATTATTTAATAATCAAAGCTCCATTTTCAAACATGGTCACCATTCCAGAGTAAGCTTATTCTTCGTAGGGTTTTGTAACTAAAAACACATACAAATGTTCACCACTTTCCTATCGCGTTTTAAGTTTAAATTGAGACCGATTCGATGTCGAAATTGGTTCACTCGATATAATCGATAAAACTGGTCCCTTTACGTACAAACGTATAGTTCACAGTCTGACTAAGGCTTACCGGATATAATAGCGATTTTATTTCATGTGCTTGTGGCGGTATCTACATCGCCACATGCGAACTACGCATCAAAGACCTGGCGTCATCCTGACGTCACATAAATCCTGCATCGCGCAATTAAAGTTTACCGTGCAGTGGACATATATACGAGAACCCAACATCAATCGTTGGGCAGTTGCCCGCCAGACACAACACCCGTCTGGTCGGAGGATCCTCCCTTTTCTATGGAGTATGAGTGAACTTTACACCCTGTTCCTTGTTTGAGTTAAGAGAAATGTAAGTATGTGGTGGTGGCAAGATAAGTATGTAGCTATATACAGGGTTATTGGTACTATGTCGGGAATCCATTAAGGGGATATAGGAGAGGTCACTTAAAAACAAATGACCCCTTATGACCCCTATGTAAATGTCAACAATTTTCGAGTAATTTGACATTTGATCTTTTTATTTCATTTGTTTTAAAATATAGGGTTTCACGACACGGTTGGCGCAGTGGCTGAGCGATGGACGGCTGCGCAACGTGTCGCGGGTTCGATCCCGCACGGAACAAATATTTGTATGATCTGCAAGTAGTTGTTCCGGGTCTGGGCGTTAGTGTATGTGAATTTCTATGTTTGTAAACGCACCCACGATACAGGAAGAAATTCCTAGCGTGGGGCAACGTTTAAAAAAAAAAAAAAAAAAAATTGCTTAAAAATGACCTTTTCTACATCCCCTTATGGATTGCCAACATATTACCAATAACCTTGTATAAGAAAGGGGACAGACTAAAGGAAAGATCAGCGATAGTATAAAAGATTATACCTAGACCTAGGCTAGGAAGGAAGCACGCACTGCTACTACGGCGGATAAAGATGTCTGGACAAAGAGCTCCGCTACTGTTCAAGAAAATGGAATAAAGGCCATGGTAAATTATTACAATGTTCCTTTACGATACGGTTTTCTAGGTTTTGTGTGTAAGTATGCTTTTTGCAATGATAACGTATGAAATTTTAACAGAAACTTTTCAATATCTCCTCTATCATTGACCCAGAAATCTAATCCAAATATTTCAAAACATTCCAGACTGTACAGCTAATATTTTTAGATGGTCTAGGCATATTGCTTATAAAAAATAATGGACAGTTGTCTATTTCGTACATCAATTGCTTCACTAAAAGCTTTTTCATAAAAGGCTTCTTGCAGATTCATCTATTGATACTAGGTATATCTTAAGCTTAAATCTATAGCAACTCCTTGACATTTCCGATATGGTACAAATTAACTAACACTAGTATTTTATGAATATTTATTCGATTTTAGTTTGGGATAGTGTTTTAATTGTCAATTAGAATTCTTAGATTGTGGTTTTCGGTGACACGTGATAGAATAGGATAAGTCGCATTTTGAGATTTGGCGAATGCATTTTGTTTTTTTTTTGTTTTGGAGTTAAATTAGAATTAATTAGTACTTCGGTATTTGAGATGCTCATCTATTAAAAAATAAACCCATATCTATTAGATATAATAATCTGTACGTGTGTATGTCACTGAACTCGTCCTAAACGGTTGGACCGATTTTGATGATTTTTTTTAATGGGTTCGAGTCCCTGTAAGGTTTAGATTAAAAAATGGACCCGGTAGGTGGCGCTGTGATTGAGGTCTAGGAAACAGACAACAATTGTCCGTTAGCTAATTTATTATATCATCCAGATAAAAACGCACATTTACACCGTCTTATCAACATTGCAAAATCTGATTAAAAACATCTTCAACACGGTCTATTTTTACGCGTTGCGATATCTGAAATACCTAATCTTGCCTCTATTTGAGACAAATCGTGTGGCATGTGTTCCGGTACACACAGAAATTCTACGATAACTGCCTTTTGTCACGACTTTCCCTACGATATTGTTACTGTGGCAAAGTATTACTTGATTATTTGTCAAGATTTGATTGATGTTTCATACTTTGCCGTAGTTTAAAAAAAAACTTCATGTTTTTTTTTTTTTTTTTCAATATTACCTATCCGATTCTGTTATTTATTTATTGGATCGCCAACAGACAAATACAAGTGCGCGCTTCCAATTATAGATGACCACATCATGCACATAACATCTAGGTAGGAACAACAAGTTTGACAAGAACGTATTCATTAAAATTAATAACAATACAATACACGAAAATCATAGAAAAGAATACAATTAAAAGCTAAAGCAAAACAAAATGGGTACAAAATTAAAAAAAACTTTTTACAAAAAAAATCAAACTAACTTCCAAAAAAACACTATAAAGAGAAAAATAACTTTAATTTCGGAAGTCGGTGTCTTTGCTTTCCAATTTTCGTTTTATGCCACCAACTTCCGAAATTAAAGTTATTTTTCTCTTTTTAGTGTTTTTTTTTGGAAGTCAGTTTGATTTTTTTGTAAAAAGTTTTTATTTTTCAATTTTTAGTTGTGGTACCTACCCCACACAAATCCGAATAGGACTACCTGCTATGTAAATAACAGTGAAAGAGTAAATAAGGAAATCGTCTAGATAAACTAAGTGGAAAAAATACGTAATATTGAAGCTAACTCAAAAACTACGCAAGCAAAGTTAATAAAATTTATATGGGACCACCTTGGAAGCATGACCTATCAAACAAAAATAATCATCAAAATCGATTCACAATTGGCGGAGTAATCGAGTAACAAACATACAAAAAAAAAACATACAGACGAATTGAGAACCTCCTCCTTTTTGAAGAAGTCGGTTAAAAATAGAAAATATAAAAAATAATACAAACTAATTCAATTTTAATTAACTACTAATACTAAAGAATATCCTTATTTAAACAAAAGAGAAAATAAAATACTTTGGTACTAGGTCTTTTTTAAACTTTGATAGTTTGCGTGTGTGCACTAATACAAAAATCTTGTTGTTAATTTTACCAATAGGTACCTACTTACCACTTTGATTGAAGTTTTAATTTAAAAACGAAACACTATTTCAAGGTGACCCTCTAACATTAATTAACATGAAGATGCGACCTTCATCCTTTTAGAATTAGTGTCCCCTCCCACGGTAATTCCCATATTTATTCATACTTATACCTCTCAATAACAAAGTGATATGAATTATAATTTAGTTTTGGACTTGAAACATTCACTTATGACTCACAAAGCGACTGTTTTGACAATTATTAAGAGACAACTTAATAAGGCGTTTAGTTATTGGTGTTTTAATCCGGGTTTTTATGATGCCCAAAAGCTATGAGTCGCTAATTTAATGTTTTCGAAATTGTACGATTACATTATCAAATAGGTAGTAGAAGAGTGTAATAAAAACATTGTAAACTAGTAGGTACTTGCACACTTATAATTATATCGAATTATTTTGCATGTTATTCCCAGTTTACTATTCAGCAAAGAAAGAAAAATTCAAAATTAAGAACGGAAAAATTAAAAACCGCAAGAAGCGGGAATTATTGTAGCGTTTTGTGTTTTTGTGGTGTTTGTATAGTGGTTTTCGAAAATATTCGTTACAAAATTAAACGATGTTACAATTTACAGATATTAAAAAGACAAAACAGATACAGGAGAAAAACATAAAGAAAAGCGGAAGTGAACTAAAATGCTACGAAAAAGTGTAGTTTTTAAATAACATATCAATCAACAACATCCAGGACAATTCATCATCATTTCAGCCGAAGGACGTCCACTGCTGGACAAAAGCCCCAAGCACCGCCACTTCGACCGGTTCTAGTTACCAGCACAACTAGTTAAACTTACAGATGTCTAGTCTTTATGATGTAACAGCCAACAAAACTGGTCCGACCATGACGCCCCAATGACTATACATAGGAATTTAACACCATCATGTTTACATAATACCACTTAGGAACATAGAATGCATTTGAATACAGTGCGTACACATAGACTACAGTTCTTTCAGTAGTTTTTCGACAACTTTTACTGTCTTGTTGCACGGATATTCATTGTTTTCATAGTGTCTATGTAATGACAATCTTGACATAGATCTGCCCAGCGTCAGTAGGTTAAATGTTTACCATTTAGTCAAAAATTAAGCGAATGATATCGTCAATTTTTTTCTTAGTAGGTAATTAGCATTTTATCGATATGTTCAATGAAGTTGAAGTGTACTAATTCAAGTTTATTGCGTACCTATCCAATTTTAAGTAATAAAATTAAATCACGTTGAAGTGGTTGCTAATAAAAATTATTTGAAGGTGATCTAGTAACATTTTTTATTAGAAGTAAAAACGTTAACTTGTAATTTATTAATACTAAATAAATAAGTAGGTATACAGCCATAATCCCATCGATTTTGCAATTGAATAAGACAGTAGGTAAGTCTTTTTCTGGATCCTTAAAAACATATTGACATGTAGCATACATGTCAATATGTTACGACTGGTGGGAACAGGATCCATACAAAATCCCCCATGGTCCTTTAATTATATATTATAATAGATAACCAAACTTTTTCTTAGTCAGAAATAAAATTTTAACAACAAAAAAATGTTGATATCTGGTAAAAAGCTTTAATGACAAACAATGGACTTAAAATCTTTAAACTTCGATAATAATCGAATAAAAACAATACAACATATACACTAGTTCCTAACTTCCTAGTCACGAACGAATCGTAATCATAATAGATTTATTAAAATAAGTGTCCGTCCGGCCCACATTTCTTTTTACACTTCACAATTTAACAAGGCGTTAGGTAACTGATGGTAACATAGACGGACAGATAAAGCGATTTGTATATATCTACGTTACCAAATCATCTAGAAAGGTTGAAGTGCTATCTGTTACCCTAGATTGTCTACAATTGCTGAGTTTCGTAATTAATTAGCACACCCATCCATTCTAATTTTAATTGCTTTCTCTTTATCCTAATCTCATCAACCGCCTAGATTTTCCCAAACTATGTTGGAGTCGGCTTCCAGTCCAACCAGATGCAGCTGAAAACCAGTAGTTTACATGGAGCGACTGCCTATCTGACCTCCGCAACCTGGAAAAGGCTACGCAGATGATGAATTGCTTCCAAAATTAGTCACATTAATTGAACACATTATACTATGAAAACTATCATTCGACCAGAGAGCAGACAGTTTATTGATGAAATTGTGTGGTAAAGTGTCTGTCTTCTCACCTCAGGGTAATGGAATAGGAGACGCGCTGGGCGTCGGGAATCCCAAGCGGATTCCCGACCACCATAGGCGCGGGCTTGCGGACGGCGAGCAATGGGTAGCTCGCCGTCCGATAAGGACCAGGCCCGGGTCGATGGCGCGTCGTGTTCCTCGCGCGCCCCATAGAGATGTCAGCACAATTGACGGAGTCCGCTAGGACCGATGCCTGCCAGGGTTGCGGGAAAGTCCAAAAGTGATACCGGGACCTTGGCAACAGGCAACTGAAGGAACACGGGTGGGTTTTATAGTCAGTAAAAGTCTGACACGCCCTCCCGCTCCGCCCAGAGCGGGAGAAGTCATTTGATGAATTCACACCATCAAAAAAAAAAGGGTATGGAATTTTACTTCCGCTTTGAGAAATACATATTTTTTGATCTAGCGTAGCTTCCTGTTAATTTTAATTGAATTTAAAGCTATAGGTATTTTGAATTTATTTGGTATCCGAATCGATCCGAAGTTTATTTCATTATTTGGCAACTATGTAAGCTTTTAATTTTCAAATGCATTCAAGATTTAAAGGTTACTCAAACCTAACCACAATAACTCATTACAGCAAATTTTAATTCAACTTATTTCATAAAACATTAGTTAAATAATCATCAGCAGCCAAAAAAATTAATCATTCATTTATTTCAGCAAGACTATACATCATATAAGACTATAAATATTATACGACATAACTGACCCATGAAAATTTTTTACGTTCACTTTCTGCGCATGAGTTTGCATACGGTTCCGAACGGGTCACGATTTAACCCGAGTGTGCACGATCGAAATGAGATCAATTAATTTCGAGAATTATAATCGATTTAATCTCGAGATTAAAATGGTAAATGTATGGTTTAAGGAGTTCAGCTTAATAAGATTTAAGTAAGTTTGATTACTTAACAGAGGACCTTCTAAATGGTTTGACCTTATTGATAAATGAATTCGTGTACAATGGATGGTCGATGGCTCTAAATTACAGATTTAGATGCATTGTGCTCCGATTAAAAATCTCCAATCAAAATGGAAGTTCCAAAATTGCGATTGATGTTAATGTATTTTAAGGATACTTTTAAGTATATAGCAGACTGTAATCAATATTATTACGAAGCTATTAAAATACTATTAGTGAAGAAGTTAGTGGAACAATAAAACCAGTATAAACCCATATGCACTGTTGTGCATATGAATATTTATGTGATTTATGTTAATGATAGATCGAAAAACACATTGGCATAATTAAGTGAGAGTTATTATTGAGATGTGTGGAGAGCAAATGAATAAAATTACCTTCATTGTTAAAAAAATAAACATTTTTTTTTGTAACAAGCAATTAATCCTTCTCATATTGTTTCTCTTTAGTTTTAATTTTTGTTATCCTTTATTTCATATAAACTCTTATATATATTACATTTTTTAAATATGTTTTTATAAAAACAGCAAAATAAACAATTTAAAAAAAATGTTATGAAAGCTATTTCTAAGTTTATTACAACAGTAAACATGAATTAACCGTCATAAGGTGACCAAGAGCCGAACAAGCAGACGTGCAAGCAGACAGATTGTATAACATCCTTCACTAACCTTCACCAATGTAAACAACTAACAACAAATTGACTCTAGGAGAAGTACTCTCGAGTACAAGTATGTCTAGACTGCCCACTTGTGTGCGGTCAAACAACACTCTCTTCCGTATGGAGAGGAATGATCCATGGTATCATATAGGGCTTATTTATGAGTGCTCTTTGGAAGGGCTTCCTGTATTGGAAGATAGTTTTAAGATTATGTTGTTACTTGCTGCTTCTAACAGGTGAAGCTAACCACATTCATCATCTGTCGAGCCTTTTCTCAACTGTGTGGGGACTTCCAGTCCAACCGTATGCAGCTGAATATCAGTACTTTACATGGAGTTACTGCCTATCTGACCTCCAAGTTTTTAATACGATACCAGAAGCTACTAGATTATGATTTTTTATTCAATTACAAAAAAACAGAATTCCAAATCAAAAACACTGAATAGATTTTATTAAAAACATAGTTTTACATAAAATACATTCTTGGGTATAAATCTATGTTACCCTACTTAACTATTAAATTATTATATAACATACTTCTACCACCCATAAATCAAAATTAATAGACTGTTTTTTCGAAATCTGTTCATATTTTTTTAGATGAGTAGGTATGCTAAGTTATCTAACTTAGTTCATCTGCAGACGTAACCTATTATCCTTTCACTAGACTTGAGATTGTAGATAAATGTTTCGATAATTTATATCACTTCCTTTTTTATTCGGGTAATCCTAATATATTTAGGTGTTTATCATTATGTAATGAGAAGGTTAAAAGGCGAAGTTCCGACGCTATTACAGCTAACTTTATTTATTTATTTATTTACTTCAAAACCTTAAAACTACCATTACAGGTTTAATAACCTAATGCGATAGCTAGGATTATCTAATATACATAATTACAAAATTAGACAATACTCTTACAATAGTAACTATACAGAATACCCATACCTACTTTAACACAAAACTATATAAAATACTTAAGCAACGCTACCTTATAACTAATATGTATACCTACTCATCTTACAAAATTGACATTAAAAATAAAAATAAATAAAAACATAACACTAAACTAACTATTACTACCAAACAAACTACTACTAGCTAAGACTATTCGTTTGTTGTCTACAAATAACAATTAATGCTCGGTTCCTATAAACAAAAAGCGAATCGTTTTGCTTACCAATGGTAGGTTATTTTATTGCCAAACTGGGCGTATATATAGATTCGTAAGCTAATTTTACCAGTGATATCTACTTCCATATGGGAGGGTCTACTATGCAAATCTATGAGGTTTTTGCTTAATTATTGGTAAAGATACAAGAGTCTTAATTTGAACCAATAAGAGTCTGTAAATTATAGGAATCGGCCATAAATTAAGTACTAGATGTGGAAAGTATAGAACCGGTCGAAGTGGCGGTGCTTAGTGGAAGGCCTATGTCCAGCAGTGGACGTCTTTCGGCTGAAATGATGATGATGATGATGAAATTAACAACAATAGTTTAACAATAGTTATATGTTTGTAAAAGGTAATCTCTGAAGAATGGAAGTAGGTACCAATCCGGTTACAAACATTCTTTCACTGATAGAAACCTACACTAATTCCGAGTGCCATAGGATATGTTTTATGTTGAAACATGCGGGTAAAGTAATAGTTTGAGGCTTGATACAAAAAACAATGAAAACATTGGGATAAAAGCTTGTTCAATCAATCTGCCTAGCCTTTTAGCAACTATGTTGGGGTCGGCTTCCAGTCTAACCGGATGCAGCTGAATACCAGTATTTTACATGGAGCGACTACCTATCTGACCTCCACAACCCAGTAACTGGGGAATACGATACCCTTGATTAGACTGGTTGTCAGACTTTTGGGCTTCTGACGAATTGTAACGACTGTCAAAGATCCAGAAATGACAGCCGGGACCAACGGCTTAACGTGCTTTCCGAGGCACGGAGGAGTCTCGATATGTGAAAATGGTGACCCATCCACGGACCAATCCCGGCAAGCGTAGCTTAACCTGATGGATCGACCCAAGCGGCTGTTATTACTTAGCCACGAGCTCCTCTATTGGGATAAAAGCTTGTTGAAGGAGTAAATTAATATGTTTCAATTGTGTACTTAATTGTTTTCCTTGGTCGAAAGCAAGATTTAGACTAATTTACCGAGATTTTTTATGAGGCTTCTGTTTTTTACTTAGATAGATTTATTTCAATTATTTGTTACGTAGCTAAGCGGACAGTTCATTGACTGATGAATTAGTACACGACCGACGACGTAGTGATAAATTAGTGACGGACCTTAACAATTAAATAACGATTTGTAACTTAACCTAGATTATGCATGTTTTATAATAGAAGAGAATGCAGTTTGTAGCGGACAATACTCTTTGACATTTTGTTGTTATAATCGTAACACTTCTATTGCCTTTTCCTTATGTTATTTATTTTGATCTTAGACAATACCGAATGCCTTAAAATTAAAAAAAATAGGGATGGAGCTCCCAGATTGCAAGCAATTTCCGTATTTACAAGAACGTATTTTGAGTCTCAATCTGTAAAAAAATATCCACTGATTTACGTAGATTTTTACAAGTTTTTGACATTGATCATCGCTGAGATGAGATTTTGACTTGATTTTTTTAATTAAGAGATTTGGTCTTCTGATATTATATTTTCAAGATAACCTCTTTTCTGAGAGCGCGAAAACCAACTCAAAACAAGTAACTGCTTCATTAAAAAGAGATTTTATAGAGTAGTTTATCCTTGACCTACACTCACTGATACTACAGGATTCGAGATACAAGGGGAAATAAAACTTGAACTATAAACGCAAGATATTGCATGTAAGTGGACATCTAGTTTCATTAAAGGTTACAGGGTTCAGGTGGCAGTACCTTCCTGCAAATGAGATATGACATAGGTGTTATAATGTCTCATTTACAAGTAGCATAGGCTGATATGTGTCAAGTATTTAAATTCACAGGTGATTTTTTTGTTTCAGATTAACTTTTCTATCATAATCATCATAATCAGCCTATAACATTCCCACTGCTGGGACACAAGTCTCCTCTCTGTGAGAGCTCTCAGGCATGCCGTTTCCTCACGATGTTTCACTATTGTATTTCTTGCATTTAAACAGCTCCGTTTAATAGGCCATAATCCACCACGCGGGCCCAGTGCGGGTTGGTAGATGTCACATTTATCTTCGAATTTTTGGTTCTAGGACATGCCGGTTATCTCATTTGCTCGGTTTTCGGTTTGTAAATTATATCATCACGACTGTTCTCAAAACGGTAAAGAAAAACTTTTCTATACTTACTTATAAATACCGCGAGCTTTTCGTGAATTTAAAAAATAACTAAAAATTATAATAGTTTTTCTTAAACTCAAAATCATCAGCAATATTCTTCTCATTTGTCAAACACTTCACAGACATTCATGTTATTTCTAAGGGATCTCACAGAGGAGCATTCATGTCCACGACTCGCATCAATTTTGCATTCTTTCATCACGTAAATTAAAGTTATTTTTGCATTCTTTCATCACGTAAATTAAAGAATTCCTGTGTGATGAAATTATTATATTTAACCCAGATAGTATGCAATTTATTAAATGTAGGTCAAACCAAATTCTAAGCTTATTACTTAATTAACAACCAAAATTACCTTAAATAAACTGCACCAATTATAAATTGAACTCGATCACGATGTTCTTGAAGATCCAACCTGACCTCAGTGAGAGGTCGGCCTCTCTCGCCCGACAACTGACACGCAACATGTTCCAAGACAGGTTGAACTCAAATTAACATGTCAAACGATGCAACTGGAACTTGATGGAACATGTCGGCGGATTTATGTGGGAATATCGGTCAGGTATGGGTATGGAGAGGTGCGTGATTAATTGTAAATTTTGTTCTGTAATTGCAAGGTAATTTAGGTGTCAAATTAAATATAAGTGGACATTACGTCATAAAGAGCCAACACGTTACAAACGTGTATTTTTGGAGTTTTATTGAATCAAAATTAAAAGTGTTCCGAAGAAAACTGTTAGTAAAGCCTCCTTTTTTTTCTTTGTTGTATAAATCTGACCAAGGCAGATGGCAAACTATTACATTTTCCAAAATAAATATATTTTCCCTACTAGCTGCGCCTCACCGTTTCACCCGCGTAAATCTCGATGTGGGAATATCGAGATAAAAAGTATCCTATGTCCCATTCCAGGTCATGGCCTACCCATGTGCCAAATTTCATCAAAATCCGGACAGCCGTTTCAGCGTGAAAGCGAGACAAACAAAACAACTCACTTTCGCATTTATTCGCATTTAATAGGTCTTTACCTATGAAATTGCCGTTTTGTATGAAAAAATTTAAACGAATTTTTTTCATGAATTTTTTATTTGTATTAATCGAAATAATCACCCATGCAATCAATGCATCTTTGCCATCGCAGTGGCAGTTTATTGATGCCCTTCTTAAAGAAATCAGCTGGACGGGAGGCAACAAATTCTTCAAAGGCATTTTGTACTGCCTCTCGGGTATTGAATTTTTTTCCCGCCAAGAAGTTATCCAAATTCTGGAAAAAGTAGTAGTCTGTAGGCGCAAGGTCTGGTGAGTAGGGCGGATGACGGAGAGCTTCCAACCCCAGTTCTTGCAACTTGGAGACCGTCTGCTGTGCAGTATGAGGTCGCGCGTTGTCGTGCAGGAGCAGCGGAGACGAGCGATTGACCAATGCTGGTTGGAGATGCGCCAGCTTCTCCATCATTGTGTTCAGTTCTTCACAGTACACATCTGCAGTAATGCTCACCCCGTTTGGTAAGAAGCTGTGATGAATCACACCGGCGCTAGACCACCAAACAGTGACCATCACTTTTCTAGGGGTAAGTTTTCGTTTAGGGCATTGTTTAGGTGCTGAACCAGGATCCAACCAACTTGCTGAGCGCTTGCGGTTATCAAACAGAATCCATTTTTCATCGCAGGTAACAATGCGGTTCAAAATTCCTTCATTTGTGTGTCTGTTGAGCAGTGCAAGGCACGTCTCGACGCGTACTTCGCGCTGGCGATCATTGAGTTCGTGGGGCACCCATTTGTCAAGCTTTTTTACCTTGCCAATTTGACGCAAATGGACCAATATTGTTTTGACGCTAACGTCGAAAGCTGCTGCTAATTCAGCCGTAGATTGTGTATCATCAGCTTCCACAATCGCCTTTAATTCGTCATTGTCGACCAAAGTCTTCGGACGACCGCGAGGTTCATTTTTCAGGTCGAAATTTCCAGAACGGAAGCGAGCAAACCAATAACAGGTGGTGCGTTGGTTTGTAATGTTAGCTCCGTAAACGTCGTTGATGTTGCGTGCCGCTTGTGCCGCGTTGCTGCCACGACGGTACTCATATTCCATAATTACTCGAATTTTTAACGTATCCATGATGACGAAAAAGATTGAAATGCGATGAAAATGTAACACTAATCAATAAAGAAATGACAACTTTTGGAAAAAAAAATCCATGTTTTTAAAATAAAATTAATTTGAAATTAGAATTCTTAGCCAAACAAAAATTATTTTGATTTGAAATGGCCAGTACTGCAGAACGGCAATTTCATAGGTAAAGACCTAATATATTATTAATTTAGGATGGTGATTCCTTCAATGTAGCCCACGTGTACTTGACACTACTAGTATAGTAGTACTACACGACGGATCCCCCTTAAATAATCCTATTTAGTTTTACTTTAAGGCTATACATTTTCTTGAAATACGTACGTACTTAGATTCCTAACTATAACGTGTATTTTTTAAATGATACATTTGTCCTAATTTATGATGGGCTGACGTGCAATACTGCCTGTATTGCACGTCAGCTATCAGCAGTTTCATTTGATGATGACCTATTGCTAATGCAATTCTTATGTAACATCCATATCATATTTTTTAATAACATGTATCATTAGTCTCAAAAACCAAAATCGGAATTTACGTAACAATCTCAAAATTCCCACGGAATAAAAAAAATACGATTTATTAAAATGATTTATTGATCTAACATTAACTCGATAATATCGTTTCCGAATATGACCTTTTCAAAACTAAAGATGTAATAGATGACTATCACTTGTTATAAGTAAACTTGTCAGTTGTCAGATTTACAAAAAGTTTTTACGCAATATCGATAGGTAATAGTTTCGTATGACACATCACTATTTACGGTGGGCAATAAAAAGTTATCGTTATGTCTATAATTGGTCTAAATTTTATAATTCAGCATTGCATTAGACTTCCGCTTGTTTTTATCGCGGCAATTACATACCATTTTTTCATGTAAAGTCAGGGAATTTAATTATTAAGCAAAGTGACTACCAACTTAAAATGTCCGTATATTCAAATCACAATTGACATTCTTTGATAATTGTATGATAGTATCAATTTGCTTAACAATTTTCACTAATTTTACTAAGGTATTTATTCTTGCTAAAATATTTTTTCGATATCTAAAAAGTTTATATACCTACCTATTTAGCAACATCAGAATTTTTCAGTTTTATAATACGCGATACATATTGGCATCACCGAATTACAACATCAGGCATCAATTTTCAAATTGCATCCACCCACATGACGTACCATCAACAAAAAAAAACAATTTATATTTTATTTTATTACATAAACATTCGTAACAGTTTCAGTGTACATCAGTCCTTGTACCGCTCGCAGCAGATGACCGGCTCCTTTCTATTAAACCGAGGCTACATAACTTCGTGTCCAAACAATTAAGGTTTTAAAATGTTTTTCTGCACTTAATGTAGACTAGAACGTTTTTAATTATAATTTTAATGTTAATTTGCGGTTTTTTTGCGAGATCTTTAATTTTTTGGTATTGATACATATAAGTTTGGGTGAGAAATCATTTTTCAAAATCGCTTTTACAGGTAAGTATAATAAAATTAGCTTCCAAAGTAACATTGTGCAGATGATACGTAATTATGCCCTTTTTTTTGAGGGTGGTAAATCGTCAAATGGCTTCTCCTCCTCTGGGAGGAGCGGAAGGGCGTGTCCGACTATTACTACTAACTTTTACCTTACCTACCCTAACTTTTTCAACTAAAACCCACCCGTGTTCCTTCAGTTGCCTGTTGCCAGGGTCCCGGTATCCCTTTCGGACTATCCTGCAACCCTGGCAGATGTAATTATGCCCTGGGAATAGGTTCCTGACAGTCGGGCTTGTCCCTATGGAGCGGGCTATCCTCGGTGTGTCTTTGAAAAATAAAATCAGAAATCAAATTATCCGGAAAAGAAGCAGAGTTACCGTGAGAGCTTGCAGAGAGCTTGCAGAGTAAGCAAACTGAAGTGGCTGTGGGTTGGCCATGCCGGTGCAGCAGACAAGTCCTGGAGTGGAGACCGCGTATTGGCAAGCGTAGCGTGATGGGGCGCCCTCCAGCTAGATGGACCGACGACCATAAGAAATTGGCTGGGATAGACTGGATATGGAAGGTAGACAGGGTGTTGTGGCGCAGCTTGGGATAGACCTATGTCCAACTGTGGACTGGGTTAGGCTGAGTTGATTGAATAAAGTCCAAGTAAAATAAATTAAGGAGGCAAGTACCATTAAATGTGTTGAAAATCCTTTTAAGAAATTAAGGACAAATGTCCAGTCATCACCAATAAATTGATCTCGTTTGACTTAGATTGATCTTAGTCCATCTAAATTGTGACTATTCTCAAGGTTCTCTAGGTTCTCAATTCGTCTGTACGTTTTTTTTTTTTTTTTGTATGTTTGTTACGCGATTACTCCGCTAATTATGAATCGATTTTGATAATTCTTTTTTTTTATGTTAGGTCATACTTCCGAGGTGACCCATATAAATTTTACTAACTTTGCTTGCGTAGTTTTTGAGTTAGCTTCAATATTACGTATTTTACGCACATAATTTATCTAGACGATGTATTCATTTACTTCTTCACTGTTATTTACATCAGCTAGTGGTGTTCGAATTTGTGTGGGGTAGATACCACAACTAAAAAGTGAAAAATAAAAACTTTCTACAAAAAAAAACCGACTTCCAAAAAACAACACTCAAAACTAAAAAATAACTTTAATTTCGGAAGTCGGTGGCAAAAAACGAAAATTGGACGTCGGTTTTTTTTTTCTTGAATCGAACCACTGTTCCAAAACCCGTTACATAAACCCGTTAAATTCTTAATAGCATTTTATCAATAATATACGACGATAAACTTTGCTCATCTGACCTATTTCATCACCAAAAAAAACCTTACACATTAAAAACCATCTTCAACGGTACTCTTCGTACGTTTGACCTTCTTCTTTTTTTAAAAAAAGGTCATGAACTTACTGTTTTGCAGAATGAGAGGTCATTTGGATTTTATGCAGATGCATAATTTAATTTATTTAGTTTAGTTTAAATATTTATATTGATTTGCATAATTTTGTGATTGAGATTGGTTCCGGATGTTTTTATGTGACGCATTTTGTGTTAATGTCTTTGATACTGTGGTTCTAAAACGGTCACATTAGCAATTCCTTTAAAAGCATTTCATTTCCTGAATTTCCAGCTGTCATTAGCAATTCCTCTAATTTAAAACAAAGGCAATTTATAATATACCTTCAACTTCTTTATCCGTGGTCTACATTAACGACACGCAATAGAATTTAAATTGTTATCGGTATTTAAAAGCTCGATTGACACATGATGGGTTATGTGGACCATTTTACGAATCTCCATAGAATACTGTCAAACAGATGAATTATTTCGTAATTATGAATCGCACGCAGATCATTTTGAATTGTCAGTTTGTGACATTTTACGATGATTCTTAATATTTTCCTATTATGATTCTGCCAAAGTGCCTGTTTTAAGCCCCCTGATCTATGTTTGTGATATCTCTGAATTAATTGACATATTAAAAAATGCCGTGTTGGTTTAGTGGTCGAAACGCTACTGCTGAGCATGAAGTCCTTAGGTTCGATTCCCAGGTTGGGCAAAATGTTTTTGGGATTTTCCATCAATCTGTAAAAGTCCGATAAACAAAACTGGCGAATTGTAGGTGTACTATTATAAGTGTCTTAACCTTCGGGGATTACAGGCGTGATGTTATGCAATGTATATAAAAATGACCCATTAATGACCCAATAATGACCCAATAATGACCCAATAATGACCCAATAATGACCCAATAATGACCCAATAATGACCCAATAATGACCCAATAATGACCCATTACAAAATTCAAAAAAATAAATGAGGATTTATAGCATGCTAAAAAATGTAAAGGCTCTTTAACTCTCACAACCACAGTTGCGTGGCCACCTTCCAAATCCAGTTCAACAAAGCAGCTTTTTGTCAAAAAACCCGCGGAGTCTCACGAATACACGTTATTTGAGACTTCCTTACAAGCAACTGTCAATTTATTACCTACATTATTTGAATGATGCAATTTTATTTGATTGCTAAATATTTGACATGAATCTTGCATTTTTATCTACCGGTCATCTCAATTGTAAATATCAGTCTACGATCTGAGTTACGTATTGCAAATCTACAAATTAAACGATAAATAAATATTATCATACTACTTCACTTTTATTGCACTGCAGTTGCGTTTTTTTTTTTAAATGCCATATATTTCGCAATAGGTACACAAAGATAATTACACGGTTTCACCATCTATCGGAAGATTTAATCGCCATTACAATCATAATTCTTTCTTATTTATTTATAGGTAATTTTATAAAAGCTCCCACAAACAGACGCGACGCGACTTTACTAAAATAATTTCTAAGAAAATTTCTCGGTAGAACAATTACCGAATCGCGCAGGTTTGCACGAGCATTAAAGCTCCATAACTACTGGAGAAATTAGCGTATACATACAACCCGTGCGCATTAACATGGCACCTGACTCGGAACTCAATACTCCTCCCGCTACCCGCGCCGCGCCCCGTCGTCGCCATGCGGGGAAGCAGGGGGAGGTACAAACGTCTTTGAGCCAGGTGCCATGTTAATGCGCAGGGGTTGTACAAATTATGGTTATTGTCAATGAATGAATGGTTATTGTCTATGCGAAAAACCTTTACTATTTTATAGATTAAACTTATTACTTCCGTCAAATAAAATGAATGTTTTATTTTTATGCACCTACATGCCAAATGATACAAAAATACATATGTCTCCATATCCTAAACCCTGACCAAGATTATGTCTGGACTTTAAAAAAGAGTGTGACCTCTGAGTTTGTATCGGCCTTTCTTCTCAGAGTATTCAGATAGGAAACGCCGACCTCATCTAGCTTATATTTATTTATGTTTTTAATATGACGTTTTAAAGTGATTATATGTGATTATAAGTGATATCCTATTGAAAAACAAAGATTAGTACTTAAAATTAAACATTCTCAAAAAACCGTTCCTTCTATAAAAATACTTTTTAGTAACGAAATCATAAAACATTAATTACAATTACCAATGCTACTTGACATTGCGCTATGTCACCACCTAAAAAATCTAGACCAGCCAATTTTTTTATAAGTACATTAGCTCAGCCATCTTTACCGGACAGAATCAGGTTAACGCAATCATAAGCATAAATTAAGCTAAACAGGTCCATCGCCTATTTAGTAAACAAAATAGAATTATTTAACCTTAAAACTGTAACGATCAATTAATCCTAGATGTGTCGTGTTGAAAGCAAAGTCAACTTTATCATAAAGCCATAAGGCTGGTTAGGAAATGTAATATATAGAGGAGTGAGCTGTTTATGACCTCCTGATATATAGATAACTAATTATGGTTTATTTGGTGTAAAAGACAGCACAACATACAAAAGCACGATTAAATAATAACAAATTACTTAAATCAGTCGTGTCTTTTCTCAGTTAGGTATAGGAATAAGTGGAGAAAATAAACACAAAAGCAAATTATTTGTCTTATAAAAGTAAGAAAAATAAATAATTTAAAATAAAATAGTTATAAATAATTTAAAATAAAATAGTTATAAATAATTTAAAATAAAATACTTATAAGTAATTTAAAATAAAATACTTATAAATAATTTAAAATAAAATACTTATAAATAAATTATTATTAATTCATTTCAGACATATCTTAATTCACAACAAGGACGAGAACAAGTGTCTCTAAAGGCTCGTGCAAACTGGCGCGACTTGTAGCGTGTCGCGACACCGGTAATTGTTCAAACGTGAAGTTTTCGTAGAAATTGTTTTAATTAAAGTCGCTTCGCACTGTCACGTTGCGCCTGTTTGTGGGACTGATGCGTGTAAAACTTTTATTTTAATAACAGATCGCTCAATGCTCATGAGTCCGTTAATCTATGAAACCAATACCAACAAACTTACTTTAACATTTGACAGCCAGCTGGGATAAGGATAAAAGATTAACACAATCTATAACCACCTTTACTTGTTCGTAGTTAGTTACAAGAATTAGCGATCTGTCACTAAGCGCAGTCTCAGATAATCTCACAAACTCGATGCTAATCAAACTACAGCAAATATTTACTGAGAGTTAACACATTCTTGATAATCTTTGAGTTAGCTTGTGCATTTAGCTTTAGCAGTTTGTTTAGATGAGATAAAGAAATTGCCATCGTAACTTTAACGTCTAAAGTAATGACTGATCCAAAATCAACCTACCTAGCCTTATCCCACTATTTTGGGGTCGGCTTCCAGTCTTACCGGATGCATCTGAATACCAGTATTTTACACATTACACGGAGCGATTGTGCAAAGGTAATGAATGAAAAAGAAGTTTTTGTAAAAACATTTGTTGCTTTAAAAATCTGTTTATGAAGTCGGCGGATTTTACAAAGTATATTGTAAAAAAAGTTTAATACGCAACTATTAGGTGTATAATCAACTAAACTATTAACAAACCTAACTTTAGCTGAACGCACGAACATATACATTTACGAGTATCTATGTGCCACGTTTAAAATGTATGTAGGGTTAATAATTATTAAAGTTTTTACAATATTCGTTGTTATATAATAGACTTGAACTTTGCTGGTAGACGGCACCATTTATATAGGCCGAGAAATAAAACCTACCCCATCAAATAGCTACAGCAGTAAAAACGCAAAAGATCGTTGTCTCATTGAAATAAAGTCAAGGGCACTGGATGGCACTCAAACCTGTCCATCTAGGAACCTTTAACGCCTTTGAGTAATGATACAGAGCTGGCCAAATAAAGTACAATAAGTGCACTACAGTGTCAACCAATTTGTTACACGATTTTAACACACAAGTGATTTTCAATCTTGTATGTAACGATGAAGAGTTCATTTTCCATTGTATGTTGGAACATTTTTGAAAATACGTGCAAATCGTTATACAATATGTGTGACAAGTCAATGTTGACTTTATTGCTAAGCAAATAAAGTATATAATAAAGATGTTTTTGACTTTCAACCTTTAAAAGAATTTAACTGAATAAGATAAAACTACCTTGTACAGAAAGTCAAGATTCTCTTTGGGACGAAGTTAATTTCCTTGGCAAGTTAGCCTCGATTTTTATGAAAAATGTCACTTTCCTTATTGAATATGGAATGTGGAGCCATCTGCGATATCCCTATTCGAAACATTACTGTTGAAAACGTCAAAAGTGACAAGGTTTATGCAATGCGTAAAGCCTGCACTACATTACTCGTGAAGTGAATCCGAGAGTGTAAAAGGGAACTTCAGTTCGCTTCATGCAACCTCCGCTCGCCTCGGGCGACTTCCAATCGTCGTTGGTTTTTGCGCCCGAGTCCTTTGAGGACTCGAAGCATCCTGTAATTCTTCGCACGAGAGTGTAGTCACGTAATTCGTACTTTGCTCAATTTCGACCAGTACTTCATCGAAGCAACTTCGCGAGTAGTGTAGTGTAGGCTTTAGAGATAGCAAAAGTGCCAAACCATGTCTAAATAACAATGGCTTTAGAGAGTGAAACCATTCCACTTTCTTCTTGCAAAATGTTTCCAGAATTTGTCAGTAAACTTTGCCCCGATGGCCAGCCTGGATTTGATTGGATCCCTTACTGCCCTTCCCCTAGTGACGCCCTAAGCCAAGGTCTGTACCACAGAAGGGGTGCCCTTACCGTTTAGTCTCATAGTTTATAAGTTTTATGCCCTGACTGGAGACTTTAATTGATTAAGTCATCCACAGAATAGCTCGGTTAATCAGCCGACAATCTCGTAGGATGACCAGAGCGATTCATAAAAACAGTCTGTAAACATTTTGTAGGAAGCAACTAGGATCCCATCAGAACAAATACCATCTCATCAGGAAAAACTCTACACAGCTTGCATATCGAATACCAAGAATCACAATAAAGGTTAATCCGTAACATTATGTGAACAGGAAGGCACCATGACAAGTGACTTATTCAAATAATTGACATTTGATATTGTCGCGGCATTTGCTTCAAGCACGACAGATAATTATAAAGAACAAGAAAAAATGTATTCTAAATGTTAGTGTAGCACTAGTAGTGTGCTGTATGTGTTACTAGAAAGGTCAAAAATAAGGAAACTCCTTTAAAAATATAATCCACCAGCTGCGCCCCGCGGTTTCACCCACATAAGTATCGATCCTGTGGGAATATCGGGATAAAAAGTATCCTATGTCCTAATCCAGGTCATGGTCTACCCGTGTGCCAAATTACATCCAAATCCGTTCAGCCGTTTTAGCGTGAAAGCGTAACAAACAAACAATCCAATCTTTTCTCTTTGTAATTTGAGTTTAGACATAAGGGCCTAGAAAAAAATGACATTCTATGAGCGAAAACGATAATAGAAAAGTCAAAATACCGCAAACCTTATGTCAATCCTGTCTCAGAAGGGTCAAAACCCCTTTTTTCAATTAGTGCATTGTCAATTAAAAGCCAAAAACATAAATGATGTCGGTGAATGGGGACCCTGCATCACAGCTATGTTTTTTTCAACGAAGTAAGTTTTCCCTTTGGAAACGAGGAAAAACCGGCTGCCGGTGCTAACCGTATAAAAAAAGTTAAATTAAAAGAATTTAAATACTATCTGTCAATATATATAATTATTGTTCAACACCATAACAACACATACCAATCAAGTTTGACATTTAACAACAATACATTGTAATCTTAACCAACCAATTACGTACAAGAATTGTATTAAAAAACTAGTCAGTAACCGTGACTTCTCCCGTATTTTATTACTAGATTAGATTTATGAAGGCACTCGGGCTAGCTAGGCTAAATTACTGCATTCCGATGTTGAATCTATAATGTTTTATGTATTAGCTAAGCTTTGTCGGAATGAAAATGAATGCTGTAATAGAATTTTAGATTTGGTATTTTGCAGTCGGCTACGTGGCGTAGCGGCTACGAAATAATGATTGTAGCACGTAGATTATGAAGGCAGATGGTACTGGCGTAGCACGTAGCTGATTTTAATTCTTTTGCACATCCTTCGTTCGAGGAGCTCGTAACAAAGTAATAACAGCCGCTCGGGTCGATTCATCAGGTTAAGCTACGCTTGCCGGGGTTGGTCCGTGGATGGGCGACCATTTTCACATATCGAGACTCCTCCGTGCCTCGGAAAGCACGTTAAGCCGTTGGTCCCGGCTGTCATTTGTGGATCTTTGACAGTCCTTACGAGTCGTCAGAAGCCCGAAAGTCTGACAACCAGTCTAACCAAGGGGTATCGTATTACCCAGTTGCTGGGCTGTGGAGGTCAGATAGGCAGGCGCTCCATGTAAAATACTGGTATTCAGATGCATCCGGTTAGACTGGAAGCCGACCCCAACATAGTTTGGAAAATTCTTCATGTTTTTATTATTCCACAGTCCACAATAATATTTACACATTGGTTGAATTGACATTACAGTACAGACGAGTTTTAACTTTCAATTTTGTATCCTCAATTATTGTGAAAATTAAGTTTTCTAACAACAAGCCTTAAAGTAATAAAGAACTTTTAACATTCTTCGTTTTCGTGTGGTTAGTGTGTCAGAGTTTTTATGCCGCCCATGGGCCTCTGACTTGGCTTCACATACCGTCGAGAAATATCTCTCAGGCATGCCGTTTCCTCAAGATGTTTTTCCCTCACCGTTTTTGAAGCCAGTGATAATTATACAATACACACATGAATCCGAAAAGTCAGAGTTGCGTGGCTTGGGTTCGAACTCGAGACCTATGAATTGGCAGTCCGACGGTCACACCACTAGGCTATCACTGCTGTTAATTTTAACATTAATACATTAAAAACAAAATTAAATGGAATATTGGAATAAATAAATAATAGGAACCTTTATTATTTACTTATAAACAATTTATTACACTTACAAAATAACTGGTAATGTAAAAAAAGCAGAACAGGATAATATGACAGTAATTACTAGTAAGTTTTTCACTTGACATTCCACTTCGATAAGGAAAAAGATCCTGGTACACCATTATTGCAAGAATACATCAAATTCTTAGTGTCTTCCGCATAGTTTTTACTTCGAAAACATCAAGAAGTACTCTAGAGGAAAGGGCAATCTACTTCAATTCGACACTGCAATTATATTTTGAACTTTATACGTAAGTAGATAAGGTAGGTAGTCAATTTTGAATTTAAATATCAGCTACGCCTAGAAAAAAGTTACCTGTTACCGTAATAGGAAAGATCACCTTTCGGCTTTTAATTAAGTATTAATTAATGAGAAGAACTGTAATTAGTATTATATGACGTTTTTTAGGAGGTAGATGCGTTTTTGATGCCTTCAAGTAAGGAAGCGATCACACACAAAGGTGGTCAAAAATAAAAAACTCTAAAATGCGTTTAGTAATGATTCTTTGAACGAAGGTAAGGATTACACTTGATGATTTTATACCTACTATCGTAAACTGAAACGTATCGTAAGCTAAAACGTTTTCAAGTTTTTCACGTTGGAAAAAATATAAAAATAATTATTTATAATGACATGAACTTTATTAAATAAAACCAAATGTCATGTGTCTGTTTCCAAAATGTCGGTGTAATATAGAGCTAGTTGAAATCTAGGAAACTAGCGAAAGATAATAACTCCTGCGCTTGCGCCTCAAATCGCTGAAAATGAGCGCAAGGCGTCACGTAGATACCTAAGCTGCTTACAAAAAAGATCAGCCTTTATTTTTTTATGGCACAGTTTTTAGTGACGTATTGAAACAAAAAGTGATATACATTATTTCCTTATGGACAGAAACTCGTATTTTATTATCAATTATAATCTAATCCAATTTTTTGCAACGAAATAATATGAGGTTAATAGATCTGCGGTTTGTGAAAAGAAGTTGACCTTTGAGTTTTATATTACTTCTATTTACTAATTAAATAGCTACTGAAATGACGTAAAGGTTAAATTAATATAAATCTTTTAAACAACATTAAAAAATAAATTAGTAGGTACACTTAAGATCTTAGCCTGTCTGATAAAAATCGAGAAATCTAAAACGAATGCAGCTACTGCACATACATTCAATGTTATTAAATAAAAAATAAAATATAATTATTAGCAAGTAGGTACATTTAATATTACTATTGCAATCATTTTTTACATTTTTTGTCTACATTAATTACAAACATTACATTTAAGACAAACTCAATACCGATTTTTTGCAATTTAATTTTATTTGACCAACAATATTATTTGATGATTTAGTCTACTCAGGTGCATCCGCTATAGAAAAGAGTATTAAGATCAACAAGGTACGATCTGCGCGACCACTGGCGAACATAAAAACTACATCAAGTGCCCCACATATCATTACTGGGAAGCCCAAGAACAAGTGGTATTTACACGAGGACGACCACTCTTCTTTTTGTACTGCCTTACCTTCCCCTCTTGAAAATGATTTAAGATAAACAAGAAATAAAAACCGGCCAATTTCGAGTCGGACTCGCACACGAAGGGTTCCGTATTAATACACCATATTTCTTTAACAAGTTTCTTATAAGTGGTCTCCATTAATGTTTACCTATATATTATTTTTATTATAGCGGCTATAGTATATGTTTACCTATATTTTCACAGATTGTGTATTAACGAAATCTGTGAAAATTTCAAGTGTCCACCTATTACGGTTCCAAAGGTACCTGTGACAGGCTTAGTGGACTGTAGTAGATTTGTTGAACATTTTCTATTTTGTTAAGTACTTACCTGGTACTTTTTGAAAGGCCTACACTGTCCTCCCATACCTAATAACACTGTAATTCGAAGAGTAACCGTGGAGTTTCTTGCCGGCTCTTCTCCATAAACTACCAATTGGAACCGTGTACCTAGCTTGTGACGTTTCATAAGTGCCCATGTAGGTTTATGTGAAATAAAATATTTTTATTTGAATGGAGGTACGGAACCCAAAAAATGACCGGTAAACTAGTTACAGTTTTTCAAAGTTCCGCTCTATCAAGGCTGTGTTACGAATCTATTAAATAAATCATTCATTAGAGTACTTAGTTTGCCTTTTTAAGTGTGGCCTCAATTGTAATTTCAATTTGAAAGTTCGAATTATGAGTTGAAATAAAAATAAACGGTGCAGTATGGCTACTGTTTTTTTTGTCTCGTTGCTTCTTTTTGTAATAATGTCCTTGGCAATGTAATTCCGGAACAACTTTATAAAAAGAACTGCAGTTATTTTTTGTTTTTGCTTTATTTAATAAGATGCATTGATTTTATAATCCATATTCTTTGTTGTAGCCGTTTTCCTTTACGGGTATCCGAATGAGTAAGCAAAGTGCGGGCGATGCAGGGGTCAAGCAAGAATTGATCGAAATATACCTAGATAGGATACCTAGATCGTGTTATTTACATGGTGAGATTACAGTCGAAGATTTTGTAACTTCTTGAACTTATAGTATATAGGAATATAACATTATGCAATCTGTACATTTAATTATGGTTCCTTTTTATAACCACCGAAAATTTTTAAAAAACCACGGTCTCCTAAAACCACATTTTTTTATTTTAGCTGCTTGATTACTTGTGTAAAACTGTATTTCCTGATTGCATTTTATGATTATAAGATAATAAATTACTAAGTGTTAAGCAAAGTTTATTGCTAAAAACAAGATTGAAATGTAGGTAAGTATATTGAAAAAAAAAAACGACATAATTCTATCGAAATGTTTAATTAAAGTCTTCTAATTTATTCATTTTTTGTTACAAAAAAAGATTAATGATGGTGATTGACATTTTTTCAAAGGCACTTAGATATTTAGTTCGAATTATAATGTGTTGCGTTACAGGCTCTAATCAAAAACCTAAAAGTATGACAAATTAGCATAATCATACATAATCAGCCTATAGTGTAGCCACTGCTGGGACACAGGCCTCCTCTCTGTGAGAGGGAGTGGGCCGTAATCCACCACGCGGACCCAGTGCGGGTTGGTGGTTATTGTGACATCCACGATATTTTCCTTCACCGTTTTGAGAGCAGTGGTGCTGAACTAATTTACACAAAGTAAAGCGCCTGTCTGGGTTCGAACCTACGACCTAAAAATCGTAAGTCGCGGCCGTTTCTACTGGGCCCCCACTGCTTAACATGACAACTTATCTATCATTAAAATATAGGTTTTATTACATGTGAAACAAAAAATTACGAGAAAAGCCTGGAAGCCGAGCCCAAAATATCTCGACGTCAATGTCATTTTTTGGTCATTTAGACATCTTTGTCACCAACGGATAGGTGTAACATGTATTATTACAAATGCAAAAACAGTGAGCCGAGTAATAATGTATGTATTAATGTAGATAGTTGCCACATAACTTGGCAAGCCAATAAGTATTGCCACATCTAATGGCCGATCTGTACGCTCCATTCACATACCGAATATCGTAAACCACTTTCATAAATCGCAGGCAGCGATGAACGTGTAATCCTTACTGATTTTATCGCTGTGGTGTTGATAATGCCAATTCTCCTACTGTTGTTTTTCGTCATTTTGTAGAACTGTTAATAGACAATAGAGCCAAACGGTTGCTTTTCGATAACGAAAAGCTCCTATTTCATGTGCACAATTTAGGTGCAAGCTTGCATACAAGTATTTTTAATTTACTTGAATTAACTAAATGGTAACTTCAAAAAAAGTCAAAATTTAAAATTTTTAGTTGGTCCTCATGAAAATTTTCCTACCGTGGAAAACGCTCGGAAAAATTAGAACTAACGTCACAATGACGTATGCAACACTCAAACATAATAATACTATTTTTCTAACAGTAATTAATTCAAACCGCTGAAATCCGTGACATTTCTTAAAATACCGTGTTTCATTTGCAAACTTGACCGAAGCCAGGGTCGTAAGCAGGCTGGGTGCATTCCGTGAATTTAATAAAATATTATTTAAGAATAATTATGATGTCAGCGTGCGTAATTTTTGACACAACTTTAAAGAAGATTGCATTGAATTGTAATTAAATAAGAACAACTTCCAATGATCGATGTGAAATCAATCTTTCGGGAGCCGTAATGCAATATGCTCATATGTCATATGTCAGTGTGCGTAATTTTTGACGCAACTCCAAAGAAGATTGCATTGAATTGTAGTGAAATAATACCAACTTCCAATGATCGATTTGACGGTTTTAATTGAATTAATAAAACCGTTGAAATTAAATTTATGACATTTTTTTAAATAGATACTGTAGTTTCATTAATTTGCAAACTTGACCGAAGCCAGGGTCGTATTCAGGCTTGGTGCATTCCGTGAATTTCATAAATATTATTTAAGAATAATTATGATGTCAGCGTTTTTTGACACAACTTTAAAGAAGATTGCATTGATGTAATTAAATAAGAACAACTTCCAATGATCGATGTGAAATCAATCTGTCGGGAACCGTACAGCAATATGCACATTGTTCTCGATTTTGACTTGAATTTGGTCTTGACAATGATATTTTTGAATTCGTTATACGTTGCGTTGCGTTGTTGTTGCGTCTTTTTTCATTATTTTTGGGTTTTTCATCAAGAATTTCTCAGTAGCAGCCTTTTTTTTTTTTTTTTTTTTTTTTGGGTGGGAAATCATCATATGACTTCTCCCGCTCTGGGCGAAGCGGAAGGGCGTGTCAGACTCTTACTGACTAAAACCCACCCGTGTTCCTTCGGTTGCCTGTTGCCAGGGTCCCGGTATCCCTTTCGGACTATTCCGCAACCCTGGCAGGCATCGGTCCTAACGGACCCCGTCAGGTGTGCTGACATCTCTTTGAGGCGCGCGTGGAACACGACGCGCCATCGACCTGGGCCTGGTCCTTATCGGACGGCGAGCTGCCCATTGCTCGCCGTCCGCAAGCCCACGCCTATGGTGGCCGGGAATCCGCCTGGGATTCCCGACGCCCAGGGTGTCTCCAGCGGCGGCGGTTAGGGGCGTGAGGGCGCAGGCTTTGCCTCTCCCTCACGCGTTCCGCCTCCTCCTTCGCGAGCATCACTGCTTCGCAGAAGGAGGTGACCGCCTCCCATGCCCTCTCGCTCCGTACCATGGCCTGGACCAGGGCCGGACGCGAGAGGTCAGTGCCGCCAATCGCCTCCACGAGGACACGGCGGTGCTCCGCCCAAGCAGGGCACACCTCCACCGTATGCTCCACCGTGTCCTCCGGACGATCCGCACAGTGGTGACACCCAGGCGTTTCCTCCCGCCTAATCCTGCACAGGTACCTCCCGAAGCTGCCATGTCCGGTGAGGACCTGTGTCAGGCGGAAGGTGAGGACGCCGTGGCGCCTCTCCAGCCACTCAGTAGCAGCCTGGAATTTAGATTTGTGTCTGGTTGATGGCAATAGGCTCACCCTCTATTACATGGACCTTAAATGTAACTGGCGAAATGTGGGTGTACTATTATAGGTACACCTCTGCCTAACACTTCACGGATTACAGGCGTGATGTTAGGATATGTGTATTTTATTATACGCAGTCTGTTTTTGTCAAACTACCGATAGCCAACTAAAACTAGTGACAATATTAACACTCGGCAAAAAAAAAAAGATTCAAGTAAATTGTAACAGGTGAGCAAGTTGCATATCCTAGTAGGTAACGTGCAACCAGTTTCTTTAGGTAACTTTTAAAACAAAGAATCATTGCAATTACTTTGTAGAATTTTATAAAACTACAATACATAAAATTTGATTGTTACGCTTTCACGCTAAAAGGAATTTGGATGAAATTTGGCACAGGGGTAGACCATGCCCTGGAATCGGACATAGGATACTTTTTATCCCGATATTCCCACGGCAGCTAGTAAATAATAAAGGCTGTTCTCTATAACGAGCCTACGTGTTCCTACAAATTGTCGAGTACAACTAACCTGTTTAACTCGCCTATGGTTATTGAAAAAGGCGTTATGCAAATTAAAATACCGAAAATTCCATACAACCTTAGTTTTTTCATACAAATAAATTATCTAAGGCTATTGCTAAAGCGGTTTCACATACGTAATAGCTTCCTCATTCTTCGACATCTTAGTAAAGTATACATAAATGGGTAAGTATCTTGGTTACAAGCCCAGTTATTGAAAGAGTCATTCTGGCTGTTTCACATTTGAATACGATTCGATTAGGTCAGTTGTAGAATGTACCAAATTTTTAACATAGCTCTCACGCAAGGAATCTCCGTTTCTATCATATAAAATACGAGTTAAAGGCAGCCCTATAATTCTTTTCGAATGGTTAGTGACTAACCTATGGTGTCAGAGTTTAAAAGCCGCCCATAGGCCTTTGACTTGGCTCCACATGCCGTCGAGAAATATCTCTCAGGAACACCGGTTTCCTCACGATGTTTTCCTTCACCGTTTTTGAAGCAAGTGATAATTATACAATACGCTCATGAATCCGAAAATTTAGAGGTGCGTGTATTGGGTTTGAGCTCTGGAAGCTAGCTGGAAATAACCAGCGGAACCACAAACCTCCCAGCTACACTGGACTCCGACTGTCAAGTGTTTTTGTCTTGAGAACATACATACCTATGTCATCGAACTCCTAAGACTATTGCAAGACAGTAATCACCACATATTCTAGCTGCAACGTCCACATTCTCCATACAATGTTCCAGTCTAATTGATCGAACAAGCATGGACAATGGTGTAAGACCTTATTGGCCGTGAAATGACCACGTATGGCCAGCTAATTGGACGGTTGGGACAAAATGGAAGGTTGCAAGTGGGTTAAGTGGTGACTTAGTGGTGGTATTGGTTTTATGGTGTTGTGCAAAGATGTAGCTGTACATTTTCATGCACCTGAAAACTAATTGGTTTTTCTATGGTACAAACTAGAAATTCATTTAAATTCATTCATGAATTTCGTTCATATTTTTTTTGAATAAAGTCCAAAAGATGTTTTCTGTCTTCTCCAATAATATTTCATTTTCTTGTTAATGTTCGGGTCCAAAATTAAGTTTTTTTTTCGTTTCATAATATAAATTTTGACCATTTTTAGGGTTCCGTACCCAAAGGGTAAAACGGGACCCTATTACTAAGGCTCCGCTGTCTGTCCGTCTGGCTGTCTGTCTGTCCGTCTGTCACCAGGCTGTATCTCATGAACCGTGATAGCTGGACAGTTGAAATTTTCACAGATGATGTATTTCTGTTGCCGCTATAACAACAAATACTAAAAAACTGAATATAATAAATATTTAAGGGACAAGCAAAAAAATCACGTTTGTTGTATGGGAACCCCATACAACAGACATAATTTTTTTGCTGTTTTTATAGATAATGGTACGGAACCCTTCGTGCGCGAATCCGACTCGCACTTGGCCGGTTTTTTTTAAACATACCAGAAACTTTGCAAGCATTCCGTAAATAAACAAAGGTGACTGATAAAGTAAATGAACTCATTCATGAACGAAATTAAATCAGCGCTGCATAATTATTTGACGCCAATTGACGCATATTTTGTTCATTCTACCAAATCCTTGCAAATAGATACGACCTTTTCAATATTTATGTTCCAATAAATTAACGAACGGTTCATTTCCTTGTTATAATTACTGTTCGTTCACCCAACGTTAATTTGGTTTGACATGTTGACTCGAAGTGTTCATTTCGTGTGGTTGATCGTTTGAGTTTGATAGCAAATAGATCGTGTCGATAATTTTGTAATTACTTATTTAGTTTTGAGTCTGAAGTACATCAAAACTAGAACTGATATGTAAAACAACAAGGTGCAACACTTCCAGCACTAGTGTAATAAATCGAATAATGGGGAAAAGTAGACATTTAAATTGTAGATTCCACTTAATCCGTCTGGTGGGACAACTCGGTGGGACAGAATACAATACATAAAAAAATACATAAGAGCATTAAAAACATAATGAATACATAGTCATTTGTTTTATACGAACTTAAAAATGAAATCCAATAAAATCCCAAGTCCCATTCTTTTACTTTTGATCGTCTTTTGTTTAAATTTCCTTGCCATTGCCAAGCGCGAACTAGTTGCTACTTATTGCATATTTTATTAGCCATAAAAACAAAACTACCTATGCAACTTAAGTACCTACCTGAACTTGAACATGAGACACTAAACATTTAAACAATAGTTATAACACTAGTTAATTTTTATTAACAACTAGCTGCGCCCCGCGGTTTCACCCGCGTTAGTCTCGATCCCGTGGGAATATCGGGATCAAAAGTATCCTACGTCCTCATGGTCTACCCATGTGCCAAAATTCATCCAAATCCGGTCAGCCGTTTTAGCGTGAAAGCGTAACAAACAAACAAACAAACTCACTTTCGCATTTATAATATTAGTTAGGATTCTAGGTCAAATGGGACCTCTTAACGTGTCAATTCCATGTCTTTGAAACTTAAATACCATAATATACACTAAACAGAATAAATTAAAACATACATTCAGATATAATCAAGCTATTTTATCTTAGATAGGCCATTATACACATACCATATTAATTTGTTCTGAAGCTAGAGCGTGACAAATTTATTTACCTGCAAAAAAGAAAAACATTATTTATTAAATTATATTAATTACATGACATTAGTGCGTAAATAATAAGTAGTTACATGATCGTAAGTCGGATATCTGCCGTATCACATCAACCTAGAAAACTGTTTATTTCACGCTTTTATGAGCTTTTCTAAATTATGACTTTCTTTCATACAATAAATAAACGGTTTTTAGGATTAAAGAAGGACATAACTACAAGTGAAGCCAAGTCAGAGGCCTATATTTTTCTAGGGGTAGGGCAGACAAGCCTACGTGAAGTCGGTTGTGCAGCGATTCGTTTCTGTCACTAAATGTTGCTCAACATTACGCCAAGTAATATTATGCGAATTAAAATTATGCAACCAGATAATTATGTCAACATAAAATGTATGCCAAAAAACAATTATGGCAAAGAATGATTAGACCAAAAAAAATATGCCAGAACCGTTATGCCATAGAATATTAGGAAAAAAAACATTATGCGAAAAAAAGGGGTCCCGCTAGGTACCATCAAGCTACTAATTTCATAAAATACCATTGAGATGTTATAACAAAGTAAGTATGCTGGAATGGATTTCTATAGAAATAATCATCATCTTATTGTTCGTATTTTTCTGATATATTTTCTTGTTTATATACGCATATAAACAAGAAAAAATAACAGTACATAAATTTTTAGATACATAATTACTTAAAATACCATCGAGCTAATAATAAAGCTACCATTAAGCTACGAATAAAAAACAAGTCTAGACCAAGTCGTTCCGCTCGCACAGAAAAATAAATTAAAACAAACACGTTTACCTTAACCGCTCCAGTTTTGTATCTCCTTTGTTTTAAAGCTTTCCAAGCAATATTCATAGACTGTTGTTGTAATTTTGTTGTAATTTTTAGAACGTGTCGTGTTGAGAAGTAAATGTTTTCTTCTAAATGGAAGTCCATACGATTTAAGCCTTTACATGGTGTGATTTAATTGCCAATGGCATACTTTAAGTTAAGCAACATAAGTTAAACCATACAAGTCATTTTTTGCTTCAATTTTATTGTTTGCTACAGGCGAGACACTTGATAAATGATGAATAAATGATATTGTTTCTGTAAATAGTTATGTGATTTACTCCATTCTAATACCAAAAACCAATACTACTGGTATTTGTTAAAACTCATATTTATACTGACTGTACCCTATATCTTTGAACTTGTTTTGGTATTAGTTTCAACAATGGTATCCGTTCGGAATAGAAAATAAATATGAGTTGAAACAAATACCAGTGATATTAGTTTTTAGTATTAGAATGGAATAAATCGTTTTTACAAACACTTTTACACGTCAATCATATTTTTTTAAACTAGATGAGGACGGCGTTTCCTATCTGACGACTACTCCGAGAAAAAAGGCCGAAACAAGTTAAGAGGTCATAGTCTTTTTTTAAATCCAGACATAATCTTGGTCAGATCATCAGACCATGTAGATTGGTATCTGAATGGTCTTTTGAAGAAAGAATCACACAGATTAAGTGGACCATAAGGTCTCATAAAGGAACAAAACTAACTCACAAACAAAGCAGGTACTATTTACTGTCATGCTTAGAGACTGATTCCTAAACCGTGACTTCTAAAGTAGGAAGGGGTAACTGTGATAGATACTGGACGAGTTACGACTATGAGGCCCTAGAAAAAGTGACATTCTATCAGCGATGACGATGATGGAAAAGGCAAAAATGTACAGGACTGACATAAGCTATCGAAAAGCTTATGTCAATTCTGTTAAAAGTAGTTGTAGTAATACGAAACGCTTTCGAAGCGATTGTCACTTGTCTAGGCCCTCAGGAAGCAAGACTGTTGTTAGCTACTTTGCACCTGCCTAGTTTATTTTTTGTTTTCATAAACCACGCATTGAATACATTTAAGCAACATTTTTAAGTTATTTTCATGTCACACTAAACGCTCTTGACTTTAAAAACACCAAATTATTTCAATATTTATACATTGGGCACTGGGCCCGCGTGGTAGATTACAACCCACTCCCTCTAGAAGAGAGGAGGCCTGGGGCCTAGACAAGTGACAATCATTTCGAAAGAGCTTTAATATTTCTACAACGAATTTCAACAGGAGTGACATAAGCTTTTCGATAACTTATGTCAGTCCTATACCTACATTTTTGTCTTTTCCATCATCATTATCGCTGATAGAATGTCACTTTGTCTAGGGCCTCTGTATCCCAACAGTGGAAACATTATAGGCTGATTATGCTGTCGCATTTCATAAATCTAATAATCTACATCTATCAATCGATACATTTAAAACAGCGAAATAAATACAAGTTATAATAAAATCGTAAGCGCCTGCGCCTCGTCACAAAGGACAAGGTAAACAGCTGCCTGTCTCTTATCTAATATTTACAACCACTGTATGTATGTACTTCGCTTATGTACGTGCTTTACATAGCGTGGACATTTGACATTATTATATTTTATGGTTACTTTAAGACGCACTTTTAGGAAACATAATTATTTGCTACAGCTGCTAGTGGTTTTAAATTGAGGCAAATTTGGAGCAAAGCAATATGTTTTTGATCTGAAGCAGGTGAATGAGAATATGTAGTGGTTTTATAGAGCGAATCAGCTTTAACATCAATACTTGTAGTAATGCCATTTATAACACATGTATTTGATTAGTCCATGCATCTATCTTTGAATAACACATTTTCGATAAATAGTTATGACTAATATGTTTCATTCAAGAATTCAACCAATATTCATTGCGTTGTTTACATTGTTGAGAAGATTTTTTTTTCTAACTCAGGAAGCAATGTATTGGATGTCGCAATTATGTACCAAAAATATTATATGAGCATACTTTATCTAAATAGGTACCATATATACCAAAATATACTTTCTAAATAGGATACCAAAACATAATTTTCAATATACCTAAGCAATTAATTAAACGGAACTAAAACTAATCGGATCGTACAAACGGTAAGAATTTAACGTGAAACCATGAACGAAATCCATAGTTTGGTTACTCAATAGTAACTGCGTTAAATTAACCATTTCATAGTTTAAATTAAGCGTTATTAAAACCTGCATAGTAACTTGGTCTAGCTGATAAAATAGGCATGGCAAACTAATATTGATAAAATGAACACATTGATAAAAGTTACGAATTGATAAAATATAAGTTCATAAATAAAACAATAAAGATTTTCTTGGCACAGCATTTTATTCTAAGTTCTTTTTGCTAAAAGAGAAAAGAAACGAGAGAACCGCTGACTATTTTTCTAAAGAAATAAAGGTCGCTAAAATTGGTAAAAGGATTTTAGATTTAGATTTATTTATGTTATCTCAATTAATTTCTTAATCATTGCAGATTATCCCAATAAACCCTAACCCATTTCTTTAACCAATTTAGAAATAAGTATTCAAATCAAATTCCGACTCAATCACCATTATCTTCGATAGTCCTAATAAAAATACTGGTTCTACTATGTGGGTGGAGTCCGTATACGTAGACAAAGTCATTGTAATAAATTAATAATATACTAACTGTAGGTACATAAGTAATGTAAATATCTGAACAGCCTTCGTATTGATGCAGAACTTTAAATGCTATCTTAATTTAGCTTAGACTTGTTTTTGCTACATTTGTAACAAGTAATTAAGTAGTTCGAATGTTAACGTGTTAATCGTATATGCCAATTCTGTCTGAATGTTCACTACAGTGCACAGTGCACATTCCATTCATGTTCAGCGCTAGCCGCTATGTAGGTACAATAATAATGAAATGTTTACCAATGTACTAAGTAACATTTATTTGAACATCCTTTACTTTCTTTTCTAATGCTTATGAAGTTATAACACACCGTATCGCTAATCTCGAAAAACAGTAAACGTCAATAATAAACGAAATTCTTAAATTAAGCAATGTCTATCAAGCGGTAGATCAAATATTTCAGCGTTGTCACGCGTGGCTTGAGCGGGCGCACCGATTTTACTCAGTTGAGAAAGTGCAGTGCGTTTAATAATTGTTTTGATTTATAATACTACTACTATCAGCTTAGTTAAATAATGGAAAAAAAAAAATGTGAGAGAAAAAATGCAAAACAGAACAGAAACATAAAAATTGCATGTCATACCTACTAATAGTATAGCTAGTATTTAGTAGCTAATATTTATTAATATATATGATTAAATATACATTAATAATAGTATGATGGAATTACGAAGCCCTTAAGATTCACTCTTAAGGGGGATGCGCTAGGGTGGCCCGCGAAATTCAAATTTTATTACGTTTTTTGCAATTTTCAGGTCAGTATCAGGTTGTATGTTGATCTAAATATTATTAGCGGCCGTAACAAATATGGATTTACAGAATTATAAACATTAGAATCAGCAATACAACTCTCTAAGTTCATGTAAGTGTATTGAATGAAAATTTCGGAAATCGTCAGTCAATACACTTAGAGAGTTGTATTGCTGATTCTAATGTTTATAATTCTGTAAATCCATATTTGTTACGGCCGCTAATAATATTTAGATCAACATACAACGTGATACTGACCTGTAAATTGCAAAAAACGTAAGAAAATTTGAATTTCGCGGGCCACCCTAGCGCATCAACCTTAAAGGCTGACGGTTTATAGGTACGTGTAAGGGAACACAGACCCTGGCAGTACTAAATTAAGGAAATCCTTGTGACAAAATCAAGTTCTAGTACCCTACGCAAGTCATATCAAATTACTTCTGATAAACTATAAGTATTTTAAATTCCGTGACTAAGGTGTTTGGTTGACAGTTACCTATTCTTGATCTATTTTTCTTATACTCCTAGTGGAACAAACAACGGATTCGCTTTAGTTCAATGGCAATCTCGACGATTCTCCAAAGAATCTAAGTTTTATTAACACCTTAAAGTGTAATCGCAATAATTTGTTCGTGGATGCAGAAAATTGTGTTTAATCAAATTCAGATGATTCAGGTCATTGATTGAATGATAACAAAATTATTTGAAGCGAATAGCACCGCAGGGGAGCGACAATTTGAACACAGTATGACAAGTTCAAAACTGCGAAATCATTGTACCATTGTTGAACTCCGAATGACAAAACCGAAATATTCTCAAAGACATTGCACTTTGAAGATAGAAACACAAATAAAAAAGCAACATTTTTGCTAACAATGTTTGTAGTATCGTTAATGACATCGCATTCGCCGATGATACCCGAGCTCATTCGACCAAAACCGATAAGACGTGTGAACAAAAAAACCTATAATACGACGATTCATGATTTGAGTATAATTATAAAATGCAGTAGTAGGCAATTTATTTTTTATGATGCTTCGCGTGTCTTAACCAATTAACTAATGAATTGAGAATTTAAAAGAAAATACGAGTCAATGCTTCGGTGGAAAGGTGTCAATGTACTTTAATATATGTATCATTCTCGCATAAATTATAATCATAAAGAAAATTATTATGCTTAACTATACCCCATTTGAAATAAGATTATACATTAAAACAAACCCATTTACAGTCCGTTCAACCGATTTTGACTTCTATACCGTAGGCATAAGGATAGCATTAAAAGCAAAAAAAGTTACACAGTACCAACTATCTACTGCGGCTGCCATTTGTCATGCCACGAACGCAATAGAATTCAAAATCGGTTGAACGGAATGTAAAAAAGGCTTATCTATACGTCTAATCTTATTTCAAATGGGGTATAGTTAAGTCATATTGAAGATTTCGTGATGAGAACTCATTCGAACTCGCTTCAAAAGGATCTTGTCAATGAAAACGACAGTAGGACACGCCATAAAAGAGTCGCACCGATCTTACATGTGATGAGCTCAGACCAAATAAAAAACCAACAGCGCGCTGTCAACAGTGACGTGAGGCCGGTTTCGTAAACATAATATATGTGCAGGTTTGGCGTAGTTTGATTGTAAATGTGTGCGTTTGAGCGTGTATGCACAGAGCGGTGGTGTAGTTTTGGCATGCTTCACTGTATTGTTCGCAGCGCTCTGTCTTGGTTTTTTATTTGGTCTGAGGTGATGAGATGACCCTAAAAAGGTTGAGATGTTTACACACCTAAATAACATTCATCAGACTCATCAGACATTCATCAGACATTCATCAGTTAAAGAAAAGACTACTACGACTAAGACTATACAAGAGAAAGCCAACTAAAGAACATAACATCACGACTGTTTGTCCCCGAAGGGTTAGGCAGGGCTGTACCTCTAGTACACCCACATTTCTCCAGTTATTTGTAAGTCCCATGTAATAGGAGGCGAGCCTTTTGACATCAACTGGGCACAAATCCATACTCCGAGCAGCTGATGGAAAAATCCGCTATAACAGTTTACCCGGGAATTGAAACCAGGACTTCTTGCTCGGCAGTACCGCTTGCAACCACTAGACCAACAAGGCAGTCCAAAGAACAACATACGAAATAATAATGAAATCGAGGATTACGTGGTTGAATTTAAAATACCAAAGAGTCTTTGATACTGATCTGTGAATTTTTTAAATCTTCTAATTACCTACATGAATTTTTATTTTTTTCTCATGCAGTAAGATGCTGCTTGTCTAGTTTTTTTTTTCTTCTCTTTCCCACTCCTGAGCAAAAGCCATCTTTCGCGAGCCCGCGCGTCCTCCTTCCAGCTTTGATGGAAGCTCGTCCCGCCATCTCCTACGTGGTCTGCCGCGACCCCGCCTCACTGTCCCAGGGCACTAGTTCTGTGCTATTTGGGGCCACAGTTAGTCCGGCATGCGGCAGACGTGTGTTGCCCAGTCCCTTTAAAGTTGGGTAGACTTTTGAGCTTTGAAGTAAAGAACATTATTACATACGTTGCAGTAAGAACAGATCTCTTACGTAAGTATATTATACTCTTCATTCCATCTTGTATTACATAAAATATTTATTTCACCGGTTCAGTAAGTTCAAATTACATACAAATTGATTACGATAATAAATAGGCTTTACTGTTAAAGGTTATTAGTACTTAACTGTAATTTATTCTAATCGCTATTTATACCGGGTTTTGATATTCAATTCACACGTAACGAAATATCTTCTTAACATGATTGGTAATGTAAATAATATTAAACTGCAAATTAAATATAATTGAAAACGTATTATATGATCTATCTATGTCTTTATTATGTTTCTATTGCATTTAAACAAATAAATAAAATTGAAGAGTCTGTTGGTAATGTCAAAATGACAGCTTTTTACTAAATGCATATTATGAAAGTAATTATATTTTAAAATGTTTGTCTGTGTCTGTTTGTTCCGGCTAATCTCCGAAACGGCTGGACCGATTTGGACGGGAGTTTCAGTAGCAGATAAGTGATGTTATAAGGAGTTACTGAGGCTACTTTTGTTTTAGTAAAATAATTAGGGACCACGCGGGTGAAGCCGCGGACAGCACCTAGTATGAAATATAATTCACGGTAACGTCAATTATAAATAACTTACATTATTTATGTTACATTTTTTTTCGATATGTCATATTTTAATTAAAGAGAAGAGAGAAGAGGAGCTCGTGGCTAAGTAATAACAGCCGCACGGGCGATCCATCAGGTCATCTTTACATACCGAGACTCCTCCGTGCCTCGGAAAACACGTTAAGCTATTGGTCCCGGCTGTCATTCGTGGATCTTTGAAAGTTGTTACGGGTCCAGTCTTACCAAGGGGTATCGTATTACCCAGTTATTGGGTTGTGGGGGTCTGATAGGCAGTCGCTCCATGTAAAATACTGGTATTCAGCTGCATCCGGTTAGACTGGAAACCGACCCCAACATAGTTGGGAAAAGGCTAGGCAGATTGACCATATTTCAATTAAAACATTAACACGAATAGCATCTGTAACATTTAAAATGAATCATCATTTTGCATTTAAGACAAAAACGGTAAATGATGTCGAAGCAATTAACAGTAACACGAGAGCTGGAGTGAAGTAAGCGATGTAATATGATTTAATGGCGTGTAACGTAACAGTTTTACAAATCGTTTCTGCAAAAAACCTTCAGAAACATTCCTATTTATTAATCCTAGTTGTTATTTTTTTTGGATTTGTTGGTACGGGGAATTACTGACTCCTAATGCGGGCCATACCCGTTCAAGTAATTTGATCAAACAGTCTGGTTCAAACAGTTTAATCAAATAGAAATACGAAATTTCATATATCTTCAAGCCATTTGACAACTCATTGTGATCAAATTTTCCCACACACATTCATGGAAATTTGATAAAACTGTTTGAACCAGCCTGTTTGATCAAAATACATGAACGTCTATGGCCCGCGTATGTCACAGGAACTTACACTTAGTTTAGGAATCAGATTATTTAAATAATTACCTTTGTGAAGCCTTATAGCTTTTTAGCCATAAGGAATTTTGATGAAATAAAGAATGATTTATTTGAAGCACACCGGAATGAATTGTTCTTGAGATAAAAACCGCCTAAGAACCCAATCATAATCTGAAATTATTACTAACAGACACCGAAACGCAACTACTATCATCTCTCTTGATCCTTGATCACCCACGGATGAATTTTTGGTGAAATAACCAAACAACAACACATCAAGGTCACATTACCATTGGAATAAGGTTTTCTAACACAAAATCTAGTTCATTTACATTAAAATTTGAGTATTTTCGTAACAGTTGTGGTCGAATCGTGGTCGGTGGTCAAATGTCACTTGCTTTCCTTTAATGGCCGTTCCGCCAGAATGCGGGCTGTTAAGCTGAGTACTAAAGCAAATCGTTGATGTTAGAAACTTATTCATAACAAATATTAGTGTCATTTGATCAATCAACAATCAACTCAGCCTATCGCAGTCCACTGCTGGAGATAGGCCTCACCCAGGCTGCGTCACAACACCCTGTCCTCCGCCTCCCGCATCCAGTCTGTCTCAGCCACCATCTTACGGTCGTCGGTCCATTTAGCTACGGTCTCCACTCCAGGACACGTCTACTCCACCGGCCATCGGTCCTTCGACAAACATGGCCAGCCCACTGCCACTTCAGTTTATTACTCATTCATCATCATTCGTCATTTGATAGGTAACTATGAATCGAGATTTCAGTTTTAGAAAGCTCTGAAAGAAGGCACTTTCATTTGGGGAAATACTTCAGTACCTATATTTATTCCTCCATTCATCATTATTGTGTTACAATAAGCATTGTTTGATATGATACTTTTCTGCGTGGCAGCGTGACCTATATGATCGAGAACGGCAATACCCCTAATTTATATGATAGGTATCCGTGCCTCGGAAAGCATGTTAAGCCGTTGGTCACGCTGTCATTTGTGGATCTTTGACAGTCGTTACGGATAGCCCAAAAGTCTCACAACTAGTGTTACATACCCAGTGTCGTGTTAACTGGGTTCAAGATGTCAGACAGGCAGTTGCTCCATGTAAAATACTGGTATTCAGCTACATCCGGTAAGACTGGAAATCGACCCGAAAAGACTAGGCAGATTGAGGAATCTGTACCTACACAAAGGCTGCAGTTACCATTCATCATCGGTAGGCCGTTGAATGTTCTATTTGCCAACCTCACCTTATCTCAAATTCTACCAAAAACAGTCTATTGTTAACAACATTCCTCATGGGAATTCATCAAAATCTCATTTTCGAAAAATACTTGCCTCAAAGAAATTGCGACACGACCGCTAAGAGAATATTTAAGACGTCCACAATTATGTACTAACAATACTGCCGAATGTACGGCACATAATGATACAATGTTTCACAACCTGCTATTATATTGTTATCTTATAAATCTCCTACATTTCTGAAACGTTACCTTTCACTAAACTAAGTTCTTCGATGAAGGATAATCTTCGAGTTAAAGATCAATCATCGGGAATTAATATTTTAGATAATGGTAAGGCTGGTAACTGTTGACCAAAGACCAATTTGTTGAGAAATGAGTTAAAATTAAAAAGGTGGATTTTATTTGAACTATTGTAAACTGAACTCAATTATAGATAATTGTAGGATGTCAAGATTTGATGGATGTGTAGTATTCAAAATTAAAATCTGTGTACCAATTTATAAGGTTGCAATCACAGTGAGTGATTTCGCAATTAAATGGTAGTTTAGTTTTTGATAAGAAACTATCAAAAACTTACAATGTCAACAACATTATTGGATGGATAACATCTCAATTCTTAAGATAGTCAAGAAAAATTACTTCGTTTACGCAATCAGTAGGGCCATTGTTTAACAAATGCCGAATTAAGATAAAAAGATTTTAATTAACTGTTTAGTAATGAATGAAAGTATAATGGGCGGTGTCTTAAAGGAATTCCCACGTTAAAAAAGTACTTTCTCTGAGATATTCACTCACATTGAATGCTAGGATGTAAGTAGAGAAGTTAGAATTTTTTATTGTTATCCAAATAATGTTCTTTTAAGTAGGCAAAGTATATTCTAGTAAAAGTAATATAACGATATAAAGTAATATAAATTAAACGGCCTTTCATTAATTTATTCGTCTGCTACCAAGTACAGTACGATTCCTGAAAGACTGCCTCCGTTTTAACCGACTTTAGAAAAAGAAGTAGGTTCTACTCTATTCATTCAATTGTTTACTACTATAATTCAATTGTTTACAAAAAAAATAAAAGTTATGAAACTAAAACCCAATTACGACAAAAAAGTCAATAAACGATATCAACAAGACATCACAGACAGACAAATTAAAAATCCGGAGTCATACGTGTTAGGACATAATCTCACATTTTGAATTTGTGTGACAAACCGGTCAGAATCATAACCCTCCTTTTTCCTTGCCATCGGGTAAAAAGAGGCGGTTTTCGGGTACGGTCCGTAATTTTGGGTTTGAAGTTCCAACAAAACAAAAACCGAAATTCACAACCGGATAGCAGTACAAAAACCTTGATTCACACTCTTTTATGACCTACTTTTAATTTAAAAAAAACCAATTCATGCCCATCACATAAATCATGTACCTATGCAAAAAATTAATCTGACACAATATTGTGTAACAAACTCATTTTCAATATTGGCCTGTATGACTAACCATTATAATAATACTAAAAAAAAAACACTTTATAAATAATAATGATTAAATCTAATGCAACTGCATTAAAACTAATTGCTTCCTTGAGCTAAAGGTTAGGTAAGTGGAAATTGACATATGGATATAAAAAAACATGTTTAGAGAGGTTTGGTTATGTAGGTCAAATAGCGAAGAGAAGGTTTCATACATTAAAATATGTAACAACTGATACCAAACATCGCCTGTGAATCCGAAGACATAATTAGGTACATCATGCGATTTTGTGGAGAATTAATGTCTTGGCAAAACAAATCGTCGACACTGCGTTTTTCATCAGTTACTTAAACTCGCGACAATCTAAAAAGTCCGTTTTGACAGCTATAAAAATCCTATGTGCGATGGAAAAAAAATGGTTTCTTTAATACTGATTCTCGAGACATATTGATTAAACATACTTAGAGAGTTTGTAATCGACGACTTATCTACATTGCTTAAAACTGATTCTCAAGGCATAACGTTTTATTACATGTACGAGAACGAAACGTCAAAACGGACTTCTTAGACTGTCGCGAGTATAATGCATATTATACATATAATATACTCTTAATTAATATTTAATCTTTGTATGCCTTATTTATTATAAGATTTTGACTTATACCGGGATTTTGACTTATACAACTTTTGATGTTCAACAAAAAATAATTTGAAATCCAATTTGATTGAAAGTCTGTACAGACGCGTAGACGGTTCAAATCGCTCTCAACTTAGCAGTTGATCAACTAAAATCGAACCGTGTAAACCTGGTATAAGCCAAAATCTTGTAAGAAATAAGGCATGCAAAATCAACAAATATTACTACAAAAAAAAACCAGCCCAAACAAGGTAAAGGAAAGCAATGCGTTTGTCTTTTCCAAGGTGAACAATGTGGACATCCTTCAATATATTAGTCAGTCAAATCCAATTTTGATAGATATTTTGTATAAGTCAACTAACATAGATATTAGATATGGTCTATAGTCAATCATGATAACAGGTACGAGGCTACGAACATCATTGGTTACGCAAAAGTAATCGGTTTCAGTAGCCGTGGTCAAAAGTTCAAGCGTGAACTAGTTATTTAACTGTTCATCTGTGTAACAGTAAGATGATGTTGATCATTGAACGACATTTTGAATAATTCTGTGAAGGTAATAATCTTTTGTAAAGTATACGAGGATTGGAATCTCAATTATGAACCTGATGACTTTTTTTAACCGACTTCTTCAAAAAGGAGGAGATTCTCTATTCGTCTGTATGTTTTTTTTTAAATTGTGTTTGTTACGCGTTTACTCCGTCATTATGGATTGATTTTGACGAAACGAAAATTGAAAACCAAATACACCGACTTCCGAAATTAAAGTTATTTTTCACTTTTTAGTGTTTTTTTTTTAAAACTGTTTTTTTTTTTTTGTAATAATTATTTTTAAGCTTCCACTTCCAATAATTCTGGTATTATAGTTCATCATCATTCTCCTACCTATATCCCAATTTATTCGGGATCGACGCAACATGGGTTTTCCTTCTATACTCCTCTATTAGTCATCGTCTTGGTATTCACCCCTTTCTAGCGATATGTATATTATTGGTTCATAAACATATTAAATCAATCTGCCTAGCCTTTTCCCAACTATATTGGGTTCAGCTTCCAGTCTAACCGGATGCAGCTGGATACCAGTATTTTACATGGAGCGACTGCCTATCTGACCTCCACAACCCAGTGACTGGGTAATACGATACCCCTTGGTAAGACTGGTTGTCAGACTTTCGGGTTTCTGACGACCCGTAACGACTGTCAAAGATCCATGAATGACAGCCGGGACCAACGGCTTAACGTGCTTTCCGAGGCACGGAGGAGTCTCGTCTCGATATGTAAAGATGATCTATCCACGGACCAACCCCGGCAAGCGTAGCTTAACCTGATGGATCGACCCGTGCGGCTGTTATTACTTAGCCAACAGCTCCTCAGACATATTAAAGAAGCTCTAAAAAAAAGCCTAGACTGTTTAACTCATCGTAATGCATTTTGATCTCGATACTTATGTTAATTTGATTGCAAAAGACTTCCAAAAAGATAGGAAGATGATGCTATCCAAATATTTGACTCATTGAGGGTGTTTGTCAAAATATTAATGTGTTACTACATTAAAATATTAATGTGTTACTACATTAAAATATTAATGTGTTACTACATTAATATTTTAATGTTTATGCAGCGCTGCACTGCACAACATATTCTGTTTTAAGTTTGAATTTACTACCTATATGGTTAAATATTGGTTAAACGGTTACTAATATTGTAAATTATCGAGAGATGTATAAGGAAAAAAATTATCATATTTCGAAACAAAATCTCCTTCCAAAAAAATAATCACGAAGGCTAAACAGGACTTTCGTTTACTTTCAAAAGTAGTTCCAAGAAGTCACATTTAAGTCACGAACCTATCTGATGCGATACATGTCATGTCTAATATCTCTAGTGGCCGATATCTGAAGTATTATGTAATCATCTATTGTTGACCCGACAGAACAGTAGGGGGTCTAACACAATGATTGATTCTAATAAACTAAGTGATATCAGCACTAATTCTTTATTGGAAGATATCTTTATATACTCAAATATATAATTCTTCTGTATGTGTGTATTTCACTGAACTAAGCTCCTTCTAAACGGCTAAATTTTTTTGTATATTTGAGTGGGTTCCTGGATGGTTTAGATTCATAATTGGACCCGGTAGGTGGCGGTACGACCGAGTTCTGGGAAACAGGACAACGTCTGTGAGCTGGTAGTCATATTTAATAAAGAGGTTGAAGTTATATCTGTAGCTAATAGTGATACAAGGTTGTATGTAGGTTTTATTGCGGTGAGTGAAGAGTAATCTACAAACGTCTTGTATTAATTTTTTGATGCGATTTTTTTAATGTATTTCAAATATCTGACCCTGGTGAGTGATAAGTACGTATATTATTGTTGTGAAAGATACTTTAAGGACTTATTGACTGCTTAGAAGCTGGTAATATAATTAAGCAATGAAATATAGAACTGCAAATATATACAGAAGCTGAAGCATTGAAGAAAAATGCTACCAAAGACAACAAACGTGTAAAAAATCTACAATGTCTGATTCACTAAGACCTAGAACTGGTAAGTCTAGATAGATGCCTTCAAATGTCCTCGATGTTTTAATAGGGTTATACAATTAGTACTCTGAATAAGGCATAAACCTAACGATAGCACTAACTAATTATATGCCTAAGGCTTTGCAATACTAAGTGAGCAGGTACTAGATTTCTCAATCTAACAACCTCTAATTAGCTCAAAATATCGTAATAAAAGAAGAAAAAAAAGTAAACGTTAATGAATTGCATGAACTTTTGACCATAGAAATGTTAAATCACGTTGAAAGGATCACAAAAACGTCGACCAATCATGAGTAGAAACTTTTAAAAAAATACTGCAGGAGTATATTATTTATATGATAAACTAGACTAAAATATTCCAAAATCATTTCCTAATGAATATCAAATATGGATTGGACTAGGTTAAACCAATAAATTACTCTTTTGCGACAAAAAAGACGAGTCACTGACCATACAAAATAGATGCAATCTATGATCGCATTTATGATAAGTCATTCACGGAACGATCCCAGTCGGTCATCTAAAGAGAGTTACATTATGACCTATTAGATCACAGTTACGCAAGTGAATGCACAGCCATACATTCACATCGTTATAAATCATATTATAAATCTCTAAAGTGTGTCGAGAAGCATCTAATTTAGAGATTGTTAGAAAAAATTGCGGAAATAAGTCTCCATCTGTAGTAGATGTTCTATTTAACCCGGCTAATTAACCGGTGAATGTGAGTATTGACCGCAGGCAAACTGCACAACACATTGTTGTTGCACAAAATGCAGCAGACGGGTTTAAGAGCATCTTTATGATCTTGTTAATAAACCTATTGTACTAGTTTTGTAGATTGTAAGTGTTTTTTCTTCCTTTTTCAGATAAAACATACATTATTTCTGCAATAATTGCAGTTGCAGCTAGACTTATAGGTGTGAAATATTCAGGAAATTGATCTTGTTTAGATGGTGTTTAGAACTCATCTAGTTACAAATGTAGAATTTGTTTTGTTTTTTTTAAATAATGTAACGTTACATCGTCATAGATAAAAAGAGGTTCTTAAGTCATGTCCATATTAATTTCGGTTATGATAGATAATTCGCATATGCTACTCATAAAATAGAAGTTGCAAAGTCATTCAATTTATCATCTTTAATGATTTTGCGTAAGAGTTCATAAGCTTAAAGAAAAAAGGTACAAAGCCATAGCTAATTTATTTATAAGTTTGATACCGTTATAGAAAACTTGTAACAACCAGGTACGTGATTCCATTAGGATTATACAGCTTCGCCATGGTAAAATTATTTTCGCTTTTAGTTTAGCGTTCGACTCATACAGTAGTGTTGCCACAATGTTACATATATAATGATTGTACATAGTATTATATTAGATTACAGATGAAATGCAATTCAAATAAATATGATTTCTGTAAGATAGAACGTTCTACGGTTTTGATGAAACTTTCGGGTAACTCTCGGCGTTCCCTAAGGAACACTATTGGGTCCAGTTATAAATTTGTTTTGTTATGAGAAAATAATAAAAGTAGGCATGCGTTATGTTAAGTTCAGGTGCAAAATACTGATATTCAGCATTGATTTAAATAGAAGGTCGCCTTTTTTGACCCATAAACACCTGGCGGATTAATAATTAGAACAAATCCTTGAATGTAAATATTAGGTATGAATGCTGTCAATATTGTATCATTAAACACGTGCAGTACTGTTAAATGACGATTAAATAAAATTAGTACTAATCACACTACAACTGCAAAATTAAATATACCTACATAATAAATATACCTACTAATGAAAATAAGCACAAACAAGCAATTAGTTGGTAGAACTATTATTACCTTAGAATTAAATACTGATCACAAACAATATTAAATCATATATTTAGTAAACTCAGTTTTCGTACAGGATTTTAATAGACGATTAACTGTAACTAACGTCACCTTAAATTGTGCTTATGGTTTTTACGACAAATTGTTATTACCTAGATCGTACTTAACTATATTTTATTGCTCTAGTCAAAAGTTTAATTAAGTAAAATATTAAAATACAATAGACGTAGATATATTTAGTAACCAATTCCGCTTGACTATTCTTCAAGAGTCCTAAAAAACCCTGTAAGAAATCGACACATGTTTCACCTCTCAACGAGGCATCCTCAGGATGACGATTGACCAATTGCAAACCAGAACGCGACGTGTTACCACACCGAGCGCTGGACGCTCGGTGTGGTAACACGTCGAGTTCTGCCTCGTTGAGAGGTGAAACACGTGTCGATTTCTTACAGGGTTTTTTAGGACTCTTGAAGAATAGTCAAGCGGAATTGGTTACTAAATATATCTACGTCTATTGTATTTTATAATGGATTTCCGCAAAGTCACGCCTGAATCAATTAACTAAGTAAAATATTTGTAGTCTACATAGTGGTTAAATATTATGTACCTACATACATTGTTACCGACAACGACTCTAGAAGTATCAAAACTAGTGCCTGCAATGCATATGAAAAGGCAAAAATAAGAAAAAGATAAAAGTGTGATTCATCAAAACATTAAATCTTACTAAATCAGTGAACATTTTTATCATACTCATAAACTTTCCTCTTAAATGCATCAAAAATTCACGGTTAAACTAACGGACACAACAAACAAAACAAAATACATTGCCATGTCACTTTAATGCACTACATATTTGAAGACAAAGCCTCGGTGAAAGATGGTGGCGTATGTTTATTTGTCAGACATGCTCACTGACTACTAATCGAGGCGTTACTATCACTTTCTAGCACTTTGTTTTGTCACCAGACATATTTTTATAGAAACATCTATATAGTGCTGTTGCTGTATTGTTTTATCCAGGTTTTAGAGAGAAAATCTAGCTTCTGATAGGAAGGAATTTAGTCATATAACACGTACCTGATACTATAAGATGGTCTTGTTAACTTAAACTTGGTAGTTAACTTGGGAGAACTTGTTAGTGAACTTGTCTTACGCATAGAATTATGGTAATACCAAATGTTTCGGTGAAAGAGATCAAGATGAAAATGTGTTTGAGGGATTCAATAATAGAAGGAACAAATTAAACTTCGTTCGATTCTGAGTTAGGATATATACCTATATTATTAATTTAAATAATATAGGTATATATCCTAACTCAGAATCGAACGAAATTAGTTCGCAAAACATGATCGAACTCAGCATTTCCTGTCAAGCAATAATACAGAACTTTATTTCCATCACTAAGTAGATAATTCATAATAATGAGAAGTGCATTAGAAACACATGGCACATGTTGAATAGAAGATCAAAATCAATACATAGTAATTACCAATAAGTGGCCTAATTTTGAAATCATGGCCATTGTGCATGTTCATCTAATGAAAAACCTTTTGAAATCATTGCATCTGTATAACGAAACTGATGAATTAATCGATCATGATCTTTTATTTGCACAATGAATTTCCTTTATAATGTAGAACCGTGATTAAATATATCTAATGTTTCCCATACTAATAACATTTCATTGTTTCTTTTACTACTTTCTTTTCTGCCTTATTATATTATATAATTTAATAGTTATCAGGAATAGACGCCGGTAAAAAGAATAATTATATTTCCCATTGGAAGTTAAACATGTAAACCAATTATTTATTGTTTCCATTTTATGTACCTACTAAAATTTGAGCTGGCGGATACATAGATCACCGCGTTTCAACTTCCTTTCATACGCTTACTATAAAAAATATGAGGGTTTACTTTTACTGTGAATACCCATTTTGGGCATGAATATGTACTTATTACAGACAGGTTACAGCTCAAAGAATACACTCGAATTTTTGAATCCATTCCAACGCTCTATGCATAAGCATAATCGACAACTGACATTACGCATCTCAGTATATCAAAACACCTTTTTTTTCACCGCCTTCTCGACCTTAAACTTTAAACATGCAGCAACATTACATGACACTTTGCTAAGCAATCATTTAAGTCTATCTGTCTGTCTATGCACTAGATAAGAACAATTTGTCAACAAACACAAGGACCACAAGGTGTGCCAAATTATCATGTGCAGTGCATAAAGTTTGACTTATAAATGTCAAACTTTCATATTGTACTGATCTTGTGACCTTAATCTTGGGAACGTTTAGTGCATGTTGACACTGAGCAACAATGAGGCAATTGCATTGAGGTGTAAGTGCATTTTGTTTGAATAATTCAAGATGAATCGTTGTACAGATTCGTATACAGGTTGTGCGAAAATTGTGACTGAACTGTAAATATTATTTTTAGAACGGAAAAGATATACAGAGCCTGAAACACAACAGCAAATACCTAACTCTAGTAAAAAAAACAAAAACAAACTAGTCGCGAAAAGAAAAACCTTTGGCGTAATGTATGCAATGGGCATCGATTTTGAGATAAGTACGCCAAAAGGTTCAATTTATGACAAACTACTAGGTTTTCTCACATCTTAAATACTTTAAAGTTAAGTTAATTCAAGTTCAAACGCTCCTAACACCTGATTGGCCAAAAGTAAGAAATCGCCTGTGTAACATTAAGCATGAGCAGACTCTATGCCCAAAGCAGCGGTAGTATAACAATGACAAGTGCCTCTACCGCCCTCCGTTCACATGTCATGCTGACATAAGACATGATTAAATACCATACAATGTACTGTCTAAAAGATTTGTGAAACATTTGTAATAAATTCACTTTTACAGGCACATGAAAGGGGCAGTTACCGCGTGATTGATAAATGTAAGTAACACTTTTTGTTTTGTTAGTCATTGACATCGTACTTTCTATATTAATAAATAGTTGAACCTCAATGTGTACGTATGTATTGAGGAGCCATGTCTCCTATTTATACGCGGTTACTACCTACCACATATTTAATAGGAAATTTGGTGATTTTATAGGCTGAAATATGTGGTAAACCTTTAAAAAGTTACAGTACATTTAAGGTAGCTCCTCAATTCTGACGTCCAATTTGAGGAGCCACCATAGAACTTGAAAACTATCCTGGATATTTTTGAAATTGAATTGAAATATCAGGTTTTATGGTACTCAAAAAGTTGGAATGATCTGCAAATTTTCTCAAGAAAGCAAGTACCGTTAAATTAAAAAAATTAAAAACCCCCGACAAAAACAAAGAATCTAATATACAACGTGGAGACGACAATACAACAATAAATGAAAAAACTGGCAATACTAATGCATAAGAGTATTTTGGAACTATCAAATAAATCCTAACATCGAAATTAAAAAAGTATTTTTTTCAAACAAACTAAATAGTAGTGCTGGGCCGACTATGGGGTTTGCCGATCTTTGACTAGCTATCGTAACTAAACTATTGGATATATTTAATAAATTTTTTGTACGTAGACCGAGTACGTCATTAGATATACGGAGTTTAATTTTTTGTCGTATTGTCGTCTCCACTTTTAATAGCTAAGATCACTTTCGATCATGTCACCTTTCAAACAAAACCAAAAAAAAAAAAAAAACGGTTCAGCCGTTTGGCAGCTACGATGGCGCAGACAGACACACAGATACACAAGTTAAACTTATAACACCCCTCTTTTTCCGTCGGGGGTTAATAACCGTAAGATGCAGTTTTTATCATTTTAAATAACTTTCGAAAACACTTTTATTTTATTCCTTCCGTCTATACGTAATCTTAGAATATTTTATGTGCAAAAAAAACTGTTTATTATAGTTAGAATTATTTATTATACCCTTTACACTAAATTCAAACGGACACATTGAAATTAGTGGAAAGGCATTTAAAATCAAAAAGGGGTTTTTGTTTCAAAAATGTTTCAAATCGTGCACATAAAAACGATAGATCCGTTCAAAATTTCAATTAGCTACATTTTTATTTTTTAATAAGTGTAAAATGCATTTCAGTAACTAATACGCGTTTATCAAATAACCTAACAACCTGACTTAATAAAAACACACTGCCGGCTTAGCTCAACATCATCATCATCACTTCAGCCGTAAGACGTCCACTGCTGGACATAGGCCTGCCCCAAGCACCGCCACTTCGACCGGTTCTGTGCTTCTCGCATCCAGCGGATTCCCGCAGCCCTCACAAGGTCATCGGTCCACATTGTGGCCATCCAACGCTACGTCTTCCGGTACACAGTCGCCACTCCAGAACCTTTCGGCAGCTTAGCTGTATTAAATTAAATATGGCAATCTAATGCATGCCTACCTCACAGACATACCAATGAATAGTAAGAACTCTAAATGAGATCATTTACGCATCCGTGCGCAAAGAAAGTCTCCCTGATTTGAATAATATGTAACTCTTACGAGCCGTCATCGCAGAATGACAAGCTAACTTCTAACAAACACACCAAATTCACTACTTATAGACTCTATTCCACTGTGATACGGGTTGTTTTTGAACAGTTTGAGTGGGCTAATCACAATTAAATTAATTCAAATAGTAGTAGTTTTGCTTTACTTTCACTTAGTGATAATTATGTTGACGTCACAGCACGTCACACGCAGCCATTAAATTATAATAATTAGCGAATACCCTTTGCAAGTACCGTTTTAAAGGTTCCGTACGTCTGAATACATTTATTAGTATACATTTTAGATGTGTGGTATTAATCACCTGCACGGAAGAATAGACAAAATGACAGATAAACAATCACAATATCATTTTGTCTATTCTTCCGTCGACAAAACTCGTTCCTACGGTGATCATGCAACTCGTTTATAGCCACAGTACAATTTAAAACATAGGATATTTTTTAACCTACTTCTTCAAAAAGGAGGAGGTTCGCAATTCGTATGTTTTTTTTTGTATGTTTGTTATTTTATTTATTCTATTTGTGTGGTTTCGGTTTATGATTTGTATTCGGATTTGTGTGGGGTAGGTACCACAACTAAAAAGTGAAAAATAAAAACTTTTTACAAAAAAAAAACAACCGACTTCCAAAAAAAACACAAAAAACGTGAAAAATAACTTTAATTGCGGAAGTCGGTGGCAAAAAACGGAAATTGAAAAGCAAAGACACCTTCCGAAATTAACCGAGCCACCGATCCACTTCCGAAATTAAAGTTATTTTTCACTTTTTTAGTGTTTTTTTTGGAAGTCGTTTTTTTTTTTTTTGTAAAAAAAAATTATAATCTCGACATTCACACGGGATTGAAACTTATACGGGTAAAATCGTGGGGCGCAGCTAGTATTCTATAATAAGCCCCTTTATCTTAAATCAGAACACATCTTCACACAATGATAATTGACCACAAGGCCATACGACCTTAAAAGGTCAAATTACAATAGCTACAGGTAACTATAGTCTATAACCATTATAAAGCGATACGCCATAATTGATGTTGTTATATTTTGACAGATATGGTTACTCATAATAATATGCTTAAGACAATTAGATGAAAAGTACTGTTGTTGTATTTGATAAATGGCATTACAATTTAGTTAAAATGCGTGAAAATAGTTTTCGTCTTGATATTTATGATAACAGAGTAACCTTTTCTCATTTTCCTTGATGAAATAGCTATATTTCTCACTTCTTTGCCATCAAATATCATCAGATAGTTTAAAGTAAAAAACACAACAAACCAGCTGATATCATCACACTTTGTTATTCATCTTAGATAAGTTGTAAATTGACAGCAATGGTGGCCCAGTGGTAACGGCCGTCTTACGAGTTGTAGGTCGTCGGTTCGAACCCAGGCAGGCGCTTTACTTTGTGTAAAATAATTTCATGACCACTGCTCTCAAAACGATGGAGGAAAACATCGTGAGCAAACCGGCATGTCCTAGAACCAAAAATTCGAAGACATGTGTCATCTACCAATCCGCTCTGGGCCCATGATAGTCCATGGCAGATTGTATGGTAGATACATAGTCACATATATATATGTAGATAAAACGTTTTAACCCAAAATCCGAAATTTTAAAACCGTTTTAAATTTGTTGAACACGGTTTTTAAACCACGGATTTTGGTTTATAACGGTTTATTTACAGCTTTAAACGAAAATCCGTGGTTTAAACACCGTTTTAAAATACGGTTTTTAAACCACGGATTTTGGTTTAAAACGGTTTTTTTACAACTATAGTCACATAGTAGCCCCTGGTAGATTACACCCTCTCGAAGGGAGAACGCCTGTGTCCCAGCAGTGGGAACTTTATACGCTGATTATGCTAGTTTTAAAATATGATAAGGAAAATTGTTTCGAGCAAAAACGTCTAGCTAAAACCATAATCTCTACGTAGCACATTTTTCAAAAACCACCATGTCTCTAAACTCAAGAAAACAGCTCATTTATACTCGAGTTTTCCTTCTAAAACCAGCAAATCAACAAATGCATAAACAAATTGCTGTTCAACTGGCAACGTTACCCACTATTTATTAATATCCAGTAATTTGCTTGAAAATATCGCTTAGTTGCAACCGGGTCAAGTTTTCACAGCCGCTTACTTAGATTATGATCTGGTGTAACTACTTGGAACTGATATACGATAGCTCGAATACTTCAGAAGTGGAGCATGCTGATAACATGATGTTTGGTAGAAGAAATCATGGCTATGTATGATACCATGAAAAACGAAAGATGGCGTTTGGAAAAATGATGAATAAATTCTTGATTTTGAGAGCATTGAAAACTGGGCCAAATCCTTTTCCTGTAATTATTGAACTTCAAAAGGAACTTATTGCAATCATGAAAGTTTCAAGAAAAATAAACAAAAAGCTTTTATCACTAAAATGAATAAGAAAAACTTTTATTTTTTCGGAGGCAGATAAATCAAACCTCATTGTTGAATCGATTTAATTAAGTATTACAAAAACGTATCTACTAGGTACTATTACATACTAAAAAAGTTTTCACAAACCTCTGGAATTACTAAAATCAAAACATACAGTAACCAATAAGTACTCCATACATGCACAATTTAAACATCAAAATTACATTAGCGCTCCCTTGCATTTCTTAATCTCATGTCAATCACAGCTGTGTATGCAGGACAGTCAATGTATCAACGTCATGCTATCCAGCTGTGCATGTCCTACGTGTGATGTAGAAATCGTATTAGGTCAGTTGACGTGTGGATTGCAGGTGTGTTCTGATCCTTATCCTTCGCTGTGTATTAGAAAATGACTTATGTAGGGCGGTTCTATAAGAGAAATTAATAGAACATGCATTTCATTGGTGCCGATTCTGTTATTCACAAACTAAACTAAATATAAGTTCAGTGCATCTTTTTCTTTTTATTTCATTAAGAAAAGGACAGAAGATAAATTTTAGTTTAGTCCTGTCAAATTAATCAGCGCCTGGCGTAAATTGATGTAATTTTAGTAGGCAAGTTTTTAATCACGTCTAAACTTATATGTAGTAGTGTGGCAGTTGGACAGAACTAAACCAAAATTTATCTTCTGTCCTTTTCTTAATGAAATAGAAAGAAAAAGATGTACTGAACTTAAATTTAGTTTAGTTTGTGAACAACAGAATCGGCACCATTAGCTAGCTATTTTAGTAAAACTGAATTAGCACCGAAAAATATAACAACACGCCAGTTACAGGCGAAATGTGAGCACCGAAAAGACCATCTTGAAAAAGCAGTTTGGTGAAAAACAGCCTAATTACACGGCACATCTAATGCATAATATCCACATTTATCTAAAAACTGCAACTTTGCGCCCACTCGCAGCACAAATCACTCGATAAGTTTAGCGCTAATCCCATTTAAAATATCGTTCTATTTCTGTCAAATGTTTGAAATTGACAGGGACAAAATGAGGTTTTAAATATTACCTAACATCACGCCTATAATCCCCGAAGGGTTAGGCAGAGGTGAACCTTTATTACCCACATTTCGCCAGTTACGTTTAAGTCTATGTACAGTAAAACTTTTTTTTTAATGTCAAACTTCGTTTTTCGTCAGTCGTCGGATATCAATTAGTTGCCCTTTGCACTTGGTGCAAATCGGACGCTATCAATCGACTTGGAAGTATATGGTTGTTAATAATCTTTTAACATAATGTAATTTATTTTAAAAATGTGAGGAAAAAGTTTAACGATAATAGTTTTACAGCTTTTTAGAGTTCACACGGGAATCAAAACAAAACAACAATAAAGTACTTAGTTCTGAATTCAAATTATTATACACGCTAAATCTATTAATTGATGGACATGGAATTTAGCATTCGTGTCTATTCAGAAATGCGATGATTCCCGAGAGATTAAGAAAATAGTTGTAGTGTAATAGGATGCAAGCCATCACACTGGCACAAATACAGAATCTAGGCTGCTACAAAAATACCTAATGGAAAAACCCAATAAAACTTTTCCCGATCTGGGAATCGAAGCCAGGACCTCAGCAATAGCGCTTCTACTAGGCAAACGGAGCAGTCTGCTTATACGCTGCAGTATGTTTTAAATATGTTTAGCGATATTTGTGATGCAAGTAGGCCTTAGTGCACAAAGTTGCAGTTTTAAGCTACAGGTATAAGCAGTAAAAAGTGAACACAAAAGTTAAATTCTCACTTTTCAGTGTTGATGTTTGTTATTTCATAACAATTGCAGGTCGACTTATACCATCACAGGTAAAATATGTATGTATGTAAATGACAAGTGTAATAAAAGGAACGGAGCCAAATATTTTGACACCGTCGATCGTGACGGGAATCTAAACAGTCTATTTATACGTTTTTACTTTCAATTCTAACCTCATATTATCGGTACAAGTCAAGAAGACACTCGTTAATGTTACTAAATCGTGTAAACTAGGTTTTAAAACTGGTAGTATTTTGTTTTAGGATTATGTGAGTTCTTTTAATTAGCCTTCTTGTGTCAAGAATTTCTAATTAAGTGATGATGTATTAAGTTCGCTGTGTTGGGTAATTAATTAGTCGGATTGTGGGCTCCAAATTAAACGTTCATAAATTGTGAAATTAGAGCTACTTTTATGTTATTTTGTATGGAAACTTTTTAACCAACAAAAAAATGCAGTTCTCTCGCATCCTCCAAGCTTCATATTAAAATTATCATCTGCCTTAGCCTTTTTAGCCTTTTCCCAACTAAATCGGGGTCGGCTTCCAGTCTACCGGCTGCATCTGAATACCAGTATTTTATATGGAGCGACTGCCTATCTGAACTCCACACCTAAGTTACTGGTTAAGACGGATACCCCTTAGTAAGACTGGTGGTCAGACTTTTGGGCTTCTGATTAACCGTAACGACTGTCAAATCTACGAATGACAGCCGTTGCTTTCCGCGGCACGGAGGAGTCTCGATAAGTAATGGATACATGGACCCATCCATCCACCCATGTATTCAGTTAAAATAAGATTAAAGGAATTCATTTAAATGGTGAAACAAGGCGAGTAAGCGTTGCTTTTCTTATTGTTACAAGACATTGACTTATGAATCACTTACATTCAATCTAGGCAATTTCATAAACGATTTCACAAAACACTTCTATCTTCGTAACAATGCTGAAACAATTCTTTCAAACACATCTTCATTAGAAACATTCTGCATTTATTACATTATGGACAGACATTGCGTGCTAAAAATAAGATTATTTCAGCGATAGTTCAAAACAATACTAAAATGAGATGATTATCGCAATAATTGTGGCGCTAAACTGTGGGTTAATTTAGAATAAACGCATTAATAAACTTTCTAAGTTAAGAGTTGTGTTGCGCAAGAGTGCGGTGGCTACTGCCTAATCGCATATGGCTGTGGGTTTTCTTCCTCGACGTTACATACTTACACTCCATTTGAAATAAGATTAGACGTATAGATAAGCCTTTTTTACATTCCATTCAACCGATTTTGAATTCTATTGCGTTGGTGGCATGATAAATGGCAGCCGCAGTAGATAGTTGGTATTGTGTAACTTTTTTTGCCTACGGTATAGAAGTCAAAATCGGTTGAACGGACTGTAAAAGAGTTTGTTTTAATGTCTAATCTTATTTCAAATGGGGTATAGGTAATGCACGTTTTCCTTTCTGTGGTTAAGGTGGTAATGTTTAAGGATTTAAATAGTGCTTAGAGGTATAAAATATAGAATACAAAAAACGATGGAAAAACCGAAAACTAAAGACAGCAGAAAAAGCAAAGAAATCATTAATTTTAATAGAGAAATTCAATGAAAAAGTAACCGACCATTACCAAGTTTTCTGGTTGAAGATCTGTCTAACCTTTTCCTAACTATGTTGGGGTCAGCTTCCAGTCTAACTGGATGCAGCTGCTTACCAGTATTTTACATGGAGCGACTACCTATCTGACCTCCACAACCCGTAACTGGTAATACGATACCCCTTGGTAAGACTGGTGTTTCACCTGCAGAATAAATTAAATTATATTTGGGTACATTAAGAAACGGAAGACGAGATCTCGGTCGTCCTGCGCCGAGATGGGCGGACGACATTGTTGCCATCGCGGGCAAAACCTAGATGAGGATGGCACAGGAGCGTGGAGATTGACACAAGAATGGAGGGGCGTATGCCCAGTAGTGGGTGAAGGCGTTTATTCTTTAATATACATAGTTATCTAACGAAGGGCGTTCGCGTTACCCTGCAATAGTATAGTGTCTATACATGCTAAAAAAATATTACCATAAAAAAAATATAGTAAAATATTCCCAAAAAATGTGAAATTGAAAAAAACTTTTGTTTTTACTTAATATAATTATGTTTTGAAATAATTACAAAAACATTAAATTGATACGTAAAAGAAACACTCTGTACGTAAACAAAACTAATATTTAAAAAAATATATATATATCCAAGTAATATTTTTTTTGCATGTATGGTCGCTATGCTATTGCGGGTAAACGGGAACCCCTTGTTAGTTAACATACTATATAGCTAAGTACAGTCCTATAAAAACTCACTGCTACTAAATCAGACATAAAATCAACTACTGCCATATAAGAACAACAGAACCGGATCTCTACGTACTATCAGAGCCAATCTAAGATGTCTATCATTATAACAATTGTCATTTAATAAGCGCATAACGATAATGACCATTGACCATATCATTCGACCCTCGAATTGTCACCTTGACCGGGCAAAAGTGTAGTAAAATAACTACCTACTGTAAAATACGGCGTTATGAAATATGTGACGTCATTTATTGGGTTTCAAAAGTATCGCAAATAAAATAAAAAACAATTTCCCTCTCGTATTTTTACGAGGCTTTGTTGCTACTTTTGAAATTTCTTCTGCATTGTAAGTACCTTTACAAATAGGTACATTTATTTTGTATTGTAACAATATTTTGATTTAAAAGAGTGTCCATGGAGTTTCTTGCCCGTTCTTCTCCATAGGTACCTACTACGCTTTGGAGTGGGCAACTAGCTTCATATTTCTGACTGACTCCTTGACAATTCAAAAGTCCCGGTTTAATTGAAATAAATGCTTTGAGTTTGAGTTAGAGTTTTTGTACGAGAATCGAACTTGCGACTCGTAATTAATACGAAACCCAGCCCCTGATCCAACCTAGACGTCCATACAATCAAATATTCTGAAGTAAACAAATCTGTAAGAATAAGAAAGAAAAAATAAACCTATTTTCTTCTTCGTCACAGAAACAGAAGTTAACTCGAATAATAATGAAAAAACCGGCCAACGGCGAGTCGGACTCGCGTACGAAGGGTGCCGTACCATTATCTATAAAAACGGCAAAAAAAATCACGTTTGTTGTATGGGAGCCCCCTTAAATATTTATTTTATTCTGTTTTTTTGTATTTGTTGTTATAGCGGCAACAGAAATACATAATCTGTAAAAATTTCAACTGTCTAGCTATAACGGTTCATGAGATACAGCCTGGTGACAGACGGACAGACAGACAGACAGACGGACTGACAGACATCAGAGCCTGAGTAATAGGGTCCTTTTACCCTTTGGGTACGGAACCCTAAAACCAAATCGATCATACAACAGACGATGGGTAGTTGATACGATTACGAGAAAAAAAATCGAAAGGTGGCAATATGTACGTTTTTTTTTTTTTGGGTGGGAAATCATCAAATGACTTCTCCCGCTCTGGGCGGAGCGGAAGGGCTTGTCAGACTCTTACTGACTAAAACCCACCCGTGTTCCTTCAGTTGCCTGTTGCCAGGGTCCCGGTATCCCTTTCGGACTATTCCGCAACCCTGGCAGGGGCAATATGTACCTGACGTTTGAATCTCGTACATTAGGTACATAGTCGACATGGATTTAAAATCAAATGGGGAATCATTAATTAATTTGAAAGCCGAAACAAGAGAAAGCCTCAATGTAATGTGTTGTAGGTACCTCATACTTGTTACACTTTCTCATAATCAAAGCTAGTTATTGGTACTTTTATTTTATAGCTTGATTGAATTTTGACGATCATACAAACACTTGACTTCCAAATATCTATACAAATAATGTAATTACCCACGTGAATAAATGTTATTTTTTAGACAGCTGTGCTGCTGGGGAGTTTGTTGCGCCACTTCTTCTTCCCAGCTAAAGCACTAGGAAGTGGTGAAGGGCGGGCGTTTTGAGGGTCTGTCTTATGTAATTATGAAGTTCAAAAAGTCCTGATTCTCAGACTAGTTTGAATAAATTACTTTTGATTTTGATAGGCTTTTTATTTGATTTTTCTAAAGTCTGATATCTAATATCCGAGAAGATAGCTTCTGCCTGTGACTCCGCCCGCGTTGTAGTCAACCATACCTACTATTTAACATACCAGCCATAGCCATACAGAAATTGCAATTGAAAGAACTTTCGAAATCGCATCAGTACTTGCAGATTTCCTCCTACATCCAAACTTACAAAATTTACCTCTTTATAATATTTGTGTAGGTAAAATTGACTGACTGACAGTTTTTGTATGGAAAACCTAAACAAAAATTCGATAAGACTTATACAAGGTACTATAAAATATAGGTCGAATTCGCCCTTTATAATAGGGCTTCGTTGGTACCCGTTGAACCAAATAAACCAAAATATAGCTTAGTAACAAGATAAATAAATACCGGAGCAAACCATTTTCCATTTGATTAAATAAAATAAATAAACTTATTAAGTTAATTAGGCACGATTTTCCCCTGCTTTCGGAAAATCATTAGGAAAATAAATAATAATTGAATACCGTAGTGAAACTAAGTTATAGGCGTGGTATCCGCATTACAAAATTATTTTCGTACTGGTATAGTAGGTTTTCTGATCAAGTATTTAATACGCCAGTATGAAGGCGATTATTATGTGCATATTATTTGTCGGCGTGTATTGAGGTTTATAAAAAGTTACTGCAGGAAATTGCAGTTGGGTTTTTGAACCTACTGGTTAGCGTTCTAGTGACTTTTCGTGAGAAAATTCTCAAACACAAACCTTATTGCCACAAAATCGCCAAAATACCTTTTTATATACGACATTTCTGTATGGAGTCTAACATAAAACTGACATTAAACAGGCGTTGAACAAGTGTCTAAGCTTTTGTGGTGCATTTATTTCAATTAAACAATTTTTTTTTCTTTGGCTGGCCCTATTTTTCGATGTACCGATGGCCGGTAGAGCAGACAAGTCCTAGAGTGGAGACCGCATATTAGTAAGCGTAGTATGGGACGCCTCACAGCTAGATGGACCGCCGACCTTAAAAAGTTGGGTGGGACAGACTGGATGCGGAAAGCAGAGGACAGGGTGTTGTGGCGCAGCCTGGGACAGGCCTATGTCCAGCAGTGGCCTGCGATAAGCTGAGTTGATTGATTGAAACAATTTTGAATAACGAACACATTTTTGAATTGTCAAGGAGTCGGTCAGTCAGAAAGATTTATTTATTCACAAAATCCACGGCTCTTTAAAATGCTAACTTAAGTTAAATAAACTAGTCACTAGTTAAATTAGATAAAGCTATATAGTTGCCCATTCTAAAACATAGTAGGTGCCATGGAGAAGATGAAAAAGAATTCTTGTGTGTACCACGCGACGAAGTCCCGAGGAGGTGGAAGACTTCTAATACCAGCTATTACAAACGGTCGTCGAACTACGCCTATAAAAAAAACAGGCCAAGTGCGAGTCGGACTCGCGCACGAAGGGTTCCGTACCATTATCTATAAAAACTGCAAAACAAATCACATTTGTTGTATGAGAGCCCCCTTAAATATTTATTTTACTCTGTTTTTTAGTATTTGTTGTTATAGCGGCAACAGAAATACATCATCTGTGAAAATTTCAACTGTCTAGCTATCACGGTTTATGAGATACAGTCTGGTGACAGACGGACAGACAGACAGACAGCGGAGTCTTAGTAATAGGGTCCCGTTTTACCCTTTGGGTACGGAACCCTAAAAACCATTAAAACGCATCGGTACTAGGAGATCTGGGATACATCCAGTACTTGACATTAGATGTTCTTCGAGCTTATAAAAACATAGATCAACCCTCTGACCAACCCTTCCGGAAATATGAAAATTGCTTATATAGGCGGAGGAGCTCGTGGCTAAGTAATAACAGCCGCACGGGTCGATTCATCAGGTTAAGCTACGCTTGCTGGGGTTGGACCGTGGATGGGTGACCATCTTCACACATCGAGACTCCTCTGTGCCTCGGAAAGTACGTTAAGCCGTTGGTCCCTGTCCCTTGGTGGCTGTCATTTGTGGATCTTTGACAATCGTTACGGGTCGTCAGAAGCCCCGAAAGTCTGACAACCAGTCTTGCCAAGGGGTATCGTATTACCCAGTTACTGGGTTGTGGAGGTCAGATAGGCAGTCGCTTCATGTAAAATACTAGTATTCAGCTGCATCCGGTTAGACTGGAAGCCGACCCTAACATAGTTGGGAAAAGGCTAGGCAGGTGAATGAAAGTTGCTCATAATGTTTCAGGCTATATGTGTATCTGTTTATTGTTAGCCTTTGTAATCGTCATTATCTCAAATTAATGATATTGCAGTCATTATTGTAATTTATAATAATGTAGACACTTACAATCAAGAATGAAGAGTCATTTATATTGTCTGATTGATGGATAACTAACGACTCTCGTGGGCACATTGTTTTCGTCTATGGTTCGTAATGGTTAAGATATCGCGAACATACATCATAATTATTATTATGTATTCGAAGTAATCCAACTTATTTATCAACCGTAGAAAATCATGTAGGTAATTATTAGCGTAGCGACACATCTGCCGAAAATTACGTGACGGAATTTCCATGTGCTTTATTTTCTATGAAAATGACACGACTTAATTTGGGCCTGATGTTTCAATGCAGGCTGTACAGACGGCGAATTTTCCGTCGCGTAATTTCGCTATAAGTATTGCTAACATTTGAGCAATCACCCTTTCAACATTCTAGTCTTTTCAATATCACAATAGGTATAGCTATATGATAAGTTACGCTTACCGCGGTCTGTTCGTGGATGGTGACCCATTACATATCGACACCCCTCCGTGCCTTGGAAATCATGGTCCCGGCTGTCATTAGTAAATCTTTAACAGTCGTTACTGGTAGTCAAAACCCCAAAAAGTCTGTTAACCAAGACTGGTTGTCAGACCAAGAGGTATCGTATTACCCAGCATTTGGGTAATGGAGGTCAGATAGGCAGTCGCTCCATGTAAAATACGTGTATTCAGCTGCTTCCGGTTAGACTGCAAGCCGACCCCAACATAGTTGGAAAAAAGGCTAGGCAGGTAAAATTATAGAAATTCGACACTGAGTTGACACTGTTATTCTTTTATCAAAGACAAGGAACAAAAAACGCTTAATGAATGTTGAAACTGAGACATAATTAATTATTTAACATTGACATAGAATTTTAACTGTTAACAATTTAACAAAAAGCCGGTGCTATTGACTAATCGGTTACGATCGATATTACTAAGAATATAATATGTTTAGTTCTGTTGGATGAAAAACTCGACTGGCTGTGTTTTCACGGTGCCAGTGAAAGTAGGTAGTAGAAAAAGTACCTACCTATTAAGAAAAAAAAAGAAAGTTTTTTTTTCTGCTCAAACAAAACGCATAGTTAACAAAAAAAGACATAAAATACACATATACAAAAGTCTCGTAAACAACAAATAAATAAAAAAAGTTTGATAATATTGTTCATACTACGTATAGTGTAGGTATTCGTAAATTATAGCTGCTTGCTAGCCGAACTAGCAAAAACTTTTTATGACACTCTGCTCATGTTGTCATAACTAATAGAGATTTTGAATATACCTATATTCCATTTGAAATAAGATTAGACGCATAGATAAGCCTTTTAGACATTCCGTTCAACCGATTTTGAATTCTATTGCGTTGGTGGCATGACAAATGGCAGCCGCAGTATATAGTTGGTATTGTGTAACTTTTTTTGCTTTGAATGCTATCCTTATGCCTACGGTATAGAAATCAAAATCGGTTGAACGGAATGTAAAAGGGTTTGTTTTAATGTCTAATCTTATTTCAAATGGGGTATAGGTAATTATATAACCCTAATATAGGTTTTTTGAATATTATAGGTATTACGTAGAAATAATTTATATGCCGCAAGTATTCTGGAAGAGATTTCTTTAGAAATAAGCATCACCTTTGTATGTATTATTCTGTTCCTTTCTTCTTGTCTGTTTATACGTGTGTGCAAAAATGGCCGAGTAAAAAAAAAAATTGTTTGAAAGAGAATTTACTGAAAAAACATATTTCAATAGCAAAATGCCTGATTCGAAAGTTTCAGCGTTTTGTTAAAATATACGATTTGATTTGATTCTATTAAACGGGTAACTCGGCTACATAAAACCAGGAACTCCTGTAGTGTATTAAATTATGTATAACTGTATATAAGACTTCTAAAATTCACCTTACCTCTACATTTCCTTTCTCAACGTTACGTTAACGACCTTCATTATATTAATAGTTAGTTATTATCAGATTGTAACACTAATATAACAATAATATCTGATGTATCTTGAGTTTGAAAAGTTGGCACACACAAAAGTTGGCTGCAATGCAATGCATTCTCTATTGAATGCAGAATTAAATTATGGAACAGTACAATTGAATTCCTGGTTTCATAATCAAATGCAAATTGCATTTCGGTGTTCATTGGTAGCTATAATTAAAAATTATAATGAAAAAGTTGAGTTTTTATTACGCTCATCATTTTAAGAAGGTACGTAATTTCGTGCCTCATTTCATCATTTGTATCAATAGACCACCAGGAAATTATATTATATTTTATATGATATTTTTAACCGACTTCTTCAAAAAGGAGGAGGTTCTCAATTCGTCTGTATGTTTTTTTTTTGTATTTTTGTTACTCGATTTCTCCGCCAATTATGAATCGATTTTGATGATTCTTTTTTTGTATGCTTCCGAGGTGGTCCCATATAAATTTTATTAACTTTGCTTGTGTCGTTTTTGAGTTAGCTTCAATATTACGTATTTTTTTCCGACTTAGTTTATCTAGACGATGTTTTCATTTACATTTCATTACTCCTTCACTGTTATTTACATCAGCTAGTGGTATTAGAATTTGTGTGGGGTAGGTACCACAACTATTTTTTTGTAAACGGTTTTTTTTTTGTAAAAAGTTTTTTTTAGTAACAAGACATTTCAAGATTTACCTATCATTAATATATTTTTCATATACTTATTTTTAGATATCACTCAATGTATCACAGTCCACTGCTACAAATACCTCGGTTTTTCCTACATTTCGCCACAACCGGTCTTCCGCATTAATCCCTAACTTGGTAAAACCGAGTCTAGGCTTAATTGAGCTTTGAACAATGATATAGTCAACTAAGCTGTTAACCTTTCATACCATATAATTTATACTCATATACATAAGTTTATATGCTACTGGCAACAGAAAATACAATACTATACAATCCATACATCCATACTCCATCAATCTGCCTAGCCTTTTCCCAACTATGTTGGGGTCGGCTTCCAGTCTAACCGGATGCAGCTGAATACCAGTATTTTACAAGAAGCGACTGCCTATCTGACCTCCACAACCCAGTAACTGGGTAATACGATACCCCTTGGTTAGACTGGTTATCAGACTTTCGGGCTTCTGACGACTCGTAATTCGTAACGACTTTCAAAGATCAACAAATGACAGCCGGGACCAACGGCTTAACGTGCTTTCCGAGGCAAGGAGGAGTCTCGATATGTGAAAATGGTCACCCATCCACGGACCAACCCCGGCAAGCGTAGCTTAACCTGATATATCGACCCTAGCGGCTGTTATTACTTAGCCACGAGCTCCTCATATTCCATACTAATATTATAAATTCGAAAGTAACTCTGTCTGTCTGTCTGTCTATCTGTCTGTCTGTATGTTACCTTTTCACGCCTAAACCACTGTACGGATTTCAACAAAATTTGGCAAGGAGATAGATGGCACCCTGGGGAAGGACATAGGCTACGTTTTATCGACATACTGCGCGGGATTGGATAGAACAACGTCTGTCGTGTCAACTCGTGAGATATAAATGTAAGTAATTTTTCTAATCGCCGCCTGACCTTCACGATACGAAAGGCTCAGACCAATATTATGTCCTTGTGTCGGAAAATCCTTACCTAGACCACTTAGTTCTCACATTCGAGTAAAATTATAATACGAATAAATGTCTATATAGGCGTACATTCGTGGTGTTAAAGCCAGAACTATGGCACACCGTTATAGTGTCCAGGCCATATTTAAGTCTAAAACTTATTGTAGGTACAATTATTTTCACACAGTGTAAACATGTTAGCCTTATAAGATAAAAACGTTTATAGATAAGAGTTTGCCTGAGTTTTGATAGCACCAAACATATACATATTTCGAATTCGTCCGCCACGATGTTTAGCAGCATAACACAGGCCTCCTCTCTGTGAGAGAGAGTGGGCTTTTATCCAACCATGGGCCCAGTGCGGGTACGTAGACGTCACATTTTTTTTGCCTCTCTTCGATTTTTTGTTTCTTGAACATGGTTTCCTCGCGATGTTTTCCTTCACCGTTTTGACAACAGTGTTTATGAAATAAATTACAAAAAGTAACGCGCCTGCTGGGGTGTAAACCGAGACTTACAACTTGTACCTGCCAGGGTTGCGGGAAAGTCCGAAAGGGATACCGGGACCTTGGCAACAGGTAACTGAAGGAACACGGGTGGGTTTTAGTCAGTAAAAGTAAGACACGCCCTACGCCCCCGGAGAAGTCATTTGATGATTTCCCACCCTCAAACAAAAAAAAAGACTTACAACTCGTTAGTCGGGTCTATATTACTGGGCCACCACTGCTCTCTATATTTAGCGGTAGAAGTAAAAAACTAACTTTCATGACTGAAAATAAGCAGTAGTAGAATCAAATCTATCCAAAATATGGGGCAAAAGAGATGTTCATTTAACACTAATTCCGGAAACTTTGTTGGCACAAGTGTAATATGATGGACCTTAATTGGAAAATCATTTACCTACATACGTATTTATACAGAAGAAATAATCTTATAATACTTTAGCCATCAAAAGTATAAAATATCTATCGACGATCAAATCTAATTGGCCATCAACAAATTATTGGTACGTTATGAAAAGCTTACCTTCAGGTAAACTTAGAATGTTATAGGTACAGCATGTACGATCTGAAAGTGGCGCATAGGTACCGCATTAGCTTACAAAAAAGTAATAAAAGAGTTTTTTGAAAAAAAATATTACTATATAAAATTCACGTTTTTAGTACCAAAGTTACCCCAATTTCATTATAAATTAGAATTTTTCTACAGAGGTTAGTTATGATTTGTACACACCGTTAAACGACGCACGGTCGCCCGTGCCCCTTGTAATAACAGGTAAAATTCCCCATTGCAAAAGGAGACGATTTTTATTTCTTTTTTCCAGATGATTACCACATAAATGGACTCTCAGTATGGTTCTTAACCACACCCTCACAGATCAGACAGGGTTTTTGTTACGCTGTACAAGAAGAACCCATAATAATATAACAGTGAGGTAAACCACATTTTATGTATCTTGATAGAGGTCATAGGATTTCACATCATATACCGTCACTCAATTTTATGTTATGGTTTCAAAATAATATGGGGTTTTTACGATTGACGTGATTTTACATAAATACTAATGACCTAGAGTAAACGTTATTTGATTATGAAAATTGTCGGACAATTTTTGGTACTACATTGTTGTATACAAACAATGCGTGAAATACACTAAGAAATTACAATAACTACAATATCATAAGAAATACGAAGATGTGCATTTTTTTTTTTTATATCATGCACAAACATGATGGGCCAACATGGCCAGAAATCGCACAAAATAGAGAGATTTGGAAGGAAAAAGGGGAGGCGTTTGCGTTTTTCAGCAGCGGGACATACTATAGGCTAATAAAAAATAACAAAACCTAAACAAACAATACCTACCTAATAACTAACCCATCAAACTCAAACATACATAGGAAGTTTACCTTTAACAAAAAGAAATTAGCGACCAAAAAAAACTGTGAGATATAACTCCGTAAGTTCCATATCCCACCAGACCAGTAAGTTCTTCAGCCGACGACCTAAGGTCATGGTTTACAAACACAATGGGCTTCAACCATACGGCTGAACCTTGAAGAAGCGTGTGAAACGTGCTAAACAGAGAATAATAGCACTTAATGCCGTTGACACTAATATAAATAACTTCGTTGTTTACGTTTTTTAACAATTAATAGGTTTAATGGTTTTTACAGTTATTTTTGCGAGTTCAAGGCATTTTTTATGTTCTACGACCACTTTAGTGGATATTTCTACAGTTTTTGGCTAAATCTAATGCCAGCGTGGGCGGCCTCTCAGGCTAGATGGAGCGACTATCTTCGCAGGGTGGCTGGTAGCAATTTATTTATTTATTGTTTTATTACAGCAATCATTAATGTCTTTGCAAATTAGGACACAATCATCTTTAGGCTTCTATTTAGTTCCTTTTAAATGCGACCAAAAAACCATCACTTAAAATAATACATAATAGCCATCGTAACTCATTGTCTTGTCACGTCCATTAACCTAATACACCACTGAAACCAACCGTTTAGCGGGCCATCATTCTAACAGCATATAATATTACAAAAATTACGATACCCCGTGGGCACTTAACGATATACCGTGGGCACTTAACGAAAATAAGCTTAGAATTGCGTGTTGCTCTAAAAGACTGATTGTATGAGTTGATTGCTGTGACGGGTTCAAAAGCTCTGCTAGTACTAATAGTAGTAGTCGTACTACTTTACTAACACTAGTTTCATAAGTTTACATTGTTACTAACAAATATGGAAGTGATGCTGAAATAAATGTTGATTTATTTGATTTATAGCGGATTTTGATAGGGCCCTATTGAATTTGTCATGGTGATCGTGATGATATTAGCCTAGAATTTTCAAAATCTAAGCTATGTTAATGACACAAGTTATTTTTTAATGCATTTTTTTTACATTTTAGTTATGAATAGGTATATCTTTCAAAATTATGCCAAGGTAAATTCATCGCCAATTAAATATGAGCTTGTGAGCATCCAGATGGTTTCTATAACCTATCGAAAGAACGATATAAAACAGATCGTCATACCTCACTTCTGCAAAGATTATATCTACGATAATAGTAGGTACATCAAAATTAATTAAATTGCCGTTCAATTTATTATCAAAGTAATAAAACAATTTCAATTGCAACGTTTCCAATATTATCGTCAAGACATCTGTGTTAACGATGTCTTTATAATGTCGTAGAAAATATACATAGTTATCATTATAAATCTTCTATTACTTCCTAGTTGCTAAAATGATACAGTTGTAAAACACGTTTTTTTGTTACTAACATCTAACTCTTGCCCGCGACTTCGTCTGCAATCCAAGAAAAAAGTATCTCATGTCCTAACCCAAGTCATGGTCTACCCATGTGCAAATTTTATCCAAATCCGTTCAGCCGTTTTAGCGTGAAAGCGTAACAAACAAATAAACTCACTTTCGCATTTATAACATTAGTTAAGATATTATTTCCATCTTGGGAACATAAATGCAATAATTTAATAGGTACTTTACATATAATTAACTAGAAAACTGTCAACATAAGCTGACTTAAATTGTAAGCATGTAAATAAAATAGACAATTTAAGTTCATCTTATTAAAATGTTATTTTGACATTTATTGCATAAAATCTGTCAAACCAATGTTTTTTTAAATGTTTTCAAATATAATTATAGATGTGTCCAGCTGTCCTAGTGACATTTTATTTTAATTTTATGTGGGTATATAACCAGCCTAATCAAAACTATAGTAAATCACAGCACAGGCACAGTCATGCTATTATCGAAAGTGCCGTAACATGCACGTTGCGTTGCGTACGCGCATAAATACGTACGGCAGAACATTGCACTTACCTCGTTTACATATACTATCTGTGCTTGAATCGGCATATACTTAGCGTGTTCGTGTGCTATTGTAATTTGTTTCCAATTAACTTGATTGGTGTCATCATTTTTAGAGGAAAATATCTTATTGACTTTAAATATTACATGTTATGCAAATATTTTTTTACAAGCCAATTCCATAAACAATTTGTTTGGCTTGTCGATTGAAATAAATAATTTAATTATTTACAGACAATCTAATAAATAATTATTTTATCGTTAATTTAACACCACATCTGTTCAGACTGCCTCGTTGATCTAGTGGCATTAAGGTCCTGGGTTCAATTCCCAGGTCTGGCAAAGTGCGTCGTGTTCCACGCGCGTCTCAAAGAGATGTCAGCCCACCTGACCGGTCCGTTAGGACCGATGCCTGCCAAGGTTGCGGGAATGTCCGAAAGGGATACCGGGACCCTGACAACTGAAGGAACACGGGTGGGTTTTAGTCAGTAAAAGTCTGACACGCCCTTCCGCTCCACACAGAGCGGGAGAAATCATTTGATGATTTCACACCACAAAAAAAAAAAAAATCGGTTAAAGTGTTATTAGGTTTTTCCCTCTGGAATTTCTCAGTAGCAGTCTGGAGTCCTGATTTGTCCCAGTTGATGGCAATAGGCTCGCCCACTATTACATGGGACTTAAACATAACTTGCGTTGGGTGTACCTCTGCCTAACCCTACGCGGGAATACAGGCATATATATATTATGTTATGTATGTTAAAAACTCCATTATTTATAGTTTTGCTTTATTTTTATTCTAGGCAATAAGTATTGTTCAGTTGTTTTTAAACATTATTCTGTGACATCTAATACTGAGAATGCAAAAGTTATTGTTACCCTATCAGTAACTTTCATTTTCATCTTGTTGTCTGGTCTCTTTCCTTATATTAGTAGACAAATACGAATCTTATAGAACACACAGTTTATTTGCAAAGGCAATAGTAAATCGAATCGTTTATATCTGTACCTATCATTTACTTTGAAGAAAGTTTAAGTAACCGTGTCGCAACAGTTATTCACCTAGCTGCGATTTTTATTCTTATTCTATTCTTATTCTATTTAGTTTGCAATTGCATTATGCATATTGTCTAGTCAAAGAAAAATTTGCAAATGCAAATAATTTTTACTTTCTCAAATGTAAGTTTAATGACCGTTACACAAAATATTTTTGGAGATATTTAAATAATAAATGGTGATGTAATAGGTACTTACTTATTACGAAACAATGATTCGTAAAAACTATTTAAAACAAAAAAAAAAAAAATTAATCTAATATTTTTGAACACAAAGGTTTACTCTTACTATAAGTTTAAATGAGTCAACCTCCTTTAATAATTAATTAATCAACAAGCCAACGTAACTTATCAAATAACACAGCTGAAAACCGAACTCAGTTACAATAAGCGCTCAAGCATGAAAATCGCGTGCTAAAAAAAGCTTAAGTAGCTAATTATCAAATGATTTACATGACGCGAGATGTATTCGCTCATTTCGCTCACGAGCCTATAGAAAGCGGGGTTAGCGATCTTTCGCTTAATTCATTCGCAATGTTAACGCTTATTGACGACGCTAATCGATATTACTTATTATTATGTCATTGCAGTGAAAACTATGATTTCACTGTTCATTTTGTTGGTTTAATTTTGTTTGTAGTTTACTTGTTCAATGAATATGCTGAAATTTGTGATATTTCATTTAGGTAAGTGTAAAAAACTATCTAGTCTATAAAATCAATTCATATGATTTTATAGACTGTTTTGATATATTGCAAGATCTATAATTCTGCTATAAATAACAATTTGACTGCACCATCCGCTTTTCAAGGACCGTAATTTGTGTCAAATTCCCATGTTTCAGGCCTTTTTATGTCTGTATGCATAGTAAATATTTTATTTGGAAAATAAAAATGTTTTGAATTATGAATACTACTATTCACATGACATTTTTATTTTAGGCAGGATATATTGACAGCTACTGCTTTGCAAATAACTTTTTTTTTTGTGTATACTATCTCGCAGGCCAATGTAGGAGATTGTCAGCTGCTTAACCGAGCAGGCATCTGCCTTAATAAATCAGCCAGGGTATAAAATTTATCAACTATTCGGCTAACTCTAAGGGCTCTAAGGTAAGAAATTAAATCTTACTTTTTCTTTTTAAAAAGGGTACTTAATCCCTCAGATTATTCAAATACCTAAAGTGGTTTTAAGATAACTTAGACAAGTTTTTGACATTTATAGAAATGGATAATAAAGATAACACAAAACCTCCTAGACTGAACCTCTTTTTAAAATTGCCTTTCATAAAATCTGTAACGTCAGAACCATTTAAACATAATTGAACGAAATGACCCTCCACCCATTCCTTGCATAAACGTGTTTGTTTACGACATAAAACATTATCAAATCCAGATCTCCAATAAAACCTTATTGCTCTGTCATATCCAAGAAACGGATAATTATGAACGTTACGGACGGAACTGGTTTTCCTTAGATTTCATTTATTTGAGTAAGTGGAGCGTTGGCAGCCGTTAACTGGAATTAAAGTTGGGTTTATATTACGAAAGAAGTGTCACTAATGTCACATACTGCACTCTTTAATAACTGTTTATACCATTATTATTGTAAGGATGTTAAACAGCTGAATAAATGACTTATGATTTATGAATGTCACGAAACTTTAGTCTGTTATAGTATAAACTTGACCTAGACTCTAGAATTCGCTGGACGTGAAAACTTTTCACGCTTTTCACTTTAAAAAAGACCTTCGCGTCTGAATTTTTTTCAGCATCTCTTGTCTGGGATCAATCAGCAAGAAATGCCGGCCGGCGCAATCTATTTTTAAAATATTTACAAATAAAATTAAGCCAATATCATTTTCATTTCATTTCACTGAAAAGCGTTAAATTTTATTGTGGCGATGATTGGGGGAAGCCTTTTAATCCAGCAGTCACAGACACCTTTGAGCAGAAAGTATGATGATAACCCGAGCATCATTGACGAATTCTTAATTAGTTCTTCTGTTAATCTTTTTAAAATAACTTACCATTATGTTACTGTTTTATTTTAGCTAATTTAGAAACTTATTTATACTATTAACGTGTGTCACCAATTATTTAGTCCATTATAGCTTTATTCTTCAGTGAACTTATGCAACAGAATACAAAAATGCTTATGACAGGCCAGGCAGAATATTAGGATTATGTATCAAGGAGAACATTAATGGACTTATAAACTCTACTTTATAAATGAGGTGACCGTTTTAAAAGCAGTCGTAAACGGTTTTATTAACGGGTGCAGCTGATTTGTTAACTATTTTATGAGTCGTCAGCTGTAACAAGGCAACTATGTACCTATGTATTAAGGTTCTTGAATTTGCTTAGGCAAGTGTGATGCTGAAACTGTAATTTATAACAAGACTAGGGAGACATTACACGTGCAGGACCAGGTTTATATCCTAATCCTATGCGAGAGTGAGTTTTTTTTTGTTTATTTGTTACGCTCTGTCGCTAAAACGGATTTCGATGAAATTTGGCACATGGAAAGACCATGACCATATTCCTACGGCATCGAGACTTATACGAGTGAAACCGCGAAGCGCAGCTAGTTTTTTTTATCAGTTTTATGAGATTGACGAACATAATTTTTTTTATCCTCATGTGGAACCAAACTTTTGATACTATTAACATAAACGTAAGAACTTTAATTCCAAGTATCAGTTTCAAAATTGATAATACCTAAGATAACAGTTTATCGATTTCAAAAATCAGATCAAATCGAATTTAAATGTGACAAAAATATCATTCAACAAAACAAAATACATTCACTACAAAACGCAGCGGTGCAAATAAACGATACGAGTAACAATATCTTGCAACCTTGGTAGCTGACCGAGCGCGACACTGTTGGCTGTCAAGTTATACTTAAGGGGGATGCGCTAAGGTAGCCCGCGAAATTAAAATTTTATTAGGTTTTTTGTAATTTGCAGGTCAGTGTTAGGTTATATGTTGATTAAAATATGATTCGCGACCGTAACAAATATGGCTTAACAGAATTATAATCATTAGAATCAGCAATACAACTCCTTAAGTTCATATAAGTATCATTCAATACATTTATATGAACTTAGATAGTTGTGTTGCTGATTCTAAAGCAATAGGAAGTGGTGAAGGGTGGGCGTTTTGGGGGACTGTCTTATGTAATTTTGACGTTTGAAAAGTGCTGATTCTCAGCCTGTTTGAATAAATGACTTTTGATTTTAATTTTTAGTTTTGGGTATCAGGTTGCCTTTTGATCAAAATGTAATTCGCGACAACAAAAAATATGTATTTATTGAATTATAATCATTACAATCATCAATACAACTCTCACTTAGAATTGGCCGAAAATAATTTGAACTTAGACAGTTGTATTGAATGTTTTTAATGATTATAATTCTGTATTGTTGCGAATCATAGTTTGATCAACATACAACCTAATACTGACTTGCAAAAAAGGTAAGAACATTTAAAATTCGCGGGCTGACGCTTTCGCCTTAAGTGTCACTTGGTACTTACATAGTCATTATAAGTAGGTAGGTATGAGTGAAGGCGTGGCGCAATAACTTAATTGTTTCAAAAAGTTATACTTTTACGTTTTAACTTAACCGGATCGAATCTGAAATTCTTATCGATTTTTTTTAGATAAAACATTTTAAGTAAATATTTTGAACTGATTTCGATACGTATGAAAATGAGAACTAAGTTTGAATCAAGTCCAACAAGTTGTGAGTACAAGTTGACTGCTAATTATAGTAAACTGACTCGTAGCTCACTTTCAAAACGTCCTGCCTCAAATAGAACCACAATTACTATTTAAATACTGTTGCTAATAACTTGCTTGGCTATAAGTTATAATAACTTGGCTACAAATAAGGTTTTAAATGACTCGCGCCATCACAGCAAGAGCGTTTGACGTATTGATTTACACAACTCTAGATATTCCTCCTTAAGACAGCTTGAATTTACGTATTTACCTATACATAAAACTATGTGACTTCGTTCTGACTCAAAAAGGTATTATTATAATAATATGAATTGTTAATCCTGAAGATACTTTAAAAATATTTCCTATGTCGCATAAGTATTTAACAATATACATTCCATGCAACAAAACAAGCTTGACTGCGTAGGCGCCGATAGTCTTAAAACTGGTTCAGGTGCAGTGACGCAGTCGTCACCATTTTAATTCGATGGTTTAAATCCTGATCCTGATCCTGATCTAGATCGAGCACAAATATACATTACTTCAATGGAAAACCCTTGTCTTATTATGAGAATTGGTTGCTTCTCGCGATTTATGAAAATAAGGAATTTGTTAGAGCAAAATCCAAAGTAAAGTAGAGATTTTTTTTAAATAGCTCGTGAAATAGACACCGAGCTCGATGTAGGAGAAAACTAAAAATGCATTCTTAGGTTTTTTTTTAAGTTCCTGGTTAAGCCAGAACTTGAGAAATGCACATTTTGCGAAGTGCTTATTTTGCGAAGTGCATATTTTGCGTCAAGTGCACATTTTGCGTCAAGTGCACATTTTGCGTCAAGTGCACATTTTGCGTCAAGTGCACATTTTGCGTCAAGTGCACATTTTGCGTCAAGTGCACATTTTACGTCATGTGCGCATTATGCGTGTGCAAATTTTGCGTCAATTGCACATTTTGCGTCAAGTGCACATTCTGCGTCAAACCCCTTTAATCTAGTTATCATTCTAAATAGCATCTCTTAAGTTAGTGGCTGGCGAACCACCATCTTATGGCAAATTCTCACCTCACAAATAGGGACCAGGTGTGCAGCCATCCAGAGACAAAGGTCAAATGTTCCATTTGCCTTATCATCATCATCATCATCCCCTCCCTCTCTTTATCCCAATTTATTTGGGTAAGACGCAGCATCGTCCTTAGATCATTTAATCAGTCACATACCTGAGGGGTCCTGAGGGCGCTGGTGACGGCGAGCAGCGTCAGCGCCGCCACGCTCCACCACACACCGGCTCGCATCCTCATGCACTGCAACAAAAAATATGTGTTGTAAGTAACATGCCACCGTAAATGAAAAAAAAATATAATAGACTGCGAATCATCACTTTTTGAATGCCACAGTTACATAGGCAAATACACAAAACCCAACGATTAATCACTTCCTAAACTTTTAGCTGAAAATAAAAAATGGCGCAACACACTCTCCAGCATCACATTGAACATGATTTTCATATTCATATTCATTTATTTTGCATTCCATATTGTAAAAAGATGTTACAAGGGGCTTAAAGCTAGGTACATAAATATGGACCCTGTAAGGGCACAGCAAAGTTGGAGACTGGGAGAGGGCTTTAATTTTACTAATTAGTTGGTATACAAAAGCAACAATATTTAAAAAATAAATTTAAAAATAATAATAATAAAATATTTAGTGAACCATATTAATGTAAAATTTGTCATTTAGGTATTCATTAATAGTATAATAGCATTTATATAATAAAAATTGTTGTAATTTATTTAAGAATGAATTAAATTTTTGTTCATTTTTAATTATTTCAGGTAATTTATTATAAACTTTCATTGACATGGCTAGGGCACTTGTTGAGTGCATTTTTAGCTTGGAGCTCGGTAGGTTTAGTCTATTTTTATGACGTAATGTGTATCTTGACTATTTTGTGATATTTTGATATGGTTCACAGTTTATGTCACCATATTTTATTGTTTTATCATTTGACTTTATAAAGAATAAAATCATATGATAAAACAATATGGTAGCTAGCTTCATCTTTCTGACTGACCGACCCCTTGACAATTCAAAAGTGCCTGCTATTTGAAATAAATGCTTTCCCTCTTATTCATAAACGTTTCTTAAAGTTAAAGAGCTGTATAAACGTCGAAAATGTATGGTTAAACAGTTGCTTATTCATAACTTAACTTTATGCAGCGTTTATGAATAAGGCGGTTTGAGTTTACTACAGTTAGTAAACTTAAACTCAAAGCATTTATTTCAAAAAACTAAAACGATTGTTATGAAATTTGACGGCAGGTAGCCTGGGACCGACTTGGATATAGCCTTTTCATCCTGGATCAGAGATTAACTGTAGATTCGATCGGTTCAGTGGTTTAGGCGTAAAATGGTAACCGACAGACAGAGTTAGTCTCGCATTTTATAATATTAAATAGGTATTGATTTATTTTCAGCTGCTATTAAACATTTTTATGAATCATTCAGTACCGTGAATTTAGAATGTCTGACAACCCAGCTCAAAGTAAACAAATTACTTAGCACTTACAATGCTAAGTAAACGTGCGGTAAATAGAATGTTTATTTATATATTTTGAACGTAGCTGTAAAATGATAAAACAAACATTAACGCTAACTTGTCATTCAACTATTCTGTAGACTTGATATAAAAGTTGTCAGCTTTATGGATTTTTATAAGTTTATAAGAAAACAAGGTTTGGCCAGCCGCTTCACCCGCGCCTACGTATAACGAGGATGATATTCTCATAGCTTTTAACTATGCCCATTTCTTTTTTTATATCTGTATAGTATATTCTATCACTTTTAAATTATATTATACTAGCTGCGCCCCGCGGTTTCACCCGCGTCAGTCTCGATCCCGTGGGAATATCGGGATAAAAAGTATCCTATGTCCTATTCTAGGTCAAGGTCTACCCCTGTGCCAAATTTCATCCAAATCCTTTCAGCCGTTTTAGCGTGAAAGTGTAACAAACAAATAAACAAACTCACTTTCGCATTTATAATATTAGTTAGGATTATTTTATTTTTCGTAAAGTACGCTGTACCGGTACAGCGTCCTAATAATACATTGCCGTCATTACGTCAGCGACGGCTGTCACTGAAAACCAGCGCTGGGGCTCTGTCTTGCATAGGGTCGCAGCATAATGCTGAGCGATAGCCGTTTTGCGTGGATGTGACGCATGTTTCCCCAACCTTTTTTCTTTTTTTTCTTGTTGCGTCATATTTACGGCAAATAAACGTATTTCCTTTCTTTCTTTCTTTCTTTCTGTCATTCCACCTGATGCTAGGGATTGACACTAATGACAGTTCACTTCAAGCTCACTTCACATAAGTTTTCACGGTAAGATTTTGTCACTACCACCTCTTGCTAAAATGCCACAAAGTAACAAAATGTCAAGACGATCGTAAAGTTGGAACTTCATATCGATAAATCTGCCACTCAGCACTTTCTCTCTCAAAATATGTGGCAGCTTTCGATTTTATACTACTGCTTTACTCTGTGTGACCCTGGTACCTTATCTCACAATTTGAGCTAATTCAAAGATGATTTGCATATGTTAATGTGGTTTTATTTATAAAAACAAACAGATGGAGAAAGATTTATTAATGGCCAAGGTAAAAAAATGAAAGTTTTGCATTCACAAAACTTGGCCTAATTTTAAATTACTGTATAGCTCCTTTTACCGGCGCCAGACACAGCAGCACACATTTGAACACATGTCAGGCACGGGTGTTTGGGTATTTGATCAAAGTTTGGTCACATTTATTACCGCACCTCACAAGTGTTCAAATCAGTGTTCACATATGTGACTGTGTTCTTAAATAAATACGTAAAGTGCCTGCGTTTTCAATTGAAAAAGAATCATTACTCTTTTCAAAGCTATTATATAAAACTGTATTTTAGATATGAAGATATACCTAATAATTAAAATGTAAAACTAATGCAATTAGTCTCGGTCTTTGTTTTAATACAAATGTGTTAATTTAAGTGCAGTAATGCATCTTAGCATTATGACCAGTAGCTATAGCACTCTAAATAAGTAACAAAAGTTTAACTTTTATTTTACTCATTCGACCCTGACACACATCTATATCCTGATACCTATCAGAAAGTCTTAATCTGACAAGTATTTAATTGTTTTCGCTCATTATCATTAAACGACTCTACTTCAGCATAAAGATATCTTAATCTAATCGGACTTTTTGCAACACGAGGACTAGTTGGATCGCTTGATCTGTCCAAAGAAATACTCAGAATTCGATACCTTCTACCTTGGTCAGGTTGAAATTGAAATGGTTCAAAGTATCAATTAATCTTATTATAATAATATTATAAAGAGCAAAGATTTGATTTTTTTTATGTTCGTTAGTCACAATTTCACGCAATTTGGCACATGGGTAGACTATGCGCTGGGTTAGGACATAGGATACTTTTTATCCCGTTATTCTCACGGGATCGAGACTTATCCGGGTGTAACCGCCGCCGGGCGGAGCTAATTTATTATAAATTAACTATGAATACGATCTTCGCAAAAGCTTAAAACACTAAAAGCAGAAGATACAGTAAAGCCTTCTGAATGAAAACAAAGTTATAGAAGAAGAATAGGTCCTGTTTATCTCACGGTTGTCTAAAAGATAATTTCAAAACAATAAATCAATGAACAAACCCAAAATTTCGCAAGCCAATCGCATCAATTGATCGCACTCGTACGCACCAATAACCGATTGATCAATTATCAGGAGACTGCGACCCGGCGCCCGCGCCTGTGCTGGTATGCGGTGCAACGCTTTCTATGACCACACGAGCCTAGATGCTATGTGGAGCGGTGTAGTGATGTAATGTTTTGTTTTAATTTTTAGTACTAGACTAGAGGAGTCTTTTGATATTATTAGTTAGTACCTTGAATTAATATTCAGATACCCGGGTTTTCCCTTAAACTAACTAGAACACGGGTTTCTACCGAGGCAATCAGGCGGTTTGAAACGGATCAATAAGAAATGAACTAACTTGAATAAATTAACATAATGTTTCGATTGGGCATTTAAATAGCTATGTAGGAATGGCGAAAAAAATGCCTGGAAAACTACTGTCAACAGACAATACATTAGCACCTAAATGCCTTCATTAGGTACTTAATTAAGTGTTAATCGAGGCGGCGACTTCCATAGGCTGAGGTAATTGATTGGAATTAACTCACACGCATAATAGCAACTTGGTTTTTGGCTTTAATGGTCACTATGAATGAAGTGGTACCTCATTTCCTGAATTTTCTCATACACATTATTGTACATGCCATTTTTAGATATATCACAAATCCAAGCTATTGTTCTTTATATTAAATAAATAATAAAAAGACAGCCAACCATGATTCATGTGCGTATTTTATAATTATCACTTGTTCCAAAAACGTTGAAGGAAACCGGCATGCCTGAGAGATATTTCTCGAAGGCATGCGAAGCCATGTCCGCCCATGGGCGGCTTTAGAACTCTGACACCAGGTTATTCACTAACAACACGAACAGAAGAGAGCCATCAATGAAACGTAATTTCATCCGGAGATTTTAATTTAGACACCAATAAAACGAAGAGACAAAATAACAATGGTGCCTAAAGCAGAATACCTGGACCTTATTCCACATAGGTCTAAACAAAACTATATAATAGCGTAACAAATACTAATTCACGCACACGCAGTTTTAAGCACATACTAATTAGTGTAAGTTGTCAACACGACCATAAAATTAACGTGACGATCGTGTACGCACTTCTTTTGTGCACCATTAATGATCAGAGTGAACAATATGGTTCACTATCGATCAAAGTGTTGCTCGACTAAAAGTTGATTACCACCAAGACTAAACGCTATTATAAAAACAAAAGAAGTTCAAAACAATGGTTTCTGGCTTTGGTCTGGTTGGTTCTGGTCTAGGAATTCTGTGGCAGGAAGCATGGATGTGGATTGTGGATGTTACGGTCATTGGTCTATCCGGTTTGTGTTTCAGAATATTGTGCTGAAAAAAGGACAGCTGTGAAAGTTTTGGCTTATTGACTGATTCACACGAATTTACTCGGGCATAAAACAATCTTAGGGCACAGACGTGTACTAACGCCGAATTCATTCTTACACAAAGATTAATTCTATGAAACAGTAATAAAAATACCTTCACGTACTACTAGAATTTATCATAACTTTTCATTGCCGCACATCGAGCAAAATCAAGCGCGTCCATAATTATATTATTTTATTATCCATTTATAAAATAACAGTGTTCTTAACACTTTCACTGCTGAGCCATCAAAGTGAGTGCAGGACCGGTAACAAGGAAGGAAAGAGATAGCTTCACAAAAATAACTAAATACAGTACGAGAGAAAGAGATAGTTGTTGCAAAAATAACTAGGCGCAGTCATGTGCGAATTTAACAAGATGGTATTGATGGCTAGGTTATGTATGTGATGATTTCCGAAGCTCTTTCGTACTGCAGTTTTGTTGTTTTTATGGTAAGTATAAGTTGGCAAACGTGCCGATGGATTATCTGATGGAAAGGTTACAGCAATTTACTCTCCCCCTACGACCGTTTATTGTACCGTTCAAATTGTCAATTACAGACTCCAACCAATTCAAAAATCTTTCTTTATCGTATTTAGGGTTATTTTGTTAGTTAGTGGAGTTTTGAATTTTTCTTTCATTTTAGTGTGATACGACTGACCAAGATATTACTCATAAGACGATTTGCTAAAGTGTCGTTTTGATTATGGGTCGTTTTGCTTATTGCTTTTAGGACGTTTTAATACGGAGGGATTTTTACGACCACGCAAGAAATTACCATAAACCTGAACCATTAAAAGTGAACGATCACAAAACCTGTCGGTGCAATGCGAAGGGATCAGGGACGCCTTTCATTTGTCGGTTCAGGCAATGCCTCTGCAAAAGATATATGATATTGAGTCAATATACCAATTTTATTCAGAATTAAAATGAAAACATAACATCAAGCCTGTATTCCCCAAAAGGTTGGATAGAGGCGTACCTATAGTACACCCATATTTCGCCACTCACAGTTATGTTTAAGTCCCATGTAATAGGGGTCGAGCCTATTGCCAACAACCGGGCACAAATCCAGTCTCGGGCTGCTTCAAAGAAATTCCAAATAGGAAACCGCAATAACACTTTGCGCGAACCGAGAAGCGAATAACAACAAATGATAAAGAAATATAAATCTAAATAATAGTGACATCACGAAAAGAAAACAATTCACACAAGTCGTCATCTTTTTTCGGGATGAGAGCCTGGTGATCCGTCAAAGTCAAATTCAATTAGGCATATAAAAGGCACTTTTGAACGTCAATCGTCGAAAACAAAGAATTAGAACTGATTCTAGTTGCCCCTTCCAAAAGGTAGTTTTTTCACACAGGGTATCCTAATATGGGCGCCAGTCTCTCACAAAGGATCATATTTTATGCATATTTGTCAAAATGTACTTTTTGTCTCTATGTTTATGTGAACCTTTGTGAAGAGAGAAAAATAAAGATTACTACTGCTCGTTTAAATAAATTCATATTAAAATAATGTATATCAATGGAAGCAATCGTACTTCCGCAAATCGGAACGCGTTCGTTTATGTGTGAAATTTAAAATCGACTGATTGGCGGCCGTTACGTAAAGCTATTGCAAAAATACTTGTATAGTAATGTGCATTGTCCCAGATTTACGTTAAATATCGTTTCGGTCGGTACTTTGTGGTGCATGTTTTTTGTCGCAGCCTACTTTCTAAGGAATGATTTAATGAACAATCAGGTTCATGAAGGAAATTGTATGTCCTTGTGATAATTGGTTCGTTATTTAAAGCAATGGGAACTGAAGAGTGATAGGAAGGTAACGCAAACGAAGCAAAAGTATAGAATGTAAGGATAGTAGCAGGTGGTGTTCCGTAATTTCTGCAAAATCAAAAGTCATTTATTCAAACTAGGCTGAGAATCAGCACTTTTCGAACGTCAAAATGACATAAGACAGTCCCCCAAAACGCCCACCCTTCACCACTTCCTAGTGCTTTAGCTGGGAAGAATAAGTGGCGCAGCAAACTCCCCAGCAGCACTGCTGTCTGTTCAGTAAGAAAAAATAGATTCTATACAATAGCATGCAAAATCATTCACATTACGCAACCCAAAATATAAATCTAATTATTAGCCATTTATGTCAGCCAGCACACGCCAATACCTAACTCCTGCCTCTGCCTACCCCCATGGGAAGAAGGCGTTAGTTTACTTGTTTATGTGTGTATATTATACTATATCTATACTATATTTGATTTTTGCGAGAATCTCTAGTCTAGAACATAATATAATGATCATATATAACAACATGAGTATCTGAATTAATTAACATGATTGAACGCTATACAAAACTTTGATTTGAAAAGCTAAAGTTAAGTATAATTTATGGTACATTTTGCAAAGAATAATAATAATAAAAACACCTATCGAATGTGGCACTTTTAGAATATCATGGTCAGAATTACTCTTAAGGCAATATTGCAGACCAAATCAACATATTTCTAAAAGTCAAGATTTTAGGTCATCTTAAATACTACAAGGTAAAATGCAAACCATAAATTAAATCATTCAATCAATCTGCCTAGCCTTTTCCCAACTATGTTGGGGTCAGCTTCCAGCCTAACCGGATCCAGCTGAATATCAGTATTATACATGGAGCCACTGACTATCTAACCTCCACAACTCAGATACTGGGTAACACGATACCCCTTGGTAAGACTGGTTGTCAGTCTTTTGGGTTTCTGATTAACCGTAACGACTGTCAAAGATCTACGAATGACAGCCGGAACCAACGGCTTAACGTGCTTTCCGAGGCACGGAGGGATATATATATTTCGATATGTTATGGATGGTCACCTATCCACGAACCAATCGCGGCCGTCGTAGCTTAACCATCGCTCGACCCGTGTGACTTATAATTTAGCAACAAGCCCTCCATAAATAAAATCATTACCTATCCTAACTAATATTATAAATGCGAAAGTGAGTTGTTTGTTTTTTACGCTTTCACGCTAAAACGGCTGAACGGATTTGGATAAAATTTGGCACAAGGGAAGACCTTGACCAGGAAAAGGACATAGGCTATTTTTTTCTCGTTATTCCTACGGGATCGAGACTTAAGCAGATTCCGCGGGGCGCAGCTAGTCAGATCATAATCTTATTGACAAACAATCCAGTCAACCAATAGCGTGCTAACATTAACTAACTAATTGGACAATTGTCAATGCAGCCAACGGAACCGGAATGACTGCAAATGTCAGGGACGGTGCGATAGGAACTTAATATGTTATTAAAAAGTATAAGTAAACACTGACGTGTCAAACGCAACTGTTGAAGTAGGAATTAAAGGTTTTAAGGTTCGTTCAGACTAGGTGTCGTCCATAGACTGATTGATCGGTGCGTTAGCCTCACAAAAGTGACCACTCGCTCTAGAAAGAGACAAAGTGACTGTGTGCGGACAATACGTAGTAGGTACTACTAAAGAGACAACTACTGACCGCAAATTCGCTTTGTCTCTTCGTCTATTTTGTTACCGTATATACTTTCATATGCATTTAGTAAAATTGCTGTTATTTTGACATTACAAACAGATACTTCAATTTTATATTATTTAGATATATAGAAAACTTTACTTTTTTATATGAAGTAACTTAAGCCTTTATAATGCAGTCAACATAAGTTGACAAAAAAAGCGTTAGTGTAATCTAAGTTCTAACTTTCGATAAACAAAAAATAAAACCTAAAACGTTCGTGAACGCGTATCAAATATCTTGACAAATGTTCTAGCTGACGTGAAAGTGGGAAATTATACGTTAATTAAATAGCCTGTATCATATAGCAGTTAATAAAAAGGTTTTATTTATTATGTTTTCTTATACGATGTTAATGTTTTCACTTCCCTTTGAAAGATAAGAAAACCAGTTTTTTTGGAATCTCCATCGTGTTAACCGCATAGCTTTTAACTTTTTTTTAATTATTACTAGCTGACCCGGCAAACTTCGTACCGCCTAACAGTCGATTCTAATTTTTTTAATATTTTATTCTTTAAAATTTCCTCTCCGTAAGAACCATCCTCGTACTTCAAGGAATATTCTAAAAAAAGAATTAGCAAAATCGGTTCAGTTGCTCTCGAGATTTGCGCTTAGCAACATATTCAGCGATTCATTTTTATGTTATAGATTACTAGATTTCCATTTAACAAGTTTACAATCTGCTGGATGCGAAATACAACACTAAATCGTACAAATCAAAAGAAAAGCTAAAGAACAATATCTAAAAGAGAAACCATTGATCATCATGATAATTTATCTTCATTGAAACCTTCAGCGAGCTATGGAACGAGCTATGCTTGGAGTATCTCTGAGAGATAGAATCCGGAATGAGGTAATCCGGCAGAGAACCAAAGTTATTGACATAGCTCATAGAATAAGCAAGCTGAAGTGGCAATGGGCCGGCCATATAAGCCGTAGAACTGATGACCGTTGGGGTAGACGTGTTCTTGAGTGGAGACCGCGAATCGGCAAACGTAAGGTAGGATGCCCTCAGGCTAGGCGGAGCGACGATCTTCGCAGGGTGGCTGGTAGCAGCTGGATGAGAGCTGCCGAGAATCGAGCTGAATGGCGTGAAATTGGAGAGGCCTATGTCCAGCAATGGACTGCTATAGGCTGATGATGAAACCTTTTCATTCCATTTTCAATTTATTTTTGTTTATTACATTTTTTAAACCACCAAACTAATAAATAACTTCAGAAAGACAGTAAACACAATATTTTCAATAACTTTCTTCCAAAACACAATTTCACGCAATTCGCTACACCAGTGGGCACGTAACTTTACTTATACGCTACCGACATCGACACGAACTACTGTCTGTGTCATTACTGCTATTAATTGCATAATTATAAGCCCCATGACAACTGTGTACAGTGAAATTAATTAGCAATTGCAATTATTAGTATTAAGGACATGAGAAACGCTATGGAGATTTTAATGCGTTTGTGTCAAAATTAACATAGTTGTCATTGTGACAATATATTTATGTTCTAAAGGTTCCAGTCAATGCAATACTTACCTAGAATGTATGGTTATGTGCCATGAAAGCTACACCATAACTTTACAATGGTACTAATACCACAAATGCGAAAGAAAGTCTCTCGGAATGTATGGCAAGCCGGTTTAAGGCTAAACCTTTCTACCGATTCTCACAAAGAGGTAGCAGACATTGTAAAAAACTAAGTATTTTGTCAATTTTGCGAAATATTAAAAACTATATAGACCTGTAGGTATCATTTGTACAAATTATAGATTTAAAAATACTCACATAAACAAAAACAACTTCTCAACTTTAATACCACACACGAACTGACATAATGATCATAAAAAATACTATTAAGTTCGCGTGTCTACCCATAATCAGATTAAATATGCAAAGGAACCATCTCCGTCCAGCCCTATCAAATTACTGACACCTTGGCCGAAACAGTGAAGCATGCAAAATACTTCCTAAGGAACCCTGATGGTCAGATATTGGCCTATAAGTATAGCGCCGAAATTACACGGTTCACGTATGCTCTTCAATTTGGATGATTCAACCAAAGATGTAATAATTCAAAGTCGACTTCACCGTTCATGTCTGCGCCTTCCAATCAAAGAGAATGAATTTGGTTGAACCTTCTTAAATTACCATTAATATACCTAGAGATCGACATCCTACAACCTTGCGCGTACAATACATTTTTATACTAATCGACCTGACTATAGAGAATTAAGATCAGCGAGATTATCTCGAGTCATCAGCGTTGAATGTATTGTTTTTAAGATCTGATAAGATGTCGTGTTTGTTTTGTTTTATTGATCATTTAGCACGTTCTTGAGATTTTGAGGAATTTTTGTGCTAGCTTTAGAATCTTTAATGCCAAGGGTTTATCTTGACCTATTTAAATTTTCCATGTAGGATGTACTCCATTTTAAACAATAATGGCATATAAATCTAAATAAGTTCTTACCAAGATGCACAACAATATTTAAGTTAGGTATTCTAAAATGATTGCGCACACAATACATTTGTCATGGTTACAATGACAAGCTCTAAAATAAGATTCTTTCGACTGATCTTAATAGTTTGGCAATAGGTATCTAACATTTACGACAATCACGATTATAACGCCATCTTTTACTTTCATCAGACACCTTAAATAATTTTGAAAACATCTACACCCCTTCTAATCACGACTTTTGAAGTTTGAACTCCACCCCCTGAAAGTATTTCATTTCAAATCGTGAAAGGTTATCCTTTAAATCCTTTCACACATTGCAATTTTTTTTCATCATCCTCTCTGACTGACATTCAAATGATGAAACATCAGTTTTGGCATACTGTATGTGCATGTATATTATATTTTCATATTTTGATGGTGAAACGTAAATTCATTTTTTTTATTATGCTGAAAAACGTCTTTCGCATTCGGAGTAGTTGTGAAAACCAGAAAATATGGCAGAGTAAAACCATGCACCATAATAAACATACATAGGGCATAACATAGACCAAACATAACCTTGACTATCACGGATGTATGGAACTCTGAAGACTGGAACAATTCTAGCTGATAAGCTATTTGACACTTCAATTATACTAGGAGACGCAACAAGGCAATCCTTTGTATGGTAATGTGGCGAGCAATCATTGTTAACAATGAAGGAAGAACTTATGACCTTTCTACAGTGGGTGTTATGATTGTTGATGCATCCGGATAGTTGGGGATCAGACGCTGGTTTGTTTTTAAGTCACAGTCAAATAATTTATTTCAAATAGGCACATTAAAAGCACTTTTGAACGTCAAAATGTACAAAAAGATATAATTGATTCTAGTCGCCCCTTCCAAAAGATAGTTTTCGTATGGAGAGGAAGGATCATGAATACTTAGAGTATTTGCAAAACAGTTCCGGACTGCCTGACGACTGAAAGATAATGCGTAGCCTAAACTACTGGATAGAACTAGGCGATAGGAACATGATCCGTAAATTTTTGGGATTTTAACAACAGCTACATGTTCCGGCCAGAAATGTTCTTGTTTCTGGCCAATGTCTCGATAATTCTAGAATACAACTCTAGTATACTTGAGAAAAGTGTGATTAAATAGTAAAATTGGCGATGCACGCAGCAAATAGTGAAGGTAAATAACACTTCAACGCTATTCTAAGCACATGCACCAACAGAAGTAAGTGTCCGTACGTAACGCATATTTAAATCTTAGAACTCGGAATGATTTCTCGCAGTTGTAACTAACAGAGCCGAGTTAAATATTGCCACAGAGTAGAACCAACGACAAATACTAATCGATAGCTTTAACATCGATTGTTGCAATTTGCACTGGTAATTTTCAAGCCGCTATTATTCATCATACTTTATGATTCAGTTTGAGGGATCTAGTACTATTAGTACTTTTGACATGATCTTTATATTACTGGCATTGGCTTTCCATGATATTCACTTAGAATTTCACATATTCTGGAAGTTTGCAGCAACAGTAGACTTATTACAAGAGACTTACAACATAATTACCGATGAAATGTGAATGACTAGATCACCACTACTAATTTATTAAATATATTTTAAAGAACATATTTTATTAATTATATATATTTTTTAAATTGTATGGGTGGTAGAGTAAGCGTACTCTCAGAAATTAGTGCATGATATAACAACAATTTTCTTCCTTGATACACCGCTATAAAAACTTTAAAAATCTCACCCAAGTTTAATTAGACGTAATTAATGTAATAGAATGCGGAGTAATCCTGAACCAGATCAGATCGCTGGATCTTGTAACGTTAACGTTACCGTAGGAAGTCTGCGTTAAGAGTTCACTTTCTAAACCAGAGCAGCGCGGCGCCGGTTTGTGACACAGCCTAGGAAAAAACAGTGAGACAATATTGTAAGTGTTTACTTTTTTTTGTGCGTGGTCTTCGATCATAATACATTTCTGTAAACGTAAATACAAACAGTTGTCAGAAGTGACAAAAGTTGTGGTGGATAATTTTTATGTATTTTTTGTTAATTGTTACTCCTCTTTATACGCCTACATCTTAAGCGCTTATTAGTCATTTATTTACAGCATCAACTGTCAGGTAATATTATAATAATACATAAAAAGTTGCAATAATTTTTTTAGTACGTTATGAATATTTGCAGGTTTATAGCATTTTTACGGTTAAGTAATTGTACGTTATAAAATTTTCTACTTGCAATGACCGGTGTTTTTATTTGCATGCAAGCCGATACATATTAAACAAACATCAAGTTAATAAAGTTTCGCAAAGAAGCAGTGTATTCCTGACTGGTTATTTTTTTTTTCATCACAAAATGTACATATTTTACAGTTTACTGTCGACACGAAAAGGGTACGAAGAAATGTATGTATAACTTGACCAACTGATACATGTAGTCTGTGGTTCAACCACCGGAGCGCACCGTATTCTTTATTTTACCGTTTTAACATATCAATGACACTTTCGCCGACGTAATAGTAACGTAATAATGCTTTCTGCACGTGAAACTGACAGCTGGACGAATAATTACGTACATTTCTTTGAACTACGCATTCTCACGGCTATTCGTTACATTTCGTCTAGTCTGTCAAGTGCATTATTGTAAAATTTCTAGAGAATATTTTGGGATACTTACTTTTTCCTGCTAAATAATTCGTCATTGTGTTTTGTATTTTTTCTTTGTCATTGGTGTTGTGTTGTCTAGACAAGATAAAAGGTATGATATAAGGAAAAATATGTACCGACAATGAAGTATATGTATATATTTTCTAAATAGTTAAAATAAAGTAGTTAGTCTGTGTTGCTAGATTTCGAAGCAGTTTTCACATAATTTGGAACTTGAGGTATGTGTACATTATAACGCCTCACTATTAAACTGTTAAATTGCAACCGTGCTAACCCGGAACATGAAATTAGTAATTTATAACAATATATAGCATCGTTTATCAGCCTTTAAAAGCAGTAATTAGAATGTGGTTGCCAATAATCGCACATAATTTTCACAAAGATCTGCTAGAAAAAACAACATATACTTGCACATTGCATCATGATGCGATAAGAGCAATAGCCTAGTGAATTTGCAGCTAAACCGGTGAAGCGTAATCCAGTAGCTCAATGTACTACTGTAACTGATACTCTGAGATCATTCACTTATGAAGTTATGACTGTACTATACTATACTGCTCAAACTATACATTTTATGTTTTGAACCTACAAGGAGAAGTAAATAATTAGTAAAGGGAACCGCAAGAAAGCAGCCATTCCTTGGTATCCAGATTTTTACTCTTTTATATACTTCATTTTGAATAACCGCAAAAGCAAAAATTATAATATCCCCCTCTGCAACGTAATATGAGACTTAAAATTAGGGTCAACAATTGGGCAGAAAACATTTTTATAGATAAGTGGTATAAGATACATTTTATGTGTACATATATACAGTGATTGGTAATCAGTCTACACGTCCACTCGTGGTAATATTTCCTAGTGTTTATTTTCACAAGACAGCTCAAGTACAGATGAGTCACTGACCACTTGTACAGTCTATACCACTTTCATATTATTATTCGCTGGCGTCGAGGCTTAAGGACTTAAAACACGAAGGTGTAACAATCTTTTACAATTATCCAAAAACCATGATATTTGAGATAAAGCCATTATAATATGAACCATTAAATATAATAGCAGTAATTCAAGTAATTTCGAAGTGTTATGATAGATTACAGATGTTAATTTAGATCCGTTATCTGGGTCAAGTTGAATCGCCGCAATATCTTGTAGAAAGTGGATTACGATAACTTGTTTTAACAAAAGGGGAATGTTTCGTGTTAGTGTCTAACTTTGGATACTAGAGTTGAGTTGGGCTTGTGTTTATTTTGGTTCTGCAATGTTGTTATATGTATTTATATACAGAAAAATAACAGCTGCTCCCTACATTTTGAAGAGGTATGCGAACATAGATATCGGGAATAGTATTTTTTTGCGATTTCAGTGTTGGTCCCATAATGAAAGTTGTTCATAATGATGAGTACAATGACCCCTTAAAAGGATACAAACCAATTAAATTTCATCCTGTATTTGAGTTAAAATAAGAATGTTATGTTGAATGATACTTTTATAGGGTATTAATTTGATTTTCAAATTGATAAATCTGTGAAACGTGATTTTTTTAATTTTTATTAACAAACTTTTTTGTATACTGAACATAAGATATTTTAAGTTCTTACGGATATTTATAGAATTACTACAGACTTTAAATAAAGAATTTCATTGCATTCATTAGTAGATAAAAGCAAATAAGAACACTACTTTCCTTTTCATAACAGTATGCTATCACATTCTTCCTCGTAGCTATCGGTCAAATAAAGCAGTTCACCGTTTTTTACTGACTGCGCCGTCGAGTGAGTTTACCCAACTAGTGACGTCACCTGCCTCTTGTTTTTGTTATTTAAACTTACAAAATTAACTTCAATGAAATATTTATGTAATTCTAATATTAGTAATTTTAAGTGTTTATTTTACAGTCGATTTTTCAAAGTCAACTTTTCAAAGGATTTGTCTAACTAAAAGTAATCTAATAAAACTACAATAAGACTACTTCTTCTTCGTCGAACACAAAAGCAATAGAGTCACTGCACTACTTTGGTTCCAAATACTTTTAAGTTTAAATATGCAAATTTCACTCGAACAACTGCAATACGAGTTGCTACAATTCACAAAACCGAGAGAGGTTGTTAACTCACCGCCTACAACCATAACTTATTCGCTTTAAGTCATTGCGAATAGCGCCGTTAAACTAAACAATAGACTTTTAACTTTTACTGTACTCAAGGAAATACAAGACTCAAATATAGAGACGTCAATCGAATATTTTTAAACTCGTATTTCATATTAATACATGCATCGATATATTTATAGAATCAATGACAGAATTATAAATGGAGGCATTTCATTTGCAATGCAAACGAAGAAAGTTGTGAAATTATTTGACCTTGACTCGAATGTATAGCGCGAACAAAAAAATGTATGCTAATGTATGGTATGAACAAAACGACGAGCACGATTAGCGCGCGTTGATGTCTTTTATATGGAAGAAAGAATTACAGCTAAGAACACAGCTAAGAATATAAAAAGTGTGAACAAAATTGTTTGAGATGGGAATCATACCACATATTTAGGTCAAATTATTTAGATATCAATTAAATTAAAAAAACGTATTATCATAGACTTAAGGATTTTTAAAATTTGATATTGGTACTAAAAATATTACGTAATAATAATTAATACAAATGAATTGATTTAATTTAACGATAACCGGCGTGTCACATTAACTATTTTGCTATTTTAGGATACTTCCCGACAGCCACAAAAAATCAAACCGGGTTTTGTTTCTAATTAATGACATTACACGTCTAATAAATAATGCACTATCAAACGACTTACTTATAAGCTCACTCCAAATAATTAATGACCTTATCTTCCTTATCAAGACCTGCTCCTCAAGGCGTGGGACATCGCCAAAAAGAATGCCACTTTTACAGCAATTCCGATGACTGTGTGTCTGAATAAGGATGCAGACAAACTTTCACTCGCGGTTTTTTTTTAAGATTCTGACAGAGATTTTCGGGGCTTCGCATATAGACAGCTGTGAGATGCAATGGAGAGAATTTCTCATTCTTCTATGTGGTCTATTTTGTAGGAATTTAATGATTGATGAGTAGCGACCCGGAGTCTGAATTTATGCTCGGTTAATTAATCCTAACTACTGTTTGTTTGTTACGCTTTGCCGCTAAAACGGCTGAACGGATTTAGATTAAATTTGGCACACGGGTAGACCATGACCTGGAATAAGAAATAGGATACCTGTTATCCCGATATTCCTACAGGATCGAGAATTACGCGGGTGAAGCCGCGGAGCGCAGCTAGTAATTTATAAACTTAAAAAAATATTTTAAAAGTCACATAATAGTTTTGTTTTGGGAACAAATAATAACATAACATCACGCCTGTAATCCCCGAAGGGTTAGGCAGAGGTGTACCTACAGTAACACCCACATTTCGCCAGTTATGTTTAAGTCCCATATAATAGGGGGCGACCCTATTGCGAAAATTTCAAATGAAACAAATTATGTTGTACAGTTAATAATGAAAAACATGAGACTTATTACTTATTATTACTCGCTTTATATCATCGCCTTCAGTCGCGTCGCATTGAGTTTGTTTCTTTATATTTATGGTATGAGAACTACTTTGTCCATGGTCAGCTGCCTTGTGACAGACAGTTCTTTGTTATGTATAACTATTATAATTAAATCCAAAATTTCTCTGCACAAAATATTGGTGAACGACTTATTCACAATTGGCTTGCTTATTAAAAAAAAATATGCAAGCATAACATTATGTAGGTTCGTAGTCGTAAGAATAAAGCTGCTTGTCATGAAGAGAATGTTGAATGTTTCATGAGTTCTTGTAATTTTTAGACAATATATTGTTACTGTAATTGTACATACAATAGATTTAATTGAAAGACTGACCTATCTTAAGTATTTTGATATATTTAGGGTTTCGTTAGTCCGAATAAAAAAACGGAACTGTTATAGGATCACTCGTGTGTCTGTCTGTCTGTCCGTCTGTCACAGCCAATTTTCTCTAAATCTGATGGACCGATTATGTTGAAATTTGGTACACATTTATGCATTTCTGTGCCCCAAATACGGACGTGTAACGTAAATAAATTAATTTTGAATATCGTCCATATTAATATACATACATAATTATGAAAATGGGGGTCACTTGCACTTGGCTGGTTTTTTATAATAACGTTTCCTTAAAGGATTCTTGCGAAGTTGTTATAGTAGAAATAATTAAAGTACCTATAAATATATTGAAGATTGCAATAGACTATTATATTGAATGCAGTTACTCTATTACCTTGTAAATCGAAGTTATTATCCATTCTCTATTAACTCCCACCTATGAAGATTTATATGATAAAACATAATTGCATTTTAAAATACAAATAACTGCTATACCGATAGGTTTCTTTAATAGGTTTATTTAATTTCTTTGGTTTTTTTTTAAATGACGAAGGACTAGTGTTCTTTGAAGACTAGCGGTACCTATACATACCTCCACGTATTTTGTTTTTTTTTTTGCTGTTTTTACTATTTTCTATTTCAATTTTTGTATATGGGTATTTTGCCTGCAATAAAAGACTATTTTTTTTTAATGGTCTAGCTAGTTGTATCATAGCCAGGGATAAAGAGTGCGAAGTATTGGGATAGATTTTGAAGTGGTGAAAAGTTTGATTTAGAGATATATGATGTAGCTTTTTGTCAATGTCAAATGTTTCTCAACGTTGAGAGACCGGATCGAATAGGTAAGTGGCGCGATATCGCGGGCGCGACAGGCAGCGCAACCCTTGTCGCGCCCGCGATATCGCGCCTCTTTATGGGAGCCTTGAAACGCCACTGAACACGCACCTTGAAAAGGCGGCTCGGAAGGCGGGGGCTTCGGGGGGCACAAACAGGTTGTAGAAGGTGGAGAACCTACAATGGTGTTAAAGCGTAACTTGGGAGAGCTTCGTTCGGCAGTGGACTTGTCTTAGGCTGAGTTAATAACTCAATATAACCCAGCCAAGCATATATGGCACGAGCAAGAGCAGTGGTGGCCCAGTGGTAACAGCCCTGACTTACGATTTGTAAGTCGTGGGTTCAAACCCAGCCAGGCGCTTTACTTTGTGTAAATTATTTCATCACCACTGCTCTCAAAACGGTGAAGGAAAATATCGTAAAGAAACCGGCATGTCCTAGAACCAAAATTTCGAAGACATGTGACATCTGCACCTGGGCCTGCGTGGGCCTAAAGCCTACTCCCTTTCGAAGAGAGGAGGCCTATGTCCTAGCAGTGGGGACATTATAGGCTGAGTATGCTAAGCATACACGTCTATTAGTAGTTGGGAACTAACAACTAAGAATTTTAGACTGACCGGTTAACTGAGATGGTTCCTGAGGTAGCTGCGCGGTGCGGGAGGGGTGTGGTCTCGTGATGCGAGAGTTCAGTAATTCGTCAACTTGTGACAACTGTTACCCCTCCCGCTCCGCACAGCTCCCTCAGGAACGGTCTAAGTTAAGCGGTCGCGGCCTATAGATGCACATACTCTCGAAGTCATTTGCTATTACATAAATAACAATCACTGTTTCCTTTACTTTTTATGTCATAAGTACCTAATATTCTTTCGTTTATAATCAATGTCTGCCTAACTACCGAGACTGAAACAATACTATACTGAATTCTTTAATACTAAAAGAAATATAGTTTTTAAAACTTTCTGTATAATTTCTCTTCGGCTAATGAGTAACGACTTGCATTGTCTTAGTCGTGTCTCGGTTACCTGCCTCTCTGTCGGTGACGACTGTATTATTATTACGTAATGATAATACAGTTATTATTATGTATGTATTATTTTTTACAGTTTTATACGTAAGTATGGTAATGTTAATTACTTTTGTTTGGTTTGTTCCGGTAGAGATTTTCGTATGAGTTAAATTATGTAAATATCTGTTTCTATTTTTAAGATTGCATGCAGTAAAGAATTCATCTCTGATCTCGGAGGCATCTTTAAAGGCACGCACTTACTCGAGAATATGTTACCTGCTTTTTAAATTCCGAATCAGTTATGTTTTACCATGTCAGTTCCGTTTCCCGTATATACGTTGACGGACTTAGAGAGTAGGCACTACCTACCTTGATACCTTGATGCACAAATAAACTCTGGAATCCGGACCCCACGTGACTAACAGTGTGATTATTTTGGCGCGACTAGCTAAAGGTTAATCGTTGCAAAAAGTATGTGCCCGCAAGGTCTACTGTTCGCAGAACCACTAGTATTAGAACCCTCTGCATGCTACGTATATTGTTCTAAATAGATCTGAATAAAACTAGATTCACTACATGCTCAGGAATAATGAAAGTACTGGCTAGTTTTTTTTTGTCATAATTGCATGCAAATACTTAGCAGAACAAGCCACTTCCTTTAGTGCATAAGGAACGAAGTAATTATAGCGTCGCGAAGTGTAGTGGGTGGCAAAAAGTTGAGTAATTTCTGATATTGATGTTACAACACTATTAAACACTTTATGTCTAAAGCTTGCAATCTATCTATAGCATAAATCATTCTTGGGTTATGTCCACCAGTGGACGTCGTAGGCGCTGACAAAGATGATGATGGAAATACTGGTTATTAAAATTAAATGTTGATTTTAATTCTAACTGTAGCAATTTTAGAAATCCTAGTAAAAGAACAACACGGCTGTCTTTCCCCGAAGGGTTATGCAGAGGAGAATCTATAGTCCACCAACTTTTAGCCTGTAATGTCTGCCTCGTTAGTAAGTGCAAGTGCTACTGCTGAGCATGAGGCCCCGGGTTCGATTCCTAGGAAAAGTGGCAATGGGTTTTCCATCTGGAAATCCTCAGTGGCAGCCCGGAATCTAGATTTGTACCCGGTTGATGGTTGATGGCATGAGGCTGATATTACATGGGACTTAAACATAAATGAAAATCCAACCACAGGGGACCGACCGGGCGGCACTGACCTCTCGCGTCCGGCCCTGGTCCAGGCCATGGTACGGAGCGAGAGGGCATGGGAGGCGGTCACCTCCTTCTGCGAAGCAGTGATGCTCGCGAAGGAGGAGGCGGAACGCGTGAGGGAGAGGCAAAGCCTGCGCCCTCACGCCCCTAACCGCCGCCGCTGGAGACACCTTGGGCGTCGGGAATCCCAGGCTGATTCCCGGCCACCATAGGCGCGGGCTTGCGGACGGCGAGCAATGGGTAGCTCGCCATCCGATAAGGACCAGGCCCGGGTCGATGGTGCGTCGTGTTCCACGCGCGCCTCAAAGAGATATCAGCACACCTGACGGGGTCCGTTAGGACCGATGCCTGCCAGGGTTGCGGAATAGTCCGAAAGGGATACCGGTACCCTGGCAACAGGCAACCGAAGGAACACGGGTGGGATTTAGTCAGTAAGAGTCTGACACGCCCTTCCGCTCCTCCCAGAGCGGGAGAAGTCATATGATGATTTCCCACCCCAAAAAAAAAAAAAAAAAAAAGGTGGACAGACCGGGAACACAACTATACTACTACTGAACACAAGAAAAGTTACTCTAATGCTTTAACCAAACTTTTTCGATAATCCTGAAACTTCTTATATTTTTTCAATAAAAGCACGGACAAAAATATCCCACTATCAAACCGTGTCACCAGTCAATTCGTGCTCACTTCCAGTGTTGTTAGGTGTTACAAAATATGTTCTGAAGCATTATACATAACATAATATCCCCGATATTACTATCTGTTGTCTGATGGTGTGGTGGCACGCGAGAGGTAGCGATCTTGAGACGATAATATTGTAGTAGACAAGTTTATCAATATAAAATCTTTTGACGGTGTAGTATTTTGATGAATGAAATGAATGAGAATTTGTAAAATGTTTTCCATGATATTTGGTCAAACAAGCATTGCAGTTGATCTGGACGTTTTAAGTGGCAAAAGATCAGCCACAAAATTAAATACCTATGTAATATTTATAATGTTATTTTAAGAACGTTTATTAATTAGTATTAAGTATGTTAATGTATTTACAATTTTAAATAAAATATACAGTCTAATTCTGTTAATAGTGGTAAACAGCAAAGACATAAATTATGGTAATGAAAATAGAAACCTAAAATCTCGAAACCGATTAGCCCTGTTAAGCAATCAGCTGACAGAAACTGTTTTGGCAAATAAGTTCAGTAATCTCTGTGATAAGCTCAAATAGACAGATAGATATGCTTTTATTTTATGACTAGCTGCGCCCCGCGGTTTTACGTAAGTCTAGATCCCGTGGGAATATCGGGATAAAAAGTATCCTATGTCCTATTCCAGGACATGGTCTACCCATGTGCCAAATTTCATCCAAATCCGTTCAGCCGTTTTAGTGTGAAAGCGTAACAAACAAACAAACAAACTCACTTTCGCATTTATAATATTAGTTAGGATGTCTTACATCGTTGAAGCACAGCACGCCAGAGGTAGCGACTTTGAAGTGATAACGAAACAACGTGCCTTTTATCCACCTCATCATAAACTGATCTTGACTCTTGTACTATAAGAATTTGTAGGTGTATGAAGTGCTGTTAGTTCAAGGAACATCTCGTTTTAAAAAAAAAAATAGTATTGTTAAATTGAAAGCGATTCGTACGAATTGCTGCTGGCAATATTTTTAATAGATACCACATGTAAATTAATATAATTTCTTTATTATTCATGAGAGTAGTGGTGGCCCAGTGGTAACGGCCACGACTTACGTGTTGTAGGTCGTGGGTTCGAATCCTGACAGGCGCTTTACTTTGTGTAAATTATTTCATCGCCACTGCTCTCAAAACGGTGAAGGAAAACATCGTGAGGAAACCAGCATGTCCTAGAACCAAAAATTCGAAGACATGTGACATCTACCAACCCGCACTGGGCCCGCGTGGTAGATTACGGCCCATTCCCTCTCACAGAGAGGAGGCCTGTGTCCCCGCAGTGGGAACATTATAGGCTGATTATGCTATATAACATTGCTGAACTGAATTCCCCGAAGGTTTAAGCTTCACATTTCACCAGCACTCGTAGCATTCCCACGGTAAAACGAAAAACAAAATATGACTGTTTTGCATTAAGACAAAACAGGTATTATATGTTGGAAAAAACACAGCAATGATGTTGAAGAACGCAGTTCTTATGATTCTGTGAAAATACGAGAATATCCGCCTAGATCAGTAGGAATATCGAGAATACCTTCTTATTTCTGGCACCTGAGGGCGCCTTTACCGCCAATTTAGCTGTCAAGCGTCATTGCAGTCTTCATCAGCAAGCTCCTTGTCTCATTGCTGTGTTTTTTCCAACATATAATACCTGTTTTGTCTTAATGCAAAACAGTCATATTATATGTATTCAAAAACACAGCAATGATGTTGAAGACCTGTTTGATATCTGCTGGTGACCAGAAAAAAATAAAACACAAGAATGCAATGTGAATGCAAACTATTGTTAAATTAACCCAAAAAACGAAAACCAGTTTTCTTTGTTGAAATTTCATATATTCAACTAAAGCTTAAGGTTATTGGGAAAAAACTAAATAAATTAAATTTAACAATTATTCAGTCATCTTAGGTCATTAATTTAACTGACTGACTCACTGACTTTGTGAGTGAACAAAACAAAAATAAAAACTTATTCTTTTCATAAACTTAATAAATTATGCAGTCACAGCTCTACTGCTAAAATATGCATAAATCAACAAATCAGGATAAAGCTTCTAAGTTAAATAAAGTAATTAACAATAAATAACAGAACAAACAAGCCTCTGTTTTTAAATCTTGGAAATAATAAAAATAATTCTTAGTTTTAACATTGAGATCACACCATGACAATTTAGGTAAAATATATGTTTAATTAAACAGATTTAAAATTATTATAAAGTAAACCCACTGTAAGATCATCACTGACAGATTTATTTACTTCTTTGCAATAATATCTTGAAAATGTTTCTACGCACTTCCAATTTCCCCTCTCTAATATCTCCTGTACTGGTCTGTTGTCCAGCCATCCCCGAGAAGCTACAGCTGATCTTATACTACCTGGGGAGGCATCAATCTTAGCAAGCTTAAAAGCTGACCGCACCCAACCTGCAATCATCGTTTTGGATGCAGGCCTGACTACTCCTGTGATGGAGATAAAAAGAGATCTTATTTGACTATCCTGACAGCGTCTGGCTTCTGAGTTCTTAATCAACTCCTTAACGTGAGTTACTGGGCAAATTTTTGGGTCTAGATGTCGTATAAGAAGCCAGCCTGATTGCCTGTGTGAACCTGTGTCAGTTTTTGAGCCGAACCTTGGCCAAAATGTCAAAGAGTCCTCAGACTCTGTAAAACCCTGTTCACTGAGTTCCAAGAGGGTAAGGTCATGTAACCTTCGACCAGATGCTAGTAAAAGGATCAATGCAGTCCGTCTGCTAAGGTCAAAAAGAGAGTTTGAACAAGTAGAAGACTTGAGCCAGTCAAACAAAATATTTACATCCCATATAGGGAGTTTAGCTGGGTGAGGTTTAGAAAAAGAGATAGCTTTTAAGACCTGTTGAATAAAAAAGTTTTTTGATAGGTTCTCTACTGTTGCTGCACAATACGTCGAAACAGCTGATTTGTGTAATAGAATAGTACTGTATGCAAAGTTATTTTGCAAATATAGATTAGCCAAAAACCTAGCTACGTCCTTACCCTCTGGACACTTACTGTCTACACTATGTGTACTACTCCAGTGCAACCATCTTTTTAGTGGGGCCCTATAGGTGCTCAATGTAGAGGGACGCCAGCTCTTTTGCAATAGCTGCTGCTCGTCTCGACTCCAATCAACTACTTGATCCTCCCACCCCCAACTTTCCAAGCCTGAAGCCTCAGCTTGTCTACTTGAGGAGGGCTCAACCTCGTCGTCCAGTCTAACAGAACCTCTCTCAGGTTCTCTATCGGCAGAGGGGGGGCTAGCGCGCGTGCTTGGAGATCCGGGAACCAGAAGCACTGGGTCCACCGTGGCGCTATCACAAAGTATGTCCCTACTGCTCTGTTTAGATGTGCCAGGACCCTGGGTATCATGCTCGGAGGTGGGAATACCCATGCTGTTTGAAACACCCATTTTTGGCTGAAAGCGTCGCAGAAAAGCGCGGAGCCATCTCTTGAGTCTAAAGTGACATACCTTGGGACGACAGCGGTTTCTCTTGTTGCGAAGAGATCGACTTCGGGTACGCCCCACCGTCTGAATATTGCCTCCGTGGCTGGTGGTAGCAGATGCCATTCGGGTACTGATCTTCCCCTTGATAGGCAATCTGCGATGCCGTTCAGGTTCCCTGGTAAGTGGAATGCTGTCATCGTTATGTTGAATCGAAAGGTCAATTCCAATAACCTGGTTGTTAGCCCCAGTAAGTTTAACGAACGAGTTCCGCCCTGATTCCGGATGTATGCCACTAGAGTCCTGTTGTCTGACTGTATTAGAATATGGGCATTTCGTAACACTGCACCCTGGCGCCTGATGACGGCAAAAACGGCATACATCTCCTTCATATTGGAGTGCCAAGCTTTCTGGTTTGTAGCCCATTTGCCCGACAGGTATTGACTGTTTAAGTTCGCTCCCCAGCCCGCATCCGCTGCGTCTGTAGTTAAGAAATGTGTTATTTCTCTCTTGTGTAGTGGGGTTGGACTGCCCTCTATCGCATCCAACCACCACCGTAAGTCCTCTCGCATTCTGGGGCACAGTGCTCTCTTCTGGCCTCTCTGAGTAAATCTTTTCAGAAAGAGCTGTGCCCTGCGACAGTAAAGCCGGCCCCGAGGGACCGCATGGTTGGCGAAATTTAGCATGCCCAACAAACTTTGAAGTTCTCTTAATGAGCAGCTGTCTCGGTTCAACATGTTTGTCAGAGACCTTTTTATGCCCAGAACTTTCCGGGTGGGCAAGGCTACTGTCCGGCTCTGAGTGTCCCAGGTCAGCCCTAAGTATTCCAACTTGCGTGTGGGTTCGGTTACGGACTTCTGGTAATTTACATGCCAACCTAAAGATTCCAAGATGGCCAGCGTTTCCGCAACCTGTGCCATAAGCTTGGATCTGTCCTGACAAGCCAGGAGATAGTCGTCTAGGTATACTAAGAGGCGTATACCCCGCTCCCGCAGGATTTCGGCCACCCAGTTTGAAACAGCTGCAAACGCACGGGGTGCCGAGGACAGGCCAAACGGAAGCGCTGTTAACTGAAGGATCTCTCCATCGTAAACAACCCGTAAAAACCTTCTGTGAGTCTCCGCGACACTCAGATGGAAATATGCCTGGTGAAGGTCGATCTTCACTAACCAGTCGTTTACCTGAAGAAAGTCTACTACATCTATCTGTGATATTAGATGAAAATGCTTTGTTGTTACATATAAATTTAGAGCCCTGAGGTCGTTAATTGGGCGCAATCCCCCATCTGATTTCTTTATCAGGAACATTTTTGAGAAAAAACCCGGGTCTAGAGTCTTTGGTCTTTCTAAAATACCCTTGCTTTTCAACTCCTTGACTATTTGTGATAACTCCGGGGAAATTTTGGTGGCTAGGCATTCTAAAAATTTTTTGGTTGGATATTTCAGAGGAGGTTTCTTCCTGAAGGGCAAGCGGTAGTTCGCTATTGACTTTATAATAAACTGGTTTGCCCCTAATTGAGCCCACTTTTCTGTGGCAAATTTCAGGCAACCCCCTCTGAAACCCCGATGCAAGTCAATTCTCTTTGGGCTTAGAGTTTGACCTCTCCACATTGGAACGACGCTGACGAAAGGGCCGACCCTTTCGAGCCGTATGTTTAAACTTTTTATCTGACTTCCTAATCTTATTTTTATTGAAGCCTTTCCTATTATGGAAAGTATGATCCCCACGCTCTGAAAACTTCTTCTCTTTTAAATAGGTTGGAGTATTCAACCAGACCTGAGACCCTCCGAGGGACTGTATTATAGGCTGCAGAGCCTCTCTACTAAATAAGTACTCAGAGCTGGGTGGAACATTTTTTAACGTGTTTCTAAGATTTTCATTATGAATTTCCTTTAAAATACGTTCACGCCTAACCTCAATACACTCGGAACGTTTTCCGCATATAACCTGCATGGTAGTCTCTGAGTTCTTATGACATAATGATCCCGGTCCAAAAATAACAGAAATTTTCTCAAACAAAGAATTTGCATTTAAGCCCTGTGGATTAGTACTAGCCCAGTCAACAATGGACTGTAATCCTGTTCTTAATATCTGCCTTTGTTCCAAAACCTTATTGGATAAGCCAGCTAAAATCAACTCAGTTGAAGCCAGATAGTCTTTGCTTTTATTGAAGTGACATAATTCATCATTGATATGAAGGCCTGTAAACCCTGGGGTCGCCAAGCACCCCTGCAAGACCTGCTTGTACCTAATGCCTTTCCATGCCTGAGAGTCAAACTGTTGTAACTTATTTAATTCTAAAAATCTATCCTTATCACTAGCTGGGATAATCTTCTTATCGTCAATATCGGTGTTTAAAGAACCCCAATTGAGGGAAAGTAACTCGGGCTGTAAAGGCAATGTAATGAACGGTTCCGAAATACTTGTGTTGTTGTTATTATTAACAAAATGTTGCGAATCACTATTTGTAGAAGTACTAGGTACCTTACCATTCTTTCGTGGTTCTGCATTATTATAACAAACGGGATATTGGCTTAAATAATCCGAAATATACGACACTTGTGAAATTAAAGTATCAATACGAGGATCGGTTCTAACCGGTTTCGACTTGTACTTACGTTTTCGCGTCGAGGTACGAGAACGCTTATTGGGCAGGGGTGACGCCGTGCCCTCCTCAAACTCCGAGGATGAGGAGGAGCTGCTTTCCGATGCCCCAGAGCTTGTTGACGATAATTGTTCTCCATCCGGAGCAACAATATCGGCTCGCTCGTGGTTCTCGTTACCGTTACTTACCGGCTCCATTTATTGGTGAAATACACTGCTGTGTTACCAAAAAACACTAAATATACACTTTTAACACGGTTACAATGGTTAAAAGGCACTTTAAAATACTTTTTTCGTATTAGTTAAAAGTTTCGATTTAACTCGAAAGAATCACAAGAATGCAATGACGCTTGACAGCTAAATTGGCGGTAAAGGCGCCCTCAGGTGCCAGAAATAAGAAGGTATTCTCGATATTCCTACTGATCTAGGCGGATATTCTCGTATTTTCACAGAATCATAAGAACTGCGTTCTTCAACATCATTGCTGTGTTTTTGAATACATATAATGACAGATTGTAGAAGGATTTCGGCCAGACGTCAAAAATGAAGAAACGAAATGTCACTTTGTGATGAGAGATGACACATCTCTTTCCATATAAAGTGACATTTCGTTTTTCTTCGTCGAGTAGAGGTACATAGAAGTGGTCATGCTACGCGTGCAGTTATGTTTAAATCCCATGTTATAGAACCCGCGAAGAAAACCTGCAATTATCCTTTAATTAATTTCAGGTAGTTTTCAGAATAGACCTCAAAACCAACAGAATTACAATCAGAAAAACATATGAAACTTAACAAAACAAAACAATATCTACCGTTCGTTCCACAGTATCAGAAGCAACGTTAAACACCACCTTTCTTTTAATTAAACTCTACAATAAATATTTATCATCAAAAACGAACGATTAACATGCAAAATATAAATCGAGTCTCAATATAAACACTCGAGTGAAATGGTTGCCGGTAGCGGCGCTCACGCACTCACTTTCTATATCGAGCGACTTAAAATCGATAATATGGAATGTCGCTTTTTTATCGTAACTCGTCATTACATTCGTAAAAGTTATGTGTAGCTAAATAAATAAATATAATGAATAAAATCGAAAGCATTGTGGTTTGTTTTGGAAATTAGATTTTTTGTTAGTTTTTTTCCTCGTCTCAGAATATCAGATTTTTATCTAAAGAAGAAGACGCGAGATTTCTCGATTATTAATACAGTAATATATGGATACTCATTTAAAAATATAAAAGCAGTTTCAATTTTAAAATCAATACATTATGAAACAAATTTGAAAATATAAATAAGTACCTAGTTGGAGTTACCTATTTAAATAATCAAAATATTTTTATTAGATAACAAGCATTTTTTTATTTCCTTGCAAGTGAAAGTAATTTTAATCAACTATGTAACTAACCAATGCAGTCATTTCTGAAAAAAAATAAATGTATTGTTTACTTTCCGTAGACAAAGAACGCACAGCGCTTAGGTATTTAAAAAATATTTCAACCGTGTTACATTTTTGTTAATGAGTGCGATTCAGACTAGATTTAGATCAAAACAGATCTAATCTTGCGCAATCCGCGCAGTTGTTTCAAAAATGAAAATATTCGGCATTGGTTATAATTGGCCGCAAGGTCCGAACATTGTCGAGTGCTACCATTTGCTACCAATACTACCATTTCGGCAAATGGCGGCACTAACAGTACGATTAGATCTAATTCTTGACCAACGACATTTGAGTCGTGTAACAGCTAACAGCTGCTTTGGATCCGGGTAATTGTATTGGTAACTGAAGGCGCGTTTACATTCGGTACAATAAGTAGGCTAGTACTGGTTTGTTACAACTAGCCTAAAATATAATCTTTATTGACTTTGATATTGTAATAAACCTACTGTTATGATTCAGGAATTATATAAGAAATTGTATTTACCGTTCTATTAGAGCATTTCATGCTGTCTCACTCCTCCAGTGTAAACACGCTCTTATTAAAGGGAATTAATGAATGGACTTTGTATTTTTACTTCATGTCTTTGATTTATGTACATAATTTTTCCAATGTTCTCTGTCTTCTAGTTGGTAAGCATCTTTATCCTCAATACGGCTAAGTATTTAAATCTTATGAGATCAGGCTAAACCAAGCTTGAAAGAATGCTCTAGTATTTCTTCAGCGTGAAAACCAGTATAGTTAGTTTTTTAATCCCGTAGACTAATTTGACATTTCAATATTGTTGTGTGTTTTTTCAATTTGGAGTTTGACATTTGCACTTGTCAAATTTGTCTACGGGATTAAAAAACTAACTTTAGATTAGACAAGTATAGGTACAGACAGCATGCTTTTCAATTTAGCTATCAGTTATTTAACAAGTGCCGTTCAAGTAAAGTAATAAATTCTGTGCCAGTTATTAAATGTTATTGCATTCTGTGCTACATACTACATTGTAACATTGTATGTATCGTAAATATTGTGGAAGTACACAATACATTTACGAAACTAAGATTAGATTTTCCGGAGTTACGATTCACCTTTTCAGATTTCTAGGAAAAATTGTGCGGATGTAAGTTCATCGTGTGAAAAGGAAATTACTTTTAATAGCGAATAGAAAGGTAGAGTTATTTTACGATGATTAAAACAATATTTAATTATCTCAGAAGTGAAATGTCGCAACGCAGCGCAGTGATATAGGGTACCACCGTTTACTTTCATAAAACAAGTTTTTACACAAGCCGCACTTGGCAAAATGTTACCGAAACATATCATTATGAATTATTTCACATGCCTTACAAGTTTTAACGTGTTAAATGATTTATTTTATGAATAAAATTAAAGTATCTAGATATTAGTTCGGACAGTGCTCAATCGTGACTGCTGCCACACTCATGGTCGAGACTTTAGAAAGCGAAAGATTTATCATTGACTCACTACTAAAATAATTACGCGAAATTATATTACGTGAAACTCACCTTTCAGTAATATTTAACTGTCTTCAACTTCAATTTGTAGTAAAAAAGCACTGATTAATTTATTACGTGGAATCCACCATTATTCCAATTCACTTGTTGAAAACACCGATACCACCTTCACTTTAAGTTAGAAAAAAAAACTTTTTACACAACACGCACTTCCCGCCAAAATTCTACATTATTCGAAAAATCCAAATCGATAGATCGATTTCCGTATCAGTTGATAGATGTCAACGTCCTCGACGCAATCCGGACACTGGCGGCAAGTGTCGCCGTCGGTTCGGACTTTACGCGCCAGTGCACTTCGATTGCAATGAACAAAAATAATTATTTCGAATAATCGAACGTAGGGTATATGATGTTTGAATTTGTGGCGGGAAGCGTGTGTTACGTTGCGAGCGTGCGTTCGGAAATGTGCGCGGAGGCCGGACGGTGTGCGAAAAGCGACTGCGGTCACTGCTGCTCTCGCGACACTCTCTGCCCACCAGTGGCCGCATGTGTAAATGTTAATCCGTGATATTATTTAGTTTAACCGATAAACATTGAGCTGTTGCAGTCGATACAACAACCCCTCTACCGTTCACTTTTGGCTACACCTTGTACTTTAAACAGCTCAATGAATATTGGTCGGTTTCAAATGGAGATAGGCCAGTTTGCTCGCACAATGCTCGCTTTCAGCCGTGATTTTTCAGTCTAGTTTCAAAAACGAAAGTTGACATAATTTGTTTTGTAAAAATGTTTTTCATGCTACTCACATCCTTGGTTACGTAAACAATGGGTAAGCGTGTTTGGACATGGTATTAAAGGAAAAACAAAGAGTTCATACATAACTGTTAACCTAAATTTGAAAAAATTACGTCTTTTGCACAAAAACTCTTCTATTTTCTATTTCGTAGTAACAGCATAATACTTATAGCTTTTCATACTGAACACATTTTTGTTTTTTAAACTTTTGCAGAATACGAATCATTTGAAAGAGTATGAATGAAAAAATAAATAAAAGAGCAGCAGCAGCCTTCTGAAACTAAAGCGGATATTTAAAATAATTATGTAACGAAAATCTCTGACCTTATTTAAGTATACTTATAACAATTTTTTAAACGAGATATTTCAACATTTTAATAAATAAAATACCTCCTGTATTTTATTTATTAAGATGTTGAAATGGCTAATTAAATTTAATACATTAAACAATTTTAAAACGAGATAAGTATAATTATCTTAATAAAACACCTCCTCATGGTTAATTAAATTAAATTCATACCTAATGTATAATTAATTAAGTAATTTGAAATATTTTTTAGGTGATTCAATGATAATTCTAATGGCTTTTACATTTAGGTACCTACTCTTGATTTCACTGAGTGCTACTTTTAATACCAGTAGATGTATAGCGAAGTAATAACAGCCGCGTGGGTCGATCCATCAGGTTAAGCTACACTTGCCGGGGTTGGTCCGTGGATGGGTGACCATCTTTACATACCGAGACCGAGACTCCTCCGTGCCTCGGAAAGCACGTTGAGCCGTTGGTCGCGGCTGTCATTCGTGGATCTTTGACAATCGTTACGGATCGTCAGAAGCCCATAGTCTGACAACCAGTCTCACCAAGGGGTGGAGGTCAGATAAGCAGTCGCTCCATGTAAAATAACTGGAAGCCGACCCTAACATAGTTGGGAAAAGGCTAGGCAGATTATATTATAGCGTTATCCTTGTGATTAACTTGGCTCGGGTAGTTTTTGAGTTAGCTTCGTATGTTATACGTATTTTACGTATTTTTGGTATTTAAAGCCACTTGGCGTATGTCGATGATGTTATAAAACTTCCTGTCACTGTTGTTTACATAGCAAGTGGTGTACGAATTGGTGAGGGGTAGACAGATACCACAACTAGAAATTGAAAATTAAAAATCTTTTTACAAAAATAAATAAACCTACTTCCAAAAAAGTACAAAGTGCGAATTGTTAGTACAAAGTTTTTTATAACATAAGCACTCCATCCTCAATATGAAGTCAAGCACGTATCATTAGGTTATTATAAAGTACAAGCATGCAGCCAACCTGCCTGTACAATAAATTAAGCTGGATCGCTAGTAGAAGAAAATGCGCAAGTGGACAGTGCTCGCATCAACTCTTCACTCAATCGCACAAGATTGCTGCCTTCATAGGGGAGGTTTTAAGTATGCCACATCAAAATCAATCAATCTCAGCCTAACCCAGTCCACTGCTGAACATAGGCCTCTCCCACGCTACACCACAACACCCTGTTCTCCGCCTTCCGCATTCAGACGTCTGTCCCAACCACACTACATTTGCCGATACGCGGTCTCCACTCCAGGACTCATCTGCTCCACCGGCCATCGGTCCTTCAACAAATATGGTCAGCCCATTGCCTCTTCAGCACTGCAAGCTATGTCGGTAACTCCGTTTCTTTTTCAGAAATGAAATCATTGTGATTTATCCTACAAAGAAACTTCAAGCATAGACCGCTCCATAACACGCTGAGCGATCTTGAATTTTTTGGACCAGCCCGACTGTCGGTGTCCACATTTCGGCACCATATGGTATAACGGGCAGGACGCACTGGTTCTCCAAATGCAGGCCATAGACGTTCAAGTATTTTGATCAAACACGCTGGTTCAAACAGTTTGATCAAATAGAATTACGAAAATTCATATTTCTTCATGCCATTTGACAATTCATTTTGATCAAATTTTCCCACACACATTCATGCCAGTCAGATAAATCTGTTTGAACCAGGCGGTTTGATCAAATTACTTGAACGTCTTTAGCCCGCATAAGGAGAACCAGCTACCAAGCTAAGCGTCCACGGGTCGGTATTTCCTCCTATTATTTTATTCCTATTGGCCGATCAGTGGACGCAATTGTGTGACTTGCTATACAATGAATAATACGATCCGTTAAATGCGATGCGTCCGATGCGTACGACGACCTGTGGACGCTTAGCTTAGTCTCTAGTCCCTAGTCTTCAAACATTGCGGAATACGCAACGCTGCCCAATCCAACCGGATCCTTCTGTCGGCTTCTTTCTCAAAGTTGTATTTACCGAGCAGCACCCTAATTGCGTAATACACGTTCAAACTGGAATCGGTTTGAAACAAAATCTAACCCATTGCTTCGTATGTTCGAAAAAAATCTGCTCGACAACGTAATTAACGCAATGGATGTTGTTGAACTGTCAAAAAACTTTTTACAAAAAACGTGAAAAATAACTTTAATTTCGGAAGTCGGTGGCAAAAAACGAAAATTGAAAAGCAAAGACATGATGAATTTTCGTAATTCTATTGATCAAACTGTTTGAACCAGCGTGCCAACCAATGCGGAAGGCGGAGAACAGGGTGTTGTGGTGCAGCGTGGGAGAGGCCTATGTTCAGCAGTGGACTGGGTTAGGCTGAGATTGATTGATTTTGATGTGGCATACTTAAAACCTCCCCTAGGCAAGAAGGCAGCAATCTTGTGCGATTGAGTGAAAAGTTGATGCGAGCTCTGTCCACTTGCGCATTTTCTTCTATTAGCTGATCCAGCTTAATTTATTGTACAGGCAGGTTGGCTGCATGCTTGTACTTTATAATAACCTAATGATACGTGCTTGACTTCATATTGAGGATGGAGTGCTTATCTAATAAAAAACTTTGTACTAACAATTCGCACTTTGTACTTTTTTGGAAGTAGGTTTATTTATTTTTGTAAAAAGATTTTTAATTTTCAATTTCTAGTTGTGGTATCTGTCTACCCCTCACCAATTCGTGCACCACTTGCTATGTAAACAACAGTGACAGGAAGTTTTATAACATCATCGACATACGCCAAGTGGCTTTAAATACCAAAAATACGTAAAATACGTATAACATACGAAGCTAACTCAAAAACTACCCGAGAAAAGTTAATCACAAGGATAACGCTATAATATAATCTGCCTAGCCTTTTCCCAACTATGTTAGGGTCGGCTTCCAGTTATTTTACATGGAGCGACTGCTTATCTGACCTCCACAACCTAGTCATTGGGTAATACCAATGACTATATAAATTATCTTTGGGTAATACGATACCCCTTGGTGAGACTGGTTGTCAGACTTTGGTCTTCTGACGATCCGTAACGATTGTCAAAGATCCACGAATGACAGCCGCGACCAACGGCTCAACATGCTTTCCAAGGCACGGAGGAGTCTCGGTCTCGGTATGTAAAGATGGTCACCCATCCACGGACCAACCCCGGCAAGCGTAGCTTAACCTGATGGATCGACCCGCGCGGCTGTTATTACTTCGCTATACATCTACTGGTATTAAAAGTAGCACTAACATAATAACTTTAATTTCGGAAGTCGGTGTCTTTGCTTTTTTAATTTTGTCTTTTAATAATAATAAAAATAACCCCACCGCCGTATCTCTACGTTGATGTCGTGGTGGGGCTTGCGTGCTCCGAACTCTAGGTCTGTGCCGGTAGAGTTTACTTTGCCGAAACGGGTCTAGAGTGAGGAGCCAGACCAAGAGAGATACAAAAACCCGCAGGGCAGCATGGGCAGCATGTGGCTCACCTCTGGCTTGCCTTTATTGGCCGGCTAGAGTGAACACTGACGAGGAACAGAGCTCCCACCTCATTCTTGCCTTTATTGGCCGGCTTGAGTGGAGATTCGCAAGAGCAAACCTGCTCGGAGGAAGGAAGTATTCCAGTAAGATGCTGGTAGGGATCTTGACCGTACTTCCGGGATTGTCCTGATAGCCGAGGAATACCTCTCCACTCCTTTTAAGCACCTCAGGGCATGTTGCCCCCTTGTCGCTACGACACTTTGTGCTAGCGACCGTTCTGGGGGGGGCATTATTGAGTGTGCAAGTCACCCCCTGCCATATTATCTTTGTATTTTATATTTAAAAACATTGTTCAGGCAGGGGCCATAGTCTTTCCATAGTTCAAGATTACCAGTTCACTAAACCACCCAAACCCGTAGCCCAATATGTTTGTTTCCATGTTCTGCAATTAATAGTTCTACACCAACCGGGGGTTGTCCTTGGCTGCACTTGCATTGTGCGAACAGGGATAATCGTCGGTTGGTGCCTAATTCCATTTAAAATTATCTAAGGGGCCTCTGCGAGTTGGCTTCGGCCCCTCGCACGCCTTCCAAAAGTCCGGGATCCCAGGGTCCCGAGATGTTTAAACATATAAAAAATAATAATAATAATAATTTATTTCAGAACATAATTCCATATAAAATGATTAGTACGGCTTAAAAACTATGTTAATATCTTAGAACTACTTATTTAACGTACATTAAACAGGACAACGCCAGAACTATGCACCTTATTCCAGTGCCGCACAATAGGACACTCCACCCTTTCTGTTATGGTGTTTAGAAGGCCGTTGGAGCTGCCCCGCACACGACATATCAGGGAAGCCACTCTCTTGCGCACAATAGCCCTAAAGCAGTCGGTGTTGGCCTCCGCAAACATCCCCGATGCACTACAGTAACGCGGCAACCCCATCAACATCCTAAAACCATTATTGTAAAGGACCCGCAGGGCACTGAAAGCCTTCTGCGTATAGCGGACCCACAGGCTGCAGGTGTACATTGTTTGGCAGTACGCCTTAAATAGAGTAATTTTAACATCTTTTGTGCACCTCGCAAACCTGCGCGCCAGCATATTGCATCTAACTGCCAATGCCCTGCGTTCCCTCTAAATATCCAAGTCATCCGAGAGGTCCTCAGTGACCCAATGCCCCAGGTATTTGAATTTGGTGACTCTACTTACCGGAATTCCTCCAAGTCTGACAGGTGGAATGGTCGTGGGAGTTTTATTACCCGCCTTAAACACAAGTAGTTCACTTTTTTTGTTGTTGTACCTGAGGCCATGTGACACTGCGTACCTCTCACAAATGCCTATGAGCATGTTGAGGGCTTTAACAGATGGGCTCAGCAGCGCCATATCGTCGGCGTAGCTAATGTTATTCATACAATTGCCATCTACTGAACAGCCGACACCAGCCCTACTGAGCTCATCTATCAGTCCATTAACATACAGGTTGAAGAGGCGTGGTGACGTCAGGCCTCCCTGCCTCACTCCACACTCCAACCTGTACTCTGAGGAACATGATCCCGCCCACTTAACATTATTGGATTGGTCGCCGTACCAATATCTCAGTATGTTGATCATGTCCCTGGAAGAACTGGTTTCTTCCCGGAGCTTATCCCACAGCACATTATAAGACACAAGGTCAAAAGCCTTCGACAGGTCCAAAAAACAGCCAAAAATAGGCGTTTTTCTTGTCACGTAGTACTGGATAGTATGCTTTAATCGCAGTATTGCAGCTTCTGTCGAAAGCCCAGCTCTAAAACCGAACTGGACATCGTGCAGATGAATATGCTTACTAAGGTGACAATCAAGCAAACCATCCAGCACCTTGGCGATCACTGTAGCCAATGAGATGGGTCTGTAGTTGTTCCCGTCGGAGGCATCGCCTGTCTTATTTTTGATGATAGGAATCACTGTGGTCTTCATAAGCTCGTGAGGCAAATACGAATGCCCTAAACACAAATTGTAGAACATGACCAACACCCTGGGCAAATGAGTACCTGCGTGCTGCAGGTGCTCGTGCTGCGGTGCTGAGGTCATCGTGCCCTGGAGACTTACCTCGAGTCATACTCTTAATGAATTCTTTTGCCACCGACTTCCGAAATTTAAGTTAGTTTTCACTAAGTGGGAAAAATACGTAATTATTGAAGCTAACTCAAAAACTACGCAAGCAATATTAATAAAATTTATATGGGACCACCTCTGAAGCATGTATAATCGATTTAGATGATTCTTTTTTTGTTTGGTAGGTCCAAACAAAAAAAGAATCATCAAAATCAATTCATATTTGGCGGAGTTATCGCGTAACATACAAATAAAAAATATAAAAACATACAGACGAATTGAGAACCTCCTCCTTTTTGAAGAAGTCGGTTAAAAATGAAACAAATTAGTCAATCGGTTATTTAAATAAGTTACGCAATTAGGGGGTTCATCTAGTTTTAAAAGATAATTTAATGTGTGTGTGTGGCTTTGTTTGGACCGATTTACAAAAATAAATATAATTGAGGTACCTATGATTGAATTCTCTAACTTTAGTAATCATGGAGGAACTAAAACGTTTAAAATAACAAACAATGTGCAGATAAGTTCATAAACTTATACGACCAAAGCGAGTTCTTTGTATAAGGAAACTTGATCTACAATAGCAAGCATTGCAAGTTGTCGACAAGCAAGGAGGTTTGCTCGACTAAAGCCGAAAGGCGTCTGGCATAAAAGATTAGGTCTGTACTGTTCCCTGATTTGCTTTAATACTTAATATAAAATTACGGATTGCATGGTGTGAACAAAGTGTCAGTAAAAAATAATGTATCCAAAAATAATCCATCTCAGTAAAAACAGTTTTTGAACGAATAAGCAGCTTTCAAGTTAGAAAACTAATTTCGGAACGGAAAAATAATTGTCAATTTCACATCGTTCTGTCGATAGCTGATGACGTCACACAAATAGAATGTCAGAGGTCACGAACATTTTGTTTACTTTACTTTAGATTTAATAATAATATTTTAACTAAAGCGAAATTTCAAAACGATTCTGTAATATTGACATAATGAGTATTAAAATGTTTGTGAAGTTCAAATATCTCAGATAAATGGATAAGCCGCCCTGCTTTCTGTTCTGTCAAGCTTTGTGTTCTTTCCTTTCTCTGGCTTTGTGTATAATGTGTATGCGTTTTTGCGTAAGTATGTTTTTAATATCTATGTTTATTATTTGTAACTTTATTGATATCATTAAAGATGAACATCTCTTAATCCTAAAAATGTTTATGACCACTTAACCCTGTTTACAATACCCATTACGTCACTTTTCATAGATTTTTTTAAGGTTTAGCGGCCTTGAACCAGTAATTACTCGAATGAATCGAGCATTAGTTCATCCGGGCTTCAGAAGCCTTTGTTTCATTCATTGTAGCTACACCATGACTCCCAAGAACATCATTTCCTAAACGAAACAATATTAGTAAGTAAAGATTTCACTTAACCCAATGCAAAAACTTCTAAAGGCCTTGCTCACTCAGCCGTGAACGACGATTCACTGTCGTCGGCACAACTTTTGCCATGAAAACAGTAGATTATTATAATGCAACCTCTTTTCGCAACAGCCAAAACAGTACTATTATAAGCGTGATATTTTATTATCTTATCGGCGTAGATTATGTACACAAGTGTTGGTTTTGTACCGTGTAATGGACAACACATTAGTTACCAGCACTCCAATGGGTACCGTGTGATTACTACTGAATACAACGAAAATAATATAACCAACAAACGTATGGAACGTAAGGATTTGACATTGAGTTTCCATAACTTAATCAAACGAGGTACGGTACAGTGTTCTATGTTTGAATTTGTTTTGAATTTTCTTAAATGAGTGGCCAGTGTCATTACCAAGTGAGTGATAAAAAGTTTTCAATGGTGAATTTAACGCAGTGACTTGGTGTTGTATGGTTTGATGTTTTTTTGTTTTATTTTGTTTATCATAACTGTGATTTAGGACAGTGATTTAATTTTTCTAGCTGTGCTAATATTTCAATAATAATTTGTCATGATTCTTTGTACCTATGATTCTTTCTACTATGGATAATAACAATGGGAATTATATTCACCAAACTTTTACTTAGATCAACAATATGAGGAAAATGAAACATTGAGTCATTCTTATACATTTCGGACCAAGAATATTATAATGGTTGTCCAAAATATAACGGTAAACATAATGATAATTAAATTCTGTTTCACTTAAATGTTTATAGAATTATCACAATTTTACACACACTTTGCATAGTTCTATTACTTACAAAAATTTTATCAACAAAATTATCGTTCAATACTTTCATAACTGTGCAAGTTTCCTGTAATTAAAATACAGTTTGTGAGTACTCTTATCTTAAAACAGAGGAAGTGTTCCTGTTAAAAAGTAGTAAACTGAATTAAACTATGTTACAAAGTAAATTTATATCATTCCTTCTAAGTACTGACCATGACATGTAACTGTTTTATCATCTGTCTACGTAGAGATAGTATTATTTTTTATTTCCCTTATAAATTCCACTTTTCTGACTCTCTCTCTCACTTCACCAACACTGCTCTACAACATGTATGGTATCCTTATCATACCTAGTTTATAAGCTGTGGTACAGATTACTCTAAGACTGTAATCCTATGAATGATTAACGGTACAGTGATGACATAAGTACATGTTAAAAACTTCTTTCTGAACACTAGTAATTGCTTGTTATTACTATTCTATCATAACAAATATTCCTTGAATTGGCACTATTAGCCATACATATCATCCAATCCAATAAACTGCTCACAAACCTATCCTGAACTATACCATCATAATCATAAACAGTAACTAATTACCAAGCCATCATTATTATTTAGTTTTCTTTTTGGGATAAAATATTAAATGTGTGCCTCGTTGGGTATAGTGTCATCATCATGGGGTTTTTCTGTCAGGAATTTCTCAGTAGCAGCCCGTAGTCTGGATTTGTGCCTAGTTGTTGGGTATAGGCTCGCCCCATTACTTGGAACTTAAACATAACTGGTGTAATGTTTGTGTACTATAGGTACACTTCTGCGTAACCCTTCGAGCATTACAGGTGGGATGTAATGTGTGTTGTATAAAACGGGAACAAAATAATCATTCAGTGTAGTAGTAAACAATTTCTAACACTAACAAAATGTGTCTATAATGTATACGTCATTCATTGTCATACTACATAACATACTGCATCAGACATTCCTGGCATCATCTAGGAACATAAATTACCATTTAGAATATCTTGTGTGTCCAAGGCTTGGCAGGAAGGATAAATACTATTTAGGTTTAAGTGTTCCATCCTGTCTTTCAATGATGTAATTCTTAGGGTTCTAGTTACCATATAAGGAATATGATTGTATAATACATAACATAGTGTAACATAATATAATTATGGCCCATAACTATTAACACTGTAATTAGAAAATATTGTAAAAGGCAATAATTTTGTTTCAAAGTAACCATGCAGTTTCTTGCCAGCTCTTATCCATATGAAACAACCAATTGGAACCGTGCACCTAGCTTCTGATGTTTCATAAGTGCCCATGTAGGCTTATGTGAAATAAAATATTTTTATTTTGATTTTGAGTGTAATATTCTACAATAGCTTCTGCTGACTCAGAGTAACATCAACTTTTAATTTAAATTATGTATGCATTGGAACTGTCATTGTTATTCAATCTTACTGATGACATCAAACTCCATATAGATGGACTGACTCCACAGTCAGTTCACCTACATACAGACATGGAGAGTCCCACCTAACAGGGTGTTTTTTCGAGACATACTATTCAACTATTGGGGTTCTTTCTTTGGTTTTCAGGTTTCTGGGGGAAATATGTGTAGGAAATGGGGATATTTGTGCGAATATTTGGGCAATATGCTTGGGCTGTGGGGGAAATTGAGATATGAGTGTGGTTTCTGGGGCATATGTGTGGGTTTTTTAATTAAACTGCTCAATGTTAATTATTGTTTGAATCATCTAGGAACCATAGCAAATATTCTAAAAAAAAAAAAAAAAACTGTCATTTATTTTAATTTTACAGATGAACAACTTTACGGGTACACAAACTACGGGATGGATACTCCCACCCCTGCGGGAGATGCCTCGGGCGAATGCCTACAAGGATTCTTTCAAACCATGGATTCCTTAAGTCCGGGCTTAGATTCGGATTTCGACGAGAGCCTAGCTGTACCTGAGTCACTGTCCGTCATTGAGGCTGACAAAGTTGACAACAAGGAGGGAGGGAGTAGTTCTAGTAGTATGTTATTTTGCTTATTTATATTATACTAGGTGCGCCCCGCAGTTTCACCCGCATAAATCTAGATCCCGCGGGAATATCGGGATTAAAAGTATTCTTTATGTTAATCCAGGTTATTAACTACCTGTGTCCCAAATTTCATCATAATCAGTCCAGTAGTTTTTGCGTGAAAGAGTAACAAACATCCATCCATCCTCACAAACTCATATTTATAATATTAGTAGGATAGTAGGATACCTGGTCGACCAAACTCTGCTCGGGTGAAAATAGATAAACATATCGTCCAGGTATACCAACGTTATATCACATCGCCAAGGCTTTTTCGCCCCATTTAATGCAACTTTCATCGAAATCATTAGAGCCGTTTTTTGACGTTCAAAAGTGCCTTTAATGTGCCTATTTGAAATAAATGATTTGACTTTGATTTTGCAACGTGATTACAAATATATATACTTACTAGCTGCGCCCCGCGGTTTCACCCGCGTCAGTCTCGACCCCGCGGGAATATTGGGATAAAAAGTATCCTACGTCCTATTTCAGGTCATAGTCTACCCCTGTGCCAAATTTCATCCAAATCCGTTCAGCCGTTTTAGCGTGAAAGCGTAACAAACAAACAAACTCACTTTCGCATTTATAATATTAGTTAGGAAGTTAGGATAGGTTATTAGTTTCAACATGTTATTGTAGGGTATGTATAAGTGCAGTAAATCTAAATAATTGCTTACAATCATTCATCATTGCTTATCAACCGAAAAATCCTCCGTATTGACTACAAGAGAAAGATTAAGATAATTTATTAGATCAGTCTCACAATCAGTGTTGTCACATTCGAGTCTGTTCCATAAAGCCTTGTTACTTATTGTTTTAAAATACTGTCACTTGATAAAATTAAAGATAAAGTAATATTTGCCTCTTTATTTTTTGTCTTTAGATAGGCATACTTTTATTTATTTGGCTACCAAAAATTGGAAATTAATTGTATTTACCGACCCCAGACAATGCAAGTATAAGGGTCCCTTTTCACTGCGTTGATCCAGCAATGGCTGTTCTCGAACATATGCGTAGACGCTGCGTAAACATGACGTATTTTTTATTTAAATAGATGTTGCAACGCTAGAGAAGCCGTAGTGTTTACGCAGCGTATACACGAAGTCAACGTAAATGTTTGACGACAGACATACACTCTTACTTTAGCAGAATCATAATCCTAATCCTAACTATCCTAACTAATATTATAAATGCGAAAATGAGTTTGTTTGTTTGTTACGCTTTCACGTTAAAACGGCTGAACGGATTTGGATGAAATTTGGCACAGGGGTAGACCATGACCTGGAATAGGACATAGGATACTTTATATCCCAATATTCCCGCGGTATCGAGACTGACGCGGGTGAAACCGCGTGGCGCAACTAGTATAAAAATATTATGAATCATCGTAAAACGTCACAAACTGACAATTCATAAGATGATCTGCGTGTAATTCCTATTAATTATTCATTTGTTCGACAGTTTTCTATGGAGATTCGTAAAATGGTCCACAAATTATGAATTGCTTTTATGTCAAATTAGAGGAATTGCTAATGACAGCTGGGATTCAGGAAATGTACTGCTTTTTGAGGAATTGCTAATGTGGCTGGTTTAGACCCCCTGGTCTAGCGACTGTCTGGCCGGAATCTGGCCTACAGTACTTGTATTTCACCTACTACCTACCTTCAAGTAGAATAGAACTGACGTACCTAATTAATAATTGATTTGTTTCTAATTAGATACGCAACATCTGACCCCAATGTATGGAGAAAATAATATTCCTATCTATTTTTATCTTGTGATAGTAGCCAGTATCCTCTGATTCATATGAAAAATGCATAAGTAGATAATATTGAATTAGTCACTTAGCTATTTTGATAATTCCACTAGATATCCTTCTCGGGAAGCGATAACTAGAGCAATGTAATGGATAGTATCAAATCAATAATAACAGCTGTTGCGATTCTTTGTTCCGGCTTATCTATTACTGACTTGGACAGTAGGATAATGGTTTCCCATTGGCTAAAACGCCCCTGCCAAAGCCTTTAAGATTAAAAAAAAAACATGCCAAGGCGGATTACTTACCGTAGATACCAAGATCGGTTTATTTTGAGTATGAATAAAAATACACAAAAATCGTTTTCAAGCATATTATTTAGTAGTTTCCGCTCGCGGCTTCGCCCGCGCGGTATGTGGATAAATACTAGCCTATGTCCTTCCCCAGGGTGCCATCTATCCTGCCAGGGTTGCGGCCTGCCAGGGTTGCGGAATAGTCCGAAAGGGATACCGGGACCCTGGCAACAGGCAACCGAAGGAACACGGGTGGGTTTTAGTCAGTAAGAGTCTGACACGCCCTTCCGCTCCGCCCAGAGCGGGAGAAGTCATATGATGATTTCCCACCCAAAAAAAAAAAAAAAAGGTTCAATTTGTCGAAATCCGTTCTGTGGTTTAGGCGTGAAACAGAGTTACTTTCGAATTTATAATATTAGTAGGTATGGATTTAGTTATTAGGAAATCACCAATCCAAAAAAACCCAACAAAATGATCCCTAAGTAAAATCTTGCAACTGCATTGAAGGTAAAAGTTGTCTAAATAGTTCTGCTTCTGCTTTTATAAAATTCCAATGATCAAGTTATTAGTTTTGATCTGTCTGCTTTTTAATCTCAAAATGACATTTCAAGTGATTGTTGTTTGTTTTTTCAATTTGGAGTTTGACATTTGCCCCTGTCAAATTAGTCTACGAGATTTAAAAACATAGTAGCCAATATTGAGATAGTTGACACTGACCTAAAAATCTAGTGTAAAACAATTTTAGGTAATTTAGGTATTGATTAAAATCTAACCCCCAAGATACAAATAATCATTCAAAACAATTGATACAAATTAGCTTTATTAGTAGATTAGAAATATTTCTCGTTATCAATCATAATAAAAACTGATAAGTGCTGGCGAATCATGATAACAATATTACCTACTTTTACATTCCTCATGTTATTGAAACCAAAAAATATACGTTTATTTCATGAAACACCTTTGGCTGTGTAGTGTGTATTTTTATATTCATTGGATAATTCAATTGGGACATTTTATTAAGGTTATTTAGCGGTTCTTTAAAACTAGACTAAACTCACACAGATTAGGATATGAGTCAGACTAAATGTGACAGTCTCGCTAAATGGACCTGAGACTAGGGTTACCATTCGTCCGGAGTTGCCCGAACATGTCGACGGACATTTTGGCTCCCCGTCCGGACTATCCGACTTAATAAGATTTATTTTCAAAAATAATAAACTTAAATGACTAAGCAAGTACTGAAAAAATAAAGATGACAAGTAAAATGTCCGGACTTTTTGCAAATGTCTGGATGGAGGAGTTTTGTCAGGATTAAAAAAAAATGGTATTGTTCATTCATTTATCGAGACTGCCTTATATAGAGTTACGTGAGATAGTCTCGATAAATGAATACGCGTGGCAGCCTGGCTTAATGGATAATTGTTTGCTACTTAAGCCATGAACAACTTCAAACACGCCGCCACAAAGATCCATAGTCAGTTGGTTCGTTCGCCTACGTGATGTTATGATTGTACCTACTCTATCCGATAAATTAAAGGCTAGTCATGCCCTGCGCCAAAAACGACCTTATTACCATCAAACTAAAACAACCTTATACGATGATACTATAAAAATCTTTCTTTTCCAGCAATACCTCAAACAACAGTGCCATTTAAAGCGGTCCACAATCCGCCTGTAAAATTCAACTCGGTGCACAGGAAAGTGTTCATTCCGGGTGTGGAAATAAAGGTCAGATTGGAGGAGAACGAAAGAAGCGTCACAACACATTTGCTGAATCCTAATCTGTAAGTCAAAAAATATTTTGTATAGCAAAACATAACGCCTGTTTTGTCATAGGCGTTATGCAGGTGTGGACCTATATCACACCCACATTTTGCCAGTTCCAAGCAATAGGGCCGTCAACCAGGTATAAATCTAGACACGGGGCTGCTACTGAGAAATTTCTGATGGAAAAACCCAATAACACTGCCCGAACTGGGAATCGAACCGAGGACCTCACCCTCAGCATTTTTTTTTCCTTTCTTAAGTTGGGCTCTTGCACAAATTTAATATCGCAAAAGGCGACTAAGTCTTAAAAATCATTAGCATTTTCCTGTTACTAATAACAAATTCGGTATGCAACGCTGTTGCCAAGCAATTAGTAACATTTTTATTATGTTTCTAATTTTCCTCTCTGAAACCACTTTTTAAGCTTCCGTTTTTGAATGGAGGAGCCTATTACTAAGCCTCTGTTGTCCGTCTGTCTCTCAGCGGGCTGTATCTCATGAACTGTAAAAGGTAGACAGTTCAAAAGTTATTTTTATTTTTAGGTTAGCCTACTCTGTCCCGCTGAGCAAAGCTCTCCCCAAAATCTTTCCAAACATCCTTTCCAAGAGCCAGCACAAAAAAACAGGAAAATAAGTACTTACAAAAAATAAAAATAAAAACAAGTTAAAAATTAAAGACTATACAAGAAACGTGTTTTTTTTTCGGCGTTCTTTGCTGAGTATTGTATGGTGGTATGGAACCCTTCGTGTACAAGTTCGAGTAGCACTTGTTTGTCTTTGGCATACTAGATCCCAACTGGTTTTGGCGTAGCTATAACTGTCTAAATTAAAGCGATCAAGAAACTTGCAAAGTCAAAGTCAAATAATTTATTTCAAATAGGCACATTAAAGGCACTTTTGAACGTCAAAAAAACTAAGAAATAGAACTGATTCTAGTTGTTCCTCCCAAAACTGGCATTCTGGGAACTGGGAATCATGGGACTTAAACATAACCTGTGAAATGTAGGTGTACATCTCTGCATAAACCTTCGGGGAATACAGGCGTAAGAATAGATATGTATTAGTTAAGAAATATATAAATACTATCTACAAAGGTCAATGATTTTTGTTGTAATTAAAGGCCAACAAAAAAAAAAAGGTAAATACAGAATAATATTTGAGCTTCATGTTATGTCTTTTTATATGACGTTAATAAGCTTACCGTAGTAAATCATTTGATTTTTCAAGGTATTAACTGCTTCAAAAATAAGCATAAATACAGAACCACACGCATCTTCCCATGTCTGTAATGATAGTGATGATGAGTTGCTAAATAAATAAATAAATAAATAAAATAAATAAAATAAATGTCGATAGCCAGAAAGCTTCGTTTACGTTCATACATCAGGGGGCCTGAAACGGCCACATTAGCAATTCATATCCTGTGGGCCTATCACCACAGCTTATGGAGTATTATTTTAATCTTACTCAGTGAGGAAAAGAGATGGAGCTATAGAGCTTCATCTCTTTCCAACACTGACATAATATTAAAATAATACTGCTGTAAGAGCTGGTGATAGGGGCCCTAAATTCCCAGCTGCAATTCCTCTAAGACACAAATTCATAATTTGTGGACCGTTTTACGAATCTCCATAGAAAACTGTCAAAAAGATGAATTATTTCGTAATATGAATTGCACGCAGATCATATTATGAATTGTCAGTTTGTGACATTTTACGATGATTCATAATATTTTCCTACATGCCCCTGGTCATACACGCACGCCGGTTACGAGTACTATGCATCTGACCTTTCTGAAGAACCAATATGGTCTCTAAAAGCAAAAAGGTACTACTAAAGGTATTTAAATCATATTATCATTTGATCAATATTTTACCAAAATCCGATCAGGACTCGATCAGATTTTGGTAAAATATTGATCATTGGAATCTTTAAAATATTGACAGGATCATTCTTGCAGCAGTGGATGAAAATGATAATTTTCAGCGTATAATCTTAATGAGCAAAAATACTTATCTAACCGGAAAAACGGGTATTAACAGAAACACAACTGATATGATTTCCGTAACCAACAATATGCATTTATCTACGATATAAATATTTATAAGCGCATATAACAACTATAATAAAATATGTACATACCTACATTTATTGATGGTACCATTGACCTCATCGACCGGGGTATTAAACCTAGCGGGCCTTCCATAAATTACGTCACATATTAAGGGGGAGGGAGGGGGCTAATAAACTGTCAGACAAAGGGGGGACAAGTCATAAGCTTCTAAAAACGCTTAAGCTTCAAAAACGCTTAAGCTTCAAAAAAAGTCATTCGCTACGAAAAACTATGAAATATTACCAACTCTTTCAATAGTATTATAAGGTTTAATTTAAAATTCCAAAACACAACACACGTGTGACGTTTTGTATGGCTCCTAGTACAGTCGAACAAGCTATTTGGTATACAGGCAGATAACTTGCAACTTACTTTAAACAATTTTGTGAGTGTTTTCAGTAGTCAACAATCCTTTTACGTCACTCTCCTAAGCCATAAGCTCAGCAGTTCAATTACACACACAATCAAAACGAATTTTGGTAGTGTAGCGGAAAATGAATATATTTTGACTGTATACCAAATAGCTTGTTCGACTGTACACACGTTCCACTATAGTCGATTGATGACTAAAGGTATAGTACCGGACAATATCAGTCTGAATCATAAATGTTATTGATTGTACCTACACCTATACATGGTCTTCACTTATCTATAATCTAATAGTGTGGAATACTAGCGTTAAACTTGTTACTATCACACCTGCGCGTGCGCTGATTGGCTTAACGACGTTATAAATGTTTATTATTCAGATAAATTGCATTTTCTATCTTGCTTGACGTTAAATGGGAAATTAAATAGATAAGTTTTAAGCTGATAATCTTTGTTGATTAAAATGTTGAATGGCGTCACAATTTTAATTCGGTTTTTGGGGAGGGATTTTTATGTGGTTTAAATTCCACTGTGTGTCTTGGCAACTACGTTACATATCTATGTTTTAGTACTCCTTTAAAAAACGGTGAAGGAAAACATCCTGCCTGAGAGATATTACTCAATGGCATGTGAAGCCAAGTAAGAGGCCAATGGATGGCATAAAAACTCTGACACCAGGTTAGCCACTAACCACACGAAAAAGAAAGAAGTACTTCTAATAGATCCACTTCTAGATTACTTAAGGAATTAATTATTATAAGAGCTTCCAAGACGAACAGAAAACGCCTGGAAGAGCTACTGGTCCATGAAGGAACTATCTAAGGGTGAGTTGCCTATGGCACTGAAACGCTGGCTCATGGACATGTGTATTCTTCCCGTCTTAACCTATGGTGCACAGACTTGGTCTTTGACTAACATCCAGAAGTTCAAACTCAAGGTCTGCCAACGAGCAATATAGCGCAGTATACTAGGTGTTAAATTAACGGATCGTGTTCGTAACACAATACTGCGCTCCAAAACAAAGATAGCTGACGTGGCTCAAAAGGCTGCCCAACTTAAATGGGACTGGGCAGGACACGTCTGCCGCATGCCGGACAAACTGTGGGCCCAAATAGCACAGAACTGGTACCCTGAGACAGTGAGACGGGGTCGCGGCAGACCACGTAGGAGATGGCGGGACGAGTTGGATAGGTTCCATCAAAACTGGAAAGACGACTTGCGGGCTCGCGAAAGATGGAAGGAGTAGAGGCCTTTGCCCAGGAGTGGGACAGCGGAGGCTAGGAAAAAAAAAAAAATAGCTTCCACGATTGACAACACTTAAGTTCCTACGTAAAGTGCATGCGTTGCAGACATGGTTATCTTTTACTACGAAGTGATCTATTATCTTATACTTCCGTATAAATAGTATATTTATGTCTTATACTATTTGAATTATAAAACTAAATAAATTAAATATGTATTACATACTTATCCTTGACATCAAAAAAATCTTTTATTGTATAAAAATTATGTTGGAGAAGCCATGTTTTCATTTTTTTTTCTGTAATTATGAAACGGATGTTCTCTTAATACTTTAGGAATGTGGTTATAATTTTTTATAGACATAAGGTAGCTATTTCTATAGTGGAGAGTGTACTGTTACAAAATTGTTTTTTAGCTTGGCCCCACCAAGCTCTCTTTTTGTAAATCTATTGTTTTCGGTTATTGTGGAGAAAAATTGTGCATTTTTCCTAACAATTATGGCGATTTCCAAAATATAAATAGAAGTTACCGTTTAAACGTTTAACTTTTGAAAAATTGGTCTACAGCTCTCATATGGAGATACATGATTCAGATCTTCTTTAGAAAGTTTCTGCCATACCATTATCAGCTCTTCAATCTTTGTTTTTTCTTTTCTTTTTTTTAACTCACTAGTGACTCGCTCCTGCTTTGCACGGGTTTACGACTTGACAAAACGTCGAGATTTCTAGTTATATGTAACTTTAATATTAACGAATTATTCACATAAACCTGCCATAATAAATTCTCTAAACGATGGTGAAAACCTCATCAAAATCTGATGCGTGGTTTAGAAAAACAACGCGGACATACAGACAAACACGAAAAGCACGACTTTAATTTATAATAATATGTATAGAAGAAGCGTCAACCAATAAAACTCAATTAATCATTATATTGTTGTTGTTTAAGTGTTTTGTGGACATATACAGGGTGTTTCGCAGAACGTTGAACATATGAAAATGGTGGATAGGTGGGTCATCTGCTACTTATTCAGCCCTAATTTATTTGGCCCTGCTCCCCTGGATATTTTTTTATTTTATTTTTTCTTAATTCTATTTTCACCACTTTCTTAACTTTAAAGTGTGATTTTTATTACAAATGGGTCAAACAGGCAAGATTTTTTTTATTTTTTTTTATTACCCTTTAAAGTTGAGAAACTGGTGAAACTAGAAGAAAGCAAAAACAATTTTTTTTCAAATATCCAGGTGGCTGGGGCCAAATAAATTAGGGCTGAGTAAGTAGCAGATGACCCCACCTATCCACCATTTTCGTATGTTCAACGTTCTGCCAAACACCCTGTATAAATGAATAAATTATTTCTTCCAGATACACAATCTTCCTCCAACATGGCGAATTCAACTGGTCGATTAAAAAGAGGTATAAACACATACTCTACCTGCACCAACAACTCACTCTCTACAGGGCTTCTCTCGACATCCCCTTCCCCACTAAGACCCATAAGACCAGGAGAGCCAGCTTCAAGAATACCTTTGATACTGAGGAGCAGGCTGAGAAGGTGGCTATGCAAGCCGTGCCTAGGAGTAACTCGAAGAGGCAGCTTCGGCCTAGGAAGAGGAAAGGGGCGCTGCCTAGGTGAATATTTTGTTTAATCATTATTATATTTGTTTAATTATCTTCTCAAACTGTATATATAACAAAGGGCGTTCCCTTTAACCCGCAATAGTAATCCATAAGTGCCGACACATGCTAAAAAAAAAATACCATTACAAAAATTTATATAAATAGTAAAATATTCACAAAACTATTAAATTTATATGTAAAAGAAACACTCTCTACACGCACACTTGTATTTCAACGTGGAAAGACAAGTGTGACAAGTGTGCGTATACAGAGTGTTTCTTTTACATATCAATTTAATATGTTTTTGTGAATATTTACTATAAAAAAATAAAAGAGCTTTTATTTTTTAGTGGTAAAATACTGTATAACGAAATTAAAAAGAAAACTATCACAGTTAAGTAGGCTCTACAAGTTACCGAGTAATAATCGATCAACCTACATTTGCAGTTGCAAAAACATGTTCTCCCGTACATTCCGTATGGAAGAACAAGTTTTTCAACTACAATGTTAAGTTTGTTCTTGGGTTAAATTCATCCCAACTACGGAACCCTTCGTTGTGCGTGGTTCGACATGCACTTGGCTGGTTTTTTTGTTCCAGTTTTGTCTCTAGTACCGAGAATACATGAGTATTCTCGGTACTAATCGGAATTGAAGATGACACATTTTTTTTGCAGATTTCCAAAAAAGCCAGAAGTAATGGTCACATACGAAGGCATACAGCTAAGAATGAAGCAGCTCGAAGAATACCTATACAATCTACTAAACATCTCAATATACAGGAACCACCATGAAACGGTAAGAACCTTCAGAGTCCGATGCGTAAAATTTACCTTCACATTGTCACAGTTCGATTGACTATAAACAACATGACAGTCAAATCAAAATCAACTTTATTGTGTGATATACAAGGTCGAGTATGGATTGTATTTTTTTGTTTTTTTGTACTGATTATTATCGGATACACATCACTAACCTTTACAAGTATAAACTATCTTTTATAGTATTAGTACCTGTGAGTAGTAGTACAAGTAAAGCTACTTCTGAATGAACTTGGCCTTCTAAACGGAACTATTACCACCAAACCTATTTTTTGCTGCTCAGCAGCATCGCTGGGTTCCGTTTTAAGCTGAAACATACGGTCTACTCGTGGCCATTTTCCCGCTAGATGGCGCTGAAGTCAACATTTTAGTTAATTTTGTTCTATGTAGTAAGTCTTTGGAGTAGTTCACGTAGTACTCGGACATTATACTTTATTGCACTTGGTCATAATATATTGCCTCAAAATCCACCCATTTTGTCGTCAGATATATAATTAAAAAATATATGCTATTTATGCTATAATTACATTTAAGAATCTGAGTACGTTTTGGAAATCTTATAAGAAACAAAGATTCTTAACCGTATTTTGAAAATGATGCGTGGATCAACTGTAAAGGAGTGGCGCCTGGCAAGACAGAAGTCCTTAGTTCGATCACCTCCTGTTGCACTATTGTCTTAATACATCCCCTTCGCCAGATTTCTGTAAAAAACAAAAACCGGCCAATAGCGAGTCGGACTCGCGCACGGGTTCCGTACCATTATCTATAAAAACGGCAAAAAAAATCACGTTTGTTGTATGAGAGCCCCCTTAAATATTTATTTTATTCTGTTTTTTAGTATTTGTTGTTATAGCGGCAACAGAAATACATCATCTGTGAAAATTTCAATTGTCTAGCTATCACGGTTCATGAGATACAGCCTGGCGACAGACAGACAGACAGACAGATAGACAGACAGTGGAGTCTTAGTAATAGGGTCCCGTTTTAAGCTTTGGGTACGGAACCCTAAAAAACTGTAAAATGACACTTGAAGAAAATTCTTACTCATCAATATCTCTTCTTCCAGGTAAAATTCCTCGAAGTATCAAACCTATCGTTCATATCGGAGCTAGGCAGCAAAGGCAAGGAGGGCATGATACAGAAGCGAACAGGCTCCACGCAACCCGGCCAGGCGGGGTGCAACTGCTTCGGATTGCTCGGCAACATGGTTTGTGTAAGGTTAGATAGCGGTAGAATTGAGTATTTAATCTATGTATCTGTTTTATCTCTCTGAAAAGTCCTACACAGCTTATCTAAAAATTGTAATGTAAGTCCACGTTATCAAGATAGAACTAGAATATAGTTCATTATCCAGGTAATGTTGTGGCTCTCAAGTTAAACAAAAGTTTTCAGACCACCGTTTCATCAATCACCATTTCCTAAAATGTCAAACAAAAATCAATACTTAACAAAATCTCAATAGAGTTTGATACCGGGGCTGACCGACCTCTCCGGTATTATTAAGTTAAATCATTGTAGCATTATTATAAAAGCACGGCTGCCTATACTGGGTCAAATTAAAATAGCTAGCGAAACTCCGCAAACGATGGGAATCGATATCTACATAAATACACGATAAAACCAATAAAATTGTCCTGTGAAGTTTCGCTAGCTTAAATTTACTTGACTTTGTATATTTCATCAGTTAGCAGCTGTAATCAATAATTACCCATCCAAAAAAAAAAACTGCAATTTATGTTCTTCCACTTATAAACTTACCAACATTTCCATTCCAGATGTAACTACTTCTGCACAGGCCTGGTGTGTGCAAAGTGGCAAGAACGATGGTTCTTCGTCAAGGATACCTTCTTCGGATACGTACGGCCGAGAGATGGCGTTGTTAAAGCTATCATGCTGTTTGATCAGGGGTAAGTAATCTTTTGCAGTAATACCAACAAAATATAAAATAAATACTATGGGACCTTTATATAAAATAAAGGTCCCATAGTATTTATTTTATATTTCAAATTATTCTAACTTCATTTCTTATTTCCTTTATAGTAAACTAGAAAAAACATCTAATATGTATTTTCAAAATACTTTTGAAATAAAAAAGTTAAAACTACTTATAGTAAACAGTTTAGTAGTTATTTTTAGGGTTCCGTACCCAAAGGGTAAAACGGGACCCTATTACTAAGGCTCCGCTATCTGTCTGTCTGTCTGTCCGTCTGTCACCAGGCTGTATCTCATGAATCGTGATAGCTAGACAGTTGAAATTTTCACAGATGATGTATATCTGTTGCCGCTATAACAGCAAACACTAAAAAAACAGAATATAATAAATATTTAAGGGGGCTCCCATACAACAAACGTGAATTTTTTGCTCTACTCTGCTACCCTACCTACTGCTACCCTCCGTGCGTGACTCCGACTCGCACTTGGCCGGTTTTATAAAAATATTTTGAACTACGCGGCTGCTGAGCGTGAAGCCCTTTTTTTTTTTTTTTGGTTGGGAAATTATCAAATGACTTCTCCCGCTCTGGGCGGAGCGGAAGGGCGTGTCAGACTCTTACTGACTAAAACCCACCCGTGTTCCTTCAGTTGCCTGTTGCCAGGGTCCCGGTATCCCTTTCGGACTATTCCGCAACCCTGGCAGGAGCGTGAAGTCCTGGGTTCAATTCCCAAGTCGGGCACAGTGTTATTGGGGTTTTCCGTCAAGAATTTTTCAGTAGCAGCCCGGAGTCTGGATTTGTGCCCGGTTTATGGCAATAGGCTCGCAATAACATGGGTCTTACTGGTAAAATGTAGGTGTACTATTAGGTAAACATCTCTCCTCTCCCTTCGGAGAAAACAACCGTCATATGTTTAGTAGTTATTTTTAAGCAGAAATATTGGAAACAGAATCGTAATTTATTTATTTGTACGAATCTATACTCCATTTGAAATAAGATCAGACATTTAAACAAACCTTTTTACAGTCCGTTCAACCGATTTTGACTTCTATACCGTAGGGATAAGGATGGCATTAAAAGCGAAAAGGTTACACAATACCAACTATCTACTGCAGCTGCCATTTGTCATGCCAACGCAATAGAAGTCGAAATCGGTTGAACGGAATGTAAAAAAGGTTTATTTAAATGTCTAATCTTATTTCAAATGGAGTATAGTTTTACGTATTATTAGAACTATTGTATTCATATTGTCTTGTTTTTCATTCCACGCAGCCCATTCAGTAAGATTTGTGAGTATATCTTAGTATGTGTGAATTGTGCTAATTGTAATAATATTGTCGAGGTTTTTATGAATTTTGGTTTAAAAAAAAACATACAGCATCACCTAACGTAAATGTGGTTTTTGAATGAAAAATATCATTTTAATAACTCCATTTTATCAGGTTAATTCCATTTATCATGAGTATTCATGAGTTAATAGAAATTCATACCATGATTTTTTAGTAACACTAAATACATAATGTTTAATCTACATTTCAGTTGTATATTACCCAATTTATAGTAGCTACAATAGCTTTACCAAAAGTTACGTTCTGACATCGATAAAAATGTTTACTTCTTTATTTATTTATATATACTTTATTGTACACCAGAAAATACATAGCGAAAATAAATAAATTTAACACTACAAAACGTACAATGGGCGGCCTTATCGCTTTCTGCGATCTCTTCCAGGCAACCTTACCGGGGGTTGTCATTGGTGCAAAATAATAAGTAGCTACTTAAACTTACCAATAAATACAATAATTATACTATAATATATATATATATCCTGCGTTTGCGATTTTGCTTCCAAAAATGTAAACAAATATGTGTTTTTGGAAAAATAACTATAATACCCACACATAAAGTTCAGTTTGTGTTACAACTTCAAACATTTTTATTACTTTTTCAATAGTTCTGGCCATTCTGAAACAAGTTAATTTACACTGAAATAAAGTTTACGTTTGGTATTGTGTGGACATAAAATCAATTGGACTTCCTTTTAAATATGGAATAGATACAGTTTTTACTATACACAATCAGCGAATCCATTTTCGAGCCTCTACCTTAACTGAGATTTTTTGATATTTGGATAGCTCATGACCTAAAGAGTTGATGATGATAAAATATATATATATACAACATTATTTTTTCTTTATGCTAAACCCGAAAAGAGGTCATTGTACTCATCATTTTGAACAACTTTTTCTATGGGACCAACATTGAAATCGCGAAAAAAAAAATCAGCTCTTCCATACATTTTGTCAATTTAAGTGAACACAAATGTAGGGAACAGCTGATTTTTTTTTCGCGATTTCAATGTTGTCCCCATAGCAAAAGTTGTTCAAAATGATGAGTACAATGACCACTTTTCGGGTTTAGCATAAAGAAAAAATTATGTTGTATGTAAATCTCTAAATCCGCGAAATTTCGTGGGTTAAAGCAAGTAGGTAACAATATCAGCAAGGCTTATAACTTTCATGTTAATAAAATCCGTGACATCGTTTCTAAAATAATCATCCCGCCAGAAAAGAACTTGTCACCCGCCTAATGTTACACAAACTCACAATAACTTACTCAAAATCATTGCAATTTATTCTTCACTCAAATTAATCCTCATCATATTCTCCATAGGTTCGAAGTATCAAGCGGCATGTACTCCACGGGGTTAAACCATGGTCTTCAGATCCTGAACCAAAGCAGGCAGATGGTGATCAAGTGCTGGACCAAACGCAAGAGTAAAGAGTGGATGCAGTACCTCAAAACTGTTGCTAATCAGACTGGTAGGTTTCTCAAGTACTTACGTCAATAATAAATTAAACTTGCAACATGTCTCTTAAGCTAAGCAACTTTGACATGTTTACAATCATTACAGAGCGTTGAGAGAGTCGGGTTGGCGCCGCGAGTCCGAAATAGAACGAAAAATAGAACTTTTTCTAGACTAATTTTGACTGTCAGTCGCAGGGATAAGAATAATATTTGTTACTACAAAATGTGTATTATCAAGATTATATCCTTATCAGCAACATAAGTAATCGATTAATGGTACATTATGGCTTTTTACAAAATAATAACAGCAGCAAAATTCCTTAACCTAACTCAGATGCTTTATCAAAAATGTGATAATGCAGTTTTAGTATGAAATCCAGCCTAAATCTTCAGACCACTTTTCAGTATCCTAACTATTATTAAAAATGCGAAAGTGAGTTTGTTTTTTGAATTGTTTGTTTGTTACGCTTTCACGCTAAAACGGCTGCACGGATTTTGATGAAATTTGGCACATGGAGAAGGACATAGAATACCTTTTATCCCGATATTCCCACGGGATCGAGACTTACACGGGTAAAACCGCGCGGCGCAGCTAGTTTCTAATCATTTCGTCCTGTAGTCACATTGCCGAAAGAACTCATCTTGTATAACAGAGTGAACTGGTGCCAAAAATGTATATATTACCGTCTCTTTTTCGCAGCTCGAGACTTCACCTTCCCAAACGTGCACCATTCCTTCGCACCTCCCCGCGCGGCGACACCCGTGGGCACGCTGGTCGACGGCTCCGCATACCTCTCCGCCGTCGCCGACGCCATGGAACTGGCCAAGGAAGAGATCTTCATAGCCGACTGGTGGCTAAGTCCCGAGATCTATCTGAAGAGACCAGCGCTTAACGGGAGCTACTGGAGACTGGATACGCTTTTGAAGAGGAAGGCGGTAAGTATCCATAAATGTAAAAAATAACGAGATGGAAAATAACAGAATAAGCAAGCTGAAGTGGCAATGGGCCGGCCATATTAGCCGTAGAACCGATGACCGTTGGGGTAGACGTGTTCTTGAGTGGAGACCGCGAATCGGCAAACGTAAGGTAGGACGCCCTCAGGCAGGTGGAGCGACGATCTTCGCAGGGTGGCTGGTAGCAGCTGGATGAGAGCTGCCGAGAATCGAGCTTAATGGAGTGCAATTGGAGAGGCCTATGTCCAGCAGTGGACTGCTATAAGCTGATGATGATGATTATGAACGAGATGGAGAACTTAGGTATTTAACCGCTTCGGTCGCATGGTCAAATATTCGAGCCGTTTGGGGTTTAAACACCAGGTCCAGTGGCGTTCCTTCCATAGAAGCCCAAAAGCCCGGCTTGCCTTCAAAATTAAGCCTATCAATAAAAAATAACACTATATAATAATGGTATTACCCAGGGGCGGTACTTTCATATTCAAAAATCATTATTCACAAACGTAAGCCTACCAATAAAAAATAAATTAAAAAAAACAGTCAATAATCTCGAACTCAATCATTCATGTCATAGGAATAATCAAATTTCGAAATCCCCGCTCTATCTGCCGCGCGCACTGCGCAAGGGTGCCAGATCTACGCACTCATTGAACTCAATCATTCATAAGAATACAATTTTTAATACCGCGCTTTGTTGCCAAACCTACGCGCCACTACAATGCATTCAAATGCGCCTTCTCGCTCACACTCGTCGGCTTTCAATGGGGCTTGCCTTACCTTTCTTTGTCTAGCAGTTTTCGCCTACAAATTGCTATAGAAACGTTTACATTTGTTGATATATTGGTAAGTACTTATACGCAGATTTGTATGAAATGAAAAGCCGGGCTTTTTTAGAGTTAAGTTCGCGCAAATGCACTAGCCGCGATGTTGACCCGCGTAAAGTGAGTTGCAAGTACGCGACGCGACTCGATTTGTTATTGTTTTGAAATTAATATTTTGAGATCAGTATTTTATTTCCAAGTGCTGAGATAATGAATTAGTTTTACTATTTAAAATGATTTGATAGTTATTGCGGCTGTAATTCGTAAGTGTGTGTGTCTTAGTAAGTACAGTGTTATTTTTATCATCAAAATGTAAATTCGGAAACTGTGTTCGAAAAGGTAAGTATCTACATTGAGTTTTCTGGCAGTGTAACTCTCTCTTTACTTCACCGTAATCAACCCCAAATGAATGTACCTAATAAAATTTGGAAAAAAACAAGTATTTTTGTCAGTTGAAGAATATAATTGAAATTGGCATTCGATTGTTTATTATGTTGATGAGTATGACAAACTTAGGTAGCTGGTGGCATGAAATACATCAAAATTTGTATAGTGTTGTTTGTATGGCAATTGTAGTTTCGGTAAACCACTGAAAAACAAACCATCTTATTATTATTACATCTCATCAAGATCATAAAACACAATAATTTTCTTATCGAAGATATTCTTCGTAACTAGGTGTCTTGAAATAAAGATTAGAGTTGGCTATTGTCATTATGATTAATTATAAAATGTTATATAGGTACCTAATGTAATATCTCATTTAACATTTTCAATCGACATTATAATTCATAAAACTAAGTACCTATGCTTACGGTAAAAGAACAACAAATCGATAATTTGGGGGCCATCTAGCGGCTTATGACTGAATAATTTTGGTGACAAGCGAAAGAATTTATTATGGTGAAAAGGTCCTAATCGGTGTGGTAACGCGCATTCGTTAATATAGATGGCGCTTACTTATAATAATGGTGTTATCATGAACAACAAAGAAAATCCGTAAATCGCTCACTTGGCTGTTTTTTTTTTTTTTTAATCGTAAATAGTCTGTGGGCTTGCCCTAATTTAGAACCCTAGGCACGCTACTGACCAGGTCCACAAGAAAAGTGCTTCCATACTTTTTCGGGTGTCATTTATCGGCCAAAGAATCATTATTGCAGTTCAATGTTGCAATGCTGCCAGCTTTTGGGCACCTTTCCCAAAAAGAAAAACTTTTTAAAAGATTTCAAACATTATTAAAAGAATATAGTGTCTATAGACAGTTGAAAACCTCAAACTTTGCAAATATAACAAGCTTATTGATAGTGTTGAAACTCAAGTAATGCTTGCCTACTATTTCGGGACATCGCGATCGTCGCCAAGTGATTGGTTGACTCCTTACCAATATTTGGCAAGAATCAGCATTGCCATGCAACGTGGCAATGCTGCCAACCTTTCAAAAAAAAAAGTCTAAATGATTGATGTTAACTTGTTTCAGGCGCAAGGTGTAAAAATATTTATAATGCTGTACAAAGAAGTGGAGATGGCGCTCGGTATCAACAGTTTCTACAGCAAAAGTAGATTAGCTAGCGAATATATTAAGGTAAGAACTAGATGACTAGACGATCATTTAAGCTGGTTTTATACATACAATAGTAGCTGGTAGATTTGATAATGGGATTGACATCAAACCTTTATATCAGGCCCACTTCTAATCTCGCTATTTGACTAAGATCCACAACCATATGTACTATTTTAGAAAATATAGTCTTTAATGACTAACCAGGTGTCAGAATATAAAGCCGACCATGGCCCTTTGACTTGGCTTCACATGTCGTTGAGAAATATCTCTAAGGCTTGCTGGTTTCCTCCCGATTTTTACCTTCAGCGTTTTTGAAGCAAGTGATAACTATAATACGCACATGAATCCGAAAAGTCAGAGTGTCAGAGGTCAACTAATCTGCCTAGCCTTTTCCCAACTATGTTGGGGTCGGCTTTCAGTGTAACCGGATGCAGCTGAATACCAGTATTTTACATAGAGCGACTGCCTATCTGACCTCCACAACCCAGTAACTGGGTAATACAATACCCCTGACAAGACAGGTTGCCAGACTTTCGGGCTTCTGACGACCCGTAGCGACTGTCAAAGATCCACAAATGACAGCGACCAATGACTTAACGTGCTTTCCGAGACACGGAGGAGTCTCGGTGTGTATAGATGGTCACCCATCCATGGACCAACCCCGGCAAGCGTAGCTTAACCTGTTGGATCGACCCGTGCGGCTGTTATTACTTAGCCACGAGCTCCTCATAGGGTCAGAGGGGCGGGCCTTAAATTCTTACTCGAGTCCTATGACTTGGCATTCCCACAGTCACACCACTAGCATATCGCTGCTCTCAGAAATGCTAGTGCTAACACTACAAAACACTTAATTCTCTCACTCTATAATACATCATCTCGATAAAAGTCTAATCAAGCCAACTTCATCATCTGCCTAGCCTTTTTCCCAACTATGTTAGGGTCGGCTTCCAGTCTAACCGGATGCAGCTGAATACCAGTATTTTACATAGAGCGACTGCGTATCTGACCTCCACAACCCAGTAACTGGGTAATACGATACCCCTTGCCAAGACTGGTTGTCAGACTTTCGGGCTTCTGACGACTCGTAACGACTAAATCAAGCCTCATCAAGCCAACTTATCGTAAAATATTTATAATTTCAGGTGTTCCGTCACCCAGACCACGCGAAAGCTGGCGTCCTATTCTGGGCGCATCACGAGAAGATCGTTTGTGTTGACCAGACCGTCGCGTTTGTGGGCGGCATCGACCTGTGCTATGGACGATGGGACGACTTTAAACATAGGTAAGCGTCAAGGAACTCTTTATTTTCTTCCATCATCCATTCATCACAAGACAAATCTTTTTTTTTTTGCATTTTATCTATCACTAGTTTTCTTTTGGGGTAACGTAGGTGCGTTCATAGACACAGTATTACATGCACCAATAAACATTACTATTATCCTAACTAATATTATAAATGTGGAAGTGAGTTTTTTGTTACGCTTTCACCCTAAAACGACTGAACGGATTTAGATGAAATTTGGGACAAGGGTGTACCATGACCTGGAGAAGGACCTAGGCTATGTTTCATTCTGGATCGCAGACGAAGACGTATGCAACAGCTAGTTTGCTATAAATATTTCTTTTGGCAGATATATCTCATGCCTCAGTCTCCTTTGAAACTATAGGAACAGAAGCAGAGGCTCATTATATGCGTGAAACACACAAAAACGGCATGGCACCTTAATTACTTAATCAAATATTTTAAATATCATTTCCAGGCTAACAGACCTCGGCGACGAAGTCCAACCCAAAAGCTTAATACGAACAAAGAAGAAAACTTCAAGTTCCCCGGGCGGCGGACTCTATGTACCTCACTCTAACGGACTCGAGGCCGCGCTGGAGCTAGCCAAGAGCTCTAAGGATCTAGTCATCAGTTTAAACGAGTAAGTTAGAACTTACTTTATTCAAATTCAAATAATTTATTTCGAGTAACATAGACTCATAGAATAGGCTATAAATTTTATTTTAAAAAATTAAGAAGAGAGAAGTTTTTAGTGTGAAAATAAAATAAAAATCAAATCAAATCAAAATAATTTATGTAGCCATCCTAAATCTGTATTAAAGTCTCTTTTCGTGTTTGTCTGTATGTCCACGTTCTTCTAAAGCACGCAACAGATTTTGATGAGGTTTTCACCAACGTTTAGAGACTTTATTCCGAAAGGTTTATGTGTATAGTATGTTCATATTAAAGTTACATATAACTAAGAAATCTCGATGTTTTGTCAAGTCCAAAAACCGTGCGAAGAAGGAGAGGGTCGCTAGTAATATTATAAATGTGAAAATGAGTTTGTTTGTTTGGATGTGCCAAACAAACAAACTCATTTACCATGACCTGGAATAGGACATTGGATAATTTTTATCCCGATATTCCCACGGGATCAAGGATTTTTGCGGGTGAAACCGCGGGCCGTAGCTAGTCAACCATAAAGTAACATCGTACCAGCTCAAACTTAGTACAAAAGTGCAGACGTACTAGTAATATACCTGCCTCTAAGTACACGAATTGAGCATCGCCTGCCTCGTGCCCGTATGTCATTATCGCAGAAGACCACCTAAGTGTTTTTTTTTTTTTTAAGTCTCAGTTACATTACAAGCTCAAACTCAAAGCCATTTGCTTTGCAGGCACTTTTGAATGGCCAAAGGAGTCATTCAGTCAGAAAGATGAAGCTAGTTTTCCATTACCAAGCGTAGTAGGTTCCTATAGAGAGGAAAGTTCAAGATATTCCAATGACACTCTTTTAAAATATCAATCAATCAGCCTAGCCTTTTCCCAACTATGTTGGGGTCGGCTTCCAGTCTAACCGGATGCAGCTGAATACCAGTATTTTACATGGAGCGACTGCCTATCTGACCTCCACAACCCAGTAACTGGGTAATACGATACCCCTTGGTTAGACTGGTTGTCCGACTTTCGGGCTTCTGACGATTCGTAACGACTGTCAAAGATCTACAAATGACAGCCGGGACCAACGGCTTAACGTGCTTTCCGAGACACGGAGGAGTTTCGATAAGTGAAAATGGTCACCCATCCGCGGACCAACCCCGGCAAGCGTAGCTTAACCTGATGTATCGACCCGTGCGGCTGTTATTACTTAGCCACGAGGTCCTCCTCTCTTTTAAAATATATTTTTACAAAATATTAGTTACATGGTTACAAAAGTCAACTCCTAAAAAAGTAATTCCTCTTGATAACTTACTTCCGCTTGACGTAATGCGATAAGATATCCAGAATTTATCTAAACACCCATCAAATCTCCATTCACAGCGCCACACTAAAGGACGACACTCAGAAAGAGAAAGAAGAAGAAACAGTACCTGAAACGAGCGAAGCAGAAACCATTCCCGAAAACCTACCCGTCTTAGAACCAGGAGACCAACTCCTCATCAATTCCAACCCACAGAAGACACAAGACTTGACCAAACTCGAGAGTCCAAGCCCAGAAATTCAAAGAAGAAACGTTGTAGAAAAAATTACAGACAGAGGCAAAAATATCATTAGTATCCTATATCCACCTTACGAAGAAGAGAGAAATGAAAAGAAATTTGATGATTCAGAAAGAAAAAAAGCTGAGAAATACGCTTTATCGACCGACCAAATCTTACTAACTGATGCTCTAGGTATCAAGCCAGTGGAAGTGGCAAGTCGGCATGTCAGTAAACCTACTCCACTAGCGGAAGTGGTGGAAGGGAGAGTCATTACGGAGAAGACAAAGGAGGTATTGGAGGATATTGAAGGAAACTCGAAACTGTGGGTAGGGAAGGACTACACCAATTTTATTGTTAAGGATTTTAATAATTTAGATCTGCCGTTTGTAGGTGAGTTGGCAATGATATTATTTTTAAACCCTATTTTTTTATGTGTTACATCTTTCCTCTCGCTTTTCTGCAATCTATGGCAGTGATTTCGTGAAAAGGGACGGAAGTGTGTAACAGGATGCCGGGGAATCGCGCGCTATTTGATTTGAACAATGAGCGCGCACGGTTCTAGAGTTGGCCGTCAGATGTTATACATCATATCCAGTACTGTAAGCCTAGCTTGTTTTTTTTTTATTAGAATGCTTTTGGACCAAAATGGAGGAATTGTAACCTCAAAAATTTCCACCTCTTAACTTTTTAATATAGGATATTAAAACAGTTGACTTGTGTTTGAAGCCCAAATTGGCCAAAACCATATTTTTTATACTAAGCGTTTAAAACCTTAATCCAACTAGGCCGTGTTCTACTTCGATTATAAAAAAATCCGATTGCCATCTAAACATTTTTATGCCAGTCTTAAAAGATACCAGATTGGCCATTATATTTTTAATTTTTACGGCGTCGTCGGTGTAGCTTTTATAAATCAGGCTTTACTTTGTACCAAAAATATCTTTACGAAACAATAACTTACCCCAACATTATGTTTTTCCAGACTTAGTGGACAGAAACTCAACCCCTCGCATGCCCTGGCACGACGTGGGCGTCGTGGTGCAGGGCGCGGCCGCGCGGGACGTCGCCAGGCACTTCATACAGAGGTGGAATGCTATCAAATTGGAGAAGGCGAGGTAAGTTACATAAAGATAAGTTTCTTATACTAAATTAACTAAATATTTAAATAATAATTATATCACAAACAAAAGGCACGTGCGCGACGGTTTTATCAGCTTCCAGACACGTCCTGCACAGAGGACTGTCCGTTGTGCGGAAGCCTGCGAATGCCTATTGTGTGGAAGTGTTTGTTTAGCGAGCAGTGTCCTGTGATGGTTCCCGTCACCAGATGCAGGCCGTTCCTGTCCAGGACTAGTAAACGCCTGGCTAGCCTGCTATCCAGGAATGGCATAGCTTCCCTGGACCGCCTGCACCCCGTTGTCGAGGCCCACCAGTTCTCCGCTTGTGATAGATACGCATGTGGCTACAGGAGTTCACTGTATTGCCAGGAGTTGCGGGAAAGTCCGAAAAGGGATACCGGGGCAACTGAAGGAACACGGGTGGGTTTTAGTCAGTAAAAGTCTGACACCTGTCCCGCTCCGCCCAGAGCGGGAGAAGTCATTTGATGATTTCACTGTAGGTGAACTCCTGCTGAAGGTCTGGTTGAAGGGGATGGGTACGATGGGCTCGTGTCCACAAAGTGACGTGCTGGATCCTCTTCTAGCAAGTTCGTCAGCTACGTTGTTACCTAACCCTTTATTTCTTGACATAATTCCTCGGTCACCTTTCACGACACCCGCGGAAACAGCAGCATCTGCCTAGCCTTTTCCCAACTATGTTGGGGTCGGCCTCCAGTCTAACCGGATGCAGCTGAATACCAGTATTTTACATGGAGCGACTGCCTATCTGACCTCCACAACCCAGTAACTGGGTGATACGATACCCCTTGGTTCTTCCCAAGGGGTATCGTATTACCCAGTTAGTGGGACTGTCAGACTTTCTGGCTTCAGACGACTCGTAACGACTGTCAAAGATCCACAAATGACAGCCGGGACCAACGGCTTAACGTGCCTTCCGAGGCACGGAGGAGTCTCGGTATGTAAAGATGGTCACCGATCCACGGACCAACCCCGGCAAGCGTAGCTTAACCTGAGGGATCGATCGGTGCGGCTGTTATTACGTCGTAGCCACGAGCTAATGCAGTACCAATGGATATATAAATGTCATGTTTCAGACAAAACCCGAACTACCCGTATTTGCTACCGAAGGCGTACATCGACATCAAGCCGCTACATGATCTGGACAAACATCTTCAATGTGACATCAACAACGTATCCTGTCAGGTAACTATTTTTATATAATGTAATATTATGGAAAGGATTTTAACATCTATGGGTTTTATAGCATGTATATTAGAATTCTCCGTAATTACTCCATGATTTGCCAGATCTTCACTTTGTCAGTTAATTCTGTCTAAGAATTTTAAAAACACCTTATGAAATACCTTTTCCTAAGTCGAGAACACCATACCAGTTACTAAGCATAGCGTTATTGCTCATATTTTATTCATATTTATTATTTTTTTATTTTGATTTTTTTATTTATATTTGCATTTGCTCATATTATATTCTTGAAAACTCATAATTAGAGATCGGAATAGGTAGATTATATTTGCCTAAACTTCAAGAAAGTAAGTAACTTAGAGTGGATAATACCGCCTTCTGACATCCCTTATAATAAACACTATCTTTTCATTCTGGGATTTCAAAATCACAAATTATTTGTCGTACTTTGAAAACATCGATAAAAAATTATTGTTTCGAAGAATGATAATAATATAACAGTTATAAGGGTTCCAAATTAAAATTGTTTTAACATTTTCTGTTCTCAGGTGCTTCGCAGCCTATCAAGCTGGTCAGGAGGTTTCCTAGACCCGGACACAGTGGAACAAAGCATACACGAAGCGTACGCAGACACGATCACTCGCGCGCAGCACTACGTATACATTGAGAACCAGTTCTTTATCACGCAGTCACGCTCCAGCCAGGCTGTGAGGAATCAGGTAAAAAACCAGGTAACACGCACTAACTAACACTTACTTGACATCTGTCACTGTGTGTCGACTACAGTCGACAAGGCGTGACACTTGTCACGGTCGAACAAAGCACCGCAAGCAGGTATAAGACGTCGAGCGAATCTCTATAATATTATTTATGGAGGAAGATCCGTCCTATTATTCGTTTGTTAGCCTTTAAACTCCCTTCTGCTCATCATCTGCCTAGCCTTTTCCCAACTATGTTGCGGTCGGCTTCCAGTCTAATTAGATGCAGCTGAATACCATTATTTTACATGGAGCGACTGCCTATCTGACCTCCACAACCCAATAACTGGGTAATACGACACCCCTTGGCAGGACTGGTTGTCAGACTTTGGGGCTTCTAACGACCCGTACCGACTGTCTAAGATACACAAATGACAATCGGGACCAAAGGCTTAACGTGCTTTCCGAGGCACGGAGAAGCCTCGGTATGTAAAGATGGTCACCCATCCTCAGACAAACCCCGGCAAGCGTGGCTCAACTTGATGGTACAGCTGTTATTACTTAGCCACGAGCTCCTCTCCATACTAAACTCCCTGCTGCTAATCTGTGAATAACAGTTACTAATCGCTTTTCACTAAACCTTTACTCATTTAAATGCTTTACTCATAAAAAGAATTGATGTTTTAAATAAATCATTATAAACTACCTTCCAGATAGGCGAAGCCCTATACAACCGCATAATGCGAGCGTTCCGTGCCAAAGAAACGTTCCGAGTGTACGTGGTGATGCCGCTCCTGCCGGGCTTCGAGGGCGAGGTGGGCGCGCCCTCGGGCACGTCGCTGCACGCCGTCACGCACTGGAACTATCAGAGTATCTGCCGGTCAGTTACCTTGCATTATTATGACCAAACTATTAACTATTCAAAACCTACATGAAGCGCCAAAGGAAAAAATAAACTATTATAGTGCTGAAAGCAATTAAGTTTTATCAACACAATATTAGTTTCTATAAAATAACATCTACGCAACGCAAGCGCAGTGTCAACGCAACAGCAAACAACGTCTGATGCAGAGGAGGCCTTTGCACATATTTAGATGTAAATACATAAACGCACGCCATCTCCCTATGGGGTAGACAGAAACTACAGAACGCCATCTGCTACCTACGATCCTTACATACTCCTTCCATCCTTACTCCTTTTACTTCGTTTACATTCACGTACACACGGCTACACATCAAGCTATACTTCTCCAGTATAAGCTGACCTCGCATTGTACGGAAACCCTATACAATGCGAGATCAGCATAAACTGGAAATGTATAGCTTTATGGTTAATTACCTACGTGATTGTATATCTAAATGAATGTATTCATGCAGCCATGGCAATTCATTGGCCAAAGAATCAGCATTGCCATTCAACGTGGCAATGCTGCCAGCCTTTTGGGTACTTTTCTTGTTGACAGCGACGAATTTTTTGATGCCCTTTCATTATTTCCCCCCTTTCTTTATATACTTGTACATAATTTTCAATATTAAATTAAGTCAGTAAGTAGTTTCATTAGGTACATTATACAACATTATTTTTTCTTTATGCTAAACCCGAAAAGGGGTCGTTGTACTCATCATTTTGAACAACTTTTTCTATGGGACCAACATTGAAATCACAAAATAAAATCAGGTGTTCCAAACATTTTGTCGATTTAAGTGAACACAAATGTATGGAACAGCAGATTTTTTTTTGCGATTTTAAAGTTTGTCCCATAAAAAAGTTGTTCATAATGATGAGTACAATGACCCCTTTTCGGATTTAGCATAAAGAAAAAATAATGTTGTATATAGACAAAATTGTAAAGAATTGGTTAAATATACAAATGAAAACAAAAAAAAAAAACATCCAGCTTCTTTATAATTTTCTTTTTTCAGGAGCCGCGAAGCCATTATAACCCGTCTTTACGAATCAGGTGTATCAGACCCATCCGAGTACATCACCTTCCACGGTCTCCGCACCCACTCGGTGCTGGGCGACGAGCCTGTCACCGAACTAGTTTATGTGCACTCCAAGTTACTGATAACTGATGACAAGACCATCATATGCGGCAGCGCGAACATTAACGACAGGTCCATGATCGGAAAGAGGGATTCGGAGATAGCTGTGCTTTTACAGGTTAGTTATTACCTCCTTTACAGACTATAACTAAAAATACTTACGACTGAAATAAAAAAAGTAGTAAAAAAATCTAAAAAACGCGGCAGCTTTTTTTATTTTCAGCTTTTTAGTTTTATATCTGTTCTCATTTCATTCAATTTCATTCATTCACATTCAAAGATATAATTTGTATATATTTTTGTAATCAACTTTAAAACCCCTTCATTTTGATACCCCACTCGATAGGTTTGGGAGTTCAGAATACGCCATTTTGTTTTTTTTATAATTTTAATATAACCAGTGACACTCGCGCATGACGAATCTAACGACATATCATTCATCAAAATCGCTTCAGCCGTTTACCTCCAAGGGAACAAAGAGACAAACATGTCAGACATACATACTTACATAAAGGTCAAACACATAACCCTCCTTTTATGGCTTCGCCGCAGTCGGGTAAAAAAGAGCAATGTTCAATATCACCTATGAAGAATAGGTATTGATTGCAAAAGTTATTTCTTCTACCCAAGTAGCCCATTGTCATGGGTTAAAATAACTCAATAATGTGAAAAAGAGCATCTGAGATAGTCAAATTCAAATATTTAATTTCACAGCACATACAACACTAGTACATAACTTGTGTTGTATATCTTGGCTATTCTATTATTGGCATTTTCCTGTTGACCAGAACCGGTAAGAAACTCCATCGTTACTCTTTGTAGTACAGTTCAACACATGCGTGTTAAAATGACCGGATTACCTCCTTATGAGAACTACAAGAATTATTCTCAGGAAAACTTGACTCTCCAATTTACAAAACAGAGGACCTTGACAAAGTGATGTAAGACATTCTATCAGCGATAACGATGATGGAAAAGGCAAAAATGTATAGGACTGACATAAGGTATCGAAAAGCTTATGTCAATCCTGTTGACAGTCGTTGTAGAAATACGAAAGGCTTTGGAAGCGATTGTCACTTGTCTAGGGCCGTTTTTTTGTGTGTGGGAAATCATCAAATGACTTCTCCCGCTCTGTGCGGAGCGCGTGTCAGACTTCTACTGACTAAAACCCACCCGTGTTCCTTCAGTTGCCTGTTGCCAAGGGTCCCGGTATCCCTTTCGGGCTTTCCCGCAACCCTGGACTTGTCTAGGGCCTAAGAAATTTTTCTCTTCTTTTTAGGACGAGCAATTCGTAGACGGCACCATGAACGGTGAAGCGTTCCCGTGCGGGCGCGTAGCGGGAGCGCTGCGCAAGAGACTGTTCCGTGAGCACCTGGGCCTCATGGGCGAAGACCTGGACAAGCTCGGAGTGTCCCTGGACGATCCTTGTTGCCACGAGTTCTATAGGAACCACTGGAAGGCGACCTCTAAGAGGAATACCGACTTGTATGAGGATGTGAGTATTTTATATACTTTATGACTATTTAGTGAACACTTGTGACTCACGGGTGAACTTCTTCTGCGATCCAGCACGCGTAGTATGTACACCGTAGAAACGGGTTTTGTCGACAGAAGAATAGACAAAATAACAGATTGTGATTGTTTATCTGTCATTTTGTCTATTCTTCCGTCGACAAAACCCGTTTCTACGGTGGTCATGCTACGCGTGTAAGTTGAAAAGTAGCCTTAGTAGTCCTTTTCCAGGTCATGGTCTATCCAATGTCCAACTAGCTTCAACTTTCTGACTAACTGACCGACTCTTTGACAATTCAAAAGTGCCTGTAGACGGTATAATTAAAAAAAAATAATCCGTTCAGCCGTTTTAGCGTGGAAGCGTAACATGCCAACAAACTCACTTTCGCATTTATAATATTAGTTAGGATTCTATCCTAAAAGTTTGCACCAATATTTTATTTCCAGGTGTTCCACACACTACCCACTGACGCCGTCCACTCATTCGCCGAACTAAAGAAATACCAAGAAGAGAACCAAAACTTATGGAACACTGACCCAGCACTTGCCAACAGAAAAATAGACCTTATTCAAGGTTTTCTAGTAGATATGCCATTAGACTTCCTTTGTAACGAAACCCTGACTCCTAGAACTACGAGCATGGAAGGTATGATGCCGACTGCTCTTTGGACCTGAACCCTTGAACTTTGAAGGGGTAAAATATTGCCATAAGTTATTTATAATACTGAAATTCAAGTCACGTCATTGATCAGTAAACTCAACTTATCAATACGCATGTATTCTCAAAGGGGTAGGCACGAGTGTATAGTACCCAGTTTTAGGATACATTTAAGCCCGTACCCTATATCAAATTTTATCTCGCTCGCACCATACTACTCACAGCCTGAGTGAGAGTGAGATGGAGTGGGGTGCTGGAGGCTCTCAAGCCTTGAATAGTTTAGGTACCTAATTGCTTTTTACGGTGAAAATTATGATAATATAAAAAAATAAAGAACATAAGACCTGCTTTATTGTTAGTTCAGTTATTATGGAAAGTTTCATGATCTACTCTGAAGTTTTTTTTTAATATCAGCTGTTTATAGTTCGTTTTAGAGGTAACTTTGGTTTTTTTTTTTCTATCAAGACTTGTTTTCGCCAAACATAGGACCTAGCATCAATCCTCAACTTTAACATATATTTATTTCAAAATTAATGCTGCAGTATTTTCGGCATAATGGAGGATCATGCTAAGCAATTTGAGGTAGGGTACGGACTTAATAGGGCGGGTCGAGCCATGCCCTTTTACTACGCACAAGTCCGGTTAATGACCCCGACGAAATAAGTCAGACTCCGGGCAGCTACTGAATACTTTCTTATAGGAAACCTGTTTGCGAGGAACGAACCCGCACTCAAACAAAGAGGCACACCGGTAAACTCACTATCGGCTGTCGTGGTTGTTTGACCAAAATAACGACTGCAATGCGTTCATTATAACTTGACCCGTGACGCGATTGGTAGTACTATTCTGTCAGTAGCCATTTTGAACTCTATTCGTACTGAAACTAATCTTTTGACAAGCAATGGTGCCAACGTGGAAGGGACAAGAAGACACCTGAATTACATTGGCAGGGGGGCGTTGTTGGTAAACATTTGTGAAATTGTATTGACATAACCAGATGGCGGCGTTAGTTCCTAAATCTGCCACGTGCCAATAGAACCTTGTAGCGTTGTGCCAATCATGTATAGCTTGATGTGTAGCCGTGTGTACCTTCAATCAATCAATTTACTATTTTATTGCTTGATCTAATGTTTGGCTATAGAATATTCATTGAATGGGCATTTAGTATTGGGATAGAGAGACGGTTTTGATATATTTTGGTGCAGTTAATTTAGTTGTGTCTTTTACTTTTTCACCGTCAGTAGCGTTAGAGGCATGTTGCAAAAGCACTGAAATCATGTTCCTGAAAACATCTAAGTATTTACGTTAACAAACATTAACGCCTTGTAACTAAAATTGAAAAAAACGTCCATTGCGTTCTCTTTTCATACAAACGGAAAGAAACGTTTCACGGGGATGATACTATTATTTCTAAAACCAACTTATTTTAGAACGGAGCGTCAGGGAAGCCCACGAAATTCAAATTTGCTTACGTTTTTTGCAACTTGCAGGTACCTATCGGATAGTATGTTGATCTAAATATGATTCGCGGTCTCTATTTCATGAAATCATGACGTTTTAGGATTATTCTAACTTAAGGAGCTGTATATCTGATTCTAATAAATATAATTCTGTAAATCCATATTTGTTACGGTCGCGAATCATAACTTAATCAAGATACAACCTGACCTGCAAATTGCACAAAAACGTAATAAAAAATTTAATTTCTCGAGCAACCTCGCATCCCGCTTAATGACGGTGAAATCGTGTTTTTCGTGTACCTATAGATAGTGTATATAGTTACTAATTTCGGTGTTCCCTTTATTTAAATTGCCTTACTTTTTCAATAAGTGTAAATGTTGTATAATTCATAATAAAAATTGACGTGTGCATAATAAATGGAAAGCTAAGTACGTACCTCTTAAAAATAAGTTTTATGGGAGTGTTTGTGCAATTTTATCTAGTAATTAAGTAATTAATATCTTTGAAAGTGAGTAATTGTTGATCTGAAGTAGTTTTCTACAGAGATTCCGTATATTTTTTTATTATTTATTTATTTTAGTAACCTTGTCCATAATAATTATACCTACTTATAGCGTCCGTAATATACTGTTGACTAACTGTTAAAACAGCCAACACTCTTCGTCGAAACTGACTTAAGCATATCAGACTGTTCATTTTTGTCTTTCATTCGGGATCTTCGACTCGAGGAGCTCGTGGCTAAGTAATAACATCCGCACGGGTCTATCTATTAGGTTAAGCTACGCTTGCCAGGGTTGGTCGGTGGATGGGTGACCATCTTTACATACCGAGCCTCCTCCGTGCCTGGGAAAGCACGTTAAGCCGTTGGTCCTGCACCTGATCTCTCCGGTCGTGTCGGATTGCCGTCCCATCGGGCTATGAGAGTGAGGGAAGAGAGAGTGCACCTGTGTCTGCGCACACACGCATGCACTATAATATCTACGGCGCCGAAGGCTAGCCTCCGTTGAGATTGGCCGCCGTGACTGAAATATAGTCTGGAGGACAATATATATATATATATATAATTTAGTCAGTGTCGTATGGACGTGGAATTAAACAAAAAAATGAACGTCTGATATCAGCTTAACCAAGGCGAACTTTTGTCCATTTATGAATGGTTTGTGATGTCTACACTTCTACAGATACTTACTAGGTACTGATTAAAACTGTAGATATAAGTAATAATTTTCGTTGTTTGGTCATATTTTATTTAACCGTGACATTTAGAATAAAGTACCGAGCTCAATTTATTGTAATTATCCGAATCAGTAACACAGTATAATAAAGTAACAGTATTATATCTTGGTTTTGACGTCGAAATAATTACCTATGACCGCTCGGTAGATAAATCTTCCGCGTTCGTGCGTAACTGCCGCGCACTCGTAGCTGTTGCGTACAACGATACACACTGAGATTTGGAAGCGCGTTGTTTCGGCCGTTTTCTATGAAGATATAATACTGTTATTGATTTATAATATACTGTGCCAGTAACATATTGTTTTGAATTAAAATTAATTTATGCTCATGACGTTACAATAATTTAATTATTTTCAATAACTTTATTTAAGATGTATACAAGGTATAATTTAATCAGTGCCGGCCAACTTAAAGTAGTCATATTACAATAATTATTTATTTACCTAATATTTTTGCTAGCGTTAGTTTTAATTGAATACTAACCTTATATCCAACGAAATACTGTCAGTAATTTTATTAATGTAACATTGATTAGTCATAAAAAGTAAGTCATAATATTGCAACAGTAATTTCTAACTTAGCATTCCATACCTACAAAGTTATTATTATTGCAGACAGAGACTAGTTGTTTTGGATCTTCTAGAAAAAAAAAGTTAAAAAGAATACGCGGCTAACGACGTGACGACATTAAAAAAAAAAAACGCTTTTTCTATGACTGGTCTCTCCATTTACTAGCTGCTCCGTGGCAGTCATTGTAAAGTAATATTATTCAAATTTCTTGTACAGTATTAAAACTATCCAACCTTAGGCTGCCATCAGACGGACTGCTTTGCAGTTGGAATGCAGTTGAAATGCAGTCCGTCTGATGGCAGCTTTACATAACCACATACACTTACCTACAATCTGCATGAACAAATACTGACATGCATGCCTATTCTCATTCCTTAACAGTTGACTCATCATTCCAATTAAAACCACCGGTTTACAATGAAATTATATTTTATTTCTATTACATACCATGGGTTCATACAAAATAATTATATTTTTTTTTTATGTATGAATAACTGCACAAAACAAAAATATGAAAAGAAGAAAATCATTGTTTTGAAAACTGTTCCTTCTGGGCAGCCCAGACGGCTGCCTTCAAAAAGTAATCCCATCAACTGTAATTATTTTAATTTATGATTTTGACTCCAATACTAATACAGAATCGTGTTTGGTATAACTATTTTACTTAGAGGTTTCGTCCACTATGACTCGTAATGGCTGTATTTTTTTAATAATTAATAATAATTTATTTAAATACATAATAATTATCCAATTGAGATTGTGTACATGATGCTTTGGTGCAAATACTATTTATTATATTTTATTGTGGTTTTAATCAGAGATTTATGAATTATTATTTAATCTTACTAATAATTATTTAAGTGGAACTTTATTAATGATTGAGATGAATCTGTGTACTTTGTGTTGTCTGGTAAATAAAAAATCATTTTTGTAAAAAAGTTTTTGATTGTTTTTTACCAGCCTGCTTTATTCAAAAGACATTTTTCAATCGACTTCACGGCCATTTATGGGGCTGAAAGCTGGTCCTGATCCGTAAATAAAGGACCACAGGATAACAAAAAAACGTTTACATTCAAGTCGCAATCTGTCAAAATTGGAAAAAAATTAAAGTAAGTTGATTTTATTTTTGACAGATTTTGAATGAGATACGAATGCGATTCTTAAAAAATTACGTGAATTGCCCCTCTTTTATCTTTTGGATCGACTTTTTGAACAATATCACCACAGAGCTGCCATCTAGTACGACGGAATAAAAATAATACGCTTGACAGTTCCTGACACGAACTCAGTCGTATAATAAGATTTCGTTATTCGTTCCTTGTACAACATTCATTTTGACATTACCTACATGTATTTTATGCTTAAAAAACTAGATGGCAGTATTCGAAACTACCTGTGTGATAATAGTGCAACAGGTGGTTTGGGCTTCGACTGCTTCGAGGTACTATTCAGTAGGCCCCTTAATACGCGTCCCGGCTGCCGGATAGACGGTGCCCCGGATACTTACTTGGGCGAATTCGATCAATGAAACTGAACGCGGTCAGCGCATCTAAACAGAGTTCAAGAGCTGTCAGTGTCAATATTCCACAACAATGATGACACTGACAGCTCTTGAGGGAGTACAGTCAACCGCACATCACTGCCACTACGAAAATCGGCCTACTGCTACGAGATGAAGGCAAGGTATATAGGTATATAAAAAGTTGAGTGGCCAGTGATATCTAAGGATTTTTAATGAAAAACTTCTATTAACCTTTAAAATCTTGCATCACCAATATTCTAAGTTAGGAAAATCTATTATTGATGGATTGATTCAGACAGTTGAGTAGGTAATCAAAGCATTTAGCTAAGTCATTAAAAACACAGCCTGAATACATTACTATCTAATTGGCTCATCCCTTCATTAATTTGCATTTTTCAATATAATAGCCATTAAAGTAGCTATATAAAGGCCGGTAAATTACAATTCCTTTACTTATGTACCTAACTAAATAAGAATTTTTATAGTTCCTAGGTTCCAACATGCCGATTTAATTAAGCAGCTGGCCTGCAACATGCAGATAAGTACCTACTTAGTCTCCATAAGAAGAAGTCACTGAGAAATTAGTTTTAACCGTTTACAAGAAACCCTTTCAGGTAGGTAATTACTTTTCCAAGTACCTACTAGTAGAAAAAGAAACATCAAAAAAGACAAAGCTAGAAACTTATTTTTTTTTTCTTTTATTTAAATATTATAAGTTAGGGACTTAGGGACTATAGGGTAAAAATAAAAAAAATAAAGACTGATTTATCAGAAATAATCACTTAGTTTATTCAGAAATCCAAAAAACTATTTTGTTAAAACATTCTAAGGATTTCATCGAAAACAAAACAAAAACGCGTTGCCCTTCTTTTTATGTTTATACAAGAATGACTAATTAATAGGGTTACGGAACCCTCCACCACTTATGTACGGAATTCCAATCACGCTTGACTGCATTAAGATCTAAAGAAGTTGAAAAAACATAGTTATGTGCTTGTCCTTACATAATGACATGATGATATCCATAGCCTTCTACTTACACGACCTAGGGGTACCGTCCGTCCAGATCAGCTGTCCGGACATGTCCAGCCTTTTATCCAATTTTTCTAATACTCAGTTTGAGAATTATTATGAAAGAAAAAGACATGTTGCGCCGACCCTAAATAAATTGGGATAAGGGCAGAAGAATGATAATGATGTCCGGCATTTTTACCCCCCGTCCGGACCATTGTCCGGCCTTGTCATTTATCCGTAGGTAGGTACCTAATTTTCTTATGAGATTTTTTTTAGAAAATATAAAAAGTACTTAGGTACTTACTTACAGCGATTAGGTACTAGAAAAAGAATGATTAAAAAGTAAAATGTCCGGGTTTTTTTTTCTTAGTTCCGACTTTTTGTCAGAAATTATACTAATTAAAAAAAAGAAAACCTTATTTTTGAAATAATAGGTACCTACCTACCTAGGTACTGCTTTTTCAGCATTCCATCCAATACCTAAGTAGGTAAAAATTCTTAACCATTTAATTTAATTACTAAGTACTTACTTACCTTAGATAAAATACTTCATTTTACATCATTTAAATTTTAAATATTACGTTTTGATTCTTAGTAATCAATAATTTTATTGTGATTTAAAAATCTTGCTGAGCGTACTTATTATGGTGTGCTGGGCTGTGTTAGCTGTGTAGGGATTACAGGATAACTCTTATTATCCAACAATATCGAATACTGACCAACATGTTCATTACCTACTTTTCGCACGCACTTTTGGGCGGGAGAAGCGTGCGAAAGAGACGGCACCATTAGGTTGGGGTGGATTTGAAGCCATCACTTTGATAGATTACAAGGGAAAATGTACCGTGTATCTGCTATGTAAAGATTCGATTAGCATTGGATTTGATAACTAAACAGGTAATATTACAAGCCAATCAGGTAAATGGGTTCAATGAAACAGCTGCTGATACTTACCTAATACTTAGAGGAAAGGAATAGTTCGTTTGGGAATTAAAGGAAATACCTAGAAATAAATACCCAACGTATCTAAGTTATAGAATAAAACATATACCTAGTAGGTAAATTATCTATGTAAGTAAGCACTTACCTATTAATTAACAGGAAGTTAGGTTAGGTTAGGTACCTAACCTACTATGAAAATAATAAAAAATATCTGCCCAGGCTGGTTCGTCTGTGAAGCAGTCTGGGCGTCCATGAGGATTTCAAACACCTGCCAAAAAAAAAACCTTGTTTATGGGTTTGTCTTCAAAAAGAAGGAGATTCTACAATTTTTTAATAAAAACTTACCCAGATAAGTAGGTATTACTTAACTACCGGAATGCCTTCGATATTATCATTTTGATTACCTAAGTTTATAGTAAGATTTTAGTAGGTAATAAGGATGACGTCATTGATATAGTTTCCCTACTACTTACATTGAGTTTGGTAGATTCCCTGTACCTAGTCAGGGAGTTTTTTAGACTAGGTAAGTGCTTAGGTTAGGTAAGTACCTACCTATATTTGTTTGCCAAAAGTTTAGTGAGTACTCAACCAAGTGTTTTCTTCCATTCACTTTTTATAAGTTTAAGTACCTAGAAGTTATTAATTATTGATGCTTCCTACCTCTTAGATTATTCTAAGGCTTACCTAGTCATATCTAACCAAACTTTGAAATCACTCATAAGTGTGTAATCGGGAATTATGATAATGTTCGAAAAGCTAGAGGGTGGAACGTGTCATTAATTTGGATGCACTTGTTAGTGTAGAATGAGCGTGCTCGCGGCAGTGTGCGCGCTCGTGTGTGCACCGTCATTACGCTGCATTATTTGTTACGTTAGGGCTGGGATGGGCTTGTCCCTATCGCCGCCGAGTCCTACGCCATCCTACGCTCCCTTCTCGCGCCGGTATTTGAATAGGCTCGCGTTGCGTAACGCGCGGCCAATGACAGCGCCCCTGCACATGCACGGGGCGGAGTCCTTACGTCACCGCGGTCTGCCCCCGCGGCCGCGCAGCCGCCGTGACGTCACACCGCCCCTCGCGCCGCTCTCCGCACCTTTAGTGCGCGACGACAGCGCCCATGCTGGCCGTGGCGTCGCACGGAAACTCGCGACAAAACACTCGTGCGCTCAAAGATGGCGGATGGGTCGCCCGAGGACCGCGCCGGACCGAAACAAATGAACGATTTAACTTTTTCCGCGCCCGATAAAGGACTTGGTGACACAAAAAAGTGCAGTGGCGAAACATTTGACGGCGATAGTGTAAAGTTATCGTTCTACAGGGAACTTGAAACGAGTGATTCGTGTGAGAAAAGTGATACGCGCGGCGTGGCCGCTAAGCGCGCCGCGGTCGGTGGTACGTATTCCCGAAAATTGTCTGATGCGAACACCGTGGACGGCGACGACAGGAAGAGGAGATGTCTGGACCGATACGACAGCTCCGAGTCTTCTGACAGGTGAATAGTTGTTGATTTATGTTAGCAAAACATGCGCTCGCGTTTGTTTCGTAAGTTTGTTTGCGGGCTTTGCGGCCGCGATATTCTGAGAGTCAATGCTCCAGTGACCGGAGGCTGTTTGATTTCGATGTCATGGCCATTGTGAAAAACTTTGGGTGTTGCTAAGCGGTTCTAGTTCGGTTGAACGCCCTCGGAATAGAATGCTGGGCCGCGGTGCCGCGACGCGACGTATTACCATTTGAAATTGTAGACTGACAAAAAATCGGCCTCGTAAGATATTTCGATGCTCATAACGGAGGTATTACGAATAAACACGATACGTTACAGATAAGATCTCTGTAACATAGCTTAAGTGTTATCTAATTTTTACTAAATTGTTTAGATGGTTAAGTACTTATTTCGTACAGCTAGCTGGCTGCCAAAAATAATAACCTTGGCTTTTAATTAGCTTCTAGCTAACAGTAAAAGCTATTCAAACGTGAAACGTCGAGTTTTGAACTTTTCTCGCAAAACTTGTCTGTCACCTTCACCTTACCGTGCGTTTGCACTGGCGAAACATTTGCGACAAAACATGTTGAAACTTCTATCTTCCGTCAATGTTCCATACAATTTTTGACAGGAACTAGAGATTTAAACATGTTTTGTTGTAATGTTTCGCCAGTGCAAACGCACTGTTAGAACAACAAATTGTTGGCCCGTGTCTGTCACGTAGGCTTGGTGGGACTGCCGTACTTAAGTTTTTATAAAATCATGGATCTGCATAAATGATTTTAACTTTACATGTCTCTCTCTTACAAACATGAAAATTCACTCAAACTTTATGAACTCACATGTTTACACACATAATTATTTTAATAAGACCACTTAAATTTTAAGTCTTAGGTGCGGGTATAACTGCTTAATTTCCATTAAAATGTACTCACATATGCCATGTTTCTCATTCTTTTTGCATGTATGATTATATTGATTACCATGTAGGCCATAATTTTATGCTATCATAAATTCAGAAAATGTTGCAGAATTACTGCTTTTCAAAAGAAGGTTTTAGGTACACACTACCAGACGTAGAAAGTACATAATACTACATTGCTTCATTGAGAATTGCTTAGTGGTTCAGAAGAAAAATATTCACTCAACAATTCAAACGAGTGCCTATTTGCTATTTACATTCTATTTTACACTCTTTTTAAAGGAAAGACTATCTAATAGGAACTTACCAACATCCTGTCTTTAAATAAATATTATATTTTGTTTGTATACCATATAAAAGATTTAAAATAATCATGATGATGTTTATTTTTGAAGTAGGTAAACACACAGTCTGTACATTTTTTCTTTTTCACACTTTGAAACTCAGAAAACAGAACAAGAGTTTGGTTTGGCATTAGGGTTTTGGGCTATTCTGTAAAGAAATACAAACATGTAACACCTCTTCAGAATTAATGCTATAAAAAGAGTTTTTCTTTTCAAATCTTTTGCCTTGATGTGTTTTCACCTTTTCACTTATTGTGTACTATGGTTTCCTTTGTTTGATTGTTTTGTTTTGTTGAGAAACTTTTCTATGCTTGGTATGTTTTAAGTAAATAAGTATGCGTAGGTTCTACTATAAATCTCACGTTTTAGTTCACATAGAGTTTGCAAAGTCAAATAATTTATTTCCATTAGGCACATAAAACATAAAAGGCAATTTTGAACGTCAAAAACAAAGAAATAGAATTTATAGTAGTCGCCCCTTCCGAAAGGTAGTTTTTGTATGGAACATCCATTACAACATACTAAGTACAGCTGTTCTGGTAATGTATTTACTTACCTTATTTTTTATAATGAACTTATAACTAATTAATAAGCATCCCTAACAGGACCCATTGAACAGGAATTGATTTTAAAAAGAAGCAAAATGATAATTTAAAAATGCAGAATTTGACAATGGCATAAAGCAAGAAAACAGGTCTTGATCTTACCAAAAAGTTTATAATGGTAACCAGTATTATAGATTGTTTATTTTAAAACTGCACACCCCTCCACTAAAATTTCTATACAAACATTTGAAAAGTGTGTGCAACAAGCAGTCTAGGGGTGTGCAATTTCAAAGAAAACAATCTCTAGGACTGTGTTTATTAGAGTAAAATTAAAATTGCAAAGTGACACTAACACCTGAATTGCTGTGAATTGTAAAACATACCGATGCCAACCAATCACTCGCATGCAACATGATTTTTAATTTATTGACTTTGACACTTAGCATTGCATGAACGATAAGGAAATGATGCAAACATTTCCATTCAATTTTAATCTTAAGAGTTAAGACTCATAAAAATGTTTTTTATTATAATAACAAAACATCATATTGAACTTGACTTCAATAAAATAATAGGTATCAAGGTAAACTTTGGTCATTATCACGTCATGACGTAAAATTATACACACAATATGATAAAAAGAATTAACCTCTTTTGTCTTTTTAGATGATATCAAAGTTTGCTTTTGTTTTTCGTTATCTGTTTATGATAAAACATAGTGACTGGCTGACTTGGATTACTTAAATACTTAGTTCAGAAACAGGATGCCCTAGCAAATAGTGTGGCATTTTTGGGGATAGGCAGATACATTGTGCGGTACCTACATTGGCTTTATTCAATGTTGCAATATTGTACAAAAATCGTTGGTCTTTTTGTATACTCAACATAAAAAGAAAATGCCAAATGATAATTTGTCAGTCATGTAATTGATGTACTTAATGCTAACTTGCTAAGTAGGTAGGTCAATTATGTCCAAAATATAATATATTTATAGTTATAAGTATTTAAATGCTTACAATAGCATTTAAATGATTACCTTTATGTATTATATTATTTTTACTTATCATGATTATTATAACTGCCAACTATTTATTTAGCTTATATTTATTAATATTTGGAGATTAATTTGTGTTATGTTGGAGGTCATGAAATTAAAAAGTTATGGCGGTATTTGCTCATGATGTTTTTTAATCTTGTGTAGTTTGTGCAAAATGTGCATGTTAAGATACATAAATAATATTACCTTTTGTTTTTTTTTTTTGGGTGGGAAATCATCATATGACTTCTCCCGCTCTATGCGGAGCGGAGGGGCGTGTCAGACTCTTACTGACTAAAACCCACCCGTGTTCCTTCAGTTGCCTGTTGCCAGGGTCCCGGTATCCCTTTCGGACTATTCCGCAACCCTGGCAGGCATCGGTCCTAACGGACCCCGTCAGGTGTGCTGACATCTCTTTGAGGCGCGCGTGGAACACGACGCGCCATCGACCCGGGCCTGGCCCTTATCGGACGGCGAGCTACCCATTGCTCGCCGTCCGCAAGCCCGCGCCTATGGTGGCCGGGAATCCGCCTGGGATTCCCGACGCCCAGGGTGTCTCCAGCGGCGGCGGTTAGGGGCGTGAGGGCGCAAGCTTTGCCTCTCCCTCACGCGTTCCGCCTCCTGCTTCGCGAGCATCACTGCTTCGCAGAAGGAGGTGATCGCCTCCCATGCCCTCTCGCTACCCGTACCATGGCCTGGACCAAGGCCGGACGCGAGAGGTCAGTGCCGCCAATCGCCTCCACGAGGACACGGCGGTGCTCCGCCCAAGCAGGGCACACCTCCACCGTATGCTCCACCGTGTCCTCCGGACGATCCGCACAGTGGTGACACCCGGGCGTTTCCTCCCGCCTGATCCTACACAGGTACCTCCCGAAGCTGCCATGTCCGGTGAGGACCTGCGTCAGGCGGAAGGTGAGGACGCCGTGGCGCCTCTCCAGCCACTCCTCAAAGAGGGGACTTATCGCCGCAATTGTGGCGTGCCCAGCACTGGGTTGCGACAATCCACAAATAATATTACCTATGTGTATCTTTTACTTAAAATTTCAGCTTATTTCACTTATGCCTGTATTTTAATGTTTCAATTCTGTAATAAAGTTTTAATAACCAAATAGTTAATTTAAGAGCTTCCGCTCGAAAAAAAATTATTAAAATAATAATATCTTAGTACTTAACTTCTTAAGTATTAGTTTAGAATAATCCTAACTAATATTATAAATGCGAAAGTGAGTTTGTTTGTTTGTTACGCTTTCACGCTGAAACGGCTGAACGGATATGGATGAAATTTGGCACACGGGTAGACTATGACCTGGAATAGGACATAGGCTACTTTTTATCGACATACCACGCGGGCGAAGCCGTGGGCGGAAGCTAGTCAAGCATAATTTATAAATGTTTTTTAATGACTGGTATGCATAATAGACTGTATACTGTGTATGATGCCTTGGGTGGGTTATCACAGCACTTTGTATGAAAATTGCTATGAAATTGCAACTTATGGGACTGATTAAATGTTAATTCGATTTGTAGGTATACAATATGATTACAAATTAAACCATTTATTTACAGCAAGATGCTTTAACCTAAAAACAGACTCACTAACTTCTTTCTTCTTTTAATTTCTGACTCACTAAGTTAGTCTCACATTATCAGTAGGGTGACAAGGTCATTGGCTTAATTACTATTAATAAATGATTCTGAGCCAATTAACAGTTTTAGTACCTACAGCATCCCGTCAGCGTTTATAGAGAAGAGTATAAGGTATTTGATACATTATATCCTGTCTGAATTTTCCATAGATTTTTATCTGACTACGGTAAAGCCAAAAGGAATGGTTTTTAGCAGTCTATGTAGGATATTTTTATTGTGATTATGTATTTTCTACCATAGCACCTAAACTAGTCATCCGATTTTGATGAATGAGGTGTCAATCGATTCGTTGTTAATCTAAGACACGGGTGTTTGGTGCATTGTTTAAATGAAAATGGCGGATTGGAGGGGACATGAGCTATCTCGTCAGGCCCCATTTTTTTTTTTTTATGTCATTTTTTTTGTTCTGCGAGTATAGCATTTGACCCCTCCTATCCGCGATTTTTGCACCAAACACTCTTTATACCAGGTGGCAGAGGCTAAATTTTATAGTACGAAAAAAAAAAAAAATACGAATGATACATCCAAAAAGGTTGGGTTTCTGATCTTTTTTCTTCTTCTCTTTGTGCCGACCTTTTCTCCTGTGGACATGATGGGTTCGTATTTAACAAGATCGAGTTGAGTAGAAAAGGAAAGGGAGACATTTGCTTGCATCGAGAAAACAGCAAATGAATTTAATAATTTTAAGATCCCTGTATTAAATTAAATTGAACATAAGTAAAACTTGTAACAGCTCAACTCCACTACCGATTTAGTAGGCGAGCTGTAAAGTATGATACCACAGTTAGATAGCGTCACTTGAGTGGTGATATGTGGGTCACCTATTACCGTGATAACGTGCGCTGGCGACATGTACGAATTTAGGTGTGGTTAGGGAGTTGTTCGGTCAGTGAATGGGTAGAAATACGTCGATTGTTTGGACTGTTGACTTACTTATTGTATTGATGATAGCTTGTTATGGTATTCTTGCGTAGTAATGTCTCTAAACGCTACTAATGTAATGTCTCTAAACGAAAATCTACTGTTTTCGGGAAATTAATTCATATGCCTCACTAGTGCAGGCAGCAATACCAGGGTTTTTAATACCGGATTGAAATAAAAAAGAACGTCTTCGATTCGATTTTTTTTAATCCAGATTGGCTGTTTTTTGCTTGCTTTGCATTCCTTACTTAGTTCAGATGTAGAGTGCACTATGTGGAGTTTTAAGTTGAAGTTAATGCCTTGAGTTCTTGTAATTTGCTTCGGTAACGTATATTCATAGAGTCAGCAGAGTGTGCCTAACAGTATTTTCACTTGGGTACTCATACTTTCATGGTAGTAATTGGAACTGAACTAAGTAAACACTACTAAAAATACTTATGGATAAGCAATCATGCTTAGTTGCTTACAAATCCATTGATTTTCAAGTGTTTTAATAACCATACGGTATCGAACTAGTGGAAACTTAAACTTCATACTTAAGTACTCTTTCAAGTTGAGCTGGTACTAGCGAACCACTTGTGTCACCATGTCAAAAGTTTTAATAATACATAGCACTGACAGGTGGCCACAGGTGCTTTTGAGTACCGTTACGTCACACATTTACTTCGAACTTCTAGCTGGCAGATAAGGTGCTTTACGCACTCGAAAATATTGAAAAAAAAAACAGCTTTACTAAAACCATAAAATAATCAGGTTACTAACAACTGTAGCAGTAGAAACAACGTGACACTAAATTTTTGACTTTTTGCCGCCAACTGTACTTGTCGTTCATAAATTATCAGCAACGACTTATATTAATTAAAATTATCCTTTTACCCTTTTTGATTTAGGTTATCTGAACAGAGCTTCCGTTAAAAACTGTTAGCTTTATTAAATAAGCCACTAACGAACAGGACTTTCCTCTTATTTTTTTATTTTATTATTTATGTACACAGTAAAATACATAGACATACGACATAATTATAACATGAGTACAAAGGTACTGCTTATTTCAACCCCACCTCCCACCACCACCACCACCACTTCTTTACCTCTTGTAACAACTTAACAAGTAATATTTAACTTAGTACTGTAATCACAACGCTACTGTATTTGTTGACATAAGTATTATCTGGGGTTGCTGAACTGAGATGCACCTAGTTGTATAACACCCACTTTGTGTCATTGTGCTTATTGATAACTCCTATTGAGATATTACGTTATACGTATTGTATACCTATAGTTTACGTTTTTATCGTGTAATGCTTGCTTCTAATCGAAATATTTGTGTTATGCTGGTTTTCGGTAATCACATAGCACAGAATTACAGCGTGCTCAGCTCAACTCGTTATTGCAAAACAGAAGCGGATATAAAAAAACTATAAAATTGAGCGCATTCGTTCACAAGTAGGTAGATATAATACTTCTGAAAAAATGCGGTCAATATTGTTTTTTTTTTTTACATAATTTTGGACAAGAAGAGATCTCTTACGCTACCTAAGCTAGACCTGCCAGTGCCGATGTAGGTCTTATTCTGTAAAAATCCCTAAGTGAAAACTCAGGTGAAGTGAGCTGTCAATATTGTCAATCAACCCCTAGCAGGTGGAATGACGGCTCACTTCAAACTCACTTCGCACAACTTTTCACGGTGAGATTTTTATAGAATAGACCGGCTGTCAACTTGTAAATGTATTTTTTTTGTCACTCAAGCGGTGCCAAAGCCCTTATCTAGGCTAGTACCCCAATAATCACAATACCTACCTATTTACCAACATTCAGTATCTATTCCGCAAACATAATATTACTATTCTACTGTAATACTAACTATGGTTGGATATCAATTGATAAAACGTTATGTAGGGTTCAATAAATCGATAAGGGACACTTGAACCGCCGTGTTTTTTCGTAGTCGTACGTAACTCACGTTAGTTTGTCGATATTTCTATGTTGTAATTATTTTATCATAGCAACTGTTATCTTCCGCTCTATTCTGTAAAGATCTCTCACCTTGAAAGCTTTGGTGAAGTGAGTTGTCATTCCACCTGATGCTAGGGGTTGTCACTATTGACAGCTCACTTCACCTAAGTTTTAACGGCGATATTTTTACAGAATAAATCGTCTGATCGCTCTTACGTTATGACCAGCAAATTGCAATGCAAATGTAAAGTTCAGAGAATGAGTAACATGCAGCATGATATTCCATAAATAAATATAGTAGGTATAACTAGCTGTTGCCCGCGATTTCTTCTGCCATCCATATTGAAAAGTAGCCTGTCCTTTTCCAGGTCTATCCATGTGCCAAATTTCATCCAAATCCGTTCAGCCGTTTTAGCGTGAAAGAGTAAAAAAAAAACTCACTTCCGCATTAGTTAGGATTTGTGAGCCTGAAATTGACCCACTGCAGGACAAAGATTCTTCTCAGCCAGAGAAGAAACCAGTATTGAAAGCTCTGCGTGATCATGTTTTCGTTACAAGTCTGGCGTGATATATTTTCAATGTTATCGATTCTATAATAATCCAATGCCAACAGTACCCGATACGTATTACTTATTACAAGAAATAAATCTCAATTGAAAACCAGGAATCATGCCAAAACGATTCAAATACAGCTCCATAAATTATTTCCAACACAGGTTTACCTACCATATTATAGCTACTCAGTACTCTTAGCTTACTAGAACATAAAACAGCATAATTATAAACTCCTTTACAAAAAAAAAAAAACGAGTACCTTACAGTCATTGGCTTTTCTATGGATAATATTAATATTTTTACTATGCCATTAGCATAAATGACTAGTAATTTCTTTATCAATGTGAATATAGTTTTTTGGCTACACCCCTCTTCCAGCAGCGCTATAATTTTACTAGCTCTTATTGCTTTTTCTGCCATTACAATCGACACAAAGTTAACTGTTTTAAGTCACAATAAGGCTGGATTATGCGACAAACATAAATTATTCTACAAAAAATAACGAGAAGTTAGTTTTAGTTGCCTGATAACCTTAACCGCAAACCCGCGAAAAGTAAGTAAAAAGTCACAAACTGAAAATGGGATTAATATTGTTTTTAACAAAACTTTCTAATTTGGAATTAACAGTTTTCAAACCCACTGACTCTTTTATTGCCAGTAACATAGTTTGGCTATTAAAACCTCTTTACAACTAAATGATTACCAATAATGTAGAAAAATCAAAACCGCCCGTTTTTTTTTTTGCAAAGGAGTAAAAGGCTGCCATCGTTTTTGCCTTGTTTTAACTACCGAACTGGCGCGAAAGTTTTAACAGTGACGTGGAAGCACCTTAGAAAAGGAACAAAGTTAGTTGCCGGTCGGTAGGTGTAGTAGGGCATTCACGCGAGCCTAAGCCACAAAGGGTGAGCTGTAAAATAAAAAGTTAGGAGTTCTAACCGGGCGTGCCTGGGGGACAGCGAACGGGTTCCCGGACGCGCAATGGTATGTTACTGTTTATATGAGGCCAGTTTTCAATGGCGGCTGGTTCAAGTTTTTAAAACCTTGTGACTTTATATGCGAAGAAAGAAAGTAAAGTTCTTTAGTCTTAACCACCTGTCTTCACATTGAATGTTTTTCTTTTGTTAGTGAAAGGTTAAATGTAAATGCAAAACATAAATAGTAACAGCTAAAATACAGAATAATTGTGTTGTAAATTGTTTATTTAAATATTAACATGAACGTGTTGTTTATTCAGAGCGTATTTTACGTATAAGTGCAAGAACATTTTTGTTACAATGTTTAAGAAATTTACTTTAATTGAATGCACAAATATTTATAACATCAGCTGTTATTCCCCATCAAATCAGCTGGATACAAACCCTTATGCCATGTACTTACCTCTGTGCTGCCCGACCGGTCCGTCGCCCCCTGCGCGCGCTCCTCCCCCCTGTCATTAGAAGCGTGCGCGGGCGCATTGGCCCTCGGCCGTTGCGCATGCCCCGACTTATGGGCTCAGAACGGTGGATGTGATTTGATTTGAATTTCGGAACAGTCTGCCTTTTAGTTTAAGACCTTGTAGAATGCAAGTAAAAACTTAACGATCAGAAAAGCATCGGAATTGGAAATTATATTTTTTCTAAACTGAGCGATCTAAGTTTATTGGAGTAAATTGTATTGTATTTTAAAGTCATCAGAAGAACTAAGAATACACCGGAGAAATCGGCAAAGGTATTGTATTTTTAAACGAGCAAATTGAAAAGAGCTGAAATAACTAACACACTAAAGCTTTTGAGATCTTCAATATTGAAAGTGCATAAAGAAATATTACCAGTAAATCACACAAAGGACCTAGACCTCGTAAAGCTCGCAAGTTCAATTGCAATCGTCAGAAAAAGAAAAATTATCACGGCCGGAGATGATACGGAATTCCTGTCTTTGTGATTATCACGGCACAGACAAGTTTGTAATAAAACGACTCTGGTCCGGTCAGGTAGAAACTGAGTCATCAACGCCAACCGTGGTCGTTCAACTTTCATTATTGTTTATTTATATTTTTATTGTTCGGTGTTTGACGCGTGTGTATTGCCGACATTGCCAGTCATAAAGCATAAGAAAGTCTGCCCAAAATGGCTGGCAGGACAATGATTTCTGTCCATCGAAAAGGCAAATTCCGAACACTCTGTATATCCTGACATTTTTTAATAACTCGTACGTATTAAAATGTATATTATATTGCCTTAATTTCGTATATTTTTTGCTACTTGTGATTCTTCTACTTGATATTCCAAGTCTTCACATTAACTTTAGACAAATTCTTTATCTGATAAATTCTGTAGACGCAATACATTTGCGTAATAACTTGTAAGTGACGTAATTTCGCGTATCTATAATCGCCACATATAGCACAAAATCACCTTGTAATATACGATATTTTTATTAAAGATAGGCAAATTGTAGTGCAAAAGTACAAAGATTATTTAATGTCACCCTCATCAACGACCGAAATCGTCATAATATTTTGTCAGCTAGAAAACGTTCACTGTCTACTACAAGGTTCTATACTCGGCCCACGGTAATCTCACTTAACGGTACTACAAACACTAGTTACAAATCAAACCGTGTGTACGTCAAGTGGAGTCTATGCACGCTAGCCTAGGCTGGGAGAACGTGGAATGTGAATAACCTTGGAAAAATACCAACCTATCAGGTATTATCTGCCTGCCTATCATTTGTTTACTTTGAGATTGAAATATTGACGAGCACTAGTTCTACCTTTAAGGCAATATTTTTTCATTGGACCCGTAATTTTATCAGGCATCAGAACTAAGATCTCTTTGTCTGAGCATATGGCAGGGCGATAACTTACACTGACATTCTCCTGATTAATGTTACTATTGTAACATCAAATAAGGGACAACCAACTAAAGTGGTATATTTACTAGCAGCACTATTTCTAAAACATGTTCGAGTCAACATAATAGGTGTTAACAAATAGAAGGAGAAAAATAGCCAATTAAAACAGGAAAACTTTTATCACGGGTATTTGTCTGAACCGTCTGTGCGGAAACATCATTTGCACATATTTCATGGTATTTAATTGTGTGATTAATGAGTTTTAACTTATCAAACAGGGGAACCACATCCTTCCCATACACTAATTACAATTGTATCACGTATACCAGTTCTTGACATTTTAATAGATTGGGTATTATTATAAAAATACTAACCTATATTTCCGCTGTTCAAACCGAAATTCATACGAACCCAAATACACTCCAAACATTTCATTAGAACCAGTAAAAATCCAACATCACGCACGTATTATTGGGAACACCAAAGTATGAGCACAACTTATAAGTTTTACACCCACATTGAGCATTTCACATGAGGTACCTACGTCATAAAGAATCAGTGCAGTCAAAGGGCATGTGATGTACAAACTGGTTTCTCGCTAATGCAATTATCGGTTGGTTCGTCGAGACTGCTCTAAGTGACCGAATGGATACGTGAAGAGTGAAGACTGTCGGGCCGTAGCGTTTAAATGAGAAAACCTTTTATGTTTGTAGTAGTCGGCTCCCATAGGCACACTTTGTGAACAACGAGAATTCTGTTGAAATGAAACAAGATCGGAAGCTTGTTCTAAGTGTGAAGAAGATCATTTCCATGATAATAACAAAAGTTGCTGAAGTCCTGAATTAGTAGAAAAATACACTTTGTTATTAATGTTGCAAACTGAGTAAACACGGATAATTCAGATTGAAGAATTTGCCAGAAACGGATCTCGCGTATGATGAATAAAAATAACCTTTTTGATAATGGTGACCGATACCTGGAAACCAACAGGTTTCAGGTTTTTCCATGCTAGCCGGATGCTTGATAATCATTGCATGTTTTCTAAATTCGTCATTACAACAACGGAACTGCCGGAAGTGGTTACCATATTTGGAACTTTCTTGATGAGTTTTAAAAATGTTAAAATATAAAGGTTCTTCAATAGCGTAGGAGGCTTCGATAAAAAATATCAATTGTTTCTGATTTGGGTACTAAAGATTTTAATAGCTGACGATTTGAGACGGTCTGTCTTGCAGGATTATAGTTCTTAGTTTTTTTGACCACATCGAATTCACGTAGGTACAATTTCAACGTATTCTCGGAATATCTATCCTTTGTTTTTCTGCGAGGTCAATTAAAAACAGTTTTATATTTTGTGTCTTCTATTATAAATGTGCAATTTTATTTTTCATCGCACAAATAATCGATACTCGGTTATAATTTTATGAGGTATTTTTCTTTTATATAAGCGTCAGCATGCAGCTGCCCCTATGCAGCCGGGACACACCTGCTTCGGTTGTCTCTTTCACCTTTGACATTTGACAAAAATTTTATGGCGATCCGATTATTTATTGTGCTTATAAATTCCTTAACTGTAACCTATAACGAAATTTTTGTAGCTTCTTTATGACGGTGTAAAACTACTGCACTACCCACGCGTTCTGTAATTGACTCGTACACATGTCACGAACTACTTTTTAATGGACCACTATCTCTTTGTTTCGAAAGAGTACGATAATCATCTTTCTCAGTAGAACTCCCACTACCCGGCATACATATAGAATGTTGATTTGTATGTAGCACTGATCCTTGTCAATTACTGTCATTAAAAATTTAAATACCGATTACAAAATTTTGGGGTTAGGTTAAACGTGTTCTATAATTAGCGAATGGCCGGGCGATCAGGCCACAGACGATTCGTTGGTAACCCTTTGTTATTATTTAAATTATAAACGATTAGTCTACCAAATACTACGCCTGAGGCGACGCGTGCGCCGCTACGTCATCCTTGCATTTTTAAACTGCGATTTCGTGATTGTTTTTATCTAGTTTTTATTTGAAGGACGGACAAGGACGACCCCTGAAATTAGTCAAAACAACTTTTTTGTGCAGTGCAAGAACAAGTCGTTATATATATTTTTCTGAGCAGTTAATACTAAATATACAGCTTATGTTATTCACCTTTACAGAGTAGGTATTATTGTATGATTAGTTCCTGATAATAGTCTTAACTGTCTGAAGTTCGTTATAGCTCCGTTTATACATTTGTAGAGCCAGACAATGAGAGACGTCTTCCGAGCCGAATACCATCGGGGATCCCGCCGGGAAATCGTAGTTAGACAATGCATCTGACTTTCAGACTGAACGCCGAGAATGTGTCTAGAAATACGTTGCATATCCATACAGTTATGCAATAAATATATCTTTATCCGTCTGGATATTGGGTGTTTTTAAAAAACACACCTTCCGTCACCTTGTTACCGTGTACAAAAGATATAAAAAGCCTGGACAAAAAGTGCATAATCTCAAATGTGCACCCCTGTTTGGGATTGAATGCATCACTTTTTTTAAATAAAAAAGCGGTACTGTACATGCAATTTTCAATACTTGCATTTGTTCACCATTGAGGATATACTTACCGTGAGAATTCTTCGCAAAACATCTCATATTACCTCAAATAGTTTCCAACATTCCGAAATGCGTAAGTGCTATCGCGTTTTAAAGGTTGCTCTAATACGCCGTACATACGTATAGTTATATGTGCATGAGCGTGAAGGCATTCGAGGGCCCTTCGTATGCGCAGGCAGCTAAGTCAACAATTTATTGGAGCCCATCTATCAAGACGGACGTCGTCGTATTGTCCAATTGCATTCCTTGTATTTCGACAGAGAATTTAGTCATAGACAAATTCTCGCCACCAAATAATTCCTTTGAATTCTCATAAATCTTCCAAATTAAACAATATCTTACTATGTATGAGTAAATTTTCTGTACTAAACTGGAATATATTGATCATGTGCAGGGAGAAAATAGCACTCAGTTCAGTCAATTCTGCGGTCAATGATCTGATAACTACGGGATATGATTAAATTGATACTTGATAGATTGCAAAATAGGATGGCTTCATTGAAGGATATGAGTGGCTAACTGTCACGTTTCAAGCCTGTCGTTATATCTTGCTATATTTCAAAAAGGTTCTAATTTATTCCTTTTCATAATTGCAAGAAAAATTGGTAGATATACATTTTAATTGTAACGTTTAGAAAATCCAATTACTTTCGACAAGTATTGCTAAGTCATGGTAAATTCAATATTGATGTACAATTCCTTTCAAAAACAAACGTACAAAAGGCTGAGGTTTTTGTTTTGTTTCTTCTCAAAAAACCAATTTGGATTACCCACGACTCCACGAGTCCACGACCCTGACGAATCTTCGATCCATTTCCCGACGTCCTCGCTCCAGAATTGTTTCCATGTCGCGATGTAATATTAATTTGCCATTACATCGGTCTAATTTCGCGTGATATAATACGAGAATATTTGCCCCCAAGTCGGGGGTAAACACCAATTAATCCTGGCAACACGATACATTTCTAGGGTGGAGGGGGGACCCTCTGATGGCAGATTGCTGCATAATCCCGCTGCATTTCTACTGCTTCCGATGCAATCGGCCAAGAGAGGGCGTGTACGAGGGGGATCGCTCTATGGACATCACAGGGGCTAATATATTTTTCTTTACATCATTGTTTGTTGGGGAATCGATCAAATTGTATGAAACCTTAGTGTATTGTTCGGGTCAAATTCCGCGGATTTAAATTAAAATATGAATAGCTGTGGGTTTTATAATGATAGAGGATTTTCTTTAAGATAAAAAATTGTTACGCAAAGTAATCATGATAACTAAATTATGCTTAACTTTATGAGTGTTAATGGGTTTTCACAAAGTTTAATTTCCTTTAAATGTTAAATACCATGGGACATCCCCTAAAGTAAAATAACTACACTGAAATATAACCAATAAGGGGAACTTTGGGAACCCAACATTCTTCATTTTTTTTAAACGCTTCCCTGTCGTCTAAACATTGTTTAATTTCGCTACTTCACGCTTATTGTCATTATGTTGAGCTGACTTGACAGTCCAACCCAAGTGCTTTTTGTACGCTTACAAATATCAGTCAATTTAACATACAAACACGTCGGTACTGCCGTAGACGGAGTTCCAAACTCGCTCAAAGTTACGATTGCCATCTCGCCCCCTTCTCGAGACACCAAAGGTATTTGTTAATTACCTCGAAACGCAACACCGTTAGACGTTAACATGAAACTACTAAATTAATTTTCTTATCTCATATCTTTACATAGAGTTACTGTACCGAACTGACAGTTTTCGCATAGGTACAATTAGTGAACGCCCGAATAAATTATTGGATTATATAAACTAACACAGTATATTATAATATGCTGAAAATAAGATTTATTTTTACATTGTGAGTTTTGCAAGTCCGTGTGAAAAATTGTACTTATCTTTTGTATACGCCTCACGTTTTTTTCTACGGGACACAAGCGCTCTGTCAGATTTTTTACGAAACTAAAGTGTTTGACAAAAAATAAAGCGCAGGATTATAAAAGACTAAAAAAAATATCAAGCTGTACCCCACAGTTCATTGGAATACAGATTTAGCTGATAAAGTATCTAAACATAAAAAGCACATTGGTTTTTATGTTTAGTAATTCCGTATTTGTGGAAAAAATTTAGGTACAAGCTATAATGAGATGGGTAACAGTAAAATGGATCAAGTGTGTGGCTCCCGGAGTGTGAGACATAGATGAATTTGAAAGGAATAACTACATAAAGAGGGTCAAATTAAGTTAAGTAAATCAATATCATGAAAATACAGTATGATTTCGTTAACCTAATTTGATCGGTGGCCCCTGCAGCCCTACATATATAGGTATATATACTTATACGTTTTCATATGCTTGTTTATTTTAAACAATCATAATATAAATCTTCTAATATACATACCTAGTCAAATCTTCATCAATGTGTAAAGCACTCTGAAGCCCAATTTCGCTAAAACGGTAACAAAATATACTTAATAATCTACTCGCTTGATGTTCAAAGTATTTGGCTACACATCTGCGCGCGCGGTTGCTTCAGCAATGTTTGTATAATCGCAGAATGTTCCTCCAAAAGACGTATTTAGATGTATATCTAAACTCGTTATTTCGATAATTGTTACGATTAAATTCTTTATGATGTCTGAAATCGCCTTTTCAACTTCATAGTCAGGACAAGTTGCTATTTAACTTTTAATTACTTACTTATTTTAAGTGGAAGAGGTTGTCTCTGTTTTACAACAAAGTAAATAAGTGTCTATTTACCGGGTCCACATTAAAAAGCGCAGAACATTAAATTGATAATCTTATAAAAAATACATTCGAATCGATATAGTCGAGTAGGATTCCGTATCGATATTCGCTGCGATCGCCCACGATAAATCAGCGTTCCCTGCGCCGGCTTGACCATTTTATTAAATTCCGCGATTAAATACCCGCCAGCAACGTTAAACGAAAACGTTTCGATATTATCGCGATATCTCGACACCTCGACTCACCTCGCCCTGTTTATAATTACGAGTTCGCCGGTCGTCCCCTCGGCGTGTTGTGCGGTTGTACCGGGGTATATATGCTACCCCGGTCCGAGCGAGTTCTCGCTTAGCAAAGCTCCGCCCGACCCATGCATACCATACTAACAGCCAACACTTTTTGTCATACAAGGCGTCTTCCTTTTGCGGAGGTTTGTTATGGAAATTATTTATAAATATCAACTAGAAAAACGATAAGCTTGCTGTACTTTGTACTTTTTGTTGATTCGATCTTTGTTATGTAACATCAACGGACTTTGCCTTCTTGCAATAGTTGCAATATCATGTTGGAAAAACTGACCGAGCAATCAGCGTTCTTAAAATTTTCAATCAAATTAGGAAAATCTGATGATTACTAAGGCAGTCTTCATCTAACTAATATTATAAACGCGAAAGTTTGTGAGTATGGATGGGTGTTTGTTACTCTTTCACGTAAAAACTACTGAATGGATTTGGATGAAATTTGGCAAACAGATAGATAACCTGGATTAACACATAAGATACTTTTTATCCCGATATTCCCACGGGATCGAGACTTACGCGGGTGAAACCGCAGGGCGCAGCTAGTAGTCAAATAACGTGATGATAGTTCAAAATAAACGCGATTCTTAGAACAGATATCCAACATTGAGAATATTCTATTACTGATCAAAATGCACAAAACATTTTATATAGAATTGAAAGTAAATCATCGCCAATATGAAACGGTGCCAACATGAAACGTTCGCGAGAAAATTAAGTGCTCTATTACATAAAGTTCTATTTTACGGAAGCATCAGTTTGCATATATCTTATTATCGTAGATGTATGCATACCTTAAGATTTTTTGGAAAAATCTTACATAATGTAAACTAACTGCAATAAGAATATTTCGATGTTTTTCATCTAAACTACAGAAAAAACTATTTTTTTTTAAATTCAATGTTTCGATAATTATGCGCAAATTATAATCTTATCAATCTTCTAATACTGCTGTATAATTCTCATTCCTAAATTCATAATTCCTAAGCAAGCAGGTTCTTCCTCGACCACGGTTATCCCGATACCAAACTCCACCATATATAATAAAATATCGCACTTTCATACCAAACATTGTCCCCTTCGTAAGGAATTGGGGTCCCCTTGCAAGCAGGTGTGGCTGCCGATTTACGGAACCCTGCCAAACGTGGCAAGTTACGTGGGACCTGTTCAGTTAATGACAATCCTTGGACACTATGAACGGGCCCTTCTGTGATGGGGCTTATGGAGTCACGTTAAGACGGGTTTTATAATGCTGTTTAACTAAACAAGAAGGATTACTTAATATAAACCCCCTTCTTACTGCAGTGCAAAGCCTCCATGCTCTCTTTCCACTTCTCTCTATTTAAAACTGCTGAGGATTTCCGTCTGGGCCTGCCGCGTTGTCGCTTGTCGCTTGCCAATATATGCTCGGTTCCTATAAACAAAAACGAGTCGTTTTGCTTACCAATGGTAGCATTTTTTATTGCCAAACTGGGCATATAAATAGATTCGTAAGCTAATTTTACCTGTGATAGCTACTTCTATTATGGGAGGGTTTACTATGCAAAACGATGAGGTCTCTGCTTCATTATTGGTAAAGATACAAGAGTCTTAAGTTTAACCAATTACGGTCCATAAATTAAAGGAATCGGCCAATAGTGCGTTTTCATCAAATAGTTCCTATGCCGTAATGTTGGCTCCCCTGTTGTAGGACGAACAATAATACGCTACGGCGCTGTTGTGATAACTAAAGTCGACTATTTAATGACCGTTTACGTAATAAGTCCGTTTTTTGAAGGTTAACAGTAGAGCCAATATTACGGCATAGAAACTATGAGATGAAACGCACTATAGGAGGGATCCATTGGGTCGTGACCATAAATAAACTTAGTAAAATTTCTACATCTAAAAGTCACTTCTACACGCTTTCATGAAGTCCATGACTTCTACATTTCTTAACAAAAGAGGCCACATTATGTGTGAATGTTTATTTTATGACGTGACACTAACGTGATCTTAAAGTGGACGTGCGAGAGGTTTAATGACGTCATTAACGTCACCAGCACTAAGTGGACGCGAGTTCGGGAAATTACGATCATGACCGAGGCCAGAAAACGTAACCAGCTACAAATTGTATGTTAGATTAAAATGCAAGACATTGAATTTACACCTCCATAGATTTATGTAATTTTCTTGTCTAGCTTTGGTTGACACAGGCAGTTGGAAATTTTCTCACTCTTATTTTTTGAGAGTTCTAAATAACAACTTTGAGTTTTGAACGTTAAAATTGCAAATGATTAAACAAAACCGGAACATAAACCCATCAATTCAAACACCACAGTTTTAAATACCAAAATAACAAAACGCTTTTGTTAGACAAAGCTCGTGAAGAAAAAAGGCGAGTGCTGACAGCCCCGCTGCCTCGCTAACAGCGCATTTATATTATAGCAACACCATGTGCATAAGTCAGGGCACGCGACAACATAGAAAGGTCTAACGTCATCGACCTAGGACATCTGCTTCATAAGGCAGGTTCTAGAAATATCACGTGTCTGGAAAATGTGGCGTGAAGAATTTTATGCGTCGACGCCCGGTGCAGCCTGCGTGAGAGATTTTATATGAGGTCCTGTCCGTTTATCGATTGGATACATTATTTTATAGGTTCGTTTTTATTTTTAGTGCGTTTCCTGTATCGAGACCTGAAATATAATCTTGATGCTGCATTTATAATATTGTTTTACGACATCAATCAATCTGCCTAAGCTTTTCCCAATCAGGTTGGGGTCGGCTTCCAGTCTAACCGGATGCAGCTGAATACCAGTATTTTACATGCGACTGCCTATCGGAACTCCACAACCCAGTAACTGGGTATATAAAACGATACCGCTTGGTAAGACTGGTTGTTAGACTTTCGGGCAGTTTCGGGTTTCTGACGACCCGTAACGTATTATCCCGCATTGTCAAAGATCCACAAATGACAACCAGGACCAACGACTTAACGTGCTTTCTGTTCTGAGACACGGAGGAGTCTCGGTATGTAAAGATCACTCATCCGCAGACCAACCCCGGCAAGCGTAACTTAAGTAGAGGGATGGACCCGTGCGGCTGTTATTACTTAGCTACGAACGTATTTTGTATTTCCAAATGAGTTAGCAATTAACCTTTTCTGGAGATCGAAGTCTTGAATGACGTGAAATAGTGCATTCAATATTCTGGGTATTTGATAATCTCGTGCTAGGGGAATCAATTTAATTATCTGCGATCAACAATGAGAGTATAAAGCATCCTTTTGTTAGGCACTCGCGCAGTTGTCCTGGCACCCCCACGGATATAAAGTTATCGCGTTAGTGTCCATTAGCGATGCGAACGTGCCCCGTCACTGTACAGCTGCCTTAATACTAATAGCCTGATAAATTGTTATTATTGTTTCTGCGATAAAACGCAGGGATGTCCGTCATCAAAAGAAAGTGTTTGCAAACATCGAAGTTATCGAAGATTATTTTGTGTCAACGTATTTATTGTTTTATTGTCTATCAAGAGTAAAATGAACCGTTTATTGTCGTGTAGTAATGATGAGCAGCTGCGGCGCCGCAGGGGAGAAATGTCATGGCTCCACTCATTATATGGACAGGACAATGAGGATCCCTGCGATGAACTCATTCTGCTATTTATTTTCTCTTCCGACAACAACGCACCCTCGCTATATGCGTGCGGTGCGTGCTATCGACCCGCTATCAAAATACTCTGGCCTTTTCGCCAAGTAATTCCGATAAGATAAAGCTCTATAGTCCTATTGATAAGTCGTCACGATTTGTTTTATCATTTGCAAAATCCCGAAGATTAAAAATAAATATGTCACATCAATAGTCGTCAAATATAAATGATTTAATATATCAACACTGTTTTCAGTGTCGATTACAAGCGTTATCAAAATAAGGACTAGTGTGTTTTTCTTCGTCGGATACACAGCCAGGGGAGTGCTGTAAAAGGAAGGCGATGAACATCGGTCAATTATGGCAAACGTTTAAACTGGAAGCTACACCCCGCGCGCAGCTTGCACCAAAAACAAAGAGTATGCCGTTAAAAACTGAAATCGATTACACAATTACAAAGACTGCGAGGTAGTAGTTTGATTTATGCGTTGTCCACGTACGACGATTGCATAATTGAGGCGCCTGCACTTCAAACTGGTTCGATATTTCATAGTAGCATTTCGATTTTATACGTGTTTTTTTGCGGCGGGTGCGACATTAATATGCATTCGAAGCGCGTGCCGTCGGTCAGCTGTTTCTTCTATGCGGCGGCCGCAAGCTGCGCGCGCCGTAAAAGGAAACAAGACTCGTGGATGGATTACGCCGATTACATCGCAATTATCCGAGCGAGCCGAGAGCTGCCTACGTAACATTGGAGCACTTTCGCGATCTTTGTTCCGGGCGACATTGACCTTGCCGCGCACCTTATGTAATGTTTTTTCGGCGTCCGCTCCGTTGCCATTGAACTTCGTGTTCTTTTCATATACATGCGTAAACACGCGTCAGTGATTACCTTGTGAGGGTTCATTATCACATTTAGCACCGGCACGAACGTTTTGTGGACGTAAAATAAGTATCGTCGCATTGACTACACTCAGCACTCACCGCCATTGGTATGGCCGCGTCGTAACGCGATATTCGCATGCGCTGTGCGATCGTTTTTATCGCTCGCCCATGCCTTGACGAGCTCTGCAGATGGCATTCACGATGCAGGCTTGAAGTTTTTACTGTCACCGCCTCGAGCTACACTTGGACAGTTATGTCGCTGACTCCTCAAGAATCTTTAATTTTCTTTGGTTATGTTTGCAACGATGGAAATCGTATCTACGTTTGGATCTGGAGAGTCCGGTTTTCTAATGAGAGCACGTCGCCCGTATTATTAGTATAACTGTGTTTACGCTGCGGGTTGAGGACTTCACCGCGTACTCGAAATCTTTTAATTTTACGAGCATAGCGTAAGTGTTCCGGACCCTTGACTCAACTATTACTTTGTTAATCTTGACGGGTTGCACGATTATGTGATAATCCCACACGGGTGCTCACGATTGAATATAATAAACCGAGAGTAATTGTCTCATTGTCTATACGTCACTTAAATTAAGATACTACCGCGATAGCACCCGAGGAACGTGATGTATTTGGATAATGAAAGTCAAGGTGCAACGTACATACCTAATAACGAAATTTCATTGTAACACCGTAGAAGGGGCTGCGGCTAAACCATTCGCGGCACGTTCAGAATGAGACGTTTTGACAAGACGTCATTAGTCTTTTGAACAGGACTTAGCCTACGGAATACCTACAAAAATGTCCTACATAGTTCCACTTTGTCGCTTTTAAGTGTAAGCTACAATAATTCTTACGTGTACGGCAATTCTAGATAAGTTTCGGGAAATTACAATGTCAATTTTGATTCCATTGCCATTGTCAGTGAACATGCGATGGATATTAGCGATAAGATCCTTATCTACATACGTACCATAAAATTTAATCAAATCAAGTATTTGAACAATGACTGCAATTTTTTGTTACAAATCTAGATCTAGATAAACTGATGTTACTCAATTTAGTCTAAGGCCGAATTTCTGATAACATTTCTTTATTTCGTAACTACTGATAAGTTCATCAACTCAAAGTCAGCTTGAACGAACACGGTATTTCCATTAGACGTACATACATAAATATAGTCATAAAATCATGGTATATAAGTCGTTGGGGTTGATCTTAGGAATGCCTTCACCATTAATAATGTAGCTGTGCTCAGCAGAGGTAGCTTCGACACTTGAGACGTCTGGTGGCATCACAAGACTAGCCCGCGGCGCCGCCTGCCTCTGTGGGTGGTTTTGCCAAACCGAACTATTGAACCGACAACAAAAGGGAGTTTCTAGAGTTTGAGAACTCTTCAGAAATACTGAAGTCAAATATTTTGTTTAGTTCTACTACAGAAATGAATATGACTAATTGACTACAATTTAATGAAAAGACGTAAGAACATCATGTTTTAGAATGAAGCTCTAACAAAACTTTTAGAAGAAACGTTTTCTCATAACAATGAAATCCTTTAGGAAACATTGTAGATACACGGGAGGCTCTTTGGGCCATAAGCCATAAGTCGAATCGCCATAGATTCCGATTTTAAAGACTAGACACGGCAATCACTACGTGTAACACAAGAAACTATTAACAGCGTTCGCAATTTATTTGTCAAACATGTAATCAAACACGAGTTTTAGGAAAAACAACTGTAACGCCTACAAATAAGGTTCAGTTTGCGCTAGAACTTCATATTTTTTATGACTTTTTCAACGGTACTAGTCAGACTAAAATCAACTTTATTTACACTGTCATAAAGTTGATGTTTGTTTAAGTGGAAATAACATTATTATTGGAAACAAGGATTTAAATAGAGCTTATACATAACATCATCACGCCTGTATTCCCCGAAGGGTTAGGCAGAGGTGTACCTATAGTAACACCCTCATTTCGCCAGTTATGTTTAAGTCTCATGTATTAGGAGGCGGGCCTATTGCCATCAACCGGGCACATATCCAGAGTCCGGGCTTCCACTGAGGAATTCCAGATAGAAAAACCCAATAACACTGCCCGACCCGGGAATCAAACCCAGGACCTCATACCACCCTGCCAGGGTTGCGGGAATGTCCGAAAGGGATACCGGGACCTTGGCAACAGGCTACTGAAGGAACGCGGGTGGGTTTTAGTCAGTAATAGTCTGATACGCCTTTCCGCTCCGCCCAGAGCGGGAGAAGTCATTTGATGAATTCCAAACCTCAAAAAAAAAAAAAAAGGCCGTCATACCACCAGGCAGTAGACAAGAAACTATAATGGATTATAAACTTACGCAGTTGCTAATCAACATACGGCCAGTTCCGTTACGTTCTGGCAAGCAAGCATGGGAAAGTACGGAAGAGCTAATTATTTACCACCATACTTCAGTAAGGAGCCGCAGAAAATGTCTTGTTTGAGTTTTGACCCATGCTCCCGTGAATAAACTGTATTGAACCGAACACTCAATCAAACACGAAAAGAAGATGGATTAAAACCTCTTTAAAAGCATTGATAGATAAATAATATTCTATCCGTCGATTCAATGGCGCCTCGGCACCATCATTTATCCCTATTACAACACTAAAGTTGTTACCGTGAGCGCAGTCATAAACGTTAAAAATACTTATGTAAATTAAGCTTTTAACTCCATATATTTGTCATGATCTTACCATTAGTAATACTGTAATACATAAAGATAAAATGGACACGCGACCTTATTGGTATAATAACAAAACGGTATTAGAATCTATAAATGTTGATAGTACGAAGTTTTTATAGCCAAGATAAATGTGTGGGGAATGACGTGCAATATCGGGAGTTGCTTATCTCAGTACATTAGCATGTGTGTCGGGACACGGCTACTGCATCCGTGTGTCTGCTACCGTTATGGTCAGTTATAACAAAGCACTTTAATAAGAACCAAATCTTGTCAGTCAATCCTCATGAACAGTTAGGAACTTACTCAAAATAAGCAACATTTTGTGAACGACGTCACTTAACATAGCCATAGCCTCAATTAGCAAAATCGTATGCTTTATCACAGTAATTACATTAGGGTTGCATGTGAATAATTCAAAGCAAAAATCCCTGTCATCAGTGGAAAATTACCGCTGTCGTCGCCCTTTCGCCACCCCCACGCCACTATCACAAATGCATCGCTGCCACTGCATTTGAAATCGCAGCTTTACACACATTTCTATCATTTAATTGTTTCCACACCGTAAACTCGATTAATAAGAAAGCTACCCGGTTTATGACGAAAGGAATAAGTTCTCGAAATAAAAAATCTAACAAGTGTGTTTAACAAGTTATCGTTAAATTAGCGACGATCGTAACATCAACTCACACCTGCCCCCGACGGTATCGCTTAGCAAATCCGAACGGACCCGCGAGCTTTGTCGGTGAAATAATAATCAATCATACCTACACGAAAATAAGCTCGACCGATTTTATGACGTATTTCTTTCGCCTTAAGCACTAAAATCACTTGATAATACATGTTGTATCAACAGCTGCAAAAAATCGCAGAAACTCCCCAATGAGTGTAGATTAATTATCGGAAAATTAACAGGCAGTGCTATTTGAAGTATCATCGGATGTTGGGAATCACGCGAACGTCACTTTCATACGCTCAATGACGCAATGAGAGTATCTTTATTACCGGGACATAGAGTCACGGTTCGAACCGACTTGAGTGGGAAATAGAAATGGATAGTCGTCACATATTATCACGCGATTGCCAACTTAGCTCACGTACGAACACAAAAAGTGATCCAGAATAAAACCGTGGGAAGATTAGTGGACGCAATGCTGCTTTTTTTTGTGTCACTTTGATTTATTGTTTTAGATGTTGTCTCTACCGATCTAATAATGATTGTAGGTAAGTGTTGATTTGATGCGGCTTATGCAGCTGGTAACAAACCGACTCCGGTTCGTCAGTACACATAATCATGGCAGAGAACAATTCTTAGGCGGTTGAAGAAGCTTGCGGTTGTGGTCCATTGAATTTTATTGTTCTTTGTAATCGCGTTTAATTAGCATTAAAAAGGCTATGGAAAAAAATTGCAAAGCTCTCTTAAATCTCCGATTTCATGGTTAAACTTCAGGCAAGAAATCGATCCATGCTCAAGAAACCATTTTCCGTAACAGCGCAAGAGGCTTTGCTCTCATTTAATTTATTAGCAAAAAGTATCAATACCCAAGAACCTATAAAAAACGTCACAAAACGGTTACTAAGCACCAGTAATTCATTGCGATATGCATCTGAATACCGCAAGTTGTTTGTGGGAGCGATTTAGGCTGACATGGTGAGGTTTTGATCCGCGAAGCACGCGAGGAAGCCGCGCCGTATTGGCGAAGCCCTAGGGCTGCCTCAGTCCCCACCCGCCTGTAAAAAGTTATCACGGATGAGTTTTTGCCACGAATAGCTCACGAACATAAAGCTAGAATGTAAATGATTGACGTCAGAATTGCAGACTGTTTTAATACAGTAGAAAATTACTCGAAACTGCTTCGGCATCGTTACAATACGAGGACTTGTAAGCGCAGACCTTGCATTTACATCAATCAAGCCTTAGATAAGTTGTCGTGCCGATAATGAAGCGTCATGTCACATAACCTGGTAAGTGACAACCCCCGTATCACTTCGGACAAGTTACGTTTTGATTGAATTCCTCCTATATACAGTACCCTACAGCCAAAGAGAGTCGGCAGCAACTTCGCAACTCCCCGTCGGGCAACATTTAGACGGAATTAAGTGCACTTAATCGTCGGCGCAGGCGCTCCGCCCGGGGGAGCACAATTTGAGCCCGCATTTATAATGTACGGTTTTTTATGATGGTTCCTTCCTTGCTAAATTTCAGTTAGTCAGGGAGTACTTACCGCAACGCCCGGCGCCCCACCGAGGCAAGTAAATGTGGCCTTCCAGATACGTGTGCTGGATTCAGAAATTTCGGGAGCTATGCTATAAGACAAGCAGAGTTGAATGCGCGTATAGCTCTAAGCTCATGAATACTACCCAAAATTGTCTTGACTTGCATATCGTCTTGACATTTACAGTTTTTTATGCTGTTATTAAAATAACTGTCCATTTTCTCATAAACGTTTCAAAAGAAAGCGAAACACTGTCTGGCATTGCGAATAATTTTGCGGTATTGACGCAAAAGTTGTACAACTGTTGTATGAATCAACTGCACCATCTGCCACTGCAAAATACAGATTGTAATTACCTGGTAATGTCATAATTATATACATACAGTCGTCAAAACTTAACTGAGACATTGCCAGCAGTTGTGTCAAGTTACGGAGAGGGTAACATTGAGTTTTATTTGCTTATTAAAATTCATGAGATCTCGGACCTGACTACGAGTGAATTTCAGATTCTTTCACTCCAATTATTACAGTAGTATGTACACGTACAGCAAGTAATTCGCCTCCGGCAGAATCAGCTTCGAGATCAATATTGGTATATGGGGAATTGGAACGAGCACAAATACTCTTCCTACCGTGAATTTTTTTCTGCACCTACTTCGTTAAAGCGCGAACGGTTGGTTGTTTATTTTCATCACTTAACGAACCGCGTATGTCATAACAGTTGCATCGACTTTCTCATTTCCGACAGCGTGTACGCCCACCTTTTAGGCCTGGAGGGCCTCTGTTATTTTTTCTTATAAAATACAGGCCGAGCGCCAAAGTGCGTGTTCTTTTGTGGATGTTTTTCCTCACAATGGGCCGGTTTCATTATGCAGGGCGAGGGAAAAAGGAACGAAACAGATGTACGGTGGTGGTGCATTCGCTCGGTGAACAATAGTCACGAACGTCGGCCGATCGATGCCTCGTCTTTTGTGAGGAGGACGACTAGTGACACGGCTTTAACAGCTGGTGTGTCATTTCATTACATTAGTATAGTTGCAAGTCGACGCAACGTTCAATTTACCGCGAGTGTCGATGTTAATGGTGCCGGTGTGGTGCCAGTATTTACGACCACAATGGATTGTATAACACTTTTTTTTTCAACTGTCTTTTAAATCTTCTTTTGGAATAAGTATAAAGTTCTTATTCTCTTCTAGTGAAAGTGACTGAAATCAATAATACAAACCAAATCAACAGTATCTACAATGAAAATTGAAGTTTAATGCGCTTGAGAATGCCCTGATAATACAATAAAATTGTAGTTGACTGTCGGAACCATTGACAACGTCATTGGGCATAATCGACCAGTACCTGGGCGACCAAGCTCTGCTCGGGTGAAAATAGAGAAAACGAATTTTCCCAGATATAAGACCTAGCTAGATCGACTTTTCGCCCCCGTAAACCCTTATATTTTAACTTTAATCGAAATCGTTTGAGCCGTTTTCGAGAAAGTGATAACAAATATATTATCTATACATATATTGTTCATTTAATAGAGAGGTATGAGCTGAAGATCCTTTGGGTATAAGTACCCAAAGGATCTTATTGTTGTCTTGGTCTTGTCACACAAAAAGCACCAACAAAACTAATTACTATGATTTGTGTGGGTTGCACAATTAACCTCTCACTCAAATCACACCAAGATACACACTGAGAGTTACCGTTATCTCTGTGAAATAGTTCTTCTCAGCTAATTGACTTCCAAATATCAAAACAATCCCATATCGACAATAGAGAACTCGGAAGCGGGTTCCATAACATAACGGTACAGAAATTAGTGAATACAAAGAAGACCGTCTGTCCATCATTATTATATTGCAAGTTTATATTTGCGGTCGACTCGTTCTTATTTCCTGAGACATAAGGTTAATTTATTTTATTATATTCAATAGTGTTGTGATAAAGCCGGCTCCCGACTGACGCGCTCGTCGCGTGCGTGCGCGCCGCAAGCTAAGCGGACGCGGCGAAATTATGTGCACTTATCTACAGGCCGGTCGTTAGTCTGTTTCGCGTACCTTGTCATGCTCGCCGCAACTTCGTTCGCCTGTTCCGGACTAAGCTGTGAAATATATACCGAAAGATAGTTACAAAAAAAAACAAATCAAGGGCGTCTTATCTCGATTAAAGATTAACATCTTCGGAAATGCCGAGAAGAAATGATTCCAAAAAACCAGTTCGCATAACGTGACGTCAATCTGCGCCGCATGATCAACCCGCACTGGTAATGATCAACCTTGATTAATACTGAGTGAGCTTGTAAGTCAGTCTCACTTCATACAAATTACGAACCGCGACTGCCGTTACACCGCCTCGCAGGTTACCCAAGATTTTTTTAATTAAAACATTCTCCGGCTGGGAAACGAAGAAAGAAAAAGGCCAACGGTTACTGATGGAAAGGAAAAAAACTTTGCCCCCTCCTTTTCATCCCTAATCTCGTAATTGTCGGTGGATTTTTTTGCGCTATGAAAGAAAAAACCGAACCCTTTGTGGATTTCTACCCTCACAAGTCGCACGTGCACTGACAAATCTCTTTAACCTATCGCAAACACAAATTTCGAAGCCTGTGAATTGTATTTGTCGAAATATTGTTATCTCAGCGCTCTATCAATATTCACCAGTTTGAAAAATCACTCGATGTTATCACTCCATCAGGGCGGTGAATAATGAATACATGCTAAATAATGAAGAGGAAGTATGGACGGTCAAATATTAATCGTGGCATCGTGACCCCTAAATGTCAATTGGGCGATGGAAGACGACGAGACGATTTCGTTAATAGGATTGTAATTAAGCCGAAAGGGGGTGAGGCGAGGGCATGCGGGGAGCGCAGGTGCAAGGATACGGGCGTAACCTTTACAACAGCTGTTCGACACTATGAAGGAAATAGCTACAATCGCTCTGATGAAAAATAAGAAGAGCGCAACTCTTAATCTATTTCTAAGTTAAATTGCCTCCCCATAGCCTATACACATGTTGTTTTCAAACGTTCAAAATTAATCGTACTATAAAAATAGTGTCGAGTCGGCAGCTGTAGACGACCGAAGGTGGTGCGAATATAATATTGTTACCTACATATTTCGTAAAGGGCAACCTGCAGTGCGTTCATTGTGTTGACATAACAAGTACTGACCGACGCACCGCAATGTTAATGGAACTAATACCATGGGATCTCATACAGTGCTCGCCCAAAGGCCATTTGAATATTAATACGCGGCGGCGTATTCGTTTAGGCGTACATCGCACCGTGCATACATTATTCCGTTATGGGATTATAAATAATCTGACTTTGTAATGGCTTTAGACGTTATAACGTGTGAAGTCGACTTGAGGACAACGAATAAATCTCCATTATCTTCATTATCTATCCATACTGGCGAATACGTAATGGCTACGTTTACAGTTACGTGGTTGCTTCATGCATCACTAATGTGTCATTCCAAGAATATACTCGATTAGCTAAACAGAAAAGGTCCAGTCAACACAATGCATGAATTAGTAGTTGGTCACGAATGAACTAAATGACTGCAAGACAGTCTAGACGTAAAGTAATCAATATTAAACACACGCTAAAAATAAGCAAGCTTTGAAATCAAATACAGCATTCAAACCCTGGCTTGAAGATGCTACAATATATGTTTCAGCTGTATAGAGACAAATATAGACAAAACGAGAATTATTTAAAGATACATTCCGGTTGTTCTCTCACCCCGAAGTGTTTCGTTTTACCATTTCCCGGTATTTCCGATAAGGCACACTGCTGCAATTCACGATAAAGGGTATCCATCCTTCACTTCCGCTCCTCGAGACTCAAAATCCTTTGATAAATTACTATTTCATCTCAGGATTTCGAATTTCTCGCCAAACTTTTTGAATTCGCCACCCTTCGGTTTTAGGGATTCGTTTTGGAGGCTAAAGAACTTTCGCTCCATTGCACTTAAGCCTTACTAACACAGAAAATAGTTGGAATGAGGAGATTCCTCAATTCTGACCATCATTAAGACCTATCTAATGTGATTATTTTAGCATGAAGACATTGACCTGTGTATAATGAAAGGCGACAAAATACTTCAGCTTTTGTTGACAAAACCATTCCTTTCAAAAACCCAAGGAGCGTTCTTTAGCAACTAACAAAAATTACAGTAATTTTTCAGGGCCAGAAAACACAGATTACATCTATACAGAACCCTTAACGCTTGCTCCTAATATTTTTTCGCTAGGGGCCAAATGGCGGTGCCGTGGGAGCGGTAATCCAGCCCGGACTGGACACAACCGGGGGTTTTTAATTTGGGGCCCGCCCGCTGTGAACGGATTATCAGGCCGGGAGACTCGCAATTAGTCGTCGTGCCGAGGTCTAACGTTACTTGCCTTCGCCGAATTTTCGAGGATTACCGTAAGCCCTGGCCCTTAGCTCGTTTGTAAGCTAAGGAAACATTTTTTACGACCTTTTTGGTAATTTGTAGATCATACGATGTGGATAACGTTACGAGCAGGTCCTTGAAAACTTACGCTTATATAAATTACTAAGTCTTGTACTTTCTTCCGCCACAAAACCGCAGCAGCATATTCCAAGTTCCATTTATTACGGGCACTGAACGCGTAAAAACAATTTAACTTTGAACAACGTGTCCCGCGGGGCGAGCGCTTTCCGTAACGCCACTTGCACAGCTACCGAATAATATACGTTTACATATAAATTTCCCATCTGGATATGACAGAAATGAGAGAGGAAAAATGCGTATTGCCTTTTGATCTCAAGGTTAAGCCATAAGAATTAAAAATAATACTTTTCAAGAACTTCGGGAAAAGGGGGTTACTTAAAAGCTTTTGGGGTGATGTGACAAAAAATTGAAGAAGGACTGCAATGGTGCTGTAATAAGCTAAGGACTTTGGAGAGCCAAAAAGGGGAACAATATTTAAATTAAAAGTCTCAATCTATTTTTAATAACAAGTAGAAGAGTTATCAACGTCACTTGTTCTATAGAAGATGATAAAAGCGTTCGAAGTCCCCTGAATTGGAACATGAAAAGCTAAATGTCGCCTCGTGGGAACGGCGCGGTGCGGCGAGTTTTAATTCGTTTATTTTCTTATTATGTCCTTTTAGTACGTTTGTTTGCGGACCGAGCGATGGATTATGAGATTATCCTTGCACTTTGCGGGTTATCGTTCCACCCGAGTTTTATGAAATGCATTTTATGAAGAGCTTACCTATACTAATAGGTGTTGCGCGTATCGATTTTTCTTTTATTTCCATTAATAGACCGCTTTGTTTTGGTTTTATTTTGTGCTGTCTCTTTGAGGGACATGTTCAGGCAGAGTTTTTTTCAACTACAGATCGATAAATTTTCAGAAAAAATGTCTTATAGGTCTCAACTTCTTAAGATTTCGACTTGGATACTTTGCTTTTCTAAACTCAATTCAATTTTCTGCTTTCTAATGAGACTTGATAGCTGATCGATTGCTTGACACGTAATAACTTAGGAAGATTCACGATCGTAGCTTTTACGGTCATGGAACCATATGCGGCATTTATTACTTCTAAAGCTGCTGCTTCCATTCAATCTGATGCTTCGTTTCACTAATGATTAAGGACTGTTTTCAGCGTGTCCTACTTCGTCCAAAAGTTATTCTGGGGTCCATTATAAGATTTATTCATTTTTTGAATTCTGTTTTTGCCATCCCAGACGATCTCCCGAACTTTCAGAAACTCCATATCCATGTAGTATTTTAGAACGGCGTGGGATAAATGTTTGATTGCCCCATCTTCAACACGATGTCACACTCACATTTTAATTACCTTATTAATTATGTATTTTTCTCCAACAGATAGCGCTTTCATTTTTAATCGTATTCTGTTATCAGCTAAAGTACTTATTAATTAATTCAATAGAACATTGGAATTTGTCCAAATAAAATGTTATCTTGAAATTTTGTAGGCACCATCGTTATCATAAACATCAGTCTCATAAATATGGAGATCAGATTCTCGACATCCACAAACTTTTCGTACAAAATGTAAATCATCTCCATCAAATCAACAGCATTACCGAAACTATTAGTTACAGTACTTACAGTTAAAGTTTTTACGACATTTAAATAATATGCTAGCTTTTTTACATATCGCCGTCACCCATTCATTACGATAACATGTGTATAGTGCGTAGTGCACAATGGGTATGCTAATCGCGCGCTGAGATTACGATTAAACAATAATAGGGCCGGTCGGCCGTGTGCACTCGGCCGACGATCGATACCGTACCATCTGGCTGATTCTCGCGATCGCGTTGGTGTTCTGTAATTGTTAAATACAAAAAATACGACGAGATTATCATTATATGGATTGTTTATTTCCTTTCTTACGTAGGCTGTTAATTGTGTTTATGCAGCGACATTAATATTAGTAAAAAAAGCGTTTGAAGCTATTATCTAGCTAAGAAACTATATTTACCGACTCGTAAGAGTGAAATTCATTGAAACGTGTGAGTGAGACTGTTTACAACAGCTGAAAGTACAAACCACACGATGCATTTCATAGAGAACAAGTCAAGGCATAAATACATAGGCACAAGATTCAACGCACACGTTTCTCAGAAGTTACATAAACAAAGATGATAGACCGTGTTTATAATCGCAACATTTCTAACAATCGCGTGCACAGTGTAAACTAGTCTTTACTTGTCAACATGTTATTAGCGTTAATTGAGATGTTTTCATCGATTTTTTTGTCTGATTTTGTAAGTCATCGATCATGCAAATAGACAATTTGACACGTCAATTAACTAAATCGCCGAATGACTAATGGGCTGAAAAATCATAATGCCATTAACCTGTACTCAACATACCTAACAGCATGTCGTATCGTAGTGTACTTAATTATTTTTTCTTCCCTAAAAAAATAAAACGCGAATACTTTGGATTTAATCAATTATGGTTGACAGACTTTCCACGATATTAGTAAGAGATATTTTTTTTATTAGATTAAAATTTTACAATTTTTTAATAAATAATTTTAATATTACGATTATTTTGCAAACAAGTTATTATGTTACTGACATTAATCATAATTGAGTAAGTACTTAATTAAAATAATGAGCGCGACTTGTTAGTTTTGGAACACAGAAGTTTGTTGATCAATGGTTATCATCAACTTTTTTTTCCTCAACCAATATTTAGCTGACCATGAAAACCACATCTCGGTATAATTATTTAGAAACATCAAAATTATTAAATTATTTACTGTCTGTATAGGAGCAACGCTTAATCCGAAACAAGAGCGGAGAAAAATTTCCTTCTCCATAAAATCACAATAGAAAAATTTAAAACCTACTTAGTCAATTTTGCACACAATAAAACCATCCCTCCGGTCTCTCGTGAGTTCAATATTGCATTAATGAGGTTCTCTAACAATGATATTTAATTCTGCACTGAATGCCAGTCGCGATGTCTTTGACAACCCTAGCAAGTACACCACACATCACCTTTATAACTATCTCGATAGGGTTGAAAATTAACATGATTTGCTACTCAGTATGTTAATGTTAAGGGTTGGCAGTACGGGGGTGTGTTGTCGGCACGTGCGCACGCATTTTGCGTATTACCTAAATAAATAGTAGGTTCTGCTTGTTTTGTTTGTGTTTGGCGGTTCTCACGAATTTGTTTTCGTTATTAATTCTTAAGCCGCCAAGAATGGAGCCCATCTGCTGGGATGAATGGAGATTTCAGAAGGAAATGCTTTGAAAACATAAACTTAATTTTGAAATGGGGCTAAACGGGATAACATGTAATCAAAGACCCAATCTAAATAAATACCTACGTGTAATTGGTATGGACCTGTATTAACCGAATTACTTGTGTCAAAAACACTCATTGCTGCACTTAGCCCAGCCAGAAATGAGAAAATCACAGTTTGCTTAACTAATAGATAATTTGATATACAGTAGATATATATATATTAGGTATATATATATTAGGTCCCCACCTATGAAATTGTTGTTTTGTATGAGGCATTTTAAAGAAGTTGCATTTTTCATACTAACGTTTTCTTAATTTATATAACAACCATGAACACTAATGTTTTAAAAGTTTTTATGGACTTATGTTTTAAAACTAAGATAACGTATGCCACTTAGATTAAGCGACAAAAATAAGTTATGGCTAAGTTAAAAAAAAACCAGTGGTCATTTCTGCTAACAAAATGGTAATTTTTAGGGTATTTTTTTTGTTTAGAAAACTATAAGTAATAAGGTTTTTTTACTATTGGTAGTTGTCTATGATGGTCATTATTCGATATAATACCAAGCAATTGATGAATATTTTAAATCATAGTAGTGACGAGGTCCTCTATGTGTGAGAAAAAAACGCCAATTACATAGGTGGGGACCCAATAGTAGGTATTGAAATATACTTCGAACCAATAATCGATTCTGTACTCAGGTACAGAGCCTAAGCATTTAAAATATGTATTAATTCAGACTGCGGTTATCGGAGTATGTCCCATTTGACATTTGGGCCAATGAAATAACAATAAATCAAAACAATTGCAATTATTGTGCTAGTTACATAATTAAGCTACTGCCCATATCTTAATTATTACTAGTCTTTGTTTACGTTACATAAATGGATGCCTTATATTTCAAACTGGTTAAGTTACAAACAAAACGAGATACCAAACAAAACACTTGTAATCGAACTCATTAAAATACTCGCCGTCTATTCTGTAGAAATCTCACTGTGAAAACTTAGCTGACAGTATTATCAATCCCACAAGGTGAAATGACAGCTTACTTCAAACTCACTTCGCCTAAGTTTTCACGGAATACATCGTCTGATATTTTGTTTAGTGTGACCAGTTTTATAAATAAAACCTATATTGATTGAACTGACTTGGCATTTTGCGATTACAATTTTAATGCACAATGCCCTTTATGCGACATTTCGGACTAATTAGTCCATGGGTAGACCTTATAAATGAGTCCAAATCGCGAAAGTACAAAAATAGATTTAAAAAATATTTCGCTGCAGCTGTCCACTCAGTGTCCTAGTCCACTAAAGTAAAACCAGTGGACCATATAGAATACTAAATTAGCATAATCCATGTGCACACGTGTGCGTGGCACGCGACTCATTCATCTCGCCTGCTCAACCCTTTAGTGCGTTCATTGTGATCACTGCTGATATAATGAGTTTGATTTGATTCATTCCAGTTTTATGTTGACGAATACTGTTGTTGAGTATCTCGAGGGGAGATTATCGATCGAGGAATAGTGACCGAATTGTGCGTGTATCTTTGTGATTGTATTTTTATTTGGTGGGTTATAGATAGATGAATGTTATTGTGGTTTCATCCCTTTCTACAGTTTGTGTATTTATCCCCGTTTTGGCCGCGGCTTCGCCCACGTGTATGTCGGATATCATCTCACGGGAACGTACTACCGCGATACTTATAAAACGCTGGGATTCCTATACTAAACTTTCATTCCCTATATCACCCCCTATAGGTTATTTTTAAAACAAAAAGTAGCCTATGTCCTTCCCCAGGATGCCATCTACCTCCTTGCCAAATTTTGACGAAATCCGTTCAGTGGTCTAGGCGTGAAAAGGTAACATACAAACAGACAGAGTTACTTTCGAATTTATAACACCTATTAGTATTAAGTATGTATTTGGGTTAGTAGACAGAAATGGGGTGGTGTCGGTTATTAATGAAATATGAAGATCTTGTAAGGATCCAATAATTTTAAAAAATGTTCACTCTAGATGAGCTGTTTCGGATGAAAAGGGAGATCTAAGATTAACCTCCTCTTCTTGATGACGCTCAAATATAATAAAGAAGAAGCGAAAAGAATTTCCCATGAGCTAAATTAAATATGCTAAGAGTCACTTACAGTAATAAAATATTCGGCGAAGCTGGTAAGCATAGCCTTCGGCGGTTATGACGTGCCGAACTCGGCTGCTTGGCGTGTTCGCACACCCTACCCTAATATAGTACCCTTGTTTGTGCAGGATGTATAGCACCGCTAGATATGCCTTTTAAATTGCTCTAAGCTGCAGCAGTGGCCAACACAGACATGTATGATTTAGGAAATGAAACTCCGAGCTTGAGCGGGGTAGCCTTTAGGGTTTGGACTGTTTTCGAATAAAGCCTAAAGCGACTGATGATAATTTTATATCCTGGACGTTTAGTGTAGGTACTCATCAGGTCATGGTGAAAGTTATGAGCTATCCATCACGTTCATTAAAATATTACTCAAAACACGCGCAGGTTCAGCAAAAAACTTTGAACATTCCATCTAGTAGATTTGTATCTTCGTAGCCAACCCTCCCGTGCTCGCATATTGGGTTACCAGGCCCAAGTGTCGCCGGGGCGCGTAGGGCGGGGCCCGATAATATCGACTTTTATACTTTATTGATCATTTCTCGATTGATGGATAGTTTTAATCAAGTACATCGCTTGAAATTAACGTTTAAGTGAAATTTTTAATGTATAATTGGCAATTACGATGCGAATTTAACACCTTCAATACAGTTATGTATATCTGATGTAAATTGTATAATAAGTTAAGGGAAATGCTCGTAAAAAATTTTAGCTGCAATATTAATAGTTTCTTGAATGTTTGTCTTTTAAACTCCTTTTCCCGTGCCGTCCTTCGTCCTTCGTTGTATTTCCATAAATCTTCATCCATAATTGGACTAAACTTCCAGTTACCCGAATAGGACCCCAAAAAGTAACCTGGATACGGAACTACAGAGGTATTTTTCCCTGTAATCGTAAAACTTAAACTAATTAAATTTTATGATTTATTCGCCTACCCCCATTAAAAGCCCTCTCAATCAGTAGCTCCTAAATCACCAATTTACGGCTACATTAACTATTTCCAAAAATGTATCCTCCTTTGTTTTATCAGCACCCCACGAACGTACTGTGGGCCCCATAGATATTTATATTTCTATGGTGGGCCCCGTCGGGCACTCACACCCCTCGAGATTCCCAGCGCTATATAATAACAACCACATAGGTTTCCTACTTCAATTACTTTAATAACTAACCATTGTTTCACGCTGGTTACTCGAAACCATTGACTTTTAAACTTAAATTGCCTCTTAAAATGTATGCAACGTTAATGTTCTCTAACCCTTTTCATTAAGCTTTTTGAGGGAAGGAAATTTTTGGATCAATATTTTTTTTTGCAGTTATTGTTAAATCTGCAAACTTGAAGTCCTGTAATTATAACTAATAAAAAAAAAAAAACTTTAGTCTAATTTTTACAAAATTTTGTAGCACCAGTACCTAAACGGGTTAATTTATTAATAGTAGATGTGTTGTGTGTGTACCATGTTTTGTTCTTCGTTTTAAAATGTCTTAGAAATCCATTACGGATTTATAAAAAAATATTCTCTTTTCTATCCACCAAAATGTATCCTAGTAGTTTTAACTACAGAAATTAATCATGCAAGCCTCAGCTGTTGAAGGGAATCTCTCAAAGCGCTCTCTGCTGTCCCAGAGCTAAGGCATAGTGACATACCATGGCTTACTGTGTTCTCAACTGGAATACATTCACATCAACCACATATTCATCCTTATCACAAAAGCTTTAAGTCCAAATTCCTTTACCTCGACTATCTCAGCTTTTACAGCAGAAAACGGTAGCCGAGATTCAGGGGTGTCTATGAATGAATAAGTCAAAAATGTAATTTACCCAGCAACAGCTCCATTAAAATACATTTAGATGAATATTTTAACATGTTTTTATATGTAAACGTGTTTATTTGCAACTACATTTAGTAAAGAGGTAACATATCATAATTTCGTGTCTGTATTTCTGTTTATGGCTTGAGGCCGTAATTATTGAAATGATTTATGTTCGGTTTTGATCGGATTGAAGTAAACTTATTCGCGTCAAAAGTTTTGACTAAAACGGAGATTTAATTATTTAATTTTTGGCACAAAAACCCTGTCGTTTTTTAGGGCAATAAAAGTATGATTAGAGTTCTTCCAATTAAAATAACTACATAAAAGACTGAGTGATGTACCTACAGAAAAACATTTATGTTGCTAAAAGTTAGCTGACATACCTAAAAATATTTCTAACCAGCACGGCAGGTACGAAAAGTTTCCTTAAAAATAATAAATCTAATTTAACTCTCCAAAAAGTTTGAAAGCAAAACAACAGGTCCAAACGATATCCCCGGCACTTGGACGCCTTAGAATATTCCGTACAAAAGAAGCAAGAGCAAAAGGACCAACCCTAATCCGGCAAGGGTCTGATTGCTCATTAATCACGAGCGCCTGTAATTACCGCGCCGGCGCACAACGGAGCCGCCGTAATTTGATTTTAGAACATAGAAATAATGCATCGCGCCCAAAATGGCTTTCGTCAGAATGACGGGTAATTGAAAATAAGGGTCATTTATTTTTATCAATTTTGCTCGATACAACTTTATCAGTGTGCATGTTGTTAATTATCAATCACTTTTCATCATAACATAAGAAAACCATAATTGAAATACACACTTGTACTCTAAGATAGTAATTAAGATACATCATTTAATTAAGTAAAATATCTATTGCTTTGAGTTCCTTATTTCTGGCAGAAAAAAAAAAAGTTTTTGTGTAGACAATAAATGAATGCTGCGCCACCACGCTCTTATCAAATTCAAAATGCCTAACTGTCAATCTTTTTGCTGGATGCACATATTATTTATACGAAGTAAAACAAAAAGTTGTTATTACAAAAAACAGCAATGCAATTAATATTTCCATATTGTGCTTGCAAATTATGCTGTTTTTGAAGTCAAGTAATAATCGCAGACTCATCGAAGTGTTAACTTTGATATACGATGAGATACAATATCATCACTGAATGCATTTTATTGAATAATTCCATAGGAGCATGATTTATGGATTTTAATACCTCTCCCTGCTTCGACCACCTGCCCTAAAAACCGGATACAATAAATTATAAGAAAACAAAACTTGTATTCACCCTTTTGAATCAAGGGGGTCGTTAGTCTCGTGCCAGAAACGTTGTGCGTTTGATCAAACGTTTGTTACGTACGAAGAAGAAAAAAAATAGAAAATATATGACAAATATATGTTTTTGAAAATTCTTGTCTAAACTAACTCATCAAAGGTAGCAAACTCCAATTAAAAACATCAGTTTATAGCATGGAGCTGTGAAGGCCAGAAATATCTTTTGTGGCGCGAACGAAGTTATAGGTTTCATTTTTTTGATGAATGAATGACTTCCATCGCATCCTTTTGATAGTCAAAATTAGCTCGGGAACTAATGAACTTGTTACGGACATATATCAGCTGCAGAACGTGGTATTTGATCACATGAACACGAATAGGAAGGCAATAAATTGCAGCCTACGAAGACACCGGACAAGACAAATGCGAGGTGTTAGTTTGCGGTAAGCTCTAACTGGCTTGTTGAGTGGAAATACAACAGGAAACGATCTGAACAAGCTCTGGACACCGCTGGAGGTTAAAATAAAGTGGATTAACGGGAGAATCGGAGACTGGGACACGACTGTTGCAGGCTTTCCAAACAACTCGGTACACATGACGCAAGATCTGGATCTGAAACCCGTTTGCGCTTGTTATCAGTGTTTACATCGGGATAAACAAGTCGATTTCGATGCTTTTACTGAAGATACTCCAAATATGTAACCATCAATTCTAACAATGTACAGTTATATGGTTTCCTCCTTTCTTATTTCTGTGGGCTCCTCTATACTGCCGTCATACGAAAAAAGGCCGTAACTGAAAATTTTGTCAAAAATGATTTATTAACATATTCGGATTCAGCAAAGAAAATGCTATCTTATGGTCTTACTCACAAATATCTAAGTCGTATTAGATTTGAGATATGATAAGGATTTTAGGTATAAATTCAGTAAATCCTGGGCCATCATTTTAGATAAAACTTCAATTATCTCGGAATTAACGTCGACGTAGTTAAGGCCTTCTTATGACGGCAGTATAGAATTGAGGACGGTTTTTTTTTTTTTTTTTTCAAATGATTACAATGAATCAGATCCTGGCTGTATATTTTTTTCGCCAGCATTTCAGTATCGATTTGCGGCTGTGATTGGCCCCTGCAATCAGGGCGTACGCGACAAGCCTATCAGCTTTGGGGTAAACAAAATTTACCATAATTTGTGTATGTAATGTTGGTCGCTGCACTCGTTTAGTGTGCTTGTTAATGAGTTTTCGATTAATTGATTACATGCAAGCTCTGCGGGATTTTATGTTTTTGTTATAGTAATGTGATACGTTTGTAGCTTTTAAACTGCACCTAAAAATTATGACTCAGCCTCTTAACATTATATATTTTTCTTTTAGTGTCAATAAACTATCAATACGTTGGGCGGTGGGCGTAATTCAATAAACATAAAATTACACTTATAGCTTATTTTGAAACATGAACCGCTGACAGAATCTTCAGTGTCTTTACGTCTTATTTTATAAATGGTTTTTAACTTTGGCGACGTTAAAAACCATAAAATAAGACGTTGTCGTTGAGCATAGCATAGTTATATTTCTCTTCCTGTAATTGGTATTCTCCACGAAATATTCTTGACCAAATTGATTCACTGTTACATAAAGTCCTAAGATGTATCTTTTCAATGTTATCGGAACTCGCACCGGGTACCAGGCAACCAGAACTGAACAGGAAGTTAGCGTGAAGGGACTATAGGGGCTCAGTACGCTCTCGGAATATTAAACAGCTCCTACAACTTCTGAAAGCTTGGTACGATAACGAATTTTCTTTCGATCGTACTTTGAAGACTTGCTTGCTGTCTCGCTGATACACTATGCGTGTGAAAGAGATAGGACACCAGAAACGATTGAACGCAGTACAAATTACCACAGTATTGATACTTGCAGTGACTGTGATACTAATGAACGGAATTGTTGTACTGCTAATTCTATTTGAGAGGAGGTGAACAAAGCTAATGTAGTGTGTGTTTGTTACAGGTAATGCACCAAATTTGGATGTTGAATGCTGCAAATTGAATCAGAGCACGATTCATACGCTTGACGAATGACGGTAATGTTTAATTATACGTTATCAAAGATGTGGATGAATGATGATGTATAGTGTTTGCGTTTCAATATTCCGGTTTAAAGAAATGTATTTCTCTAAAAGAACTTAACTACATAGTTCACTTAAATATGAGAAACATAACAAAATATCCTAGATAAAAAACACAATAAATTGTCGTTCGATCTATCGAGTACATACAGTGAGTAATGATTTATTATTGTTCGTCAGCCAAATACAACTTAATCTATTCTTAAAAATGTTCAATGATGAAGAATCTCTTATTTCTTTCGGTAACTTATTATAAAGCTGGGCTCCCTCAAACTGAATAGTTCTTCTCCCATAGAAAGTCCTAACTGAAGGCAGTTCAATACTATCCCTATTCTTGGTGTAGTAGTGGTGACTGGTGAGTTTTGTATTTGAATATTCATACAGTAAAACTCGAATTCACACAGTTCAAGCCTTTTTGCTTGGACTGTAAATTCGAGTTTCGTTTTGTGTGAATTCGAAGGGGCGTACTTACATTAGGCGTTTGTATTCCGTACCGGGTCTAATCGCCTGCCTGAGGTCAACGGCAGCGCAGGTACCGGGATTTTTTGTATCCCCCCCCCCCCCCCCCCCCCGCCTTCTCACCACGGCATTCCTGCCTAAACCCGCGGGCTACCGAATTTAATGTTTTAATGTCATTCTTTTTAGGAAATCGATTTACTTTCGATACTTGAGAAACAGGTTTGTCGTGTCGACACAATAATGTTTGTAAGTGATTATGTTGATTGATTAGTTCTGATTTTGGCGTTCGATATGATAGAAATAGGAATTGAAATAAGTGTATACGAACGCCGTAGGTAGAAGATGAGTATCTAGCTTTTAATTTTACAAAAAAGAAGTATTTTCTTCTTTACTTCTATTTTTATTGGGTGAATTACTCATTTTATGGAAGTCACTTGCATAAGCAAGGTCTCCGAATGACATCAGTGGGCTTATTGGTTGATTCACACGAATTTACTCGGCCGAAACGGGCGAATCGACACTATTTAAAAAATAATTTATAATTTTTTCTTAAGGCGATTCGCACGACCAAGAAGTTAATTTATTTGTGGGAGAATCGACAACTCCAGAAATACGTAATAGGCAATTGGCACTTTTTGAATTTTATGCAGTAATGTTAAGGAAAAATTACACTAAACTTTACTAAGGTAAAAGTTTCTCTTTTGTATTTACTTCTACCCTGTATAAGTAGTTAAGTTAAGGTGGATGCGCTAAGGCAGCCCGCGAAATTCAAATTTTCTGACGTTTTGTGCAATTTGCAGGTCAGTATCAGGTTGTATGTTGATCTAAATATTATTAACGGCCGTAACAAACATGCATTTACGGAATTATAATCTTTAGAGTCAGCAATACAACTCCTTAAGTGCATGTTAGTGCATTGAATGACTATTTCATGAATTCGTCGTTCAATGCACTTTCATGAACTTAGAGAGTTGTTTTTCTGTAAATCCATTAGTTTTACGGTTGCAAATAATATTTAGGTCAACATACAATGGGCGCTGAAGCAGCTGGACCGGGAGCTTCTCCTGGAAGCCTCGATCGTGCAGGCCTGGGTGTCATCACCGGACAGGCCTGCCGACATCAACGACGAGGCGGAGTGGTTCCGGGAGGCCATGTCCAATATTTGTGACATGGCAATGCCCCGGGTCCAGCCCGGATGTGCTTCGCGCCAGGTGAGCTGGTGGTCGCAGCAGTTGACGGCTCTGCGCCAAGCGTGCGTTGCTGCGCGACGCCGGTACGCCAGGCACCGCAGGCTCCGTATCCACCCTCCGGATACGGAAGCCATTCAGGCGGAGCTGTACGATGGGTACAGAGAGGCGAAGACCGCCCTCGGGGAGGAGATCCTGCGGGCCAGGGCACTGGCCCGCGAGGAGACGCTGGAGACTTTGAACACAGATCCGTGGGGACGCCCATACAAGATGGTGCGGGAAAAACTCCGCCCATGGGCTCCCCCGCTAACGCAGAGTCTCCGGCCTCAGCTTGTATAGGACGTAGTGAGCGCTCTGTTCCCTTCGAGAGGGGAACATGCCTCCCCGCTCATGGCTCCGCCTACTGCGGTGCCAAGAGCGCGGAAGCGGACCACACCACCGACGACGACGACGATGCTCCGGAAGTGACCGTGGTAGAAATGAGAGTGGCGGTACGAAGGCTGAATGCCAAGAATACCGCCCCAGGACCCGACCCGGCTTACCTGGGAAGGCCTGGGTCCTGGCCATGGAGGCTCTCGGGCCTCGACTAAGGGGTCTCTTGAGCGCATGCATGGAGAGGGGCCTGTTCCCACTTCGTTGGAAGACGGGGAAACTAGTCCTCATAAAGCCGGGGCGCCCTGCGGACTCTCCGTCCGCTTATCGGCCCATCGTGCTGCTCGACGAGGTGGGCAAGCTCTTTGAAAGAGTAATTTCAAACAGCCTCGTCGGGCGGTTGGTGCGGGTCGGGCCGGATTTGGCGGAGAGCCAGTTTCGTTTCCGCAGAGGGCGCTCTACGGTGGACGCCATCATGCGCGTACGGGCCCTCACGACGGGGGATGCTGTAGCCCGGGGTGGGGTCGTCTTGGCGGTGTCTCTAGACATCGCCAATGCATTTAACACCCTGCCCAAGTTGCATAAGGGAGGTGCTCCGGTACCACCGGATGCCGACCTACCTCTGTCGTGTGGTCGAGGCCTATTTGTGGACAGGGCCGTCATCTACCCCGGTCACCAGAGAGTGTGGAACCGGCGAGAGATGTCGTGCGGTGTCCCGCAGGGATCGGTCCTAGGGCCGCATCTGTGGTACATCGGATACGACTGGGTGCTGCGCGCCGACCTCCCTAGCGGCGTCAGCGTAGTTTGCTACGCTGACGACACGCTGGTCCTGGCGCAAGGGAGGTCGCACCAGGCGGCGGCCGAACTCGCGACACGCGTGGTAGCGACAATCGTCGAGAGAATCCGGCAATTGGGACTCGAGGTGGCCTTGCACAAGTCCGAGGTCATGTGTTTTCATGGCCCTCGGAACGCGCCACTGTCGGGTTCCCAAATCACGGTAGGAGGGGTTCACATCGGCGTCGAGTCGACGATGAAGTACCTAGGACTCGTCCTCGACAGCCGGTGGAACTTCGTGGAGCATTTCCGACGTTTGGCTCCCAGGCTGGACCGGGCTGGAGCCGCCTTGGGGCGGCTCCTGCCCAATCTTGTGGGGCCAAACGCCTCCTGCCGGAGGCTCTACGTGGGGGTCGTGCGGTCCATGGCCCTTTACGGGGCACCGGTGTGGGCGCGTTCCATTAGGCTGCGGCCAGCCCGCCGGTTGAACGCGTCCCAAAGGGACATGGCCATACTGCTGGCCCGGGGATACCTCACGGTCTCCCGTGAGGCGGCGAGCCTCGTTGCCGGATTACCGCCATGGGATCTGGAGGCGAAGGTCCTCGCGCACATCTGGGAGTGGCGCGAGGAGATGAAGCGCCGGGGCGTAACTCCGCTGACGCGAGGAATCGCGGCACAGCGGACAGATCTCCGGCAGGATCTCATGGCGGCATGGAGAGTGCGATTGTCGCAACCCAGTGCTGGGCACGCCAAAATTGCGGCGATAAGTCCCCTCTTTGAGGAGTGGCTGGAGAGGCGCCACGGCGTCCTCCCCTTCCGCCTGACGCAGGTCCTCACCAGACATGGCAGCTTCGGGAGGTACCTGTGTAGGATTAGGCGGGAGGAAACGCCCGGGTGTCACCACTGTGCGGATCTTCCGGAGGACACGGTGGAGGTGTGCCCTGCTTGGGCGGAGCACCGCCGTGTCCTCGTGGAGGCGATTGGCGGCACTGACCTCTCGCGTCGCGCCCTGGTCCAGGCCGTGGCCATGGTACGGAGCGAGAGGGCATGGGAGGCGGTCACCTCCTTCTGCGAAGCAGTGATGCTCGCGAAGGAGGAGGCGGAACGCGTGAGGGAGAGGCAAAGCTTGCGCTCTCACGCCCCTAACCGCCGCTGGAGACACCCTGGGCGTTGGGTAGCTCTCCGTCCGATAAGGACCAGGCCCGGGTCGATGGCGCGTCGTGTTCCACGCGCGCCTCAAAGAGATGTCAGCACACCTGACGGGGTCCGTTAGGACCGATGCCTGCCAGGGTTGCGGAATAGTCCGATAGGGATACCGAGACCCTGGCAACAGGCAACTGAAGGAACACGGGTGGGTTTTAGTCAGTAAAAGTCTGACACGCCCTTCCGCTCCGCCTAGAGCGGGAGAAGACATTTGCAGATTTCCCACACAAAAAAAAAAAAAAAGGTCAACATACAACCTGATACTGACCTGCAAATTGCAAAAAACGTAAGAAAATTGAATTTCTTGGGCCACCTTAGCGCGTCCCCCGTAACGGGAAACTATCCGTAAGCCCACGTACGCAGGGATGTAAAAATTCGCGGGATTTTATCGCGGACTGGATTTTCCAGCATCAGAGATAAAACAGAATTCCAGCGCGTAAAAAACACACACACTGTTGGATTTTCAACTCTCGGCGCTAAGCAGCGGGTTGAAAATTCAATGCGCGAAAAAAATCGCCGTAGAAAAAATCGCCCGTGCGTACCTGGGCTGACGGAAATTCTAAAATTAAATAAATCTTATAGTTATTGTGATAGAAAAGTTTAATAAAACCTCTTTGTTTTATGTTAATGGAAAACAGACAGATATTCATTAAAGGCCATACAATTAAAAAGTGATAATCCTTATTCTTATAAGGTCTTGAACGCGTTTTTCCTATAAAAATGATTAAAATCACGAGAGCACTTGAATATAGCTGTTTATTTCACACTCCATTTTAATGAATCCATGTAGGTACCAACTAATTATTATTTTCTTCGAAGAACTATGTATTATCTATACTTCTATAGTAATATTATAAAGAGGAAAGATTTGATTGTTTGTTTGCATTGAATAGGCTCCGAAACTATCGAACCGATTCGAAAAATTCTTTCACTGTTGGGAAGCTACACTATCCCCGGCTGACTATCCTAGGCTATATTATATTTTCAAAAAAATTTGGGCTCCTTACCAAAACTTCAATAATGTAACCCAAGGTGTAAAAAAATTACCTAAAATAGCCGTAGATAAGTATTTAGTGCTACCCGTGCGAAGCCGGAGTTAGACAGTAGTATTGAATAAAAAGCAAAAGTGGTTAATCAGAAAAAGATGCGTATTACTACTAAAATAAATTATTTATAGACACCGTAAATAGACTTAAACCGAATAGTTATAAATTGAAATTTTGTTCCAAACTTCAATGTCTTTGGATTTTGGATTCGTTTTATTTAAGGTGGATGCGCTAGGGAAGCCCGCGAAATTCAAATTTTCTTACGTTTTTTGCAATTTGCAGGTCAGTATCAGGTTGTATGTTGATCTAAATATTATTAGCGGCCGTAACAAATATGGATTTACAGAATTATAAACATTAGAATCAGCAATACAACTCTCTAAGTTCATGTAAGTTTATTGAATGAAAATTTCATGAAATCGTCAGTGAATTTCGCGGGCCACCCTAGCGCATCAACCTTAAGGTCGAGCTCGGTCAGGTCTTATGTCACAGTCTATGACGCTTTATTCACATGCTGACAACGCAACAGAGGGCCTAGACAAGTGACAATCGCTTCGAAAGCATTTCGTATTTCGACAATGACTTTCAACAGGATTGATTTTCGATAGCATATGTCAGTCCTATACATTTTTGCCTTTTCCATCATCGTTATCGCTGATAGAATGTCACTTTGTCTAGGGCCTCTGGTCATTTATAAAATACCTTTCAACTTTTAAAAATGCCCATTCTTTTGTACGTTACGTATACGTACGTTATATGGGGAAAATAGGTCAAAGTGATGGTGCGATTGTAAAAAAAAAGATTCATTCACGATTACAGTTCCGATTTTGTTTGTTTTCCATTCGGCTATTTTCAGCGGTCACCGATATCGATGGTAGCCTTTTATTTTAATCCGAAAATATTTTTTATTGTTTGACAGATTGTAACACTTTTGATTTTAATATCGGCTTTACCTTTTGCGGAATTTAGTTCTGTGTGTATTTTATGCCAAGTGATCTCCAACCAGAGCAGTGGTGGCCCAGTGGTAACGGCCGCGACTTACGAGTTGTATAGGTCGTCGTCGGAGGTTCGAACCCAGACAGGCGCTTTACTTTGTGTAAATTATTGCATCACCCCTGCTCTCAAAACCAACCCGCACTGGGCCCGCATCTGTGCCCTCGTCGTGGATTACGGCCCACTCCCTCTCACCGAGAGGTTTGTGTGCCAGCAGTGGAACATTATAGGCTGATTATGGATCTCCACGCCTATTTAATGTCAGATTTTGAAGTTATGTTCGCTAGTTAATCTTAACAAAACAAATAAACAAAGCATGATTAATCCAATCGTATTGCGTAATATATCGTTGGAAATGAATGAACGAAGGCGATACTAAACACAGAAACTAGAGATGTTGAAAATAGCATTTTATTATCAAAGCTTTCAATATATAAATTCTGTTGTTTCGTAACGTCAGTCTGAATAATATAATTTATGCTAATACATTTAAAATCCGATTTCAACTATTCGTCCGTGTAGGAATATTTAGTTGAACGAATCTTTTAATATGTAGGCGGATTTAAATATCACACCGTTCTCATATTGCAGTTCAACAGCCGTCCATCAGTCCCTTGAAATACGATGCCTACCATATTTTATACATTAGCTTTTATTAAGCTACAACTGTAATTATACAAAATATAAATATCTTACATTTAGACAAGTTAGGCAGTTGTCATTTGAAGTTGTAAAGAACATTTTATGCTAATGTCCAATTTGATGTTACTGTAAATCAGTCTAACGTTTTATTACCCAGTAAAAACGACACTGAGTGGCAGATTAAAATTTACACATCGAAAACATCTTCGTCGACATATAATAACCTCAAACCAGTAAAATTGTACATACACTAAGACACCAAAAGCTCACATACCAAGTTACCAACGACCAACATGATAGCTTAGCAAAGCATGAACATGAACAATGAATCAGTTTAAGCCAAGCTATTAGTTGCGTCAGACTTGACTCGAGCCCTGCGTCTGCAACACTTGGAGTGCGGTAAGCGGGTCACGCAACTGGAACTCGCCCACAACCGATAACCAAGTTCCCATAGCGAACGGAAATAGTATATTAGTAGGAAATAGTCATTCTCATTGCCGATTCATCGCGATTACTCACTCCCGGATCGGTCATTCATAGATTTTTATTCACTGTTTCATTGAAGTCTTGAAAACGAAACTGGTCGTCGTTGTCAATCATCGAGGCCGATTCACTAACAATTACACATTGCCTAGCCTTGGCTCGGTCATTCATTTATTTTCGTTCCATTGATCTGTTTTTAGTAGTGGGTAGGTAACATAAAGTGTAGTTCGTTCTTGAAAGCGTAAACGGTGTTAATTACTGTTATAGTAGATAATTTCCTGTACCTAGTCATTAGCAATAATTCCCGTTTAAGTATTGAAGTCACATCGATCATTTTCAATTCCACCTTTCTACCTTGAACCAATTCAAGAACAACAATGACTGATTTAAAAAATACTTAAACATTAGCCATTTTACGGAATAGGTAGTATTGATCTACATTATAATATTTATTCCTAAAAACGGTATCAATTCCCCTCTCATTGCTAAGGCCTAGCCCGCACTGCGAATTTTATTCGCGCGGTTTATATTCAGTGTACGGCATTGCAGCGAGCGCGAACTTTAAAGCGCCAGTTCGTGTAGCTACATAAGATAAAAATTAAATTTCCCGCGATTTTTTACCGCAGTGTGGACTCGGCCTTATTCATTCCCATATTACACACGATCGAGCGGCAAACGTCGTCGCGACGGTCATTCATAGATTTTTATTCCATTGAACAGTCTTGTTTGTCGTATGATACATAAACAATGCAAGCGTCCATTCTTATAAGGAAGTGAATCTATAGCGACCGCGAATACTGATGCTCATTGAAAAACGTATAAATGTTTATTCATCATTCATTAATACTTCATTGAATTCATTAGACACAAAGCTGACCAGCAATTCTTCCTAAACTCTTTTCTTTTCATTTTAAAAGCATTTTGCTGATTTATAATTACCAACAACTTAACAAAAACACTCAGTAATTTACATGGATTCTTTATTCAGTACCGTGACTTTAGTAACGAATTAATATTTATATAATTATTAGTATCACTCGTTCATCTTTTGCCGACGTTTGATTGCAATTTTTAATATCACAGCGAGGGGTCGGTGTTTCGCGAAATGCTTTAAATGAAACGCCCCGGGAATTCCGGGATTGAACAAAGCATTGTAAAGAGTGATTGGACGCTTTCTGCTATGTCATTCCATTGGTGAGTGGCGATAGCCTTTGAGAAATCACCTTAGTTGTTCTCAGTTTTTTGTTTAGTTCGGTGACGCATTTAATCAGTTTTCTCAGGTGACTAACAGATTTCTTCTTCTTCATCATAAAGCATCAGGAAGTGAGCATTAATTCAACTCATGACTTAGTTCATTATCACAGTTGTAGCTCTCCATATTTACATTTGTAACTTCACTAAACGTCGTCCCATCATCGTTTTGATTATCTACATCAAATATTTGTTCTGGGCTTTGGGAGTTCACTCTTGGGAACGACTTAAACATTCAGGGATTAGACGGGTAAATCTGTATGCTTTTACTGTGTTTTGAACAAAATCCAGGTATTAAACATCTGTGGAGATTAGAAGTAACATAAATTAACCTTGGAGTTGTATTATGACAACAGTTAAATAAATTCGAGCACTTTAACTATCTGTTTCCCAGAATTCATTTATTCTGTTCATAGTTATCTTTAAAGATCTTAACACCAGAACCCTTTTTCTAATTCCTTCTATGAAAACTGGGATATTATCAACATGAAAGTAAAAATGTAATAATTTGAATTGCGTGCATCGGGTGCAGTGGCGTTGACCCTAGCTTTGTTTACCGTCCGCATCTACCGCTGTATTATGGCTTGTTTATCTGTTCCGTTGAAACACTAGTCTCAGCTGTATTGATATACGGATCTCTGAATGCTTTGATTCATCATCCAGTACCATATATAGCATTCGATACGACTGTTTGTGTTAGTTTGTTGGCTGGAAGATAACGAAATCTCGTGCCAATATTGGTTTTAGGTTTGATCAAAAAGACATATATGATTTTGAAGGTTTGTGGAATTAATTCCCCTGTAACGCATACCAATTCTACTTACTAAACAAATTATTCCGAAACTGTATTTCTCGTTTAGTAATAACAAAGTAATAATGGACCGTGGGTAGGCTGGCGTGCTCCGCTGTGGCGTCCAAGTGACGTGGCGTTTGACAAGTCACGCACTCCAAAACATAACTTGTGTGAGAGAATAAACAACTGGGAGCACCAAGTGTTCCGCTACAGTGGGAATGAGCGTGGAATTCTGGTGGGCGGCCGCCAGTCCGCCACCACCAGATAATTACTATCATTCACCGATCGCTACTTGTCGCGTTTCCAATTTTCCACTACCTTAAAATTATGTCTCAAACCTGTCCAACCGTATCAGGGTATTAAACTAATCACAGAAATGTATAGCTCCTAGATTGGCTCCTGGCTCTAACGACACTTGATGAATTGCCTCGCAATTACCAATGCAGAAGTTAACAGCTTTATACACCTGTTCTGTTATTAATAAACAGGTTGAATGAATGGAAATTGTTTGTATAAATCTTTCTCAGAGCGTAGGATTAAAATGAACATATACCGGAGTCGAGTTTCACAGTTACAAAGAAAATGTGAAACCAAGTTTCCTATTAAAGAAAGTATCGATAAAGACGGTGAGTAGGTTTCGAGCAATAAAATGCAGAGTTATAAATAAAGGCTTAAAGTACACCTACGTTAGCAGTAAACCTTCAGTGGTGACTGGTAACATGCCAGGGTCATCATTGTAGGTCGATGCAGTTGTTTGATACAAGCTTTACCTTTTCGTATGCACTAGTTGGCACAAATGTTGAGATGACAGCGGATTAGAAAGTGATTAATGTATTTATGCATGGCGAACCGTGTGATGAATGGTAAACCTTCATAAAATATTCGAAGTGCTAAAAAGAACCTTTGAATAACATCCATAAACGTTGAGACTTTCGGCGTTTGAGTGTGACTTCGAGACGGAATGACAAAATTCTTCACATAGGCGTACTATTTGAAGATGTTTTATGACACAGAACTCCAAGGTTTCCAGAAATGTAACTGTAATCAGTTTATGACTTATGTCGACCCTCTACCGTCACAGACGAAGCGGTGAGTGGCGGTAAACACGAGGGTTTATGGTGCATGCACCGCCCGACCTTGAGGCTCCCAGTGTAGCATTATTGGACGCCCGAACAACCAATGATATTACCAATCGTCATGATTACCTACATACAATGTAGACCGTGGAGGGATCCAATTTCAATGTCTGGTAAACATATTGAATGGACATTTCGGAAAGCTAAGAATAAAAATCTAGGTTTATTGTCTGCACATATGTCGGTAAAATGTTGCACTAAGTTATTGGACGGGATGCGAGTAGTAAATGGTTTGTTTCGTATCTTAAAAAAAAAGAAATATTAACCTGATGGCTTGTTAACAGTGGGATGCCGATGTGTGTTGTCGACGTTCGTGGCTTTCAGTTCTCCGAAGTCTTCAAATCCGCCGGGGCTGTTGATTTCTTCTCTTTTCTGAAACGAAGAACTCAGAAAACATTTGTTTTCCCTAACAGCTTAAAATTATAACATACTGAGAATTATTAAAAATAACTTGTGCAAGAAACGGTTATTATTATGTAGGTTACTTGTCTTAAACACAGCATGGCGGAACGTGCTGTACTAAAGTGGGTAGTTTATACACCAAGGTACCATCGAAGTAGAAGCTACTGAAAGTGGCACTGAAGGCACCATACCACATGCATTTACCTCTGCAACGTACGTTAATGAAATGCAAGCAATCACTGGGTACTAACCCAGTGATTGCTTGCATTTCATTAACGTATTTACGACGAAGCCTGTCCGTTAATACTGGGTGTTAGGGTAGACACCGTTATCCTTGAAACTAGTGGTTTGGTGTCATCTATAATATACTTTTTCTATGGGACCAAACATGAAATCGCGAAAAAAAAATCAGCTGTCCCATACATTTGTGTTCACTTAAATCGACAAAATGTATGGAACAGCAGATTTCAAGGTTGGTCCCATAGAAAAAGTATATTATAGATGGCACCAAACCACTAGTTTCAAGGATAACGGTGTCTACCCTAACATCCTGTACCTATAAGAAGTTATAGCCATCGTCGGCCTCGTGTGAAATAGCTGACCGAATATTTGATTCGAAGTTTACAACTTGGCAATTCTGAATGCTTTTACAACTTGTTGATTGATATGGTACAAAATATGCTGTGTACCGATAATAAACGACTTCCTTAATAAGAACATGGTCATGTCTCGTTTAGCAGTTATTTCTTTATTAATGACTTCATACTGGTCCAGTCTAATCGCGATACCTTCTTTGGCTCAGGTGTCAAACACGCTCTTGCTATCTCACAAGGCGTTACCTATCTCGTCTTGTACTAAGAAGTTTTGTAACCCTATAAAGGCAACATCTGATGCGATAACATTCACAAGTAATTTCTTGTCTTGACTAAGATAGCACTTGTCTAGCCGTGTTCTCAGTTCTATATCAGCGTTTCCAGCGAAAACAATAAGTCTTTGTACATTTGCATTTTATTATTCGCCAGCATTGATTTACAGCGCCCCCTTTACTTCTCCACTTTCAAACGAAACGTCCTTTTGTTCCGAACGACTAAGTTTTTCTTAAGCTTTGTCTTGACATTTCTATTGTTGAACATTTTGTTGAGCTGTAAAATAAACAGTTTGACTTTATTGCCCTTGGCTTCTATTGTTGTGCACCGATTTAGGTAATCTATTGGTTATTTTAAAATTTGTACTTATTTGATGAGTTAAAAGTCAAAGAAACCGAGAGACGTTTCCGTTTCATGGACTGGCATTGTTTTATTTTACTGTGTGCTCTTTAAAGTTTATATTGCTGCCAATGCCAACTGAATTAGGTGGTGATAAAATGTTTTTGAACCACGGAAAATAAATTCTCTCGGAATTTATAGCATATAAGAGAAACTCAACACAGCCAAAATGTAGCTTGAAATAGTCATTGCAATGAAATTGTGTAGCTTTCGTTTTCCTCTAAAACATGAACACCGTTATGGCGAAAGCTTCCGGGTAACCCGCGAAATTCAAATTAGTGAAGAACGCGAAATAGTCATTCATTACACTTATATGAACTTAGAGAGTTGTATTGCTGATTCTAATGTTAACACTTCTAGAAATCCATATTTGTTACGGTCGCGAATCATATTTTAATCAACATTCAATCTGACACTGACCTGCAAATTGCAAAAAAAACCTAAGAAAGTTTAATTTCGCGGGCTACCTTAGCGCATCCCCCTTAACAAACACGTCGAGTATCAGTAAAATTCAAATCTAAACTGTAAATTGTTCTACTGCACTTGGTAACCCAATTCCACCCAATCCAACTGCAGATAACCTATTTCCCTCAGTAAAGGAAACAGCGAACGGCGTACGATAAGAACAAAACTAAAGCACTTACATTTTTCTTTCTAGTACAACATTGTTACATGAACTACATAATACGTATGTATAGGTACATAGTTACTCACAATAGGTATACAATACAGTTACTACACTGTAGGTATTAAACGGTTTCAATTTACTCGACCGACATCAGCTGATTACTACGAGCGATGACGCAATGCGCTAGAGTACGATTGTTTGGTCGTGCGCACACGATGCGTTTGATAACCGTATCGTACGTAACACGTCACGATTGTAACATTATTATTTTATAATCATTAGTTTTATAGGATTTGGCGGAAACTAGAAAGGTAGAGCCGCCGTAAAACGCGAAACAAAATTAATTTCTTCCTATTATATTCAAGTTCACGTACTTAAATGTTTTTTATATGACAGGTGCTTTAGTCTATAAAAGTTGGTATTGCCTTGTATAAACTATTTTAGTAACTTTTATGTTGATACTTTTTAATTAGCTCAATTCATTTATGCTATTGACATTATATTATGAATATTCATTTCATTCGTCGTCGTGTGCTATAAAAACAAAACAAAGGCATTCCTTGGCGCGTAGAGTGACAACACAACCGTCAAATAAAGGTTAGGAGTTCCGCCCGTGCCCCTCACAATGCCAATAATTAATTATTATGCACTGGTAACGCCTGAAGAGTCGTTAATAAGGAAAATGTCGTGAGTAAAGTTTTGAGTATGAGTGTCGATGGCTATAAGAGTAGGGGAAGACCAAAGAAACGATGGATGGACTGTGTGAAAGATGATATGGCTAGAAGGCTAACTAACTACCGAGATTCAATCCATCAACTCAACCTATCGCAGTCCACTGCTGGACCTCTCCCTCTGCCAGGTTCTCTTAGGCCTCACCCAAGCTGCGCTACAACACCCTGCCCTCGCATCTTCCGCATCCAATCTGTCCCAGCCAACTTACGACGGCAAGATGACGATTAAAGGAGAATTATATAAGAAAAAGATATGTTGCTCCGACCCCAAATAAATTGGGATAAGAGCAAGAGAATAATGAAAATAATAATATTAAAGAGTCGTAGTCGCGCGCGCATTGTAAGTACAGTGTAGAGTGAAATGTTTCTTTGAAACGCGTGGCGTAGCGTAGCTGCGTAGGCGCGGTTACGACGCTACGTGGTCTAACAAACGCATGTGAACTAACAGTGGTTACTATACAATCTCTACATACATAAATTAAAGTCGAATTTACTCCGAAAGGATTATGTTTTTCATACAATTATTTAAACTCGTACTTATTTAATAATGTGTGTTTGTTCAAACCGTAAAAAATCATGCAAAGCAGGGGCGTTCGCTATTAATAAATAATAATGATAATTATTATACTTAACAGCAAAATGCAAATAACACAAAATCTAGAAATTACAGCTAATTTATTTCAATGTCTTTGTATTTTTTACACGACTGCCCAAAAAGGAGTGTAATGTTTTCAGGGTTCATGTATGTATGTATGTATGTGAGTTTCTTTATTCCACCATAACTTTAAAATGCCTGAACGGATTTGGATGTATGGGGTATCGTTAGAATCCTTACATTATCCCGAGTGACATAGGCCATGTTTTTTTGAAAAAAATATGGTGGCCCTATGGCTCGATTTTCAAATGTGAAAATTTAAAAAAAACTTCAATTATTTACAATATGGGTATCCAATTGAACGCCTTGATGAGCACATTCCAAAACCATGTAATTTATTGGCATAAGTTTGACATAGGTAGGGTGTACATGCAAATAAAGAAATAATTGAAATAAGTGTGCAAATGTCTAATTGAGCGAATGGTTTGGTAGATGATTGAGTTATTATTAGAATTCATTCACACAGTACTAATACTTAGGCAAGTAATTAAAAAAAAATGTTAACACAACGCCAACTATTCCATAGCGGTAAACAAAAATGTACCAAAACTACAAAAAAAAAAAAAAAACAAATTATAAAAAAAAAAAAAAAAATTAAAAAATTAACAAACACGAATGCCCTGCTAAAAAAACGAACTAAAAAGTAAAAAACAAGTTGATAAAATTGTCATTGCAGTCGGGGGACCTCTTAGATTAAAAAGTGTTCCAGAGAACGATCCCCCGACTGCAATGACAATTTCATCAACTTGTTTTTTACTTTTTAGTTCGTTTTTTTAGCAGGGCAGTCGTGTTTTTAATTTTTTAATTAAATATTTTTTGTACCTACCACCTACGTAATAAATAATTTGTTTACTTTCGTATAAGAATATCTAACCAGATTTATAGATATGATTCAAGAAATTCTGCAAACTGGAATGTTTTAGCTGATAAAACAACATTTATCTGCAATAGTTTATCGTGCGGTGTAAATGGGCTCGACGTCGCGTGGGCGGACACATGCTTATATACACGTGCTCGTACTGTGTTACACATTGACCTATGTTCTAATAGGATGCTATTGGCTCATAGTTTCTCTCATGTTATAGATTTTTGTATGTGGCCATAAAAAAATCTATTGTAACAGTTGGATAAAGGCTGACAAGCACCATTTATTGTTACTTCGTGAATAATTCTAGTACACACATGCTTCCGGCACCGTAGCATGACCACTTCAGACTGACCATTGAGATTCACAATCTGTAATTTTGTCAATTTTTCCGTCGAAAAAAAAACGGGTTTTGTCGACTGAAGAATAGACAAAATGACAGTTTGTGATTGTGAATCTGTCATTTTGTATATTCTTCCGTGGTGGCGTGCAGAACACGGTTACGGTTTGTAGATTTTCTAGTGCTACAACATTATGCACACACGGCTCCACATCGAGCTATACATTTCCAGTATAACCTGACTTCGCATTGAGCGGAAATCCTAAACAATGCCAGATCTGCATGAACTGGAAATGTACGGTTTGTAGATTTTCTAGTGCTACAACATTATGTACACACGGCTACACATCAAGCTATACATTTCCAGAATAAGTAGATTTCGCATTGAAAAAAAAAAAACCGGAAATCCTAAACAATGCGAGATCAGCATAAACTGGAAATGTATAGCTTGATGTGGAGCCGTGTGTACATCGCTTTCTCGCTGATTGAATAGTAAAGCGGAATCCATCGTCTTCCTGCCTTAGTCTCATATTACTTGGGGTCGACGCAACACGTTTTTTTCTCTGCTATTCTCCCCTATCAGCCGACACTCTATCATGCACTCTTTTTATTTCATATTTTCTCTCGTAACACAATCCATCCATCTTTTCTTTGGTCTTCCTCTCCCTCTCCCTCTCTATCCATCAACATTTATTTTAATCACTCTCTTCTGAATTCATCCTTTTGGTAAATCCCGCATGGGACCTCATTTGAAGCTTTATGCCGAGAAAATTGCTACTAATTGTACACATGTCCGCGACACGACCATACGTTACTTTTTAACTCATGATATCTTCAAATATCGTATATTCATAGATGATCCACAATAAAAGAGCTGTCAGTTCCAACGTACTATAATGTAAAGGCTCTACGTCGCGTGGGCGGACACATGGCAGCTCACACGTGTTCGAACGACAGAACAGAACACTGACGTGTGATTATTGTGCTGTAATAAATTAGTTAATGATTCAATGAAGCCACTGGCGGTAAAAAAATATTTCAGGACCAGAAATCTTGATAATTGGTTGTGAAAATTGAATTAAGTATGGGATTTAACCCAACGGAAAATCGATTACTTGAAGAATCAATGAATGAATACCAATATACCCCTATGTGTGTGCCTTTCATAATTAAATTAAATTTCCTTTTGTAATAAAACGTTGAATATCAAAGCCATATCTTGAAAAAAATAAAATATAATATTTATTATTAATTTTAGAATCTTCTTGACAACGAAATTCAAATCGCAATACTATTACAACCAATGATATTATAATAAATATCATTCTGTTAATATAATCTCATTGATTACAACAAAATATTCCAACAGAACAAAACGAACATGCTTTGTAACACGACTCCTAACTCTAAAAGGTCCACACCGAATGCAACAACAATGAGGCTTACATATTCATGTACACTACAAGTCTACAACTACGCAGGGCTACAACAAGCATCTCTGGACAAGCAACCGATACTCGCAGACGGAATTGAATGCAAACAGTTTGCGGGTACAATAACATTCTCCAGTGGTCTGTTTGCAAACTGTACCTAACATGACTATAATACTCGTATTAATTGTGCCGAGCCGCTGCGCTGTGAGCTCTTGTTGGGTAGTTTGAAATTATGGTTGTTGGGTTACGGAGCGTGAGGGATTACGATAGTGAAGAAACAGGGGTATTTTACTAGCTTAACTTTTTTTTTATGCGTGATAGTGAGGAGGTTGTACTTGATATAACAATAATGTGCCTGCTACACGGTTGCCAACAGAGGTCACCTTGGTTAGCGACCGGCTGAGCTGGTAGTAAACCATCATCTATATTCTACACAGTTGTAAACACTAAAGTCGCCTCTGTCGGGCCGTGGTTGGCGACCGTGTAGCAGGCCGTGTAGCAGCACCAATTTTTACAGTAATATTTTAGGTTTAGGCAATCAGTTACCACAGTGGGGAAATATTGATCAAACGTGAATAATAAAAATATGGGCAAATTATCACAAACCCCTAATTGGTCTTGAAAGACCGTGGGATATTGAAATTGAAATCAACTTACTTTAAAACGACGACGACGTTATCTCGTAACAACCCCAATTCAATTCACATTCAATGCGCAGAACTCCGGACGGAACAAGCTCTAGTTGCGCTTGCGCCACCTTCCGAGCAAACTCGAGCTGATCACGTAGGTTTAGAAAACCATCACGGTCATACAATCATACGCGTTGATGAATGACCCGCCACGTCCGCGTGATGAACGTAATGATCTATGACATTCCTGCACTAATTCATTCACGGGCCATTCAACGTAATCAGTTCGTCTCTTGTCCACTACAACATCACGTAATGTTCAGTATGCTGTTGTGAGATCATATAAATTGCTGGGAAGTTCCAAATGACTTGGAAAGAGTAAAGTACTGTACCGTTAGTTGGCAACGTTTAGAGGTCTGAAGAATTTTATCAATGCCGACTCGTCTACGTTGTATCGTTACGCTTGTTGAGTTCGGAATATAATGAGAGGTTGTTTGGAACTGTGCACAGAATCAATTGTCGTAATAAAACATCGAAATCTACATACTTATTTCATGCTTCGCGTCGGTGGGTTGTAAAATTTTTTCGTCCGTCACTATCAGATTTGCATAGAAATTATCATTTTGATATTGACATACAAGAGCCAGTTGTTTAACATAATATCAATATTCATAATAATATAACAAAACTACTTCAAGTATTGAGTACAGACTTAGTGCGTGAAAGCGGGTATTTTGGTCCATGGCCGACGCGGTGGCTCGGCGAATGCAAGGCCTCTGCATACTGTTGCAACAAACGCTGTTACTGCACTAATGCAACTATGTACTAGCTACGTTCACCAACCGGTATCCGGACGATTTGTGTTAGCCCTTGCGAATTTGCATGCTTATCGCTCCTCTAATACACGAAATATTGCCTGTGGAACCGTCAAACTTGCTTGAAGACCGCTGGATAGATAACATCTGCGTTCAATTGGATATATAAATTAATACTTGATAAAATCTTCTGCACCATTAAATCGAAGTAGGCTCTTAATGCCGAAGGAGGTTAGAAATAATTAAATAAAGGTTGTACCTGCTTTGCAATGAATGGATGTTGTCTTCGGTAGCTTACAATACTGCGGATGGAGGAAGAATGAATGTTTATCCATTCCACTGCATTGATTTCATCTCGATGTCAGAGAGAAAGAAAATAGAATGTAGCAGCTGTCTATCAAATTGCAAGTTGTTTTATTCAACAGCCTGGAATACGTCATTTGATATGTGTAACATGTGCATGTTGAAGTTCTTATCTCGAATAATGTATCCCTTAGCATCTATTAACATTTTCCTAGTCTTAAAAAAATCAATGGTCTCATAATTTATGTAGATCCGATCCAAAATCATGTAATGCAGTGATGAAATATAGTGCGCTCACGCAAGCATCCACAACAGTATTACGATTAGTCGTCACATCACTAACTTTACGTTTTATGACTTACTCTCCCACTATTTATATTCTAGAGCCTTTACATTTATTGCTATTTTATGCTCATACATCATCATCGCGATGGGAGGTGCACTAATTAAATTCGGCACTTAAACTTCTACTACATGTTGGGCGACGACCATGTTTGTATAGTAATATAAACAAACAACGCTATGTTTGAGAATAAATATCACTTAACGAAACCATAGATCGAAGCGTAAGTTTGTAGGGTTGCCAAACGTGGTGTGGGTCACGCAATCCAAATATTCCATGCACTACCTGGAAAAGCAAAAACATCTATTCAAATAGTTGGAAATTAAATGCAGTCGGCCCGAAAAATGGTCTGACAAGACGGATCGTGATGTTGCACCGATAAGATCTTCAGGGCGTGTCTATAGAACTATAGATTCCGTGATATAATCTGGAGCTACGGGTACTCAATGCTTTACTTTTTTCAGCGTAAGTAACAGAATCATCAAATTAATTACGCCTCTTAGTTCCGCTTCTAACGTAAAGCGTAAAAAACTTGACGAATACCATTTCCTTAAAGATTTTTACGCTGTGAAGTTCATGTCTAGATATGGAAGCTATCTTTTCCAACATTTGAGTTCTTGTTGGTAATATTCTGTGCAAGTTTTCATCCCGTTTAACCCTACGTCTGCCCCAAATTGGTATTTACGACGCACCAATGACCTGCACCACGTTCTCATGTTACAATACGGTAATAACATTTCCCATAGCTTTTGTTCGTACGTTGACAAGTCTGCTCGTAAACTTATTAAATCACTACCACTCGAAACACTACTGTTTTGTACCAAATGTAGGTTAAAGTAAACAATACTAATAATGGTACCATTGAAAACTGGATACTAATTATATTTTCTTTAGTTTCAATCAACATTTATTTTATATTCAAGTATCAAATTATACCAAAGCTTCTAATTTGACATAAAGTGTTTAATTTATGAGAAGCGCGACAGATTTTGTAATAGCATTTACGTACCTGTTAAATTAAACTAATACCAATTCTAACTCAACTGGAAATCAATTCGAATAGTCGCACAATTGAACTCCAAGTTGTGCCAGCGATATCCCAGACAATATCAAGCGATCTCGACAGAATTAACACGAACCATTGAACCATTCAATTCCTAAATCAACATTAATAGCGATAACAGAACACTGAACAAACCGAAGGCAAATATTGGGAGACGGTGACTTGTTGTGCTTTTGAAATGTATGAAGTGGAGGGCAAACGCTGTGCTTGCCTTAAGCCGACATAATGCCTTCTGGACAATAAGGAGCGAGTATTTCGGAACTGCGTGGGCCGTGGGCCAGACGTTTATGAAACTACCTGTTTGTTATATGAAAGGAGCTCAAACGTCTTTCAAACTTTCAAATCTGAGGGAATTATGTAAGCGATTCTTAGGTCCGTATTACAGAAGGAAACTCAAGTATTGATCTCTGTTTAAAACTAGTTTTAAGTCCGCTTTTAATTTTAGAACGTTGCTCAAGCATAGATTCATTGATCTTAGTTCAACTGAGTTTGGCTTTATTTTAGATCGCTACTCAGTTACTCAATCGAACCCAAGCAGTGATCAAATCTGTAATCACCCAAGTGTGGTCGAGACCGCGCTTGAGCATAGATTGTCTAACAAATTGTCAATATTTCTTCTGTTCAACTAGGCGAACTATTAAATTTCTCCGCAATACGGATCTAAGCAGCCTTTTGGTTCCAGTGCTGTCATTATCAGTTTTTTATTTTGTATTACCTTTATGTTTAAAGTCTTTTAAAATTTCTATTAGTAGTTTTTTTTCCAAAGTACTAAAAATTTTTCTTCCGTCCTGCCATTTTAAAAGTGTTAGTAGTAGTAAGAATAAAATCAGCTAAACAATAATAGCTTAGGGTTCCGTAGTCAACAAGGAACCCTTATAGTTTCGCCATGTCCGTCTGTCTGTCTGTTTAAAATATAGAAACAACAAACTAATGTTTTTCACACTGATGTTTTGACATAATGACATTTTAAATAGCATACTTATTTAAGGCTACAAATACAAGTCTTTTAAGCTTGACAATTTTGCTTACAAAATTACTATACTTCACTTCAAAGAGCTTTACTTCAATAAATGGGGCATTTTACTATTCAGGAATGAAATAATATCGCTTATTTCCTAAATAACTGGGCTTCTATGGTGTATTTTAATATTTCTAATCTAGTGAAGATCTGATCAAAGTCGGTTATTATAATAAATCGTAAACGAAAACAGGCTGATGCATAGACAATACACATCTCTGCTTGAGGCTCGATTTGAGTCTCGATTCAGTTGAGTATAGATTGATTACCGTTCTGGAATAAGACCGATGCTCAAGTACTGATTCTATACTCAAACAGTGATCAACTGATTGCAGATCAAACTGGACGTGAGGAACGTTCTGTAATACGGACCTTAGAAAGAAATATTGATGGCGTTTTGAATGTATTGTTTTAAATGCCTTGATTTTTGGGATCTGATTTCGTAAGTCGAAAATATTTGCAACACAATAGAATGTTCTTGTGAGATGTTCAGTTCACGAGTAGTGACAGTATCGTGAACTGCCTTCGTGAAAACTGCAGACGTCGAACAAACTAGACGTCTGTGAACAAGCTGGACAAGACAAAGAAAATTGAAACGTTTACATCAGTCTCTTGCGGTTTGCGAAACGGCACTTTATGCAACTATCGCCCTAGGCATAAGTTTCCGTAAACAGAACCAGGAGTGAAGACACCCGTCTCCCCTCCTACCGACACACATTCCCTTCATCGGCGAAAGTTCTTCTCAAACTGGTCTTTACAAAACCGGTATCCTAGAACTAACTTGCCAAGGTGTCTAAACTGCCATTGAAATGTAATGTCTATTGACTAGTTCAGTACTTAATCAAACTTGGGAGATTATGACCGAATGGTGTGCTAAAGATGTTATTTTATAGTGGACTGCAGAAGATGAATGCGGTAACTGAAGTGTTTCTCCAAATTAATGTTTACGTTTTGTGATTACTTTAACGGTACTCTTCGTTTTAAGTACGACTTTAAGTTATGTCGAGAAATGACAAGGGGGTTGGAACTTTCCGTGTGTAGGTGTTGCGGTCAATGAGCTTTAAAGGAAGGTGTAGATTAGAGCCGTGAAAAGAGACGATGTGTATCTGATTTTATACTTTAACCATGAAATGAATACCCCTATCGAGCCTCTTAATCGTATCTTGACCACACACACCACAATCCGTCACGGTTTAAATTCTATCTAAATTCTTATGATTGAACAAATCGCTTGGCATTAGTGTCAATTACGACGGCCAAGAAGTTTTTCGATATAAAAACGTTTACCTACGTCGAAATATTAGTTACGACCACTAAACCGGGCTTATGATTTCATCAGTAAATTAATGCAATATTTTTAAACAGATTCACATGGAATGAGCGGTGTGAATGCATTTAGGGTTCGGTCAACGCACCTTGTGCACGTCGCGTCGGCCTCGTGTAGGTGTCGCGCTCCGGTGACGTCGATGCTTATCAACCGACAATTAAAACGTTGTTTCGCGACCTGTTGCTTCACCTCCCCTCGCCCATTCCTAGTTCACCGCACAATCTGACCGACAGGCAAACCCTTTTCACATCAAGCGATTTATTTACTAACAAACTCGAAACAGTATCGCACACCGCGTAAGGAGACTTTTAAATGCTTCAAGACTTTATGGTAAGGTACTGGCGAAGGTGAACAAACTTTTACACAACTGAGACAACATCAATTACACAACAGACCTATATTGTTTACAACACACGATCTCATAGGCACGTGCTTTCCAATAAAAACTTTGGAGGTCAAGTGTAGTAGGCGTATTTATATCAGAACGAGGCTATGTGCCGCGTCTGCGGGGGCGGTCATTAACTGGGTCGCGCGGGGACAAAGACCTCAGCCCCCGGTGAGGGGGAAAACGTGGGGTGGTTTCGCTTTCCTCGGGTGGCGGCAACCCCACCCGCCGCCCATCGGTTACGCGAAACACCCCGATCTTTCCGCGAACTAAAACTGGATAGCAAGAGCCTCCGAGATACAAATGTTTACTCTTCGCGTTGCCGATGCGGGCGTCCACCTCAAGGGGATTAATTTAGGACTTCTCGAGAATTAATTCCCGTCCTGAGCAGTTTTCCCTTTTTGCGGCTAAACAACGAAACTCCTGGAGATTGAACTGTCGACGCGATTATGGTGTGATTTTTTCGCTTTGTTTTTCATCGATATCAGCGGGGCGGATATCACGCTTTGTTTTGGCGGTTCATGTAAGGGTGACCTGAATTAATGAATGCATAATGTTATTTAATTATGCAAATGATCGTCACAATGATGCGTATGCGACAACGACATCGACCTGCGACTCACAGGAAATCGGTGTCGGGTTCCGAACATGCGGAGGGCATCGCCGATCTTGAAGAAGGCGGTACTTGTAACCAGCATGAACAATGGCGTATTTGTTTTTGTTTAAGTTATAAGGAATTTCTCTGTGGTCCTTTATAACGTGATACATCATTCGCATTGTTATTTATTGGTTCCGACTTTCCGAGTCCCTTAACAGCATGAGTTAGTTTCATTACACATATTTTATATTCAAGTGGGAGTTATTGTAATTTTTCTATATTCTCGTATGCGTAAGCGCATAACGTCATAATTTTAAATGAACACGACATATCGATAGACATACATTATGGAGCTAATTAACTGCTGTTGTCATTAACAGCACCTATAGTAATAAAAAGATCATAAATAAATTGAAAAACCCACGAAAGGTCAACGACATCTTTAATTTATTTATACACCTAAACAACCGTAACGTAGTATGTTTAGCATCATCATGATGTTTTTTTATGACTCAAGGCCCTAAAACGAGTAAAAAGTAGTTACTAATATAATGACGAAGCCTCGAACGAATTTCGCAGTTGATCAAAGAGCATGCGCCAATTTTTGCTAGAAGTGTTTTTGATCGATAGCCCACTGACTAGCACTGACAAAATAAGTGGATTGACACAGAACTGTTGAAAAAATGGATGTGGCGGATGTGGCCTCATTTATTTTGATGTTTTTGTAGGTGTCCTATTGCAGATTTGTATCAGTCTTTCTCATTCCACTGATAATACTGATCACTGATCATTCTTAAGTCTGGCACTGATTACTCTTCGTTGGCCATTTCGTTTGAAAAGATTTTAATTTCCCAAATTAAACTTTACAGTGCAGTCAGTCTCTGAAATTCGAAATACGACCAAAATTGACAATATGCAATGCCTTAAATGCATCATGACAGATTACTCTTTATTGGCCATTTCGTTTGAAACAATTTTAATTCTAGGCTTTTCAAATTAAACTTTTAAGTCTCTGAAATTCGAAATAGGAACAAAATTGACAATATGCAATCTCTTCCAGTGTATCGTGAGAGTCTTCGTTTCTTCTTAGGATTTAAGACATGTTGAGCAGTACCAAGACTTTAACGGACTTGTGTTTCGGTATGTGAATTATTGTCTATGGCTCACGAGTTATTGTTATGTATTCTATTGTTTGTGTTATTCTATGCATGAAACATTATTCATAGTCACAGAGAATCCTAATGTCTGGATATAAATGCGAAGCAAGTACACTCACAAATCAAGCAAACTAACATTCCAACTCTGAACAAAATATGTGTAGACTGTGTAGCCCATATAAACGCGTTCCGGATGCGGGATTATCACCCGCGACTCAACAGAGAGGGCGTATCCGTCGCTGTAAGTACTAAAAGAAAAAATAAGACTGCACTATCTTTTCTAGCAATATTAAATCCGCGTAGTCTACGTCGGATGACGCGAGTGGCGATGGCGAATAGTTGTGGCGTGTTGCGGTAGGTCAGTCCTCGCGAATCAACGATTGTCCCCGACTCCCCGCCGGACGACGACTGACGCCCGGCGAGTGGCGTGGCGACCGATCCGATATAACTATCGACATTGGAAAAATGTTGCATAACATTGACACGCTAAAAGTTCAAAGGTGATTGAAATTTTCATGGGAAAATGTTTGATATTTTTACGGTAGAAGCGATATTTTATTTCATTTCCAATACTTGTGACTTGACGTAAGTTATTTTTGTAATCAAATGGCTGTAAATGGAGCAGATAAGTGAGATTGACGGTTTTATTGCTGTCTGGTTGGATTTTCGCCTGTTTTCCTGTCAAAAACATATAGATTTTGTTTGTTTGATATGAGTTGAAACCAAAAATATTCGAGTTGATCAACGAACTCATGGGTGACCAAATATGTGTATCTATGTATCTATCCTTCAACAAAATGATATAACTTAACGATGTTTTAATGTTTTCCCCTCTTGTTTCAGGTACTTATTCTCCACCTTTATGGTTTGCGAACGGTAATTAAGTGCATCTATAAATGAAACGTGCGTTTGCTTGCCACCCACATACTAGAAGTTATTACTGGTGAGTTAACTTGCGCAAGTATTGGTTAACTGGTTAACATTCAAGTTAGGACCTTAAACTATAAGATATTTGATGATGTAATACTTACACTCATTTTAAGGGGGAGGCGCTAAGGTAGCCCGCGAAATTCAAATCTTCTTACGTTTTTTGCAATTTGCAAGTCAGTGATTCTATAAATAAATATTTGATACGACCGCGAATCGCCTGCAAATAGCAAAAAACCTAAGAAAATTTGAATGTCGCGAGCTACCCAATAAAAGCTCTCTAGTCCCATAAAAAAACTGAAGAGACTCTTCATGAAAATATGTTCGTTGATTCTAGAAACGGGGTCTGTTTATCTAATGACTGTGCTCACAGTTTAGATTAATCAAACCTTTTAGTTTAATAGATACGATAATTATTATAATAACTATTACCTACTCATTTAATGCAGCACAACATTTTGATGATGATTATATGCTACAGTCGCTGCTTTTACTGACGTTTCTCGAGCCATAAGCGGAAGCGATTTACGAAATATCGTAAAACTTTTGTCCGGAATTCTCTCCCAAATTCTGTTAGTTATAATGTTGGTGTTATGCATGCGTGCGTTCATACGTGAGATGTATATGTGTTTTTATGTATGTGTATTGTGCTATTTAATTGCTTTTTGTTTAACTTTTTATTTTTTAAATACGTAGTGTTTTTTTAAGGATCATGTGTTCTGCAATAAATACTTTTATTATTTCCATGGGTTACCCAATTGACAGCATTTATAGTATCTACTACCTACTTTTACCAGAACACCATAAATGGAATCAGAAGCAACCACAATCCTATTACATTTTGCAACGTACAAAGCTGGCACCGTGTATATGCAATACAATACTACGCAAGGTGTCGAGTAGCTCTCATTAGCCACATAGGTGTGTCGACACCTACGTTAATTTAATTAACGCCGGTATTAGTCGGTATACCATTAATTAATAGGAAAATAGAACCAGGAAGCAGATTGAATTGGGACACAATTTATTTGAATTGAGGTTACGGTTATTAATAAAATACGATATATTTTAAAGGCTACATATGTGCAAACTAAGATGATACTGCTAATGAACTAAGATAGAATAGACGACATAGTTTAAAAAAAACTAACATAAACATTCGTGTTTAGTAAGTTTTTCAAATGTTCACATTTGTGCCTGTGGGAATGCCGAAAAGATTAACATCGGCGTATAGTAACATCTTAATATAAACCAAGATGCTAAAGTGTTGGCAATCCAATCCAAGTAATTAGCATGTACACACGGCTACAAATCAAGCTATACAGGTCCAGTTTATGCTGATCTCGCATTTTATAGGATTTCCGTACAATGCGAGGTTAGCTTATACTGGAAATGTATAGCTTGATGTGTAGCCGTGTGTACTACCGTAAATTATGCCATTGGCACTATTTTTCACATCCCATCACACTTTGGCAAGCTGCCACCAAGATCGTGAACGCTTGTAGACGATATCATTTCGTGTCGTACTTTATTAGTGATTTACATGATGAACATACTTTCTGCAATCAGCTGAATTATTTAAATAAGCGTGCCAATTTTAGCGATCTGTTAATTCTGAGCAAGAAGATAATATATTTTAGCAGGGTTCTACAGTATGAAAGTTAAAGCAAGGATTACTTCGATTGATGCGGCACTAAGGCACATCTATAAACGTTACTTGTGTCAGTCGCAGTCTTTCAAACTACAACTGCAAAATAGAGACGGGAACATGCCTTAGTCAAAGCTTGAGCTGAGTAACGTTTATAGATCTCGGCCAATATTACAGTCATTTACAGTCTGTCTATACAGCCAGCTCAGGTGTTCTAGCTTGTATCTTGTCGTTGCTTGTTTTATAAAAATGCTTGACTTGCATTTATTTTACTTCTTTAATCGGTTCGCGGACGTTCGTTCGTTATGACGTCATATATCTGCGGCAGATATTTCGACACTCGAGAGAACGTTAAGCGCGCGCGAAAGCGTTAAAGCTCTTCTTTCACGCTTCAAACCCATGACTTAAACCGCGGTCAAAACAATAAACCGCGCTTTATCTCGTCCTCTCCGAGTGTGATTTATTTATGTTCGGCCCAACCGATAACTGCGCAACTATCTGGATTCGAGTGAGCCGCGTCCCCACGCATGGGCCGCACTTATCTCTTGTCGTGAGTTCCAATCGATACTAGATACATCTCACGAAGTATTTTGCGAGTTAATATTCATTTGGCGTTGGATTTGGTTTCTTTCTTAAATACTTTTCGGCTTATCGTGCTTTCCGAGGCACGTAAGGGTCTCGGTATGTTAAGATGGTCACCCATCCACGAACTAACCGCGACAAGCGTTGCTTAACCTGATCGATCGACTCGTGCGCTTTATACTGGGTGTTAGGGTAGACACCGTTATCCTTGAAACTAGTGGTTTGGTGTCATCTATAATATACTTGTTCTATGGGACCAAACTCGAAATCGCGAAAAAAAAATCAGCTGTTCCATACATTTGTGTTCACTTAAATCGACAAAATGTATGGAGCAGCTGATTTTATTTTTGCGGTTTCAAGGTTGGTTCAAAAGAAAAAGTATATTATAGATGACACCAAACCACTAGTTTCAAGAATAACGGTGTCACCCTAACACCCTGTATTTCTTTAAGCCCCTTTACAAGTTTAAACAGTATTTAATAGTAAGAAATAGGATACCTATTGAAAATAGCTCCTATACATCCTAACTGTGTGCTGTGAAACTTTTCCACTGGTATTGTACAGGATGCTTTGGAAATAAAGTCAGTGCCCAAATATTAATTGTCCTTCTTCACTACTGCAAGTTCTTCTGCGCTGTTACAACCTAAGTACAGCAATAACGTCGTGGGTTTAAAGGTTAGAACTTAATTAGTGATAAACTAGAATGGTCGGAGTCTTGTAAGTTGTATACGAGTATTGTAGTTAGGGTTACCATTAACATTGAATAAGCTTTCCCGTTTTACCCTTTGGGTACGGAACCCTAAAAAATTGTGGCCGGCCCAGTTGCGGTAATATAACCTGGTAGCGTACCACGAGGGCTGGTTTGAGATGACGCGGGAAAAGAGTTCCTGGAAGGCATTTGCCCAGCAGTAGTGGGTACAATACATGCTCATCAAACAATTTTGTTTTTAACGAGGTTTTGGCTTGTCTGTTGGGACACAGACCTCCTCTCTTCGAGAAGGAGTGGGCTGTAATCCCAAGCCCAGTGCGAGTTGGTAGATGCCACATATCTTCGAATTTTTGGTTCTAGGATGTGCCGGTTTCCTCACGATGTTTGCCTTCACCGTTTCGAGAGCAGTGGTGATGAAATTATTTACACAAAGTAAAGCAGGAGCCTGGGGCTCCCATTTATGTATATTGCTTTAATTTTATAAACTGTACTTACTATTTGAAGGGCTCGTCAATATGGCAGCCCTATTGAACTCATTTCCAGTAGACTCTTACAAGTCGTGCCAAATGATCAGTAGTGTAAAACATTATTTTAACATGTTGAAGTAATTCATAGTACTAATTGCCAGTACGTCTATATTTGTCTGATTTATGAAGCTAGGGCCAAAGGTCTAATGGAATATACGACTATTACATACTATAATCAAGCACAAGAGTAAGAACAAGGAGGTAAACATATACCTAAGTTAAATCTTTACTAGAGAGTGGGTGTTTAGTTTTAAAGCCAGTGTTATACTGAAGCATAATGTAAAATAGTAAGGAGTGTCGCTTTTGTTTTGTAAGGATTCACACTGCTTTTCCGCATGTGTGGCCTTTATTTGCGTCAGCCACACCTTTTTAGGACGATTTATTATTTATCAGTGGAACCCCTATCCTAAAATCTACTGCACACTGGTTGCTATTTTCGTTTTTTTTTTGCTTTGTTGGTGTCGCGTCTAGTGTGATTCATTTAAGTTTTATCTTGCATGCTAGATGAATTATGTTGGATACTTATGGATTATTTTACTCACATGGCTGATAATCTCATACCAATTTTATTGAATTTAAAACTTATATGGTAGATAGAGTGTATCTATTACTGCAAAACATTACCTTAACTCTAATAGTGATAAACACAGCGTAAAATCACAAATCTCGCGTGGCCAAGGCTTAACATAGCGGGATTTTAGTTTATTGGCGACTGTGAGGTTATCTTTAATAGTTCAGCTAATATATCGTTAAAACACATCATCAGCCTAGCCTTTTCTCAACTATGTCGGGTCAGCTTCCAGTCTAACCGGATGCAGCTGAATAGTAGTATTTTACATGGAACGACTGCCTATCTGACCTCCACGATACTCCTTGGTAAGATTGGTTGTCAGACTTTCGGGCTTCTATCAACAACCGTCAAAGATCTAAAAATGACAGCCCGGGATCAATGGCTTACCGTGTTTTCCAAGCCACGCAGGGGTCTTGGTAAGTAAAGATAGTCACTCATCCCCGGACCAACCGCGACAAGCGTAACTTAACCTGATCGATTGACCCGTGTGGCTGTTATTACGAAGCCAGAAGCCCGATCGCATATATCGTTAATTAAAATTATCTATTCATATATAGCTAAGTCTCGTACTTAAGTCCTTACACAGCACAATACCAGCAAACAACAGCGGCGTTGCTAAACTTAAAAATTGCTTTCAAAATTAATGTCCCATTTACTGTAATAGGTTTTAGATACAAACTACAGATAACAGAATGGGTGTCGTCTGGGTTTCCCGCGTAAATTATGAATATGACGACTCAGGAAATAGTTTTATAGTCTGTTGTAGTCTATTGTTTATGCTTCGAGTTTTATAGTTTTCCCATAGCCAAGTTATAAAATATATTTCCTATTTTTTAGGGTTCCGTACCCAAAGGGTAAAACGGGACCCTATTACTAAGACTCCTCTGTCCGTCTGTCTGTCACCAGGCTGTATCTCATGATTCGTGATACACAGTTGAAATTTTCACAGATGATGTATTTCTGTTACCGTTATAACAACAAATACTAAAAAACAGAACAAAATAAATATTTAAGGGGGCTCCCATACAACAAACATGATTTTTTCCGTTTTTATAGATAATGGTACGGAACCCTTAGTGCGCGAGTCCGACTCGCACTTAACCGGTTTTATTGTTTTGTGTGTATTGTAGTGTACTTATTAATTACTTAATTAACGTGAGCTCTTTATCTTGTAATTGTAAAGTAAGTAGGGTTATGTGATCATAATTTTTTTACTGTCGGATATAAGCGATACGTACAATGCGAATCGGAAAGACGGAAATTAACATATTTTAATTGCTTACGTTGGCAATGTGTATTCGAAAACAATAAACCGCGAGTATTACATACATAATATGAATTTATATTAGAATAACGTTACGTTATACAACTACAAATACAACTTTTCAATTTCATTGCAGTCCATACCGTATCATATGTAATTGTATGCATGTGTATTTGTGCTGAATACAGTACAGCCCATTCCCTATTATTAAAAAAAAGAATCCTTCGCCGCACTTAGTCTTCGCCGGAGCACGCAGTTAATTAAGCAGTGCACTCGACTGTGAAATATCGTTAAATAATAACTAGCCCTGCTAATTAGCCGTTTCGCTTATTGTAAAACTTACAGGTCAGCTTTCTTCTCACAACATTGTGATACGCTTTCTTATTTTATTGGCTCTGCGTAGATTCCACGTGAACAATGCTAGCTTTTACATTTGTCGTAAACAGCTGTTGACTGTAAAAAACAATTTTCTTTTAAAAATGAGCGATTCTGAACCATATTAGTAGGGAGCAGCGACCCACAATAGCATGAAAGGGCTTTTTTTTACATGACATCGGCAAGTTCGCCCTTCGAAGTGATGCATCAAGTTACTGCAACAAAAGCGATTGATTCGCGCTCTCAGGATCAAATGGGGCGAATTTCGGGTGCAAGCCTGGGGCGGGGCGCGGGGTGACTGCGGGGGCGCGGGGGCTTTGAGCAGGGGCAACAATGCGGCCCGGGTATCGATCCACCCCGCGCGCCGTCTGCCCGACGCACCGAGCCTACGCGGCCACCGCTAAGCTCCTTCGCTCCTATGCAAACCTAGTACTTTTGCTTTCTAAAACATGCCACAAATACATGCGGTCGACCCTGCAATGGTGTGAGAATTAATTTTAGATATTATTTGTGGTACTGGTACAAGTTAGTTTGAGATAGTTGTCGACGGTAACTTTGCCAGCCCCAGTTTAGTGTCGCCTTTACAATACGCTGTTCCAATTAGGGAATATCTATTGCATGCTGGGTATTTTATTTATTAATGTTCTGTGCTAGGCAATCTCGCTGTTTTAAACGAGATTAGCTAACACAGAGGCAGTGTCTTGTCAGTGACATTGTCCATGATCAATTTATAAAAGCTTCAATTGAATTTCCGATGGGTTTTATGTATAAAGTCGATAGTAACATGTTTAAATCAAATCATTTATTTGCTTTTATATGGGTACCTAAGGTCATACATATTCCATGTTCATCATGGCATGCGGAAGACAAATATTCAGAGACATTATTCTATCAACTCACAGAAGTACAGGGTCATAATTATCAGCATGTCAAAAACCTCAACCCACCCAAGCACGTGCAAAACTAACCCTCCCCTCACTTCCTAACTTCATCCCCCACAATCATAATATTCAGTAATTAAACTATCCGCATCAATTAAACCCTAAAGCTAATCCCTATTGGAAACTAACGCTTATCGATGCCCCAACGGGCCGACAAACGCAACTTGCGATAACCGTTCCCTCGCCGACTAGATACAATGAACTATGGACTAATATTTGGGTTGCAGAACTAACCGACCCTGATGGAATCCTCGCAAACTGCTCGATACCTGGCGCCAATCGTGCTGAAAGGATTATTTAGGGGAAACTGTGATTAAACTTTACAGTTTTGGTTGCAGAATGTTGTAACGGGTTTTGGGTAAAGTGGGAATTAATTGCCAGGTAAACTAAGTAGGTAACGTGGACAAAGTCAATTTTGTTATCATGATATCTGGAATTTAGACCCCCGACGGAAAAAGAGGGGTGTTATAAGTTTAACGTGTGTATCTGTGCCTCAGTCTGTTCCATTGTAGCTGCCAAACGGCTGAACCGTTTTTTTTTAAATATCTAACACTTGTAAATTCTCTGAAGTTTATTTCAAATTCAAATGTGTTCTGTGAATCCTTGTATTGCCGTTGGCATCCTTTTCTTCCGCATTGGCACAGCTGCCCGAATGCCTAAGTGACAAATACCTAATAACTAAATCACGCTTTTAGCACTTTCGCTTCTCCGAAACCCCATTTCGTTGCGGTAGGGAGAGGAAATAAACCGCCAAGACTCCCAACGCACGCAGGAAGGCTTCAGCCATCATAATCAATCAAACCCGTTTCAGATACAACCTACTTCCTTTTACAACCCCACTTACGTTATGACATTTTAGTACTACAATATTTATTGAAAGTATCATTAAATATAGGGTCAAATTAAATTAGCTAGCGAAATTTCGCAGAAGTGATATCTAAATAAGATAAAAAACAAAAAAAAAGAGAAGTTTGTACAAAAAAAAAATGTTCTAAAAATAAATAAACTAATCGTGTTTATTTATTCTATTTAAAAATCCATGTCCATACATAACAAAATACTGGTATTCAGCTGCATCCGGCTAGACTGGAAGCCGACTCCAACATAGTTGGGAACAGGCTAGGCCGATTTATATATACCATACCCATCGCTTTCGCTACCCAATTTAATTTGACCCTAGTGAAGTAGATTTCACTTGTTTTTAGCCGTACGATTCAAGAATTCAAGATAGGGCCTTAGGGGCTTGTACACAAAGCTGCGTCGAGCGACGTCGCATCGCAAAAACCAGCGACGGTACCGTATCGTCTCATAATTTCAACTTCTCAAAATGTTAACGGGTCGCAAAATGTCCGCTTCTCACAATGTCAACTTGACGGTACCCTAAGATTTTGGGCACCTACCGTCGCTGATTTTTATGATGCGCCGTCGTAACGCAGTTTTGTGTACAAGCCCTAAGTATTCGGTGCCCACTAGATACGTCGGAACGATATGCTTATTGTATCTTTAGGGTCCCGAGGTCTTTAGAATTGTAAAAGTGAATGTACCGTTAAATTCCTTTCAGTCGTTTTTAAGCCCACAGCGCGCTGACTAGGAATAGATCCGTCCCACTTAGGATTTAGGATTAAACGAGTTTCTAGGAAACGGCTGATATTTTGTCTTTTATCCAGGGTCTTGGAAACGTTATAAAATAACGTTACGTGTAGTTCCAATAACTTCTACCGTTCCACCCGAATCGTAACTAAATAAATAGTTGAAGATTTCGTTCCGATAGATTTTCGTTATATTGCCAAGAGATTAGTTCGTAATTGGTTACTGAAACTATACATAACGCTATTACGTAACGTTATTCGTACCGCTATTTTGAGTAACGTTTCAAGTCCCTGCTTTTATCTTTTGTCTCCCAGTATCTTCATAAACTCAGAATACTTCATTAGGGGAAAATCCTTGCCTGCCAGGGTTGCGGGAAAGTCCGAAAGGGATACCGGTACCCTGGCAACAGGCAACTGAAGGAACACGGGTGGGTTTTAGTCAGTAAAAGTCTGACACGCCCTTCCGCTCCGCCCAGAGCGGAGATTTGATGATATAACAACCACAAAAAAAAAAAAACCGCCATATTCATATCCTAACTTTAATATTATAAATGACAAATAGAGTTTGTTTGTTACGCTTTCACACTGAAACGGCTGAACGGATTTGGACGAAATTTGGCACATGGATAGAGAACGACATAGGATACCTTTTATCTCGATATTCACACGGGATCGAAACTTACGCGGGTGAAACCGCGGGGCGCAGCTAGTAATTTTATTAAACTCCCACAATATACTTTATTAGTCTCCAAAAATTTGACAACATCTGGTTTGGAAGTCAGTGGGCGTAAAGGCTGGTACAGACGCACCGCGGGCCAACTTGGGGAGCGTTAGTGAAACCTAATAAAACCGGTTATGGTTCCTACGTGACGCGTGCGGGATAATGAGTTTTCGGAGAAAGCGCTGCATGTGTTCTGTGTGGTAGTTCCCCGTACAGCGATGTAAGTACGCCACGATGCGATACGCCAGTGTGCACCGCGTTTAACTGCATAATTATAATTTGGACCATTAGTCTTTATACTACATTGCTTTGATAAAAAATATTCCGTTTTATTTTATTGCGACTTACGACCGCCCACGCGCCTGCATAGAACTTTATTTACGAAATGTTTGTTTCAATGTGCAATTAAAATCTAATTTAGGTTGATTTATGAAGCAATTCATTTGAAAACGAACTAGGTGTGCGTGCGTGTCGGCTAATATTTCCGACAGTATAATCTTGCTGGTATGAGAATTAATTGTAACATAAACTTATTGAGACTGGAGTGTCGTTTGACTCTAATTAGTAGTGCGATGATTAGGCTTTTTGCCAGTAACCTGTAAAATATTTCAAATCAACATTATGTGGCATATCAATCTAAGAGTATTTATTGGTACAATATAGCTCGTGACTACGTAATAACAGCCGCACATGTCGATTCATCAGGTTAAGCTACGCTTGCCGGGGTTGCTCTGTGGATGGGTGACCTACCGTTACATACCGAGACTCCTCCGTGCGTCGGAAAGCACGTTTAGCCGTTGGTCCTGGCTGTCATTCGTAGATCTTTGACAGTCGTTACGGGTCGTCAGAAGCCCGAAATTCTGACAACCAGTCTTACCAAGGGGTATCGTATTATCCAGTTACTGGGTTGTGGAGGTCAGACAGGCAGTCGCTCCATGTAAAATACTAGTATTCTGCTGCATCCGGCTAGACTGGAAGCCGACCATAACCCCAACCCCAACATAGTTGGGAAAAGGCTAGGCAGATTGAATATACAGCGTGTAGGTATCATGAATGTTTGTTCATATTAAAGGATGTGGTAAAGACCATCAAACTGAACCATGGGACAAACATCGTAATCGCCAAAAAATTATCAGCCGTCTCCTGTCCCATACTAGGATCGAGTACTAGGGTCGAGTAATCATTTTTCGCGATTACGATGTTGGTCATGGAGAAAGTTGTTCAGTTTGATGGTCTGTATCGCACTCTTATGTTTGACCACATCTTTCTAATACATGCTGTACCTATATGTTTCACATCAAAGAAAAAACATGTTCCGCATGAATATAAAACATATTTACCTACGGCTACACATAAAGCTATACATTTCCAGTTTATGCTGATCTCGCATTTTATAAGTTTTACGTACAATGCGAGGTCAGCTTATACTGGAAATGTATAGCTTGATGTGTAGCCGTGTGTACTATGTGTATGAGTAGATGTATCCCTAATTTCCTTAAGTGTATGACGTAGCATGATTTTATTTATGACCGACAGGGTCATTTATCTTCAATCAATCGCCAAGCCTCGACTATAGATATATTATATATAGTACGCTCCACACATACCTAACTGACGCTTCCCAAGGTTCTATCGGTTCATTTTTTCACGTACATACTACGTAACAGTACTGACAATGTTAGTAATTTTTATTACACCACAATGATGTTTATCGTAGATACCATTATGTTCTCTTGGGTCAAGTTGAAGGGTACGTGGCTACCGACCCAAAGACACGTGTATGAAATATCCTTGAAGCCGAGATTACATGGCATGGTATGTATGAATTGTAATAACTTTGTGTTCAAAAATAAACTTGCTGCCTTAGATGCGTTTTACAAACAATCTTGGACTAGTATATTCTCGTATACCTCTCAGATTTGTGATTCGTAGAACTTTTTACTTGGGAGATAAAAGAGTATACAGGCTAACTAGATCTAGACTAATATATTCTCGTATACCTCTCAGATTTGTGATTCGTAGAACTTTTTGCTTGGGAGATAAAAGAGTAGGTATACAGGGTAACTGGATCTGGACTCGCCATAGCAAATTCGCATATAGAGGAGATAACCTTACTTGAATTTGATCGTAAAGATTTTATTTTTGTATTTTTTTTTAAAAGCTTACCGTCTTATTATTTTTAATTGAGAGTTTTTTTCTTCTTTAAAATATTTTTTTCGTAAAAGCACAAATAAAATCATAATCGCACATAACATTATTCTATCGAAGATTCGATCCTCCACTAAAAACCTGAAACCGAAAAAACTAAATTTTAAACAGCTCACCTCAATCAATGCCTTGAATAGCATATTCATGAGCAACAAAACTGAACGAATCAATTACCACGTTGTGAACCTCAATGTTTGTCGTTTTAATTTTAAAAGCCACTCAAAACCCTTTGACGGAGCCTAAACTTAACATTCCCTGCATTCCGTGGACGCGTGATATCGTACCGTGTTGTCCGTCCCTTTCTGTTTCCACATTTCACCCCTTTACTCATGTCATGACACTTATGACAGGTTGAACTGATAAGCTGAAGCGATTGCCAGAACTTTTTGTCGCACCGTCTGGACTTGTGTTTAAAGTAATGGTTACGGATAGGGACAAGGGTTGCCATTTCGAAAATGTTAAAGTCCTCACAATAAGCCGGAGTTTTACAAAAAAGTCCGACCGTTTTACTTTTTAATCTTTATTTTTTCAGTACCTACTCATTGAACTCGTAAGCGCTCTTCCTCCTCTATCCTACTATGCTGTGCCCGACATGGTCCATAATTGTTTCATTAATTTTAAGACTACAAACTGTTGTAGCAACATTATGGAATGCTATATCTAAAGAATAATTGAAATGTGAACTCTTTATATTTTCTCTAAAAAATCCTCTCAAGTAGAAATGTTCGGACAAATGTCAAAGCTGGACAAAGTCCGGACGGGGGCTAAAAAGCTGGTCATGTCCGGTCAAATCTGGACGGATGGTAACCCAATTAGCGACGGAACTGAATACTGATTCTAAAAACGTGTTTTAGGAAATTGTTTTACCTTTTTTGGAAGACGCTATTTTAAAATTAAGTAAACGTACCCAATATTGACTGCAATGTAATTTAAATTGTAAATACAGATTCAAGAGGCGTCGCGGTCAATTAGCCACATATGGAAATGCATTATAAACTGCGAATAAAGCCGCACATGTACTGTCATTCATCGACCTTCTGTGTACGTGAACAAAGGGTCGCACGCTGACGTTCGTGACTTAATCGCCGGCGCAGTATGTACGGGGCCATTCCGCTCAATTAGGCCTGCGGACCGGGTTTGTCTACTCCGCAGACGCTGTACGCTGGAGCTGTCGGCCGCTTTGATTAAAGTTTGATTGGGACCTGTCACTCATGCCACGGATTTAGAACGCGCTCGCGCATTGATGTCAAATAAACGTATAAACGCGGTGGCGATTTTTTATTGATCTCTTTTATTGTTATTTTTCGTTGTGTATTTGAATGTTTTCTGTTGACTTTTGAACGAATTGTAATATACGATTCTTTTCCCCCTCTGCTTTGCGCAATTAATTCACATGTTGCTTGAATTTGCGTTGGACGTTGACTGAACCTAACCAGCGGAAAATGAGGATGCAGTGTTTTTATTAGGTTTCAAGACTCATTTCATGTCAATCTACACTTTTTGTGTTCATGTAATGCAGGATTTTTGTCTTTAAAAAGCAGTGAAGTACATAGATTGCATTTCATTTTATAATTAAATTAGGGTCCTAAGGCATAATGTTCAGTTTAACGCACAGGTACAAATCAATTAAAGATTTACAAAACTACAAAACTGTTACCGCAATCGGCAAAAAGAAATAAAAGGAAAAAGCTAAATAAATTATTACCTAATTCTCGTAACACGGCAACAACGTTACGAAAGTTTTCCCCTCGGAGCGGATTCGGGGGAACTCGGGGTATTATGGCACAGCTTCCCGACAACTTTTTATAACTCGTAGTAACACTCGGAGAGACGCGGTGTTAGGTAATTTCTCCCCTCGATAGCCCGTAACTGTTTTGTAACGTTAACTTCAACCAAACTTAGCAGAAATTTACGAAGTTATGCCAAAATAACTTGTATGGTTTCTTTCCCATTCTTAACAACCATAACGCAAAGTTATTAAACTCAAAGTTAAATGTCGTAAGAGGTCAAGACTTCTGTTACAAATATTACTTAATGTTTTGTTTGTTTTCCGTCTGGTGTGGAAATGAAACAAAAATATTATATGGTCGCTTTCCGCGAACTTCGATGGAGGGAAAAAGTTTTTTACTCCATTATAACAAAAGTATTTTTATTGCACGTAGCTTTCAGTATTACTCATGGTCAGATTGCCATGAAAGACTTAAAACATTTCATTTATGATTCGATTCAACGAAATGATTTAGCTTGTACATTCATCTGCGTTCTTCAACATTCGGGCACGAATGTTTGTTTAGTATGATAATTATCCAATAAAAATTAACGTCTCGGAAATGATAAATAGTTAATATCGGCGCCCTTTAACAACCAAAATATTTAATTAAGATGCTCATAAAGACAGCCGGTGGCAACTGCAAACTGGTTTAATTAGAGAGATATTTTAAAACTTACCATCTTCATTACTTAAACTGACACATATTTTTTCTAACTTGTACACTTCTGGTTTGGGATTAAAAATTTTTACTGTTACAAACTATAGATTAATTTTAAATTATGAATAATGATTGAATTTATGTACTATTTATGACTACTAGTAAGTCAGTATATTCTCATATTGTATGTTTCTATTAAAATTAGTGAATAGTTTTTTGATTTAGTGTATTCTCTTATAATCTAACCCACGGTTTGCTGGAAGAGATTTCTTTAGAAATAAGCATCACCTTTGTACGTATATTTCTTTTCCTTTCTTCTTAAATAAATCCTACTATCCTACTAATATTATAAATGTGATAGTTTGTGTGTTTGGATGTTTGTTACTCAATCACGCAAAAACGGCTGAATGGATTTGGATGAAATTTGGCAAACAGATACTTTATAACCTGGATTAACACATAGGATACTTTTTATCCCGATATTCCCACGGGATCGAGACTTACGCGGGTGAAACCGCGGGGTGCAGCTAGTAATACAATATATTCAATATCTAATAAGACGTGGGTACTATGAATTCTCATTATACGACTTGCAACTTGTAAAAAACTAGAAAATCTGTATCGCCTTTTATAGACTCACTGCAGATGCTTCATTAATACAGTCCATCGACAAATTGATACTCCAATATGTCTGCTTATAGCGCGGTAATTAACATTTATAGCCGATGTTTTCATTAAGCTCTGTTGAATACAGAATCCCCTAAAAATTAACTAGTCAAACAACTGTTTATTGTTTCCGGTGTGTATTGTTTTGACAGATGCTGCTATTGGTCCGTTGTACACATTACAAACATAACATTGCGTTTACAAAACCTCATCATTATCAAGTTACAGTTCAATTTGATTCTTATGTCGTCAGCCTAGCGATGCGATCATGTCACTGTTTGATAGTTTGGACGGAATATGTAAGTTGTTTGTTGTGTATTGAAGGCGTGGTGTCGTCGCATCTATTTTTAGGTTTACGAGTTCAGTCCCCTTTTCCCCTGTGTCCCCTCGTCGTGTCGTTCTTCATCCCTGCTGGGCCAAGTGTGAGGGCTCTCACGTAAACGTCTTATAGATGTCGTGTTGAATTTTACGATGCCTTTTGATTGGAAAAGTTTATCACTTTACCATTTTTTTTTTCAAAAACCTTTCTTGATGACTCCAGACGATTTATCATCTTGAACGTTTCATTTGACGTTTTTATTCATCTTATGCGTATGAAAATAAATTAATTCGGACCAGAATGTAATACACGTGTCCTTCTCATTCCATATAGCTATAGAGAACATTCATACGACCCCATAGCGTGTTCTATAAAAGTTTCCGTCAAACGGTGGCAGTATAAATCGCGCGAGACACGAACCAACTCGATCTTGACCAACATTTTCTAGACGTGACGTCATCGTCACAACTGTGAATTAACCCAGATAACATTCCGGAGTAAACGTATGGATGAGCATTACACACGTATAAGTCTCCTGGAGTTAACAGACAATTTAAGTTGTTTTAAAGAATGTCTTATAGACACAGACAGAAATGATTGTACGTATCTTACTTGTACCTATTGGGTGCATAGATAGTCGGTAGATAGTAAGGCATTATGCAGTATAGTTCACGTAAGTTAGATCCATTCGGTCCTTTTTGCCATGTCGCGAATCGAAGGACCAGAAAAAACACAGAACAAAATAGAATGTAAAGTAAGATCATCAGAACTCATCGACTCTCTACTGTTCCCATATGAACGCAACTTTAGGCCAAAAAAAAATAAGTCTGTTGAAATAGAACATAGAAGCGGGATGCAGCCATTATGTCTCGCCGATACGCTTAAATTGTTTTGTCAGTTCACTATTAGAGAGATATTATGTCACCAGCTGGTTCTGTGCAGATAATTGCTACAGCATCTGATTGATGACTCAAACCTGTTCCGTCTGAGCGTCCGAAACCGAAACTGCAGCTAAAAAACGCATCAATTCTAAACATCCAGGTTAATCATTATGTTAGAAGTTTTGCAGAGACCGTTAAAAACGATTTACAGTATTTCGGATGGTTTAATTTTGAACCAAATAATGATGACGACTGACGAGCATTCATCTTTGCTGCTTGAAATCGTCGTCTGTGGTCGAGTGAAAATTTACAACCAATGCATGAGTTACTTCATTTTAATACTCTTACGAATAATCGTAAACATGATAACTAGTTTTTATTTTTTTAAGAGTCTTTTGCCGTGGTCGTACACTACTACCATATCTATCTCCTCATTATCTCAACGATTAATCTTCTAACACAATTATGTTAGAGGTCCTCCACGTCTCTCAGAGATCTCGGGCCGAAGGACCACGTAGCTTTTACTGTAATTGATACATACATATCTTTAATCTGGTGTTTGTAAGTCGGTCCCCCACAAGTATGCGATGTTAATGGACAATTATTTCGGCAGTCGTCGGTCTCACGCGACGCGTGGCGCGTGCGTGCTCGCTTATTATTGTAAGCGGAGGAGAGCGCGTGTGACGGACGACGGAGGCTGTCCCATGGGTGAGCGGGGAGCGAGTTACAATGGGAATTATATGCGAGAAGATTGGGCCAGAAAAAATAATAAAGATTATTTACGTTAAGAAGGAAAAATGGATGAATATCACTAGCGGTGGTGTGTCGGATTTGTAGATATCTGAATTATATAATGTCGCCATTGTAGCGGCACGTTGTATATGTATTCATTTTAAACTGTCCTAATTGCCATTATAAAAATAATTTTAGTATCTACATACTGAGCGCAATGGAAAATTTAAAACACAAAATTGGGATATTATTGGCAAATAGCATCAAGATTCCCATCGTCAACCCTCCACCGCTTCCACTCTTCCCTCAGCCCACATAGTCTGGTCGATAAGGCCATGTGTGCACGCACCGCGGGAGTCCGCCCCCCCTCGCCGGCTATTTTCATTTATCACTACGAGATGCTCAGCCTTTGCTCGCCGATAACGGTGTCTAAGATAAAATAAAAAATCTATTTGACTATGTATTTCGGAGGCAAACTTCCAGACAGACACAAGTTTTAGAAGAATCTGCAGACTGTAATGCTTGTAGCATTGCAGATTCTACTAAAACTTGTGTGATCTAAACTTGGAGACTACGGAATTGTAGTCTAGAGACTACGGTGTACCATAGAGGCCACTTTCCTTAATTGATTCTCACGACTGTCGCCTGAATGTTAGCAGCTGAGGCACTATTCCTTTTATACAGAGTAAAAACACAGACATTGCGTCGCGTCGCTTCAAAACGTGTATAGACTACATCATTAGCTATAACATCCATGCATACCTACAAATTATTAATTTAATAACATTGTGGCTAATTTACTAAAAGAATGTTGTTCGACAATCCAGTACAAGACCATAAAAAAATCTGTGGACCAAGTTTTAATAGGTCCAACGTTGAAAAAATAGCCAAACCATGTCCAATTTAGTTGAAAAAAGCGTATATTTTAATTAAATTACTGTTTTAAACACCTATTGTTCCTATCAAAATTTCGTAATGGCTTCTTTAGAATTCGGCTTATCAGTTCTATTTATTTTTATAGAGTTCTTAGAAAAAAAAAACAAAAATGCTATAACAAAGCTTCTAACAAGCAACTTCATTCTCGCTTATAGAAAAAAACCTGTCAAATCACAAACAACGATCGATCGAGGGACTTAGTAAATCTAATAACAGAGTTTTTTGTGCGCGAAACGAATGAGGTGAAACGTGTTTGAAATAGACAGGGGATTAAGTGTCCCCTAGTAGGAGCGAGGGGTTCGATGCATGCGCCGGTTGTAGCAGGGTTACCAGTCCGTGTATGACGCTTTCTCTTACAACGTCAAACTCGATTTGGAAATAGGTTATTGTGTCGTTTGTGGTCGAAGTGACTATTCATAGAACGGTATTTTCGAGGTGTCCAACACTATTGCCATGTGCACTTATTAAGGTGGATGCGCTAGGGTAGCCCGCGAAATTCAAATTTTCTTACGTTTTTTGCAATTTGCAGGTCAGTATCAGGTTGTATGTTGATCTAAATATTATTAACGGCCGTAACAAATATGGATTTACAGAATTATAAACATTAGAGTCAGCAATACAACTCTCTAAGTTCATGTAAGTGTATTGAATGAAAATTTCATGAAATCGTCAGTCAATACACTTACAATATCTAATAATATTTCGATCAACATACAACCTGATACTGACCTGCAAATTGCAAAAAACGTAAGAAAATTTGAATTTCGCGGGCCACCCTAGCGCATCAACCTTAAGGTAAATTTTGGAGATTCACATCTTATAATTGGATAAAAACCAGCTACAAATTAGTCCAAAGCTCACCTCTTTAACAAGCAAAGCTCAAACCACTAACATGATATGGCTGTCACAGCAAATCCTGACGAATGGTAGCCCTGCGCATGCGCAGTGCGTGCTTTGCGAACGCTCTCGTGGATGCAGCGGATCAATTTCACGCGGATCGATTACTCTTTGTCGTTGAGAAAAAGGTCCTTGGCACAGCACATGTGTTCCAGTGCTTCAACTCCACGAAGATTATAACACGTGTCGTTTATAGACGCATTAACGACATGTGTATTGCATCGCCTATGAGGCTATGTCTATGACATACTTTGTAGTTTGTACAATACGGCCGATATAATTTGGCAGGTCTGAACATATAGGCTCTGCGAACTTTCGCGCATGATCTCTCACTCACACTCATCATCATTATGTCACCATTTGGTTCCTAAGAAATGTTACTACGCAGCCGTCTGCGAGAAGTTCGGAACTGCCAAGTTATATCGGCTGTATTGCAACTGATCCTTGATACAGTCAGCCTCGTATTTACAAACACAATTTTCGAACCTTCAGTTTACTGAACCAAACGTCACGAGGAACTTATCACAGTAAAATTATCATAGTTATCTGGCCTACCGTACCAGGCTTTATCGCCGCCGAAGCCATCTGTAATTTACAGATCATCAGATAAATTGTACTACTACATATATATGTACAGTGTACACGTCATTAATTAACATAATCGTTTTATATTTTCAAATGCGTGTGGGTTTTGGACTTTTCTCACGATGTAACTCAAATTAAATTAAAACTTATGCTTACTTGTATAACGAAATTCAACATTCACTATATGTAGTCCTATCAGTTCAGATTATGGCTATTTTACTGTCTTCATCTTTTGCTTCCGGCCCAACGATCTCACATACTAGTGAGGTCAGTGGACCTTCCGCCCGTAGTTCCCCTCATACTACTAGAAGAATAACTATATTGCAAATAGTGTATAGTTAGGTCGTTACGTTATACTAAATGCTGTTTTACTGTCCCCATACCATATTAGTAGAATTAATCTACTGTGGCCTGGTTGAACAAAATGTTCTTAATTAGCCTAATGCACAGCCAGAGGCTTTTTGTGGACATTTTGTTGCTGCCTTTATTGCAATAAGTAACCGCAGCAACAATTTGGTTGGCGAAAAACATTGGACATTAACGAACTAACCATTAAGATAATTAAGGATAATTGCGGCTGAGTTATTGAATGTTATCGGATGATAATGACACTGTTTATTACGGAATGGTGTAGGCTCGCGTTCAGTCGATTTCATGTAGGCTTACGTTCAATAACAAACGCTGCTTATTCGATTTTCATGTAATATTTGGTATACAAAAGAGTAAATTCGATTTATTCCTGAAATCACAAATTAAATGTGGCTAATCATTAACTAAACAAATAATAAAACTAAACTGACGTTCAAATTTGGCATCAAGAATCTAAGAACAGTTCCAAAAGGACAAAAAATTGCTCCATGTCTCCAAGGACCAGAAAAGTAAGATGAAAATTCTTCTTACATTACTGCTTATTCAACACAAGGGTGGTGCCGTCGGTAAACAGCGCAGGTACAAACAGCTGGTGGGTCGAGAGCGAGACTCGAGCTCGTACCATTGTGATCGGCGCAGGCGCACGCTGAGCGGCAACGCCGCAGCCTCTCATGTTTATTTTATTACTAGCCTTTTTATTACTGATCCCTTCGCCTTTCGGTTTGTTTAGATATGGTTTGGTTGAGTTCTGATGTTGGCTCGCTAGAAATGGTTTGTGATATGCAGTTGTAGCGCGTGTAGGTAAAAGTAGTAAAATGGTAGTTATGAAGGCGATAACTTTGTATACTCGGTAGCTTTAAACAAGCTGTAGGATGTTTGTAAGGAACTGAGAAGGCACCGAGTGCCATGATGAGACTTTACTTCACAAATCACTAATGTACAAGCTGAGAAACCTCTCAGCAGATCAACAATGAACATGCTATAGTCTCATGAAAATCTACCATATTTCCACCTTTGTACAGTTCTAGTTCTAATGTAAACTGTACGTGCAGTTTGGCTACTTTGCATTTGATTCTTAACTATTTTCTTTGTCTATATCTTTCTTAAGTTTTCTAAGACTAGTAAAGACTGGTGCTTTATGGTAAAAACTAAATATGATCCACTGTTTTCAATAAGAAAGTGACGGTAATGAATAAGTAAAAGTTATCGGGTGCTTAATTTGGATGTCAGGTTACCTAAAGAGTAAAAATGAGCATCGAGCATCTAGCCGACGAGATTGACATTGCCCCAATAATTCGATTTCGTTTGTAGCCTTTGGAACACAGAATCCTTAAATCGATTACGTTCAAGCTCGGTACCTTATGAACCGATCCGTTTTGTAATCCTCCACAATAGACAGAAAAGTTTAGTAAGAACTTTGTTATAGGATACTACTACATTTACGTATAACAGATACAAAACGAACGGCGAAAATCTGAGCTCCAGTTCCAGGTACATATACACAGACACTACACAGCCGTCCAATGACGCGTATCCGTAAATAGAAAAACAATATTACCGATACAAACGTAACACTTACGATGTTATTACATCACTCCCACGGACCGCAATGTTTTGATGGTTTTAATTACGTGCGATAGCAACAATCTCGCCAACAAGGCATCAATGTTTACAATCCAACAAAGGTAGTACAATGAAGGCCTTTCAGAGTATTTCGCGGTATGCACAACAATAACAGATGAGCTAGAACACGTGGTTGTATGAATTTCGCTTTAGTGCTGTTCGCGGAAATGGGAATAAACTTGAATAGCGCGTTGCTATGGGAGTGGGACTCGTCCTGATTGTGGTGCAGTTAGTTATCTTTATTGAGAGCTGGGGATTGGAGTTAATAGCGCTTGTGGGATTTGCGATTGACACTAATTGTGATCATTGTGACGCTTTGAGGTCAACCTTTCTGTGATCTGATCAGAATAATTTGAATGCGTTTTGATTTAATGGTCGTTTAGAACGTTAGATCATGTTTATACACCAACATATTTTAGGACACTGATCCAAAAAAAAAACATGCTTCGTCGTAAAATACTGCAGCACAATTTATTCAATAGAATCCCTCAGTTGCATCTTGAAAGTATGCAGAACAGAGAGGACTAAAGCAAGTTCAATGGCCCTCGAGCTAAGAATCACACGTGGGTATACATAATGATTCATCTACATCTGTTCAGGTATCGTCCTGCGGCACATTTAGGAAAACCCAGCTCTTATCGGTACCATAGCGGTAATGCCACACCCAAGTACCAAAATCTTACTCCGAGACATGAGTATATAGATATAGAGGCGACAAACCCCGATACACGTCGTCGTGCGGCACCGGACACGGCGCTTCCTCGCCCGTATTAAACGTCCGCCTACGCGCTCGCTTCCTGCGCGGCGCGTCGCCACGCGGCCGCTAAGTGCGCGGAGGGAAAAACCAAAAACGATTTGGAAAATTCGCTTTTCACCAGAGACGAATTTGGGAAAGAATCTTTAGGGAAGAAGCTCGTAAGTCTCCTCGTCATTATTTGCTTAAAGTTTTTGAGGACATTGAATACCACCCGGAGAAACGGATAATAATGAGGAAGGTCCAGTCCTCTAGTGTCCATATCTTATTGAGTTTATTTCAAGTGGCATCCGTTATGAAATTAGGAAATCCAGATGCTTGTTGATGTTAGTTGCATGATCTGATATCAGGGGAAATGATTAGGTTATGAAGGAACAAGCGCAGTCCGAAGAATACATGAACAACAACATAATATGGCAATGTGCCCATGTGTTCTTGACAATGACTTTGTTTAAAGACATTAGCATATTTCGAAACATGAGTAATGTTTGCCAATGTCGGCTTGAATTATGAATATTAACGTTAAAATATTTTTATATGCAAATGAATATGATTATCATTTTTCTTCTATTATATTGTCTTTTGCATTATTTTGGTTCGTGCTGTCATCCTATTGTTAGAATATTGGCATTGAGAGTAAGGCCAAGATTGATAAAACTTGATCCAGAAAACCCACTGTTAGATCCATGACTAATTTATTCCTGAATTATAGAAATATGCAATAAATAAAATCTCGCAAGATAAATTCCGAAACCATTACTGCTCCCACGCATATGCAAAATACATTTCGAACACGATTCGCGGTCCCAATAGCCCGACTTTAACGGTGCCTTTGATGTGCACCTAATGCTGACAGATATGCGGGGTAGGAAGTCGACGTAGACACATTAGAGGAACCTGTCTCGTATCGGAACTGATTATTTCAATACCCTGTGGAAATCGTGTCATGTGGTTTCTGTTCTCGTCTATACTTATTTTCACACACACACACGAATCTTTTAAGTGCTCTGTTAATGTGCTTATATTGATCAGGGCTTAGACTTGATACTGGAATCCGTGGATGCGGGAGGCACAAGAGCGATCAATGAAGCGATGCTTGGGGAAGGCCTATATATCAGGAAGTTCAACAGTAGATGACTTTCGGCTGAATGATGATGACGACGTAGACATTGAGGCTTACAAATCCAAGTCAACTTCGCAGTTACCTAACCAGATTACTCTTTCTCAATCAATCGCCTGGCCTTTTCGGCTTCCAGTCTAACCGGATGCAGCTAAATACCAGTATTTTACATGGAGCGACTGCCTATCTGGCCTCCACACCCTAGTAACTGGTAAGACTGGTTGTCAGACTTTCGGGCTTCTGACGACCTGTAACGACTGTCAAAGATCCACGAATAGCCGGGACCAACGGCTTAACGTGTTTTGCGAGCCACGGAGGTGTCTCGGTATGTAAAGATGGTCACCCATCCACCGACCAACCCCGGCAAGCGTAGCTTAACCTGACGGACCGACCCGGTACGGCTGTTATTAGTGTTATTACTTAGCCACGAGCTCCTCAGATTACTCTTTCTCAAGGTGTACAAAAATCATGAAGTTTCATGCTAACTATATGTACTGCTTTCTGCTGCATGTAATCTGACCGAAATTCCTGTAACGCCTCGTCCTGTACATATATGTAAATCAATCCCATCCCTCACAATATACATTGTAAAATTAACATAAGCTAACATGTAGGTTTTGTTTGCAGGTACGTTGTCCGAGCCCAGTCTGCGGTGGCCGGGCGCATGCGCGCGAGCCCCGTGGGAACGCGGCCGCTTCCTCGAATTTACCGCGCTAACCACCGGCCTCTAGTTACATGACCGGTTGTACTAGCAAAAGGGTTGCCCTCGGAGTTACAACAAGTGTGATGGCACTGAACGAGGTGATGCTTTATCGCTAAACTAAAATGTGAATGTGACACATGTAAACCTTGAGTTTTCCCGGAATGTTCTAATACTCTGGTAAATTCTACAACTTTTGTCTTATCATACCCGAATGCTGTCTTCTGACAGCAGACGAGCTGTTGAGGAACTCAAACTTTATACCCAATAGTGAAACTAATGTGTAGTGTGTACCTCGGAACTTAAGACCAATTTTAGAGTCCAAAACCACCTTACATACCCATACATGAATTCATATTAAAATAACCTTATAACTAATGCAAAAGATCAAACCTTACACGTCTTATTTCTCGCTCGGCTGTCATAATACGGGTCCGCTGTCTGTCTCAGCAAAATATCCCATCTGCGTACGGCGCTTCCTCAAACACGATCCCTCCTTCAATAAGTTGGCAGCCGTGCGTTTGGATTACAGAACCGGTTACCAGTTTCATATGGGTTATATTGCTCGAGCAGGGAACGGTTATGGTTTGGCTTTGGCACCATTGTTTATTTACACCTACAGCCAGGGGAAACTAATGGGCATAATCATTATTGGATTCGATGATGGAAATGTTTTTTAGCTTCTAAATTAGATTCAGGTCGGTAGCTAGTTATAAAACCACAGTCTTACCGCAATGGATTGTGAAGCTGGCGCCATTGACGTTAAATACAATTGCATTTGTATTATTTCAAGAATATATGACTGACTACTAAAATATAACTTCAAAGAAGAGATCCAAAATGTTCTAGCCAACATAAATACAGACTTACAACCCGGCTCAGCTCACACCCTCTAATCTTATCCGCTAAGGTAGGCAAAGTTCTCCGAACTATAAAATAATATACGCTCAATATACACATCTGAGATCAAAGGTGCATCTTGCACGTCACCGTTAGAGACAAGCTGGTTTTGAATCTGTTTGCTACTCAAAGGGCTAAGCTAATAGATTGATTTACCACAGCCTAACGGATAAAACCAATAGAAAAGCTGGTGTAACATTATTCCTTCTAAAAAAAAAAGTGTGCCCAGACACTTTGGCATTGCCCTATGGCCTTAGATTTCGTCATTATGGTGTTAACATTAAAGCAATCTTGCTACCAGTGCCATGCGAAAGATTGTCTGCAATGCCTCAAAAGAATTTTGATTAAAAACTTCAATTGTCATTCTTGCGATCATGCGCTTCTTTGACATCTGTAATCACTTTCGTTTCTCTTGGAACAACGAGTATGCTTTCTGTCGAATCTTTAAGTAACGTAGTTTCTATAGTATTTTCTCGTATAGTTTCTAGTACGCCATTAGTTGTATCCCTTAGGCATGCGTGTGTTGTATTTGTACGATGCAACGTAGCGTCTAACCTCAGTTGAACTTGTGGTATGTTTAAAGTTGCCATGTTTCCAAACCTATAAACATAGATATATTTTCCTTTCATTTTAAAACCTGTAAGTTTTCACTATTTTTGTTTTAGCAGCTTATAATGTCTGAATAATTTGTAACATGCTTTTCAAGGCTTTTTTGTGAAATAACTGTTTGTTTAACATAATGGCAACATTCGCAATACTACTTCCGTGTATTAAGGCTATAAGTTATGTTTAGATATGTTTGCTGTGTATCGCCAAATTGAACGGAAACGGATATTCGAGACGTGAATTGTAATTCGACATAATTTGATGACTGACTCAGGAAATGTCGACAACATACATTGTTCAAACTTCAAATACTTTCTCTGCCGGATAGAATAAAATATGTTTTTTTTTGTCGGTTATGCATAATATTGATTGATTCATCGTTTCAAGACTCTTGGCTTGAAACATTAAACGTTATCATAGTAATAATAACGTTTTACTTAAATGTTAATGTAAGCAGTAGCTTAGCATGGATCTATAGACTCCTTCACACCAAGTTATTACAAGTTTTAAAAATTTCTTTAATAAATATATATTTGGTTCATTTTGAATGTACGCAACTGACCATACCTTATATATAATAAAAACGTGAAACATACTTTAGGAAATCTTGGACTACCAGACCAGATTTATTTTAACGAAAAAACTTTACAGCAACTCTCATTACTCCAATCTAATCTTTCGAAATTCCTCTTGAAATATCGTGCCCAACTCCAGTAGAGCTTGTGAAAACATTCCGTGCTCGCTCTCTGAGGCGAGTCACCCTAGAACTCGAATAATACCTAATGGATACGTCAATAAGAAACTCAACACCGACGAATTGAATTACAGAACCCCAACGACTGCGTTTACACACTTTAAATATTTATAATTGGATATCATTCCAAAGGGTTCCTTTGTATAAAAAGTAAAAAACTACCACATTTATTCTTCTTTCTGCTCACATTTCCATTTCACTCATTCCGTTTTTAATTCGGCACATGATTTTAATTAAGGCGCTAATTAAAGGAATATTGAGAATGCAAAACAAACAAATCGACAGCGTACGACACTCGCTTTATGGCTTCATTCGCCGAAATCAATACATAATAAGCACTATTTTTACAGCAGGATTAAAGGGATATTCGAATAATACCTATAACCTCCCGCGGGTTTTACCGATTCCAGTAATACTTGAAATTGAAACACATACCTTAATACTTCGTGATAGATATTTCCAGTCATAAACGTCTCTTTTAATGCGTCGCATCCTTCCATGTTTGTAGAATTTTCAGAATATCCGTCTGGTAGGACAGAGTGATGCTTCGCAGAGATATTTTATTTTATTTTTTCTCGTTGAGCTCTCTCTGTCATTTTTGGTAGCAAAAGTTGCCTAATGATACCGAGAAAATGACGTGTATTCGCTACGAAATTTCCCTTGCCGTCAAACGCTAACTAAAGTATAGCTTGGCTTATAAATAGGGCAGTGGATGAGAGTACACTTCCGGCGTACGATGGAGAACGAAGCTTTGGCGAAGCCGTCTCCGTTATACCGTAGAATTAAATGGGACAGAAGGATCATTTTTATGAAATGCAATATTAGAAACGAAGGATTGTGCTCGTTATGATTTTGGTTTGATAGATGACATAGTGAAAGCGAAATTTAATCTAAAAGCGGAGTTTAGAGTTACTGTTATCGGTATATCCTTCGATTTAAAAATGTAGAAGCCATTTTTAAATTGCCACGTGTGTGGTCTTTGAAATGATACAATTGCAAGCAAGAAAGTTTAAGTAAAGTTCATTTTGAGTAGAATATAGCAGTTGCAGTCCAGACTCAGTAAACACAGCTTTGAGTTAGAGCTATATTAACTTCGTGCTCGCGGTACTATTTCATTTGGCGTCTAATGCGAGCGTGAATATTTTATCACGCGTAGCATAAAGTGAAGCTTCTGTATGTTTATACTCTGTGATAATACATCCACACGTACTCTTGCAACGCAATTACTGCTGATGAAAGTTTAACGGCTATGCTTGTTATATGTTTTATATACGATAGTTTCTGGCGTATTGGATACTATAAAATCATGCATCTAGTGGCAAAGTTTATGGATTTGTTCCCAAATAACAGTGATTTAATGATATTAAATCTTAACTAGAAAACACTGAGATACGATTTAAAATATTATTTTAATAACCTTTTGTATGACAGTTATTAAATAAATTTACATCCTTGAGTAGTGTAAAACAATTTGAAACCGATAAAGAACGCTGTAATAAAATGTAAATGGTTGATCTTTTCTGAACAGATTTTAATTCCTCTTCAATTTGGACGCGAGTCGCGAACTAAAGAAAATATTCCAGCAATTTAATAATGGGATTGGATGGTCCCGAATCCATTCGCTTATCCACTCTCGACTAAACGAAAGGGATAAAAAGTGACGAGGACCGAGGTAGACGGGGTTTTTGTCGCCTCACTTTGTAAAGCGTTCACCAAACTACCAGATTTGATAACATTTCACATTGCCGCTTCGGTCACTCGTTACACCTAATTAATTTCTTGCGCACTTCAATCTCGGGGTCGGCTTCCAGTCTTACCGGATGCAGCTGAATACCAATATTTTACATTCATACGACTGCCTATCTGACCTCCACGACCCAGTAACTGGGTAATATGATACCCTTTGGATATATTTATACGATATCTACTGTCACTGATCCACGGTGATAGAAGGGACCAACTGCTTAACATGCTCACCCATCCACGGACTAACCCCCGATGGATCGACCCGTGCGGCTGTTATTACTTAGCCACCCACGAGCTCCACTGGTTACACCTAATTAATATAAATGTGTGTGTGCTTGCGCTCTTCGTACTATCTAATTAGATGACTGTATATGAATGCTCATATTTTTTCTCAACGTTAGTCTTACTTTGGAACGTTTTTCTCATACACAAAGTAATTTGCATAACAACGATGCCAATTAATTACATTTTTAGTTAAAATTCCTGTTTAGTCATTATAACGAACGTATAGTTTTCGTTTGTTTGTTGCGCCGCTTATTTGGTGCTTAATGGCTTTAAGTTAAATGTAATTCTCTTTTACTTAATTGTTTACTCGGAGAAAATCTTTTAATTCAGTTGTTTGACACAAAAAACATCTCGACATTTGCATAACCTCGCATAAATATTAAACGTTTTAACTTAAATATATAAATATTGCATGTCTGCGTAAAATAAGGCGAATGTCCTCGCTACAAAGTTATTCAGACTGGCTAGAAATGTTTAATGCACATTTAAAGTTCAAGTTATGTGTAACTTAAATGCAAGTACGTAAACTATTTAATTTATTGCACCATTAGTAATGCATACTTTTATAAAATGTTACAAAAGTGAAACAATTAGTCATCTGGTCCTTGTTCAATCCCAACTATCCTAACTCAATCTGCCTAGCCTTTTCCCAACTTGGGGTTGGGGTTATGGTCGGCTTCCAGTCTAACCGGATGCAGCTGAATACCAGTATTTTACATGGAGCGACTGCCTATCTGACCTCCACAACCCAGTAACTGGGTAATACGATATCCCTTGGTAAGACTGGTAGTCAGACTTCCAGGCTTCTGTCGACCCGTAACGACTGTCAAAGATCCATGAATGACAACCGGGACCAACGGCTTAAAGTGCTTTCCGAGGCACTGAGGAATCTCGATATGTAAAGATGGTCACCCATCCACGGACCAACCCCGGCAAGCGTAGCTTAACCTGATGGATCGACCCGTGCGGCTGTTATTACTTAGCCTCTCAACTATCCTAACTATATTAAAATAATTATAATATTATATTATAAATTATAAATGCGAAAGTGACTTTGTTTATTACGCTTTCATGCTAAAACGGCTGAACGGATTTGGATGAAATTTGGTACATGGGTTAGGACATAGGATACTTTTTATCCCGATATTCCCACGGGATCGAGACTTATGCGGGTAAACTGTGGGGCATAGCTAGTTATCCATAAAATTCAAATTCCAATACAAAATAACGATTACTGTTTATCATAGACATAGTTGATGGATCTAATAGAAATTGGAGTGACAACGGGCGTACCATTGCCCGATTGATTGGAAAATTGTCTCCGACGCCGCAATGTCGTCGCGCCTCGGTCGACGCCTTCCTGCCGATGCTCCTTTCAATGTGCCTACCTCCATTTATTATATTGTGAAGCCACTTGTTCTAGTGATGCTATTTTGTTAGGTGAAGCGTTGATCACTTCACTCCCTGTAGCTTTATGTACGAATAGGTTGAAACAATTGAACCAAATCTTACGATGTTTTTATAGGATGGTTGTGGAGTCAGAAAAGGCTCATATACAACGTATCCAGGAGTAACATAGTTTTTTTTTGTGGGTCCATTGAATGAAATCCTCGAGAACACTGCTTTAAGTTCGACCCCTATTGAGGGCGACGTAAATCAGTATTTTCGGTGCTCGTAAAATTTATAAACCGTCTTGTCTCCGGCGAGACGCGTCTGTGGTCTCGTGCTGATTCGGTGTTTCCTTGCATTAGCCACACGCTTTATAAAGACTATTAAGACAACGTTAATCAAACCTGAAAACTGTAGCTCTACACGTTGATTGACTTTAGCGCCGCGTGTGGGCGCGCCGGCTATTATCCATCGATGCTATGTATTTGCACGTACGTCTTACGCCATCGAGCTTTACACGGCCCTAAACCCTGACTCCAATGATCCACCTCCTCAGAAATTCCTTCTGATGCAACTCCGTACTTTTCCTACTAAATTATGCAAACATCCATATGGAATGAAGTGGGGGAAATAAGCTCTCAATATTCCAAAGAAACGACATTCTAATCGCAACAGAGGTCCCTATCCCATAAATTTTATATGGGATGGAAGAGCAACAAAATATTTACGGGGTTATGAAGACAAGCGTCTTACGGATGGCGTTTATAGGTCAGAGAGCGGCGAGGCGTCGCACTCCAGTTTAGTGCCGCCTTCCGTCGCGATGCTCTCTCTGACTTTGAAATTGAACGCCGACAGTAGAGGCAAGACGCCTCGGGTGATTTTCCACCCTCTGGCACTGGCTGCGGCCGAAACCCGACTTCAGACATCAAAGTGCAAGATTTTATTATTACGTTACAGGCCGAACGGAGGCAAAAAGCGCTTCGTTCCCACTCCGCTACCGGAGTTTACAGATTAAATTCGCACTCCTTAACAACCTCGCCGGCGCCGGAGTGCCGTCTCTATTTGATTAAAGAAAACACGAATAATTTGTGCACCGACACAAATTATTGAGTCTTCAGTGTAATGTTAGGAGTCGAGATGTCTGCGTGCTCGATGCATCAAAGTGGAAAACATTTGACATGAATAATTGCAGGTCTGAAACGTAATTACGTGTCATAAAGCGTGGGTCGTTAGTGTTAACTGACTGCCACACACGATTCTGTATTTTTATTATTTTGAATGTTTAAATATTTTGAAAACGCAAGTTGGCAATGAAGAAGCATGCATACGGCTTCATTAACTTGGTATCACCTGCGAAATTACCAACTTTAAAGCAACGATATAGTTATCATTTAATTATAAGGTTTGTGTTATTCTCGTTACGTACCACTGTTATCCATTATGTTAGATCGAGTTTTGTTAAATGTTCTTAGAGTTATTTACGAGCTGTTTTTTCTGTGTTGCTAATGGAATCGCAGAAATGCTTATACATCGGTTACACATGGCTCCTCAACAGCCCTCTACGCCATAAATTACAGTACCGCACGTATTTGTCTGTAAATCTTTTAACTGTTATGTATGTATGAGCATGTTTTCATAAACATAAAGATTTTAAATACCAACTTATTTGTTTATTCCAGTCTCGTTGTCAGGACTCAGGACCCTCTCGAAAAGAAATAGGGAGGTTCTTAGTTACGTTCTTCCTTTTTTGGGGTGCTGCAAGGCATTCCAATTGTATTTAATCTGTCAAAAAGTCCTAATCCTACTAATATTATAAATGTGAAAGTTTGTGTGTTTGGATGTTTGTTACTCAATCACGCAAAAACGGCTGAATGGATTTGGATGAAATTTGGCAAACAGATAGTTTATAACCTGGATTAACACATAGGATACTTTTTATCCAGATATTTCTACGGGATCGAGACTTACGCGGGTGAAACCGCGGGGCGCAGCTAGTTTACTATAGTTTGATATTTATTTATTTTAAGTTAAAAGTTTCAAACTAGCTTATACTTATTTTTGCAAGTGAGGTTAGCGTGAGAATAAAACTAAAGGAGATCGTATCAGCTGTTTATATTCCCGCTAAAGTTGTAAAAGTCAACTGAGGGCAACGAGTTATTTAATGGAGCTTATAGGCGACTGGTAAGTAAACTGTTTCTGCACTTAACTATTCCTAGTTTTCCATCTAGCATGGTTAAGTAACTTTTGAAATCAGAGCTTCATTTTAAGCCGGATGAAAAGCTAAAAGTGGACTGTTTAAAAAGTTAAACATGTTCAAACCAATCATTGCTGAAAATTATATTAGGTCTTTACCTATGAAATTGCCGTTCTGCAGTACTGGCCATTTCAAATCAAAATAATTTTTGTTTGGCTAAGAATTCTAGTTTCAAATTAATTTTATTTTAAAAACATGGATTTTTTTTTCCAAAAGTAGTCATTTCTTTATTGATTAGTGTTACATTTTCATCGCATTTCAATCTTTTTCGTCATCATGGATACGTTAAAAATTCGAGTAATTATGGAATATGAGTACCGTCGTGGCAGCAACGCGGCACAAGCGGCACGCAACATCAACGACGTTTACGGAGCTAACACTACAAACCAACGCACCACCTGTTATTGGTTTGCTCGCTTCCGTTCTGGAAATTTCGACCTGAAAAATGAACCTCGCGGTCGTCCGAAGACTTTGGTCGACAATGACGAATTAAAGGCGATTGTGGAAGCTGATGATACACAATCTACGGCTGAATTAGCAGCAGCTTTCGACGTTAGCGTCAAAACAATATTGGTCCATTTGCGTCAAATTGGCAAGGTAAAAAAGCTTGACAAATGGGTGCCCCACGAACTCAATGATCGCCAGCGCGAAGTACGCGTCGAGACGTGCCTTGCACTGCTCAACAGACACACAAATGAAGGAATTTTGAACCGCATTGTTACCTGCGATGAAAAATGGATTCTGTTTGATAACCGCAAGCGCTCAGCAAGTTGGTTGGATCCTGGTTCAGCACCTAAACAATGCCCTAAATGAAAACTTACCCCTAGAAAAGTGATGGTCACTGTTTGGTGGTCTAGCGCCGGTGTGATTCATCACAGCTTCTTACCAAATGGGGTGAGCATTACTGCAGATGTGTACTGTGAAGAACTGAACACAATGATGGAGAAGCTGGCGCATCTCCAACCAGCATTGGTCAATCGCTCGTCTCCGCTGCTCCTGCACGACAACGCGCGACCTCATACTGCACAGCAGACGGTCTCCAAGTTGCAAGAACTGGGGTTGGAAGCTCTCCGTCATCCGCCCTACTCACCAGACCTTGCGCCTACAGACTACTACTTTTTCCAGAATTTGGATAACTTCTTGGCGGGAAAAAAATTCAATACCCGAGAGGCAGTACAAAATGCCTTTGAAGAATTTGTTGCCTCCCGTCCAGCTGATTTCTTTAAGAAGGGCATCAATAAACTGCCACTGCGATGGCAAAGATGCATTGATTGCATGGGTGATTACTTCGATTAATACAAATAAAAAATTCATGAATAAAATTCGTTTACATTTTTTCATACAAAACGGCAATTTCATAGGTAAAGACCTATTATTTTCTCTAAAAAATATTAAGACCAACCCTAAAAATATTAAGAGTATAAGTGCAGTCCTAAAATATTATTAAGTCCATCTCTAAACATATTAAGACCATCTCTGAAATTATTAAGACCGTCTCTTAAATTATTAAGGCCATCACGCACAATGATCCACCATAAGGATTAAGTGCGAAAACTAAATCCCTAACATAGAACATAGATTATTAAAGCCATTTCTCAAATTATAAAGACCATCCCTAAAAATATTGAAGACCATTTCTAAATAAAAAATTAAGAAAATGTTGAGTATATATCTTATATTGGTAAAGCTTATAAAATTATAAAGTTTCCTATTCAAAGTTATGTAAAAACACTACAAGTTACAACAATGGTGTGTCATACACGGCTTGTTTCAAAAGGGCAAGGAAGGACGCTTCGGGCGACGCACCCGGCAGCCGATGTCTCGCGATGCGATCGAGCCGTGCGATATTACCCTACCTAGTACTCAGGTGCCAATGTGTCACATTTGCATAGAGAAACGGTTCCAGGACAGGAATTGTTTGTGAATGAATCGGAGATTTCGCTTACCAAGATAAATGAAATGAGGTTTCTGAGGCGCAGGACTTTGATTGGATGGAGACAAACTGGGCATTGAACTCAAAATTGATAGAAAGTTTTTGAATTATGCGAGAGCCACAAAACAGAATAGTGAGACATCTCACAAAATGCGATGCCTACAAAAAACACCCTTCAATCTAAATCAGGACGAGAGTTGTAATCAAACATTGCCAACAGAGATTGATTTTATTCCGACTCCGATTACAATTTCAATAAAGAACCTGTAATACGAATCTGCAGTCATAACGTGCATTGCAGACGTTGCGAACGTCGCAACACGTGTAAACAAAACAACCAGCAAGTACGTATCTCGACCGGCAGACGTACACAGGAACGCACTCAGGGGCTGCTCGGCCGAGTATGATAAATGGACAGCCCGTACACTCGCTCCAATTCTTCTCTTTACTCTGCCCGGTGTGGGAGGGAGATATATGACAGTAATGGAAAGATGTGACACCAAAACCGCAAGGGAAATACGGCGGACGCTGCGAAATTAAATATCCTTTATCTAACTTAGCTTCCTCCTTTACAAAATCAATACAAGTTAGAGCAAAACTCCGTGCTCCAGATGGAGAGATGCGACGTTTAGAAACCTAGAACTTACAAATTTTCTCACGTCTTCAAAACACACATCAGTGGATCCGGTGATTCGATAATCCCGTCCTCAAATACGATCCATTTATCGTTCGGAGTGATGTACTCGGCAATCTGCCGTGATAGATGAGTGCGATGCCATGCCACTCTTCCCTTCTGTCATATTTTATTCTAATGCACAGTTTTGTCAAGCACTACGTAAACATCGATTCATTACACATTTAGAACAAAATTGAAACTAAATTCATATCTCGTCTCAATTTATGATTTTTTTTTCTCATTTTCTAACTTTTAACGAGATATATCACGTAACGGGAACGTGACACTTTTTTCGAGCTAAATTCGTAATTAATTTTACTTAACAAATCTCATAATGAAGCCCAAAACAATAAGATTAAAAAGTGGTCAGAAAAACAAGAGAGAAGCGACAAGGTACAGGTACTGGATGGCAATGTTACTTTGTCGCATGCCTGGTTAAGTTTGTGCTCTAACGCTCGGTAATAAGGATCATGTTTTTATGATGATGACATGGATTGAACGCAAAATTGATTTGGTTTTACGTAATCTAAAGGATACCACGGAGACAGTGTTGCCACAAAGCGACGCGGCGAGCGCTGAGAATACGCAAACAGGTGTCGACTCCGAGGTTATATTTGCATATAAATAGAGTTCCTGCTTAACTGTAACACTGCCTCGTCCCTTTCTCTCTCGTTCGATGCTGTTCGCTAGAGGAGTACAGAGAGTTACGCCTCCTTGCACGCGCTATACGCAAGTACCAGCGGCTCCAGGAGATTCTATTTATGTACGGTGATGTAATATGACCAATAGACCGGTCACATAACCGCACACACGAAGACATCTATTGTCTCGTGACAATCGATAGGAAGTCGACCGATCAACAGACTATCAAATATATTATTGCGTCAGACAGGACCTTCACCGCAAATAATTATTTACTACGATGTTTCCATCGCCACGACGCGATGTTTGGAATTCGTTTACTTTTTACCCAAGCATAGACGAAGAAATGTTATCTGTTAATGACATTTCTAATGCAAGTCGTTATATTCTAGGACGTGTTTTTTAGCTAGCGCAACTTTTTCTGGTGGGGAAGTTAGTACAATGCGCAGCTGAACCGGTCAGGGCACAACTCCTAGGAAGCGGTCCTGGCATTTTATCGTCCCTAGTCTTCCTTTTAATTCGCATGGAAAAAGTTTACCGCTTACGCATCACGAATAAGCAAGGAGAGACATGAATAATTGAAGCTGAGATGGTCATCTCTAGAATATTAATATCCTCGGCGGTTCGCTGTAGCTGTGAAATTATAAAATAACTATCGTGCCAGGTGATTAGTGGGACGTCGTCGTCGTCGATACGGCCGGTTCCGCGCCTCTTCCGTTAGCCGTTTTTTATCGTTCGTCTATTACATCATAGGAACATGCGCGTTCGCGGTGCGTGACCCGTCTGCGTAGGCGCAGGTGACATGCAAACTCGACATTATTTCAACATTCACCCAGAGAGCCTAACTAGTTCTGTTACCCGAGATCCCTGTTATTTGTATTCTTTTTTGTTGGGCCCGAACATTTTCTATTTGTTCCGTCGGGCCCTTTTTTTGCTGGGTTGCACCGGCCGCGTTCGAAGGTTCGGAGCGTTTTTACTCGAGCACGGGGGAGCAACGGGCGGCGGGAGGGCGGCTCCCCCCCTGCGTCGCCGCCGAGCCGTCCTTGGCCCGAACGTTCACCTTGGCGCGCTGTGCTGCCGGCGCACCACAGGTAACAAAGTTCCGCGAACTACGTGATTTCTATGGCTGTCCGCCGAAAGTGGAGCCCGGAGTATCTCGAGAGCCACTCGGCCGGCGCTAATGTTACGGAGAAACGTGTAATGAAACACTGCTCTACCCTCCGGCTGCGACGCGCGACGACTCACGGACCTCCATCCGTGGTGTGCGTTTGCTATACTTTTTACAGTATCTAATGTCCCGTATTAGATGCTCTAGAACACGAGACGATTGACGAGGACAAATCTACGTGGTGGTCCTTCAGTGAAATCGTTTTTTATTTAGTTGCTCCAATTACGAGACTTTAAATTTATATCAACGCCCCCGCATCGATTTTATTACCTTCGCCATTTGATTCTACACCAGCGGCAATTGGTGAAACCCAAATGCGAATGCCATAGAAATTGTATGTTGATGAGTACGTCTTCAAATCAAACTGATCACTAAAATTGTCCTCGAATCACTGTAAAGTATCCCAGAAGGATTTTTTTGTCTTATTGCTGGTACATCGTTTAATGCCTTCGACTTGATTGGATTGGATGTATGTGTTCTTGTTATTGTACGAGTTTATTAAAGCAAGAGAAGTGTCTCAGCGTTTGCTTATTTCATAACTGTAATGTCAGTAGCACACTTGAAACATTCAGTATTTTAACTGGCACGAGTGGTAAGGAATGTTCTCGGAATTGGAAGATAAGGAATAACTTTTTAAAGTTGTTTTCACGGAAATAAGATAAAAGCTAAGATAAACTTAGCCCGCGAGAGGGGGGTCAACTGTGAAAACTTTTTGTGACTCCAACTGCATATCGCATATATTCGTAGTGTAGCTCTGGCTCGCTGTTCAGAATTTGAACAATAAGGTATTATGTAGGTAGTTAGCGATGAGTTACTTGGTACCAATTTCTTTTCCAATTCTATTTTTACTGCATTTTTATGTTCGGTACGGTGATTTACTGCTTCAGAAGAGTATTCGTGGCTTACAACAGAATATAACGTTGGGTTATAGGCGTTTTAGTGCTTTCAGTGCCAGTGGATGCCTGCCTTAGGTTCGTTCACCTTTTCGCTGTCATATCAATCACGCGTTTGTATCACACTTAACGAGCTCCTGTACGTCTGTGCAGCAATATAGTTGTGGCGGTATTGCGCGATTCTTGTTAATTATATTGTCGAGCGCGTCGGTGATCAGCGCGGCGGCAGCGGAGGCTCTGGAGCAGCGGCTTCCACAGCTCGCCGACCGTAATCTTATCGCATTAGAGGCCGGACATAGGAAGGGCATTAAATTTGAACGATCGTCGTGAAGCGGCGGGCAGAACGAACGCGCCTGAAACCGGTCGGCCGTCCGTAAATAATGGATTAGAGGTGGGGAGGGCACGCGGGCCGGGGGAGGGGTGTGGCGCACGCACCGGCTGCGCGCGCGGGCGCGGGGCGCCGCTTGCGGGGTGCGGGGCCTGCGCCTCCCGTCAGCTGTTGCGCGCCCGGGACCGCCGCGCGCACAGTCGCACACCGCCGCCAATGCATTGGCGTTGATAGCGCACCGCGCACGCCGCCCGACTCGCGCGACCCCACTCGGTGACAGTGACACAGTGCTGTGCGTGACGACAAGAGCCTTGTCTGCAGATCAGTGATAATGTTGTGTTGTGTGTGAGCATACCCAGGATGTGCAGTGCGTGGACCGCGCCCAGGAGCTGACCACGGCGCTGCCGGGAGATGAGAAGTTATGTTACGCCACCGACCGAGGTGATTATTCCCGACCTCGGCCCTAAAAACACCATGCATGCGCGCGGCACCGTCGTCACGGAGATGGCTCCGCCGGCCGCGGGACGATTTTAGTCTTTATTCTGCCAAGTTCGTAACACTCGGTAAGCAACGCCAGCATATTGGCGGTTTTTTGGATTAACGAAAAAAGTACCACGCCGGTCGTAACAGAAAAAGTTCTTCTTTTTTTTCAACAATGGATGTCGCCCTTTCGCTCGGGGGGATTCATTGTATGAAAGAAGGTGCGGTTCGATTTTTTATATATCTACCGTCGGTTTTTTTGGGCATTCATAATAAAAGAAACCGGTACCATAAACTACTACCTACGTATTTTTGGAGTCATTTCTCCACGCAGGAATGGTTTATCACACGTTCTATTTGAGTTCTAAGTCCAAGTCTAAAAACTTCCCCTTTTAAATTGCAGAAAATATTTAAATTTATATCCCGTACATTTATGTTAATTATATTATTTCATTACGCATACATTACCACTACAATTCCAATATTGTACTTATATTGCATTAAATATGACTAACGTTGTTTTATGAGAAATACCTTATATTTTCCATATACGTCACTTTATTTCCTACGAAACAGGAAACATTGTTGACAGAAATACGGTGGAGTAACGAGAAAATCTGCTTTCATAACGAACTAATTAGATTAATAAAGACATTAACTGAGTCTTATTTCCTTTAGTTAATTGGCACCCACGACGCTTACACTCTGCCCAGTAAATACTGATGAAAATAATAAAAATCCAACGCGAGGCCTCAGTTCATATTTACATTCAGATTTCATTACTCATTAACGATCACACACATGCAATTTACAATTATATTGTCATCATTGTTTCACAATTACGCATTTTTAAGTTTACAGTCCGTTAAAATTTTATCGATATCGACGTCCGAATTCCTCGAACATCATTGCTTCTTGAAAACATTCTCTCGAGGTCTACTTAAACATTTATGACAATTCATGTTACATTTCGACATTGCACGGCATTGTCGCTAATGTCTCTTAAAACTCCAAATTCCAAAGTGAATTCTGAATGTCCAAATCCAAAAATACTAAAATGTCAATACTTTTGTTTGTGAGATATCTTGATGATATATTCCAGATTCAAGCAATCGAATGCTTTAGACAGAACTGCCGTTAATGATGTAAAAAGACACCAGAGATTTATCGCTTCATTGTGTCTACTTGCACTAGCCAGCATTAGAGCTAAGATATTTTAGAAAAAAAAAATGTGTTAGAAGCCTATTCTGGTTAGAACGAGCGTCGCATTAAAGTGCACGTATAAGGCAGGTGTGTGCCTAGCACCTTGTGCTTAGCCTTCCGGCTTTATCCATTGAATATATTAGCCGCTCTTTGTTTTATATTTATATAACTGTTAGCAATGATCGCAACCTCTTTGTTACTAGAATACATAAAAGGAATGTTGATGTTTAATAACCTAGCATTAGCAAAGACTTGGCGTTACTTAATAACTTCGAAACTTTTCAATATGGAGGTCGTTTTTTAGAATTCGTTATTGGAATTTATGATGTTAATGCAATAGAAGAATCTTATCCATCAAAAGATTCATCACATCATTCAAATTGACATAATAATTAAATTAAAAAGTAAGATACATTCCTCAAAGAATCCAAGCGTCAAAGGCACGATAAGGAATATATACTCATAATAAGTAATAAGATAAGTAAATTCCGCCCATTACATATAAATAACTGAAGGTTAAATACTCTAAGCCAGTAAGATTTCATAACATGAAGGTATTGTTTTCCGACATGCCGTATCACAAAGCGATGGTTAAACATGCTACGAACCGTAAGGAAGTCATTGAAATTCTCGAGGATTCTTAGCGTTATATTTAGTGTCGATGGAATGACTCATTAAGTGTCAGGAACTGTGCGAAGCTCATTTTGATTTCTACAACACGTCTTATGTAACGGTCTGAGAAGTGATAATAAAATTGCCGCCTTGAAACAACCCTCCCGACGTTTAAGGAATTATATTTTCTCTCCCGCCTGGTCTGTCCACAATACCCTTTTTTCTTCTTTGACTTCGTTTTCATATCTGCGCTTCACCTTGACTTTGAACTTTTCTTTATCGGCATCAAGCGCAATAACTACAATTTACATAATTAAGTTCGCTACTATGTTTATTTCTTGAATGTTATCGATGTGATTATCACACGAACACGCTTACGCTATTCGCATTTGCATTGTCAGTTAAATCCGATGAAGGCCTTTTCGTTATCGTTAGATTTCATACTCTAGCTCATATCTTGAATCTATTGAAATCAGAGTAACCAGTTAGTCTTTGCATTCGTTCCGAAAAGTAACTTCTCTACTATTACTTGATTGCACGTTAACAAAGTAATTTCTAATGATTGTTCATTATTCTTTATCACGAATGAGAAACATAATGCTGGTAACAATGTGTGCTTGAGCAGATGTTACAAATGGCGCAGTAAGGTGACCCCGTCGACACTGCACTCAGTTTTTGTTCAATTTGATTAATGACCAATCAAATCATACATGTGTAAATCAACAATCAAGTTCGTATATTAATCAATCATCGATCATAAGTTAGAATTCGTGTTTTACCGCTATGAAATCCAAATATAGTTTTTTACGATTCGCTTCAAAGTTTTCGTCGTATATTTCAAAATTATGTATACGATCGCGTATATTTTTGTGTCAACTGTAACAGCTAAGGGTAATAATATTACTATTGTTGAAACATTGATGACTTTCTAACGTTCCTCTTCGATCATTATAGGGACGATAGTTTTTTTCCAAATTCACTTTTTGTGTTGGAAATAGACTAGGGCGAGGTTTTTGTCTGCATTTTTTCATCGCTCGCAACGACCGTTCGTTTTTTTGCCCATTCTAGCCATAGCCATCAACCGAAGTTTTACGACGGATCCCTTTTGCCTGCAAGTTTATTTGCTGTGAACAATGTTTCTATATTGTCACAAGTTGTTATTTTAATTATTATCTTTGTTTATTCTTGTGGGTCTCGCTAACCTTGGTAGAGGATTTTTTTGCTGCTTATTGAATGTCATATCTAGACGGTACCCTCTAATTGCTTTTAAAGCTTTAAGTACCATTTCTGTTGAATATGAAGCATCATACATATTACATCGTACATCAATTATATGTGAAGCGTGTCAAAGGTTCATTTACGAAGAAAAATGAGTTTCATAATTATCTAGTGATCCGTCACGTCCTCTCTGCACTCGATAGATGGCTGGTTGCATCGCCTGTGCATCGAGCGCATAATGCGATTTAAAAGCAATCTCGTCGTCTCGTACGCTCAATTTCCGTTCCAAATGTTGAATGATCCGACGATTTCGCAACATATCTTGCGCTAGTTCTAGTGAACCTGGGATTAAAATGTCTCGCAATATAAATCTATGATCTCTGAACTAAATTATTACTTGTCATACTTTCACAACCTCGATCTTCAAAGCCGTAAAACAGGTATGACAAATTGGATTCCCGACCTTACCATCACTATGGAAGGAGTGTTCCTTATTTATGTCTATGTAGTTACTATACCCATAAACAATATTAATGACATCATTAACATCTTCATTTCAAAACATTTGCAAAGTTCTCAAGCCATTACATCCGTAAACGAGCTTCTGGTTTATATCTTTCATCTGCGTAGCATTTCGAAGAAGAAATAGAATAATAATTTCACAGAACGAAAGAACATTTGTTGTAATCGCAAAGTCAGACAGTCACTAAACTTGGGCCGAAGTGAACTGGTTTCTCATCCCAGGAGCGGTGCCCTCTTAAATAAAATTCACCTGTAAGATTAATTGCACTTTTAAGATTGTGATTCGGAGGGATTGCCTCGAATTTAATAAATTTTATATGCGATTCTTTATTATTCATTAGCATCTTCTTATATCTTCGCCATTAAGAGTTGTTAGCTTTAAGTTATGTGTGATAAAAAATGTTATAATTTTAATTTCTTTATTCATAAGAAGCGTGTACTTTTGAGTATTTTTTTATCTCTTCTCATTTCTGTACATTTACTGGATATTAATATCACGCTTGCTTTAATTTTCATAAAGATTTAATTTTCGTGCGGTGCGCGTAAGTCTTGTTACAAAATTGTCAGAGTTTTGCTTTTTTATTGTTAAGTTGTCCTGACCTAGCTCAAATTTTTAAAATTAACCTTCAACTTTTTTATCTCAACATTAAAAATTAACCTTCTTATCAAATTTTACTTGTGAATCTTGATTCAATAAATCTACATCTATAGTATGAATTTTAAATTAATTAATATGAATGGCCATCGCTTTTATATTCTTTCCTATATCGATGTTAATCTTTAACATTATGCATTCACAATGTTTCGCTTTGTCCTCAAACTGTCAACTTGTTAAGCTTTTGAGCGCGTATTAACTGAGCTGATGGGTAATTAATTAAAATCAAATCCGTTCCTGCATTAAAGATTATTAATTGTGACACAAAATTATGCGTTTTGATATAAAGGCTCTCGAAGACTGGTGGAACAATTTCTATGAAAACCTCACGGAAATTGTTCTACTGGGGTCGCGTCGCGTCATCACCAACTATGTTTATTTAATTTTTAATAATCCTGTGCGTATTGTTAATCTGTTTCTTGTTTTAACAATGTTAAGGAATCGAAACCTGATCTAAAAGTTAGCATTAGTAAGTTTCCTCTTTCGACTCCATTTACAACAACGCAAGTTTCCTGATTTGTTTAACTTTGTTTTTGTATAAACAATATCAAAGTCATAAAAGAAAATACTTGAACATAGGCCTAGCTAAGTTCATAAAAGTTTTATTGAGAACAAGGCATAATGTAAAATGTTATGTTACCCTTATTATTCAGCATGTAAACAATATAGGCGCTTGTTAACCGCAAGGCAATAAAAAGTATTGTTAGTTTAAGAATTAATATTCCTATCGGTTGTAAAATGTCAACGGCGATGGATATCGGACCCTTACTATTGTTTGTTCATGTGTTCGAGCTTATAGTACTTACTAATCCATGGTTTGAGCTTAGAGCACACTTGCAGGTGATATTCAATCCCTTAGTAAGTCATGGCTCTTTGGTGCCCTTTAGACAATAGGTAAATAACATGGTCTACCCATCGTCGTCAGCTCATTTTAGCGTAAAAGAGTAACAAACAAACAGGGCAAAGGCCTATTCTAATAGGTACAGAGAAGGCACGAGCATTGATCACCACACTTGCCCAAGATGGGTTGGCGATTTCAGACTTACCTATATTAACTATAAGTCCAGGCTATCTCACAACGTCTTTCCTTCATCAATGTCAGGAACGTCCAAGTTAAACTCAGAAGGTACATTTATGAATTTAAAAAGTCACATTTGGCCTGGATTTGAACCTACAACCCCGTTGCATGAGAAGCGAGACCTTAACCATTGGGTTATCACGTCATTATTAATATTAAAATTAATCAGAGAAAACTAAAGCCAGTAACCTAACCAGTAATAAATAAACTCGAATTTATATGATCTGACCACTCTCTGATCTGATAATAATATCGTTATTCCATCAATAAAAAATTATAAATGGTAAAACCGATGGACAGATTTTATATCCAAAATAATTTCAAGTCGTAAATTACCGTAACAGGAAATAATTAATTTTTCATCCTAAGACTGTCTAGACTAAATAATAAAACCGTTAGCATATAAAAACAAAGTGATTTTTTTATAATATTTTGTTTACTATAGATACCTGATACGGTGTAGTATATATACATCTATAAATAAATCAATTAGTAATCCTAATACTAACTAATATTATAAATGCGAAAGTGAGTTTGTTTGTTTGTTACGCTTTCACGCTAAAACGGCTGAACCGATTTGGATGAAATTTGACACAGGAGTAGACCATCATCACCACCACCAGATACTTGCTATCCCGATAATCCTACGAGATCGAGACTTACGCGGGTGAAACCGCGGGGCGCAGCTAGTATACTTGTAAATTAAATTCGCTTTACGTATCTGTCTGTGTGACCGCGTTGTTGTTGGCTTTTCATCTAAACTACGCAACTGATTTTGATGCGGTTGTCACCAGCGTTTAGAAAATTTATTCCGGAAGGTTTTTGTGTATAATACGTTAATATTAAAGTAACATATAACTACTTAATCAGTTTTCTCAAGACGTAAAAACCGTGCGAAGCAGGGGCGCATCGCTAGTTAGATATGTTAAAAAGCTTCCTTCGCAATCAATTAGATTTTCCAATATGTGTGAGTTAATCAGTGAATTTCTAAAGTTCCAATCTCAGTAGGCTGTAAAAGAGCCTTTAAAAAAATGTATGTTATTAAAAGCGATATAACTTCCTTCTAAGTATCGCTAAATGTCCTTCAGAAGTGGCTTCAGACTTGTAATACAATCGTAACGAAATAAACACAGTGCGTTCACCTCGTGTGTCATAAGGCCCGGGTACACCGCCCGCCGCCTGCAGTCAACACCGTCTTTGATACATATTAATTTTGGTTTTATTGTACGAATACCTTTAATTAAAACGAAAAAAATATACATAGGGTCGCGTGTATAATGGTAATTTGTCGCTCATCAACAGACGTCGTTCATTCGCTTTGAATCGTTCATCGCTATTTATCGTTTTATGACGCGATTATCTATTTCGATAGCAAAACAATTTACAATATTAAACAAGGACTTTTTTATTTCGTTATGTCACACGCAATGTTATCTCTGCACATACTAAGTTAATCTTTATCGAGGGTGTGTGCGGTCTGCCACATCCCACATCCGACGGTACTGCTACAAACGGCTCGTCTATTCCCGGCTTAAGGCGGAACGTTACGCGCACGACATTCGCTAAAAATACGTGCGTCGGGACGCATGGCTGGCATAATAATCGTATGTGAAGAACACAGAACACACAGCATTACTAGAATCCAGATGAGAGGCGGTACTGCCTGTGATAACGCAAGCTGACGCGTTTCTATGTAATATCACTCGAAGTTAACGACCATGGCTTTTTTGCTACATAAAACCTTTGCTGGAAATATCAAATCGTGCAAGAATTTTTGCTTCCATTTTGAGTGTATGATGTGACGTTTCGCGTCGTGCTTTCAAAAATTAATTTCAATGCCACAAATATCCTGTTTAAATTGTAATTAATAAGTAAAATTCAATAAATGTCAAAATGAAAATGGGTAAAGGAAACTATTTTGGTTTAATCAAAAACCGAAACGATCATAAAGTTAACGCTTGTAATTTTTCATTATTATACGATCGAAAAATTGGATATTATGGATTAGTTTAATAGGCGTGCATAGTACGATAAATTCGTAGGTATGTTAATATGAGAAAAAACATATTTTACGAAGTTACGTAATAAAAATAAAAATTATAATCCCAGCGTGTTTCCTGCCCACACTACTCGGTGTCGATGACCGTGCGCGTTTAGTACTTTCATAAAAAAAACGTTTATGCTTAAATTATGTAGTGCTTAAGATTAATCGTCCTTATCCAATTTTAAAGAATCGAATTTTTTTTTTTTTTTTTAAGTTTATTATTTTTAAGTTAATTACACGTTTTAGAATCTCTCTGTAATTATTTGTACGCAACATGATAATTTCCAACACGTCTGATTTTATTTATTAATTGAAATACTTCATATTTAAGACTGCTTCAATACCTTTATATAACTTTTTGAATTATTTAATTCGGACATTCTATTCGAAACATATCACGAGTTTAAAAATGTAAGTATAGCTCCAAAAAATATCGGCTCATACATTCAGTATACAATGGCTTTTTTGATGATATCACAGTAGATAGGTTGGTAGGTATGTATGTATGTAGGTAGGTGGGGCAGGTAGGGTAGGTAGGTAGGGTAGGTAGGTAGGTTGGTAGGGTAGGTAGGTAAGGTTGGTAGGGTAGGTAGGTAAGGTAGGTAGGTAGGTAGGGTTGGGAGGTAGGGTAAGTTGGTTGGGTAGGTAGATATGTGATATGTTGGTTGGTGTAGGGAGGTAGGTGTAGGTAGGTAGGTAGGTAGAGGGCAGGTAGGTAGGTAGGACAGGGTAGGTAGGTAGGTAGGTCGGGTAGGTAGGTAGGGTAAGTGCGCCGTAGATAAGTACTTAGTGCTACCCGTGCGAAGCCGGGGCGGGCTGCTAGTAGTTTATATAGACAGACAGGTCAACGGGGTAATTGCGTAACACACAAAATGACAAGTGATCGCAATGGGTTTCATTTTGAAAGTTCACCCACGTGGCGTTACTTATGTTGTTGAGCATTGAGCAGACGATTTTTTCAAACCTACGAAGCTTAAAGGATTAATTAGCCTTCAAACTCAGGATTGTTTTTTAAAGTATGTTGCAATGACCCCACTGATCTTTTGTACAAACCTGTATGATTTAACAGAACAATCAGACTTGTTAAATTTTCCAAAACTTAGATAGATATATTTACTTAGCAAACACCTCATAACCTAAAAAGTTTAACAAGTACATAATTACTCATCACTTTTCCGTCAAATTTCCACTTCAATATCTCCCTTTCTTTGTAAAAACATCAATAAAACGACTATTATCTTTTATTTACAATACATTGACACACTATGCATCGCGGGCGCGGCAAGGAGCCGGTTCTCATAAAATCATTTATTTCATAGTATTTCAACTTCAACGTAACGGTTACGGAACGGATGCGGGACAGGTCCTGTGAATGAATCGATTCGATCATCGGTCAAGTTCACACATCGATTTATTTCAATGTCGTCGATAGTACTTGATCGATAACTTGTAATTGCATTGCATGGAGAATCGTTTTAAAATCCTTTTAGCTTCTAGGTTTAAGATACTGGCTGATAGATTGATTCTAGTCTGGAGATGATTAAATTAATTTGTTTGGTTGAATGAAAGATGCGTGGAGTCTGACTGTCTGTATTCTTGTTTATTTTTTGTTGGCACTGCGCTGCGTTTAATTTAAAAGATATCGCTAAATAGATCGCAGAAAAAAAAATGTTGTATAATAGGATATTGAAGTAATTTATCTAATGACTAGCGACCCGCCCCGGTTTCACACGGATGCAATTTAGATGACGTTGAAGACGGTATTCTATTTCCGACACATTGTGCACAAGTTCTGAGCAGTACCTAACCTAAGAAAAAGTACTAGGCTTGCATGAATTCAAGATAGTATTTCATTAGTATTATTAGGTACTTCTTTTTGTATGTAATTTACATAATAAGTAGTAGCCTATGTCCATCTGGATGTACGTTTTTTATGGTGATTTTTTTTTCAGCTTTCAGAACCAGAGATTACCCTCCACATATACAAAATCTCGCTGTCTCTCTTTATAAGTAGATAGTATAGATAGATAGATTATTTTGAGTGAGATATCTTAGTATCATTACTTAGTACTTTAATGGACTTTAGAACTAAATGTATCAATCTTAAAACCAGTACAGATATCAAGCGTACGTGACATATTATACATTAACAGTTCTGTCATCACTTGCTTAGCTATACTATCTTTTACTTACATTTTGTAGACCAGTTAACTTCAGAGATAAGATAGGACTATTTAAGAGTGTGCATCTACAGCCCAACGCGAGCGATTTCGTACCTCTCGCCCCGCCCGGGCGCCCCGCCCCCCCTCTACAATAATACGCGGCGACCGACTGGTGGCGCGGCGCGCGGCGGCCGCGATCCGATCGAGTGCGTGAGTCGAGTTCGAGTTTGAACGGGCGGCGCGGTGCGGTGGTGTTGCCCCCGGCCGCCCAGCTGATCAAGTTCAGCGATCTGTGCCGGAGACGGGCCGTGAACATCGGCTTTCGTGAATTTGAACTTGATATTCATTTATGGCAATAAAAATGTATTCGTAAAAAAATATGTCGTTCAAATAAAGTTCAAATTCACGGAAGTAAGTATTTATATAAATAAATAAAATGTTCCAAGTAAATATTCATCAACGTTTATTTATTAAACAGTTTTTAACGTACATTCATTCAGAGTATACCAGTACAATAACAATAAAAATCCCATAAAAAAGTAAGAGATAAACATGTCACTAATATCACGTTAGGTTTCAACAAATGACGCGACGCGTAACAATCGTATGTATACCTACCTACCAAGAATAAACTCTCATAACATAACTATAACTAAACTCTATTTACATTATGATTAGAAATTTGATCAAAACTTTTTACAGTCCGTTCAAACGATTTTGACTTCTATTCCGTAGGCATAAGGATGGCATTAAAAGCAAAAACGTGATTATAATACCAACTGTTTACTGCAGCCGCCACCAACGCAATAGAAGTCAAAATGGGTTGAATGGACTGTAAAAAAAGGTTAATGTCTAAATGTAGTATATGTAAAACAAATGTTTCCTTACGTGTTTATTATATATTACCTTATAAGTAAAAAAATCAGCCGAGAGCATGTCGAGCCATGCTTAGTATATGGTTCCGTAGCTGTAATTACAAACGCCTATAACATACTTTTTATGATGTAATCAAATAGAAGACTTAGGAAGGTAGTATTTTCTTTATTACTCGAAAAGATATACATAATCACATTATGCTCGAAATGATTTAAAAAAATCAAAAGTCATTTATTCAAACTAGGCTGAGAATCGGCACTTTTCGAACGTTAAAATTACGTAAGACAGTCCCCCAAAAAAAAAAAAAAAAACGCCCACCCTTCATCACTTCCTAGTGCTTTAGCTGGGAAGAAGAAGTGGCGCAACAAACTCCCCAGCAGCACAGCTGTCTGTTCAGTTAGAAAAAATTGATTCTATACAAAAGTATGCAAAATCATTTCAAATTTCAAATTTATTTATTTAAAAAACTAATTTAAAAAAAAGTAGTTTGTACATGGTATACGAAGTTGTCTTATATAATTAGATGTTATAAATAAATAGAACCAGTACAACACATATAAAAGTGGTCATAGGACTCCCTTTCCTAAACTAGGCAGAAAATCTGTCTGTATCTTAGGAAAGAGTATCCATTCACAGTGAGTCTTATTAAGGTTACAAAAATTTTTTTTGGTACGTGCTGTAGGCGAACATAGTACTTAATGTTAAAATAAAGTATAAAAATAAAAAGAAACAAAAAATTAAATAAAAACACTAGTATGTTTGGGTGTATGGGCGTGTGGGTGTGTGTATGGTTGTGTATTGGTGTATGTGTGTGTTTGGGTGTATGTGTGTGTGTGCGTATGCGTGTACATTTATGTGTTTATGTTACATTATGCAACACAAAACATAAATCTAATTATTAGCCATATGTCAGCTAGCACACGCCAATATACCAACCAAAAAAACGAGAACTATATGTACTCAAGCAGAAATAGAAATAAAAAGTAAATGTAAACATAAATTAACTAAATAAAAGCCTCCAGGCACAAAGGGCGTGCCCTCCTACAGATATATATATATATATAAATAGTTTTGACTAAGTAACGTAGAAGTTTCTAGGTTGTATAGTTTAGAAATGGCAAGGGGGGAGGAACATTTTAAGGCAATTTCTTTTATTATTAAAAAATTTAGATATCATAATTATATTATATTATATCGGAAACCTAAAAATCACATAACATTAGAGCGCGTCATAGTATCTAATCAAATCAGGTGCAAATGCACAATACGCTCCACGAAAGATGAGACTTGACCGCGCCTCCCGCGCTCCTTCCACTAAAGAGACCTAAGATCGTTTACTGCGCAAGTCAAAACACGAGGTGTGTCAAGTTCAATCTTTAGTGGCATGTATTGTATAGGTAAGTTATCAAGAATACAATGTGCAAACACCGCTACGACCATTGCGTCAATTTTACATATTATTGAAATCAATAATGGATTGCTTACATTGTTGTATATCTGTGGTGTCGTTACTATCAGTTGTTTCTTGCGTTATTGGAACCTTGGAAAAATGAGAATTTATTGGATTTTATTTTCTTTTCTTGGTTTTTTCTTTGCTTATGGTCGGAGGGCTTATTTTTCTCATTGGCATATTGCGTTATTTTCTCGGATCCAACAATTCCGGCAGTAAAGACTCCAAGTAAAATGTCTTTAGTTGGGAACTATATGATCGTTCCACAGTTTTTGGTCGCATTGTATTATTTCTGTTTTTATCTGTTCATTTGAACCAGTCCACATGGCAAATAGACACTCTCTTCTTCCTGTAATATTTAACTGTCCTTGCACTTGGAAATACCAGTGGTGTTTTTTATTTATCAACAGTTGGCCATTATCATACTTCCAGAAAGTAATTTTCCTGTTTTTCACAGCATCTTCCAAATTCGTTCTGAAGCCTGATACTGGACATTTTATTTCTACAATCCTATTTTCATCTATCACTCCATCAGGAGTTGCTCCTAAAAATTAATGATTTTTATTGATGAAATAGGCCACAGGGTATAATTTTAATATTTTCTTGCTGCTCCAGTTAACTCAAGGCAATTTTTTCATTAATTTTACCATGTTTGATGGAGTTAACACAAGAGAGGTCTTTCTGATAAAGTATACTTTTAACTATGCTACCTGACGTTGTGCTCCTCTTGTTTATAATTTTGCCGAAATTCGATGCTGTTAGCAGATTCCTTCGCATTTCCATCCATTTACTACAATCACTCTGGAGGACTGTTTCCCTTTCAATGTTGGTTATTTCTTCGTCAGATTTCTCCAAATTTGTTAAAAATGTATTTTTCATTCTTTCTAAATCTTCCACAGGCAAATCAGGCTTCACACAATTCTGACCGTAGTTTTCATCTTCAGTCCTTTTCTCATTCTGTTGAAAAACAAGCTTTCTGGGTCGCAGTTTAGACTTGGATCTGTTTCTTTTCAGTTTTCGTAATTCCAGGTATTTCGATTTTGACATTGGGCTCACACCAAGAATATATTTTTGGAGCTTATACAAAGGTCTTTTTGTATTAAATGATACGACTGCAGTAGCGCATCTGGTCTGATATGAACGCCGAAGACAAAAGTTTGCTTTCGGTTGTCATACAGATTGCCAGGATTGTTTTTGTGAAAGCAAAAAAACAAGTGAAGTTGTCACTGTCAAACTAAAAGATACGGCGTTAGAAAATCAAATTAAGTTTATAGTCAGCTCTACTGCAGCTAATGCATGCAGTCTTATTGAATACGTGGACAGCAAAGTGTATTGGTGGCAAACGCATAAACTGTTGTCTTCGGCGTTCATATCAGACCAGATGCGCTACTGCAGTCGTATCATTTAATACAAAAAGACCTTTGTATAAGCTCCAAGAATCTATTCTTGGTGTGAGCCTAATGTCAAAATCGAAACACCTGGAATTACAAAAACTGAAAAGAAACAGATCCAAGTCTAAACTGCGACCCAGAAAGCTTGTTTTTCAACAGAAAGAGAAAACGACTGAAGATGAAAACTACGGTCAGAATTGTGTAAAGCCTGATTTGCCTGTAGAAGATTTAGAGAGAATGAAAAAAAAAATTAACACATTTGGAGAAATCTGATGAAGTAAGAACCAACATTGAACGGGAAACAGTCCTCCAGAGTGATTGTAGTAAATAGATGGAAATGCGAAGGAATCTGTTAACAGCATCGAAATTCGGCAAAATTATAAACAAGAGGAGCACAACGTCAGGTAGCATAATTAAAAGTTTACTTTATCAGAAAGACCTCTCTTGTGTTAATTCCATCAAACATGGTAAAATTAATTAAAAAATTGCCTCGAGTCAATTGGAGCAACCAGAAAATATTAAAATTATACCCTGTGGCCTATTCATCAATAAAAATCATTAATTTTTAGGAGCAACTCCTGATGGAGTGATAGATGAAAATACGATTGTAGAAATAAAATGTCCAGTATCAGGCTTCAGAACGAATTTTGAAGATGCTGTGAAAAACAGGAAAATTACTTTCTGGAAGTATGATAATGGCCAACTGTTGATAAATAAAAAACACCACTGGTATTTCCAAATGCAAGGACAGTTAAATATTACAGGAAGAAGAGAGTGTCTATTTGCCATGTGGACTGGTTCAAATGAACAGATAAAAACAGAAATAATACAATGCGACCAAAAACTGTGGAACGATCATATGGTTCCCAACTAAAGACATTTTACTTGGAGTCTTTACTGCCGGAATTGTTGGATCCGCGAAAAACACGCAATATGCCATTGAGAAAAATAAGCTCTCCGACCATAAGCAAAGAAAAAACCAAGAAAAGAAAATAAAATCCAATAAATTCTCTTTTTTTTTTTCTCAATACAAACAATTGTAAACAAAGATAACATCTTACAATTTTACATATACTATGTGAACTTCGCTACTACCTACAAAGTAAAAAACTCATGTGAATGTGTGATACATTTTACCCACAGTTTTGCTTTCTGGTAGGTATTTGCAAGGTGAGATTATCTAATTGTTCGATCTCAATTCGGCTTATTATAATATTGTAAACAGAGAACGTGGAAAACTGTCCCACCGTAATACAGTTTATAACTAGTACGGGGGTCAGGGAGAAACGGATTTGTAACACCCCGATTTTTTTATTCTGCATTGTGTCTTACTAATAATTGCGTACCTAACCTTTTAGATTCATAGAAAATAAGTTCTAGTGTAGGACTTGTTGTAAGGTTGTTTCTTCTGACAAAATAAAGATTATTTATTTATTTTGTTCTAATATGAAAAGTTTACTTGAAATTTGTTGCATTTTTTGATAGATCAAAGTCTATCTAAGCTATAGAAAAATGGAAAAAAAATAAGTATACCATAAGTTTCTACTTTTTCACCTATTATTATACACACTTTTTTTCAAGTCGGTGAAATAAAGTCATCCGGTATACCTATGTAGGTATTTATTCATGTACTTACTTGTCCGTACCGCCAATCGATAGCGGCGAGTCACCATTTCCCTGTTCCAAATGTCCGTGCGCCGCCGCCGCTGCCGTCACGGCCGGCCACGCGAGGTGGGTGCCGCCGCAGCCGACGCTCGCGCCGGCGGCGCCGCCGTTCCGGTTTCATTCGTCACATTCTCAAGCTCAATGAACGAAATGTTTGGTTTTCTGCAAATGTATAGTCATAATAAAATAACGTAAAATAACATACTTCTCTAATAAACTAATAAACACACAACATTCACATAATTATTTACCTGTTCCTGACCCCATAGTATTACCTATTATTATTATTAGTACCTACATTCCCTGTATCGTGGGTATCAGAACCTACGAGTGGTACACTACACACGGCTACACATCAAGCTATACATTTCCAGTATAAGCTGACCTCTCATAGTACGGAAATCCTATAGAATGCGAGATCACCATACAGTTTGTGTTATAATCACGTTTTTGCTTTTAGTGTCATCCATAAGCATACGGAATAGAAGTCAAAATCGGTTGAACGGACTCTAAAAAGTTTTGTTTATTTCTAATCTTATTGTAAATGTAGTAGGTATACTTATTTACAAAAATAACAATATAAACAAAGCGTATTTTGCGACTGATCAAATGAATTTAAACTTTATCAACAGCCTGCAGCAGGGTGACGTGACACTAGACATGAGCTTTATCTCGTAGCAGTAAGGTCGAAAATCGAAACATAGTTTGCAAAACGAACCTTTGTGTTCATCCCTATAATAATTCTAAATATATAAGTAGCTACGTAAATAAAATAATTGATACCGTTATTAATATCGGTAGTTATGTACTTACTTTCTTTTTCCATCGTTCAGAATACGAAGTTGTTCCCTCAGACGTTTTAATTGTTTTCTTTTTCCGAGAATTTTCTTTTTATCCATCTTTATTTACACTTTAAATACACAAAACTTTTTCAACTCCTTTTTACAGTAAAACACAAAACAAAATACTTCAAAATAATTATGCCGAAAATTAAATAGTCCTCTCGCTGCTGTAACGAATTTGCCAAACATAGGTTCGTCCCGCAACACATGCCGTAGCAGACTGATTGAACCAATTGATAAGGATAGCGCTATTACTGCCGCGTGCAAAATGTGAGATAGCAAGAGAGTGTGCTCGCTTAGAATGAAATAACGTAAGCGCCAAATCACATAATTGCTAATCAAGAGAAAACAGTGTAGAAAAATTAAAAAAAAAATCGTCACGATTTGAGATAATATTATTACCTATCTATTCGATTAAAAACCATAATTAAATTCCTTAAGGTTTCAGAGATCTAACTCAAACTTAGTGTAAAACGAGGTGTTTTGTTTTATTTTTTTTATCGAGAATTTTTTACCAAATCGTGTTTTCGCTTCAACAGATTTAAAGATTATAAGTCTAAGTTTAATGTGTCAAAATAGCAAACTCCTAGGTCTTATAGATACCGAGGTTCAGATCGCCCAATATCACCAAAACAGCATCATATGGACTCTTAACTTGTTATCATTACTTTCTATGTGTACTCAAGTTAAAGTATTGATATGGTATTCCGATTATTTTGTGGTTTTTTCGTCGTATATTTATAACTTTGCTAGTCTCGATCTAGGTGGACCCTAGGACATAGATTGAGACTACAGTTCAGTTTACAATTCATTTGTAATAAGTATAAGCTTACATCACACATTATATAAGCTTTCATTACAAATGAATTGTACACACGGCTACACATCAAGCTATACATTTCCAGTATAAGCTGACCTCGCATTGTACGGAAATCCTATACAATGCGAGGTCAGTTTAGACTGGAAATTTATAGCTTGATGTGTAGCCGTGTGTACACTAGCTTTTGGTCGCGGCTTCGCGTGCACTTTTGTCTAAAATTATCCCACGGGAACGAACTACCAGGGTAAAAAAGCATCCTATGTCCCCACCCAGGTCATTTCAACGAGGCAGACAGACTGATAGACAGAGCTACTTTCGCATTTATAATATTAGTATTCTTACTCCTGTCAACTTTTTCTTAGTAGGTAAGTATTATGTTCAGAAAATTCCAACAAAGTTTCTTTCTTCTCCTTGTATACAGGGTCAAATTAAATGAGCTAGCGAAACTTCGTAGACGTGGCGTGACGTATCTAAACAAAAAAAGATTTGATGTTTTTTTTTGGTTGAGAAATTCTGTTTTTTTTTGTTTTATCTGCGCCCCGCGGTTTCACCCGCGTAGGTCCTGATCCCGTGGGAATATCGGGATAAAAAGTATCCTACGTCCTATTCCAGGTCATGGTCTAGCCCTGTGCTAAAGGTCATCCAAATCCGTACAGCCGTCTTAGCGTGAAAGCGTAACAAACAAACAAACTCACTTTCGCATTTATAATTTTAGTTTTTTTTTTCAATTTGTCCTGTATATTCTTTCAAAAACCTCCGTTAAACTATCGCATCAAATCCAACATGAAAATGAATCATCTTATTCGTTAGTTTTGTTTTACCCTCGTGTTCGGAGTACGGACCCTCTCGTCCCGGTATCGATCGCTTTATTATTGTTATTGTATTTGTATCGATGGTGCGTCCCGCTGGTCGTACAACGACCATTCATTTTGTCATACATACTTACCTGTTTATAATCTTTCTATAATGGGATAAGTATACAGGGTGAAATTGAATTCATGGGCATCCTAAGGGGTCATTGTTCTCATCATTACGAACAACAGCAGTAGCGCTTGCAGCCACTAGACCAGGGGGCGCAGTCTACTAATTTACAAACGTGTCAGTGGTCTCACAATGATCAGTTTTTGATAGATTTTGTATGGCATATCTGTCAAAAACTGATAATTGTGAGACCACTGACACGTTTGTAAATTACTAGACTTGGCCCCCAGGGTGGCAGTCAGTTAATAATCTTTCTGTGGTCTATTATACTTACACAGTATAAATTCATGTTTGTCTGTATGTCAGCGTTTTTCTTCTAAAACACGCAACAGATTTTGATGAGGTTTTGCATTATCGTTTAGAGCATTTAATCCGGAAGTCTAAAATACGTTAATTTAAAGTTACATAAAACTAAGAAAAAATATTACTACTATTTGAAGAAATCTCGATGTTTTGTCAAGTCGTAAAAACCGTGCGAAGCAGGGGCGGGTCGCTAGTTGGATATACAGGGTGTTAGGGTAGACACCGTTATGCTTGAAACTAGTGGTTTGAAAAAAAAATCAGCTGTTCCATACATTTGTGTTCACTTAAATCGACAAAATGTATGGAACAGCTGTTTTTTTTTGCGATTTCAAGGTTGGTCCCATATAAAAAGTATATTATAGATGACACCAAACCACTAGTTTCAAGGATAACGGTGTCTACCCTAACACCCTGTATATTCAGCCAAAAAACATGTAATTAAATAGTGGACTTGCGCTTCAAGTAAATTGAGATATTGTCAAGTAGTCATTACTGTCATTATTACTCGATAGAGCCGTCTGTGCTGAATAATTAACTTTTTGTTCGGATTCAGTTTCAACTGTTGATTTCACTGTCTGAATTTTAAACAAAAGTGTTGCATGTTTACATTTATAAAACTAGCATAATGTAGCCACGTTTCGATCTGACACTATGATATGTTGCTAGAGATGAAAAAAAAAATTTTTGTTTGTTTGAACGCGCTAATCTCTAAAACTACCAGACAGATTTCGAAATATCTTTTTGATTTCGATAGCCCAATTCTTGAGGAAGGCTTTATGCTATTTAACATCACGCTAGGACCCTAAGGAGCCGAGCAAAAAGACAGTAAGAACGCTAAGCGAAGTAATAGCGAGGGCGGGTGATGCGATGCGACAGGGTAGGTTGTAGACTTGTAGACGAAGTGGCGGGCTGAATAAATGTCAAAATAAAATTATAAGTACCTACCAAATTAGTTTTGAATTTGGGTACCTACAGTGATGAAAACAGGATGGAGGATGAAATAATATAATATGTTTTTGCTGTCACGCAGTCGGGTAAAATGGAAGGAAAATCGACATAATTATTTTGCCAAAACTTTGATTAGGTTTATGAAAAAATTCCCATCCTGCCTAAAACCATTGTCCTCTATCCTGGAAGGATAAATTTAACTATAACAGTGATAATTTTTCCTACATGATCATTTAATTTTGTAGTTAGACGGTTACTACCCGAATCCTATAATTTACGGAACGATACAATATAATGATACAATTTTAGACGACACTACCAGCCGCACTACCGGTATGTCGTCGATTTTGAACGACTCCCGATTTTGAACGAACCGCAGCACTATTCTCATTGGCAATAAAAAAAAGTTACCATTGGTATGCAAAACGATTCGTTTTTGTTTATAGGAACCGAGCATGAGTAAACAAAAACTCAGGGTAGTCGTTACTATCCAAAAGGTTATTTTAATCATCGTACGAGCCTATTAGAGCCAAACTACACACAATGAGCGTTTATTCGTTTATTACAGCCATCGGAAATGTAAATTAATGTTAATATGTCGCGATAATAAACTGCTATAATAAAAGTTAGTTACCGCCAGTAGTTAGTTGTTAGCTTAGGTGAAAGCATTCGTGTAGTTAAATAGTAAATTAACGAATAAATTAAGTACCTATTTGTTTTCTTTGAAAAAAAATTTTTTTTCTCCTTTGTTTGTATTTTTGCATAACTAGAAAACAATAAGAAATTTGAAACATTACCTTTTGCTCTAGACGTCGAAACTACGCGAACGATACACGTTGAGCAAAATTAAGTGACCCAGCATAATGACATAAGTATTTTCGAGTTCAATAACTCATCATATTCCGGTGAATACCGTCTGGCAGACAACAAATCATTTCGTATGTCTTTTACATAACATTACGACCACAATGTAACAAAGAGAAGCCGAACTGTGAAGATATAGCTTGAAACATGTTTTGCTAAGTCACGTAGTCCCGACGGCCTACACCACACTGTACCCATATTAATTAGGAAAAAATGATCATACCCTACCCGTATAATGTCTCCCATTACACTGATGGCACGTGATAGTTTTAATGATTTCAATTAATTACAATCGCGTGCTACAAAACCGCACACTGTATGACTTACATTTTATGTAAGCTGTCAAATTAATGCAATAATTATACCAGCTCTTTTACTTACACTGTTAAATATCGCTGGATAATAAGGGTAATAAATATTCAAAGTATAAATGTTCAAGACGCTGATAAAACAATTAATTTAAATATTTATGTGCTGTAGCCGTGTCAGTGAAATGATGTGTACAGGTGCAAAAGTCCAGTTAAATTAATATTACTTACCTTAAATTGAATATTTTTCATTGTTGCGATGTTGCATGGTTGCAGATAGTTAGTAAGAAGTAAACAATCTATTAAAATACATTTTGGTACTAGGTCGATATGAATAGGTAGAGGTACCTATATTATTTTGGCATAACATAGTATAATCAGCCTATAATGTTCCCACTGCTGGGACACAGGCCTCCCAGTGAGGGGGAGTGGGCTGTTCTAATCCACCACGTGGGCCAAGTGCGGGTTGGTAGATGTCACATGTCTTCGAATTTTTTCCTTCCTTTACCGCTTATGAGAGCGGTGGTGATGAAATCATTTACACCGTTACCTCTAGGCCACATTGCTCTAATATAATTATTATTTTCCCTTGTACATAATTATTATTATTAAGTAGATATTAAAATATAACTTAAATAAATTATTTTAATTAAATGGTAATTCCTGGGCAACTTATTTGTCGGTAGTTACACACACTGTGAAGTAAGCTCGGGGAATTTTATAGAATAACTAGTAATTAATAAATAATATCTTTTAATATACAACACTTAGTTTTTTGTGACTCACTCATTCATTACGCAAATTCTGTTTACAATAATAAGTGCTTGTTTAATTATTAATTGTAAACAGGAAGGATAAATATTGAATTACGAATCATCCGAGTTATTAGGAATAATATTTATTATTGCTACTTTTTACAATAATTAACGTTTATTATGTAATAAATTCTTATGTGTAATTGATTACAACTTATCTTAACTTATTGTAACTGTGGGTTGTAGTGTGGCGGCATCTACATCGCCACATGCGAACTACGCATCAAAGACTTTCTCACAAAAATCCTGACGTCACATAAATCCTGCATCGCGCAATTACAGTTTACCGCGCGATGGGCATAATATAAACAAGATTCTGACATCAATCGTTGGGCAGTTGACCGCCAGTCACAACACCCGTGTTCGGAAGATCCTCCCTTTTCTATAGAGGATGAGTGAACTTTACAACCTGATCCTATTCCTCATCATAACTAGGACCAATTTTACCCTGCTGTTTTCAGGGTTTATGTATGTATTTGAGTTTCTTTATTCCACCATAACTTCAAAATGCCTGAACGGATTTGGATGTATGGGACCAACTTTGAAATCGCAAAAAACAAAAATCAGCTGTTCTAAACATTTTGTCGATTTAAGTGAACACAAATGTCTGGAACAGCTGATTTTTTATTCGCGATTTCAATGTTGATCCCATTGAAAAAGTATATTATAGATGACACCAAACCACTAGTTTCAAGGATAACGGTGTCTACCCTTACACCCTGTATATGTTCTTTGTGACAATAAACTATTACTATTACAGAGTTACTTTCGCATTTATAATATTAGTAAGGATCAATCGCTTTTACACAAAACTGCATTGTACGCGCACTGCATCACCTTATTATTTTACATCATTCGCAAGGCAAGCCGTAACTTTTTCTCCATCGTATTTCACTCGAAGCCCGTTTTACGACACACTTCTTATTATAGAACATTTGAAAATTTTATCGGTTTCTCACGTGGCTATAAATCAGATCTTACAACAAAGTAGTTCACTGTAACTCGAAGGCAAAACAAATGGTACTGGTTTAGCCGCAAGTGGACATTGTTCTTTGGACAATGGGCATGCGGGCAAGGTTCAGGGTTCATTACCCCGCCACAAACGACCCCCATCTCACTGATACCATCGGAGGTTATTGAAATAATAATTGTGTGATGTTGACTTTCATGTGTCATCAAACTTTATCAATGGTTCGATCTTTCACTTCTTTATTAGCTACTTGAGATTACCGAGTATGTAAAGCTAATTGGTTGTATAGAATTTTGTTTTTCTTTCAAACCGGATCTGTACAAATTATAGAACCAGAAAGAAAGAAAGATTGTTTATTCTGCTCAAACTTATAAACCACTACTGATGAAAACAACAAGTTGAATATAGCACCAACTGAAATTACTAGCATCTGCCTGCGACTTCGTCCGCGTAAAATTTCGGACCCCGACCCAACCCGTTGCATCGCATCGCATCGCCCGCCAACGCTATTACTTCGTTTTCGCTTAGCGTTCTTTCTGACGTTTTGCTCGGCTCCTAAGAGTCGTAGCGTAATGTTAAATAACCTTCCCTAAGAATTGGGCTATCAAATACGAAAAGATTATTTTTAATACGACTGGTAGTTCCTGAAAAAAATAATTTCTCCCTCTTCAAATGCTTTATTATTTAGACTATAACATTATCAATATTTAGCATATTTGCTCATAAAGCTTTCTTTTGAAATATTTTCTACCTATAAAAAACCTTTAATTGCAAATAAAAACTTTATCCACGATTTCAGTTACAATCCAGATTTTGACCTGAGAACCGAACCCCACATGCATCCCACGACATGTTCCATTGCACAGCTCGGAACAATGCGTGTGCGCATCGGATTGCGCAAGTCATTCCTATCGGCTCGCGGACCGTAGCATTCACTTTCGCCCACTGCTATTATTTATGTTACGACTGTGCAACTAACCGACACAGCTATAATATTACTATACTATACTTAAGTGTACGGAGTTACACTTGGCATTTCTCCTTGCGATACTAAACACAGTAAACACAGAACATATCCGACTACTGAGTTATAAAAAGTGCAAACTGCTAGTGTTAAATATGTGTAAAGTTCACTCATCGTCCATAGAAAAGGTTTCTCCGACCAGCACGCGCAGCATGACGGTTTCTATCTCTACGAAGAATAGGCATAGCTTTTTCTATACAAACTGACTTTTCGTTTCTTCATTTTTGACATCGCACCGTAGAAATCCTACTACAATCTGTCATTTTGTCTTTCATTTCTAACTATCTTTGTCTAGGTAGATGTAGATGTAGACTATTTCGGAAGAAAGTTTTCTACTCAAACTGTCAAAATCACACTGAAAACTGACATTTGTCTAAGGTAGTGAAGACAATTTGGTTTTGGAATCGCCAGTAGAAAACTTTCTACTCGAAGGCCACAAAGTATAAACGGTTATCTACAAAATCATTATTTTACAAGGGAGCGTTTTGAACGCAAAACTGTGATAATTAATAGAAGGACAAAGTCATCTTCTCCTATTTTACATCATTTAGTTAATAGGGCATAAGTACCGAGGAAATAGTTAAGGCCAATATTACTGTGAAATTGTTTGATCCAAAATACGGTACTTCGACACTTTGAGAAAAATTGTTGTAGTTGACGTGACTTAGTCAGTAACAATTGAGAATCAAACAGAAAAAAAAATCCCATGGAATTATGTAAAAGAGTGAATTTCGTAAAAAGTGCAGTTGACCCTTTCTACTTTGCTGCCGTCGTACTGTCTACACGAAACGTCATTTTTGTCTAATCTTCCGTCGACAAAACGGTGATGAGCACCGTTTTGTTGCTACGCCTGCACACTGGTGTTGTGTTTGGTGGGCTACTGCCCAACTATTGATGTGGGGCGTTGTATGTCTCTATGTATACAGGGTAAAATTGATTTCGTGGGCATTCTCTTTAGGGGTCATTGTACTCGTCATTATAAACAACTTTCACTATAGGACTCATTTTCACTATACAGGGTAAACACCGTTATCCTTCAAACCAGTGGTTTGGTTTCATTTATAGAACATAAAATCAATGGAAAATGAAAACTTTTTATTTTAAAGAGTGACAACGGTGTTTACCCTTACACCCTGTATAATCTAATCGCGCGGTAAACATTGCTTGCGCGATGCAGGATTTTGCGTGACGTCAGAGTGTTGTTTAGTTCGCATGTGACTTTGTAGATGCCGCAACAATATTCAGCCAGATTTGCTAGATGGGAAGTCCTCTAAACTAATAAAATAAGAAGTTTGCTAGTAAGAAGTAATCTCTAAAAGAAAAGGGGTCTTACCACCACCGCTTACAGCAATATTATTTTAATCTTACTTCCTGGGCGAAAGAGATGGAGCTATACGTCATGTACAGCTTCATCTCTTTCCTACACTGAAGTAATACTAAAATAATACTACTGCTGTAAGCGGTGGTGGTAGGCCCCCAGGCCCGATTTAAAAAATTCTGTTACTGTTACAAATCAGAAAGCAACACTATATTCGAGTGCCACAGGATAGAAATAGGTGGTGGTGGTATAGTTGACTCCTACTCTCCACTCTCCAGAAGCTAGTGATTGATAAAACAATACGTTGCTATTAATTGCATTATTATTTAATTGAGGTCGTTTCTCTGCCCCGATTCCTAGTACCACCATAAATCAACCTCGATATCAGTTAGGGCACAGAAAGGTTTATCAAATGCCCTGTACTATAGATACCTATACACTACCTACTATAGTCCATTCCAGAGTCGAGGTACGCTTTTGTAAATAAATACTGCAGCTTCAACGTGAAAGTAAACGTTGCAGTTTACTTGTTCAAGTTGTTTAGGCGTGACGATCGATGTTTTTGGGGTCTGTTTACCAAAAGAGGTACCGAAGGACCAAAATCGTGAAAGTTGATAATAATGACGTGTTATGTTGATGCAGCAGTATTTATTGAAGATTTTAAAATATTAGAGGTATAGATATAAAGAATATTACCTACCATTAAAAACCGTGAGTAACGTATTAATTATAGCACTTGTGTTAATGTAATTAATTCGTTATCGCCACCTTAATACTCTGAAAATATAAGATCTTAGGTACTCTGAAAATCTTTCGGATGGGATTACTTCAATAATCTCAGTCTCGTTACCGGAGATAAAAGATAAATCACGATAAAATAATACTTTGCCCTTTGGATGTCAATCGAAGATACCTATGTAGAATAAGCACAAAAGTGTAGTAACATTTCAGAATTTTAAATTTGACTGTACCTTTTTACTTTGATACAGTCTTAAGCTGTCAGAATTGCAACCAGCTATATATTTGCGTAACTTATTTTCGTAACCGATTAAGACTAATTTGTTTCATTTTGACAGTTCAACAACATTCATTGCGTTATTTACGTTGTTGAGCAGTTTTTTTTTCGAATTTATGAAGCAATGGATTAGACATTTGTTTCAAACCGATTTCGATTCTAATTGATCGTGTAAGACGCCATTACGGTACAGTTTACCCGGAAAGCTATAAGATAAAGAACATACTATACTTCCTATCCAAATATCACCCCCATGAGGAAATCACCGTAGTTAATAGAAGCACTCGAATTTCATATAGTTTGAAACTGTGTCTTCCCTCGCAGCGGGGCTCCGGCACCCATTAATTAAGCCCACACCGGAACTTCACTTCCTCTAGCCAAGCGCGCACCGATTAAAACCACCCAAAATGTAGCTTTTTCTACGCGAAGGATATTTATAACCTTTTTTATTGAGGATTTGTGGTGTGGGCTCAGTAGGAAAAATCGCTGGATTAATCTATGATGGTGACGAAGTGTAAAAGTTTTGTAATTCCGTGTGGTTGTGCTTCCTTTTTGTTCAATGGATTTAGACATCCATTTTGTGTCAGAAAATTCATGATGTTATGTTGATAACATGGTTTCTCGCTTTTCACTTGTTTCACAGTATAACATCATTTGAGCAGTACAAGTTTAGTTGCATGTAATTCAGTAATGTTATTTCACTGAACAAAGCTTCAAACTTAGCTTAAAACAGAATTTTATATTTGAACGACAGATTCATCATCATCATCATTTCAGCCGTAAGACGTCCACTGCTGGACATAGGCCTCTCCCAAGCACCGCCACTTCGACCGGTTCTATGCTTCCCGACAGCATGACAGCTTACTAACTAGAAATTATAGCAGAACATGTTTAAAACATGATTCTGTCTCCAGAAACTTCAAACGATTGACGGAAATAGAACGATGTCTTAAATTAATTTAGCGTCAAATGTATTTCATGCATCTGTTGTCCACACAAGCGAGGCTGAAAAATGAAAATAGACGGATGCGTTTCACTTTTATTGATTCACCTAAATAACGTAGAGGTTTCTTTGCATTTTGCATACATATATTATAATACAAAGAAGCTTACGTATCAAACCAGAATGGCGTGGGAATCAACTCTTAGCCAACAACGTTTATAGAATTTATTATGAAACCTGATTAATATGCGATGTCACTATCGTATAGATTCGATAGCTGATATTAATTAAAGAAGCCTTTGTCTGTTTGTTCGTTAGCTAAATATTTGGAAGAAGGGTATGTACATAAGTAAAAAAAAAATCTGCTCAACAACGTAAATAACGCAATGAATGTTGTTGAACTGTCAAATAAAACAGATCGGTTAACAAAATAATTTACGCATTTAGATAGCTGATTTGTTTCGTTGGAAGAATTAAGGTTTCATTTTCTTACGGACACGTAGTAAAATATTATCATCTCAGTATTGTAAAATCATTGTAATGATACAAAGGTTTACACACCCACGTGGGTTGGGAGATCTAAATCTGAGTCAGATATACCTACCAACCGCCCGGTCAATGCCCCTAGTTATGATGACATATTCGTAGATAAGAAAACATTTGTCATCTTACAACATGACCTTTGAGAAATGGAACAAAATATCATGCCGCGAGACATCCGCACCATAAACTTGTACATTATTATAAATTAAACTCGCTTTTGTGTATGCCTGCGTTTATGCCCGCGTTGTTTTTCTAAACTACGCAACGAATTTTAATGTGGTTTTTACCATCATTTAGGAAATTTATTCCGGAAGGTTCATGTGCTTCGTTAAAATCCAATCAGGTGCAAGTCGCTAGTTATTAACAAATAGAACATTTAAAAACTCTCAAACCATTTCATATTGTGCAGTTATTACGTGATCTTGTCAACGGTAGCTTCCACCTTTTATTCAAGCTGTCGCATAATAATAGGTGTAGTATAGTTTTAGCATCGTGTACTACGGTAATCCTTTGTTTTTTATGATCACGACTCGACACAAAGGCGTCGACAGCGAGGCCGGCCGGCTGTCATCAGACACAAGGTCGCTGCACTCGCAATTACGGAACATATGCAGTGTCCTTTGTTGTTACCACTACTATTAGCTGCGAATTATTTTAATTGGATGAGGAAGAGTGTATTATGTTTCGAGTAGTTTTCAGACTCAAAGGACCAACAATTAAATTAAATATTTAGGGAAGTTAGGGAGTCGACTGTAAAGGATCTCGCGACAGGCGCGACGCGACTCTGGTGTAACAATTTCTATGAAAACTTCACGGAAGTTGTGCTACCGGTGCGGTGTCGCGTCGTGCCTGTCTATTGGGTCCCTTAAAGCTACGTTTATCCGGTTTCATTACCCCGCGTTTACAACCATTATACAAGTTGTGATACTTGTTTTCAACCAGTCTTGTAAAACTTGATTTGTCACAAACATGTCTTATTCACTATTTGGTTCACCATTTTGACAAGTTTTAGAAATAACTTGTTTTCGGTGTAAACGAAAACGTCTCACAACATGTAGAATACATGTTTCACCTTTAGGTTTCAAACATGAATGTCTATTTTGAAACGCGAGCTCCATCTCGCTAGTTTTATCCGAAGCTCCGGAATATGTAAATACACATATTCTAGTGAACGAAAAAGGAATAAAACCGTGTTTTCGCAGTATCGTACGTAGGTAGTTGAATGTCGGTGAAGTTCAGCGTAGGCGTCTAGTCGTCTGGATCACAGTGTGTGGGCGAATATTTTTGTTTGGTCGTCTACACACGTGGCCGATGAACGTACGTTAATGTGTACACGTTTAGTTAAAAATAATATTTACTAGATATAAAAGGAGTCGTTAGTTGTTACACTAACCTAATAAAAAGAATTCCGTTTGATTCAATGATTCTGCTGTCAAATGAAAAACATCTTTAAGGCTCTTACATACTGGCGCGACTTGTCGTGCGACGCGACGCCGCCGCATTGTTCGCCGTGAAGTTTTCTCAGAACTTGTTTTGTTAAAACTCGCGTCGCGCGACAATTCGCGCCTTTATGGTTATTTAAAACTAGAATTTCGGGTTTAAGTAAGTATTCAAATAATCAAATCAAGGCACTCAATTTGTTAGTGTCACTAATGTATTATCATTCACAGGTAGGTACGTTTTCTGATCCATTTGTTTACATTTTCATCAGCAACTTTTGGAACACACTATAGTTCTTTCTACCTACACGTGCTTCTTACTTCCGGGAATATCACTAGTCTACCTCTGCCGCGTACACGTTCTCACGCATCTTAAATAGTCATTTAAATTAATTAACATACGAATTCCCGTTGTGTAAATACCGTACGCAATGACCCGGAGCTTGCATCACAACAGCTAGGAATTCGCGAGTTCAGACCGAGATCCTTCCGAACAAGTAGTAAGGGACATACTCTAATGCGACTGCAACTTTGCACGTCATAATATACCTACGTATGAATACATTATTCATGCACTTGACATACTTAACGCACAAAGAAATGACATCTAGGAACTTGTAATGACTAGATTATGTCACGATCGCAAAGTTCAGCCTATACCTACTTATCATTTAAAGTTCAAATATAATTCTAGGTTCTGCATTCTTGGGGCTTATAGGATATTGCACATTGTATTGAACCCACACAAAATGGCATTGGCAACGTTGATAGGGTTCAATTCCGCTAGCTTATGTTTGCCGTCTAATTAATCATGTTAGGGTTGTAAACTAGAGCATTGTTCCAGGATGATAACGTTGATAGCTTCCCTTTTATCCTATAGACGTAATCCTGTTAGGCAAATCAAGTGCGCGCTACCAGTACACGTGCCGCTTGAACTACCGATTGGGGATTATCGGCCTGACATTAATTGTATAGTATTGTTATCTCACGAAGCGACGCGCGCTTAGCTTGTGGTAGGTAACCCAGTGTCCAATGGAGCTGTGAATGTAAGCGCAGGCTCTCGGTAAGTAGGTATTCTGAGACACGGGCGATGTACCGATAGTTACGGGCATGTAGAAACATGTAGTGTGTTGTGTGATAGTATATCCAATATGAACAGTTATCGGTGTGTCCTATACGTACGCAGTGGAATAACAAAGTTATCAGTGCAGCCCAGTGCAACGTCCGTTCGTTTCGTAAACTGTTTGTGCTGTAGATAAGCTGAAGCTTGAACGAAGCCTATGTATTTAATATACGATAAAAATATTGGTATTGTGAAACTGAAAAATGCAGCAGCTTAATTTAGAGTTGCTCTTATATACTTAAAGGCAACATCAAAAAACTGAATTGATGTTTATTTTCCAAGTATGAAATGTTTTAAAGATGAAAACGGGCAATATACTTAGTACTTTTATCTCACCATTTATAGATGGCACAGGTTTAATTTTAGCACTTAAGAATCTTATTAATTTAGGTCATTAACTTATTATAATCTTAATTATTACTGAGGTAAATTAACACAAAATGGAAAAGTTAATGGGTACACGGTTAGAAGGATCATGGTCAAATCCATGATACATCTCACCGTAGCCGGTTTTGCAATTAGGCGTGTGACTGTATGAACAATCAATTCTCATAGACCTGAAAATGTACGAAACTGGCTTTTAATGGCAGAAGCTATGGGCAGAAGTCAAGTTTATTTCGCGTAACGCTACATTTTGATTGGTCTGGGTATAAAAATATCAGAGCTTAAATTAGATTCCCAGTCAAAACTGGGACCTAATAAATTAATAAACTTATCAATTATAAAATTATTGAACTTCTCTATACTCCAATTTATAATTTCATCCTGAATTTTAATAATATTTTGCCAATACACCAAGTTATAATACCTACTGGTAATTTTAGGTTTCATATAACCGGATACATTTATTATGTTATGTTTTTCATAACTTAGTAACTGTTTTCTTTTAATGCACAACAGCTCTATTTTGGCTTCTTTCGAACTTTCTCACTGTATCATTTGCAATAGTGTTTTGTTTCTATTGCGGTTTATTGATTACCAATAGATAGATACTATGTTGTGTTGCGTTGAAATTCCTATTACTTCTAATTTATAAAAGAATCTATTTCAATCTAAGCATAGGAATACTTATGCTATGTGGTCATCGTTTCACTCTTCAGGGATGTACTACAATCCGTCCAGTTTGTTTAGTCTACGAGTGAATATTTTGTGGTGCGTATTTTTGGTCGTTGCGTTCCGTTCGCATCGACCGCTTATGTTATGCGCCATGACGTAAGTGCGTTATTGTAATGCGTAGCTTGGCTTTACACTGGACGAAATGAAAGATCGATTGCTGTAATAGACGATAAAGCGTTCAGGGATTTTGATGTGGTGTTCCTTGCATGAGAGATTCATTTCAAAATCGTGGCTTAATAGAGAAACAAAAAGGTACGAAAGCAGCTATCCAAACACAAGTAAAATACCTACTAGACGTATTCACGTATCTCACTGGTTCTCTTTATACAAATTACTTTAACAAAGTATTTCTTAAGAAATGCCAATCCCTTTCAGTTAAAACTGTAAACATTTCTTTTTCTGCATGCATTTTCACAATTTCTCATTACGTTATATTCAGAGAAACAATATCGTCTGACCCAGCAAGACATTCAGTACATTAACTGCAATCTACTTAATGATGCTTACAGAAACGAAACGACAAAAGCAAAAACCGACTCAAGCCAACGTTATTTCGTAAACCGCATTACTTTCGAGGATATTAACCGAAGTACTAGACAAAGCTGTCTCTGTGGATCCGCTTATTTCCTGCCCAGACGTTAACGGAAACTGGGACTGCAGCGTCTTTGTGTGATGCAACGTCAAATGAAACATTCGGATTACTTTGTCACGCTACTATGGCTCCTATTCCCACAACGAAAAGAAAACTAATCCTTTGGATACCACCTTGTTTTTGCTATACAAGTATTGATTCTCTGCTGCAGTTTTAAAAGATATGAAACGTTTTGAAATTCGGATTGGCATAACTATCTTTGTTTGCGGGGTTCCGTAGACGTAGGCGTTCGCAAACTGTAGCGTTTATCGGCCCCGATATGATTTGAGAAGGAAATTGAGTTTCTGAAGGATGCTAAGTGAAACTTTAGCTGGTGTTGAATGTCTACTATATTGTAGATGTCTTCAAAGACGGTGCCACGGTACAATATATCTTCATTAGTTAGTGTAATTACTTGATGGTTGTGTACTTAACTGTTAACGAGAAGAATTAATTTGTATAATGATGACAGAAAATGTATTATTCATGTGTTTAGATTAAACAGTGTGATAATGATACTAGCATAGAATATGTAACTAAATCGGAGCAGGTATACAATGTATTGTCCCTCCCTCGGCGTTCCAAATACAGCTAAAAGCAGTTTGAAAAAGCATTTTACTAACAAAATCAATTGAACTACGTTTGGCAGGAGCGTCATGGTGGGTGCGCCTGGTAACCTATTTATACCCACCCTAGAATTGAAACTATACGTCGACGACACAAGAACCAAAATCGGTTACCAGTCCGCACGGTGTAACCTTGTAACGTGGCGTAATGAACTGTAAGCCTGACGCCTCGCCACGACCGAGCGACTTACGCAATCCCATGAATATAAAACGCGTAAATAAATAGCAGATGCGCGAAAAACTCACCCCGATACAGACAGACACTTAGCATAATAATTGCGGGTGGAGCGACGACCCCCCTCGTAGTAGAAAAGGGGGAGGCAGGGAGGGTGGCGGCACTCCCCTACAGTGACACGATTCTCACGCGGCGCGCTTCCTTTCAGCGCTGTAATGAATGGGTAACGACGTAAATACGTCGCCGATGACATAATCTCTGCAACACGACATTGAAAACCAGTATCGCGACAGTTATGCAGTTGGAAAGTGGACTGACCGGGGAATTGTTTCGATCTACAAATTGGCTTTTGTTTATATTTATTGTTTTTTTACCCTTTCGATAGGTCGAGTAACTCGGGCGTAACGAAGTGTTAGTTTAATTCGTATTTGCAATAATTAGCCTATACCGAGAATTGTGTGGAACCTAATTAAGTAGATAAACGAAGTCGAAAGTGAAGAATTCAAAACTAATTTCGAATAACGATACTTATGTCAATATGTCCTAAAACACCCTCTTTTTTTTCTATACCAAATAGGTAAGCTGTCCATGCCTCTGAAATAAAAAACTGCAACCCATTTAAATGAAATGCAAAAAAAAAGAATCCATCATGCCAATTGCATAAAATGCAAACTGAAATGAAATTAATTACTGATACAGAGGTATTTCAAATTACCATCCTTCTACGGAATATTGGTCAAAGGCAACATTCATCTCAATCATATATTATCAAGTCCTATACCGTGAGAAACATACGATCTGGAATATGAGCTCGTAACGCATGCTGAACATTATCATATTGCTTAGGATACCTATATTATCATACTGGTCCCAATGGAAACATCATTCTTTCCACTGACAACGTATTTCAGGCAAAAACAAACGCTCCAGTCGATGTTTTAGGAATTAAACCTCTATATTCATGCTGAGAATTCAAATAACATTTCGTTACGAAATGGAATAGTGCTGTGACATTAAGTACCTACTTTCCGTGAAATCGTGAGTAGATGTGATTTATCATTCCGGTAGTATTCGAGGGACAGATTTGTAGTGTAATTCATTTAAATGTAAAGGATTAAATTGTATGGATCGCGGAAACGAACTCAGGGCTGGGGCAAGGTCAATTTTAAATTCAAATACAAAAAAATTCTCACGGTGCTATTTCGCACGCTTTATTTTTAACAAGAAGTGTTATTTCTAATGTGCCTAATTCATAATACATAAACCATTGCTTTACACAAGAGAATATATTGCAGGAATGAGTTTAATTCACATATTTAATAACTGAATGAAATATCTGTAAAATTCAATACTTTTTTTATCACAAAATACAACAATTTGGAGGGTACCTAATTATTTCGAGTGTAAAATTTTTACCAACTAATTCGCAACACTATGGCTGCATCAGCGGGCACCGTCCTCCCGGGGCGCATATGCACACAGCAGGGTTCCGCAACAACACACTGAAGCCCCCGAGTGAAATTTGACAAGGACTTTTAAATCCCTCGAGGGTCTGCCCCAAGCACGACGATCAATTTCCAACGCTAAACGAAATAATATTCCATTTTACGACCCCAGAAAGATTGGGATTTAATTTGGATAGGTTTTAAAGTCGTCTTTGTTGGGTATGATTTGATTTAGTAATGGCTTTTGTGAGCATACATACATGTATGTGTATACTGTTTTGAGAATTTCATTAGGTTGAGTTGTAGATTAAATTTTTTCGAAAGCTAACACCATCGATCAAACTTGAAGTTAAAATGGGCACTTCAAAATCGGTTCAGTTATGTGCGATTGCGTTCTCTTATTCTTATTAATATTTATAAGTTGTAAGCCCTTTTGCTTACTTGCGCACACGTAGATTAAATTCAAACTTATTCCTGCCCGCGGCTCCGTCCGCATGTGCGGTCTTTGATATTGAAAGCAGATTAAAATCCGTTCAGTAGTTTTTAATGATACACAAACAAGCTGCCTTTTCATTGTGTTCTATTTGTTTTAACAACGTAATTTTGTTTTAATACTTACATGTTATTCATTTAGTAAAGCTACGAACTCTAGTCTAAATTCTTGTTTTTAACGCAAAAATGTTACTTTTGCTTATTAAAACACCAACTAAAGTAACAGTATTGAATGTTAAAAAATTCTCATAAAACGTACCTAACTAAAAATAACTAACTTTAATGGAGCCCCTGTCAAAATCCGCGGCGCAGTTATAACATCAAATCCTAGGGGTGTTGAATCAAAGCGCTCGTTCGCACGGGGGTAACGCCATCTGCGTTTGACATGTATCATTTGCGCTTTTGCACACCCACTACTTACGCCACAGGCCGCGTCCATACCCGACGACAGGACTCAATTTTAGTGGAACTGTTACTGATGTTTACTCAATAATTAGCGCAGTATTATAGACGAGTCTTGTGATGTGAACGTGCAACGTTGTAATTGGATAATTCATGTCCGGTTAAGCAAAAACTTCGAATCCAATTAGTTCACACAAGCACTTATAAATATTTTATATCACGAAGCCTAATTAAACTAATAAGTACACAGCAAAACAATGAACCTAGTCCACCTGCAACGCAAAGCATGACAACAAAAAGTCAGCGGCTTGTAATTAAACCAGCTAATAGTACGCGTTACGTCATAGTTAGTTACTATAACGTAGCGCGGCGTAGTAATTTCCGCGAACAATTAGTACGTCGGGGCGGCGACATTTCCGAGAAACACTCACGCCATGTTCGAAGCAATAGTACGTAATCAGTTACCAACAGAATTGGAATAGTAGAAAATGTTAGTGTCGTATGTTTTCACTAGCTTTCTGCCTTCGGCTTCGTCCGCGTGAAATTTCTTGTTTTAACATAAAATATTTTCTCTATGACACTCGTCAGTACTGTAGCTTCCCATCAGTGAAAGAATTTTCGGAATCGTAGTAATCATAGTAATAGTAGCTTCGAACATTACCCTTTGCATACAAATGAAAAACTCACAATAATTTCATTTCTTTATAATTTCAATGTTTCAATGTTTGATTTTTATGTTTGTATGCCTTCTTTATAATTTTTTTCAATGTTTTTTTCTTTATTATTAAGTATAAGTAGGTGTGTATTGATAAAAGGCTATCAACAAAATTACGTGGAAATTCTCAGTAGACCCAGAGGATGGATTTGTGCCCGTCGGCATTAGGCTCACCCTCTATTACATGGAACTTTAAAATGCCGAAATATAGTTGAATAGGATATACCGGTCTGGTTTCCTTTTTTTGTGAATATTTGCGAGATGTCATAATGTTACGTTTGTTAAAAGTTCAATAATAAAAATTACTTCGCAAAAAGTTTCCGAAACGAAACGACAAAAATTTCTTAGCACCCGGTAAACGTAACGTAATAATTATACAACTCTTGGAAAACTTCTTTGGAAGTTTATTTTTTGTTGTTTTGCTAGGGGTCGTGGTACAAAGACGTTTGATTATGTTATCGTACAAAAGAAACCGGCAGGCTTTCTTTTCAAAATTATTATAAACTAGCTTACCCGACAGACGTTTTCCTGCATTGCTATTCTGTAACCATCTCACCGGGAAAACTTAGGTAAAGTGAGCTGTCATTGTCATAGATACTTAACTGATGCTAAGGCAGTGACAGTTCACTTCAAGCTCACTTCACATAAGTTTTCACGGTGAGATTTTTACGGAATAGCACAAGTGTCCAAATTTTAATAATTCATAGGTAATTCCAATTGAAAATGGACTTTTAGTTTTCACGACATTTCCCGGCAACTTTTCAATTTTTTCTTTCCGTAAGAACCTGATTCGAAATATTCGACGAACATTTTAAAACAAATCTTTTAATTCTTAAAATATACAATTTTATATTCTGAAGTGATGAGCTTACCAACGAACATCATTTCATTATTATTACATAGTAGATGGAAGCAAGTCGAATTGTGGGGCGGATAAAAATAGCCTTTAACAACACGTACCGCAAAAATTACAGCACGAATTTAGTCAAGATTTTCGATAGACTTGGCTTCAGCCAACCACATGACGTAACGTGGCATTATCAACATGTTACATCTAAAGACAGGTAGACATATTTGCGTAATCCCCAAAGCTTCGAGTGAAGTCAAGAGGTTTACGTATAGTGTAGACCACACACTGAGAACCCACACAATAAACTCTTACTGAACCGTTTGAATACTCGATGCAACATGTTTTAGTATATTAGTTATACAGTTAGGTGTAGTATACAAAAGGACGTGTGCAGGCCTGCATGCATTCTCGGTTTGAATGTGTGGGCTCGTAAAATAATATAATTTGGAGTAGTACAGCAAAGTTTTTGTATTCGATGCCACCGTCAACCCAGAAATAACTACGTGGATTGCATTATCAGTTCCGTCCATTCTGTTTTAATGTGAGAAGTTTTATAATTTAAATATCACGGAAACGAGTACACAATAGCATGCGACCCATTTAATAATTATTCTATTAGAACAACAATATTAAAAAAGATTTAATCAATTTTAAAAGGAACATCTATATCATTAATGAATATAATTGCTGCGTATGTTTACCAACACGTCCATTTCCACTTGCGCGTACGCAGTCGCGAGGGCGACACGCTAGGCGAGCGGGTCGCGTCTCGTTAACTTGCCACGGCCGATAGCATCAGGTAGCGATCCCGCGTCATGCTCAATAATCATGTCGTTAGGCCTTGTAAAACATAACGTTACCGCGTGATAAATGTGATGGTAACGTAACGTAACGTTACGGGACGGTAAAACGTAACGTTATCGCGTGATAAAACGATACGCTATGTCATAACGTTACCGCGTGACAACGTGATCGCCCCGTTGACAGTCTGTGCCTTAAGTTTTCAATATTTGAGGTTATACAAGTGTTACTCATGAAACTGCGTTCTACTGCAGTAGCAATGACCCTACAGGTCAGTGACATTTTATAATGTAATATTGAACCAAATCGGTATTACGAAAATAACTTTTAAGGGACGGACCATTTTCTTTAAGATATTGCAACTTGCAACCTTTCGCCAACCGGCGGAGGGTGGGGAAAGTGAAAGGGTATAGAAATTAGCGTGAAAACTGTTAAAATATTAAGATAAAAATAAATGGCTATTTAATCTAAAAGTCTTGATAAAAATGAGCAATCATTTTGAATCCAAAAATCTCGGGATAATGTGATTTTCCAGTAAGTAAACAAAATATTATTGATTCGATCAATCCGCTATAGACTGGATCTTCTCGATTGATTTGATTGGCCATTTTAATAAAACAGTTAAGATGAATACTGCAGTTTTGTATGAAGGATAATTATCACCACAAACGTGTTTAAATGTAACAAGAAATCTACGTCAGACGCCTCATGTAAATATCCTCTAGTCCTAGACTAACATAGTATTTATTGACTATGTTAATGCATGCATTGGCATTGCACATAATGTGATCACACTAGATGCTAGATAAATAATCATAAAAACATTACCATTATGATAAGTTATGGTGTCTTTGTTTACCTAGATGACGACACATTACATACGTAAGATGTAAAACAACAAGAACAACGGATATAAAATCGAATAAACAAATTACGAAATAGGGCAAAACAAAAGAGCGTATATTCTATATTCGAAGAGAGATTACAATGTAGTGTCGAGCGCAGGTGAATGACCGAAATCGGCGCGCCGACCTTGCGACGTCTCGCTTCACCTACATACGCCACACTGACAAGCCACTTTTGCTTTCGACAATTCGCAAAAAAATATATTAAGGAATATCTTTGTTCCGTTGGATGTCGGTGACGTAGATACGTGCCCTATAGGTACCTATAGTATCTACGATCTACACCTCGTTGTTTTTACGCTCCGTTGTTGTCACACTTTGTTTTTGGCTACCTACTCGGTTGACGTTGGCGGCTTCATGGGAATCAGCTTAGGGTTTTAATATACTCTTCTTATTTTACAGTAAAATAAAATATTTAAAAAAAAAAACTTCGTTCCCATCCTTCTTTGTTTTCCCTCTCATTAGAAAACAAGAAAGTTTTTCGAAAGTCCGAAATTCATAAGAATTCCCGACGTTCAATTATAGTCCTCTAATCCTCCTCTCATTAAGGGATACGAAACTTTTCTTGAATTAAAACTCCGCCAGACTTAACGATGTTCGGTATCAAATTAAGAGCCGCCCCTTCCAGACGGACAGATAGTCGGACACCTGCCCCGAATATCTTCAGAGCAAAAATTTCTTAAAAAATTGGGTCAATTAGCAACAAAGCTCCCCACGAAGTGCGAGAAAGGAGGGGAACCTACGTCCCTAGTTATGAGTATACGTTGTGGCTTCACAAAGGGCGAGGGTGCGCCCTCGACGCGCGACACCACCCCATCCCGCCCCTCGCACTGCACCAAAGAAAAATAACGCCCAACCACAAAACCACAGAGCTCATAATCGAACACGACACCACAACGAAGGTTGCGCGTTAAAATTGTGTTATTCGACATTTTACCTGTGGATCTCGCCCAACAAAAGATTCTAAAACGGGTTACGCGGGAGGATGCTCCCAGAATAAACATTTCACGTGTGAAGCGAGAGTCGCGTTATGTGGATAAATAAGCTGCAGCCATCTCACTTTGTAAGTCACGTAAGTGACGGCGTGAGACATTATGATTGATACCCACCACCGACGAAGTCTCGCCACTGAATATAAAACCGTACTTTAATAATAAAACACCTTTTCAAATACGTGAACAATAAGTAAAATTGTCAGTTCATTCGTCACAGTGTGAAGTCGCGTCAAGTCTACGTGCGGTGAATGTCACGCGGCCAAAAATAATAATGTGTGCGTTCGGTCCGGACGGTCGTTCGGTCAGTGCAGTCTCGTTGCGTCACTGCACTGGACCGCCGGGGCATTGCACCTTGTTCACCGCGACGCGAGTGCCGCGACCACACCGCACGCTCGCGCCGTCCCGCTCGCGCCACGCTAGCCTATAGCTGCGTGCGATCGATCCTAGCCATTCAACAGCTGATTGTCATTTCACGAGTAACGTGTTCGTTGACATGGTGAGGTTACTATGTCTCACGTGACGCTCTATACTATTGAATAGTAGCTAACTATTGTATTGTATTGTTTCAGTGGCGTAGCGGTGCTGAGTCCCACGGAGAGCGGTGGATGCAGCAGTAGTGACATCACTGAGCCGCGCTCGCCGCGCAGCCCCGAGTCGTCGACGTCGTCGTGCAGCAACTCGGAGGAGAGCGCGGGCGCGCGCATGCCGCCGTGGGCGTGTGACCCGGCGCCGCCGGCACCGCGACGCATCGCGGCGCAACCCGCGCCCGTGCGCCGCTCGCAGCCGCCCATTCATCGCCGGATCACTGAGTACTTCAACCACAAGATGAAGCCTCAGAACGGCCTCAAGCGCGATAACGCGGTCAACGATGACACCAAGAAAAAGTGCCTACCTAAAAATGGGGTCACGCATGACCTAGAGAAATATATTTCTTATTTGTCACAGACCCTTAGTCCTAAAGTATTAATGGACGTCGGAAAGCAAAACGAAGCCGCTAGCCGAAAGTCGAACACTACCATTAACGGCGCAATGGACGCCACGAAAGCGGCAGATCTCAGCAAAACGACGCCGAATGGTAACTTCAATGGTCTGATCGACTACAGTAGACCCAAGGAGATGAAAGACAAAAATCACACGAATATGAATGGCTTTTTGGAAATCCGGCACGGATCTGAGACTTTCACAAAAGGGAAGCAAACAGGAGGGCTTCTGAAAGACTTGATCGATGGTAAGAGACCAGGCCTTGAAATAAAGACTTCATCTGACCCATCCGCCAATGGGATATTAGCCAATAAACATACACCAGACGTCAGTAGACGTAAAGTTCCCATACCTGCATCCAATGACCTGATCGGCATGAGGATTGCGCCCTCAGCCACCATAAGTCAATCGCCTAAGAAAACTACAAAACCAGATAAATCCAGAATGAACGGCGTTGTAAGCTCGACGACTAAACTGGACAGCAGAATGAATGGAGTCACATATGGATCAAATAACTTGAACTTAAATCCTATAACTAAACCAGCTAAAAAGGAGCCGCAGAAGAAGGCGACTCAACCCGCGAAAAGAACGAATCGCAAGTCATCCGCGTGTATTGCTAATAGTAAAAACCTCACATGGTCTAAAGCTAATAATCTCAAGCAGGTGCAGCTTCAGAAACAAAATTGTACAAACATATCTTCGAGTTCCCCTATTAAAACCATGCCGGGCGAGGCAAGTCCTGCACCGAAGATGAATATCCCGAACGGTGTTCGCCAGGCTCCCATGATGAATGGTAACTACACCAATCTCAATGTACCTGTACCGAATAATTATCAAAATTGTCATCAGATTAACATCCCACAACCTTGTAACGGCACCATGAACCCCAGCAATTTAGCATCATTCGTTGCTGTACCACAAAATATGATGCTTACAACGTTAAGGATACCTCAGAACGGTTTATCGCCACAAACACTGGGACAACCGAATAATATGGCAGCTTACAATCGACCGAATGTTAACGTCTCAAGTCCGACAAAACTAAACGGCCAGTTCGTTTTCCCACTCATGCAGAACCTAAACGGAACCGTTGTTCAAATACCAAATCTGATGACTAAGATGCCTAACTTTGTTCTTCCAACAACTCACACACAAAGACAAGACCATTTGCAAAACCAGCAAGCAGCATCTATTCTTATAAACGGTACTCTTTTGAAACTCGCTAACACGATGACATCGGCGTATCCGAACGTAAAAAGTGAGCCAGTAACAAGTCAACCTATTCCGGGGATGAATAAAAATGTCACTGGAATGCAAGCTGTCGGCGTGACAGTTCAATCCAAGCAGAATTACGCTGTCAACTTTAGCCACCCCGTTCTTATGCCTCAACCTGGCTATATTGTTACATCTGTGCCACCAAATATTAATGTGAAGGAAACTTGGAGTTATACGAATACAAATACAGTGTCTTCATCACAAACGACGTATTCGAGTCATTTAGTTCACCATCAGCCCGCCATCGTGCCCAACTATCATTCGCTGCACACGAGTAGTATACCCATCGCGCCGGTCAAACCGCCAGACAACCCGATCCAGGGCACCGACCCCCCCAGCAGCACAGTGAAGGAACACGAGCTATTTGATTTAACGCCTCCCAAGTGTGAAATACCGTGGCTGTCCAAAACTGTCAACAATAACATTTTCCCATTACAACCAAATAAAAAGAACTCGAGGCCTTTCGCGGAAATTAGTAGTATATCGGAGAAGCTCGAAGAGTTAGCTGCTAAGAAGGCGAAGTATGAGCTAAAGGACGACAAAATTGAAGATTTGAGGATGGATTCTAGCATGGATTCGACCATGGATTCCACCATGGATTCGACAATGGATTCGAGTAATGAACTTCGTAAGATCGAGGCGGTCGCCAGGCGGGAGGAGACGATCTTTACGCAGATCACCGTTCTCAAAGACGTGTCATCGTCTGACGTCCACAATACTGTGATAGAAGCTAATTTTTGTAGTACCACAACTGAGTCCGAATCGGGTATAGGGACGGACAAGTCTATAGACTCGCCTAGTGACTCTCAAACTAGTAAAGAATGTGATGAGGATTCGTCGATATCTTTGAGTATAAGTGTGTGTTCTGTGGAGGTACAGAGTCAGAAGAGTCCTATCCTGAAGCAGCCCAAGACGCTGCGCTTTCCTCCGAGGAGTTTGACGAAGCCCAGCAGTGACAAGCGGAAGTCGAGTACAGACACGACGTCCACAGTATCTGTGTGTCAGTGGGAGAACTGTAAGCGAGAGTTCGATGGAGATCCAGATCTCTTAGAACATATACAGGTTAGTTATTGTGTTGTCTCATATTGTAGTCGCCAGTTTTGCAGTCAGGGCATGAGCAATAAATATTTTATACTTCCTCACTTTTATACCTTCCTTGGTAATATTCTCTCCAAAATGGTTATCACCATTTTTAGTGCATCCATAAAAAATCTAAGTTTCTAAAACTATTCAAATATTAAATGCTGAAATAATATCCATAACAATTGAAAGAAGAATAGACAGATCAGATGATCTCAATAATCAACAAAAATACTTGTCTCTGCATTCACTATAATATAATTTTATACTAAAATCCTCTCTTATCAATATTTCAGAACGTCCACGTAGAAACGCAAGCCGGCAAGGAGAACTACGTCTGCTTATGGGAGCAGTGCAAGGTTCGCGGCAAGCCGTCATGTTCCCGACTATGGCTGGAGCGTCACACGCTGTCGCACGGCGGGAACAAGCCATTCAAGTGCATCGTCGACGGCTGCGAGAGGCGCTTCTCCACACAGGTATAATTACGGGCATATACAATTTACAAACATTCCCAAAACGCACTAAAGATGAAAAGCGTCAGTAAACGGTCCATTTGAATAAAAATTGTGCGTTGTGTGAAATGCGGCAGTCGGCGTAAATTGAGCTTTTGGCGTCAGCTACTGCGTGCGTTCAAACTCGCAATACGATGCTGTTGGCGGTAATTATTGTGATATTTGTATGACAGTGATACGTGTGCGTTGTTGCTGCGGACATTTTAGAGAGAATTCCCAAGATATTTGCTTATACATTTACCAGTAAATTTTAAAATCAAATTAAAAAATAGCCTCATTGAATTCTTATTGTAAATGACAATGTCCCTCTCAAGTGTTCGCTAATAAGGGCTCACAAACGCAATTTTAGTTGATGTGGATCTGATCTTATGTTCACTAACGACTAAAATATTATTAAATTATCATTTTATTGTTTTGAATTTATATTGCATGTTCACAATTTATATTTTGTATCTTCAGTGCGTTTTCTCACAACCAAAATAGCATCATAGACTTTATACTTTTGATCGAACGATTGCAGAATAAGTAATGTACAAAGTAGGTATATTAATGTATGGTAAAATATTTTAGGAAATACATTTTAAAATATTTATATGATATTTTAAGGTATACATTTTAAAATATTTATATTATATGTTAGTTTACATAAGTCTATTCATAGTTGTAAAAGTTAAGAGTAAAAGTAAAAATAATAAGGTACTCACTAGTAAAACTAGGCACAAATACCTACAGTTATTTTTTGAAAATGTATTATGAATATCTTTGTCTTGTAATTTGTTTATTTCTGCAGCGAATCGTTTTTAATTGTTATCATTTATGTTCTGTTCAGTAGTAAATAAGTGAATTGTATCTAACCCTTTCACCGCTAACCACGTCAACGACGTCAAATAATAATATAGATAATAATTATAAAAAAGTACTCAAAGTCAGATATTACTTTTGTTTTTTTATTGTTCTCATGTACTTCTTGGTCCTCAATTTAGAAAATACAATTGCAATAACAAGATAAAAACTAAACTATCAATGTTTTGAGAATTTTTTACAATTCCATGTTAGCATTGGAATGGTTATTTTAGTTATACTTTTGGATTTTTCAGCTGTAAATCTTCAGTTTCAAAAAGCTATCCTCGTGTTATGAAAGCTGTAACCCTCGTGTACTTTTTTGAAATTGTCAATTTACTCATCTAATGAATCTAAAATGTATGTTTTTTGTGACAGTCGTGTCTTCATCACGTGAATAACGTCCAATCGAGTGATTGGATCATAAAACGCATTTCATATCGTATTTTGAATAAATATGTTTTAATAATGTTCAATCGACGCGAAATTCATAATTATTTTCTATATCCGTCGTAAACTCAAATAACTTTTAAACACTACGAAAATAATGAAAATATTATAACTTATCAACTTTTGTTTTCGGTAAGAAAATCAATAAATAACACAAGTAAATCTATCGTGAATTAATTAAAGACAAACCAATCGACAAAGACTAAATGATCTAAATACAAATTCAATTAATCTATTTAGTCATAAAGTAACTCAGTGATGTGATCCCATCACTGGATATATAGTATGGCATATCACGATTCATTCGGTCATAACTGCTTCCTTCTGAAAAAAAATCATGAAAAAAAAACATTTGAATAAAATAAAAATAAAAAAGACAAAAAACACCCGTCGCGTGATGTCGCCATATTGACGTTAATTTACAACGCTTCCTCCGACGAATATAAAAGATAAAGTTGTATATGTTTTCTTTCCCCAAGGACAAGAAGACGATGCCAAAGAGAACCCTCGATGGCTGGAACCACTTCCGAGATTTTATTTATTTTTGTCGACCTATAAATTCGTCGGGTTTACCCCTTTGACCGCTATTTAACGTTCAGCGTACTGTAAAAGTAAGATAAGAATGCGACAGTAGCAGCGTAATTTTTGACGATAACTCTTGATGCGCTATGATCTCAGTATTATTCACGGATTGTTTGTTACTTTACGTTATTACCCGTTATTGGCAGTCGAAGTGTTAAATGCGATGAATTTGATATGTATCATTTATTTTTTTCAACACGACGCAACGTGTCGAGCTACGGAATAAGTGTAGTGTAAAAGCAAGTACTATGTAGATGAACTGGTGTTAGATTAATTAGTTCATAAGGACTGAGAACTTTACGCCTTCATCGACGAACTTATAAATATAATGTTATTTAGAAATATTATGCGATATAACATAACAAATAATTTTGTAGATAACAATAGAAACACTAATACACAATAACTATTCTATGCTTGTATTATTGAATACCAAAAATATAACTAACAAAACGGTATACCGGCAGAACCTCCGCAATAATCGTGAAAAAACTTAAATTGACATATCTTCGAATCAAAAACAAATAAAAATGGCAATACTAAAATATCCTAACTGCATATAGCGTCACTGTACCATAGGGTCATTTCAGACCGCGACGTGAAGCGACACGTCGCTACACGCACTTTTTAACAAAATATATCGAACTTATTTTCTTCACGGAAAGGTATAATTTTAGTGCGAACGTGAATACGCTGAGATGAGTGGTGCTGCACAGCCGTGTGTACCTTATTGTGTAGTAAATAAAATCGATATTGTATTGGATATTAAAAAAGTGCGCATCGCATCGCGTCTCGGTGTGAACTGACCCTTAATCTAATACTTGGAACTTATAAACGAAAACTGCATTACTAATGTACTATTCTACTGCAAATTCTGCGAGGACCTGCACACTAATTGCGTAACACACTATCAATCACAATCAATAATTTTTAAGGATATTGCTAATCCATTGCGTAATATGTTCGAAAGATTTGTCTGCTCAACAACGTAAATAACGTAATGAATTTTGTTGAACTGTCAAAATGAAAGCCATTGCTACTGTTACGCAATTACCCCGCTGTACTGCTGTTGCATATTATTATAATGTTGTGTTTACCCCACAGATACCTTACCCATGGCCAAAACGTGCTATTTCTCACTTGCTAACGTTTACTTTACAATTACAGACGTTATTGGAGCGACACGTGAACAACCACTTCAATGAAGCATCGCCCAGTAATGGTTCCGGCAAGAAGTCTGCAGAGGGTTCCGTCAAACTCATTCGTAGAAATGGCAAGAAGCTCCGGTATAGAAGACAACCTTGGTCTGGTGAGTTGACTCTCTAAATGATATATTTAGTAACCTATTCCGCTTTACTACTACTGTTTCACCTCTCAACGAGGCATCCTCAGGATGACGATTGATCAGTCGCGAACCCGAACAAGACGTGTTGCCACTCTGCGTCCTGCGACTGGTCAATCGTCATGAGGATGCCTTGAGAGGTGAAAGACTTGTTGATTTCTTACAGGGTTTTTATGACTCTAGAATCGTAGATATATTTAGTAACCTATTATATTAGGTTACTAAATATATCTACGATTCTACGTCTATTGTGTTTTGACTCTCTACTTCTACTTCATCTGCAATCTATCGAATGCTGAGTGTAGGGTACTTCTATTATACTCCGGTATTTTACGGCCTTTGGCGTTTCACATGTAATTCCCCACTGCTACTTCGACCTGGCGGGTCATCGCCTCGCCGATCCCCACCTCGCTTGTGGTCTAAAAAATAAAAGGGCATCTGTTATTGTCGATGGAAGAAGGTACAAGTGAATTCCTGAATACCCAAAAAGTTCAAAAAAGGAACACCAGTTTTTCAAAATTGCTGCTTGACAGTTGAATTTTGCCAATACCAGAAAAATGTGCCAGTCTCTGGGCCTTCGTCTTGCTACATTATGGTTTTTTAAGAACTAATCAGAAACACAAAAGCTCATGATTATAAATCATTTGACGTCACGTCACGTCACGTCTTGAGAATACCTTCCCAAAATTCCTTGTTTGACCACGTCAACCATTATATTTCCAGCACGCATGTTCGACTTTTTCGACGCGGGTATGATGGAGGGGCTAGTATGGCGGCTAGTGCGCGCGACGCGTTGGCGGCTCAGCGGCGCCTGCCCGCTGCGGGAGCCGCCCGGCCGACACACGCTCACACTACGCGCCGCGCTCACGGCGACGCGGTACAACGTCGCGGCCGATAGGAGAGAGGCGCTTGTTACGTATTACCCACCAAATGTGTAAGTTACCATTCTTAACTTAAATTGTGTAATATATAGGAGTGAGGGAGATAAGAAGGCTGATCTGAAAGAAAATAAAGCTTGAGAGACATGTGTATGACAAATGAGTATAGAATAAAAATTAATTGAAATTCTTAATGATGGTTCAGAAAACCTTGCTAAGTTAAAGGTACTACTACTACAGTCCCGTCGCCGCGTCGTCGAGGGAGTGCGTTCCTGACACCTGTCATTTGGACAGTTTCTAGTTGTACAATGGAGCAAATTCGCTGAACACAATATTCGTAAGCATGAAACTGCCAGGTTTCAAGAACACATTCTCTCGACAGCCGACTGTACAGACCGTTCACAACTTGCCCCTTGCTGTCATACTGGCGCCTTTGAAACTAAGCTTGACAAGCGATGGTACCAGCATGACAGCAAGAGACGAGTTATAGTGAACAGGCAGTGAGTTATCTTCTTGATGACCACGCATAAAAATCTTGACAAACAGAATTCTGTGATCCATCAAATACTTATTTCTTTCACTAGAGTGATTTGAGCATACAAATCAATGGTGAGTTCATGTTGCCTAAAAATTTAAGGATTTTAATTGACTTTGGTTCTATAAGCTGAGTGGTTTACATAAACATTGTCTGATCTCATAATAATTGTTATATTTACTGAACAATTTCAATAAAAACAGTAATAATTACAATTGTCTAGTTGTAGTTCATGATATTCTTCGATATCACAATGTGTGGTGTTTTCAGGTAAGCATTGGAGTAATTCATATCACCAACCATCCACGCACCCTGGGTAGTACAGACCTTGTATCCAATAACAGTTATTGTTAAAACCTATAGAATTCATCACCGTGAAAACCTGTATTAAGTATACAAATTGGTATCCTGATACTGAACCCTGTAAAAAAATACTTTATTTTACCAAGAATTCTCAAGTACTAACCAATTAATGTTAGGGAAAGCTACACCTAAACTGATTTATTTGTGCGGGCATTAAGTAGGTATATTTCTAAACAAGCTTCGCCCGGCGGTTTCACCCGCATAAGTTTCAGTCCCATGGGAATATCGGGATAAAAAGTATCCTATGTGCCAGTAAAGGTCATGGTCTACCCATGAGCCAAATTTCAGCCAAATCCGTTCAGTCGTTTTAGCGTGAAAGCGTAACAAACAAACTCACTTTCATATTTTATAATATTTCTAAATGTATAATGATCATATTAGAGAACCTATCCATACCTAAAGGCGACTAATTTTATAACTAATTAGTTCGTTTTAAAATTAGTCGCGTTTCGTTCAAGCAAAGTGACGAATAGGCTAACATATTTAGATTTAAAAATCTATAATTATAAGGATTTAAATAAAATACTAATCTCAGTATTTGCGATCTAGTCAACAGCTCGGACTGTCGTGTCTAAATAGATTATTATTATATGCACAGGTAAATTCAGGTGGGTTAGTAGTGCAAAAGGAAATACATTATCATTTGGTGTTTAGCTAAATTATAATTCCTCAATCAATTGTATCGTACAATAAGCAATGCATTTTTTTATAATTTACCTCCTTCATTGCATAAAAGTTCACTTATTTTCATAATTAAATTCACAAGTATTTTTTTTTAAATTATAGTTATCGGTTTTAGCACCCATTTTAAATGCTCGATTTCCAGATTGAGTTGAAACCATTTTACGTACGTAACAACTTTTCAATTATTACGCTCATATAATTTCTCCCCAACCTGTAGCTTTTATTAATTTCATTTAACACATAATAACTTTATAATTTTATTATAGTGCAGTGCACGATTACTTACAAGCTCCTTCGGGGATCATATGCATTACTACGAATCAAAATTGGCACTAACTGGCAACGGAACGCTTGCAATTGGCACAAATTATTGCAGTTGATCCCCAAGCAATCAGCTTGGCTTAGCATGCTCGATGTTGCCGTCAGTGCCACACAGAGTAAAAATATGTTCACAAAGTTGCTAGCATTGATACAGCCTTTCAATATTCAGCATAATATTGATGTTTACAAGTTAAGGCGGTTCCCTGAGCAAAACGCCACCCTAGCCGCTTTTTGTGTTGTTTTTAGCTATCTACTTGTTATTTAAAAAGAAATATCAAATAATAAAATTACATTAAATTTCTACGTAATCTTTATTCCAAAATTGTGCATTTTTTTTTTTAAAGGAGTATTTGTTTCATTAATCTCCTTCCAACGGAACCATAAAAATGAGAAATAATGATTGATAACATGCATCTCCTCGTAAAGTAAACATTATTTAATTTTGCTACTGACACTAATGGATAGACTTTTTAATGATGAACATTTTGAAACAATTTTTTTTTTTCAATTTTTTTTTTTTAAATATACGTTTTTCTAAAATTTGGGCGTATTCACTACTGTATCTCACCGGGTTTTTCAGTCTGCAAAGATGTAACAAATGCTCAAGTTTATTTTGCTCAGGGTACCGCCTTAAGGGACTTATCACACCTCCGCCGCGAAACCATAGCAACGAAACCGCAGTCACAGTAGTTTAAATTCAACAGACTCGCGTCAAATTCCACTATATGCGAGTCAGTTGAATTGAACTACTGCGGTTTCGATGCGGAGGTGTGCTACCCGCCAAAATGTTACAAAAAATCTTTTCACCTTTATTAGATTTTTCATTGTTCATTGTTTACTGCTAGCAATATAATGGGTTGCCAGTCCTTATTGATGTTTTGGGTTTGGGCATAGTAAATCATCTTTTCTTTTGTTTTAGAAGTTTTCAAGTTTCAATCATAGGCATAAGGTTGCTTACAGTCTGAATGGCAAATAGGCTGTGTAATGGCAGTGTGATTCGTTTCATCAAATTATAATGTAAAGCTTGTTGCGCGCGTCATTTCAGAGTGGACACAGTATAATATGCAATTCGGCGCTGATGACGCGTTGCTGTGCAGCTATTTGTCGCCCAAATTGAAAGCATCTTTAACAGCTGGTGTTTGTAACAAAAAGCTTTCTATATGTGCATGTATATCATTTAGTTCACTTTCAATATGGGATTGGTGCCCATAAACGCTGCAAACACAAGTCGCATATCAAAATTTTCCAAAGAATAATTAACTTTATTTCAGAAGCCGATCGACATTACACCAAAATTCGCAGCTTATATTGTGTTTGCAGCTGCCTCTGTGTGGCACGGGAACGAACCAGTACTAATTAAGAGTTGATGTTCTTTCAGATTGGAGGACGAATGGGTGCCAGAGAAGGACGTGACACGTATCAAGCGGATTGAAATCGCGGAGTTATCTGCCAGCGTGAAGGTGGCGCTATACGAGCACTTCTCGGCGTCGTACACGGGCCCGCCGCCCGCGCCCGCGCCCGCGCCGCGCCGCGAGCGCCGCGGCGCGCCGCGCATGCTCAGCAACCTGCTGGCCAAGCGCCGGCGCGAGCCCGAGTGCCGCGCCGAGCCGCTCGTGTGGCGCGAGCCGGAGCGGCCCGCGCGGCCCAGCGGGGCCAAGAAGCGCAAGATGGGTCGCCGCTACGGTGGCGCCGCCTTCTGGCCCTGCGGACGATAATTGATAAGTGATCCCCAGCCCGGTGTCACACTACACCGGAACTACACGAGTGTTATTATTTGTGATTGCGGGCCGCCTGTCATTTCGGAACGCGGATTCGATCGAGTTGTCTGGGAAAGTTATGAAAATGATTTGATTTTATGTGAATGACGATTTGAATTTGTTTGTGTGTGATTAATTCCATTTTTAATACATTTTTACAAAGCATCCACTTTCCAAAATTACCGTCGGCCCGCAAAGAAATGTCTGTACGAACTTTATGTTTTCTCAATTGAATAGAATAATGTGATCGATAGTGTAAATGTTGTCGGCGCGTGTATTCGGTGTGACACCGAGCGAGACAGATGTTGATTCGACGACAGGCTGATGGCCGACGATATCCGACTTAGGAAAATTCTCGCCAAAGATTGTTGAGGTGCCGCGACGCGGTTTAGACTGCTATACAGCAGAAAGTTAAATTTTATTCACAAGACTGATGCTTTTTTATAATGATATTGAACGGTCGAAATATCGAGCCTTAACGCGTCCGTTCATCGAGGTCGTAGAACGCGGCGCGAACAAAACGTGTACATAGTTAGTTGGAAGTGTATAGTGAGTACGATTTCGTACTCGATGTATAGGCGAGGCGACTAGAGTACCGGACGTTAGTCTGATAGATAAGTTAGAGTAAGGACGACCAGCGATGTGCATCACTGCCAACTGTACATAGTAGACGTATCGACTCGATACTTAGCTTAGTTTTAAATGATTTCGCTTTTAGTTGTAATAGTCCCCGCGTCTCGTGTTGCTTTCGCTTACTGAGGTGCTGACCGTGACACCCGGTGTGACGCGTGACGTCTTCCGGACAAGTGCCTCGACACACGTCGCACATCTACCAAGCTAGTGTTCACTATATATCACGTATACCGTGCGTAGTCATATCAAACGAAACTCGCAGTTTAGTCGTAGCGTAGGACGAACAATTTTGATATTCGACGTTTTATTCCCCTTGTTGTGTTTGGTGACTCTAAAGAATCAACAACTGTCTGTAGTATAAACATAATGTCACTGCCATTGAAAGTTGTGTACAACTTGTTAGCCTCGACGATACTGTTAGCAATAAAAGTTTTGTGATAAGATTATATTGATAACCGACGTTCGTTTCCACGCACAAGATTCGCTGTATTTTTGTGTAATACATTAATATACATTAACAATAGAGTAGCGATGATTTTTAAAGATATAGAATAAATTTCTAATTCAATTTATGAGAGGATTTGTTCGTTGGAGGAGCACTCGTTAGTACAATATGAGTATTCATACTGGAAGAGTTTTTACTAAAAACAATATTAGGTTATTATTTTTATTTACAAAGGAATGCGCATATTTGTCAATAATAAATTCATGAAATGTCTTCAAAGTCTCTGCAAAGTCAAAAAGTCAGTTAGTCAAGCGTAACATACGAAATTGAAAACGTTGTAAGAATATTTGAAACAGTTGATACTAAACGTATTTTCTTGACTTTTTAATTAATTAAGAAGTCAAGAACGTCAATTTGTATCCTTGTTGCTTTTGACTAGACGAGAAAAATCCTAAATTACGCCATAAGTATAATAATACGCGTGTGTTTTTTATTGACAGATGAGCGCAAACAATGTTCAATTCAATATTATTTTGTTTTAATATCGTAAGAAAACTCATATTGTACGAACGTGCTGTACGGTATAGAGGAATTAGTGATGCTGTTGTGAAAGTAATAATAATTGTAGTGGCGAATGTTTTTAGATCATTGAAATGTAAGGAAAGGAGCCTTGAAATGTTCAATATTAATAATTTATCGTAAGTTATGGTTATGTCCCCATAACCAATAGAAAAGCAATGTTGCATCGTGTTCTTAATAATATTAAATTTATTAATATGGATTTTAGCGATTTGTGTAAAAAAATAAAAACACCAAAATGTAAGATCGCGACAGAATACTAAGTATAGTTTCCAATGATCTAAGTGCATTTATTAGGCAAGTTCAGTGAAATGACTCCGAATGATACACAGTTAGGATAGCTCCGCTCATACAGTAATACATGCCAATGATTAACGTCAATAGCTGGTTTAGTACACACAGTTAGATGTAAACGAACTTTTGGATGCCCATATACAGACGTTGTCAGATTATTACTGCCTTTTAGCCGTAAGGGATTATACAAGTGAATGTAAAATTGTGTTCTGTGCTCACACGATCTCGCTAGTATTTTTTAGTTAGTGCCTATAGCGTTAAGTTAGGACGAATTGTGTGAACGTGGTGTAATCTTAATTGTATAAAACACCGTAACGTATTTTTCAAACTATCGCTTATCGTAAACTGGAACGGAGGTTTTATTAGATTCATTTTAGTAGTGTAAATCGGCCCCTAGACTAATAATGTGAAAATTGAATGTGAATAGTATATTCTACTATAGAGGGAGCCTTAGGCGTGAATTGCGTGCGCATGCGACGCCGCGCGGCCACGTGCGAGAGCGTGCGTCGACGTGCGACGGCGTGCGACGGCGTGCGACGGCGTGCGACAGCGTGCGAGCGACGCGTGCGGCGCGTGTTGTTAAGTCAGAGATCACTATTGTGTCTATCGTAGCGTGACACGTGAGTTGGTTCGAAGCTATATCGCGCGGTATAGTTTGGAACGCATTCGTAGTAGGTATGGACCCAAAGAAGTGTTTAGGAAAATTTCTCTAGTAGTCAAGTTGGTGCCTGATTGTTCGCGTGTTTAAGGGGATCGTATGCTAACATATTATACAGTCTAGACTTCCTTTTGGAGCATTTCCAACGTACTGATTATTTTTTTAATAAATTTAAAAAATTAGAGTAATTATTTTTTCAGCACTGATCGTAGTGCCATATTTTATTGGCTCGCTTTTTAATAAATTATTTTTATAGTGAAATTCGACACCAAAATCAGAAAGACAAAATTAGTTTTTTGTTTATCCGTGTAACAATATGGACTTGAATATTTGATCTCAGAAATCGGCAGTGTAACAGATTTATGATGAGAATGCATGAGAGGATCCTAGTATTGCGGTCCGTGAGTGTTATTTCTTAATGAACATGTTAAGTGTCGCTCAATTTAAATTTATTTTACTTACGAGAACAAAGTTTGACACACATACAAACATACATTTTGGCCTATCAAAATGCTTGAGTACAAATTTCGTTTCGCTATTACGACGCGATGAAATGTCTAGTGTTTGGCAAATAATCGGACTAAAGTTAAATTAACATTAGCTTAGTGTTAGTGGTTCAGAATATTAGTCAGAGATAATATTTTGTGAAGACGAACCTCTTCGGACGAGGCGATGAAATTATATCGAAATACATTGATATACATATTGGTAAGCTCGAAAGATACAATATATTTTTATCACTGCCACAATAGTCATAGATGTCGTGTCGTTGTGAGAGTTGAGTTCGGTTTTGCATGTTTGTGAAGCGCGCAACCGTTCACTTATTGCTCAGGGAATCATATTAATTTTAGTTAGCCGCGGGCTCACTCGCATGCAAAATCTTTTTGTTACGTGACAGAGTATACAACGGGAACAATGGTAGTCGCTGCCAATTTTATTTAAGCCCTATATTCAGCCAGCATTATTTTCTGCGGTGTGTCCACTGGTTTTATGTGAAGGCGTGAAACATATTACAGCCGTGATGCAGACACGCTTGAATGACGTTGTAAAGTTACAGCGGGCGGGACAATAAAAAGCGCCATCTTTAACTACATGTCATGTTGTTGGAAATCGTGGTTTTAATTGCTCCTCCCGCACTTAGACAGAAAACTCAAGGAATGTAAATAGTTAAGTATTTATTATTAAGTATTATTCTGCATAGTACTGTAATTTGCTTCGCGCCTGGTTGGGCCTTAGGGGAAAGTGAGGGCGGCGCGCCCGGGACAGAGTGGTGACATTCGCCCGGGCCGGGATCCCGGACATTCCCGGACCGTCCCGGGCTAAGGTCCCGGGCGACGCCGCGCGGGGTTAGTCTAGTGGTAATGTTCGCGAGTTGTCTTTCAAACACGTTTCCTATATTATGCGTTTATTATATGAATGTTCTCCTTTATTGTAAATGTTTGAATACAATAGTAACTATGTGGAGCCTGTGTATTCCAAATAGTGTGCACTACTTATTCAATTTGTAGATATTTAATTATATATAGTATAATGTTTAATGCGTTGTCTTATTTGCTTATACCCTATGGTGAAATCGGTGAAATTAATTATAATTTTGAACCCACGAGCTGATGGGTAATCTACCTCAATTAATTTATCACACATTTGGGCATAATAATAGTGAATGTTAATTTAAATTTGAAATTTGTTCAATGTAGTGATTATTAAGGTTTTTTTCAAATAAAATGGTTTGTCCACCTGTCACAAGTACTGTATCTTATATTAAATACATATTGTATGATTGATAATTATGTGTTTTATTAAAATCATTGAAACATCATCTGAAAACACCTTAAACACCTTCGCCTTATCACTTAAAACATTCAAAAGTAACGAAGATACAATTGGCATTCAATAAGATCATCAGTTAAACTGCAAGCAAGTAAAGCTTTAGTTTTGATCACATTAACAAACTAACAGATTTTCTTGACGGCCGTTCCTTGGAAAGCAGTTCCGTCTAAATAATATAATATGACGGAACAGCTTTTCATGTATTTGATATTAAACAAACCTCATTTGTTGGTTTCGCCACAGTCGGGTAAAAAGGGACAGCCATAATTGTTTGACCGTTCACCGCAGTCTTGAAACCAAAGCTTAACGTAGTATAAACTAGACGGAACACACCTATTGACTGTTTATCATTTCATATAAGCCTTTCATCTGGATAATGAATAAGCACTAGTTCATTGGTTCAGGAGTGACTGCGGAAATCCACTATAAAAAAAATACAATAGACGTAGATATATTTAGTAACATATTCCGCTTATCTATTCCTCAAGACTCATAAAAACCCTGTAAGATATCGACACGTCAACACGTGTTTCACCTCTCAACGAGGCATCCTCAGTTGACAATTGGCCAGTCGCGAACCCGAACACGACGTATTGCCACGCTGAGCGCTGGACGCAGAGTCCAGCGAATAGGTTACTAAATTATTAACATCTACTTATTGTTTTTTTTTTAAATAAGCACTAGCTTTTTTTATCTAGCAGTTACAGCGTGTCACCCATGTAATTATAACACAAAATTGCAACAGCTGAAGAAAATAGAACGCTTTGTACCTTACTAGTAACAGAGCAGGTATACCGGTACAAATCAGTTTGGGCTGCTACCCCTACTACTGTTATTCAATTGACAGACACGGGGATTGAACCCGGGATCCTACGTTTAGCTGTCGCGCTTACGGTTACTAAACTATCGAGGCAGTTCGGAGGGTTATTTTACATTTTGATGATTTTTGTCCATGGATTGGATTCCTCAATTTACTCGAGAAAACTATACCTTTCTATCCTTTGTACTTGTAAAGACTAGTACCAGTACTGCTATGGTAGGTACTGCTACGAGAGCAGTGGTGGCCCAGTGGTAAGGCCGGGACTTACGAGTTATAGGTCGTGGTTTCGAACCCTGCCAGGCGCTTTACTTTGTGTAAATTATTTCATCACCACTGCTCCCAAAAAACGGTGAAGGAAAACATCGTGAGGAAACCGGCATGTCCTAGAACCAAAAATTCGAACCTACATCTACCAACCCGCACTGGCCCCGCGTGGTAGATTACGATCCACTCCCTCTCACAGAGAGGAGGCTTGTGTCCCAGCAGTGGGAACATTATAGGCTGATTATGCTACTGCTATGGTTTACTCAATAACTAGGAGCTTCGACCAAATTGCCAATTTATTGTTTCACAAAATACCTTGTGACGCAATAAATTGGTATTTTTTTGGCCGAAGCATGAAAGGTTTGATAACAAGAATCGACCTTGAAAAATAATAATCATGCAGCCATATTCAACAAACATTGTAAGTACAGTACACGCCACGTGCCAAAACAGAGCTATCAGCAATTCAAAACATCAAAGCAAAACTGCATTACAGTAGATACAATGGTTTCTAATTTCTACCGAGTTTTAGTGAACATAATGCTTATAGGTAAGTTGTGTAAGGTATTTCTTGGCCCCGGGAACGCTGTCGACAAATGTTTCACAAGGGAACTTGATATCTGGGCAGGTGTCATCAAGTTATTGTTTTATTTGCAAAATTTATGATCCATTATGGTTTATTGGAATAGTCTAGAGGAGCTCGTGGCTACGTAATAACAGCCGCACGGGTCGATCCATCAGGTTAAGCTACGTTTGCCAGGGTAGGGCCGTGGATGAGTGACCATCTTTACATAACGAGACTCTTTCGTGCCTCGGAAAGCACGTTATGCCGTTGACATTCATTTGTGGATCTTTGACAGTCGTTACGGGTCATCAGAAGCCCGAAAGTCTGACAACCAGTCTTAACGAGGGGTATTGTATTACCCAGTCACGGGGTGGTGGAGGTCAGATAGGCAGTCGGTCCATGTAAAATACTGGTATTCAGCTGCATCCAGTTAGACTGGAATCCGACCCCAACATAGTTGGGAAAAGGCTAGGCAGATTGATTTGGTAGAGAGTCTGGCTAATGGTTGACGTCGAAGGTTCGACTATCAAAAGTAGATGCTGCTAGTAAGGTGCTTTCGACGCTTCGTCCTATAACTATGCTTAGCGATACTTTTTCATTACCTAATGGCAATCACACCTTTTTTTTTTGAGGGTGGGATGTCATCAAATGACTTCTCCCGCCTCTGGGCGGAGCGGAAGGGTGTGTCAGACTTTCACTAACTAAAACCCACCCGTGTTCCTTCAGTTGCCTGTTGCCAAGAGTCCGGGTAACCCTTTCGGACTTTCACGCAACCTTGGCAGTTCATTCCAGACCTGGAATAGTGTCCGAAAGTTCAAAAAATATGTAGGAATAATACCTGAATAAAAACTATTTACCTACCTACTCAATAAAATAACAAAAAAAGAAGTAATAGCCACAAAAGTGCAGAGCCCCTGTCGGCTGCACCAGACTGCATTGTCAGCAAGTTGTCGGTAGCGGCAAGCGTCCTGTTGGCGGGGCCTCGTCCCACTCCTGCGCAACCTACCGACTGCACCGGACCATGTGAGTAATTAACTATATCTAGATTTATTAGGGGTTCAATGTAAAATTAGATCACACTATCATAGGTTTTCTACGTAAATTATTGAGCTTATGAATTAAGCTGAGACCTACCTACGCATGTCTGAAAACAAACAAGAACTGTTAGTTTGGTTATTGCAGAACTTTAAATCTTAATTCCTTTCAACTTTTATTTAACTTTACTTTAATACTTGAATTTAATTTGAAAATAATCCATCGACAAGTATTTTTTGTGAAATATAGGTGTCGTTTTACTTAATTCTATTGTAATGTCACCTAATCCTGGTTACCAACCACGCAAGGTGTGGCAGTTTTTAATCGAACAACAGGTGAGGTTTTCAGGGCACCATGTACAAATAGGTTCCTAATTATGCTCCTTTTCCTCTCAGGACTCAATGGTGGAAATCAAGATGTAGTCTATAGACATTGAAGCAGTTGTTACATGAGCATTTTTCTTTTTATTGACTGCTAGGTTTTCAGCACATGCCTACATTAATTGCCTAATTCTTGCTGGGGAGTTTGTTGTGCCACTTCTTCCCAGCTGAGCACTAGGAAGTGGTGAAGGGTGGGTGTTTTGGGGGACTGTCTTGTTATTTTGACGTTCAAAAAGTGCTGATTCTCAGCCTAGTTTGAATAAATGACTTTTGATTTTGATTATCCTAACTTCCGTAACAGGCATTGGTAAAGAGGATTTCATTGCATTTTGAAAGTTCTTTAAGATTCAAAGGAAGGAACTACAGTGGACATAAAATAATGACTGTGATCTGAAATAGCAATCTTAATTTTTCAGTGCTGTTTTTTGGACGGCGGAGTTCCAGCGTCATCGGAGCGCATTGTAAGTTTTTAACTAACCCTTATTTTGATATCACTTGTCATTTCCGCCATCTTGTCGTAAGCTTCGTAAATTCCTGTCAAATTAGAACAAAAATTTGAATAACGCAGTTGATCATATAATAATTTTCTGTCGCAATTTTTAATAATATCCGATACCGTTGCGGGTTCGATTCCCGCTCTAAAACGGAAATGCTTGTGACCTTTTGTTTTCGTTATAAATGTATGATTTATTTGTGTTTGTGTGGTTATAAATGTTTAAACCTATAGATAATGTAAAAAAAATACTTAATAAAAATTCAATTTATATTTTTTAATAATATCATATAATTATATATCAATTTATATCTTGAATAAATCTATAAATAAATTCAATTATAATTAACTTTTATGATTTAATATTATTCTTCATTAATGAAAATAAATTTTTACGTTTGAATTGTTTGTACATTAATTTGAAAACGAATTGTTTCGAATTGTTGTTCGATTCGGTTCTTACATTTGTATGTTGTATCTACCTACACTTATACCAATTACGTCGTATTGGTAAAACGCCGCGTTACTAAACAATCAAGACCAGAAGACATCGCAACCAGAAGAAGTTTTCAAGTCAGAAGAGAGAAGAGGTTCAGGGTTGAAATGGCCATTACCTCACAGTCACGTGGTCATGACGGTACAACGTGTGATGTGACGTAGTGGAAGTCTCGACCTGGACTATACTACTATCAGAAGATATCCAGGAGAATAGGCAGCAAGATTATTTATATATATTCCCGAGTTTTTAGAGGCTGTTTTCTTAATTTTTCTATGATTTTTCCTTGTGATTTTGTTTTGAATTCTCTTTTTTTTTTTTTTTTTTTTTGTGTGATTATGTTTTAAAAATGTGTTCCTTTGTACTTAGTTTTACACCAGTGGTGAAGTCCTTCCATTGCCTTGCTAGCTACTTATTAAGTTGAGTATGATCGACTGAGGTAGTAGGTACTATAAAATCATAAAATAAATCAATAGATAAATAATTTTCTGTTTTTAACCGACTTCTAATTACTAATCAATTTGTTAGTATTTTTTGCGAAGCGGTAGATTTGTGACTCTTATTTTGCTAAAGTCAGTCATCTAGCCTAAATTTTTACGAGCTCTAGAAAATCTTCTTCACACCTAATTGCCTTATATAAATTATTTCGGTTTTAAACAAACTTATCGTCAACATCATTACTGATTTAGGCAAACGCTTGTTCTGCCTAGGCTTTTCCCAACTATGTTGGGGTACAACAGTTTTTTACATGGAGCGACTGCCTATTTGACCCTCACAACCCAGTAACTGGGCAATATAATACCCTTGGTAAGACTGGTTGTCAGACTTCCGGGCTACTGTCGACCTGTAACGACTGTCAAAGATCCACGAATGACAGCCGGGACCAACGGCTTAACGTGCTTTCCGAGGCACGATTTAAGGCTCGTGCAAACAGACGCGAAATCGCGGGCGCGACAGGCAGCGGTACCTTTGTCGACAAAGGTACCGCTGCCGGTCGCGCCCGCGACATCGCGTCTGTTTGTACGAGCCTTTAGGCAAACGCTTACGCACCTATAATTTATTCATCTTTTTAGCAGTAAAACCACATAGCAAAAACCTTTTCCTCCCATTATCTCGTTTTAATTATTAATTTACTAGCCATTAGGTACGTACTAGGGGCGGTAATACCAAGAGTAGCTACGTGCCTCGGTTCCAGTATAGCATTACGCTTGGTCAGGGCTCTCTTGTTTACAGTGAATGTTACTTGATACCCGTACTACCCAAGACTGCTGTGTCGCGTTATTGGAACGTAATTGTTATGTTTTGTTTGATTTAGGTATCTTTATTATTGTCTGTATAGTTATTTTTATCGTCATGAACTCCTGGTATGGCTATAAATTCTTGCTTATATTATAAACACAGTAAGTGCTCAACGCTGAACGGATTTCGATGAAATTTGGCACACAGGTAGACTATGGTGCCAATTCTGTTGTTCAAAAACTCAACTAAATTTAAGTTCAGTGCATTTTTTTCTTTCTATTTCATTATGAAAAGGACAGAAGATAAATTTTAGTTTAATCAGCGCCTGACGTAAATTGACGTAATTTTACTATGCAAGTTTTTAATCGCGTCTTAAGACCCCGGCGACGGATGAATTCTCCATACAAACATAATACCAAAATCATTTGCAATTTGAGCATATTTCCACCATAATGTGTTGTTATTCGGATTGAGACAATATTTATCTAGGTTCCTACATACCTAACCTAACTAAAATGAAGTTGTAGCCAATTGAATTTCACACATTTTTACAGCGTAAATGACATGTTTTCATATTGTTTTTTCTGTATTACAAACAACAATACTTGTGATATTGTTTCAGCAGAAACATTGCCTATATTATCAAGTTACAAAATATCGAAAAAAAAATGGAAAATCATTAACTTTTCGTTCATCATTTTGGTATTAAGGAACACATCCAAATTTATCATAAATTTTCAATAGCTAGTAGTGCTATCGCGTCAAGCCAATGTCATGTCTATGAAAATGTGTGCGTGGTCGTACAGTTCACGGTGGCTGTGTGTATCGCTTCGACAGGCACACTAGCACAACATTTGTAGCACTCGATTCAAAGTTGAGATCGTTGCTTTGCCGGCCCCTTAACTTGTATGAGTAGTGACAGTTTGACAGGACTAAACTAAAATTTATCTTCTGTCCTTTTCATAATGAAATAGAAAGAAAAAGATGCACTGAAATTAAATTTAGTTTAGCTTGTGAACAACAGAATCGGCACTTAAGATCAGCTATCTAATTGTGTAAACACATTTTCGTAAACGATTAATCTGTTTCATGTTGACAGTTCAGCAACATTCATTGCGATATTTTAAGCTGTCGAGCTGATTTTTTTTCGAACTTTTAAAGCAATGGATCAAACAGTTCAGGTTGTGATTGATTGTGTGTTACGCAGCAGAGTAGCATTACCGTCGGGGTGATGCCATCGTTGCATAATACTTCGGCGAATACATTCATGGTGATTCAATATACAATAGGTAGATAGATGTTAAGATTTCCGTTGTTGCAATTAAGTACCAGAAGCTAAGAATATTTAAGAAATTATATTTTTTTCCCCTGAGTTTTCCTGATCTATCTATCTACCGTATAAGATAAGTACGTATATTTCGAGAGTTATATGAATAATCTTGTAGTCACCATAACATCGGGGTTAACGTGTTTTAGTACTAAAATCATCAACAGATGTAGATCAGAGTTCATTCTGTATATGAGAAATATAGTTAACTAGCTGCGCCCCGCGGTTTCACCCGTATAAGTCTCGATCCCATAAGAATATCGGGATAAAAAGTCCTTCTCCAGGTCTACCCATGTGCCAAATTTCATGCAAATCCGTTCAGCCGTTTTAGCGTGAAAGCGTAACAAACAAACTCACTTTCGCATTTATAATATTAGTTAGGATTAGGATATAAACTTATAAGCCTAACCTAACCAGGTTAGGTTATAAGTTTCCTGGGAACTATAGGCCGACCGCTTCACTAATTCCGTTCCTGCGGTAGCTGCGGGACGGGTGGCAGTTGTCACAAGTTCTCGAATCACTGAGCTCTGGCATCACCAGAGACAGTTACCGTCACAAAAAAAATACCGGTAAAATTATCAAAACATTTTGTTATGTTATGTTAATTAGATAACGTTAAATCATATTATGATTTAATAAATAGCGTTACTAGTAGCGTTATTTGGCTAAAAACCGTACTAACACTGAAAGATGCTAGTCTGAAGTCTCCCCACCGTCATCGTTAGAAATAGATAGGCTTATAAATTACCGGTATATGAATTATTACCTTTACCAGTATTCATATTAGTTATTAGGTAACGTTAACTGACTAAAGGGTTTTGTTAAAAATATCGTTATTTTTCCATCGATAATATAATTGCTACTGTTATAAAATAAAATAAGGTAATTCGGTACCTGCGCATCACTGAGCTCTCGCATCACGACACCCATCCCGCACCGCGCAGTAGGGATGCAAGAAGTGTAAAAAAGTATCGATATTTAAAAAAAATATCAATATCGATTTCGCTATATCGAAATAAAAAATCGATATATCGATAAAAGGTGGAATTTAAAAAAAAAAAAAATCTTGTAGTTCAAGTTTTTTATAATCATAATTATAAATACCAAACTAGGATTTTTTTTTATACTTTTTACGGCTTTGAATTTCAGCGAATAAGAATAACCAGGATATATCGAAATAATAAATATCGCTTCAAAAGATCGATATATCGCACAAAAAATCGATATTTCGATATATCGATATTTTTTCTGCAAGCCTACCGCGCAGCTGCCTTAGGAACGGACTCGGTTAAGCGGTCAGGCTATAAACGACTACATTATTAATTAGTCCTAACCACTATGGATACACACGAGGGAAAGCCATAATATTTTAGTAAGCTTAGTTTACTGACAAAGCTTTGTCCGCTACTGAAAACGGGTGAATATGGTAACGATCCAAAGTATACAAGGTGTAACGGACAGCCCTCCGCAAATTAACAGGGGGAATTTTAGCTCCTTATTTTGAATCATATTCCACCGGAAATTTTCATTTTTTTATTTTCTTTTTAGTTACTATTCCTTTAGTTCAATGTAAAATTACATTCTCTGAACGCAGCACTCCATTTATGTAAATAAAACAGCCAAAATAAAAAGTCCAGCAATGAATGTTAAAATACTATAGTGAACGACGCACGCGTGAAGCTCAGAAATCACTTGGCGAGTGCGCGCGCCCCCCGTCACGGGGAGTGCGGCAAGCGGCAACGTGTGTTGTGCCACGGTAACTATACATTGCGTGTGAGGTAATAAAACAAATCAGGTTTATTGGATTCCCATAACGTTCCTGAAATAATTTCAAGTACCGGTCGTCTAAGTATGATATACTGAATTCATCCTATAAGTCTGCGGAGGGCTATCCCTTACACCCTGTATAGTTATGTATTTTCGTATTGGCTATCAGATATTTGCAATATCATGATTATTTGAGATACAAAAATAGCCTGTCTCAATAACCGACATTGTTTATTCCCTAAGCAATGACAATAAATGTAAAACAAGCAATAAAACCCTGAATATTTTACTTTTATTCATAAGTTTCTGTCCAATTTTGCTTACTACGGTCCTAAGGTCAATAATATTGTGTATAGGCATAGTAACATAACTTGTGCACAATGTTCAGTTATCTGCGAAGATCTACGCATCTTCACGGTCCATTGGCTACGAGATACCAGTACTTAATAACTTCATAAACCGAAACTGACTTAACTTGACCTAAGACTTGGTACATGTTTCACAGTGTTATGGGTCTAAATTTTCTGGTTTTTGAGATTTCCAGTATAACTTGAGCTGTAATGCCTGTATAATGTAGAGGAGAGTGGGTTTTTCCATATCTGGGTAATATCGGAATTGGATCAAGATGTTGTGCAAGATAAGTTTTGTTAGAACGTTTTTAGATGAGCTAGTAGTAGAACTTATTCGAATATTTGTAGGCTTTCAAAATATACCTTTACAACAGTTTAAATAAGCAACAGTATTAAATCTTCATAGAAAACGGCCGGTTGGGGTAGGCTTCCAGTCTAACCGGATGTAGCTGATACCAGTATTTTACATGGAGTGACTGCCTATCTGATCTCCATAACCCATTATCTGGGTTATACGATACCCCTTGGCAAGACTGCAATGGTTGTCAGACTTTCGGGCTTCTCACGACCCGTAACGATTGTCAAAGATCCACAAATGACAGCTGGGGCTTAACGTGCTTTCCGAGGCACGGAGGAGTCTCGGTATGTAACGATATGGTCATCCATCCACGGACCAACCCCGGCAAGCGGAAATTAACCTGATGGATCGACCCGTGCAGCTGTTATTATTTAGCAACGAGCTCCTCAATAATCCATTGACCATTCATCAATTTTATATAATCGTACCGTTGTTTGTGTTTGCAGTTTCACCTTATTTGGGCAGTAGGTAGTAGCGGTTAGATAGGAAGTTATACCTACAGCATGTATGAAGATAAGTGTGGTCATATACAACGTGTAACGTTAAATGCGCAAAACCTGAAAATAGTTTGATCAGAATAACGAGCAGAATCAATTGAACCACTTTTTAATATACTTAGGTCAAATTTTTCAAAAATTCTTCATTATAAACGTTGCCGTGTCTATTTATTAATACTTAGGTCAAGCCATCACATGCGAAAACCCGCCAAAATAGGTAAACAAACACAAATTGTTGTCGACCAATTAAAATTTTCTCATACCCGCGTAGGTATGAGAAAATTTTATAATAATAATAGCTTTTATTTCAATGCTAATACGAATCTTCAAAAACTAAAACAGCACCTAAAACCGTTACAATTTTTTTTATCTCTCTGATATAGTTCAATTGAATTAAAAATCTGTTGGGGTGTCTAAACTAGGAGAAATTTGTTCAGTTTGATGGTTTGTACCAACAAACCATCAAACTGAACAACTTTCTCCATGGGGCTAACATCGTAATCCCGGAGAAATTATCAGCCGTCCTAGGAGAAAGTTGTTCAGTTTGATAAAACATCGTACAACTGAATTATCGACACACCGTGTTCGATATAATAAAAATCGACTCATCAACTTTCGAAATCAAATAGCCGTTCATAGCATGTTCCCACTGCTGGGACACAGTCCTCCTCTCTTCGAGAGGGAGTGGGCTATCATAGTCAACCACGCGGGCCCATACGGGTTGGTAGATGTCACATGTCTTCGAATTTTTGGTCTAGGACATGCCGGATTCCTCACGACGTTTTCCTACACCGTTTTGAGAGCAGCGGTGATGAAATAATTTATAATTTTTATCATGTTAGAGCCGCATTAGTACTTACTAGCTTTTAAATATCTTATGTATAGGTAAGAGCGATACAGATATTAAATTATCTAGTTCAAACACAGATGTCTTGTATAACTTATTAGACTAAGCTTAAATGATGATGAATTTACACAAAGTAAAGCGCCTGCCTGGGTTTGAACCTACGACCTACCCGTAACCTGATGGTCTTCTGTGTCCCATAAATATGACCACACGTTTTTAATACATGATGTATAAACTCTAGGTCTGTGTACCTATTCTAATGGGGTCTACACACTGACGGCGAGCAGAACTCACGAGTTACGGTGTCTCGATTGTAGGCCCCGGGGCTTACCTAACGATACATCGTCGTGATTGCTAACACGGTGTAGCAAATTGTGTGTTTTGAGTTTATAGGCCTTCTTAGTTTGAGATAGTCACCACGTAGAAGATTAACGGTTTTCGCACTCAAGTAGGTATCCCGTAATATACATAAATGAAAGAGTGTAAAAAAAGAGTGTCACTTGTTTGACGAGAGATGGATAGATGTAGGTAGGTACATAAATATGTCATGAATGCTTAAAATCATCTAGTAAAAATAAAAACTTTTTACAATCATAAAAATTTCGGAAGTCGGTGTCTTTGCTTTTCAATTTCTGTTTTTTGCCATCGACTTCCGAAATTAAAGTTACTTTTCACTTTTTTTGTGTTTTTTTTGGAAGTCGGTTTTTTTTTTTTTGTAAAAAGTTTTTATTTTTCACTTTTTGGTTGTGGTACCTACCACACACAAATCCGTATACCGCTACCTGCTATGTAAATAACAGTGAAGGAGTCAAACAGGATATCGTCTAGATAAACTAAGTGGAAAAAATACGTAATATTGAAGCTAACTCAAAAATTACGCAAGCAAAGTTAATAAAATTTATATGGGACCACCTCGGAAGCATGACCTACCAAACAAGAAAAGAATCATCAAAATCGATTCATAATTGGCGGAGTAATCGGGTAACAAACATACAAAAAAAAAAACATACAGACGAATTGAGAACCTCCTCCTTTTTGAAGAAGTCGGTTAAAAAAACAAATTCATACATCCATGTTGTGCTTGGTTAACCTATAACGATCAAGTTTATTTTACTTATCTGTTTACCGACATTTTTTCTTTCTTTGCTATTGTGTTTTGTTACGTTTTGTGACGCATAAAAAATATGCGTCTACCGCTCTAAATTATTAATCTTCGTTTTAAATATTGTTTCTCAGTAAGTGAATTATTTAGGTATGCAATTCTTTTCACTTTTTCACTTGATTGCATTTCGATAAAACATGGCTTATTAGTTTTACGTTGACATTCAAAGAGAAGAAAACAACGCCACCCACGGCTAAAAACGAAACTAACTGATGCGTTTACAAATATACCTAAAGCACGGTTAGTTTATAAAGACACCTTTAAATTTAATTATTCAACACGAAAGCTAACCACGAATTATTATCTGTTGAATATTTTATTTCACTTCTAAATACATACATTTATTACATTTTATTTATCATGTCTCCTTAAAAATACTCCTAATAAATATGAAAAACTGATGTAAGTATCGCATATTATGTCTTGAATAATATAATTATAGTATCGACTCCGTATAAGCAGTGGGATGACAGCTCTTGATATATTTTTTTATTGCCGCCTTTTTTCTTCGACAGCTTTCGTTGGTAGAATAAAGACATTGAATTAGTATGAACTACCCGGGCAGAGACTTGCGCTTTTTTTAAATCTTATCAAAGAATCTTCATGCCTTTTTACTATACCTAACTGTGTAAATAAATAAAATATATAGGTTTTATTAAAATATCATCAAATTAAATAGGTATTGTTCACTACCCTAACCACATTTGCGTATTATGTATTTTAAACATTATTATATTTTTATATAGGCTGTTCAGTGGTATTACCAGTGCCTTTACACCCGCGCGCGCATCGCTAGCGGAAAAAACAAAACACCGCCATTTTCCATAAATATGTTTTTACGTTTTCGTTGTGTGGTTAAAATAATTATTAAAAATGTCGATTTCACGTAGGGAAGAAGAGCGTAAATAATAATAAATAGATTTGACTCCGCCATGGTACGATTAGTTAAAGTAAAAAAAAAATTGACATTTTTTCATTCAAATCATATTTTTTTGTATAGGCTGTCTAACGGTTTTAACAGTGCCTCTATTTACACCTATAGAAAAACAAAACTAGCCCGCCATTTTACATAAATATTTATTACCTATTGTTTTCGTTGTGTAGTTAATTATTATCAAAAATACCAAAAAATTAAAGTATTGTCACCAACCGACATAGAAGTTTTTAAAAGAAACTCCGGATACCTGGAGTACCCGGAGTACCTGGCAACAAAGGTCAGTTAAACTTTATAAATCTATCATCTCTATGTATAGTTACCTACGTTATTGTAGCTTAACGTTCTTACAACAAGTCTGTTTTTTTCCTCGTAAGTGTGTTATAAAACGCCGTATGAAACGCGTGTGCATTGATTATTACACTCTCGTCTACCTTATCGCCGAATAATACCGCCTCGACTATAATATCCAAAAGAGCACACTCGTATCACAATGTACTATTATCAGCTCTTTTCTCTTCTCAGTAATTTTAAAACCTCTGCACACACATTCTAGCTTTAAGATTAAAGCTATCCTAAGAAGATGGCGGTATGTTAATCAGCACTGAAGCCGACTCCCATTCATAACTGCCCGGGCAAAGTTGGAAACTTCGGCGAAGCATTGAAAATATCTCTGACAAACTTCCTCTCTGAATACACATTCCAGATTGATTTTATTTAAGTGTTGTATAAAGTATTTGCCGCGAAATTGAGAAGGTTTTCATGAGATTTTATTTTGGTTTTTATTGCTAAGTGCTTTTCAGTTTCATCATGTCATTCGTTTGATTATGAGGAGTCGAGCAAGGACGGTCTTAAATATAAACATCTTGACACAGAATTAACAGAAACTTATAAACCTGAAACATAGTTTCCTCATAGACATTGGTTTACTTATAATTAAGGTTGATGCGCTAGGGTGGCCCGCGAAATTCAACTGACGATTTCATGAAATTTTCATTCAATACACTTACATGAACTTAGAGAGTTGTATTGCTGATTCTAATGTTTATAATTCTGTAAATCCATATTTGTTACGGCCGCTAATAATATTTAGATCAACATACAACCTGATACTGACCTGCAAATTGCAAAAAACGTAAGAAAATTTGAATTTCGCGGGCTACCCTAGCGCATCAACCTTAACTAGCGACCCGCTCCAGTTTTTATGACTTGACAAAACATCGAGATTTCTTAGTTATTATTAACTTTGATAGTAAAGTATTATACACATAAACCTTCCGGGATAAATACTCTAGACGATGGTGAAAACCTCATCAAAATCTGTTGCCTGGTTTAGAAGAACAAGGCGGACATACAGACAAATATGAAAAGCGAATTTAATTTATATTACGTATAGATATCTAGCACTGCCGAGGGACTGCCTCGATGGTCTAGTGGTCGCAAGCTCTACTGCTGAGCATGAGATCCTGGGTTCGATTCCCAGGCCGGGCAAAGTGTTATTGGGTTTTTCCATCTGGAAATTCTCAGCAGCCTGGAGTCTGGATGTGTGCTCGGTTGATGGCAATAGGCTCGCCCCTTATTACATGGGACTTAAAACATAACTGGTGAAATATTATATGTGGGTCTAATACATAGATACACTTCTGCCTACCCCTTCGGGGATTACAGGCGTGATGTTATGTAATATTTAGCATGTATTGTCAGTTAACGACACGGTTGGCGCAGTGGCTTAGCGATGGACTGCTGCGCAACGTGTCGTGGGTTCGATTCCCGCACGGAACAAATATTTGTATGATCTGCAAGTAGTTGTTCCGGGTCTGGGTGTTTAGTGTATGTGAGATTCTATGTTTGTAAACGCACCCACGATACAGGAAGAAATTCCTAGTGTGGGGCAACGTTTTTAAAAAAAAAAAAAAAAAAAAAAAAAAAAAATAAAAAAAAAAAAAAAAAAAAAAAACACTGAAAAGGTTCGGGTTGAAAAGTTTCGTTGAAATACCAAGATTTTATTCACATTTGAAACTTAATTGGATCTTATACCACGATTTTATTCACATTTGCAAATTAATTGGATCTCATAATAAGATTTTATTCACATTTGCAAATTAATTGGATCTCATACCAAGATTTTATTCACATTTGCAAATTAGTTGGATCTCATACCAAGATTTTATTCACATTTGCAAATTAATTGGATTAACACATTATTATGTAGTGTAAGCCCATAATTGCAGTTATCAAAGCTTTAATAAATAGCATCTTAACACTTCTAGACACAACCCAATATTTATATCGATACCGATACAATCGAGTGGTATCGCAAACTCGATCGGATCTTACGCCACTGCCCATTATAATACACTTTTGACAACTAATTATCGGGATAGACGGACAGACGTAGAATATTTTGCTGTAATTAGGGGATATAGGGACAATAGTTGTAGAATGCTGATTTATAGGCTGGGCTTGGGTTAGGCTGCTGATAATAGGCTTGATTATCAGTAATATAGGGTTTTCCGCGCTAGAAATGAATAGCTGTTTGTGAGAGATTTGTTTTATTTTCCTTTACACTGATCGCCTTACTAGTAGGTATGTGGAATTATTCGATAAGTTACAAGCATCTGGTAGACCCACTCCAGATGTTTTTAACTATCCTAAGTCAGCCTTGTTGTTGTTGATTTTCATAGCACAGTTTGATTTTCATAGCTCAGTTTGATTTTCATAGCACAGTTTGATTTTCATAGCTCAGTTTGATTTTCATAGCTCAGTTTGATTTTATTCCGTCTCTCACAGTCTTGGTACATTTTAAGCTGGTCCAAGCCGGACCTAGTGGCGAGTTATGCCACATCATGTTGTTTTTTATGTTGCTAAATCTAGTCAAGCCCTACTAGGTTACGCCAATTGTTTTTTAAATTGAAATTCGTTACTGAACAAGTTATGTATAAAACGCCTGACAGAAAACGATTAGCAATCAATCGTTTTTTGAAGTGAAACGAATGAGCTATTTGCCAGGAAAAGTATTTTTTTGTTCTAAAACCTTTAGTTTAAATTAAAATAGAGAAATTATTTCAGAATCTAGGTCTACGGTGCTTTTAAATGCACCATATGTAGCTTTTGGCCATAATCGTTTTGGTGAGGGTATGCATGTATAGGGTGATGGTCATGGTTCTTTATGGAATTGTATCTAGTGCAGATTCTTTGTGTGGTGCCAGTGATATTTTAGCTCAGCAACGAACACTGGTCCAGTTGAAAACCAGCGTCAGGTATAGTTATCTGGTGTGTTTGCTGAACTGGACCTTTTTGGCACAGCCGCGAGGTACACTCCCCTGCAAACTTATATTTTCACACGTTTTATTTGATATTTTTATCTGTTGTATACAGGGTGTAAGGGACAGCCCTCAGCAAATTAACAGGGGGTATTCAGCTCCTTATTTTAAATCATATTCCACCGGAAATTTTCTCAGGAAAGTTTTCATTTTTTATATCGTTTAGTTACTATTCCTTTATTTCGATGTAAAATTACATTCTCTGTATTCTGCACTCCGTTTATGTAAATAAAACAGCTCAAATAAAAAAAACAGCAATGGATGTTAAAATACTCGAGCGCGCCCCCCCCGACACGGGGAGTGCGGCTACATAGGTTTTGCCACGGTAACGATACATTGCGCGTGAGGTTATAGTTCGTTATAGTAGGATCAAATCAGGTTTATTGGATTCTCATAATGTTCCTGAAATAATTTCATGTACCGGTCGTCACTCTATGATATGCTGAATTCATCGCATAAGTCTGCGGAGGGCTGTCCCTTACACCCTGTATAATATTGTGATCCTTTTAGTCTGTGCTAAATAAATGTATTTTTTTTCTTTCTTTCTTTCAGCACGCTTGATGATGACGCTGACGCTTATGCATTTAGCGTAGGTAAGCGTCATTCCGCGTTGGCAATTTTGTAGTATATAATTAGGCCCAGATGTCACCAAGAACATTTCTCTCAGCGTCAGACTCTCATTAACAATGCTATCATTACACTATTATTTTAACCTGTCGGCAGCCAGCGGGTAGGTTTTTTAGAAAGCTACTATGCAGTCAAACATACCTTGGCTATGCTTGTCCGCATGATCTATACGACTCAAATCATTACATACAGACAGCTCCAATCTTCTGTTATTCGTCATAAGACCATCTAATTTGCATCCAACAAATACTACAGCTCCGTTAGGTCACATTCCGTCAGACAGGCCATTCATTAATCAGGCATAGCCGTCCATAATAAATAACTATACAATAGCACTATGAATTCGAGTTATTAGCCGCTGATTGGCCCATCAATTGCTATATGCAGTGCCCCCGGGACTGCCCGCCGCGGATAATCGGTGAGATACACTATTTTAAAACAAGTTATGAGCGAATGGCGTTTTTAGGGTTCCGTAGTCAACAAGGAACCCTTATAGCTTCGCCATGTCCGTCTGTCCGTCTGTCCATCTGTCCGTCTGTCCATCTGTCCGTCTGACCGCGGCTTAGCTCAGAGACCTTTGGTACTAGAAAGCTGTAATTTGGTATGGATATACATATAAACGACGTCGACAAAGTGGTAAAAAAAAATCGTTTTTTTAGGGTACCTCCCCTACACGTGATGTGGTGATGGTTTTATTTTCTCGTTAATCCCATAGTGTGGGGTATCGTTGGAATGGTCGTTTAAAAAATAATGTGAGTTTGTGAAAACCATTTTTGGATTAAGGGATCCGTTTGCGAAATATTAAGCTTTAAAGTGCTAATTTTTGTTAGAGCCAAGTGTCCCCCCCCCTGCCAGCTAAATGGTTGGGTTTGGGTATGTGAAAAAAATCACGGCAGTAGTATATATAACGAAATTAAAAGGAAAACTATCACCGCTACTTAGGCTCCACAAGTTACCGAGTAATAATTGACCAACATACATTTGCAGTTGTAAAAACATGTTCTCCGATACATAATGTATGGGAGAACATGTTTTTCAACTACAATGTTAAGTTTGTTTTATAAATTCATCCCAACTACGGAACCCTTCATTGTGCATGACATGCACTTGGCCGGTTTTGAATATACGCAAATGTGCATATTCATCGTCATCAATTAGGTACCCGACTTCACCCACAGTTAGGCATAGGCAACTATTTTCTTGTGCCAAATAAAATAATAAAAGAAAAATTGTAGTGGATTTTCAGTTTGGTCACCAACAATTTTGTTCGGCTCAGGGAAGGTCTCGGGAGCTTGTGCACTGTAGGTGAACCGTAAAAGTGTAGTTTTGCTCATAATGCCAGATCACAATACACACTTTGGTATCTTTTGTCACTTTTACTTCAAGTTGCTAGCACATTCTCCGCTCCTCTGGCAGATAATATCTGCTTAAGTTCCTCACCATTACCCTATGGAGTTGATGACTTTCAACCCCATTCTGTACGATCTTGTTGTTGCCGTAAATTGCTCAGTGTCACTTCATTCACTTCATACTAGCCGAAATTGCCGTAAATTACGTGATTTAGTTGCACATATTAGTGCATCGTTATAAGTTTATAACTTGTGCCACACATTTAGGATATCAGAGCTAGCCCGTACGTTAGGCCGTCCGCAAACGGATCGTAACGTCGATTGCTCGCCTTACATCACACAGCCCGCGATATTTTGTTCGGCTTGCTTTGCTGTCCGTACATAGCTTGCTGTACCATAGACTTAAACTCTATCAAGTTTGCCAGTGTATTTTTTTTGATGCGTAATTTTGATGCTCCATTTTTTTTTAGAATTAGCATTTTGATGAAAGAGTTGTTGATTTACGTTAAATGTTCAGCACTTTAAATTTTATTCTGTCCACGCGTTTCTCGATTCGTGAGTCATTGTCATAATTATACTCTGCATTTAGTTAGTGATTTGTGGCCGGAGTTCCGAGATCGGGTTCATGATTGTAAAGACTGGATGCTATGGGCATTTCCTTAGTACTTTACCTTACTTGAGCCTTTTTGGCGCAGCCGTGAGGCACACATTATCGTTTTAAAAACATTATTTATTTTTTATTTTGATATTTGTGTTATGTGTTTCATGAACTGTGTCCAAATAAACTTTATTATTTCTTTCTTTTCTTTCTTTTTTACTTTTAACACACATTATGATTATCCTTCATTCACTAACGGGTATCTTATGTTCAAACCCATATATTATTAAAAACGACTCTCAAGTTTAGTACCACTTAGCTGCTTAATTACAACCCCAAAACAATAATAACCCCACACTCGTGTGTCGTCAAGCCGGCGCGGACGTCGCGACGCCTCATGCGTTGCTAGGCAACGGCGACGCAATCGATTCGCGCCCCGCCATTCATTTCATTCGCTCATTATTACAAGGGGCACCACTATAAGTTTTAGATGAATGGGGGAGTTTGGGGGACTTGCCGAAGCTTTATTGTGTGTCGGATTTTTGGTGCAAGATTTATTTGAAACTAGCCGTTTGTCGCGGCTTAACTCGCATTTTAACATAACTACTTTTTGTACCCGGATAAAACGATTGACAGGCAACGCAAGGGCAAAACTAGAAACATGGAAAGCATTTTCCTTAAGATTTGGGAGATAAAGTTTTATCAGAACGATGTCAAAGGATATTCTCATTGCGACGTCAAATTATCTAAAAACTATATACTTATCCAGTTAAATCATTCATTTCCCTGCATAATTTTAATTTAGCAGATTCATGACTGCGTTAATTAGTTCACAGGTGGTCACTTCGGGCTGCCCCCTTCAACGTCACAGCTGCCAACTCATTAGTAACTTTATGTCTCCCCGGGGATCTAAGGGGTTGTCCTCTCTAATCGAGTACCACGCAGTTATGACTGTTCCCCTGCAATCTAATTTAATATGATCGCCTGGTGACTCGTTGGACCAGGTAGTGGTAACATTGTGTAAGGATTTTGGTTTAGTTCCTGTAAAAAAGAAGTATACCTACAGTTTCTTTTCTAATTGTGTCGTTTCTCAATCGCCCCGAGTGCAATTGGATAAGTCTAAGTTTGTTTCTAAATTTCTTCTCAGGGATCAATCAGCTAGGAAATGCTGGCGCCATCTGCACCGGCATTTCTCAACTGACTTTGTTTAAAACTATTGACAAAAAAACCGGCCAAGTGCGAGTCAGACTCGCATACGAAGGGTTCCGTACCATTATCTATAAAAACGGCAAAACATCACGTTTGTTGTATGGGAGCCTCCTTAAATATTTATTTTAATCTATTTTTTTGTATTCGTTGTTATAGCAGCAGCAGAAATACATCATCTGTGAAAATTTCAACTGTCTAACTATCACGGTTCATGAGATACAGCCTGGTGAGTGGTGACAGACGGACGGACGGGCGGACAGCTGAGTCCTAGTAATAGGGTCCCGTTTTACCTTTTGGGTACGGAACCCTAAAAATTGACTTGTATATAAAATTAATGTAAGTATAAGTATTACTTACATAAATGTAATCATTTCATTTCATTTAGATGCGCAATTTGGGTTCTAAAATGGTGGGTAGGATGATTCAATGGGAGGTAATTTTGGGTCTATTAAGTAGGTGATGTTTGTCGGGTCCGTCTGTCGCCACATCTCATTTTATTTTGTAAAAAATACCTATCAAATCTAAATAAATGTTTGTACAATTCTTACGAGTCTGTCTAGTTTGAAACCAACGATGATGAATTGTGAAGAAAATGCTGAAATATTTTGTGTGTTCCGGGTACATCCCTAGTAATAACTTCGCATACAATCCAAGCTTACACGTGGCGTCTATTTATAACATTGATAACAATGGAAAAGTTCTCCCTGCAATATCAAATGGTTTTCCGTTGGAAACGTTTCCATTGGCAAAGTAATCTGTTGTTTTTTCTTACTGGTCTACTTAGTTTCTTGATACACATTATACTACATATTTATTTTTGGAAATCAAACAGATTCCTTGTCTGATTTCTAGAAATAAATATATCTACATACGTAAGACACATGGATACAAAAGTTAGCAATTTTATCTATTTCAAGTTTATCGAAAATGCTGTTCATGTTGTTTCGATAATGATTTTCCTTTCCATAAAACTACTGACGAATCATTATCATTCCTTGAAGAGTTGTCAATTAGTAGTTTTAGATTGTAGATTATAAAAAAACCGTTTTAGTATTAGTTAGCTATCAATAGTTGAAAAAAATTATGGAGTACCTAGTGGCAGATTGTGACAACTATTCATTAACTAATATTATAAATGCGAAAGTGAGTTTGTTTGTTACGCTTTCACACTAAAACGGCTGAACAGATTCACATGTTTGGCACTTGGTTAGACCATGACCTGGAATAGGATATAGGATACTTTTTATCCCGATATTCCCACGGGATCGAGATTTGCGCGGGGGAAACCGTGGGGCGCAGTTAGTAACTAACAAGATATATTATAAACCGTTAAATAAAATAAATAATTATAACATAATTTCTATCACGAATAACATCGATATATTTTCCATCAGATTACATGAAGAGGCGCTTGTCATCGTGAACATTCATCGTTGAATCGTTCGTCGTTCGTGAGAAAAGGCGACGAAATGGCAAACTTATCCAATTTGTTTTTTGTAACTCTTGGAATTAGATTCCGATCAGTGTGATGGATTGAAGACACGGCAGCTAAGAACGTTGCTGAGGTAAACGGTGAGCTTTCTTTTCGCTTTTTGTTTTAGAATATGGAAGAGAAGATTTCGGGAGTTATGTCCATACATCTGCACTTTTTAGGATCTATTGAATGAAGGACGCTGCTAGGTACTAATGCGGCCACCTACTGGCCATAACTAAATTAAAAAGTACCATCGGCTTGAGAAGAAGAAGAGAGTTATGACTTATGACTGACTCGACACTGTTCTGCGAAGGGTCCCAAACTAAAGAAGCAAAGTGCGATTACCATTTCCATTTTTATTTTCTGGAGAAATGGTCATCACACTTTTCTTATTTAGTTGCATGCTCTTCTTCACTTCGACTCCAACCTAGTTGTGAAAAGGCTAGGCAAATTGATTGACTTGCAGGTTTTACAATAAGCATTTGCGTCGTGAAATTATACAACTTAATTCTTTGATGTGGAATTGAGGTGTTGATTTATTCGGTGTTGAGTTCAACGATATTAAATTAAATCACTCAGTCTGTAGGCAATTGAACCTCTGTACCCTGACAGTTACATCGCGAGTACACTTACATTATGTAGATTCAGATTTTCATCAACGTTGTAGGTGTAATGTTTAGGTTTACGAACTTGAGACAAAATCTAGTAGGTAAGGACCATTTGGCTCATAAGACGATTGCTAATAGGTCATTTTGCTAAAGTGTCGTTTTGATTATGGGTCGTTTTGCTAATAGGACCATTTGCTTTTAAGACGTTTTAATACGGAGGGCTACTAACTACCTATTAATAAGGTAATTCTATGTAATGTTTTGTTGATTTCAAAATATGTGTTCTGAAACACTTACCTTTTATCACAACTATGAATTTTTGCTCACATTTCTGACCGGAAAATCTTCCCTTATGAAATAGTACATTACTGTCGTGGCCTTGGGCAGGAGCATTGATGGACGATCGTGAAAATTCGATTTATTCCGAAGAAGGTTGTCAAAATTATGCTCGAATTTCCAAGCATGTTTGAGAAAACTTGTTTCACCACGCGGCTAGTCTGTACTTACGTAATATAAACAGCTTTACGGCTGTACCCACGGTACTAGCTGGTATGATATCTTGCAAATATCGCGTAGTTCAGGGGTGCAAGTAATTGCATTACTCGGTAATCCTATTAGTGAGCCCCCGTCGACGATACACCGGCGCTTGCAAAATCCTAATGCGTCTTCATATTAACCTAGGTTAAATTTCATATTATATTACTAGTAGAAACGCTATGATCAACCCGCGGCTCGCCGAAATCTGCGTAGCTGTACGTACTTTTGCCACAGTGAAGCTAGTTTCTAATTTAGTCTCATTTCTCTTTCCTACTCCATCATCAGACCCTGATCACCATCCATCTGTAACCTATTTTTTGAGACCTTTCCAATGAGCCCAAACACGATACCTCTGCTGTAAGTTGGTGAGGGCGTTGGGTATCCTGCATCCAGGTGATGCTGCAGCATCAGTTCAAGGTTACTATATTCTTCTAATATCATTGAAGTAACAGAATTCTAAATTTCCAATCGATTAGACCTGTGAAAGATGCGCACATCCATTCATCAACTAGAAAAGAGCTGATAATCTTCAAATGGCTGAACCGATTTTCTTGAATAATAGCTAAGAACACTCTCGATCAAGTCACCTTGCAAACAAAACAAAAAAAAACAAAATCGGTTCAGCGGTTTGGCAGCTACGATGGAACAGACAGACACACAGATACACAGATACACAGATACACAGATACACACGTTAAACTTATAACACCCCTCTTTTTCAGTCGGGGGTTAAAAAGTGGAATAATTTTGTCCTTGAAAGTTAGGTACAAATTAGAGTTAGTAGCGAAATGAAATTACTTACTTAGTTGTCCTGAATTGAAATTGTCAAGTACGTTTTATCGTCTTCATTTCAGTTGGTTTAGTACCCTGAATACTAAATGACTGTTTTAGGTACCTACCTATTTTATTTGCTCTGAAACTGGGAAGCGTATTTCAGGTTTAAAGTGTCGAAGTTTCTAGCGAGCTTCAGAAGTTTGAGAAATGAGTTTTTCAGGAATCTTGTTGGTTTTTTATGGAGCCGGTTACAACTAACCCCGTTTTAGATGTTTTTTTGATGAAAAATAGGTCATAAAATGAAACTAATTGAGCCTCTAGAGTCGCAGTGATTGGGAAGGTGGACTCGCGGATTGCAAAGTTTTTACGAGGATAATTCCTGAAAAAGCTTCGTTGAAGTCAGAGATATTTAAGAGTAGGTAGGTACCTAGGATACTATGTCTTTGGTTGGATACCCACCTATTTCTAACGAGCATTGTATTGTTGTCGCAAGAAATCGCCTCAAAACATCTACGCCCATTTATTCCCACATAAATATCTTATTCTGATTTTATCAATAATGAATGAACCTACTAGTACCCTAGTCGGCTAGTGAAGGCATAATTCAGACGCCGACAGCTTCGCCGACATACGTCACATTGTGCCTTTAGATTGTCGGCGTTCAGTTTACCGTGTCGGCGAAGGCAAGCTTGTCGGCGAAAGTGGCGCCGAACCGCCATTCAATGCTAATGAACGAATTAGCGGGACAACTGCACAGTGGGCGGACAACAACGATTTTTAAGGACAAACAGTAGACTACTTAGAAATCTAACGAGCCGAGATGTTGTAGTGTAGATAAAGGGTATTTGAGCTGTGTTAACTTTGTGTCGTGGTGTGTAAATGCTTATTTGTTTTAGTAAAAGGGGAATGAAAACAGAAATAAATGTTAAGGTAGGTGCAGACTGAACATACATTGCCTAACTTTTCAGTTGTAGAATAGAACTGTCTAGCAATTCTCACTAAGAAGTCTGTGAATAGATATGCCAATTTGCAATATCAGACCACCTATCCCTGATTGAATTAATTACCTGACATCCCCCCCCGACCCCGTCTCAATGGTATTTTGGTAGGTACTTTATTATACACTATACCCCATTTGAAATAAGATAAGACATTAAAACAAACCCTTTTACAGTCCGTGCAACCGATTTTGACTTCTATACCGTAGGCATAAGGATAGCATTAAAAGCAAAAAAAGTTACACAATACCAACTATCTACTGCGGCTGCCATTTGTCATGCCACCAACGCAATTGTTAACGTTTCAAAATTGAATAGTAGTACCTATCAAAAGTGAAATGGTTATCGATTTAATTATTCGACTAATATTGTGTTATCTATGGTAGGGCCTTGTCAAAAATTGGCGGGCAAGGCACGGTAGATTGACTTTGAGTTGAGCGCGCGGCGATTAGAAATTATTGAATAATTGACTGGTTCATGGGCCAAAGTTTGTAATTTAGGATACCTTTTAGTTCACATTAGAATAAATCTATTCTAAAACGTCACTATTGGCTTTTATTTAAAAGTTCAGAAGTGGTATTTAATCGCGTCAACCGCACGGTCGTCTAAGGTAAAATTGGTTCCAGATTATGGGTGAGTTATTTTATTTGTTTTACTAGCTTGATCAACGTGACAACGCTGACTAAAATACGCTTATTGTTATTGCGTTATCATGTATTTTATATATCATAATTCCAAGCGACCGGTTTGACAGCCTATGCAGATTCTTGTAGAATAAATAACCTTTTTGGTTCCAAAGTTTAGTTGAGTTATTATGGACTTGGAATAATCTGTTCGCTCGGAATTAATGTGTGTTCTTTATGTGTTTTGCTTGTTATCATTTTACACTTTTACACCAGTAGTCATTTTACCTCAGACTTATTGTTTTTTTAAATTAACTTAAATGTTTGGTTGACTAACTCTTGACATTGCAACAATATAGATGATATTAATTAACGCTACTTTTGAGTAGCTGCATAAATACCCACATTTCCTTTTTATATGTTTATTAAACAATGTTTTTTTTTATATTCCCCGATAACATTTACTGAGTTGTCAAAGGAGACGGATAGGCTCTCATACAATCCTGGGCCTGGATGTAAAAAGATGAAATCGGTGTTAATTGATAGCTACCATATTATCAAACCATCACTGAAAATTTTGTGGATTTTGGCAATCTGACAGCTGAGTTAAAAGAGATTTAGTAAAAGTGAGGTTGCGTAACAATCTATAACTTACACCTGATTTTTGGAGTGCTATTGTCATTTGTTATTTAGATAATGTGTTAATTATATTGGAGATTGGGAGGAAGTTAGGAAACACAATTATTTAAAAATCCTGAGTAACGAGATGATGTTTAAATTTTTTATTTTTATTTTTTTTGTTTGTATTATTTATTAGTCTTAAATTATAATTTGAATGTTTAAGGAATTGTGCAGGTGGTACTATAGTGTACTATAGTGAAGATGGCTTGTAGCCAGCATGGTAGATGCTGGTGAGCTATGTTAATGGGTTTGGTTACCGCACTTAGTCTTTTTGGTGGACCATTGTGAGTGGGCCATGGTGGCCATAGCTCATGAGTTATTAAACAGGAGATTGTAAATTGGGTTGATTTTACACATATTATATTTTAACAAGACAATTGTGAGTTAATTTTCATCATTTTTATATGCCCAGGACAGGAGACATTAAAACACTAATACAAGTACCTTTATGCGAAAAACATTGAAATTATTAATAAAATATAACCTTTATTTAAAATTTAAAAAAAACTCAACTTATTACAATCAGGCCAAGAAATCCCCGTCTCCTTCTGGTAATTTAAATATACAAGTACATTAGATAGTAAACTGGTTTGTTGAGTGCAATATGTAGGTAAACATTGCATTAATGTTAAATATCGTTTACAGTGATTGAATATTGTCTTTCCTTGTTCCTTTATCTCCTTTCCTTTATCCTTATATCCTTTTTGATCCAAAATGGGTACCCCTTCTCCTGCTAGATCAAGATCACAGTCACGGTCTCGTAGTAAACATAGAAATTCGTCTGTGCGGAGCAGGCACTCTCGTTTAAATGATAATAGACTTAAGTCTCGTAAACAAAGCTGCAACACAAGAAAACGGCATAGCGTTCGAAAAAACGATTCGAGTAGCTCTTCGACTACGTCATCGAGTTCTAGTGACTCATCTTCTACTAGATTCAAACGTCAAAAATGTGAACGAAAACGAAGCGAACGTTTAAGTAACCGTTCTGAAACGTCTGTCTTAGAAAAGTTAGTAGTTGCTCTTAACGATCGCAATAACACCGGGTCTCTTGGTACATCCGGTCTTCATGCCTCTCAAAACGTAATATCTGAATTTGACCCTCAGGCTAAAACACAGACAATGAAACATTGGTTAGCGAAGGTCAATGAATCAGCGGAGGTATATGGCTGGTCGGAAAGACAAACTATATTCTATGCTTTACCCAAGCTTTCAGGTCTTGCTAAACGATGGTATAATGGTCTGACCAGCGTAAAGTATTCATGGACTGAGTGGCAAACAAAACTTATAACTGCTTTTCCTTGTGAACAAAATTATGGTGAACTTCTTTCGGAAATGTTGGCTAGACGGTCTAGGCGAAATGAATCCCTGGAAGAATATTACTACGATAAAATTATGTTAATAAATAGATGCGAACTTAGGGGACAGCAGGCAGTAGACTGTCTTACCCATGGTATTTATGATAACAATATTCGAATGAACGTCCAGGGTGCTAGTTATCATAATCCAGAAGATGTTTTAAAATACTTTCGGAATATATCTTCCAAATTAAATGAGTTTCCTAGACGTGTTATGCCTAACGGGCGTGTTAGTGAGGACCTAAAACCCGGTGCCACTAAGGCAACAAACTCACAGTCAAGGCGACAACCAAGATCAGATATCACATGTTACAATTGTAAGGAACAAGGGCATATAGTGTCACGGTGTTCAAAACCTATACTCAAGTGTAGGAAATGTCGTCAATACGGTCATGAAGAGAAAAATTGTGCAGATAAGGCTTTAGGAACTGCTACTGACTCGCGACAAACTACGAACACTCCCAGTAGTCAGGTGAACAAAGTGCTTAGTATATTTCAGGATATAAACGCAAGTGATAAATATTATAAGCAAATTATTTTGAAAGATAGATCCATTAAGGCATTTATTGACTTGGGTAGTCACTGTACATTATTAAGAAAAGATATTGGAGAGCAACTTGGAATACCCATTGATAATAACAATTTACCTACACTAAATGGGTTTGGTTTAGGAACTGTTATACCAAGTGGTCGCATTACTGTGCGAATTAGATTTGATGGTCTTGACGAGAATGTTGTAGTATATTTAGTTGAGCCTAACTTACTTATAGCGGATGCTTTAATAGGACATTCACTCACAGAGTTACCGGGTGTTAGGGTTTACAAGTCGGACACATCTCTATTTCTTTATAAGGATCCTCAACCAGACAACAATAAAGTTGCTTTGTCGTGTTTAGAGAATAGTTCTATTTATGGTACGTCTACCATTAAAGTACGCACAGGGTCTGAAATAACTGGACTGATTTACATAAATACTGAGTCTTGTATGAAGAGCGGTAAGGAATATTTCATCTTACCTGGTGTATACACTATCGATAAGGGAGTAGGATCTGTTATAGTCATCGGGCTTAGTTCAGAACCGTTCATTTTAACTTCAAACACACTAATAGCCAGGGTTCTATATCTGACTGGCAATTTACCACCAGTTACAACGAAAATTACTGATACGGACTCGAATAAACTTAATATATTGAATATTGATCTTGTAGAAAACTCCATTACTATTGATCAAATTACTGTTGATGATGATTTGGACAAAGACACTCTTAATAAATTATGTACATTGTTAAATTCACGACGAGATTGTTTCGCTTTTTCTCTGGAAGAATTGGGTAAAACATCATTAGCTGAAATGCACATTCAGCTGACGGATCAAATTCCAGTAACTTACAGGCCGTATCGTCTCCCATTATCAGAACGCGAAAATGTTAAGACTATTGTTAATCAACTGCTCGACACCGGCATCATTCGAGAATCAACATCTCAATATGCTAGCCCAATTATACTTGTAGCTAAGAAAAATGGTGAGACACGATTATGCGTGGACTACAGAGCGCTAAATCGGAAAACTTTAAAAGAAAAATATCCTATGCCTCTAATAGACGATCAAATTGATAGTCTTTCGGGTCAGGTATTCTTTAGTACTTTAGACCTGAAATCCGGCTATCATCAGGTACCAGTTTCAGAAGATTCAAAGCATCTCACAGCATTTGTGACACCCGATGGGCACTTTGAATATAACCGTATGCCGTTCGGTCTGACCAATGCGCCAGCTGTTTTTCAGAGACTTGTTATGAATCTTTTGAAACGGCGAAATATTCCCGGCGTGTTAGCTTACATGGATGACATTATTATTGCGTCTACCACCATCGATGAGGGCCTGGATAAATTATCGACTGTTCTCGACCTCATTAAAGATGCTAATCTAACTTTAAATTTGAGTAAATGTCACTTCTTTAAAAAGACTATTGACTACTTAGGTTTTGAAATTTCATCAGAGGGTGTTCGTCCCGGACTTAAAAAGATTATGGCAGTTAGCGCGTTTAAGACTCCTCAAAACGTCCATCAGGTACGGCAATTCATAGGACTTGCGAGTTTCTTTCGTCGATTTGTTGCTGGATTTGCAACTATAGCAAGACCGTTAACCCGTCTTACGAAGGCCAATGCCGTTTGGATGTGGGGAACTGAGCAAGAAAATGCTTTATCAAAATTAAAGATGATGTTGACTCAAAGACCCATTCTTACAATATACAACCCCAAGTACCAGACAGAGCTTCATACCGATGCGAGTTCGACTGGCTTGGGGGGTATTTTACTTCAGCGGGCCGAAGAGACAAAGCCTCTCCAAGCTGTTGCATATTTTAGCCGACAAACGACAGCGGAGGAGCAGCATTTCCACTCTTACGAGTTGGAGACCCTCGCTGTCGTCGCGTCACTTAATCGTTTTAGGGTATATCTTCTTGGAATTGAGTTCAAGGTCGTTACTGATTGTAATGCGCTTCGAACGACGTTGACTAAAAGGGACTTAATTCCAAGAATAGCTAGGTGGTGGCTTTCAGTACAAGAATACTCTTTTACAATCGAGTATCGACCAGGAGCTCGTTTAGCTCATGCAGACGCATTGAGTCGTAACTCGTTAGAACCTCTTGATGGTGAATCGTTATCCGTAATGCTGGTAAGTGACGTACACTGGCTACAATCCGTGCAGATGAGTGACCCCCAGCTGTATTATGTGAAAGCTGTTTTGAATACAAATTCAGTCGAAGCCAAAGATATTCGTAGAGATTATGAGTTGAAAGACGGTAAAATATTTAGAAAAATAGGGAGCGAATTACGTTGGGCTGTACCTAAAGACGCTAGATGGAAAATCTGCCAACTATGTCATGACGATACTGGTCATTTTTCTTATGAGAAGACTATAGAAAAGGTCAAACGCGATTATTGGTTTCCACGAATGACACAATTTGTTAAAAAATATGTGAGAGCATGTATCCCATGTGCATATTCTAAACAATCTGGGGGTAAGAAACCAGGTTTGCTTCATCCCATTCCAAAACCCGACATCCCTTTCCATAGTCTTCACATAGACCATTTAGGACCTTTCGTGAAAAGCAAGAGAGGGAACACCTACATTTTAGGAATAATAGATAGTTTTACAAAGTTTATAATCCTTCGTACGGTTAAAAATACAAAAAGTAAAACATCTATAAATGTTTTAAAAGATGTGTTTTCTCTCTTTGGTACACCTAAAATTTTAATTTCTGATAGAGGCACCAGTTTTACTTCTAAAGAATTCCAAACGTTTATTAAGGAAAACGGAATCAAGCATACATTAAATGCCGTTGCTACGCCTAGAGCAAATGGCCAAATCGAAAGATACAATCGGTCAATCTTGTCTTCGTTGATTGCGTTGTGTCACGATAACGATGATAGAAATTGGGATACCCACGTGGCAAAGGTTCAGTGGAGCCTAAATAATACAATTAATCAAAGCACGGGTAAAACACCTACAGAAATAATTTTCGGAAAACCAAGCGTCAACGTTACCGAAGGCCATTTACACGAGCTAAATTCGAACGATTCTATACCAAATGACACCCTACAAAAAATTCGCGACGACGCTAGTGCTAAGATTAAGAAACAACAATATGACATGAAACAAAGATATGATCGTAAAAGATGTAAGGCTAGGTCATATAGAGTTGGAGATTTGGTAATGGTCCAGAAAGTCACTAAGACACCCGGTGAGAGTAATAAACTTGCACCCGCGTTTAGTGGTCCCTACAAAATCACTGCTATTTTTGATCATGATCGTTATGAAGTGAGTAGTGTAGAGGGCTATTCTAAGAAAAAGTATACCAATGTATTTTCGGTTGACAAGATTAAGCCTTGGATCAGATTCGAAGAATCTGAATCTGAGACCGAATATGATGATAGTGAAAACTAAAATTAAAAGAGATACTCAGTAGTTATAGTGGTTTATTTAAATTTAATAAAAAGTAATTCTTGCAATAATAAAAAGTCATTCCCTTCCTTTCCATTCCCTTCCTTTCCTTAAGACATTACTACTACAACATGCTGCTTTGAGGCCGTTGCTCCTTGTGTGGGCAAGCGGTGGGCAGATGTTTCTCTTCAGGCTGTAGCTCCTTGTGTGGGCAAGCGATGTGATGATTTGAGGCCGTAGCTCCTTGTGTGGGCAAGCGGTGGAAGATGTTACACCTCAAGGCTGTAGCTCCCTGTGTGATACGACGTGCTGCTTTGAGGCCGTAGCTCCTTGTGTGGGCAAGCGCTGGGCAGTTGTTACCCTTGAAGGCTGTAGCTCCTTGTGTGGGCAAGCGGTGGGTAGATGTTGCACTTCAAGGCGGTAGCTCCTTGTGTGGGCAAGCAACGTGCTGCTTTGAGGCCGTAGCTCCTTGTGTGGGCAAGCGGTGGGCAGATGTTACCCTTCAAGGCCGTAGCTCCTTGTGTGGGCAAGCGGTGGGCAGTTGTTACCCTTGAAGGCTGTAGCTCCTTGTGTGGGCAAGCGGTGGGTAGATGTTGCACTTCAAGGCGGTAGCTCCTTGTGTGGGCAAGCGACGTACTGCTTTGAGGCCGTAGCTCCTTGTGTGGGCATGCGACGTGCGTCTTTGAGGCCGTAGCTCCTTGTGGGGGCAAGCGGTAGGTAGATGTTGCACTTCAACACTTGTAGCTCCTTGTGCAGGCAAGTGACGTGCTACTTTCAGGCCGTAGCTCCTTGTGTGGGCAAGCGGTGGGCAGATGTTACTCTTCAACACTTGTAGCTCCTTTTGCGGGCAAGTAACGTTCTACTTTCAGGCCGTAGCTCCTTGTGTGGGCATTTCGGTGTATCGCTTTGAAGTTGTAGGTCTATGTGTGAGCAAAAGCGGCGCAGATCTGGTATTGTTATACCGTAGCTCCTTGTGTGGACTTACGGTGCACGTTTTTGAGGCCAAAGCTTCTTGTGTGGGCGATAGGTGGTCAACTTGGACCCGTCATCTCTGGCAGAAGCGCCTTTTGCATGCTTGCAGAGAAATGATTGAAGACTGTCGACCCTCATGGCGAAATGTGGACTTGGGACAAGAACCTGCTGGATTCTGATGTTGAGACTTCTGATGTTTGCCTTGCCTTTCAATTCAATTCAATGCATTGCGTAACCACTTGTGTTGGAAATCGGCCCTGTGAAGACGACGTAGAAGTACAGTTCCGGATCACCGACGATTAGGAAGCTTAATAATTATTAGACATCCAGTGAATTGATTTAATTGTTCTATAGTTTTAGTAAAACCAACATCTTTATTTCAACTGCATCAACAGTGTTATTGTTGAATAACGGTATTAGGAGCAATGAGGTCATTCCTATGAAGTAGGATGGCCGAAGCAAAAGTTTTACGACAATTAATGTTGTTTTTTAACCAAATAGTAAATTCTAAGAGAATATCAAGTTTTTGCTACTTGTTTTCCTGTAAATTGTGATATTTATGTAACTACATAAGTTATGCCATCCATAAAGTACTAGTTTTTTGTTTACCTATACTTGTACTATCAAAGAAGTTGAAGTATGATTTGTTTATGTTTATTTTTTTTGTCTGGGTCAGACACTTTTTCAGGATGGCCGACTGTTAACGTTTCAAAATTGAATAGTAGTACCTATCAAAAGTGAAATGGTTATCGATTTAATTATTCGACTAATATTGTGTTATCTATGGTAGGGCCTTGTCAAAAATTGGCGGGCAAGGCACGGTAGATTGACTTTGAGTTGAGCGCGCGGCGATTAGAAATTATTGAATAATTGACTGGTTCATGGGCCAAAGTTTGTAATTTAGGATACCTTTTAGTTCACATTAGAATAAATCTATTCTAAAACGTCACTATTGGCTTTTATTTAAAACAATAGAATTCAAAATCGGTTGAACGGAATATAAAAAAGGCTTATCTATACGTCTAACCTTATTTCAAATGGAGTATAGCTTCCGCCAGCGGCTTTCGCCCGCATGATATCGTTATACACTATAGCCTATTAGATGTTACTTCAGTGATAATATAGCATTCTACTGAGTAACGTATTTTTTTTTTTTAAAGGGTCCACGTTTTTGTTTATTCATTACAAACAAAAATACTACTTAATCTTTTCTCTTTATAATATTAAGTAGTAAGTATAGATATGAATAGAATGTGAATCAAAAATGGTTAGATACTGAGTGGGCGATGCAGGGACTATTCCGTTTCTTACCTTGCTCTGCTGAGCAGTGACACATTTTTACTGATGCATTGCCACACTGATGTATTCTCCCCTTAACATTTCAAGCAGTTTTCCTTAGGTTTACCGAGTGCAGTAAGTTGACCCAGCCATCCACTGCCACTTACTAAACAAGCTGCAGTAGCTGCTCGGAATTCACTGTGTGTTCCTTGGCTTTCCAGATGGAATTTTCTTTTAAGTTTGATAGAGCGGAAAATGTATTTGGTGGATAGAAAAGATAGAAGCATTCGTTCATTCGTTCACTGGGAGGTGTTTGTACGGTGGCATTGGCAGTTTTCTTTCTAGCAGCAATGTTTTCAATCTTTTTTTTGCACTAACATTTATTTCGTTTACTCTTTTCCTGCCCTGCTTATTGAACTTATGCTAATGTCAAACTTAAGGAACTTTGAACTGTGTAATCGTTCAGGTTCAAATTGCTGGTAATTTGGAAATGTACCTAGTTATACTAAGTCCTCTTAGTTACTGAAAATTCAGGCCACAACGAAGTTACAGGGGGTCGAAAATGACCTGAATGGCTTCGAGAAAAGATGGTACGACTGTCCTTTTGTTTGTTTCTTTTGCTCAAATTGAAGATAAACAGATTTTAAGTTTGGTTCGGATTGGTTGATTGTTTGCAGAATAACTTAACTTTTTGTAACTAAAATTAAAATGATCAAATAGGTATCATCAATCAATCAAATACCTACCTACCTTTCTTAAATCAGAGAATTTTAATGATAGTTTTGATACTAAAATCTATTTTAAAATCTCGTAGACTAAATTGACAGGTGCAAATGTCAAACTCCAAATTGAAAAAAAATAACAAAGAACAATTACTTGAAATATCAAATTAGACAAACTTTATTTTATGTTATTACAAGAGAATCGGCACCAATAATAATCACAGATATTTTGCTTATAATAATTAAGTAACAATTTATTATGAATAAGGCATAGGTTATCATTAAAATAGGTGTCATTTGAAGATAATTTTGTTTATTTACTAGAAAACCGTGTTATGTTATCTCTGAACTGAAATATTAGGGTGAGAATTTCTTGATAACAGACAGTACCTACTGGTAAATTCATTAATTACATTTATAGAAGTAGGTACCTATACCCCCTATCTACTTTGTTAGGTACTCTTAGTTTAAGTAGTTTTTAATCAAATGATTGGTAGAACAATACTACGCCGTAAAACTCGTAAATTATAACCCTCTTATCTCATAAACTTTGCTCAAAGTTAAGACACGTTTAAACGTCAAAAATGTATGGTTAAACAGGTGTTAATCATTACTTAACTTAATCATGATTAGCGACAGTTTAACCATAGCGTAAAACCGGCCAACATTGCCTATATCGGATATCTTTGCCCGAACACGAAAAATTACTATAAATCTTGAATTTTAACTAAATAAAAAAAATACTTTTCAAGCTTTTAGTAATATTTCGTGTATATGTACTTTTTTAACTTTAATATTAACGTATTAAGCCTTGTGCAGACTGGCACGATGCGACTCTAACAAAACAATTTCTAAGAATACTTCACGTTATAACAATTACCGGTGTCGCGGCGCGCCGCCGCGCGCCCTTGTCGTGTCGTAGCGCCATTCTGTACAAGGCTTTATACATATAAACCTTCCGGAATAAATTCTCTAAACGATGGTGAAACCCTCAACAAAATCTGTTGCGTGGTTTAGAAGAACAAACCGGACAAACAGACAGACACGAAAAGCGACTTTAATTTATAATATGTATAGATATAGATATTGTATTCGTAATCGAGGACAATACAGTTTCCAATAACCTTCTGTGTATATAGCAGTGTACTGAAGATTTAGATATTAAGTTCCAGTGCTCTCAAGGGAAATTATCATCCGCATTGAATGCTGGAAATTGGAACATATTATTTTAGGCTGTGGTTACTTGTTACTGGTTTGTAAACGTGATTATGGTACGGAGTTCGGTGGGGCCTCGTTTTCAGGATTATATTCACGATCGATGGATTGCTTGGTTTCTAGAAGTTTTAATAGGTACTAACGTGATATTTCAAAGCAGTCGTTCCGTGTAAAATGTGATACATGGCGTAGGTACCTAATATTCTATGTTGTATGTTAAGGGGTTTGGTTTCCGGATTTACTCCATTCTCATTACCTAAAACTAATAGCACTGGTATTTGTTAAAACTCATATTTATACTGACTGTACCTTATATCTTTGAACTTGTTTTGGTATCAGTATTAGTATTAGTTTAAACAATGGTTCGGAATAGAAAATAACTTGAAAGAGTTGAAACAAATAACACTGGTATTAGTTTTTGGTATTAGAATGGAACTAAAACGGTTTCCGCACTTAGTCCCTAAGGTGCACCGTTGTTACCATACCACCATTAATAATTATTTTAATTAGTTATCAGATCAGCAGTGTAGTTGCGTAACCCAAATAACATGACAATTGATCGCAATGGGTTTTATTTTGACAGTTTCAGCCACGTTCTATGCGTTATTTACGTTGTTGAGTAAGTAAACCAATGTTTCAAACTTATGAAGCTATGGTTTAGCTATATCAAACTCAAACTCAAACTCAAAGCATTTATTTCAAATAAACCAATTACAGGCTTTTGAATTGTCAAAGGGTCGGTCAGTCAAAAAAAATGAAGCTAGTTGCCCATTCCAAAGCGTAGTAGGTTCCTATGGAGAAGAACGGGCAAGAAACTCCACGGACACGTATATCGTACGTATATCGTTCAAACCCCTCGGATTGTGATTGAAACTGTGCTAGCTTAGGGTGCTGGCTAGCTCTACTTACCCCAAGAAGTTCAATAAAAAACAAATCGTTAAACCTGCCAGCCACACCAAATATGGATGTAGGTACTATCCATCTCTGACTACCTTCTAAGAGTACAGGCGTGATTTTATAATGAAGATAACACCGAGTTTACTACATCAACTAAATCACAAGCTAAACAATGTAAGTATCTGTTACAATAATTTAATAACTCACAGATAAGGAGGTCAGTTCATGTGATTTATTAGCCGTTCAGCCGGGAGCACCTCACCTGTCTACCCTCCACGTTGAGGGGGGAAATGGCTATAATTTCCCGAAAGGTGACGTTCCCAACGTTCCCGGCACTTGAACCCAAGGCGGCGGAAATTGCAGCCAAATGCAGCGCCCGGATATAAAATGATAAACTTTCCACTTTGATTTCTGATGCTGTTATTGAAATATCGAGTGTTTGGCGGCATCGGTCGTCGAGGACTCATTGGGCTCTCGGGAAATGAAAGGTTGGCCTGTTATTAAATGTACTCGTAGGTAAGTGTCGGCTTCACTGAACGAATAACAGATTGTTTTATTTCAATGTTGAGTAGTGGAAGTTCATTTTGGCGTGCCATATTGACTGCGGTTCACTAATAAATATTGAAATCTGTTCGAACAAGCGAATATTATCATTTAGCTCAGAAATGGCGATAAGTGAGTACCTAGTTTAATAAATTATTTTCAATTAATGTTCCAACTTACAAGTCAACAAGATAACTATGCTTACTACAGTCCGATTCAAACTCTGGCGGATCGGAACATGAGGCGAGTCGCTGCGCAGCAACAAATTCACGTGTCAGCGGGGGTGCGGGATGGGGTACTGCGCAGAGAGAAGCCCACTTCAGAGCCGCCATAAAGTTTGACGCGTATACTTTAGTATCTACGTAAGTTGTAATCGCACAACTGCAATTAGGTGATTTAATTGCTCAATTCAATGTGTTAATAAAAAGATGAACACTCTAGCTAGATCATCTGCGGTATTTTCAAATTCTTACCTTTAGAATAAAACTTCCGAATCTACTTAAAGATAAAACTCACACCATCGTTATATTTGACTTCACCTAACTCCATCTGAAGTTAATTTCAAATTCAATTCCAAGTGAGCATCGTGGTTCAGCTTCAGACCAAGTTTGTGTGTGCTTTTTATATTAAGTTCCTATAACTATGGCAAGCTATAAGATCTTCTGTCAGATTTTATACTTACCTTCTCGCAAATAGTTTTTCATTGAGATGATTGACAGTACAATGGTTTTAGATGAGTTTTAGGCAGTTTATGGAAAACATAATAAATACCTATAAATATAAGATCGATCTTCGATCTTTACTGCAATATCAGCAAAAGGTAACATAATTTTTTATTGCTATTAAACAAAATACTTACAGTACCAACTCTATGAAATATTTAGTTGATTACATTGAATTCTAAAATCTCTCGTGTTCCTATTAAAAAAAAAAAAACTATATATAACATATCATCACGCCTGTATTGGTGCACCTATGGTACACCCACATTTCACCAGTTATGTTGAAGTCCAATGTAATAGGAGAACGGGAACTTACGTTACGCTTTTTTTAAATTTGAGATACCTATCAAATTACTACGATGCGTTTGGGCGGCTTCCACAAGTCTTATTTATAAATAAACACTTAAAAAGCAACACTAACAGGCAATAAACCATTTTTCACCTAACTTGAAGGGTTCCGCTGCCGGAAGCTGCGCTAGGCGTGCACACGACACCCTGACGCCTACTTCCGGCCTTCGAGCGAACCGAGCTGTGTGAGCTGTATGAGCACAGAGAGCTCAAACGAGCTGTTACTTGTGTCTGCAGTGAAGGCATTCAACTGTTTTGTTGAAGTTGGGATGGGAATATTTGTGCATTTCGTGAGCATAACACCACATTTGTATTTCCGAAGGGGTAAGGCAGAGGTATAGCCATAGATGTCACATTTCGCCAGTTATAATTAAGAATTTCTCAGTTTTCATCACGTTTGCATTGCAGTTCGATTGCGTTTGAAATTCACGCTCAACAAAATTTCCGCATCCTTTGGAAAATACTTTACTTGCTTAATTTTTTCACTGTTGAATTTATGTTATAAATACCTTTAAAATATATACGAGTACTAGCTTCCGCCCGCGGCTTCGCCCGCGCGGTATGTCGTTAAAAAGTAACCTATGTCCTTCCCCAGAGGGCCATCTATCTCCTTGCCAAATGTCGAATTCCGTCAAGAGGTTTAGGTGTGAAAAGGTAACATACAAACAAACAGACAGACAGACAGAAAGACAGACAGACAGATTAACTTTCGAATTTATAATATTAGCATGGATTAGGTAAGTACTAAATGTTCACAACTCTAACCTAAGACCTAAAACACTAACTTTTCCTCTGTCTTACTTATCCATACTTTATTACCACTTAGTAACAAAATAGCGAACCTAGGCGCTCTAAGGTGATCACCATTCGTTTAATAAGCAATAAAACCGAATGCTAACACCGCTAATTACATGGCCACAGTGTAATCGACAATAGCTTTTTTCAACACGATTTTCTACTCTATCTATTTGTTTTAAAGTTGTAAATTGAGAAGCAGGTGTAGCTTTATAGGAGAGTGTACCTTACAGGTGAGAATCTCTTGCATTTGTAATTGTAAGAATAGTTTAACTCAGGGGTTCTCAATATTTTTTAGCCCGAGGCGCAGTTTCAAGTTTAGCTATTTAAAAAAGCTAGCTAGCTATTTAAAAAAGATACAGTCGAAAGAAATAGGTACCTACTAGAATAGTAGTTAGGTTAAGTAGGTAGGAACAAAAATTAAAACATCTACCATATTAAATTGAGATTTTTTATTGTAAAAGAATTTAAACAGACAACAACAAGAAAGACTTAAGAAAAACAAAAATTAACGGGCATTGCGATTGCGAGCATGCGAGCGCTCAAAAAAGGTACCCGCGAATATTTGTGGTTTCGGATAATGATAGAGGATCGACTCACGGCGCCCCTCTTTATTTTCTACGGCGCACCAAGGCGCCGCGACACACGCTTTGGGAACCCCTGGACTTAATGATTGCAACGACACTAATTTAAAAATGAACGTACGGTACTTTCAGAAAACGTATTCTGTAATTAGCTTAAAGAAGTCTACTAGTCCTAATGACCTTCCAAAGACAACTCAATATGCAAGTTTCTATTTTTGTTCATACTTATTGGGGTTTTTAGACGACGTCATTTACAATTGCGGCAATCGTCCATAGGGATTCCTCACTTTGCACCCGTAGCATGACAATCAAAGAAACGGGTTTTGTCGACGGAAGAATAGACAAAATGACAGATTGTGATTGTTTATCTGTCATTATGTCTATTCTTCCGTCGACACCGACCCGTTTCTATTGTCGTCATGCTAAGCGTGCAGGTCTCGGGACACTCGTCATCTGTTTTCGTCAGTCGTTCTGCAGGCCACGTCACGGTGACTTGACTCGTGTATGGCTTGCTTTAAATTAACTTGTTTCATTGCTTTTTTCCGCAGTCGCGGTCGCAAGACGCGTGTTGCATGAGCTTTTATCTCGTAGCCACGAGATAAAAGCTATGACGCTCAACGTCAACACGGCGTCTGCAGACGTCAATGTCAGTACGTGTAGCCCATCTATCAACGCCTTTACGCGTCACAATTAGATAAACAACGTAACTACATACATTATTATGATGCGAAACATGTTCATACCTCATCTCGTGACTTTCCAGTCGACTGAAGACCCTCTGATGCCAATTATTGATGTAGTACCAACACCCCCACACACCCCCTGATACACCCAGACACCCCCAACGCCCCCAGGCGTCGCCACCCTTGGTATATCTACACGTTATCATCATTCCTAATTTTTAGGGAGATAATTTGCTCACGATGCCTCAGGTCTTGAAGGCATTTGAGCGGCAACAGATAATGTGGCCCTCTCCCTATGTTTGGTTTGGTGTGAAAGACGCTCTAAATGAAGATTCAGTTCTATTTGTGTATTTATTAAAGGTAGAATTATTATGAGAGCATTTACTGATCAAAGAGATGGTTTAAGACTCTTTAATATGTTTTATACATATTTGTATAGTGTGGGCCGAGTCCCCAAGTCCGCATCCATAAATGCGTGTCTTTTCAGTTGTCAAGAGCATAAACATTCATCGTTTTGTGGTTACAAATTACAGACAAGAGATTTTTTTTTCTTTTTTTTCGAAATGTAAAAAGAAGAAAAAATTAACAGCATAACATATAACAGCTTGTTGAGGTTTTCCAGTACAGTAGGCCACACGTCAGTGGTAACACCTTCACCTTGAGCTGGCCTGGCGTAGTAAGGATTTTCAAAAGATTAAGAGGCTAGCGTATACTGGATTTTTTACCACTGACGTATTTACAATTCAACATTTTGCACGATAAATAACTAAAATCTTGAATTGTAAATCAAATTTACATTTCAAGATTTTAGTTATTTTTCGGGTTCGGGCAAAGATATCCGACATGGGCAATGGTGGCCGGTTTTACTGTACCTACAAAAAAATTTCACCTACCAAGACGGTAAACGTTTTTCTAATATCAATGGAACTATTCTTAGCAAAACATACACGAACACGCCCTCCATAATGTAATGTTGCCCTCCTTAAGGAGCAATTAGTAACATACGTAATATACGAAACGGTAGCATATCGGTGTTATTACCACGCCATGCCAGTTTTCCTGTGGCCCATGGAAATATTTATGTAATTAGGGACACGAAACCAATATTAACGGCAGGGAAAATTAGGCCGAAGGCATTTATTTTATCTTGCGATTAAATAAATGAAGGGGCTGGAATGTTTATTTAAGGTGCCTTAATTAAGACTACTTAGGTACATATCTACGTTATTAAAATAAATATTCCAAAAATAAAGTACGAAATCGGGTGGACAGAGTCCAGCAACCTTGTTTATATGTTTTTGTTTGACTCAGACCAAATAAAAAACCAATACAGAGCACTTTCAACAGTAACGTGAGGCATGTTTCGTAAACATGTGTGCACTTAGTGAGGTGTAGTTTGATTGTATATGTGTGCGTGTGAGCGTGTATGCACAGAGCGGAGGTGTAGTTTTGGCATTCTTCACTGTAGGTATTGTTCGCAGCCTGCCAGGGTTGCGGGAATGTCCGAAAGGGATAGCGGGACCTTGGCAATTACAGGCAACTGAAGGAACACGGGTCAGTAAAAGTTTGACATGCCCTTCCGCTCCACCCAGAGCGGGAGAAGTCAATTGATGATGATGATATCCCAAACTAAAAAAAAAAGGTATTGTTCGCAGCGCTCGTCTAGGTTTTTTATTTGGTCTGAGGATATAAACAAAAAATATGAACGTCAAACTTAAGTACTTGTCACATGTTTTGATAGAGAGAGCGTTGATAGACTGCGGGCCATTTTCATTAGTGAATAAAAAATCTCGACCATTGCATTCAATTGCACAAAAATTCCGTTTTCTATTATAAAGACTGGCATGCCATACTCTGGGAAGTCAGTAGATTCATTCTCGGTTCCTATAAACAAAAACGAATCGTTTTGCTTACCAATGAATGGCAGCTTTTTCTATTGCCAAACCGTTTTCTATTATCTCGAAAAAAAAGACCTTTAAAAGAGCTTTCAAGACTGACATGCCATACTCTGGGCAGTCAGTAGATTCATTCTCGGTTCCTATAAACAAAAACGAATCGTTTTGCTTACCAATGAATGGCAGCTTTTTCTATTGCTAAACTGGGCATATAAATAGATTCGTAAGCCAATTTTACCTGTGATAGCTACTTCCTTAATGGGAGGGTCTACTAGGCAAAGCTATGAGGTATTTGCTTCACTATTGGTAAAGATACAAGAGTCTTAATTATTAACCAATAACGTTCCGTAAATTATAGGAATCGGCCATCAGTAGTCTTTGCTAAACTAAATTACTTTATGAGCATGATTTTCGGGCTCAACAGATTATTGAGTACCTAAGTAAGCAAGGACAGAATGACTGCTCATTCTGTCCTTGCTTACTTAGGTACTCAATAATCTTTTCGCCATGTTAATTCTATTCTTGTATAGAAACGAGAGAAAAACCATAAAAAAGTCAGCAATAAAACTCCACACTTTTAACTTCATCTATTGATTAAATAACCTTGATTGTACGTGGGTGTATGAGTGGGAGAAATTCGCAAATAACCAAGAATAACCTCGAACGATGATGAGCTTGATCAATTTATAACATAATCAAAACTGCACGGATGCACAGTGACCTTTATGGAAAACTGTGTGGGTGTTTTTATAATTATTCAAACCTTGTAGTCGGTTTCCTGGAAAATTGCAATAAACGTTCCAACAAAAAAAGATTCCAACAAAGTTAACTCACACTGAAGGGTTAAAAATAGATAAAATAGACACAGACAAGCTTAAAAATAGATTTCGTTTTTTTTAATACCTATCTATTAGGGTTCCGTACTCGGTACCATAATACTAAGCTTCCGTCTGTTTGTTAGCGGGCTGTATATCATATCTCATGAACTATACTCCATTTGAAATAAGATTAGACGTATAGATAAGCCTTTTTTACATTCCGTTCAACCGATTTTGAATTCTATTGCGTTGGTGGCATGACAAATGGCAGCCGCAGTAGATAGTTGGTATTGTGTAACTTATTTTGCTTTTAATGCTATCCTTATGCCTACGGTATAGAAGTCAAAATCGGTTGAACGGACTGTAAAAGGGTTTGTTTTAATGTCTAATCTTATTTCAAATGGGGTATACATGAAATGATTGTGTATTTCTATTGCCGCTGTATCAACAAATAAAATAAAGTTAATAATTTATGGGGGTCCCCATCCAAGAAACATGATTTTTTTGGCGTTTTTTGCTAAATATTGTACGGTGGTGCGGTAGTGTTCAGTGAAGGACGTCAACATACCAATGTGCTGTGTATATCTAAATATTACATACCGTCTCTATTTAACCGAGATGTACCTATATTTAATTACTTACTACCTATGCATGTATCGAGTCGAGCTTCAATACAGGGTGTAAGGGACAGCCTTCCGCAGACTGATGGGATGAATTCAGCATATCATACAGTGACGACCGGTACATGAAAATATTTCAGGAACGTTATGGGAACCCAATAACAACCTGATTTGTTGTATTAGGTACCTCACGCGCCATGTATCTTTACCGTGGCAAAACGCACGTAGCTGCACTTCCGTGGCGGGGGTGCGCGAACGATTTAAAATATGAAAATTTTCCTGAGAAAATTTCCGGTGGAATATGATTGAAAATAAGGAGCTGAATGCACCCTGTTAATTTGCGGAGGGCTGTCCCTTACACCCTGTATAATCTGTTCGGCAAAGTAACATAACCTTAGTAGGTATGTAATCTGTGATGTATACTTGCGTGGTCTTAGAGAGTCGGCTTCGGTGCCATGTTAACTATGGTAGAAAGAATATTTATAGTGACGTCAATATTGTGTAGACGAGGTCACCCTTTGAGCAATCAGAACATACGAAGTATCAAGTAGTTACGTTCTGCCTTCGTTTCATGAGCCTGCGGCTGTGGCGGCATGTACATCGGCGTATGCGAACAACGCATCACACTGACGTCACGCGAAACCCTGCCTCGCGCAAGCAGGGTAACGCGCGACTAGCATATATACAACGTCCCGACATCAATCGTCGGCAGTTTCCCACAAGACACAACGCCCTGTTTCTCATAGGCACCTCTATAAGTATTCAGAAGGGAAATTCAAATAATTCAATGAAATGAAATGAAATGAAATGAAATTGTTTATTCTGTAAATAGGATATTGGAATCACTTTTACACGTCATATTATAAAAAAATTTATTAAAAATAAGCTAGATGAGGTCGGCGTTTCCTATCTGACTACTCTGAGAAGAAAGGCCGAAACAAACTCAGAGGTCACAGTCTCTTTTAAAGTCCAGACATAATCTTGGTCAAGCCATATGAGGACCATGTAAATTCGAGTCTGAAATGGTCTTTTGAGGAAAGAACCACACAGATTTGAGTGGACCTGTCCAGTCAGTGCAAGCATTTGTCAGTAATGGCGGAGCTCAACTCAGAACTTAAGGAGCTCAGCGACTCGGCGAACAATACCAAAGAAAGGACATTTGGGTAGGCCGCATAAAATTCTCAAATTGCCAGACCATTGATAAAATTAACTGAGAAAGAAAAGAAAAAAATAAAAAAATTCACATAGTCCTCACATTCACAATAATAAAATACTTTACAAAGTAATCATGTCATTTTGTATAGCATATTCAATAATGTCAATTTGTAAATAAAACTGTGGAGACGAGTGCGATGTACAGCAAGATTGTGTTTATTCCTGGTATTTAAACTATGAATATCGGACATTTTCTTAAAATTAGATATATTTTTGTGTACATACAATAGGTTTTCAAATATATATTGTGAGGCTACAGTCAGAATATCTATTTCTCTGAATTTTTCTCGAAGGGAATCCCTTGGACCTAGGTTGTAAATGGCTCGAATAGCCCTTTTCTGTAAAACAAAGATAGCATTAATGTCCGCACAGGCTCCCCAGAGAAGAATCCCATAAGACAGAAGACTATGAAAATAACTAAAATAAACAATTCTGGCTGTATCTACGTCAGTTATCTGTCTAATTTTTTTAACGGCGTAGGCGGCCGAACTAAGCCTTCCTGACAATTTTTCTATGTGTGGGCCCCATTGTAATTTACCGTCAATGGTTATTCCAAGAAAAACTGTCGACTCAACGGGGTCCAACTCTATTCCATTAACTTTAACATTGCTAGATAGCTGCCTGACATTTGGCGTTGAAAATTTAATGAGCTTAGTCTTTTTCTCATTCAGGAGAAGATTATTTACATTAAACCAATGCACCACTTTAGAGAGTGCATCGTTAACTTGTTCAAAGTTGACTAACTGACGTTTTATTTTAAAAATGAGGGAAGTATCATCTGCGAATAACACGATCTTGTGATTATCCCTTATGTGGTAAGGCAAGTCATTAATATAAATGAGAAATAAGAAAGGACCTAGAATTGAACCCTGCGGAACGCCCATGGTGACCGAAGATCCTGCAGATCTCTTGCCACTAACATCGACCCTCTGAATTCTGTTGTTCAGATAAGAAGTCAGAAGGTCGAGAGCCTTGTCCCTCATACCATAGTGGTACAGTTTCCTGATGAGAGTATCATGATGTACGCAATTGAAAGCTTTGGACAAGTCGCAGAAAATGCCAAGAGCATCCTGCGACTCCTCCCAAGCCTCGAATATGCTCTTCAGTAATTCCACGCCCGCGTCTGTAGTTGAACGACCCTTTGTAAAACCGAACTGTTTCAGATGAAGTAAATGATGTGTATTGAAATGACTTAACATCTGTTTTAAAATTAATTTTTCAAAGATTTTGCTCAATGTAGGTAATATCGAGATAGGCCGAAAATTCGTGGGATCAGTTGTGCTGCCAGACTTGAACAGTGGAATCACTTTGCTAAGTTTCATCAGATCAGGAAATACACCAGATGCAATACAAGAGTTAAAAACAATTGCCAAAAAGGGTGAAATAACATGACATAGTATGTACTGATAATCCCCAAAGGTCAGCAGTTTTTTTCACATCGAGTTCTTTAAAAGATTCTATAATATCTTTAGCAGTAGTAATTGTAAATTCAAAAAGTTTGTCACATTCTGGTACACATTCTTTTAGTATTGAATAAACAGAAGTGGAGGACGACGATGACAGAGTTTTGGTTGTTAAAATTGGAATGTGAGTAGAGAATGTGAATAAATCATTTAATGAATCTGATCCCAAACGCGATACAACCTACGCGCTACGTAGTGATTGAGTAGGTATGCAGTAGGTATATGGAACAACGAGATGGTTTAAAAAAAAAACATTTTAACGTAAGGCTTCTCTCTATGTGTGCGTTACCCCCGCAAAATAATTTCGAAAATAGTAATTTAAATCTTATAGATAGGTAATTAGTTGCCCAGCTTCTTTAATTGTTGCGCACATTTTTAGGGTTCTGTACCCCAAGGGTAAAACGGGACCCTATTACTAAGGTCCACTGTCTGTCTGTATGTCTGTCTGTCTGTCTGTCCGTCTGTCACCAGGCTGTAGGTATCTCATGAACCATCATAGTTAGACAGTTGAAATTTTCATAGATGATGTATTTCTGCTGCCGCTATAACAACAAATACTAAAAAACAGAATAAAAAAAATATTTAAGGGGCTCCCATACAACAAACGTGATTTTTTTGCCGTTTTTATAGAGAATTGTACGGAACCCTCCGTGCGCGAGTCCGACTCGCACTTGGCCGGTTTTAAATTTGTTGCACTTACACTGGAGTAAGATTAAAGACTAATTTCGACATTTATTTTGCTGGGGTAACGCACACTCTCTCACTTTTGCACTACGAATCACGGGTTTGATTTTCACATTTTCTGTCTGCAAATAATTCGTTACCTGATTCGATTAGAAATCCTTAAAACTTAAAAAAAATATTAGATTCAATATCTTCCAACGACTGCCCACACAATCTCTCACTCCAATAAATCAGTAAATAGTAAAAGTATCCGACGAAAAACAAACAGTCGTTGGTCGACTCGCAAAGTTCGCCGCCTCTTATCAGTAACATCGCACGCAATGCCGACACCGACACGCCGCGCCGCCACCTAGTTTATATTCCGACAAACAATCGGGGTATAAATAAAAAATATTATCGATTAGGACATGCGAGAGAAACAGGGCGAATTTAAATGGGACATTAGCTATGATAAATAGAGCAATGTGAAAGATAACAACTACGAGCTTCACTCTGAAGAAAGTAAAACCAGTTTTTGCAAAGCTTTTAGTTTAGCCCTGAAGTGCCATCTCATCTTCTCCATTCTTGTCACACAGTATACTTATCCCTTGACAACTGTGAAGGTTTAACCTATATTTCTGCTATATCTGTACCAACTCACACGTGGAAAGATTTATAATTTTCCAGGTCACTTTATCTACACTTGGTACTTGACTGTAGTAGCCTCGCCTTTTTGCCTACTTTGGGCATAGTATTATTTACTGGATCAATTATTACTGTGTATAAAAGGAAATCGCGAAAAAAAACGGCTGTTCCCTATATTTATGTTTGCATAGTTCGTCAAAATTTAGGGAATAGCTGATTTTTTTTTCGCGATTTCAGTGTTGTTCCCTTAGTGAAGGTTGTTCATAATGATGAGTACAATGACCCCTTAAGAGATTTCGTGTATGAAAAGATACACCTTATACAAGAAAATAAGTAGAGTTAGTAGCGGGCATGTCTGCCCATGGTATGCGAGACACAGTAAGTACTTAGGTACTTCTATCCCACTTAGTCTATGTAGACGATATATTATTTGACTCCGTCACTGTTATTTACATAGCAGGTTGGTATTCGAATTTGTGTGGGGTAGATACCACAAATTAAAAGTGAAAAATAAAAACTTTTTACAAAAAAAAAACAACCGACTTCCAAAATAAACATAAATACATGGTTGCTCATATTTCAGTTCATCATTATCAATCAATTAATCAGCCTAGCTTTTTTCCAATTATGTTGGGGTCGGCTTCCAGTCTCACCAGATGCAGCTGAATACCATATTTTATATTATTTCAGGTCATCATAGATACATATTTAACCCTATCCCTGTCCCATGAACCACTTATGGTTCAGGATAATCTGTGTCTACTTTGTGGACAGTGAAACACATCAATCTGTCTCAGTCATCTTCAAACGATTGAGAGAAACAGAACGATGTTTGAAATAAGCGCTAAATAAATGCTTTTATTGAATTGCGGTGCAAGCGCAAGCGCAAGCGCAATGTTCATCATTTCACCTAATGAAAAAGAAGTTTGTCATTGAACGTAACGATAATCATTTAACTTATACAATTCTAAAGCATCCTTTCTAACAAGCTTCGATCCAGCTTCGATAAAACTTACAGTTCAACGAAGCTCTCCAGCGAGCTACATACGTAACACAATAAAGCGTCGCAGTAGAACATAATCTCCGTGCAAGGGATGCATCGTCTCAATAATTCATGTGTTCGCACCTTGAAATGCACCGCGACCGATGATAGGACTCTGATAGCGGCATAGATTATGTAGCACAGAGGGGAATTTAGTTACCTTCATGATAAATGCCTACTGCTGTCTATTCGTTTGTTTGATGATGCTGCTTTGTAAGAAATACGTAAGGTACTTGATCATAACTAACTTTAATTGATTCTTTATTTTAATTACAGGTATTTATTTCAGACATTCTCAGTTTTATCTCAGGGATTGCTCACCTACAATGCCTCTGAGGGCTTTGATAAGTGACAATCGCTTCGAAAGCGTTTCGTATTTCTACAACGACGTTCCATAGGATTGATATAAGCTTTTCGATAGCTTATGTCAGTCTTATATATTTTCGCATTTTCCATCATCGTTGTCGCTGATTGAATGTCACTTTGTCAAGGGCCTCAGATCTTGCAGATCTTCATTGGCAGTGGTGACCATTTACAATCGCGTGAGGCGTGGGTTTCCGCAAAGATTGTAAATGAGAGTTTTAATGGCAATTGATGCCACCAGTTGGCGTCACTATGACAAGAGGTCTTCCATTTCGACAATGATACCATACTTAATATTATAAATTCGAAAGTAAATCTGTCTGTCTGTATGTAACCTTTTCACGCCTAAAACGCGTGTGTGTGACACCTATTCGTCAGCCAATTAAAAAAGTGTCAACATTTTCAAACGCCACGAAGGTTTCTGTTTCACTTTTTTAATTTAGACGCTTACAGAAATTATATGCATAATCTATGAGAAAATAAAACAAAGTCGTGTCTTTTCTGTAGATTAAAAACGTACTGTTGAACAAATCGAATTGTATTTTTAATTAGGCAAAAGGACGGGAAAACTTTTACGTATGTAGTTGATGGAGAGAAATATGTTCAATTTTGAACTCTTTGCCGAGTTGTTTAGAGTTATTTCCATTTTCGGGAAGCAAGTGGGTTTTGCTGGGTTTCGTAGTCGATACGAAGTGACAACTTTTTATAGTGGAACTCAGAATACTGAAAGGAAATAAGGAGCAGTTTTCTAACCCATTTTAAAATGCCCCAGCTTTTATTTCTAGGCCTTATTTTTACACGTCTCAGTAAGAAATTTCTAACTTTAGCCTGAAAAATGACTTTTTTGTTGAGCTTTTCCCGAATAAATTCTTCTGGGAAAGTCTTTTTACGTGACTAGGATGCATACGTACCGGACTTTTTAATGTGTTTTTTTCTCTTTTTACGTCACCAAGAAACGTTGTTTTAATTAAGTAATATTCTTATCAAGTCGAAGAATGCTTTTTTTTTTATACGGACTCCTAGGAGCCTGTAGTCAGCATTTTGCCAATGACGACCTACCAATTTTAAAGAAAATACCTTCGATTAAAATTAAGACAACATTATTGTATTTTTTTCAATTTTCATATAAAACCTATTCACGGCTTTTTTCCCATGGGAAGAATTTGATACATTTTCATTTACATAAAACGTTATTGGAAATCTCAAATTCAGTGTAGATAAGAAACTTAAAGATAAAGTAGAGACATTTTATATTTCAGCTTGAATAACCGTGAAAAATAAAGCGCAGTGCTCGCCGGCACCCAGAATCTATCAGTTGAGGATAATCTTAAAACCACTGAATCCATTCGATTGGGGATTTGTGTCGTTCAACGGCACTGAACTCATTTATTTTGTTACTTTTATAAGTATCTTCGTTTATTTTAAAGGGACGGAGAACTGTTAATTGCGTAACTTGGTTTCGTAACTGATTAAAACTAATCTGTTTCATTTTGACAGTTCAACAATATAGATTACGTTATTTGCGTTGTTGAGCAGAATTATTTTCGAACTTATGAAGCAATGGATTAGCTATTTATTTCAAACCAATTCCAATTTTGATTGATCGTGTCATCAATTAAGGATGCAGCCGATGCGGGTCCAAACCTGGTACAGATAAACAGGATCAAATTGAATTAGCTAGCGAAACTCTGCGACGTATCGATATCTAAAAATGCAAAAATGTATAATATATATTCATTCCAAATTCACTTCAATGATCGAATGCAACCAGAGTTATTTTTCTATCAACCTGAACGACCTAAGGTCGCCTTTTGCATGTAATCTTTACGGTACGTTACGCCTTTTGCCCATGGGCTAGGTACCGTTTCCCAGAAGTTGGTTATACTGATATTACAGTATCAATGCCTTGTCAAAAATTTCATACTGTTTAAGTCTCAATAGTTAGTGGTTAAGCTACACTTGGCCGGCCGGGGTTGGTCCGTGGATGGTTGACCATTTTCACTTATCTAGGCTCCTCCGTGCCTCGGAAAGCACGTTAAGCTGTTGGTCCCGGCTGTCATTTGTGGATATTTGACAGTCGTTACGAGTCGTCAGAAGCCCGAAAGTCTGACAACCAGTCTAACCAAGGGGTATCGTATTACCCAGTAAAATACTGGTATTCAGCTCCATCCGGTTAGACTGGAAGCCGACCCCAACATAGTTGGAAAAAGCCTATGCAGATTTTTTTTAATTAAGTCTCAATAGTTGAATGATACCAAGGGCAGAAAAGGTGGTCTATTCTCCAACGACGCTAGTAAGTCAAGTTAGTAGTGTTAATTTTACCCAAAACTTCCATCTTAACGTCCAGATTAAACTTCAAACAACATAAAGCCGACAGTAGACGCAAAATATTATAATAAATTGCTTGGACGGACAGCAGCAAAAGTCAAATAATACATTCTAAATTACATATCATAAAATCACCATCGGCAGAGGTGTACGTATAGTACACCCACATTTAGCTACACTCCATTTGAAATAAGATTAGACGTATAGATAAGCCTTTTTTACATTCCGTTCAAGCGATTTTCAATTCTATTGCGTTGGTGGCATGACAAATGGCAGCCGCAGTAGATAGTTGGTATTGTGTAACTTTTTTTGCTTTTAATGCTATCCTTATGCCTACGGTATAGAAGTCAAAATCGATTGAACGGACTGTAAAAGGGTTTGTTTTAATGACTAATCTTATTTAAAATGGGGTATAGTTATGTTTAAGTCCCATATAATATAGATGCAATCAACCGGGGACAATTCCAGACTCAGGGCTTCTACTGAACGAGTGACAGAACCCGCTAGGGCCGATGCCTGCCAGCGTCGCGGGAAAGTCCGAAAGGGTTACCGTGGCCGCTGGCAACACACAGGCAACTGAAGGAACACGGGTGGGTTTTCGACAGTGAGAGGTTGACACGCCCGCTCAACCCAGAGCCGGAGAAATTATTTGATAATTTCCCACACAATAAAATGGGCTGCTTCTGAGAAATTCCTGATACAAAACCCCAATAACAAATCGCCCGACATGGGAGTCGAACCCAGGACCTCATGCTCAGCATAGCGCTTGCTATTAATAGAACAACGAGGCAGCCCAATTCTAAATTAATTAATTATTATACTTAAGACATAACGAATGGTCTTTTAAGTATCGGTTTCTTTGCTATAACTTATTATTAAAAAAAAACAATTAGCATATCCATCACTAACCTACAAAACCTACAAAATCACGTTTTCAAACAATCTTTTTGTTTATATCATTTACCTTTTGCTGCTATCCGTACTCAGTTAGGACGAAAAATAAACTCATTTTCGCCTCATCATTCATTTCCCGGTAACTTCTCTCATTATGTTGAGCTTAAGGTGGTGTTGAGCTGCCCGGAGCTCATAAATAAGTTCCTTAATAAGATTATGTCGGTAAATGTAGGAAAGCGTACGTGTTGACGAGGCTATTGTGTGTTGCGTCTTCTTCTAATTGTGAGGGAGATCTTAACTTTTAAGGTGCTTGCTCTGATGTATACCCTTACATCAGAGCATGCACTCGAATAATCCGTAACTTAAGAATGCGGCGACCGATGAATTTTCCATACAAACGTAATACCTAAATCTGAAAAAACCTTCACTTTTCATTCATCATTTTATGACGGAACATCACAAATTTTCAAAAGATAGTAGTGCTATCATCGCGTCAAGCAAATGTCATGTCAATGCCAATGTGTGCGTGGTCGTATAGTTCACGGTAGCTGTGTGTATCGCTCCGACAGGCACACTAGCGCAACATTTGTACTTGCGACCGATCCTCCGCCGGCCCCTTAAAATTGTTGGTAGTCGACCAACCCGTCTTTAGCAAGCGTGGTGATCAGGGTACATACCTTCTCTTTATGAGAAGTATCCTTTGCTCTGCAATGGGACAACTATAGGCGGGTATTATACAGATGTTTAATTCATAAGCCTCTAAGAGGTCATTGTACTCATCATGATGAACAACTTGAAGAAACACCTAGAAAGCGCGAAAAAAAATCTGCTGTTCCCTACATTTTGACGAGCTATGCGAACATAAATGTACGGAACAGCTTTTTTTTTAATGAAAATTAGCGTTATTTTTAACCGACTTCTTCAAAAAGGAGGAGGTTCTCAATTGTTTTTTTTTTTTTAATTTTTTTATTGTTTGTTACGCGCTTACTCCGCCACTTATGAATGGATTTTGATGATTCTTTTTTTGTTTGGTAGGTCATGCTTCCGAGGTGGTCCCATATAATTTTATTAACTTTGCTTGCGTAATTTTTGAGTTAGCTTCAATATTACGTATTTTTTCCACTTAGTTTATCTAGACGATATCCTGTTTGACTCCTTCACTGTTATTTACATAGCAGGTAGTGGTATTCGGATTTGAGTGGGGTAGGTACCACAACTAAAAAGTGAAAAATAAAAACTTTTTCCAAAAAAAAAAACAACCGACAGATTGAGACAGATTTGAATGCGAACGTTCAATACGAGTATTGCCGCTCAGGAGTTGGTTAAACAGTTAACAATAGGCGATAATTGTTCATTAATTTATTAGCTATCTTATTTTGCTGAATAACCACTATCTGCTCTACAATATTGAAATAATTTGAAAAATGATTCTTCAATATTTCCCTTTTTCGCCAGTGTCGTAATGTCTGTTTCAAATATTCTGGGCAAGGAGCGAGGATCTTTTGGCTCCCTGCCATGGGGACAATGGGGGAAGAATGTTAATCCCCCTTCCCGGAAGAAAGAGGCGATGTTCAAAGAATAGGGACTGTGTAGGTACCTATGTCATCGTTTTAGTTTAGGAGTACATTTTCAGGCAATCAAATGTATATATATATACATACAACGTGCCGCTACAATGGCGACATTAATTTAACACACGGGTAGGGCTAGTGGCCAGTAATCATAAAAATTATATAAAATAATTCGTAAATAGAAAATAAAATATCTTCAAACAAACTAAATAATAAAAACATAACCAACATTGAGATCACTCTGTGCAAAAGATTCATTCATAAAGCTACCTACCAGCTGGCTTACGTTCTATCGGTCCGATACCCATTGATGCAGGAAGCCGCGCAATTTCTTAGAAATTATGCCAAATTTCTAAGAAATTGCGCGGCATTCCTTCAATTCGCCTACTTATGAACCGTGACCCCGGCAAATGACCTCTGCGCTACAGTTCTTTAATTACAGGTTGCTCCAAGATGCTAGTTTAGAAAATCCTACTTCCTACTTCCTACTAATAATATTATAAATGTGAAAGTTTGTGTGTTTGGATGTTACTCAATCACGCAAAAACGGCTGAATGGATTTGGATGAAATTTGGCAAACAGATAGTTTATAACCTGGATTAACACATAGGTTACTTTTTATCCCGATATTCCCACGGGATCGAGACTTACGCGGGTGAAACCGTGGGGCGCAGCTAGTTATTAATAAATCAATAAATAATAATGTTTAAGTAAAAAAATATATTTTCCTATAACGAATACACGAAATCTTATACGTGTGTTAAATTAATGTCACCATTAAAGCGGCACGCTCTATATGTTGGGCTTTAGAGATCAGTAACCCTTTCTGAAATAAATTCTAAGGTCTACAGCAGTGTGATTCTGTAAGACCTCGTTCTAAACTTCGAATCTCAATCCGCTGTGAGTTTCTTGATTTGCATTCTAAAAACTCGGTTGATACACTAGCGCCACCCTTGCGAGCGTGTCAGCGAGTTGAACTAAATTGACTGTGAGATGACAGATAAAGTATGAGATGACGTAAGAATTGGCATTCAGTAAAGTAATTCAGTTGTTGCGTTTTAGCATGGGAAACGAGTTCATTGACCCTCTTACATTTTCTAGCATTTTTCATTTCTAAAACTGAAAAAAAAAAAGTAATAAAAACTAAAAAAAAATCCGGAGTCACACGTGTTATAAATCGAACAGATTACGTGTGATTCCGGATTTTTAATTTGTCTGTCTGTGGTGTCTTGTTTATACCTTTTTAGTCGTAGTTGGGTTTTAGTTTTTATTACTTTTTTTTTTATTCTTTTGGGGTTATATTATTATAATTATATATTTGAAATGTGCTCATTAAGCCCTTTTATTTGATACCCAACATGGTACGATTAAACAAAAAAAATTGTTTAGTTCCTGACTTTATGTCCTCTAGAGGGCGCCATTTTTTTAAATTTAATGTGACGTCACATAGCCTATAACCAGCGGACAATCAAGACGCTTCCAACGGTACCTCACTTGTCAAATTGTGATGAGTGGTTTGGAAGATATGAGGGAACAGATGAACATACATGCATACATACATACCGGTCAAAATCATAACCCTCCTTTTTTCTTCGCCGTAGTCGGGTAATGAAGTCCGTCCTGAATCAATATCTTTCGTGATCGTCAACATGTTCCAATAACGATAACCATACATAGTTTATTGTTCGGCTTGCTACCCTATGGCTATTACCATGCTAAAACATGTCAACTATATCCATGAGTACATTTCAGCCACTATTCAAACAAACAGCTTTGCTGTGTTGATTTATTTTGATTCTGTCTTGTCTGCCGAATTCCAATGATCAGAAAGATACCAATAACGGTAGCACCAGTCTTTCTGATATCTTCTTCTATTTCTACTTTCGTGTATTTGTGTTAAAAGATTGATAAATCATCAAGGCTGTCAATGTCCTCTCTTTTAGCCCATCAGGCTTTAAATTAGCTATTTGTATAATGTGATGTAATTATGGGATGGACAATAATAATAAATAAATTATATTCTGCTATTAGCGGGGTGAGAGCGGTAGTGACACAGCAGGGCAGTGGTGGCTCAGTGGTAATAGGACTTTAGTTAGAGTTAGATCGTGGGTTCGAACACAGGCAGGCTTTACTTTGTGTAAATATTTTCATTTCCACGGCGACAACATCGTGAGGAAACCGGCATGTCATAGAACCAAAAATTCGAAGATGTGTGACATCTACCAACCCGCACTGGGCCCGTGTGGTGAATTACAGCCCACTCCCTCTCGAAGAGTCCTCTCTTCGAGAGGGAGTGGGCCTGTGTCCCAACAGTGGGAACATTATAGGCTGATTATACTACTAGAGTGTTGTACCAAAATAGTTTATGTTTTGGTAAAAAGATTCGCCATTCAGAAAGATGGTGGACGATCATTTATAACATCGTCACTCGCAGAGGGTTTTTAATGCACCCTTAATGTCTTCAAAACAGCCGATAAATTGAGCCCGCTTGAATAAAATACAGTTCATTTCATCTACGCTACAATGCTGCATTCTTTTCCGTTTTGTTCTATTGCAAAGAAAATCACAACTATTAAAATCAAATTGTATTTGAAAATATAAATAAAATATTCTGTTGTAAGTTTTTCCTTGTAAGTATAACAATATTAGCTTCGTTTCATTGCATTCAAAGTATCAGAAATACTTTTGATGTCAACAAAAGCAGTTTCCTAAACATGTATGATGTAGTAGGTTAATTTTCTCCATTTACTGTCGTCAGAATGGGGTATGAGCCATACCTAATTATGCGGAACATTAAATGTACATATGAGGGTATTTAGAAGTACAGTGTTAGTGTACATCCCTCTTGATCTCAGGGTCACATAAAACTTCAATGCCAATTAATTTAGTCCTTGTTATGAATATTCAATCCGAAAGACCTTCCGTGTACGTTGATTTCAATTATAAATGAAGGAAACGTACACAATTCGCACCCTTGGCTTTTCTGCGAGGACTGGCGACGTTTTTGCCTCTGCGGCATCTTGATTGCGAATCAAATCTAACTTTAGTATGAAGAGGGTAAGGTTCGGTTTTGGATGGAGAGGTTTCAGGGGATGCTGCGCCTCTGTATGTATTATAAATTGGTTTAGAGCGGCGCGGGGAGTCGCCGGTCGCCCGCTCGATACCGGCCAGTCGCGAGACAGACCCGAGCGCGTTCGCTTCGCTATCGTCGCCAATATCGAAACGAAAATAAAAATAAACCCCTATTGTGAACCTCGAGTCAGCTAGTGTTGTGAACATGATCGGTAGTGAGTGTTGCATTGTCTTGTTGGATTGTTAGCCGCACTAGTTCGCCTGAATATATTGTTAACAAGGTAAGTAGTGTTGTGCAGATAAACAGATAATCCTTTAAGGTCTGGTATCGCGTATCTCGTTTAATTACTGCGTATGATTATTGCGTGTGCTTTTGCTAAATGTTCGTCGTTAACTTTAATTTGACTCACGTGCGCAAGTAGTCGTATTAAGTGAATACAGTATGTTACGATCTTCTTGATGGTTGTTAAAAGAACTTAAACTTAGTATTTACTCATGACTTAGGCTGGAATCACACATTCTGAATTCAGAGTTGGAATTCATAATTTGAACACCGGCAAGCTGCCTCACACATATTTTAAAAATTCATTCATTCATTCGTAAATTAGTATTCTCGTGTTTCTCGGCATTCTTACAGACCGATCTGAGAAAATCTGTGTGGTGTGGAGCTTAATTAAATGTCATGTAATTCTGGGCTTTCTTAATTAATAATATGAATTCCGACTCTGAATTCAGAAAGGAATTCAGAATGTGTGAGTCCTGCCTTACAGAAATAAAATAATTTAACATTTGTCGTGTCGTGAATTTCCTTCATCAAATTATAATTTTTCTCTGAATAAATCTAAGTCAACCGTCGTGCTTGGGTGAAGAATCCGTAAGAGTAACGCTCTACAACCACATAATTAGCATTTTTTTTGTATGCATGTAGTTAAAAGAACGGTCTGCTGTATTTTATCTTATCAGACAGCATCTCGATCAATAGGAAGTTCAGGGATGCTGCGGGGTGTGTATTGATAATCGTAGTGTCGTGTGCTATGCTACTTGGAAATTGGCCAGCTGGTCGAAAAATGGAAGAAAAACTGCAGAAGTTTATGCGTTACATTCTTTAGTGTTTAGTACTAGTTATAGGTATTATTTTCTCTAGGTCCCTTGGGCTATAGATCCTTTTCTTAGTTAAAGCTCGTTTTTTCAGTTAATGAGAAGAGGATTTTTCACTGCAGATTTTAAATTTTTTCGGTTTGTCACCGCTGAAGAAAACGAAGGTAATAATTAATGCTAAGAATATGTTATGTCATGTCATAATCGCAAAAACTGAACTTGAGGCACTAAAAGAGCCGCAGATTGAGTAATCCCAAAATAACCGTACCTACTGGCTGGGTATCTTTTTTTTACTGCGGCATGAGATACACTTCTCGGCTGCATTCTACAATGCAGAAGAATATCTCATGCCGTGCATCTCCTGCCGCCACGAGAAAAAGCTGAAACGGGCCAAGCATCCCCTTAATTCATCTCACTTCTCTGTCATCATCAAAGGACTATTCTCCTAAGAACATTTATCACTGAATGACAGGTGCTATGAATTTGAATATACTATAGTAGTGGCATATTTTGGAGAATACCCAGGGCCATAATTCATTCTCGAGACAGCTTGACGTCTCTCAATAATGCACAATGCATGCAAATAAAACTGCATATTAAATAACGTATGTACTGAGATCAGTGACCCTGCCACTGACGACGGCATTGCATCTTATGTCTAAGGTCATTGGGAATGCGGATCGAGTGCCTCAGATGTCACGAGGAATGGCGTCGTGACTTACACCTATTAGTTGGTGACTTGGTGCAATATTGAATAGGATATGTGTTGCATGATAGTGGTTGGTGATGGGATTTGGTTTCATTAGTTGGACTGAAGGAGATTTATGGTTGGCCAGTTTCATTTTATTACGATACTAAGGTGGTCACTTATTCTGGGATTTGAAAAAAAAAAAACAAAATTCAAAGCTATCAAATTGTGGCCATAGAAACTGTTCTATGGCCACAATTGAGAAATAAAATCAATCTGCCCAGCCTTTTCCTTTAAACACGGGTATAACCCCAACATAGTTAACATGGAGCGCCTGCCTTTCCGAGGTAAGGGTAACGCACGAAGACTTTTGGCCGCAGGACGTGGTGTTCCGTCGCTTCCGCGGACAAGTACCACAGGACAGCACATAGACAAGACAAGCTAGTGCAAAGTGAAGTGCTACTAACATAGTCTTAAGCCTTATTTATTAACACAAGTTTTTGATTTATAATATGTATGTCTAGGTTAAGGTATTTTTCTATGGGCCTGTGTCGCCTGAAATAAATGGTATTATTATTTTTTAGTCTTTGACATTTCTCGGGACCCTGGGGTCCCGGCCCTTTGGAAGGCGTACGAGGGGCCGAAGCCAACTCGCAGAGGCCCCTTAGACAATTTTAAATGGAATGAGGCACCAACCGACGATTATCCCTGTTCGCACTATGCAAGTGCAGCCAAGGACAACCATTATTATTATTATTATTATGTAACGTAAGACTGGTTGTTAGACTTTTGGCCTTCTGACTAACGTCATAACGACTGTCCAACGGGACCAACGGCTTTACGTGCTTTTCGAGGCAGGGCGGCGTCTCGATATGTAATGGGTGGTCACCCATCCAATAACCGACCGTGGTAAGCGTAGCTTAACATAACGACTGTCCAACGGGACCAACGGGTTCACGTACTTTTCGAGGCAGGGCGGGGTCTCGATATGTAATGGGTGGTCACCCATCCAATAACCGACCGTGGTAAGCGTAGCTTAACATAACGACTGTCCAACGGGACCTACGGGTTCACGTACTTTTCGAGGCAGGGCGGGGTCTCGATATGTAATGGGTGGTCACCCATCCAATAACCGACCGTGGTAAGCGTAGCTTAACATAACGACTGTCCAACGGGACCAACGGCTTTACGTACTTTTCGAGGCAGGGCGGGGTCTCGATATGTAATGGGTGGTCACCCATCCAATAACCGACCGTGGTAAGCGTAGCTTAACATAACGACTGTCCAACGGGAACAACGGCTGTACGTGCTTTTCGAGGCAGGGCGGGGTCTCGATATGTAATGGGTGGTCACCCATCCAATAACCGTGGTAAGCGTAGCTTAACCTTCGATCGACCGATCGGCTGCAATTGCCACAGGGATTTAGCCACGAGTCACTCGGAACATTAAAAAAAAAAAAAACTTTGAATAAGATGACGAGGTCTGTAGCTTCGTTATTGCAATAGTGTTTATAACATAAAAAAACTTTTTACAAAAAGAAAAACAACCGACTTCCAAAAAAACACTAAAAACGTGAAAAATAACTTTAATTTCGGAAGTCGGTGGCAAAAAACGAAAATTGAAAAGCAAAGACACCGACTTCCGAAATTAAAGTTATTTTTCAGTTTTGAGTGTTTTTTTTTTGGAAGTCGTTTTTTTTTTTGTACCTACCCCACACAAATTCGAATACCACTAGCTGATGAAAATAACAGTGAAGGAGTAAATGAAAACATCGTCTAGATAAACTAAGTGGGAAAAATACATAATATTGACGCTAACTCAAAAACTACCCAAGTAAAGTTAATAAAATTTATATGGGACCACCTCGGAAGCATGACCTACCATATAAAAAAAGAATCATCAAAATCGATGCATAATTGGCGGAGTAATCGCGTAACAAACATACAAAAAAAAAAACATTCAAACGAATTGAGAACCTCCTCCTTTTTGAAGAAGTCGGTTAAAAAGGTCCTCCATTTCCATTGGAGGCGTTATTAACTCCATTTCCAGCCTTAATAACGGTTCATCCGACGATAGAAAGACAATAGAAATTGGGTATAAATAAAACAAACACATCTTTTACCTTTGAAAAAAAAAACGTTGCCAAACCCTTAAAAAACCTATGACCTTAAAAAACGAATAAAACAAAATCAAACGCTTGTGAACCGTATCTGTAATTAGGGTTGACCCTTCCAAGTTGCTGAAAGTCGAGGCCAAGCCATCCTCTTCCGTGTCAGGGAAGCTTTAGCTTTGTTTACGTAGGACTAAGTGACGCTGGCCGTAAATACTTTTAGTTATTGGGTGGTAACCCTAAGGAAATGGGCAGAACTTTTTTCATTATTGTCTTTGGTGGTGCCAGTTTGAAATGTGGGCAAAGGAAGAAGTTTGTCTGTGACTGTCAACTTATCACCTGTTAAAAGGCGATGTGATAGTTAAGTAATTGATTGTGTGAGTGTAATAATTAAGTAAGCTCGTGGCTAAGTAATAACAGCGGCACGGGTCGATCCAGCAGGTTAAGCTATGCTTGCCAGGGTTGGTCCGTGGATGGGTGACCATTTTTAAATACCGAGACTTTTCTATGCCTCGGAAAGCACGTTAAGCCGTTGGTTCCGGCTGTCATTCGTGGATCTTTGACAGTCGTTACGGGTCGTCAAAAGCCTGGAAGTCTGACAATCAGCCTTACCAAGGGATATCGCATTACCCAACAACTGGGTTATGGAGTTTAGATAGGCAGTCGCTCCATGTAAAATACTGGTATTCAGCTGCATCCGGTTAGATTGGAAGCCGACCCCAACATAGTCGGGAAAAGGCTAGGCAGATTGATTTATTGTGTGAAGGTAATAGTTATGAAGGAATGGGTTAGTGTGATTTACATAAGATTTAGGACCGAGGACCTAAATACATACATAACATCACGCTTGTAATGCCCGAAGGGTTAAAAGCAGAGGTGTACCGTACACTTACATTTCACCAGTTATGTTTAAGGCCCATGTAATCGGGGACCAGCCTATTGCCATCAACCGGGCACAAACCGAGACCCCGGACTGCTACTCATTGAAAAACCCAATAACACTTTGCCCGACCTGGGAATCGAACCCAAGACCTCATGGTCAGCAGTAGCGCTTACGACCACAAGACCAACAAGGCAGCCCAGCAGCAGCAGCTCTAACAAATATATACTCAGGATAATGATAAAGCTGACTTAAAAAAAAGTTACGGGTATGTTCGTCTGAACGGAGGTTAGATGAAATAGGTTGGTGGATTGTCAAAAACCATCTAAGGGGGATGCGCTAGGGTAGCCCGCGAAATTCAAATTTTCTTACGTTTTTTGCAATTTGCAGGTCAGTATCAGGTTGTATGTTGATCTAAATATTATTTGCGGCCGTAACAAATATGGATCTACAGAATACAGAGTAATTCATGTACCTAAGTGCATTGAATTTCATGAAATTTTCATTCAATGCACTTACATGAACAAACAAATAATTTGAATTTCACGGGCCACCCTAGCGCATCCACCTTAAGTTTATTTTATTTATTCTAAGCTGACAAAGAAAGACGTTTCTAAACTACGAATTTATATTACTTTTAAGTTTAAATAGATGCTATGCTATGGTTATATGACTTCCTATCCTCTCCTCAATCACAAGTGCACGTTTCTCCAACACAAAATCGAATAGCAAATATTCCATTCTTTCCCCAATTTTCCGGACACAATCGGAGCAAAAACCTCAAACGTCATCTGGTTTGAACGGCATTTGCAGCTGATGGGTTATCAACCTGTCAGTGCTGTTGTACAGTTGTGATCTTTTAACCCTACACGTCGCTGGCACGTGGCGTGGCTTGAAAGGTGCCTGCTTTGTACTCTAGTTTACGAAGCCCATGTCCCAAAAGGCACTGTATTTGGCAGAATGATTGAGATAATTTTGTAGCAAAAACACCGTCGTATCAAGGCTCGTGCAAACAGACGCGAAATCGCGGGCGCAACAGACAGCGGTACCTTTGTCGAAAAAGGTACCGCTGCATGTCGCGCCCGCGATTTCGCGTCTGTTTGCACGAGCCTTCACTTGCGATAACACCTTATGCTTGGTAGGTACAGATTGCTGAAACGTAACATGAAATTCGCCTAGTTGTTGAGTTAAGTTTTATGCAGTATTGCATTTTCGACGGCTCATTTGTATTACGTTTCACCAATCTGAACCCAGCAACAGTGGTTACTTATGAGAGGCAAAGTTGAATCTCTCATGTTCATGTGTTTTAGAGATTTCTAATTGAAATTAGAGCAGTATTAAGATTGATATTCAGTTTCGATTTAACCCGTCGTATGCCGTAATTACAACGAGATCCACGTTCCGGCATACCAAAGGTTAAACCTAGATTCGTTTTACATTTATTTTTCCATACCGACCTTATCTAAGTACCTATAGGATGGCTATTTCTCAAAGAACTCTATTTAATTACTATGATAATGAACACATTTATTTACATTGTTTCTTAGATTAATATAATTAAGAATTAAGAACTTTTAATTCTGCTTACAACTTTATCTTTCAGAGATGATGTGTGGAAGTACGTTACTCTCCTCTGCTTCGTCGTCTTATTTTATTAATTCGTTCAAACATTATTCAATTAGTACGTTACACTAATTACTCAAGAGATGAATGAGCTAATTAGCTGTTGTTTTGTGTTACTTAAAAATAATGTTAAACGAGGTGTTATGTGTGTAACGTTTGAAAAATAATTATTTTACGCAGTTGTGACGAATTCTTGGCTGTATTCTTAGAAAAACGCTTTTGGGATGAGCTATTATAAGGTTCAGAAATTTTATCGTTTTTGTTTTCTTCCATGTTAGTGCACATGCTAGTGTTTGTTTGAAAAGTACCTAAGTACATAAAATTGTTTTCAATTTAAAAATGCGAGCATATTAATCATTTATAGAGCATATTACAGCAACATAAATTCCACATTTGTACGATCAAACACGAATCCTCTACAAATAAATGAAATATAAAAACGAAACCCTACAATACATTTCATAAGTACAAAATCAAACAAAAGAATCAACCCTAAACTGCGCACTACAAAGCACCCATAATAATTCTGCCCAATTCGGTTGCATAAATGGTAAAGAAAAATTGCGCGTCAACCCTCCCCCGCCCCACCGCGCACCTACTTCCCACCGACCTTGCAGGGCTCGAGACAAATCCGCTTCCTTGCTACTGCATGGCCACATCTCCAAGCAGGGTTGCCAACATTGCCCAACATACTCGGATTTTTTTATATAAAGCTGTTTCGAATTCCAACAGGGGATTCAAAATGTACACTTGAATATGAGATTCTGAACTGCATCGAAATCTGGACTGGGGATTTGAATTTAGAACTGTTTTAAAACTAATATAACTGAGAAAAGTAGAATTTAGTGAGGCTAGCGAAAAGGCTTACGTGTACCTACTTGTCCATAAATCCACACGTATCTATAGGTGTTTATTTAGTAATTTTTTGAAATGGATATCCTACTTAGGTGTATTTACGGTAGACTTCTTGTCAATTAGGTTTAGTTAAGATGGTAGTTAACTTCAACTTTACCAATAATTTAGTCCATAATCTGATGTAATGTGACGTTGATCTTTTGCCCAAGTTTATGAATAAAAGATTAGAGAGATCGCGTTAGGTTTTTATTGATCAGGGACATAGCCCATTTAAGAGGTCGTTTATAATGTCAAAAATACCCTTTTTTTGCACTCGTATATTAAAAGCAGCTAATATTTCACGTTAATATTAGCTAGCAACCCTGCATCTGAGGTTAACGAACAGACAGACTAGGGGAGGCTTGGCGCATGCGCTGTCACTGTTTTGGATGCCCCATCTCTCCTCTATCAGCAGTTTTCATATATAAATACACACAACTATTTCCGTGACGCAGTTTTGGATACGTCTAGATATTTTTGGGCAAATATAGACTACGGTCTAAAGGTCAACCCTGTAGGTTTAGGTTACGTTACGGGCATGTTTTACGTAAGGAATGTATTGGAAAGAACTTTGCATGCTGAGGGTTAATTTTGATATCTATAGAACTGGGGTTTCTTATGGAATACAATACGTTATATTGATCTGAATTCAAGACGTGTGTGTAAAGTGTTAACAATAGGTATGTGTAAATCTGTAGAAACGTTGAGAAAGTAAAGATATTTCCCCATTGAGTTACAAAGAGCCTTCTGCCATTAAAAATGTAGGTACCTATTAATATTTTCGTCATATTTATCCTATATCCGCTAGGTACACAAACATATTTTTTTACATGATAACACGTTTAAAAAAAGGGGAAAACAAAATTAATCAGTTTCTACGAAGCGAGGAAAAAAATGGGTATTTCCAAAATCCACTAATGCTGGGCAGAACTCACTAATCATTAGGTGTTTGACCGTCTGCGGCCGGTGCATGGCGTGTCGAATTAAAGCATTATCCTCCTATTAACCAGGAGTAAACGAGGGTTATTGTGAATAAAAAATTAAAAGGATTATCCACGATTTAGTATCATAAATCGCGGATAATCCTTTTAGCGTGCTATGGCTTATTTTATTCATTCTACATTTGATGTTCAATGGAGAAAATAAGCAATATACGAGCGGTAAAATTTGGATTTTTTAAGTAGAATACAATCAGAATTTTATGGTGGGAGGGAAGGGGGGGGTTATAAAGGGTCACTTAGAGGCACGTTTGGCTAGTTCAGAGGTCCGAGGACCTCATTGATGTAACGAGTACTGAAGTTTGGAAATAAAATTACTATTACTAATGTTTATATTATTTTTTTAAACAAAGTCATAAATAACGTGACACAAAGGTACGAAACACAAATTCAAAAGAAAAAAATAATTTTGAAAAAAACGTACCTACCATACCTGCCAAAAAGAAATGAATGCTTTGAAGTTTACTTACTTAATTCATTCTATGAAAACAAAATTCCATTCTTATGAACGAAATAAATACAAAAATACAGTCACGTCAAAATCAAAAGTTCCCCTCGAACCCTAAAAAGTAAAAATAGGGTGTCGACACACCGCCTTATGATTACGAAGCGGCATTTTAGAACTCGTCCTATTCTTTGAAATAATACGAAAAAATCTCATTATTGAACCATTAAGAGACTGTTATTCGCCTCTGGGAAGATTCGTGTGTAAGGAAATGAAGGGAATTGAATTTGTATTGTTTTTTTTTTTTAAGCAGTCCTGAGAGTAGATTTTTCGAGCGTTGTCACCGTGGTTGGATGGCTAAATGTTATATGTGATTTAGATTGTGGACGTGTTATGTCATGTTTTAAAATAAAGTTTTGCCAGAGGTTGGGATCTAGGTCTGTTATGTATGTTGATTAACGTGTCTACACAATATCTCGCCTTGTCTGTTTCGTCGATGGACCGTACCCGGTTGCCTGGTAGCCAATACTTGGTCGACGTAAGGTAATTAAGTTCAACGTCAGATAATTTGGAAGACTTGAATTTATGATCTGCGTATTCTGGTTTTCTTAACCGACTTCTTCAAAAAGGAGGAGGTTCTCAATTCGTCTGTATGTTTTTTTTTTTGTGTATGTTACTCGATTACTCCGCCAATTATGAATCGATTTTGATGATTCTTTTTTTTGTTTGGTAGGTTATGCTACAGAGGTGGTCCCATATAAATTGTATTAACTTTGCTTGCGTAGTTTTTGAGTTAGCTTCAATAATTACGTATTTTTCTCACTTAATGTATGTAGACGATATATTGTTTGACTCCGTCACTGTTATTTACATAGCAGGTAGTGGTATTAGAATTTGTGTGGGGTAGGTACCACAACTAAAAAGTGAAAAATAAAAACATTTTACAAAAAAAAAACAACCGACTTCCAAAAAAACACTAAAAACGTGACAAATAACTTTAATTTCGGAAGTCGGTGGCAAAAAACGAAAATTGACAAGCAAAGACACCGACTTCCGAAATTAAAGTTATTTTTCATGTTTTTAGTGTTTTTCTGGAAGTCGGTTGTTTTTTTTTTGTAAAAAGTTTTTTGCCTTTTCTAGACCGGATAACTCTTCAGAGGGCCTAGACAAGTGACAATTGCTTCGAAAGCGTTTCGTATTTCTACATCGACTTTGACGATAGCTTATGTCAGTCCTATACATTTTTGCTTTTTCCATCATCGTTATCGCTGATAGAATGTCACTCTACCCATAGATATCTGTTTTTTAAAATATTTCTATGGCTATATCAGTCTCTAGCTACATCGTTTGACGTCAGGCAACGTCGTGACTAGCGAATGTGGACGTAAATATGCGGCGCCTTGTCGCAGTGTCGCGTACGACATTTGTATACTTGTCGCACGACAGCGCCGCGACATATTGCTAGACATTTGTCGCTTCGTGAGTGAGACTGGCGTGGTCCTGGTATAAGTACGACTTGCCACAAAGTTGGCAATATTTACGGGTGAGAACTTTTTAGTGTTTTAAATAAAGGTATTTCTCCTATACTACAAATTCTAACATGTAGTAAGTTGGTTATAAGACGGGCCGTTTTACCTCGAGTATGAAGGTAAAACGGACCAACTTTTGGAAATCATCGAACTAATACGTATCTTAATTATCAGTTATTGATCAGTTTAACTGATGATTGAATAAAATACTAAATTCACCTGTTGTTTTCAGTAAGACAAACGATTACTCCATCATTGTTTAATGAAACAAACACCTAGTCGAACTGACCGACTAAACTTCTAACCACAACAAACAGCGTATGCGCAAAGTTTAATCGGGCGAATTGCAGCCACCGATGCAGCATATTAGCCGTGTGAGCCCGTGTGTCGGTCGAAATGTCGATCGGAAATGTCGATTCGAAATTACGCGCGCTAACACGAATCAAACTGGTGCTATAACGTCAATCACAGGGTGATGTCGACTGTCGATTGTTTACTACTGCATGCCTACCGATTACACACGCTGGCAATCTGCAGTTAGTATAAATTGATGGTAACTGTAAGCCGTAGATTAGATAGGTGTGAGTGCACTGACTGAAATATGTTTTGGATTGTAAACAGGGTGTTTTAGGAATAGCACACGTCTTGATTCTAACAGTATTCTGGTTCTGGGGCTATTTCTGGATTTTATACGTTACTTTAATGTTTTTATAATTTGAGGGTCCGAAAAAAATTTTCGTCAATGAAAACGCATTGCGTTACGATAATATCAGTACTTATTAAGGCTATCTCAAATTGCTTAGCATGATCCTCCGTTATGCCGAAAATACGGCAGCATTAATTTTGAAATAAATACAATGTTAAAGTTGAGGATTGACGCTAGGTCCTATGTTTGGCGAAAACACGGTTACATAATATTCTCGATAGAAAAAAAAAACAAAGTTACCTCTAAACTGAACTGTGAGCCGCTGGTATTAAAAAATACTTCAAATTAGATCATGAAACTTTGCATAATAACTGAACTAACTATAAAGCAGGTGTCATGTTATTTTTTTTAATTACAGGTATTTTCATCGCAAAAAGCAATTACCTAATCTTTTCGAGGCTTGAGAGCCGTCAGCACCCCATTCCGTCTTGCTCTCACTCAGGCCGCGAGTAGTATGGTGCTAGCGAGATACAATCTGAGGTGGGGTACGGTAAGAAAGTCCTAAGACGGTGGGGTTCGGTAAGAAAGGTGTCTTAGTAAGACACCTTGCTGATTTTATGCGGAGTAGTCTGTCCTTTTTCTGTAACTTTCATCGCCATGTCCGTCGTTTATTGCTTCTTTTGGTAGGGGACCCTTCTCACATCTCACATAAAATTCTTATGGCTCCTCCTGCATCTCGTGTGGTCCAAATTATTTTTTGATCATCTTCAAATTCTTGGTATTTTGAGGCTCCGTGAGTTTTTAAGACGAGGTATTTTGAGGTTTTAGCCGAGGGGCCTCAACTAGTGTATCGGGAGAAAGTAATCGGGAGAAAAGTTGTAGGTAAACACGTAAATATGGAATTCTTTGGAATAGGTAGGTTAGGTACCTATGGGGTATAGGTACCTAACCTACCTATTCCAAAGAATTCGAATTTGAAATAAGATTAGACATTAAAACAAACCCTTTTACAGTACGTTCAACCGATTTTGACTTCTATACCGTAGGCATAAGGATAGCATTAAAAGCAAAAAAAGTTACACAATACCAACTATCTACTGCGGCTGCCATTTGTCATGCCACCAACGTAATAGAATTCAAAATCGGTTGAACGGAATGTAAAAAAGGCTTATCTATATGACTAATCTTATTTCAAACAAATAAAAAAAATAAAAAAATGGAGTATAGTTAATCCTTACTTCCTTACTAATTATAAATGCGAAAGTAACTCTGTCTGTCTGTCTTTCGCGCTTTCACGTCAAAACTACCGAACCGATTTAAATGAAATTTGGTACTCAGATAGTCTAGAGCCTGAGAAAGGACATAGGCTACTTTTTACCCGATTACGGCGAAGAAAAAAGGAGGGTTATGATTTTGACCGGTATGTATGTATGTATGTTCATCTGTTCCCTCATATCTTCTAAACGACTCATCACAATTTCACAAATGAGGTATCGTCTTGATCGGAAGCGTCTTGATCGTCCGCTGGTTATAGGCTATGTGACGTCACACTAAATTAAAAATGGCGCCCTCTTGAATACATAAAGTCAAGAACTAAAAAAAAAAAATTGTTTAATCGTACCATGTTGGGTATCAAATGAAAGGACTTAATGAGCACATTTCAAAAAAATATATATTATAACCCCAAAAGAATTAAAAAAAAATTAAAGTAATAAAAACTAAAACCCAACCACGACTAAAAAGGTATAAACAAGACACCAAAGACAGATAAATTAAAAATCCGGAGTCACACGTAATCTGTTTGATTACACGTGCCCTAACACGTGTGACTCCGGATTTTTTATTTGTCTATCTGTGGTGTCTTGTTTATTCCTTTTTAGTCGTAGTTGGGTTTTAGTTTTTATTACTTTATCGACATACCACGCGGGCGAAGCCGCGGGCGGAAGCTAGTTTGTTACAATTAAGGCTTCTCTGTATTATTTTTGAAAACTGCCTTCAAATCTCTAACTTATGATAATAATACTGTTTCTGTAATTTATTCCTAACAAAACATGCCTCCGCCTCACGTGTTTCAGAAAACATGAGCGATACGTAATCATTTTGTAAACTTTTGTGGTTTTAGTCCATAACTTTGGGCATTCTACAACAAATAACACATAATTATAACATCACGCCTGTAATATTCAGCATGTGTCAGGTATATTTGCCTGACACATGCTGAGTTGGACTCCCGTTTGGTGCAACGTTGAGACGCACACCGCGCTTTGTATATTTCGTTATTTATTAAAGTATGTCATAGACAATATTGTCTCGCTGTGTCTAGTTTTCTTTTATTGTTTTTAATTTTTTTGTATTTTGGCACTTTGTAGCTATTATTGTTTAACCGTGCTTTTGTATGTTGTGTTGTCTTTTGTATGCACCAAATAAACGTTTTATCTATCTATCTACCTATCTATCTAATACCCAAAGGGTTAGGCACACCCACATTCCGCCAGTTATGTTTAAGTCCCATGTAATAGGGGGCGAGCCTATAGCAATCAACCGGGCACAAATCCAGCCTCCAATTCCTGATGACAAACCCAATAACACTTGGCCCGACCTGGGAATTGAACTCAGGACCTCGTGCAACTCATGAACAACATAAACAAATGCGCGTTAGGTAGGTATTAGCTTTTCTCCTCAAACTACATATAAGCGTCCTATTCTTTAAACCCATCGTCTCCCATCTCTGCCCTTTTGCTCATAGGTTCATAGCTATAAGATAACAGGTTTGTTATCCAATGAAGTTTATCTGCTAGCTATCTCGTTCGATGAGTCGCTTGTAACATTAATGTTATTGTTATTGTCCTGGATTCGAAGGTGCTGGACATGGAAACGCGTGTTCTACTTGAGAATTAATGACGTCGTTTTAATGGTAGTACGCAAATGTCAATGTGATGATAGTGTTAAAGATCGTTGGAAAATATTTGATGCAAGAAGCATCATTTATCGTTTTCGCTCGTAGTACCGTCAAATGAAAATATAGCTCATGTCGTGGTCAAAACGCCCAGTCAGCATAGGGGCAGAAAATTTTAGGACTTTTTTTATAGCCTCTCGTATGTCAACTTAGGAGGTCGGCTGCTAAACCGGAATTTCATGTCGGTGCCTCAATAAATTAAGGCCTTCAGTTAGGGCATAAAAACTTATAGGCTAAGCGACAACACGCTAATGACGGATCCTCAGGGGTACGGACCTCGGCTTAGGGCGTCGCAGGGGGGCACCAAGGGACAGGCTGGATCGGATTAAATTAATTTAAAGACTCTTGAACTGGTTGCTTCTATAGCTATAGAATTTGTATCCGGGATTGCCTTTTATTTATTTATTTATTCACAAGGCAACTACAACAGGTAACAATCACATTATATCACTAGGTTCACATTATAGGTTTCGATCTGATTATCACCCAAAGCGTAATCGCACAACATGACTAGCAACAAAACAATAATGATGACAACTACAGTAAAAAGCTTAGTTCACAAGATTACAGCCATCAGGTCCATGCGGATATAAATTGAAATGAAAATAGTTTTACACTTTAAATAATTCAGAGTTTCCCAGTAGCTAAAACCATGCTTTAGTGGAATAGCTTTCTTGCAGAATTATTCAAGTGAGACCAATTCGAGAGAAAAATGAGTATAATTTGCGAATCATTTCTAAGTGTTAATGTAGTCTATAAAGCTAGGAATGCTTTCGTAAGTATCTATATTGGTTATACGAAGGTAGTCCATAATAATATACAGAAGCTTTAATTTGCGCGTAGTTACCAACTGGAATGATAACTTCGCTTAGACATTCATATATTCATAAACCTACATGCAAAGTACTGTAGAAATACATACATAATATATTACAGTTAACCACCGGTACATTATATATTTCCTTTAGACAAAATCGGGATGAGAATCAATAACCATGTCTTAAAATATGCACATACTTATGAATATATGATTAGGTTATTCCAACTTTGTGTGTTCCAAGGTTTGATATAAATGGGTGGATGGTGGATGGGTCGCGAAATTGCACCGTTCAAGTTGAACGATCAAAAGCGAAAGTACTATGTTTAATACGGGTATGTTTATCGATAGCATCTCTTCGGTTCTTGGGTGCATCAAGTAGTTTGGTATCAATCAATCTGCCTAGCCTTTTCCCAACTATGTTGGGGTCGGCTTCCAGTCTTATTACTAGTATTTTACATGAAGCGACTGCCTATCTGACCTCCACAACCCAGTAACTGGGTAATACGATACCCCTTGGTTAGACGATTCGTAACGACTGTCAAAGATCCACAAATGATAGCCGGGACCAACGGCTTAACGGGCTTTCCGAGGCACGGAGGAGTCTCGATATGTCAGAAAATGGTCTCCCATCCGCGGACCAACCCCGGCAAGCGTAGCTTAACCTGATGGATCGACCCGAGCGGCTGTTATTACTTAGCCACGAGCTCCTCCAAGAAGTATCATGAAGTTTGGTATAAAAAAGATAATTGTAATTCTTTGGTAATTGATTTCGTTTGTATAGCTTGTGGGGTCCTCGCATCCATCCCCGGGTCTGGTAAAATATTATATGGGGTATCCGTTTTTCCCTTAAGGGACTAATCAACCTCAAATTTTATCTCGCTCGCACTATACTACTCGCGGTCTGAGTGAGAGCGAGACGGAGTGGGGTGCTAGTGGCTCTCAAGCCTCGAATAGTTTAGGTAATTGCTTTTTACGGTGAAAATAATGGTAATTAAAAAAAAAACATAGGACCTGCTTTATAGTTCAGTTATTATGTAAAGTGTCATGATCTAATTTGAAGTATTTTTTGAATACCAGCGGTCTATAGTTCGGATTAGAGGGATTTTTTTCTCTATAGAGAATGTAATCGTGTTTTCGCCAAACATAGGACCTAGCATCAATCCTCAACTTTAACATATATTTATTTCAAAATGAATGCTGCAGTATATTCAGCATAACGGAGGATCATTTTAAGCAAATTAAGGTAGGGTAGGGACTTAAGACATTATTATTATTTTCCTTGTAGCAGTCCAAAGTCTGAATATGTACCCGGAGTCTGGGTTTGTGGCCGGTTATTGTAGGTAATACTCTCGCCTCTTATTACATGGGACTTTAACATACCTAAATGGCGAAATGTAGGATAATTAATACACCTTCGGCTATCCCGTCTGGGAATACATGTCTGTGAACAGGGTCGAATACTGTAATTATTTCATATTTATATAATGATAAAAGCAGATGAGCACATCCAACAATGCATAACATATCCGTCATACCACTAAAATTAACCCTATACATCAAATCATAAACAGCTCAGCTTAAGTTTATAAACGTGTAGCATTAAGCTTGCCATTACGAGCTCAGCGTATCCATGTTAAAAGTGCCCCAGGGACGGCTGGAAAGGGTTAATCGTTACCTTTGTTATTTTTGCATGTTAATGGACTTTTTAGATCAGGCCAGCGTTTGGAGCGTTAGGTACTGTGTATGACGGATCGGTGCGTTTTTTTGCTATGTTTTTGAGGGTAGATTGGGATCGTTATGCATCATTTGCGTTATTCGCTCCTCAAAGCTTTTAACCTGTCTATGGTTGGGCAAAGATTGATCGTGTGGTCATTAGGGATGGGTCATTATTTCGTGTCATGTGAATAATGATTTCAGGCGAAATAATTGCCGTTTTATCATTTATTAGTGATCGATGCGTTTTATTGATTACCCAGTTACTGGGTTGTGGAGGTCAGATAAGCAGTCGCTCCATTTAAAATACTGGTATTCAGCTGCATCCGGTTAGACTGGAAGCTGACCCCAACATTGTTGGGAAAAGGCTAGGCAGATTGATTGATGCGTTTTATTGATAAAATCATCAGAGATTCAAAAAAGTTTTCTGATTGGTCAACATTTGAATCTGAGACGTAATAATCAAGAGGTGACACGTGACACGGTTCTGCCTACCTCAAAAGCCTGTCTCTACCTATTATGCGTCAGTTAGGTACAAGTGATCTTGATATTATTATGATATTAGACCTGTGGGCTTAAAACAGTCACTTTGGCAGAATGATAATATGAAAATATTATGAATCATCGTAAAATGTCACAAAGGGACAATTCATATTATGATTTGCGTGTAATTCATATTTCGAAATAATTCATCTCTTTGACAGTTTTCTATGGAGATTCGTAAAATGATCCACAAAATGAATTGCTTTTAAGTAAAATTAGAGCAATTGCTAATGACAGCTGGGATTTAGGAAATTAACTGCTTTTAGAGGAATTGCTAATGTGGCCGATTTAGGCCCCCTGAGCTATTTTTTATCATACAATAGATATCTAGACCTTAGATTAAATAAAAAACCAAGACTGAGCGCTGCGAACAATACAGCGAAGCATGCCAAAACTAGGTACACCTCCGCTCTGTGCTTACACGCTCACACGCACACATTTACAATCAAACTACACCTCACTAAGTGCACACGTTTACGAAACCGGACTCACGTCACTGTTGACAGCGCTATGTCTTGGTTTTTATTTGGTCTGAGATCTTATCAGAGATAGCTCGTTAGGATACGGATAACTTTCATATCTTCACAAAGTAGAGTAAATAGCTAGCTGGCCATTCAAGTTATGGATAAAATAAGATTTAAATTACATACGGAATTTTAGTTAGATCTTTTTTTGTTGCACTTATGTAATAAAACTGGCCAAGTGAGGGCATTTTTTTTTTATTATTATTATTATTATTTTTTTGGTGGGAAATCGTCATATGACTGCTCCCGCTCTGGGCGGAGCGGAAGGGCGTGTCAGACTTACTGACTAAAACCCACCCGTGTTCCTTCGGTTACCTGTTGCCAGGGTCCCGGCATACGAAGGGTTCTATGGGGTATTAAGATCGTGAAAAAAACGCCCAAAATACACGTTTCTTATATGGGGACCGCCTTTAATTATTTATTTTTTATTTTTTCCTAGCCTACGCTGTCCCCACTCCTGTTCAAAGGTCTGTCTCCACTTCTTCCATGTTTCACGAGCCCGCGCGTCCTCCTTCCAGTTTTGATGGAACCTATTCAGGGGGCTTAAAACGGTCACTTTAGCAGAATCATAATATGAAAATATTATGAATCATCGTATTCACAAACTGACAATTCATAATTGCGTGTAATTTATATTTCGAAATAATTCATCGATTTGACAATTTTCTATGGAGATTCGTAAGATGGTTCATAAATTAAGAATTGCATTATGCCAAATTAGAGGAATTGCTAATGACAGCTGGGATACAGGAAATGAACTGGTTTAGAGGAATTACGAATGGTGCCGGTTTAGGCCCACAGTTCGTCCCGCCATCTCCTACGTGGTCTACCGCGACGCCGCCTCACTGTCTCAGGGCACCAGGGGGCTTAAAACAGTCACTTTGCCAGAATCATAATAGGATAAATATTATGAATCGTCGTAAAATGTCACAAACTGACAATTCATAGTATGATCTTCGTGCGATTCATATTACGAAATAATTCATCTGTTTGACATTTTTCTATGGAGATTCGTAAAATGGTCCATGTATAATGAATTGCGTTTGTGTCAAATTATAGGAATTGCTAATGACAGCTGGAAATTAAGGAAATGAAATGCTTTTAGAGGAATTGCTAATGTGACCGTTTTAGACTCACAGTTCTGTGCTATTTGGGCCCACAGTTTGTCCGGCATAATTAATAACTTTATTACTTTCTTTTGCTTTAATTATTAACTTTATTTATTTTTTATTATAGCGGCATAACAAATACACAACAACTGTCTACCTATTACAGTTCATGAGATACAACCCGCTGGCTGCCATTTACTTAAACTTTATTACTTTCTTTTGCTTTAATTATTAACTTTATTTATTTTTTATTATTTGTTATTATAGCGGCATAACAAATACACAACAACTGTCTACCTATTACAGTTCATGAGATACAACCCGCTGGCTGCCAGACGGACGGACGGACGGACAGTAAGTCTTAGTAATACGGTTCTATGCAAGTTATTGCAACATTATTATACTTACCCAACTACGGTGCAAACACAACCTATTCAATTTTGCTCAGACACAAATAGAAAATATTAAGATTATTTATAGAATCGATTATGTTCCCATTAGCAGTGGTCCTATTTACGAGGACCAGTAAGCGAAGGCGGTAGGCGGTAGCAGTATAATTTGTAACTACAGGCGCACCCGGGTTTCGTGGCTAGTTGAATTGCTTTTAAATTATTCATACCTGGTAGGTACGAATTTTGATCCACAAAGAAAAAAAAAAGTGTTTATTTCACAACAGCATAGCAACAAGGATTACATAGTAAAAGTACCTAATATACTGGGTGTTAGGGTAGACACCGTTATCCTTGAAACTAGTGGTTTGGTGTCATCTATAATATACTTTTTCTATGGGACCAACCTTGAAATCGCGAAAAAAAAATCAGCTTTTCCATACATTTGTGTTCACTTAAATCGACAAAATGTATGGAACAGCTGAATTTTTTTTTGCGATTTCAAAGTTTGTCCCATAGAAAAAGTATATTATAGATGACACCAAACCACTAGTTTCAAGGATAACGGTGTCTACCCTAACACCCCGTGTAGGTAAGTATAGTAATATCTTGCACATTATATATTGACTAGCTGCGTTCCGCGGTTTTACCCGCATAAGTCACGATCCCGTGCGAATATCAGGATAAAAAGTATCCCATGTACCTAACCCAGGTCATAGTCTACCCAAGTGCCAAATTTTATCAAATTCCGTGCAGCCATTTTAGCGCGAAAGCGTAACCAATAAACAAACAAACCAACAAAAAAACGACTTTCGCATTTATAATATTTGTTAGGATTATTAGCCCTCGATTTATTCATAGCAGTAAATCATACTACACTACTATCATATTTATAAATGGATAGGTTTTAGGTCAAGCACTTAGGTACCTAAGGATTCCAGAAACTATAAAACGTATAATTTTCTTTTATCGATTGTTTAGCTTTTGCTACTGAATAAGTGAAGCGACACTTGCAACATTTGGATCATTGACGTGGAATGGATTTTCTGCGAAACTTCAAACCTCGGAACCGGTTTAAAAAATACCGGTTAATACCGGTTATTTTCGGTTTTACTCCGAACTTTGCTAAAGAATGCGAACGTTTTGAGAACTTTATTTTAACCTAAATTAACCGGTTTATTCGACGAGCGGCATGTCGGTAAAAGGGTTGCAACTTGTGACTACTTGTGAGGATGCCGCGCTGAATAAAAACTGAAGTACTAACCGGTTTTTATTGCTCTAAACCGGTAAATCCGAAAAATCTTTATATAACAGGTAAGTACTCTACCAATTTAAAAAAACCGGTATTTGTGAACGAAACCGAATGTAAAGGTTTTTGCGCCAAGTAAGTACATCATACCGGTTTGAAAATTTAACCGTTATCCGAGCCTTGCGAAGCTTTTTTCTGTCTCACATTTTTTTTCCTCGACAACACAGGAATACTTTCAAACTTTCTGGAATTCGATATCCTCCTGCGTTTATCTTTACTTAATAAGTATGTAAATTAAACAATTATCGGCTGTCAAAGTTTCCTGTTTAGGTCGTAGATTCTAATGAACTTGAGCAGGAATTTGATCCGATCGATTCTATTTCCAGGAGTTTAGAACTTTTGTTTCGAACTGATAATATGGAAACTTTACTAAGAGATTTATGGAGATTTATTTATAGACTTAAGTATCTTCTTGAGCGATGTATATCCAAATTTTAGGTATCTAGAAAATTAGAGAAACACTTACAACTTTGGTACGTGAAGTAGGCTATGAATGAGCTGTTTTTACATGTATATTGTCTACGTATTACAACATCGCACCACTATTCCACAAGGGGGTGTGTAGCACCCTCAAATTTCGCTAGTTATGAAGGGGCTCGTGGCTAAATGATAACAACCGCACGGGTCGATCGAAGGTTAAGCTACACTCGCTGCGGTCAGTCCGTGGATGGGTGACCATCCATTAAATATCGTAACCCCTCCGTACCTCGGAAAGCACGTTAAGCTGTTGGTCCCAGCGGTCGTTCGTAGTGACTTTGACAGTTGTTGTGGGTCGACCTAGACAGAGGCCCAAAAGACTGACAACTATAGTCTTACCAATACCAATGCCAACGTAAATGGATTCAGGAGGTCAGACAGGCAGTCGCTCCATGTAAAATACTGATACTCAGCTGCATCCGGCTAGACTGGGAGCCGACCCCTAAACAGCTGGGAAAAGGTAAGGCAGATTGATTGATTGTGTAAGTTCTATAATATTATGATAAGTTCTGACTTATCATATCTATTTATTATATCTGACAATGCGACATAATAAATTGTCAAAAGCTGTCAAAATTGACACGTTTTCACGACAGGTGCTGTATAATAAAATAGAAAACTATGAAAGAAACTAACAAAAGCATCAGATTGGAGGACAGTCGCCAGTCACTTTAAAAAAAAAACTCTCAATATACTTTGCCATACCGTTTTTCCAATAACTAGTCTGACAAATACCTATTCAGGTCAGAAAATAGCTTAGTAATAGACAAGAGATATCCATCTGAGAGATCATCTCATCTATTATTCCTCTTGACGATGAATATTTTAGTAGGGTCGGGCCTTGGCCCATATTACTCTCTGAATCGTTTGATGAATATTCTTTTACTACATATTTATAACTATACCCCATTTGAAATAAGATTAGACATTAAAACCAACCCTTTTACAGTCCGTTCAACCGATTTTGACTTCTATACCGTAGGCATAAGGATAGCATTAAATGCAAAAAAGTTACACAATACCAACTATCTACTGCGGCTGCCATTTGTCATGCCACTAACGCAATAGAATTCAAAATCGGTTGAACGGAATGTAAAAAAGGCTTATCTATACGTCTAATCTTATTTCAAATGGAGTATAGCTGTGCCCCGCGGTTTCACCCGCGTAGATGTCCATCCCGTGGGAATATAGGGATAAAACGTATACTATGTCCTATTCCAGGTCATGTCTACCCGTGTGCTCATCCTCTCCTCTCTAAAGTAGGGAACGTCGCGGAGGCGCGGCGCCCGGCGTCGAACGGTTCGCGTATTGCATTTTTATATTGTGATATCTTTGAAATTAAAAGTCCGATTCGAATGAATTACTTCACTGCTACATAAATACCCTTGATGTTAAAACTATTTATTTGAATAAGAATTAATATTATGTCTATAAAACTCCTTCGCAAATAATGCATTAACTTCGAAAAAATTTGATTACCATAAAAAAGGTTATAGTGAATCAATCTTAAAAGATAGACATATGCTGTCGGGGTCTTTTTTTTAGAACTTTTAAAGAGGAATTGTTTACGCAGCGCACGCAACGGAAGCTCTCAAAAAGGAATAATTTTTCCCGTTTTTGCAACATTTTTCATTTATGCTCCGCTCCTATTGGTCGTAGCGTGATGTTATATAGCCTATAGCCTTCCTCGATAAAGGGACTATCGAACACAAAAATATTTTTTCAATTCCAACCAGTAGTTCCTGATATAAGCGCGTTCAAACAAACAAACAAACAAACTCTTCAGCTTTATAATATTAGTATAGATATAATCTAATTTATACTTACCTATCTATTTATCTATCTGCCTAGCCTTTTCCCATGGGGTTGGCTTCCAGTCTAACCGGATGCAGCTGAATATTTTACGAGCAACTGCCTATCTGACCTGTTCAGTACACAACCCAGTAACTGGGTAATACGATACCCCATTGGTAAGATTGGTTGTCAGACTTTCGAGCTTCTGACGACCAGTAACGACTGTCAAAGATCTACGAATGACAGCCGGGACCAACGGCTTAACGTGCTTTCCGAGACACGGAGGAGTCTTGGTATGTAAAGACCCATTCATCCACGGACCAACACAGGCAAGCGTAGCTTAACCTAATGGATCGAACCGTGCGGCTGTGAGCCACGAGCTCCTCATATATGCTTCTCGTGCTCTCAATTTATACTTACCGATTTTATATATTTTTTAATATTTTGACTGCCTCGTTGATCGTAAGCGCTGCTGCTGACCACAAGGTCCTGGTTCGATTCCCGGGTCGGGCAATGTGATATTGGGGTTTTCCATCTGGAATTTCTCAGTAGCAGCCCGGAGTTCGGATTTGTGCCCGGTTGATGCCAATAGACTCACCCCCCATGGGACTCATGGGACTTAAACATGACTGGCGGAATGTGGGTGTACTATAGGTACACCTCTGCCCAACCCTTTGGGGATACAGGCGTGATGTTATGTAATGTTATTAATCATGTTTAAACATTAAAAGAAAGTGTTTTAAAGCCTTTGTTCAGCAGGTTTAATTGGTCGCAACAACTTAGTTGATAGTTAAATCCAAGTAAGTTCCTTTGCAGGTAGGAAACTTAGCTTGTTTGTTGAGTATCCTTTGCATTTTGGTAAGGTCTTTTAGCAAGATTCCGAAGGTAGTTCTAAGATAGAATGCTTTTTAGGATGCATCTTTTATTAAATGATAAATGATTTATTTCTGTAAGTAGGTTTGTACAAACACTTTTACACGTCAAACACATTTTTAAAACTAGATGAGGTCGGCATTTCCTATCTGACTACTCTGAGAAGAAAGGCCGAAACAAACTCAGAGGTCACAGTCTCTTTTAGAGTCCAGACATAATCTTGGTCAGATCATGTGAAGACCATGTAGATTGGTGTCTGAAATGGTCTTTTGAGGAAAGAACCACACAGATTGAGTGGACCTGTCCAGTCAGTGCACGCATTTGTCAGTGATCGTGCAGCTCAACTCAGAATTTAAGGAGCTCAACGATTTGACGAACAATACCAAAAACAGGACATTTGGGTAGGCCGCATAAATTACTCAAACTGCCAGACCATGATTAATTAAAACTAAATAATAAAAAGAAAAGAATGATCCACATAGTCTTCACATTCACAATAATTAAAATAATATAATACTTTACAAAGTAAATAATTCATGTCATTGTAGGTATACATAAAATGTCAATGTGAATATAAAATCCAGAAATAATCTTGGTCAGATCATTTGAGGACCATGTAGATTTGTCTGAGATGGTCTTTTGAGGAAAGAACCATACAGATTTGAGTGGACCTGTCCAGTCAGTGTATTCCCTATTGAGCTAAGAAAACATGCCAGAAGATACAACATTCATAGTAGCTATAACAATGTCAACATATAATTTAACTAGCTGCGCTCCGCGATTTCACCCACGTAAGTCGCGATGCCGTGGGAATATCGGAATAAAAAGTATCCTATGTCCTATTCCAGGTCATGGTCTACCCATGTGCCAAATTTCATCCAAATCTGTTCAGCCGTTTTAGCGTAAAAGCGTAACAAACAAACAAACTCGCTTTCGGATTTATAATATTAGTTAGGATCACAAAAACCAAAAACTTTTTACAAAAAAAAAACCGACTTCCAAAAAAAACACTCAAAACTGAAAAATAACTTTAATTTCGGAAGTCGGTGTCTTTGCTTTTCAACTTTCGTTTTTTGCCACCGACTTCCAAAATTAATGTTATTTTTCAGTTTTGAGTGTTTTTTTTGGAAGTCGGTTTTTTTGTCTTCATTAACTCCTTCACTGTTATTTACATCAGCTAGTGGTATTCGAATTTGTGTGGGGTAGGTACCACAACTAAAAAGTGAAAAATAAAAACTTTTTACAAAAAAAACAACCGACTTCCAAAAAAAACACAAATAACGTGAAAAATAACTTTAATTTCGGAAGTCGGTGTCTTTGCTTATTTCCGAAATTAAGTTAAGTTATTTTTCACTTTTTTTTTTTTTTAAGTTTTTATTTTTCACTTTTTGGTTGTGGTACCTACCCCACACAATTTCAAATACCACTAGCTGATGTAAATAACAGTGAAGGAGTAAATGAAGACATCGTCTAGATAAACTAATTGGGAAAAAAATACGTAATATTGAAGCTAACTGAAAAACTACGTAAGCAAAGTTAATAAAATTTATATGGGACCACCTCGGAAGCATGACCTACCATACAAAAAAAGAATCATCAAAATCGATTCATAATTGGCTGAGTAAACGCGTAACAAACATTAAAAAAAACAGACGAATTGAAAACCTCCTCCTTTTTGAAGAAGTCGGTTAAAAAGCTAACTCTGTCGATGCTCAATACTGCTTAAAATCCTTCGCCAGATCCACAAAAAAGCATTCTTCGTCTAATCAGTATGCCGCAAGAACCATAACAATTATCAATTCTACTAGTGTGATGTGATATTATTACATTGTAAGGCCTTCAGCAATGCCCAGTGACAAGGCCGCGACAAGATATTATCGGCCTGTGTCGCCGGCGCCGGCAGCGGATGCCTGCGATTGTAAGGCTGTGTCTTGCGATATAGCGGAGCGGGTAATAGGATCTTAGAAGAGATCCTATTAACTATAAACCTAGGTTTCTGAAGTTGGGGTCTAAATACAAAAACTTACACACTTTTTAAACGCGTGTCTACTGTCAGTTTTATGTCAAACTCCATACAGAAATGTCGTGTTTAAAAGGTGTTTAGGCTAAACAATTAATAAACACGGTTTTGTGGTAATAAGGTTGGTGTTTTAAGTTGGGGCAGCTGGTTGACTGAGACAGCTATATAATCGTGGACGTAAAAATTGATAGGTAACTTATTTTTAATATATTTTCTCTCTAAAAGGGTAAACTCTTCTCTCTTACAGGTTAAAAAAAACTGGTATTTAAAAGAAACTGTGACTTCTGAGTTTGTTTCGGTATTTCTTCTCAGAGTAGTCAGATAGGAAACATCGAACACATTTAATTTAAATAAAAACTTTTTACAAAAAAAAACACTAAAAAAGTGAAAAATAACTTTAATTTCGGAAGTCGGTGTCTTTGCTTTTCAATTTCCGTTTTTTGCCACCGACTTCCGAAATTAAAGTTATTTTTCACTTTTTTAGTGTTTTTTTTTGGAAGTCGGTTGTTTTTTTTTGTAAAAAGTTTTTATTTTTCACTTTTTAGTTGTGGTACCTACCCCACACAAATCCGAATACCACTACCTGCTATGTAAATAACAGTGAAGGAGTCAAACAGGATATCGTCTAGATAAACTAAGTGGGAAAAATACGTAATATTGAAGCTAACTCAAAAATTACGCAAGCAAAGTTAATAAAATTTATATGGGACCACCTCGGAAGCATGACCTACCAAACAAAAAAAGAATCATCAAAATCGATTCATAATTGGCGGAGTAATCGCGTAACAAACATACAAAAAAAAAAAAACATTCAGACGAATTGAGAACCTCCTCCTTTTTGAAGAAGTCGGTTAAAAAATATATATCGTGTGAAAATGTTTGTATATTAAACAAACCTTCTTACAGAAATACATAGAATTTATCATTTACTTAAAAGTATAGGATAGGCTAAAAGCAGTGGCTTGAAAATATAATTTATCTGATCTCAATATACACTTCCAACTGTCACTAACAGACACAATAGAATTTTAATTGTGATCACCTTCTTAAGGAGCCTTCTGAGCGGTCGGATCGGTTGAGCGGATAATTCAATCTCAAATATAATTTGTCTAACCCATTACTTATACCACTTCCACCCAATGATATTATATTAACAGATATGTTATACACGCGCAGCAGCGGCAGCACACATGTTTACCACTTTTCATTCATTTTACATTTCACTACAAGTAAAAAACTTTTTTTTTTGTAAAAAGTTTTTATTTTTCACTTTTTAGCTGTGGTACCCCACACAAATTCGAATACCACTACCTGCTATGTAAATAACAGTCAAAAAATATATCGTCTACATACACTAACTGGGAAAAATACATAATTATTGAAGCTAACTCAAAAACTACGCAAGCAAAGTTAATAAAATTTATATGGGACCACCTCTGAAGCATGACCTACCTAACAAAAAAAGAATCGTCAAAATCGATTCATAATTGGCGGAGTAATCGCGTAACATACACACAAAAAAAAAAAAAACATACAGACGAATTGAGAACCTCCTCCTTTTTGAAGAAGTCAGTTAAAAATGATAGAAAAGAGATGTCTTGCGTGATAAAAACAACATGAAAAAAAGAGACAGCTAGCGTTTTTAGTTGTTAGCTGCTTCAACTAAGCGTATTACTCGTCGCCATGCGTGTCGCAGACTAAAGTCAATACGTCCCAATTAGGACGTTTTCGAGTCTTCACGATTGCGCGCTCACAACATATCTGTTTAATATACTATCATTGCTTCCACTAATAAATTCGTGTATACCTACTGGTTCAGACTAGACCAACGCAAACACATTGGGGGCGAATTTCCCAATGATAATTAACACGATCAGAACAACTAAACCGTGTTTAAGGGCTGTCAGTGTCAATATACCACAACAATGGGAGCTTTTAGACTCTCACGCGGTTTAGATATTTTGATCCCATTCAGTTTCATTGGTAAAATTCGTCCTGAATATATAAAACGAGGTTAGACACAGATTCAACAAGTGTCTAAACCGGTTCAACCCTAAGCTCTCCTCAGGCTTTCAATATTTAACACCCCGACCCATAAATAACAAAACAAACTCCTTACTTCTAGATCCACAAACAACCACAAATTCGATACTCTTAAATATTACAACTGTGCAAGCAGTTTTAAAAATTCAACACACTTTACGGCCGCTTCCGCGCCTGTCTAGTCCGAGGCCCGATATCCCCTTTAATATGCGACAGAGGCCTCCAGGCCTCAGGCCTCCGGGGAGGATAGGATGCACCACTTGATTAGTTCACTACGAACCACACTAGAATACAAATGGACCATCAATGTATGTGGGATAGGAAGAGTGCGCGTTTGTGCATTCAGTTAGTGCACCGTGTGCCGCCCGTCGGGAGATGTGGACAAAATATGTATTGTTTTATGTTTATTGTGGGGTAACGAAGTAGTTGAATGGATGTTTTTATTAATTTTAATACGTGGAATTTTAATATGTTTTTATACAGTGAGCACCATGAATATTTATAAAAAAATGTTAGTATTCTTTCGCTTGTTTACTAACATAATATAAGTACCTACATACTTAGGTACATAAAAGTCAAATCTGCCCTTTTTTGTGTATGCGAAATCGTTACTTCGCAGTCATTTTGCAGTAGCCTACATGCTACTACAATTAAGTATGTAAATATATTATCCATTTTAATATTTGACTACAGACAAAACCATATGCAGCACGTAGTATAGTCAAAGTATCATCTATCAGACACTTACAGCACAATTTGAAACGAACACTTTCGCAGTACAATGACAATCACCTCATATAGCTTTGTTTTGACACCACACTGCACACTGGAACTACGTGGGTGTTATTGAAACTCGATGCAATTCCGAAAACGTGTTTCCATTTTGTTTGTTTAAACAAATTTGTAATTGTGGGAGGGTTATGCAACGCAACGGATATTGTAATGAGTGAGTTAGGGTTGATCTGGGACTGTTCGTGTGGTTTGTGTTTGCTTATAATCAAACGGTTTGGACTCTTTGCTTGCTTTACATTTTTTCATAGTCAGTATTGGTAAAATCAAGGCCAAAGATAGCCTTAGTGGTGCATTACATTCATTAATATTTGTCCGGGGCAACCTGAGTTACCCTCACAGTTGTTTTACCTTCAAATAACTGATTGCTGAGCAAAACCCTACATTTGGGACCAATTGGAACCGTGCACCTAGCTTCTGAAGATTCATAAGTGCCCAGTAGGTTTATGTGAAATTAAAATATTTTGATTCGATTTTGATCGCGTAGGTGTTCCATTTTGTAGGGAACAGCTGATTTCTTTTCATGTTTCAGGGTTACTCCCAGAGTTCATAAATAGCACACTTCCTTATAGTATGTCCCTCGTTTCATTGAACACCCTGTATTTTTACCACAGCTTAGAGACGCGAGAGGAGAATATTACTATCCTGAGCTTCTTTCTCAAAAGACGTAAAAAAATAACTTGAGATCCCTCTAAAATACACAAATATTTCCCACTAGCTGCGCCCCACGGTTTCACCCGCGTAAGTCTCGGTCCCGTGGAAATATCGGGATAAAAAGTATTCTATGTGTTAATCCAGGTTATAAACTATCTGTTTGCCAAATTTCATCTAAAACCATTCAGCCGTTTTTGCGTGATTGAGTAACAAACATCCAAACACACAAACTTTCACATTTATAATATTAGTAGGATTTCACTCTCTCAAAAACAAATCCAACAAAATGAATCACATAAACCCAATAAAGATTTTCAATTTTTCTCCCCTAAAGGTCGCATGTCATAAATAATGAAAATGGTAAATCGATTAGTACGCTGCACAGAGGGTCGCACCGTGTCTATGGCGACAAAAAGTTGCGATATGCCACAACAATGCAATGTGCTCGAACCACTGGGCTGAGGATAATGGGAGAATAGAATTTAGAGGGTAGATAAATATTTTTAGAGAGAATGTGTTTTGGTGTTTTGGCGTTTGGCATATACCCTAACTGAGAACAGACTTCAATCAATCTGCCTAGCCTTTTCCCAACTATGTTGGGGTCGGCTTCCAGTCTAACCGGATGCAGCTGAATACCAGTATTTTACATGGAGCGACTGCCTATCTGACCTTCACAACCCAGTAACTGGGTAATACGATATCCATTGGTTAGACTGGTTGTCAGACTTTCGTGCTTCTGACGACTCGTAACGACTGTCAAAGATCCACAAATGACAGCCGGGACCAACGGCTTAACGTGCTTTCCGATGCACGGAGGAGTCTCGATATGTGAAAATGGTCACCTACCCACGGACCAACCCCGGTAAGCGTAGCTTAACCTGATGGATCGACCCGTGCGGCTGTTATTACTTAGCCACGAGCTCCTCTTAGAACTGAGAACAGACTTATAGGTACCTTATTACCACAAAACCGCGTTTATCAGTTGTTTAGTCCTAACATCTTTTAAACATGACATTAAATTTCTATATGGATTTTGACATAAAACTGACATTAAACATGCGTTGAACAAGTGTCTAAGTTTTTGTGGTAAGGCCAATTGTGTTTAAATCTTCTTCTTCTGTTTTTTATTAATTCTATTTACCTATTCGACTCATCATTGTTATGCTACCACTTATGGGATAAAAATAAATAATTAAAAAATTAAAAATACACGACTGCCCTGCTAAAAAACAAAATGTCGGGGCTGTGCAGTCGGGGGATTAAAAAGTGTTCCACAGAACGGTCCTCCGACTGCAATGACAATTTTATCAACTTGTTTTTTACTTTTTAGTTCGTTTTTTTGGCAGTCGTGTATTTTTAATTTTTTATAATTATTTATTTTTATTTTATACATTTTAGTGACAAGTTTTATTCTTTTGGAAGTTTAGGTACTTTTTTGTTTACCGCTATGCAATAGTCGGCAATGTTAACAATTTTTTTTATTACTTACCTAAGTATACTGTATGATGATGAAAGAATTCTAATAATAACTCAATCATCTACCAAACCATTCACTTATGTAGAAATTTGCAGTGTTACTAAAGTCTGATTAAATCGTTTGCAGCCAAAGATGAAATGTTTTTTTTCATGTACAATGTAAAATGTATAAATTTTTTTTATGTAAAATTTATGCGAATAAATTACATAGTTTTGGAATGTGCGCATCAAGGCCTTCAATTGGATACCCATATTGTAAATAACTGAAGATTTTTTTATTTTTCACCTTTGAAAATGGAGCTATACTGCCGCCATATTGTTTTTTTTTTCAATGTCACCTATGTCACTCGGGATAATGTAAGGATTCTAACGATACCCTATACATCCACATCTGTTCAGGCATTTTAAAGATATGGTGGAATAAAGAAACTCACATACATACATACATACATGAACCCTGAAAACATTACACTCCTTTTTGGGCAGTCGTGTAAAAAGTGAGACAGCTCCGATACAAGTACTATTGTAACTTAGTGAGGCTGCCTCAATTTATTTGCATATGACACAATGTTTAAGTTGAATTTTTTTTTTAAAGCATAAACCTCCCCTTTAATTTTTTTTAAAATATTTACAAAGCTCTTCAGTAAACTCAAATGCGTTTGTTCTACGACTGTTCACTTCGTTGGCTCGGCAATGGATTCCATTTCACAATTTAAAGGCTCCCACAGAACGGCCCGATGCGATTCCGGTAGAACAATTTCCATGAAGTGTTCATAGAAATTGCTACACCAGGGTCGCGTCGCGCCATCGCGTGGCACCTGTCTGTGGGAGCCTTTGCTTACGTCAATAGACGCATTAGCTTTTGTTGCTCAGTTGTCTGTGCCTTTAATATTTTTTTAATTTATGTTCACTGTTTTAGATAAATCTTGTTTGATGTTTGAGCACATCGTTTAGCGGGTACCCGTTATAGTAAAAGGTGCTTTCACGATTTGTTTAACATTAAATTAATTAACGCTGCTTTGAAATGATTGTATTTTGTGCTTTAGTTTAACTTTTTATTCGTAGATGAGCTATCAGAAGTGATATACTTGTCCTTTTTGACACATTTGTATTTATTAGTTCACAATTAAAAAAAACTTACCAAGACAAAATAAACATGGAAGTATTTATCACTAGGTATCTTATTATGTCGTTGTGAGCACATTTCAATAATAAATACCAAGCACTCAATTCACTTTTTACACCATTTGGGTTTGTTAAGCAGCGCAGAGTTAGTGCAAGCGGTACATAACCGAATTGAGCTTTCTTCCGGAAAAATTGCGCGAAAAGTACATAAAAGCTTAGGTACAATATTGTTGTTCAATGCATGGAGACACCTAGCATTTTCCTCGCTGTAGTGAGGTGAAAACTTGTGTGTTTCGCTTGGCAGCAAAGTTTTTCTGGGTCTAGTACCTTTGAAACCCTCGCAAGGCTCAGGATTCAATACAGGTACTCGCACGAAAAAACAACTTTGCAGCCTTGCATAACAAATAACTATTAATTGGCATGGATAGAGTCGCGTTGATTTAGCGTTGTTTTAGTCAATTGAATTTTGTTCACACATAGGTGGTGTTCATTAATTAGGATATTGTCGATTTAGGATAATCCACATGGAGCCAAGTTTACATGTTAAATTGCGCGCTACTAGAGAGGCAACAACAATTATCTTAAATACTAAGGTACCGTAAAAGCCGACTGCGTAGGCTTGTTAACATCAATCAGATGAATTAAATTAAGTAACTGGATGTAGGTGTTTTTAACTAGTGAATCATTCTTATTGTCTTGTAAAGAGTAACCTAGGGTATAAGTAACTGTGCACCTGCATGCGTCAAGGGGGTGATTCTACCTGTCATACTTAACAACTTTCACCTTGAAACTCATATCCGATTCGTGAAAAAGAATAAGGCCGCTATGCCACTGGCGTTTTACGAGCGTTGGTACTTCTCCAACGTCTGCGTAGCGCCAACGTTGCGCAGACGCTCATTCTCTATGTTCATGTAAGTGCATTGAATGACTATTTCATGAAATCATGACATTTGGTACTTATATGAACTTAAGTTGTGATCCTATTGCTGATTCTAAAGATTATAATTCTGCCAATCCATATTTGTTACGGGTGCAAATCATATATAGATCAACATACAACTGACCTGCAAATTGCAAAAAACGTAAGAAAATTAGCGCATCCCCCTTAACGTCGCGAGTTTCTAGTGGCAAGCATTACATCCGCTGAAGGCAACATTAATGTCGCACATATGCATCCGTTGTCAAAAAATGCAAGAAACTCGTGACATTAGCGCAATGTTGGCGCTTTACTACTAGAAACTTGCGACGTTAACGTCGCGTGTGCGCAACGTTGGCGCCGCGCAGACGTTGGAGAAGCGCCAACGCTCGTAAAACGCCAGTGGGATAGCGGCCTTAGGGCCAGCGTTCACCGACCGAAGGCGGGACAGGGTATTTTGTGAGTTGATGTTTACTCATAAAATACCCTGCTCCGCTGTCGGCCGGTGAACACTGGCCCTAATTCTTCTGTAATATCGGCTGTGCTCGATTCTTTTACTGTAGAAACGTTCAATTACTGACATGTGCCCGTATATTGGTTCGAAGTATTGAAGGCGGGCATAAATAGTAGTAAGTAATATTTGCTAGCCGCTTTAGTACGCCCCCCCCTCCCCAATAAATTGCTTCAATTGCCTGGAACAATAGCGTGGGAAGAAGCAGACGATACTTTGTTGTTTCTATTTTCTTTGCTCGACAACGTCAATGTGTTGTACACACGGCTACATATCAAGCTATACATTTCCAGTATAAGCTGACCTCTCATCGTACGGAAACCCTATACAATTCGAGATCATCCTATACTGGAAATGTATAGCTTGATGTAGCCGTGTGTACAAAGCATTTTGTGACGATTTATCAAGAACGAATCTATTATTGAATGAAAATAAAATAGTGGCTTAAAACTAATGATGCTTTTGATTTTTAGAGGGAGAAATAAGAGGGACTCGTGGCTAAATAATAACAGCCGTAAAGTCCATAGAAGGTTAAGCTACGCTTGCCGCGGTCGTTTCGTGGATGGGTGACCATCCATTACATATCGAGACCCCTCCGCGCTTCGGAAAGCACGTTAAGCCGTTGGTCCCGGCTGTCATTTGTGGACCATTGACAGTCGTAACGGGTCGTCAGAAGATCGAAAGTCTGACAACCAGTCTTACCAAGGGGTATCATATTACCCAGTTACTGGGTTGTGGAAATCAGATAGGCAATTGCTCCATGTAAAATACTGGTATTCAGCTGCATCCTGTTAGACTGGAAGCCGACCCCAACATAGTTGGGAAAAGGCTAGGCAGATGATGAATCCAAATTAGGCACCTTACCAATAGCAATACGTACTATATAAGTGGGGGTGACGGGCGATTTGATTCACTTTGCGTCCAGCACTCGGTGTGGTAACACGTCGCGTTCTGGTTAGCAATTGGTCAATCTTCATCCTGAGGATGCCTCGTTGAGAGGTGAAACACGTGTCTTTTAAATATAGGTTACTAAATATATCTACGTCTATTGTATACAATACGTACCCAACTTACCAAGATAAAAAGAGTCTTCTGAACATTTTCCACTTCACAATGACAGCATTCTCACACACATATATCGAAGCCACAAAAACATTCTTCCACAAATCCATCCTATCAAACGAAGGCTTCACAGCAAAACTAAACCGTGGAACTTGTAACTGTTGAACATACCAGTCCTCCTGAACTTTGCCCGAGCTGTTTGGACTTGTAAAATATTCCGTGACACGCTCGCAGGTTCAAACGGGCCCGTTCAAATAACCCTGTATTTGTAAACGTTTTTGCCGCGTACGTGAAAAATTGCCGTCTGTTTTTGTTTGGAAAAAATGTATTGGACTCTGTTTGTAGATCGCACTAATAATTTTAAATGGTCTGTTCGTTGAGGATTTATGTGGAAACGGCTTATGGAATTGATATGGATGCTTTTAAGGAATTAATGTTTTGCGAGTAGAGGCAGCTGAAACAATTAGCAGAATGAAAGTTCATATGTATATCTATAATTCTATAGTATACATAATTATAATAAAATAGTAACGAAGTCAAAACTGTAGATTGTTTGTAGGGTTCCGTACCCAAAGGGTAAAACGGGACCCTATTACTAAGGCTCCGCTGTCTGTCTGTCACCAGGCTGTATATCATGAACCATGATAGTTAGAATTACTAAGGCTCCGCTGTCTGTCTGTCTGTCTGTCACCAGGCCGTATCTCATGAACCGTGATAGTTAGACAATTGAAATTTTCACAGATCATGTATTTCTGTTGCCGCTATAACAACAAATAGGTACTAAAATACGGAATAAAATGGGGGCTCCCATACAAGAAACGTAATTTTTTTGCCGTTTTTATAGATAATGGTACGGAACCCTTCGTGCGCGAGTCTGACTCGCACTTAGCCGGTTTTTTTAAAGTAATTGTTACGAGGTCTGAATCCGAAAATTTTGCTTTAAATTTTTGTCTTTTAGTTGTGTGGATGTATTTCCATTGGCGCAAAAACGGCTGAACGGATTTGAATGAAATTTGGTACACAGATAGTTCATAACCTAGATTAACACACAGGGTACTTTTAGTCTCGATATGTTAGTTTCCGTGGGATATTTTTCGACATCCACGAGGTCAAAAGCTAGTAGGTACAGGTTAACACTGGTTGTACCAATTTTGTCGTGAATACCTATTATTACCCAAATATAATAATCACGTAGCTACTGAATAGCTTATAGAGATTTCCATATTCACATTCGTATACAAAGTAAAGGAAACTCTTTGAAAGGACCTGCACAAAGGGAAGGAACACGCGATCGGAAGCGCCAATGTGCACGGATACGTCTTAAGATACTTCGGAGAATTTTGGGGAATGAATTCCCTATTCACAACTAATAGCTTCAGACGTACCTCTTCGCATATATCTTTGGGGTAACATAACATCAGCACGAGAATATTCTCCGAATGGGTACAGTTTGGATAGCGCAGAGATATACATTTGTATACACATTTGGCCAGTTATGTTATACAATTTCCATGTATCTAATAGGGGACGAGTATGTTACTCCAGTCTCCGAACTGTTGGGAATTTCTTTATGTATAACTCAACTTAAATGAATTGGATTTTGGTTGGTTCTATTCAGGTACACATGCTCAGTCAAGCCCAATATCCAGTTCCTATTAAGAATACTAAGAACTGGATAATTAAATCATTTACAGGCACTTTTGAGTTAAATGATTTAATTGAAATAAATGGTAAACATGATCAGAAATCGCACAAAACATAGTTTGGAAAAAAACTGCTGTGGGCACAATAACATAGACTGTAGACTAACAGAAAAAAAGGTAAAATATTATTAAAATTAAATGAATAAAAAAACCGGCAAAGGTTTCCGTACCATGATCTATAAAGACGGCAAAAAAATCACGTTTGTTGTATGGGAGCTTACATATTTATTTTATTCTGTTTTTTAGTATTTGTTGTTATAACGGCAACGGAAATACATCATCTGTGATAATTTGAACTGTCTAACTATCACGGTTCATGAGATACATCCTGGTGCCAGACGGACGGACAGACAGACAGCGGAGTCTTAGTACCTAATAGGGTCCCGTTTTACCCTTTGGATACGGAACCCGAAAAAACAGCTGTGGGCACAATAACATAGACTGTAGGCTAACAGAAAAAAAGGTAAAATAAAATAAAAAAACATTAAGTATTTTTCAATACCTATCTGGCTAGAATATTAAAAAAATGGTGACACCGTTATCGATATAAAGCGCCTGACGAGACATGCGATTATTGTCGAATTCGTTGCGGTTCAATACGTTTCAAGCCCCTGCGAACAAGTGTAACTGTCTCGTAAAGCTTGTTGTTGTGTTGTCAATTGTCATACGATCGATACCGTGTTAACTTGCAGTAATTGTACAGCACCTTACATTCAAAATCGATGATCTCATAAAGTATTGATTTGTTTTTATGTATGTTACGAACATTGTATGATTCGATAATCGAAACCATAGTTTTGTGAAGACCTATCCCTAAAGTTGCAAAAACGCTTTTGAATTTTGACTGATAAAAAATTTATGTACAAAAAAATGAAAGGTATTTTAAATAATTCTGTCTGAGGCTGTGCGATTATATTCTGATAAGTTATCCTCTAAGATCCAGGAAAGCCATCTGCTTCGTTTACCAGTTTACTTCGTTTAAAGTTCAGCTGAAGTTTAGTTGAAAGTATTTCAGAGCTTTTCCGTGACATAACCTTAAGTATTACGTAGATGCCAAATTATGAATGCTTAATCGATCCTAGATCCAGGACAATACAGTCAGCTTTGAAGAGTACCTTTTTGATGTTAATGAACTTCTAATACCCAAACAAAACCCATTGACTCAATTAACGTGAGAACAAAAGTTTTGAATGTAACTATGACGCTAATTTGAAACAGATTTGTATCTCGCAAGCAATCACCGGATACAAAGTAAGTTCCCACGAGGGAGGAAGAGGTGAGTGAGTTTGTGGTCGACTATCTACATGACGACTGTGACCACAAATTTATAACACCATCGATGTAACGGATATTGAAGTTTATCGTGTCAGAAATAGAGATGAATGTGAAAGCACAGAAGAGGTTGTGTTGCCTGTAAAGGTTATGGCGAGTTGGTGAGGTTCGGATTATGATGTCACAGATGTAAATATGTATTGTGTAGGTTTGATAGTAATAGCTTAATCTTATGGTGCATCAGAATCTTATACATATTGAAGACAGGAAGACTCTCACTATGAAATTAGGTAAGCTTTAAGATTAAGAAGAATTAAGATTGGGCAGACAACTTCGCTACCAATCCAGTGTGTACAGGAAATCCCCTTAAAACCTTCCGTGTCTTTCGAGTGGGCTGTAGCTAATTTACCACGCGAGCCCAGTGCGGCATTTCGCATTGGGCTAAGTTCCAAGATATGTAGTTACCTCACTTAGCCCTCTCCGAGGATCAGCCCTGCCCTGAGGGCCTAGACAAAGCGACATTCTATCAACAATAACGGTGATGGAATAAGCAAAAATGTATAGGACTGACATAAGCTATCGAAAAGCTTATGTCAATCCTGTTGAAAGTCGTTGTAGAAATAAGAAGCGATTTTCACTTGTCTAGGCCCTCCTAGACAAGTGACAATCGCTTCGAAAGCGTTTTGTATTTCTACAACGACTATCGAAAAGCTTATGTCAATCCTGTTGAAAGTCGTAGAAATAAGAAGCAATTGTCACTTGTCTAGGCCCTCCTAGACAAGTGACAATCGCTTCGAAAGCGTTTTGTATTTCTACAACGACTATCAACAGGATTGACATAAGCATTTCGATAGTTTATATCAGTCCTATACATTTTTGCCTATTCCATCATCGTTATCGCTGATAGAATGTCACTTTGTCTAGGGCCTCTGATCACACTCCCTAGTACATACATACGGACTCCCTTCCGACTGGATAATCTATTCACCACAGCATAAGCAATAACTTTCGTCACGATCGATTGATATACAACAAGCAGTTAACAAAAACAGTAAATTTAGCATTCACGAGAATTAATTTATGTATCATACAGCGATAAAATACAAAACCAATGCATTTTCCCCACATTACGATCGGAATTTATCGCTAACATCAATCGAATGGCACGAAATACTGTGAGAACAGTACCTCATTAGCTTACAATGTCTTTAAAACCGTAATAGTCGATAACTACCGGTTTAAGACATGATGTACCGGTGCCGGTGGTACGTGGATGCAGCATGAGCCAAGAATATGCCATGATTCTGGTATAATATCGTCAGGTCATAATTAAGTCTGGGGTTGGATCATTGCCCGATAATGAGGATAGATTTGTCGCATGTCACATTAGAGTCTGCTAATGTTATTGACAAATAGGTGTTTGTTGGAGTAAGAATATAATGTCCTTGTAGGCCAATGGCGATTGCCATGGCCAATATCCTGCTGTTCTTCTAGACTTTTTCATTTATTTATTTTAACTTTTCGCAAAAAAGGTACAAAGGCGGACTTAATGCCTTAGGCATTCTCTATCAATCAAGGGTGGTGAAGAGATTAGATGATAGACCTCATTTTTAGAGGAACCATAAAAATAAAAAAACAATGAATTTTATATAAAATAGGTACACAAGTACATAAATAAGTTATAAACGATTTTATTATTTAAGCCGAATTATAGCTTGTACAGACTGGCGCCATATTGTGGGCGTGTCAGGCAGCGCAACCCTTGTTGCGCCCGCGATATCGCGCCAGTCTGGACGGGCTTTAAGGCTCAAACTGTTCAGTTTAATAATAAAACTGCTTCATAGACGCAGTTTTATCTGCCATAGACATGGTATATAAGATACTATTTTGCCCTTTGCTCCCAGTTGATGAAACTGATGATTAGAAGCTTAATCCAGATATGACAGGATGTCAATACGCAAAGAAAACTCCTGAGGCCCTAGACAAAGTGACATTCTATCACCGATAACGATGATGGAAAAGGCAAACATGTATAGAACTGACATAAGCTATCGAAAAACTTATGTCAAAGTTGTTGTAGAAATACGAAACGCTTTCGAAGCTATAGTCACTAGTGATGTTCCAATCCGCCAGAAACTACAATCGTGTTATAGACTATAAACTATATTTTTCGAGCGCGTTATTTTATACGCTATCATTATAACACGCTGTTACAAAAATCGGCCGTAGTCTAAACACGGAGACGCTATCATTTTATTTGGCAACGCGCTAGACGGACTTACTGATGCGCGATGAATGTTATCTCACAACCTGCTTTATATAAAAGAATGTAATATTATCTCATGAAGCGTTAGAAATCAATGAATTTTCCTTCATACTTTCTAGGCTAAGGTTTCTCGAAAAAGTTCCAAATCGGTAAATCACTGCGAGACGGCATTTTCTAACCTAATTCTTTAATAGTTAAACAATCCAAAAGTTCTAAGTAATATTCGATCTAGCAAACGCTAGATGCTATTTTTACATAGCGTGTTATTTTTTGACTGTATACGTTTTATTAACCACCTCTAATTGTCACTTGTCTAGGCCCTCTGATAACACAGAATGGGAACGCTTTACGCTTCGCCACCTCCTCTGACTTTAAATCATACAATCTAACTAAAGGACAAATATTCAATATCTTCACACATAACCTACAATACAACGTCCTCTGACATTTAACCCTCCGTACACTGCGGTCCACATGATCACAAAGTCAAAGTGTTCCAATGAACATTGCAAGATTATTGTCTGGTAATTCCTATTTCCCATAGCATCGGGACGTAGGAATCCCACGGGAACGAAGTTTTCATAGAATCTACGAGTTTTTCCTATTGGTTCGTTTCACTTCCTATTTGCTACTATTGTGTAGTGTTGAATGACGAATTGATTATGTATGTTTTGCTCTGCTTTGTGCAGTCAAATACAAAAGCCATTTTCTATCTAAACGATTGCAACTTTGAGAAAAGACTTCTTAATTGAATGGTTTCGAACACATTTTTATCTATACTTTAAGAGAAAATCTGTTTGAATCTTGCGTAAGTGAAACATATTATGGACTGTACTACCTATGTTTGTTATGTTATGTTTGAGGATTTGTTTGTGTTATGTAATGAAAGTGTTACCGCCCGGCCTTGAAAGCCATCATCAATAAATCAGCTGTTGAATCTAATGATAATAGATGACCAAAATTAGGGCAAGTTTGAGTGTCGGGAAAACTTTCTAAAAATAATGCCAAGAACATTTACGAGACTTTTTAGCCTGCTTAAGTCAGAGTCCTGAGTGACGGCGCACCGCGAACGGCGTATTGCGGAGCGGGTTTACATGTCAGATACGCGCCGTGAATTGTACGCGCGCGGTCTCACTCCATACAAGTTCAAACGTATCGAAGATTTTGTTTAATTCGCCGTTCATTCCGCCTGCGCGGTGGGCCGTCACTCAGGAGTCAGGACTCAGAATCAGGGGGGTGGTAACTCCTCAGTCAGATGAACAAGACAAATGACTATCGCTTTCAAAGCGTTTCGTATCTTTACAAACGACATTCAAGAGGATTGACATAAGCTTTTCGGTAGTTTATGTCAAATGTCAGTCCCATACATTTTTGACATTTACATAATCGCTATCGCTGATAGAATGTCACTTTTTCCAGGCCCTCGGGTCCTTATAAACATGCCACCCTATTAAACCTATATTTCTGATTGCAAAAAAATATTGTCATAGCGACCTTCGTCTATACAATTGGAGTCTCCGTTATTAAACGACGCAAAGAAAACAAAAGATCCAATCTAGTGCAAACATGTGTGTTTGTGAACGATGTCAAACATCTAGTTCTACTTATTTCTATTCACGATAGTTCTACAGACTATTTACAAGGTTACGGAAATAGAAATAGGTCCCAACTCCACGATCGTTTCAAGCGTGAAAAATGTCATCATGAAAACTTAGGTAAAGGGAGCTTTCAATTGTGTAAGATAAGATAAGATAAGATAGGATAAGATAATAATATATTTGCCAAAATGTAGGTGTACAAAGTAGTATGATGTTATTATAAATGTGGCCCATTTACATTATACCATTACATGTGGTGTGCAAATATTTAATTTCAAAATACATTACAATTATTATTATAAATGTCATAATATTCCTTCACTATAAACGTTACAAAATGTCTGATTAAATAAATTAATTGCTAATATTTAATTTCACAATACATTACACAATAATAAAATGTCATATCATTACATCAGTTACCAATGTGATTGTTATACACTGTCAGATTTTATGTATTAATTGAAATGTATAATAATATAGTATAATAGCCTTATAGGCAATTATATTTTCGAGCCGTTTGGGGTTGAAACCCTAGGGCCGTGGGGTCCGAGTGCTCATAGTCTGTTCAGTGAAATCTCCAAACGGCTGCTTGACACTTCCCGTGACCAAGGGCTGGCTTTTACCTTGGTCAGAGGCTAAGCATTGCCATTCAACGTGGCAATGCCGCCAGTCTCTTGGGTACATTACCAGCCGACAGCGATGCGGAGGAATTTTTCGACGCCTTACTTTAGTTATAGTTAGTTAGTTCTTTAAGTTTTAGTGTTTTATGTAAATAGTTAGTTGTGTTATGTATATATTATCCAGGAATGTGAAAAGTTATTTTGACATTACTAACAGAAAAAAAATTGAAATGTTAATGTAGCATCAAATGAAATGACAGCTCACTTCACCTAAGTTTTCACGATGAGATTTTTACAGAATAGACCAACACATACATAGAGCTGCTCCATTTAGCTGTCTAGGGTGTAAAAAGACCCATCACATAGCCGTCAACTACGCATGCTGTACATAAAATTACGTAGGTAACATTGCACAAAAATAATTGCTGAGAAATAACTTTTATTGTTGGTGTGAAAAATCGCTGTTCACGGTAGTACGCAACGTAACGCACGCAAAATATTGTGATTATGGGTGCATACAATGGTTCAGACTTTGGGGGGTATTTAAAATTAAAAAAACGTCTGAAAAATTTGGAACTTTTACCTTGAATATCTCCTTAACCAGAAGGTAGTATGGCAAGTAAAGTCGCGAACAAAAAAAAAAAATTCACAATGACGGGAATAACAAGTGACTTATCGATATGCGTCTTTTACACCCGTTATGGCTAAATCGGGGACAGATCCCAAAACCCTTTACGCATTTGGAGGGTTTTGCATTATGCAATGCTTATGTAAGATCAGATCAAGCACATAGTGTTATGGTAAGCACAGGACTTACAAGTTTGGGACGGGTTATAATGGTTATGATAATAGTATGATAATATCGATATGCGAAATTACCCTAATGCCTAAACATACAGTATTAATTGACTTTGAATTACCTAAGTAGGTAAACTTGTAGCTACAGCGAGAAGAGACGTATGGAGTTAAGGGGTTACCCAGAAAATAACGGGTGAAATAAAAACTTTTTACAAAAAAAAAAAACAACCGACTTCCAAAAAAAACACTAAAAAAGTGAAAAATAACTTTAATTTCGGAAGTCGGTGTCTTTGCTTTTCAATTTCCGTTTTTTGCCACCGACTTCCGAAATTAAAGTTATTTTTCACTTTTTTTGTGTTTTTTTTGGAAGTCGGTTGGTTTTTTTTTGTAAAAAGTTTTTATTTTTCACTTTTTTGTTGTGGTACCTACCCCATACAAATCCGAATACCTGCTGTGTAAATAACAGTGAAGGAGTCAAACAGGATATCGTCTAGATAAACTAAGTGGGAAAAATACGTAATATTGAAGCTAACTCAAAAATTACGCAAGCAAAGTTAATAAAATTTATATGGAACCACTTCGGAAGCATGACCTACCAAACAAAAAAAGAATCATCAAAATCTATTCATAATTGGCAGAGTAATCGCGTAACAAAAAAAAAAAAAAAAAAACATACAGACGAATTGAGAACGTCCTCCTTTTTGAAGAAGTCGGTTAAAAATACGCTTAAAGAAGCATGCAAACAAAAGTCATGGTTTTGTTCTAGAGCTAGACCATACCTGGGACCCTTCTGGGTCCGTGTCTGATGAATAAGGTGTGCAATAAAGACAGCTCTTAACACTTTTCTCTAGGTTCTCGTGCGCCCCATGGGTTTTCCTATCTCCAAAGTTTTAGTGAATGTGAGAACTTTGTAGGCTTATTGGACTGTAGATTTACTGAACATCTATTTCGTTAAGTACCTGGTACTTACTTGTTGAAAGGCCTACATTGTCCTCCCATGCCTACTAACACTGTAATTTGAAAATATTGTAAAAGCCAATTATTTTTAAAAGAGTAACCGTGGAGTTTCTTGCCGGCTCTTCAAACGACCAATTGGAACCGTGCACCTAGCTTCTGACGTTTCATAAGTGCCCATGTAGGTTTATGTGAAATAAAATATTTTGATTTTGATTTTGATTTTGCAAAAATGACGGAGTTCCATGCAAAATGTCATACCTTATAGGATGAATTTTGTAATTTTATCTGATTCAATTCAGACAAAATGCCGTAACAGGATTTTCGTAACGAGGTCAGCGAATTAACACCAAGAATTTTGAAAGTTTTTTATTTGCACGTTAATATTTTTCCATGGAAATTCTGAAAGGCGGTGGTGCGCGGGTTAATTTCCTGGTTAATTTTTTTTTATGATGTCACTTTTTAAGTGACCCAAGTACTCAGTGACGACAAGGACACAATCCTTTACAACTTTTTAAAATACATGCAAAAGCTTTTCCTTTCTTTGTCTTTAAGATTTCAACGACCAACGCTTTTTGTTCAAAACGACTTCAAACGTTACGCCGCGCCACTTCTGTAAATAAAATACTTTTCTAAAGAACGCCACCGAGTATTTTTAATTGCAATTTCTTACAGAAGAGTATTCAAAATAAAATAAATTCGTAAATCATTATCCAAACGAGCTTCGCAGCCGCTTTTTTATTGAATTGCATTCGAGAATCAGTCAACTGTAATCTTAAAAAAAAAGTACATAATAGACTTTATGAAAACGTTGACCTCACTTCTACACATTCGAAAATAAACCCAACTTCATAACTTATAGAATCCATTTTTAAATGATTTTAGTCTCTGAGCAACTTTGTCACACTCGCAGCATAGAGCACGGGACATGTTCGAAGATATTAAACGACATTAAAAAAAATTGCACGTCCACTTTACAATCCACGTGTCGTCGCATATTCATCGATAACTTTCAAGCTGTCAAATGAAATTCAACTGTATTTATAATGATGTAAAATCGATATTGACGTGCTAAAAAAAGTTGAGACGCTATATAAAGTAATTTTATTACTATGGGCTAGGGACGTGAAGTATGCGAAAAATCTGGGCGCTTTGTTTCTTAACCTTTTTGGTTGCTATGCGTCCTGAACGAGGGTATACGTGTAAATATTACAGGTTTGTTGGCCATGCTAGTTTTGAATTTAGTTTTGTTCAATTTCCTTTAGTAAAGAAAAGTGGTGGATTCAGTTTGTAAAGAAAAGTGGTGGATTCAGTTTGTAAATAAAAGTTAAAGATAAAAGTTGCCTAGAACTAACACAGAACTGTTTCAAAAGTTAGTCATCTACAGGGGAAATTGAAAAATGCGGTACTTAGATAAGAATAGTTTCAGATATTTATTTACATTTTTTTTTTCTATGATGTATCAATTTATTTTAGAATACTGTACCTACCCGATCAAGAGAATACCTGCGTGATACGTATTATTTCATAAAATGCAGAAAATAATACTTATCTATACCAACCGATATTTACATCGCCACCGATCACGACTCATCCCAACACTATCATTATACGATAAAGCTATTTTAGTGCTGTTCCGACCGCAACAATGAGCTATAATGACGCTAGCTTTTATACACAGCTTATTATCTGAGCTAACGACACACTCCTGACATCGCTTAAAATAAAATAAAAATATAAAGAAAAAAGCCTCATAATAATGAGTACTTGTTTCAATGTACCTTCGGCTATCATTTTGCTATTATATGTGTACTATGTTTAACTATAATAAAATTGGTGTAATAATGTACTTGGGGGTCTAAAAAGAATTAAAATTTTCCGTCATTCGAGACAATAATGAGTAGTAAGTAATTAATATGGTGTGCAAAGAAAATAAGGGCAAAAAGCGAAAATAGAGTATAGATATTTTATAATTTAGATTGGAGATGATTTGCTAAGATATTACTATTGTTTCATGAATGAATCTTCAAATTGGATTAGATCATTTATCAATCAAGTATCTAACGGACCAACAGATCATTTATCATCAAAATATCTTTAAACAATATGCTAAACCTAAATGGGAATTCATTTTACGTCATCTTTCATCAAAAACTTTTGACGTATACAAAGTGGATTTAAATACGATTTCATTATCTTGAGAGCTCATCCGTCTAGGGTTTTCAAACAAAGTTGGGTTCGGTCTTCAGTCTAATTTATTATTTAGGTACTACTTAACCTTACCAGACTTAGGTATTACTTACACTTAGTTGCCGAAACGAACTTAACTTAGTTAATAAATATTATTAACATATTTAAAAACTGTTAATAGATTCCTAAATTTATTTAAATTTTTAATATTATTTTTATCTATCTTTATGCTTTGCCGTACAGAGTCAGAGACCGTAACTGTAACTTAACTTTAAGCCATTGTAAGGTTTTTAAACATTATGGAATGCAAATGAATATTAATACTTTCCAAAAATAGGATCTTGATACCTACTATAGAAACTAATTGCTCTGGTTTTTGGGCGTAGTGTTAACAAAAGCTCTATGATAGACTTAGAGGCAGATAATACCAGAATTTTTATTTCAGCCTCTGGTATCCCACTGTCGGGCAAAGACCTCCCTTCCTTTGTCCATGAGCGAATGTGGACTATTGTGCATCAATTCCACCATCATCGCCTGGGGCTGTCACAAAATGTTTTATTTTATGAGAAATTCATAATCGGAGAAAATTCTAAAAACGATTTCATATTTTGTGGTACAATTGACCTTAGATATTCCCTATTGTCATGCACACTGCCTCATAATTTTGTACCCGGATCATGCATGGCTACTCAGCTGGGGCAACCGTTCCCTTTTCCAAACTATGTCCGAACAAAACTCCGTCTCAACGAACAACAATTCAGCACCTATATTAATTCTAATTAATTAATGACCCCTAACTTCCTAATTAACACTCAAATCTCATAACACACTGTTTCAAAACAGTTAATTTAATAACCGATGATAAGTTTCAATGGAGGATGTAATAAAGCATGGCGGACAGTAATGGGCGGACGCGAGAGCGGGTTAATATTGTAATGACTATACAATTGAGAGGTATCATGTGCTACTGCACTTCTCGATGATGACCGTTCTTTTGTGATATGCTGTTCCTTATATCTGGGGGCTTAAAACGGCTACATTAAACAAATACACTAAAAGTAATTCATTTCCTGGATTCCCTGCTGGCACATCATTAGCAATGCATCTAATTTGACACAAAATGGTGACACAGGCATTTAGCTGAATCATAATGTATCAATTCAGGTCATATTCAAATCATACTGGGTGTAAATATTACCGTAATTTTAATTAATATAATATAATAATTTTAATTTAACATTAATTAAACTTCAATTGTGAACAATTTGTGGACAATTTTAGAATCTCTAGAATACAAATAAATTCTAGAATACAAAACTGTCAAACATCTGAATTGCGTAATATGTATTGCTCGCAGATAATATTATGAATTGTTAGTAGTTTTTCGATAATTTATAAATATTATCCTAGAACAACGAATTTATATGGTTTCGCTAAAATACGGTTGAATCAGCAAACTTCTGTGAGAAATAACGATTCTTTGTCTATCCCTATCATGACTCCCCGGATTCAGCGAGACCTCAGTACCAATTTTGTTAATAAGATACTGCCAAAGTGGCAGTTTGAGGCCCCCTGGTTAACATAAAGTTTACGAGTTTCATTGATCATCATCAATCTAAGCTCTCAATTGATTGCGTACCCAAGTAGGCCGCTGCAAACACAATTTAAGGAAGTGAGGGATTACCCCGAGGTAAAAACTGGCAATTACTGACCTATCCAACACCCAGTGAGTATGCTTCTGATCAGATGATCTATTCTGTAAGATTCTCACCGTGAAAACTTGAGGTGCAGTGAGCTGTCAATACAGTCAATTCCTACACTGATCTCAGAGGATTCGGGGATTACAGGCGTGATGTTATGTTATGTGTGTATATCAAGTGTTGAATCAGCAAACTGATACAAAATAGATTGTTCGTAAAACATTAGAATCAGCAATACAACTCTCTAAGTTCATGTAAGTGTATTGAATGAAAATTTCATGAAATCGTCAGTCAATACACTAACATGAACCTAGAGAGTTGTATTGCTGATTCTAATGTTTATAATTCTGTAAATCCATATTTGTTACGGCCGCTAATAATATTTAGATCAACATACAACCTGATACTGACCTGCAAATTGCAAAAAACGAAGAAAATTTGAATTTCGCGCGCTACCCTAGCGCATCCACCTTAAGTTCGCGACCTTACTCGGCTCGCCGTCGGTGACACACGTGAAGCTTGCTTAAAACTTCATTGTCAAATTGGCTCGCGGCTCGCGGTGACAGACGGGTCGGGTAAGCTCGCCGAGCCAAGAACGAATCAGCCCGAATGAACGTCAACAAGCGAGTAACCGAGACAAGATTTGGTCATGAATTTTGGATACCATCATTAGTAAGTACTAGAGAAAAATACTTGTTTTTAGGAGTTGAACTCACTGCTTTACGAACGAAGTTTTGTGATACGTTTCATGTTGGTTTCGCGTAAGAAATTAAAATCTAATTCTATAAATTCCACAAAATCGCCTAAAAGTAACCTTTAGTCGTGTAACCTAGAAGTAACCTAAAGGAGTTAAAAATCGCCTAAAAGGTTACAAAATTAACCTTCTGGCAACACTGCATATTACATTGTATAGGTTTCAGCCGTAACCTCGGCTTGCAGTGTAAGGCTTCTAGAGGTCATATTATGAGATCAAAATAATAGGGTTAATTATCATAGATTTACTTGTACTCGCGGTTTAAGTTAATTTGTTATCTGGGTTAAAACATGCTGTAAAGGATTAAGTAGGTACATGTGTATTGTTAACCCCGCATTCATAGACTTCGATTAACGATTAGTTCCTTTATTTTGAAAATACAGGGTCAAATTAAATAAATAAGATAATGATCATCACATCTGTGAAATTAAATACAAAACAAAAACTGATATTTCAAGTGGATACTCTACCTGCGGTTGATGACCCCAAAACAAAAACTCATCAAATTAATTTATTTTTGTTTTATCATGATGAGACAGCGACACCTATCACGTTTGCGGAATTTCGCTAGTTAATTGTTTAACCCTGTATACCTTGGTTTGGTACACACTTTGTGCCATATTTTTAACCGACTTCTTCAAAAAGGAGGAGGTTCTCAATTCTTCTGTATTTTTTTTTTTTTTTTTTTTTTGTATGTTTGTTACGCGATTAATCCGCCAATTATGAATCGATTTTGATGATTCTTTTTTTGTTTGGTAGGTCATGCTTCCGAGGTGGTCCCATATAAATTTTATTAACTTTGCTTGCGTAATTTTTGAGCTGGCTTCAATATTACGTATTTTTCCCACTTAGTTTATCTAGACGATACACTGTTTGACTCCTTCACTGTTATTTACAAACTTTTTACAAAAAAAAAAACAACCGACTTCCAAAAAAAACACTAAAAAAGTGAAAAATAACTTTAATTTCGGAAGTCGGTGGCAAAAAACGGAAATTGAAAAGCAAAGATACCGACTTCCGAAATTAAAGTTATTTTTCACTTTTTTAGTGTTTTTTTTGGAAGTCGGTTGTTTATTTTTTTGTAAAAAGTTTTTATTTAAGGTCTGGATGGTCGGAAATTAAAATACATTTACGTTCATTAGAAAAAAACAAGACAAATAGCAATTTTTTTATTTCGTCTCTCTCCCCGCGGCTTATAAATACTGATACTGGCCACTCTTTAATTGATCACCATCATCATTTCAGCCGAAAAACGTCCAATGCTGGACATAGGCCTCTCATAAGCACCGCCACTTCGACCGATTCTGTTCTTCTCGCATCCAGCGCATTCCCGCGGATTTCACCAGGTCATTGGTCCACCTTGTGGGGACCCTTCCAACGCTACGTTTCCCGATACGCGGAACTCCAGAACCTTTCGGCTCCATCGGCCATCTGTTTTGCGAGCAATGTGCCCTGCCCACTGCCACTTAAGTTTGGCAATACTTCAGGCTATGTCAGTTAATCTTTAATTAGCCATAAGATAATGGTATACTTTATTAACCAACAAATCTTTCAGTTTGCGTACCAATAGTATAGTACGACACAACTTAGATACAGCTTAAATTAGAAAATTTGCATGTCACTCATTTCAATTTTACGAATGTATTTGGTTATATGACTTTACAAGTTATTGCGAGATAATTCACCTAAAGCAGTAATAAAGATTGGAGATTTTAAAGGCGCACTCAGTTCGGATGATCGGTATCACGAATTTTTCCGATGCTACATCTAGTTGTGTCGTATTTTACCTACTTCGGTCATCAGTGGTGGGTCTATCCGATAGGGCCTTATATTAATGATAAATTAACGTTAGTAAAATTGATGTCTGCGAGTACGGCACTTAGCACAAGCTGTAAATGCCAAGTAATAACAACTGATGTATTTATTACCAATAAAGTTGCAATTTTATGAGGACTTGTCATGCTTTCCCAGTAATTATAGTAGGAATTGGGATCCCACGGTTACCAGAATCTGGGATAGAACAATACATTCTAGCACGACGCCATGTCTATACCGATGTTTGTTTTTAGACGTTCATATCAGTCACAGTTCATATATTAGGAAATGTGTATAATACTTACTTATTTGTAACTTAAATAATAATAAGTAAGTAAGCCTTTCTTTTTTCCATATCTTAAATATTAAAAAAAAACTTTATTGCAGACCACATTTTCCATGTATCCAATTTAAAAATACAAATTAAAAAATATATAATAGTATAGTAATAATAGAATAAGTTATAGAAGGAAGGAAAGGAAATGGAGGGAGGAAGGGGAAGGGGTGAGAGTAAGGAATAAGTTTAGTAGAATTATATTAGTAGTACGTATCTTAAATGACAATTTTAAATTCTTGTTTAATCTTAATAGCGGTTAAAACACCCAATTTTAATCCTGTACCTACTGGCTAATCTCCGTAATAGAAAATTATGGTGTACTTTCAGGGGTTTATAGTACCGACTAATATAACGTGCTATTATACATTGTTAGCCAGAATTGTGCCTACGCGCAGCAATCGCAGTGGCGCCACAGCTTTGCTGCTAAAATATTGACTTCAGCGCTTGACGTAGTTTGTGGTACAATTGATAAGAAAAAGGCGGACTAAGAATAAGTTTTTAGTTTTTGAATGATTTTTATTAGGTACGGTAATCTGATCCTTATTTTACACTCTCTGGCGATTCGACCTATGGGTAATTTGGCATCTAGAAATCGATTCTAATAATATGGCTTAATGCGTCTGGAAAACTCAGACCTTTCCCGTTGCCACGTAAAATTTCACTTGATCGTGTGGAACGAGTCCGTACGCATATTATATTACTCTGGTCTGTACCTAGCTCTGAGTTTTCTAAATTCTTGTCCTGTAAAGATGGCCTTACTCACGCTATACGCTCAGCTTATGTAGAAAATGGTACTCTTCACAAGCACGCTAACTGTTTGGCAAAAAAAGGATAGAAAGGGAAGGAACGAGGAGATTCTCTTTAACTTTTACCCTAAATTAATTTATATCAGGAGTTCGCTTGTCGGAACTATTGGGTCTCTAAATAGTACTAAATCCATTAACATACAGGGTGTAAAAGGGCCCAACACATAGCCGCCAACAACGCATTCTGTACATGAAATTAAGTAACATTTCACAAAAATGGAACACGACTGGGAAACGACTTTTATTTTTAGTATGAAAAATCGCTGTAGTGTATAATCGCGGTAGTGTGCAACGTAACGCACGCTAAACATTGTGTTTATGGGTGCATGCTACGGTTCAAGGTTCGTGGGGGTATTTAAAATTAAGTTATAGCATTTAAAACTTGCTTTCTTTAAAAAACGTATGAAAAAGTTGGAACTTTAACCTTCAATATCTCCGTAACCAAAAGGTTCCCAGGTATGATCCAGAACAAACAAAAAAATGGTAACAATGGCGGGAGTAACAAGTGTCTTTCGGCTTCGTTAAGCGTCTTTTTACACCCGTTATTTAACTAGTATTTACGATCGCTCAAAGCTCATAGCTTGTATATATATAGTCCAGGATATAATGCGCTCAATAAATTTGGCAGCACTAATAGTTTCCTAATATTGATCGACAAAGAATGCGATCATTGTGACATAGCTGTGTTATTTATCTTGAACAGGCTGTAACAGATTAGATAAGCAAATTATGTCAGTATTACAAAATTTACTGATTTATCTTCGTTGACATTCATTTTCTAGATACAGTTAGCGTATTTGTTGTAGGATGTAGGAAAATATTATGATCCTGGTTGACTCTTATTTTTAAATATTTTTCTCTTGAACTCTCTTCGATTGTAGTGGATACGCGTAACCTAACTTAAAAAAACGAAACCTAATCTAGAAAAAAAAATTTTTTGTTTGGGTTTCTGCTCATCGCTCTGGAACCTGAAATCTTATTACGACAATTTATTTATCAGTTAATAGAAATCATTAGAAGGCTGAAAGTCATCCTAAGGGTAATAGAGAGGGATATGCTTGGAGTTTACCTACGTGAGCGAATCAGAAATGAAGAGATCCGTAGGAGAATCAAGGTACCGAAACCCAGGACCTCATACCACCCTGCCAGGGTTGCAGAATAGTCCGAAAGGGATACCGGGACCCTGGCAACAGGCAACTGAAGGAACACGGGTGGCTTTTAGTCAGTAAGAGTCTGACACGCCCTTCCGCTCCGCCCAGAGCGGGAGAAGTCATATGATGATTTCCCACCCAAAAAAAAAAAAAAAAGGAGGGTCAAGGCTATATCGGTATATAGCCCGAAGTATTCCCAAACTTAAGTGGCAGTGAGCAGGGCACATTGCTCGCAGAACAGATGGCCGATGGGGCCGAAAGGTTCTGGAGTGATCACCGCGTACCGGAGGACGTAGCGTTGGGAGGCCTCGACCAAGGTGGACCGATGACCCGGTTAAGGCCGCATAATCCGTTGGATGCGAGAAGCACAGAACCGGTCGAAGTGGAGGTGCTGGGGCCTACCCCAGCACCTCCACTTCGACCGGTTCTGTGTGTGTGTGTCTTATGTCCAGCAGTGGACGTCTTTCGGCTGAAATGTTGATGATGAATACTGAAATACTCAGGAACCTAAAATAGCACATCACTCTTTAACTTGAAATAACAATTGATGAACAACCAGTAGATCAAAACTGAGAAGTCTATTTACAATGACAAAACACATATTTTGAGCCTCAAGAGCTGAGAGAGAATTCCGACTTCAGACAAAAAAAATATCTAGGTACCTGTAGCCTCCGGGAACCTCTTTCTCATTTCTTTCGTTGACAACCTTAAGGCTGTACCCTACCTCAGATTTTATCTCCCTCACACCATACTACTCGCGGCCTGAGTGAGAGCGAGACGGAGTGGGGTGCTGGCGGCTCTCAAGCCTCGAATAGTTTAGGTAATTGCTTTTACGGTGAAAATGTAATTTAAAAAACATAAAACCTGCTTTATAGGTAGTTCAGTTATTATGCAAAGTTTCTTGATCTAATTTGAAGTATTTTTTTAATACCAGCGGTTTATAGTTCGGTTTAGAGGTAACTTTGTTTTTTTTTCTATCTAGATAATTTTATGTAATCGTGTTTTCGCCAAACATAGGACCTAGCATCAATCCTCAACTTTAACATATATTTATTTTAAAATTAATGCTACAGTATTTTCGGCATAACGGAGGATCATGCAAAGCAATTTTAGATAGGGTGGGGCCCAAACTATCCTACATTCTTAATAACAAAACTGCCTACAAAAGTTCATAGACAAATAAATGAACACAAAGTAGAACCTACCAAAATTTAGGTGAGTTTGAACACACCCCGGGGATGGGCAGTTATCGAGCAATAAACGGGAGTCGCTGAAATACCATCCCACAGGACTACGCTATTTTCAACACGAAAGACAGGCGATTTTAGCCCTTATCACTAAAGAAATAGGGACTTTCAAGTTTGAAACACCAGCGTCCTTGCGTAAATAATAAATAGTTGACTGGAACAGTTGTAACGAGATGTTTATTTTGAATATTCTTGTTATCAACAAGCTTTCAAACGTAACTCAACAGTGACTTTTCCTAAAAAGAAAAGTTCATTCCTTTTATTACGGTGATTATCACAAATTCTTTTAATAGGCGTGGAATATGTGTTTTGTCATTAAACTAGTCACTGAAACCTTCTACAAAATCTTAAATTTATCCATACTAATATTATAAATTCGAAGGTAACTCTGTCTGTCTCTATGTTACCTTTTCACGCCTAAACCACTGGACGGATTTCGGTAAAATTTGACAAGGAGATGGTATCCCGGGGAAGGACATAGGGTACTTTTCATCGACATACCACGCGGGCGAAGCCGCGGGCGGAAGCTAGTTATTATATAAATGCGAAAGTGAGTTTGTTTGTTACGCTTTCACGCTAAAATGGCTGAACGGATTTGGATGATATTTGGCATATGGGTAGACCATGACCTCGAGAAGGATCATAGGCTACTTTTCATCTTGGATCGTAAACGAAGTCGCGGGCTACATGTAGTAGATTATATTCACGTATCTTGCGATGTGCAATTTACTCAGCCCTATTTTTAATCCTCACGATAAGGCTGAGTATTTTGTTCATAGTATTTCGTTGTATTACGGATTTTAAGTCAAATTAATCTGAAATCTAAACAAAGTCATCTATTCTTTCCAGAAGCCAGTCTCGCCGCAGGGAGCTGGGAGAAATTGTATAAAGGTAAGAAAGAATCTAAAAACACTGGCTTTAAAACGTCTTTATAACCATAATTACACCATTATGATAATTAAAACCAGAACAATAGTCTCAAATCAGACACACTTTACAGTTTCGCTAAGCTTATACAATCATTTTATCATCTCATTATAATGCAAAGTGCACAACGGTAGGACATCGCTTAATTAAACAAGTTCGCTTTAAAAGTCCAGGATTCCATATAGAGAACAGTAAGGACGCTTATACTCACTTAAAATTCTTAGGAGCGGTATTAACTAAGTATGTTATAAACATAGGAAGTGGTGGGTTCTGTCTGGTGCATACGGGAGAAATTCTGCTTAGATTAAAATTATTGGTTGTTTATTATGTCATTCGATTTATTGTCGTCGCTTAAAGCTTGATGAACACGGTCCTAAGTAGTAAGAGTTGAAATGAAAGATTCAGAATTCGATTTTTATTAAAAACTCATCGAAAGATTTAAGTAACAGGAAGGAACGTTTCATAAAGTAAAATGAAAATTTGGGCGTAGAAATACTTTAAAAATCACTTTTCCTCAACCAATTTATTATTTGAAACCAAAAAAAAAAAAAAAATTCATAAATTTTTGTTAACCAGGGAATTTTGCCGTTGAGAGCTCTCAGCTACATAATTCGACTATTTAGATTGGTCTGAGATTATAGCACTTTATTTAATTATGTAGCAATGTAATATGTATGGGGGAGTCGTAAAAACATTTTAACTTTTCCTCAATAAATCTTTCTTGTTTGCACGAGCATTCCCCTTCGCGAAAAGCATAATAAAACGAATTCCGTGAATTGTACGCTTTTATTTCATTTTTCAACTCTTACGGTTCTTCAATATTTTCGTTTACGCTTTCAGTGCCTATGTAATTCATTTTCCGTGAAAGATAATTTCAAAATGGAAAAGAAAAAGCTTTTATAGGCAAATAAAATTGTCTGTCGGAACTTAATTATAACTCACTGCTTATGTAAAGTCTAGAATTTTTATGTATATTCTAAATCAAATTATCCTCCGTCCTGATTCCTACGCACAATTTTAAGAGGGGTGTCATTAAATACTTAAGCAGGTTCACACAGACGTAGAACAAGCGATACTTAAGGGCACAGTGCTCACGCAAAAACGCTTCGCTCGAAAGCGTCACTTGACCGTTGTAGTCCCGGCCTTACATCGCGTTTCAACCACTTTAACAGAGTTATGCCGATCTTATCGCTAACAGTAGGCACTTGCGGTCCCTTACTAGGTCCGGTACTTCGGTATGTCTTTCTCAATGCGAATAACTATAAACTGATATTTTATTCAATACAAGCTGCGCCTGCTGCTTCGCTCTCTTAATCGGTATATAAATCTTTGAGTCATAAATTGGTATTTCGAAAATCAGTTACATGATATATGTTTGTTGTGAGTCAGAACGGCTCGGATTGATCGAATCGTTGTAAGTTATTGGTTAACATGAGTGATATAATGGAACGAAAATATTAACTTGTAACTTTAATGAAAACAAATGATGTAGTTTCTGATTTAATAATTCTTGGAGTTTACCGTTCATAACATGATAATTAAGTTAGGTTGTCTAGGTTTAAGTAGGCAACGTTTTTATTATGACCGACAACAGACAATCATATTTTTTATAACCATGAACCATTGTTATTTAGATACTCAGTTGAATCAATAGTGTTTTTTTCGATTAAATTCTTTTTTTAATTTGAATATTTTCTTATGATTAACATCAAGACAAAGTTCAGAATAGCATCATTCTCTTCAATGCAAAACAAATCGATTCACAACTATTTGATTAATCGCATGCGCTTCCTTTCTGTGCCTGACTGATTGAGTTCAATACCGGTCTGTTCGCGTCATTAACAGTGATTAAAGGTAATTAGTCCTGTAACTGTTCTTAAGAACTAGGTATTCAATGATTTCGTGGAACATTTCTTAATGTTCTCTTTTTAGTACTTGGCTAACGTATTTGGTATCAAATTCTTAGATTGAGGAAAGTATGGACTGATGATGTACGGTGACGTATGTTTAATGTTCCTTTTTCAAATGTTTAGAGATGTAGCTTCAAAGATGTCATAATTGGTACCCATAGATTGATTGTTTTCTAGTGAAATATGTAGCTGAACTGGCGGTGTTTATAGAGCCTGAAGAATGGTTAAGTTAGCGTCGTTTGAGCCGTTACTATGTAGCTATTATAGGCTTCTAGAGTGGTGACCCTTGACTAAGGTTGAAATTATGTAACTGTCAACAAATATACATAGTCGTTTTATGACGCGCTTGTGACGTATAACCTTAGGATGGTAAAGCAATTATGAGGTCCACTATGTCTAAAGTTAAGTTTCCTTTAGGCTTTTAAAGAAAACTTAACTGTAGATATATATTCTTGTAGAATATTGACACTGACAGCTCTTGAACGCAGTTTTGATGTACTGATATCGTTCAGTTTCAATAGAGAAATTGCCACTAAAACGTTCTCTAGCTAAAGTATTGTCAGTTCCCCTTAGTAACAAAAAGCTTTTCATTGAGCAAAAGAATAGAATTCATTTTATGTTCGCCATCTTTCTCTTCATTGTCCTAGTCTTTTAAAGGTTTTCTTATTTCACCAATCTATTAAGATTCATGTCTTTTCTCATCATCGATTATCCTGAACAAAAAAACGTTCGTGGACAATCTTTATTACTACCTATATTACTAACTGACTGACATTGTCCTGTCCTTTCTGATTGAATCGTGAGTCATAATCTTGAGTTCATATAAAAATTCCATACAAAAAAGTAACCCATAAATGCTATAAAATATCCCATAGTCAAAGTCAAAGTCAAATCATTTATTTCAAAAAGGCACATTGAAGGCACTTTTGAACGTCAAAAACGAAGAAATAGGACTGATTCTTGTTGCCCCTTCCAAAAAGTAGTTTTCGTATGGAGAAGAATGGGCAAGAAACTTCACCGTATTACGTATAAATAATAATCCCGTTCTTATTTATACATACATACCTACATACAAACTCAAACCATTTATTTTAATTAAACCATTTACAGGCACTTTTGAATTGTCAAGGAATCGGTCGGTGAGAAATATGAAGCTAGTTGCCCCTTCCAAAGCGTAGTAAGTACCTATGGAGAAGAACAACGGACACTCTTTTAAATTAATAAAAATATGATACAAAATATTGGTTACATTATTAATGTTGAAATTATACATTTGAGAACAATGTAGAAAGCACGTTAAAAGCGTCCGTAATAAAAAGATAAAAAAACAAAAAACAATTCAAAAATTAAAATAAGCCGTGGCAGCTAAGAGATGACCAGTCACAACTGACGGCGCCCGTTCACGAACATGACGCATGGATCAGCACTATTCAGCTCAACAATTTTGAAGGAAGCTAAATGATCCAACACACGAGCTACCATCAGCGAGACATCTACTCGATACATATACTCACGCGTTCTTCCCATGGGGGAAACTATGCAGAAACTACAAAACGCCACCTGCTACGATCCATACATACTCCTTTTGCCTCACGCTCATTCATCTTTGCATACATTTTTATTTATATGTATAGATTTTATAAACAGTCAATCTGCCTAGCCTTTTCTCAACTATGTTGGGGTCGGCTTCCAGTCCAACCGGATGCAGCTGAATACCAGTATTTTTCATGGAGCGACTGCCTATCTGACCTCCACAACCCAGTAACTGGGTAATACGATACCCCTTGGTAACACTGGTTGTCAGACTTTCGGGCTTCTGACGACCCGTAACGACTGTCAAAAATCCACCTTTGACAGCTGGGACCGACGGCTTAACGTGCTTTCCGAGGCACGGAGTAGTCTCGGTATGTAAAGATTGTCACCCATCCACGGAACAACCCCGGCAAGCGTAGGTTAACCTAATGGATCGACCCGTGCGGCTGTTACTACTTAGCCACGAGCTCCTCCTCACTTAGCTCGAGATTTTATAAACAGATCTAGAAGGAATTGTATCCAGCCTGATCTCAGATACGATCTCTAATGTTGTCAGTAAATATCCACTATCAAAACAAACAACCATGTATCGATTAAGATATTCTCCTAGGAGCCTCATTTATCTGTCACCACATGACGCCTCCCCGCTGAAGGTTATTTAACTAAGATTTAAGTACCATTGGAAGGGCTGTCAAGAATAAATTATGAACGATAGTGAACAGAAACCTGATCCTGTTGTGAATTTTTAATTGAATCTAAGACTAAGATATAGTGGTTTTGTCTTGAGATTTTCAAAGGAGATTGAGATTTGTCATGTTTTGATTTGTGGAAGAATTTGGCTTCAACTAAATTAAATACTTGGTAGCGTTTAATTTTTGTGTTTCCAATAGGTACGATATCTTGTTTACTCTTGCCATATTTAGATAATTATATGCGAAGTGGTTCCTTTTTAGCTTCGCTTGTGGCAAATCTTTAGGGGCTCTATGACTCAGACCTCTTGGATCCACCTTCTTGGACGCATAATATCATCAAAACTAATGTTTATAATATATTGAACTAGCTGCGCCCCGCGGTTTCACCCGCGTAAGTCTCGATTCCGTGGGAATATCGAGATAAAAAGTATCCTATGTGCTAATCAAGGTTATAAACTATCTGTTTGCCAAATTTCATCCAAATCCATTCAGTAGTTTTTACGTGAAAGAGTAACAAACATCCATCCATCCATACTTACAAACTTTCACGTTTTTTTTAAATATTAGTTAGATTATGCATTACACAAGACAATAGTTATAGTTCTGTCTACAGTCTCTCAATATTTTAGAAGACCGATAAAATCGTCTACTTTTCATTCACTCCGATGCAAAACAGTCGTGGCGAAACGATTTACGGCGTCCAATCCACAAATGATTGTATTATCCTTTGCAATGTCTAATCAAATAACAATGTGGACTATGTCTCGATATGATCATAACCGATAAATAATGTTGACACCTGACTAATTTTAGCTCCGGCAACTATCGATACTCGATGAAAGACATATCTAGTACTTACAATCAGATTTTGTGATAGTACTGTTGGTCTGTTGGATAATCCAGTATATCTAGTACTAGCGAACCGCTCCTTCTTCGCACGGTTTTTACGACTTGACAAAACATCGAGATTTCTTAGTTATATGTAAGTTTAATATTAACGTATTATACACATAAATCTTCCGGAATAAATTCTCTAAACGATGGTGTAAACCTCATCAAAATCTGTTGCGAAGTTTAGAAGAACAACGCAGAGATACAGACAAAAACGAAAAGCGGCGATATTATAAAACAAAGTCCTCCGCCGCGTCTGTCTGTCTTCGCGATAAACTCAAAAACTACTGCACCGATTTTCATATTATTTTCACCAATGGATAGAGGGGTTCTTGAGGAAGGTATGAGTATACATATAATAACCGACATCCACGCGGGTGAAGCCGCGGGAATCAGCTAGTTATGTATAAATTAAATAATATTAAATCTTAGCATAAAGACGTTATAAAGACATAACATAACATCACGCCTGTATTTCCCCGAAGGGTTAAAATCAAAATCAAAATATTTTATTTCACATAAACCTACATGGGCACTTATGAAACGTCAGAAGCTAGGTGCACGGTTCCAATTGGTCGTTTCCTATGGAGAAGAGCCGCCAAGAAACTCCACGGTTACTCTTTTAAAAATAATTGGCTGTTACAATATTTTCGAATTACAGTGTTATTAAGTATGGGAGGACAGTGTCGGCCTTTCAAAAAGGGCGGAAGGGCATGTCAGACTTTTACTGGCTAAAACCCACCCGTGTTCCTTCAGTTACCTGTTGCCAAGGTCCCGGTATCCCTTTCGGACTTTCCCGCAACCCTGGCAGGTGTCTCGGATGCTGAAATTGTAAATTTGTAAATCAAATACATCTTTACTAACTGCACCTACATATTTAGATAGCATAAAAACAACTCTGCGTTCTACATACCCAAGATGACCTACATTATGCTAAAACCTCGCTCCACAGTAACTCCAATAATATGGTAATCGTGAACAATATTGAGATGTTCCCGCTGAACCATCCTCCGTTTACCTCTGGGAAACTAATTTTGATACTTCCAGCCTTTTGTTACAAAGGAAACGGTTCATTCCTAAGTTCCACTGTTTGTATTTTGATTAATATTTTGAATTCAATCGTTGGTTATTGTTTTGAAACCATTCATCGAGCTATTCTTGTTAGCGTGGAATTTGCTTGTGTTAAATTTAAACTTCCTTTATTTTTTACACGACTGCCCAAAAAGGAGTGTAATGTTTTCAGGGTTCATGTATGTATGTATGTATGTGAGTTTTTTTATTCCACCATAACTTTAAAATGCCTGATCGGATTCGGATTATGGGGTATCGTTAGAATCCTTACATTATCCCGAGTGACATAGGCCATGTTTCAATATGTCAATCAATATGGTGGCAGTATGGTACCATTTTTAAAAGTAAATAAATAAATAAAATCTTCAATTAATTACAATATGGGTATCCAATTGAAGGCCTTGATGAGCACATTCCAAAACTATATAAATTATTGGCATAAATGTTACATAGGTAGGGTGTACATGCAAAAAAATAACATTTCATCTTTGGCTGCAAACGATTTAATCAGACTTTAGTAACACTGCAAATATCTTAATGAGTGAATGGTTGTTAGATGATTGAGTTATTATTAGAATTTTATATAGATTATTTTGTTTTATTTTGTGTTTGTCTTTTATATAGATTATTTTCTATTTTGTGAATGTGAGAACTTTGTAGGCTTATTGGACTGTAGATTTACTGAACATCTATTTTGTTAAGTACCTGGTACTTACTTGCTGAAAGGCCTACATTGTCCTCCCATGCCTACTAATACTGTAATTTGAAAATATTGTAAAAGCCAATTATTTTTAAAAGAGTAACCGTGGAGTTTCTTGCCGGCTCTTCTCCATGGGAAACGACCAATTGGAACCGTGCACCTAGCTTCTGACGTTTCATAAGTGCCCATGTAGGTTTATGTGAAATAAAATATTTTGATTTTGATTTTGAATTCCTTCATCATCACACAGTACACTTACTAAAACTTGTCACTAAAATGTATAAAATAAAAATAAATAATTAAAAAATTAAAAAACACGACTGCCCTGCTAAAAACGAACTAGATACCTCTTACATTAAAAGGTGTTCCACAGAACGTCCCCCGACTGCAATGACAATTTTATCATAGTGTTTTTTACTTTTTAGTTCGTTTTTTTTTTTTTTTTTTTTCTCATCATTTTTATGCTACCACTTAGGGGAAGAGTGACACAAGTCTATTGTAGTATACTGGGGCTGTCTCATTTCGCGTGGTTAATGACTAACCTAGTGTGATTTAAAGCCGCGTATGGGCCTTTGACTTGGCTTCACATGCCGTCGAGAAATATCTCTCAGGCATGCGTTTCCTAAAGGGCCATACGGCTGGCCCGGGGATACCGCACGGTCTCTCGTGAGACGGCGAGCCTCCTTGCCGGCCTACCGCCATGGGATCTGGAGGCGAAGGTCCTCGCGCACATCTGGGAGTGGCGCGAGGAGATGAAGCACCGAGTCGTACCTGCGCTGCCGCGAGAAATCGCGGCACAGCGGACAGAGCTCCGGCAGGATCTCATGGCGGCATGGAGAGTGCGATTGTCGCAACCCAGTGCTGGGCACGCCACAATTGCGGCCTACAATAAGTCCCCTCTTTGAGGAGTGGCTGGAGAGGCGCCACGGCGTCCTCACCTTCCGCCTGACGCAGGTCCTCACCGGAAATGGCAGCTTCGGGAGGTACCTGTGTAGGATTAGGCGGGAGGAAACGCCCGGGTGTCACCACTGTGCGGATCGTCCGGAGGACACGGTGGAGCATACGGTGGAGGTGTGCCCTGCTTGCGCGGAGCACCGCCGTGTCCTCGTGGAGGCGATTGGCGGCACTGACCTCTCGCGTCCGGCCCTGGTCCAGGCCATGGTACGGAGCGAGAGGGCATGGGAGGCGGTCACCTCCTTCTGCGAAGCAGTGATGCTCGCGAAGGAGGAGGCGGAACGCGTGAGGGAGAGGCAAAACTTGCGCCCTCACGCCCCTAACCGCCGCCGCTGGAGACACCCTGGGCGTCGGGAATCCCAGGCGGATTCCCGGCCACCATAGGCGCGGGCTTGCGGACGGCGAGTAATGGGTAGCTCGCCGTCCGATAACGACCAGGCCCGTGTCGATGGCGCGTCGCGCCACGCGCACCTCAAAGAGATGTCAGCACACCTGACGGGGTCCGTTAGGACCGATGCCTGCCAGGGTTGCGGAATAGTCCGAAAGGGATACCGGGACCGTGGCAACAGGCAACTGAAAGAACACGGGTGGGTTTTAGTCAGTAAGAGTCTGACACGCCCTTCCGCTCCGCCCAGAGCGGGAGAAGTCATTTGATGATTTCCAACCCAAAAAAAAAAAGGCATGCGTTTCCTCACTATGCTTTCCTTCACCGTTTCCTCAATTTATCTATGACACAATGTTTAAGTTGAAATAAATATACTTGTGTTATGTTCTGTACAGGGTCATTTGAAACTTTGCAGACGGGATTGGTTTATCTAAACACGACAAAAATACTGTTGTTTATGATAAAGTGTAGATTAGAGTAGGAAATATGTATTATGTTTATTAAATATAGGGATCTTAGTAAAGTAGTTATTATTTTTAGGTGTTAGGTGTTACTACTATGTAATGTAGTTCTACTAGTTTTTTACGTTTTCATAGTTTTAAATTGTATGTAAGTTGATTTTAAGACCACGCCATCGCATTAGTTATACAACCTGTAATGACAGACGTAAGGAAGAAAAAAAAAAGATTTATGAACATCGACCGCTGGTAGTGTTGTTACTTGAAGTATGAGTTGAAGAATCTATTTTTTTTTAAATCTTTTTTGCTCTCGATACCCATCACAATAAATGTGCGGCTTTTCGCTAGCTAATTAAATTTGACCCTGTAGATACAAAAACTTTTTACAAAAAAAAAACAACCGACTTCCAAAAAACGAAAATTGAAAAGCAAAGACACCGACTTCCGAAATTAAAGTTATTTTTCACGTTTTTAGTGTTTTTTTGGAAGTCGGTTGTTTTTTTTTTGTAAAAAGTTTTTATTTTTCACTTTTTAGTTGTGGTACCTACCCCGCACAAATTCGAATACCACTACCTGGTATGTAAATAACAGTGAAGGAGTCAAACAATATATCGTCTACATACACTAAATGGGAAAAATACATAATTATTGAAGCTAACTCAAAAACTACGCAAGCAAAGTTAATAAAATTTATATGGGACTACCTCTGAAGCATGACCTACCAAACAAAACAAGAATCATCAAAATCGATTCATAATTGGCGGAGTAATCGCGTAACAAACACGAAAAAAAAAAAAAAAATACCTACAGACGAATTGAGAACCTCCTCCTTTTTGAAGAAGTCGGTTAAATATACGTTTTGTTGTCGCCAAATAACCCTGTGCTGCTGTGGAAAATTTTAACGGGTGGTGGATCTAGATACCTAGAAAGACGAAGTTCGAACAAAAACAAAGACCAAGCCACACAAAGACAAGGGATCCAGACAGATTTCAAGCTGTTGCCTTCAAGCTGGACAGATTATACGCTATTGCATTTCTGTGTAATCCCTAAAGCTTGGTAAACAAAGCCTTCAGTGATGCCATGAATTGCTAGATTTTCGCTCTCAGCGAGAAATTCCCGGGGGTACGTAATTTTGTAGGTAATTTTGTGTTGTTAAACAAATAATATGGAGGAAACGTTTACTTTAATACGCGTAAGGAATGCTTCCGTGGCTGGCTTCAATTTAGAGGTTACACTTATTATTCGTGTTGTGGTCATCGTGAGTCTACTTGACTTGAGTTTCGAAGTACTATATCCTAACGTTAAATGCGACAAAGGAATGAGGCGCCAGAAGAATGGGAAGCACTGTCCTCAAGTCTAATTGAGCACAAAAAAAAATCTGGATTTAAAATAAACAATATCCCCATTGACAGTCAAGGTGCGCTTTTATCATTTCTATCGTGGACGTCTACGTCCACGTGACGGCATCACGATAACACAGTGAAGTAAAATGTATGGAAATCTAAGAAGTTTCCGTCCATACCTTTATAACGTGCATGTTTCCATACATTTTATGGACGTAAGAACAAAAGCGCACAATGGGAGAAATTATTTGGCAGTGGCTGGTTAAACTGAGGGTTTATAAGATAGAACGAAAAGAAAGAAAAATATTTTATTTGGCACACGCACAGGATATACAAACAGTAAAATAGGAGCATTAAAACAAATATAAAAACTAACAAATGAAACATAATTTATCAAATAACGAAAAAAAAATAACGACATTCTTTGCGATGCCAAAAATATAACTTTAACGGAGATACCATCATTCAACCTATCTATCATTCAAAAAAAAAAAAAAAAAAGATGAATTTATGAATTATGTCAAGAATATAGGGAGCAGTGTCCCCATCCTCATGTCCACTAGAAAAGAAAAAAAAATCCGTTGTAACAATTAAAACAATATCTCCTCTCCAATATTGGGAAACTCATGTTTAGCAGTTGCTTAGGAGATTCCAATTATGTTGATCATGCACTAAAGTGACTATGTCTTGTCTCGAGAGAATATTTCCTGCATTTAAGTAATTTATTGTTCATATAACTCGTAATTCAAACTCATTTTACAAAGCATGACGTTCCACAATAACAAGCAATCATCTTACAGCACATTCGTAGTATCATTCCATCTACCATGTGGTAATGACGTGAAACCGCAACACTCCGCGCGGTGCCGCTGAGAATCGTTGAGAATCGCACGAAATTGACGCGGTCACTATACTTCCGTGTTCGTACGGGATTGAGTGGCTGGAACACTGTTATTTTAGAAATAGGCCTAATGTGAGTTATGATATGATGCAAGTGGTTGTAAAAATGTGGATGGTACGAATTAGTGTGGTGTCTCAGACCAAATAAAAAACCGGCCAAGTGCGAGTCGGACTCGCGCACGAAGGGTTCCGTACTATAAAAACGGCATAAAAAATCACGTTTTTTGTATGGGAGCCCCCTTAAATATTTATTTTATTCTGTTTTTAGTATCTGTTGTTGTAGCGGCAACAGAAATACATCATCTGTGAAAATTTCAAGTGTCTAACTATCACGGTTCAAGAGATACAGCCTGGTGACAGACGGACAGACAGACAGCGGAGCCTTAGTAAAAGGGTCCCGTTTTACCCTTTGGGTACGGAACCCTAAAAACCAAGACAGAGCGCTGGAAATGGTGACGTGAGGCCGGTCGGTAGATTCCAAATTCTAAACTGATTGAACCATAGATAAAATCCTAGACCAACCAGTGTTGTCAGGTTATCTCGGTGGGAACCACAGATAATAAGTTGGTTCGCCACAGGAGGTTTGGAATTCCCAAAAGCCTGACTTTTAAATGAACAATCATCCCACATTACGGATATAAGACTTTATTTGAATGTTGCAAACATAGGCATGGTTGCATACATTTTGAAATTCCTAGACTCAGTATATATGTTGCAACAAACCTTATACCTACAGATGAGGATATTGGCCTATAGATTAATGTTATCCCGTAGCTGCTTCTTGCAAAATACATAATCTGTTAACATACGATCATAATAAACATTAATAAAAGCGACAGATTAAACTTAATACAAGAGAGTCAATACAAACCAATTTTCTATCACAAAGTGCAAATAAATTGCCTATTGAGGAAACCATTGCATGTCCGTCACCACATCTATCAGTAATTGCATCAATAGCACATGGAGTAAATATTTGTCAGAAACTAAGCCTTATACGAACTCGCTGAAATAGTTTAGTACGCGTGTGGTTTAGTATAAAGCGCGGTGACTATTGGTTATTTGAGAATAGCCTATTTAACAACTTTAGATGTTTAAAAAAAACCTTACTGCTCACTGCTCACTTTCGGAATAATGTAAGGAACTTTTATGCAAAATTGCATGCTTTTAGACCCAGTTGTATAGTGAGCTGTGCGTTATTTATTGTCAGTTAAATAAGGAATTTAATTTTTATTAAGTAGATGCAGGCAATAAGGGCCACCCCATCTTATGTAACTTTTGGAGTTCTCTCTCGGATCTCTATTGACTTACGGTAAATGATTTATAACTTTTCTTTTAGATCTACTTATTACGAGACAGGATTGGTTGGCATCATAAAAATAAACGGTAATATGGTCGTTGTTCTTTTCCAAATTCTATTAATGCAGATGAAATTACTTTTCCTGTGGCTACAACGGTCCTACATTCCCTGCATATCTGCACCTATATGCGGTGTAGATAATCTCGCTATACAAAAACAGTTATGTCATACTGTAGATCTATTGCAATCCTTGCTCTCTGTCTGATATCTACTCTTGTACCAATACCGCTAATGTCCGCAAATTATTCGTTGGTCAATAGGAATAGGGTTTAAATTAAATTCACCATCATTATCATCAGTTTACTTGCTGATGAAACCGCACATGATGGGTAATTTTATTTAAACACTTTATTTATTGTTGCGTGTGTTGTGTTATCTAAACAATTCTCACAATATTTTAAATGCGTGAATCCGTCATTATAATTTCAACCGATTATTGCGAAAAGCAGGAACTGGTAGAGAACATTATACCTATACATAGACTCACGCCTCCTTCCCATGGGGGTAAGCAGAAGCAAATGAACGCCACTGATTATGATCCTTAAATACTCCTTTTCCTTTTATAATGACTTATTCCGTACTAGGCTCGCCCCTTATTACATGGGACCATAGAAATATAAAAGAGAAAAAAAAACCATCCCCACTCTACGTGTAAGGGAGGTACCCAAAAAAAAATTTTTTTTTCGATTTTTTACCACTTTGTCGGCGTGATTTATATGTATACCCTTACCAAATTACAGCTTTCTAGTATCAACAGTCTCTGAGCTAAGCCACGGACAGACAGACCGACGGATATAGCATTAGTAATAGGGTCCCGTTTTACGCTTTGGGTACGGAACCCTAAAAACAGTACTTACTAAAACTTCTTTCTTATATCTATGCATGGGACTTAAACATAACAGGCGAAATGTGGGTATACTATCGGTACACCTCTGCCTAACCCTTCTAGAATTACAGGAGAGATGTTATGTTATGTGTTATTCCGTACTAAAATTACCTATCTATGTATTTATACCCCACAAACTCAATCAATCTACCTAGCCTTTTCCTAACTATGTTGGGATCGGCTTCCAGTCTAACCGGATGCAGCTGAATACCAGTATTTTACATGGAGCGACTGCCTGTCTGACCTCCACAACCCAGTAACTGGGTAATACGATACCCCTTAGTAAAACTGGTTGTTAGACTTTCGGGCTTCTGACGACCCATAACGGCTGTCAAAGATCCACGATGACAGCTGGGACCAACGGCTTAACGTGCTTTCCGAGGCACGGAGGAATCTCGGGATGTAAAGATGGTCTGGTCCACGGACCAACCCCGGAAAGCGTAGCTTAACCTGCTGGATCGCAACGTGCGGCCGTAAATACTTAGCCACGAGCTCCTCTAACTATGTATACCAACGTATGTATTTATACCCCACAAACTCGGACAACAACAAAAATAAAAAGTAACAAAGCGCAGTCAGTGATCTGCAACACGACTCCTGGCTCCATTCCACTTCATCCCGCCACATATCGATAGCTTATGCACGTTCATCGACCTAATTAAACCACTAATTAGCTAGCTTTCACCGCTTGCCGCTTGATTAGGTATATGCTTTTCATATCTGTGCATTAGTGATTAGTATTTGGTTTTGATTTTTGGTGTTAAGTGATTGGTGTCATCGTCAGACACACGACGCGGGCGCGGCTCCCGCTCCCGTCCCGCTCCGCGCACGCGTTCTGTGTATTGACATCCATATAATTCCTTGAATTACAATTTATTTATGCCCACCGAACAGCCGCACCCGCCACGCGCCCGACACGCACCCACCTTGTATTTATTTATATTATTATTAGTGTTTTTTTTTTTTTTTCTTGTGTGTGTTTTAAGCTTAAAAAGAGTTTTAGTTAGGTACGTAAATAAATATAAGTATGTATACTAATTGTACCCGGTGGTAGGCTCCTGTATAGGGCCATCTATGTGGGTACCACCACAGTGCCAGATATTTTTCGGTGAAGTAGAAGTATGCTCATTATAATATTTGCCAAAAGACGTTCCACTGCTGGATATAGCCTCCCCCAAATATCTCCACCGCAACCATTCCTGCGCCTCTCGCATCCACAGACTCAACATTTTGGGATTCAACATTTTGCAAATTCAACATTGCGAGTTCAGAAAATTCAACGTTTTACAAATTCAACATTTTGGGATTCAACATTTTGCGAATTCAACATTTTTGCGAATTCAACATTTTGCAAATTCAACATTGTAGGCCAGAAGGCATATTGTTCCTATCGCGTAGCCCACCATCCCAGCCCGCCCCCGACCAACCCGTATTGACCAGTCCATATCCATTGGCTATTAATTTAGCCACTAACTTCCGCCCGCGTCTTCGCCTAATATGTCGAGTATAGCCTATGTCCTTCTCCAGGTCATGGTCTACCCCTGTGTAAAATTTCATCCAAATCTGTTCCGCGGTTTTAGCGTGAATGTGGAACAAACAAATTCACTTTCGCATATATACATACTATCTGCGCCCCGCGGTTTCACCCGCGTAAGTCTCGATCCCGTGGGAATATTGGGATAAAAAGTATCCCATGTCCTATTCCAGGTCATGGTCTACCCCTGTGCCAAATTTCATCCAAATCCGTTCAGCCGTTTTAGCGTGAAAGCGTAACAAACAAATAAACAAACAAACTCACTTTCGCATTTATAATATTAGTTAGGATGGAACCGTGACAACGTAGGATAAGGCTCACCAGCCACAGCTGACTTACTTATTATTCCGTTATATCAAGTTACAGTTTTAAACGCCATCACATAAGTAGGTGTCGTTGCATAACCAGTTATTAACGGTTGCTCTGACGAAACCCACGGTTAAATAACCTTACGATAACATCGGTAACCGGTCCATTCGGAACAATTATTTGGCTTATTTAAGGTCCGGAGGTATTGTAGTGAGACCAGCCATGTTTGAGTTCCTACCTATTATGTACTCTTTCAACTTTTGTTTTTGAAACTTAAATAAAGAAGCCTCATCAACAAGGAGCGATTAAATTGCATAGAATGGAATATTCTTTATTATGTACACTAAATAAAAATCAAAATTAAAAGTCATTTATTCAAATCGGCACTTTTCGAACGTCAAAATTACATAAGACAGTCCCCCAAAACGCCCACCCTTCACCACTTCCTAGTGCTTTAGCTGGGAAGAAATGGCGCAACAAACTCCCCAGCAGCACAGCTGTCTGTGCAGTTAGAACACACTATTTATATTACAGGCCTATGGGCAGTCTTATTGCTCGAAGCGATATAATGCTTAATGAATGGAGTCAATGTATACAGAGCAGGCAACCTACGAGTTGTAGGTCGTGAGTCGAACCCAAGCAGGCACTTGACTTTGTATAAATAATTTCATCACCACTGCTCTCAAAAACGGTGAAGGAAGACATCGTGACACTGAACGGCATGTCCTAGCCTAACCTAACAGTCTTTTTTTTTTTTTTTTCCGGGTTGGAAAATCCTTATGGATGACCTCCGCCCTGGGGCGGGCGGAGGGGTCTATCAGACTCTTACTGACTAAAAACCACCCCGGTGTTCCGACTCACACCTACGCCGGGGGTCGCGGGAACGTAAAAATCTTCCGCAACCCCCGACTGGTGCCGGCCCGCCACTGCGGGCCTCCTCGAACCTAACCTAACCTAACCAAAAATTCATGTTACATCTACCAATCTTAGGCCCGCGGTATAGATTACAGCTAGAGCGCTCACAACAAACTATGAACAGTAGACACGTGTTTGAACAACACGACGTTCCTCACCAAACTCACTTACTTGTCAGTTCGAGATTCATTCATTTGTGTGTCACGGTACAAACTATTATTTTGAGGTGTTGGGACATTCAATCATTTTGTATGGGTTTGAAGTGCCTCTGGTATGTCCTACACAACACTAATCTATAGCTCTCTTGTCTACGATGCGCGCTAAGCTATTCGTGCAATACGCTCACTCTACTTTAATATTATATCTCTATGATTACAGCCCACTCCATCTTGAAGAGAGGAGGCTTGCCTGTGTCCCAGCAGTGGGAACATTATAGGCTGATTATGCTTATGCTGTATTGCTAAAGCGATATGCTCATAGAATGGTCAGAATGGATACAAAAAAAAAAACATTCTCTTTCATCTCACAACTGCTGTCCAGATTTATTACTTAGTTATAGCAAAGCTACTCGTTTATAAGATTATACAAGAAAAAATATGTTTTTAAGTGATTGAAAAACAAGGTCTAAAAATCTAAACTCGATTATTCAAATAAGGTTGAGAATAAACTCTTCTGAAACGTTGAAAATTACCTAAGACAGCTTCCGAAACACCCACGCCTCACTGCTTCCATTCGCTGTAAATACCTTTTAGATGACCCTTCCAAGACAACCCTCATTACCTTTTAATATCAACAACATAACATGTATCCATGAATCCCTGTGTTTCCCGAGGCTTTACACGGAAGGTACTCCTTTAGCACACCCACATTTAGCCATTTTTTAGGATTCCGTACCCAAAGGGTAAAACGGGACCCTATTACTAAGACTCCGCTGTCCGTCCGTCTTGCTCCAGGCTGTATCTCATGAACCGTGATAGTTAGACAGTTGTTTTCACAGATGATGTATTTCTGTTGCCGCTATAACAAAAAATACTAAAAAACAGAATAAAATAAATATTTAAGGGGCTCCCATACAACAAACGTGATTTTTTACTCGTTTTTATAGATAATGGTACGGACCCTTACCCCCTACCCCCCCTCCCTTACACTAGTACCCTTCGTGCGCGAGTTCGACGCCTGTGCGCGAGTCCCATGTAATAGTGGGCGAGCCTATTGCCATCAACCGAGCACAAATACAGACTCCGGGCTGCTACTGAAAAATTCCAGAAACGAAAGGTAATTTATGCCCGTTTTAATTGCCAAACATTGCCACTATTAAATAAAGTAATATGCACAGAGCAATTAAAAACTCTCATTACCAACTTCACTTTTAAAATGATCTAACATAACATCACGCCTGTATTCTCCGAAGGGATAGGCAAGGGTGTACCTAAAGTAAACCCACATTTCGCCAGTTATATTTAAGTCCCATGCAATAGGAGGCGAACCTATTGCCATCAACCGGGCACAATTGCAAACTCCGGGCTGCTACTGAGCAATTCCAGATGGAAAACCCCAATAACACTTTGCCCGACCCGGGAATCGAACCCAGGACCTCTTGCTCAGCAGTAACACTTCCAACCAGTACGACCAACGAGGCAGTCGGTAGAATGATCTAATTATGTTAGACTGAAACACTTTCTATGACTAATAATGAGTTACGGTTGTCAACTAATTGCGTGAAATTCCTAAAAGATGACGCTAACCTAGTATCTGCACTGACCTAGTCTTAAGCCAGTGGCTCCCAACCTTTTGACCAAGAACCAATTTGAATTATTTGTTGTTAGCAGGGACTTTATGGTTTAACCTTTTAACCGCCCGGCTTTATATCGGTTTTCGTGCCCCCAGCGCCTGGCATCGAAAAATCTAAAAATAAATACCTTCAACAAAGATGGTGTGCAAAGCGTAATTAAATAAAAAAAATGATTAAATGAGTGTCGTAAATATACGACTCTGGCGAAATGGACACGAAAATATTTGTCGGATAAATCCGTCGTAAGCGGTTAAAAGGTTAAATAAAATAAACAGTGTAAATAAACTTTAAGAAGAATCCGTGTATATCTATCTCAGTTAGATTTGTTCCATTGACTGACTTTTTCATGAAATCATGACATTCTCTCTCTTAAACTTGGTTAAAACGTGCTGATTGCTTTCAGTTTCATTGGTGATGCGCTTACCAACGAACAACATTTCGACTTCTTCAAAAAGGAGGAGGTTCTCAATTCGTCTGTATATTTTTTTTTGTTACCCTGTTACTCCGCCATTAATGCATTGATTTTGATGATTCTTTTTTTTGTTTGGTAGGTCATGCTTAGTGGCAAAAGCGAAAATTGAAAACCAAAGACGCCGACTTCCGAAATTAAAGTTATTTTTCACGTTTTAGTGTTTTTTTTTGGAAGTCTGGTGTTTTTTTTTTTGTAACACGTTTTTATTATACAGAAGATGGAATCAAATCGAATTGACTATGGCCCCGGGGATATAAATAACCTACCTCACACTAATTATGTAGGTATATAAGTGTGTACTTCGTTATTATTATTATGTGACACACATCACAATATAAAACTGATTTGCATCCGTAACTTCACACTTTCGGGTCCGGTTGAAAACCAGCGTCGGGCACTAGTTGTCTGGCATTTTTGCTGAACTGGGCCTTTTTGGCGCAGCCGTGAGGCACACTCCCCTGATAATGTCCTACTTTACCTTCTTATTTGTTACTTTATTTTTATTTTGTTATCTGCTGTATATTATGTATATTGTGTGCCTTTTAGTCTATGCTGAATAAATGTATTTTCTTTCTTTCTTTCTATCCATCTATCTATCTATCTATATTTTTTTTATTTATATTGATAGAAGATAGGTAGACAATTAAGTTTTCTAGTCATCTCTTTGTTTTCTCTTCATATTAATTTCCGATTAGTTTAGTCAGTTGTTACTTTGGAGCAAGGGTCCACTCCATCTTTTGGGGGTACATTTTCCCAATTAATCAATGTATTCACATTAACGTCGAGGTACCAGAGGGATTTCACCTATCATTGACGACGAAATGGATCATCTACAGGGGATTTGAATAAAAATATCCTTATTTATTAATCGGTTATCAAAATAACTTTAAATTAACTGGAATTATTATGCCCTGGCATTTGAGAGTATGTCATTATATATACACTCTGTGTTATGACGCCCTGGGCGTCGGGAATCCCAGGCGGATTACCGGCCATCGTAGGCGAGCAATGGGTAGCTTGCCGTCCGATAAGGACCAGGCCCGGACCGACGACGCGTTGTGTTCCACGCGTGCTTCAAAGAGATGTCAGCACAATTGACGTGGTCCGCTAGGACCGATGCCTGCCAGGGTTGCGGGAAAGTCCGAAAGGGATACCGGGACCCTTGGCAACAGGCCACTGAAGGAACACGGGTGGGTTTTAGTCAGTAAAAGGCTGATCCGCCCTCCCGCGGGACTCAGAGCGGGAGAAGTCATTTGAAGAATTCCAAACCTCAAAAAACAAAAAAAGAACGATTTTTTTTATTTTTTTTTAATTAAAAAAAAAAAAAAAACAAAAAACAAAATAAGAACGAAATTAGAGTCAGTGTAGACATATAATATTATTGCATTACATTGCAAATTCCAGCTTAAAAGCTCATTAATGTTCATATCCGCATCCATTTATTATTATCCTCCCGACATTAAAACAGAAGTAATACAACATTTTCAAAACCCAGCGGCGTTTTCTAATAATTCAAACAAGTGGGGCTATTCATTTTGATTGTAAAGCAAATCTATTTCCCACATGTTTGTAAAGCGGAGGTGAGATCATAGAAATAATTTACAATTTATGGTTTGTGTCGTATAAAATATTTGGTCATAATTTTATATTATGAATGCGTAAGTGAGATTCTTTGGTGGACTTTAACAATTCATCTTCATTAATTTCATTCGATTTTTTTTGCACTTGTTAAAATGAAACTATGAAATTAAAACTTTTCGATAACATGAATATATGTTGCCTCAGACAGATAGCAGTCTAGTATAGCTCTTGCCAGTATTTTAGGGCCTCAGAAGCAAGACAAAAGATGCAAAATCAGAGTTTATAGAAAAAAGGAAATAAAACATAACCTTAATTTCAGAAGTCGGTGTCTTTGGTTTTCAATTTTTGTTTTTTTTTTAGAAGGCTGTTGTGTTTTTTTTGTAAAAAGTTTTTCTTTTTCACTTTTTAGTTGTGGTACCTACCCCACACAAATTCGAATACCACTACCTGCTATGTAAATAACAGTGACGGAGTCACTTAAAACATAGTCTAGATATATTAAGTAGGAAAACTACGTAATATTGAAGCTAACTCAAAAACTACACAAGCAAAGTTAATAAAATTTATATGGGACCACCTCTGAAGCATGACCTACCAAACACAAAAATAATCATCAAATCGATTCATAATTGGCGGAGTAATCGCGTAACATACACACACAAAAAAAAACATACAGACGAATTGAGAACCTCCTCCTTTTAGAAGAAGTCGGTTAAAAACCTCTAATCCCTTCATAATGATAATACTTTATTTATAAACACAAGATAGACACGTAATAACATAATTTTACGACCTCCATCTTAAAATAATTATATAATAAAGGGGGAAAATAATCACAGTGCATCAAAAAACTCGTCCGCATCGCTGGCAACAGGAAAAGTGCCCAAAAGGATGGCAGCAGGTTCATAAATTGCTCTACAAAACACAATAATTAATATCATTTTGGGTTTGTACAAACAGACGGAGGCTTTAACCCAAGACACAACAAAAGATTAAAAAATAATGTTCCCATTTAGGCCTAGAGATGTTCCACATATCCCTTAAAAGTATCTACCAAAGATCAAACACTTAACCCAACACTATCATATAAAACCCAACCTCACTGCAATTTTCCCTGAATACATAACAGATTTCATAATCCCACAATCCAGTGAGCAGTGGGTTACCTAACCGCTACATTATTCACATAAACATCGGAGGTAACCTGCAGTAGGGTTACCACGCCCCAGGCCTCACTTGAGCCAGTCTCGTCACGTCGAGAACACGGCGAATCAAAACGTGCGATCTGTAATGGCGGGTGGCACTTGCATTTGTAGGGTGACTGTGATTGTTGGTGCTTTTGGGACATAATTTTTTTTTATTATTTTTTACTTTTTTTTTTAATACTTTGCTGTGATAGCTTGTTTCGAGGAATATTAGAGTTAATTGCTCGATCTCTCGTGACTATAAAAATCCTAAATAAACTCATCATTTTGTGTACTGGGAACGAATTCTGAACTATGTAAAATTTTTCCCGTTTGAGTAAGCTTGCTTAGATTGTACAAATAAAAACGGTATCTTGAATAGACTTGTTTATTGACCGGAACATTCTGAGAAGACCTGACCAACATTCAAACAAAATAGAAAAATATCTCTTCCACTGAACAAAAAAACGAATTTCAACAGTTGAGCCAAAGATACAAAAATCCTTCCAAGAATCGTACTTCAAACAGGGCTTTATCCTCTCAAGCCATAGATACCCGTGCCCCTAGGCCGTGCCACCCTCTAGAGAGGAGGGAGACAAGTACCTCGAAGGGAGGGGGGGGAGGGTCTGGGCCCTTTGTCTGCGCTCCATCATTACTTTGTCAAAGGTCCTTGGCAAGGCGCGATTCTAAGCCACATACGTGTTATCCTGTATGAGAGAACCACACTGTACAGCACACTACTTTGTACTAGTGGTTTCGGAGGCTGAAAAACATTTTTATTTGTCGTTCCCCTCCGGTTTATTCTCTTTTTTTATCAGCCTATTATTTTGTTGGAGCATTTTATTCAGTATGAAACGAAAATAGAGGCAAACCTTGAATAAAATTGCGTTATTCTCTACCTAAAACCGCTATTATAATTTGAAAGGATTAAAAAAATAACGTATGATAAAACGACGGTTATTGAATGAAAGCCAACATAAATCATAAAAACAAATGAACTCCTAAAATAGAACAATTTTATATAAGTAACAATAAAGTGTTCATTCTCCCCTCATTGTTCAGTCCATCCATCTTTATACATTAACACTTAAGTGCCTATAATCAAGTAATTATTTATCTACAGAATAATTCGGTTCAGTTCAATCGGCGGTAATCAATTACCAGAAGGAGGCCGGTATGAACAGTTGCTCCCCAGTGACCGCTAAACGCGAGGAGGCTTCAATCAATGAAGTCACAGGCATAACTGAATTACCGTATGCGGCGACAGTACGCAAAAAGTTGCGCCGTAATGATTGTGTGTTTAGGTCATAAGCGTTCAGCGGAATAAAAATTCCGTATCAGCGTTTATCTCTTCTTTGCATTTTCCTGCAATTCCAGACAATAGAACTCCTGCCAGGAGTTTAGTCACTTCATAATTTTGACATACTTAAGAATCTTTAAAGGGTTGTCGAATGGGAACTTCTTATTGCCGCAGTTATCCTCTACTATATTTCCATCACAAAAAAATATCTGGTATATTTAGAATATTGCATCATTTTCTAAAGAGGATATATGTATAATGCTTCTTGTGACGGTCCTTTTCATTAGTTATTGGACGAAGCAAAATGATTATAGGTATCAAATAATCGTTGTACGTACATGGCGTTTGTACTGTCTGCTTACCAACAATAGTTTAAAAAAGGCATGATGTCATGTATGCTCTCATACACTTGTCACTTTTTACTGCACGAACATTCCGCAAATCTCATCCCTCAACCGCTCCCTCCACTCCCTTACACCACAAACTCGAACTCGTAAGAAACGCCCGACATGCGGAGTATCGGTCAAGGGGCCAGACGACAGTTAGCGTGCTCATAAGCGCGCTTTATGCTCAGCTGACATGTTATGGCGAAGGAACGGTGTTTGATGTCGGTGACCTTCGTGGGCTTTATAAGGCCAAGGCTGGTTACAGGATACTTTGAGTTCAAGGACGAAGAAGCACGGTCCTTCAGAAGTAATGCGAGGAACGGAGGAAGTACTTTGAGCTTCTTAAGTCTTTTATTTTGTTTGTAATTAAATTTTATGTTTCGAGAGAAAACGGGAGTCATTTCATGCTTGTACTATTTATTACATATTAATGCTCAATTTATTATTTGTTTTTTAACAAAATTGACAAGGGACATTTTCGTTATGAAAATTATACTCCTACGTTCATATCCATTTTCTTACAACAGCATCTTCCCTTCGTCCGCAAACACATCACATAAATTGTTCAGAGCCAATATCTACAAGTCGCAACTTCCCAAGATCAATAAACGTTTATTTATATTACATCATAAAGCGCATATCGCGAAGCATAAAATATAATATTACAACTGTCATAAAATCAATTCAGAAACTAGTTCACTAAATATCTGCAGTTTCTGCTAACTTCAACTTTTGCAAGCCAGCCTTAATTAAAATCCACAAAGAAATCACTTTCATCAAGAACGGGGAAAAAACAAAGAAAATATGCATTATTAAAATCTGGAATGAATTAGAAGCAAAAAATCGTGATGAAGGGAACTCTTTCATATAACTTTGTTCGAAGAAAACAATGAACTTAATTTATTAAGATAATTATGGGGCGAACAAAGCTTTTACTTCAATTATTTAGTATACACATTACCGGTTTTTAACCTTTTCATATTTACATATCATATTTACAATCAGGAATTGGTGTCAGCTCTAGGCCAAAATAACCACTATGTGGAAAACAAAGGACCAGTGGTCCTCATCAACACTGGATCGCAAGCACTGGAAGTCATGGGGAAAGGCGTTTTCCCAGCGGTGGGTTGATAAAGGCTAACAGTAACAGTATGAAATCAAAGAAAACGAAAACTACAACTTACAAGTTTTTTTTAAAGGCCAATTTCAAGTAAAAAATTATAGTATCTCAAGAAAACAAATCAAGTACTTACCCACCCTTAGTATAAATCAATTGATCAAAACGTTACCCACTCAATTACCCTTAATCGATTATCTCAAGTTTGTCCTATGAAAAAAGACGTGCCAGTCGAAAACTTCCAAAAATAACTCCTTAATCCGCTACTATTCGCAATTTTTACTCATTTATTATTTATAATAGATGCAGGAATTTAGGTTATTTCTTGTGAACCAAAGCACCAATTAAAATCGCCAATTAAAGATCGAGAACATAAAAAAATGTTTTTGTTACGTTTTTTCAACTTCCTATTGAATTCGTTGTCTGAATATATTGAACTGTATATGGCCACCCTACTTCATTGGTTTCGTATCAAGTGTTTGCACTTTGGATTATGTCTTCGCCACAGTTATTAATCAACTCTGTATGTTACCTGTAAAAGCGTGAAAAGGGAAAGTAGAATTTGTACAAAAATATCTGCGTATACCTTAGGTGGTGGTGGTACGTGTGATGAATCCCCAGACTCTTACAATTTCATAAATCCTTACTATTATTATAAATGCGAAAGTAACTCTGTCGCGTTTTCACGCCAAAACTACTGAACCGATTTAAATGATATTTGATACACAGATCTCAAGTACCTACATTATTTTGAACTTTTAAACTAGATTTGGCTTATATATTTTTTAATAAATATTTTTTATACCTTGCACTTACTTACAATAATTTTTACACTAGCACTTACTTACAAAAAATTTTACACTAGGTACTAATTTAAATTACTAACTAGTAACTGAGTAGATTAATTTTATTGTTTCGATTTATAGAAAAATATCAGAACTCATTTTACAGGACAAAAAAAGGCCAATACAAATTCTTCTAAAAAGATCCTATGTCCCAAAAATAACCACAGCACTGCAATGAAATGCGGAATTTCATAGCAATGAAGCCCTATATTATACGCCATTACTACAAAAGCCTTACGCCATAACGGGAAACTCATAACACGTCAAATGTCTCCAGTATTGATAGCTTTCATCTTTAATTGCCGAGAAAATGGCGAACACTAGGAAATACCGATGCCAACACACCTGAACGATCATTGAGCATTATTTACCGCGGCAATTAATTCTCTTGACGATCGCCTTACGGTTGTCGTGTACGCTTGGGTTAATCTGGCCAACGGAACATGTGGTGCAGAAGTCTTAGTGAGGAATTGAAACTTTGTTTGGCTGCAAGTTTCAATAAGACGAAGTTTATTTTTTAATTGTAAGTTTATCTTGGGTAGATGGTTTACCAGACCGGCTAATCTTTGTATAGTCGAGAGGCTGACAAATAAATCGCGGTCACTGTCGGACTGTATAGATAAAAACTTTTTACAAAAAAAAAAAACAACCGACTTCCAAAAAAAACACAAAACAGTGAAAAATAACTTTAATTTCGGAAGTCGGTGTCTTTGTTTTTCAATTTTCATTTCTTGCCACCGACTTCCGAAATTAAAGTTATTTTTAACTTTTTAGTTTTAGGACATACCCCACAAAAATTCGAATACCACTACCTGCTATGTAAATAACAGTGACGGAGTCAAAGAATATATCGTCTACATACACTAAGTGGGAAAAAATACGTAATATTGAAGTTAACTCAAAAACTACGCAAGCAACGTTAATAAAGTTATATGGGACCACCTCTGAAGCATGACCTACCAAACAAAAAAAAGAATCATCAAAATCGATTCATAATGGCAGAGTAATCGCGTAACATACACACAATAAAAAATAAAAAACATACAGAAAAATTGAGAACCTCCTCCTTTTTGAAGAAGTCGGTTAAAAAGAAGCGCTATCACACACCTCTGGTAATTTATTGCAAAATATGAAGCAATAATCAATTTACAAAATATCTACTGATTGGACTTAAACATTAAAACACTAATACGTCAGTATGTTGGTTTTAGAATAATCTGACAAAAAAACAGAATGATTCCATGTATATTAATATGGTTTTTAATCGTTTAAAGAAATGTTCAGAGGTATCTTCGTGATTTTTTTCTATCATATCAAATTAGTTGTATTATATTTTCAATAAACTATCTAACTGGCATATATCCTGAAGAATATCATATATTTTTCTGATTTTGATTGCTACAGTGGATCATGTTTATCTCCTGTAGTCCCCTAATACGAATTTAAACATTGCGTATGATTCAAATTACAACTATGAATCTTTGACAATTGCTTGAAATAGCTATATACCTATAGCATGGCAAATTTACGTGGTTAATAGTGTGTCAATTTATTAAATAATTAATTTATTTGAATGTTCCTTAGGCATAACATCGTATAGCTCGTGCCAACAGAAGATTGTAAGAGAACTGTTTAGAAATACGATGCCTCCTTTGGGTTTGCACTTAAGGTGGATGCGCTAGGCTAGCTAAGAAAAGTTGAATTTCGCGGGCCACCCTAGCGCATCCACCTTAAGGACGAAAAAGAGTTTTTTTAATCTGTTTATTACTAGCTGAACTTTATGCAGTCAATAACCTAAACCTCTCTTAAAAAAGAGATACGCCAAACAATTAATATTAACGACCTAATTCTTTCACCTTCAATAGAACTAAAGGAATTCCGGACCGATATAGCTTATCCGATCCGATTTCCGGAGTAATGGTACCTATATCATGGATTTATTCGAGGTTAAGCCAACCGCAAATGTCAAGTCCGGTTGTATACGGGAGCTGGTCGGCCGGATGTCCGATTGTTGGTATGATATCGGTCGACCTTGGCCTATAACGAGCTTCCCCGACTTTCCCCCCTTTTCGTCAATTTATTGATGTCAATTGGCTAATGTGGTGTGGATGATTTGATCCATCAGGTTAAGCTACGCTGGCTGGGGTTGGTCCGTGGATGGGTGACCAACTTTACATACTGAGACTCCGTCGTGCCTCGAAAAGCACGTTTAGCCGTTGAACCCGGCTGTCATTCGTGGATCTTTGACAGTCGTTACGGGTCGACAGAAGTCTGAAAATCCGACAACCAGTTTAACCGAGGGGTATCGTATTACCCATGCAGGAACTGGGTTGTGGAGGTCATCTGCCCTCTAGGCAGTCGCTCCATGTAAAATACTGGTATTCTGCTCCATCCGGTTAGACTGGAAGCCGACCCCAATATAGTTGGGAAAAGGCTAGACAGATTGATTAAATTGGCTAATCTGGATAAATGCATGATGTTCCCCCGGGGTTATTTGTTGGTTTCTAAGTACGATGCTTAGTTGTTTTTTTTTGGCTTATATGCTAACGAAAAAGGTTTCTGAGGGCTTAGACAAGTGGCAATCGATTTCAAAGCTTCTCGTATTGCTCTACAACGGCTTTAAATAGAATTGACATATGCTTTTCAGTAGCTTTTGTCAATCCCATGCATTTGAACTTTCCATCGTCGTTATCGCTGATAGAATGACATTTTCCACACCCCACTTCCACACTCTTCAGTTTCTTCTCTTTTCTTCTTTCTCTATTTATTCCTTTTTTTTCGTTCTTTTCTTCTCTTCTATTTTTCCCTCCTTCTTTTCTTCTTCTTTGTCTAAGCCGTCTGTACAGCAACATAATCGTCTTCCTATCATATCCCAATTTATTGGAGGTCTGTGGAGCATGTCTTCTCCTTCCCATCATTGCTGTCACTACCCATCATCTCAGTATTAAAACCGTTAAAGAATAAATAGATAGACAGATAAAATACTCTATTTTGAGTACACCATATTAGAGATATAGATAAAAATGCAATAACAATCATATACATGAAAGTGTTTTGTTTAAAAGTCTTCTACATTTTTTTCTCCCGCACTCGAAGCTTGATTTTACAGGTCATTCATTCGAGGTCAAGAACAAAGTCGTATCGAAAGGAAAACTTTTCCCTATTGCACTATTGTTTCAGGCATTTGGGTCACAATTGTATTGAGGTTTACGATCTGCGTGGGTCTACTAGCAACTAAGTAGCACCGCGTAGTACCTATTTTTATTTTTCTTCCCACTTTGAGCAAACCGAAAATTATAATGGTTTAAGGTTATTGGGGTAAATTGTACGCGAAAGGTGATAAAAACTTTTAACAAAAAAAAAACAACCGACTTCCAAAAAAAACACTAAAAAAGTGAAAAATAACTTTAATTTCGGAAGTCGGTGTCTGCTTTTCAATTTCCGTTTTTTGCCACCGACTTCCGAAATTAAAGTTATTTTTCACTTTTTACGAGTTACGCGATAGAAAGAGAGGCAACTTCTAGGTGAATTTAATTATAGGTAATTAGCGTTGTGCGACCTGAATTGCACTTTATTGTGTCGTAGCAAGAGTCGCTTTTTATTTTAATGATTTTGCGGAGTGAACTATCTGTATTCATCTGTGGCTACGCTAAAACTATGGCTTTATGAAGAGTGAATTTCGTCGAGGTCGGCGCACAGTTAGCCTTCTGATTTTTCTACACTACGGTGTTCAGTCTATATTTAAGCTTTCCGTGACTGATTGAAGATTAAATAATTACCTGCGTAGCACAGTAGGAGATGCAAGCAACTGAGTTTATGCTGCACTAGCTTCACCCCGCGGCAATGTCTGCCTGCTTCTCATTTCTGAAGCGAGTAAACTTATGATTAGTTGTTTATTAAAGAGGCGTTGAATCTTGTGGATTGAAATGTAAATCTGTATAATTTTCTTATCATGATGGATAATCTTCGTGAATAATATCAAGGGCTTGTTTTTCAATGTTCGGATTAGCATAATAATCAGAGTTCCCACTGCTGGGAGTCAGGCCTCCTCTCGATGAGGGGGAACGGTCCGTTATCCACCACGTGGGCCCAGTGCGGGTTGGTAGATGTAACAATCTTCGATTTTTTGGAAGGACATGCCGGTTTCCTCACGATGTTTTCTTTCACCGTTTTGAGAGCGAAGTAGAGCGCCTGTCAGGGTTCGAACCTACGACCCGCGACGTCGTCGCAAGTCGTGGCCGTTCCCACTGAGCCACCACTGCATGTTCGGTTTAAATCTTCAAATATAAACTTATATATTGGGTAAATAGTGACATATTTAGGTACCAAATAAATATATGATTCGAAAATTGAAAATAATTTGTATGAAATCTAAATACCTCAGGCCCTTTTCTCTGGTGCCATTTAAGCGGGTGCCCAATGTGGAATACCTCAACACTATTGGGTTATATCGCTCCTCTACAGAACTATCGAGCTATCTAATAAGAGCGGAACCGTACCGGCTGCCGTCTGCCGTCCGTCCGTTTATGGTGAATCGGGCTACGGTTGGTTAGTTTTTATTGACATCTTGCGGGAAAATGACTTAGTTATAGAATGAGGGTGTGGCATATTAGGAAGTTGATTATCAGCTGATCGTACTGAGGGCCACAATGATGGAAAAGGCAAAAATGTATAGGACTGACATAAGCTATCGAAACTCTTATGTCAACATTTGTAGTGTAGAAATATGAAATGCTTTTGAAGCGATTGTCACTTGTCTAGGCCCTCTGTTATCTATAATTAGTATGGTATGTTTAGTGAAAGGAAATGTTTGAGATAAGCGATGGATTTAAAATAGGTATGGTTTTAGGTTCGGAGCTTCTTACTCGTTCTTCTTCATAAGAATCTACAACTTGGAATTTGGCAAGAAACTTTATGACAATTTAAAAGCTTTGCCTGTAATCATTGTATGTTTATGTATGTACTTCCTTATGATTTCGAGGGTCGGTCGGGTACATACTTTAGAGGTATCAGGAACGGGGTGTAACGTTCGACCAGGCGGGTGTCGTATCTGGCGGGCAATTGCCCAACGATTGATGTCGGGAAGTTATATATATGTCGGGTAACTCTGTTTTGCGCGATGCAGCATTTGTGTGACGTCAGGTCTTTTTGATGCGTAGTTTGCATGTGGCGATGTAGCATTGCATTGTTGATTGCAGTGGTGTGCATTTTATACTTGAATTATTATGAAAGCTAGCCATCAGATCTGACTCTGATAAAAAATCCTTTTTAGTTGTCACTCCTCACCAGGGGGTTCACTTTGGGGGTTCAAACCCCCCCCGAAATGCGAGAAACCAGAATCTCAATCCAGAGATCGACTCCTTAGGGTACCTCCTTATACAGATAGTTGTAATCTATTTCGCATAGGCGTACTTTATAATCTACAATACCAGTAAAAGTATGCTTAAATACTGTATTTTTATCGACTCTAACTTTGTATTTAATCAATTCCTGCAACTTCAGCATTCTCTGAGATATTCTAACCTCCCCCAGCCTCTCAGTAAGAGTATGCATAAATACTGTATTTTATCGACTCTGACTTTGTATTGAATAAATACCTGCAACTTCAGCATTCTCTGAGATATACTAACCTGCCCCAGCCTCTCCCAGGTCTCCCTCTTGCATCCTTTTCTGCATATTAAGTCGATAAAGTTCCTTCTATTTTTTTATGATCGGTAAAAGAGAAAGAAATCCTAGCTTTTTCGAAGCTGGATGCAAAAAATTTCGAGCTCGCTTCGCTTGCAGTCATTTTTTTAAGATTTTTCTAAGATCTATTTTTTTTTTAATCTGTATTTACAATTTTTCTACCCTTTCTGAAATCAGAAATAGGTACTTAATTTCTTTAAAAAAAAGTTTGCCAACCCGGGGGGGGTTGGCAAACTTTTAACCCCGAAATGAATTCCTGGCTACGGCCCTGCTCCTCACGATGTACTTACTCAGTGTTGCATTACTAAAGCTAATGTTTTATAATCTGTTGTATAAATCAACGTTAATCTCAAATAAAGACTTCGAAGTAAAATACATACATGTAGATAATGATTTAAAGTAACAAAATAGTGAACTAGGTAGCTGTTTGAGTTTTTTATAGATAGATACCCTTACCATATATTATCAGCTTCTCAATACCGTTTGACGACCAGTAACTAGCGGCGACCGCAAGCAGCTTAGCCTCGTGGCACACTAATGTGATTCCCGATGGCTATCTATCTACAAACAGAGTTGATTGAGTGCCACGCTGATGGCATTAGACGGAGTGCAGCGCCCTCTAGATTAGATCTGATTCAATAGTTTGGAGATACGATTTTGTTTAATATTGTATAGAGATTCTGCGGTTGTTTTTAGCGTGTGGCATGGCTCTTCGTGTGTTCAGGATTTATTCAATTCCCGTTTGTCCCATTAATAAATCCTGTCCAGATGAAAATGTAAACAAATTTTTCAGAAACCGTACCCGTGGATACCAATTTGTAGTGCCAGTTACAAAGTGCTATGATTGTATTATTTGATTACTTACCCGAAATTCCAATTTAAAAATGTTTTACATTTGACAATTGTGAGGTTCATTTTATAACCTCAATATTGTCGTTGATGATTTTTTAATTTCAAATTAATTATGGAAACAAGTGGTGAGATATAAAGTTGAAACCTGATTTCTGAATACAGATGTATGTGCTACTCATAATCATAATCAGTCTATAATGTTCCCACTCCTGGGACACAGGCCTCCTCTCTTTGAGAGGGAGCGGGCCGTAATCCACCACGCGGGCCCAGTGCGGGTTGGTAGATGTCACATATCTTCGAATTTTTGGTTCTAGGACATGCCGGTTTCCTCACGATGTTTTCCTTCAACGTTTTGAGAGCAGTGGCGATGAAATAATTTATACAAAGTAAAGCTTCTGTCAGGGTTCGAACCTACGACCTACAACTCATAAGTCGTGGCCGTTACCACTGGGCCACCATTTCTCCCTGTGCTACTGTAGTGAGTAATTTCGTAAGAATTTAACCTGAACAGGGTCTGTCAACACTTGCATCAGATAATTTTTGATACTGACAATAGGTACCTAAATAGTTGTAGTCCAGAACATACTTACGAGTATAGAATGTCAGGAACTTCCTATAAGTTCGTTAGTGCGTGGTCTGAACTTCGGTTATCGCAATCCAATTTCTTGAACGACCTGCACCCTAGTTGCGAAATACATCAAATCAATCACAATTTGAATAGTTTTGAAACAGATTCCTAATACATTACGACATTATGTACGAAAAAAAAATCTGCTCGTCAATGTAAATAACGCAATGAAAGTTGTTGAACTGTCAAAATTCGTTTACGGAAATGTGTTACGCAAATAAATAGCTGTTTGCTTAAAGTAAACGCTGCAATTGCAAAAAAGTGCCGTTTCATGGAAATAAACAGATTAACACTAGTTCACTACATTACGATCAGTCTATAACTTAAAAGCAAATACAGCTTTACAGAAATCGATTTTAAGTGAAGTCCATCTCTGAATGCGAGTCCCAAATTCGGCAAAAGAGTAATTGGGTTTTCCGTCCCCAAAATTCTCGTTTATAGTCCGGAATGAGAATCGTGAATCGTGTTGGTCCGACCGCTATCGTATTGGGATCTATTAGACACCGGCGATCGGAGAATTTCACAAAGAAACAAAATGCAGATCGGATTTTTTGATGGCGGTTTCGCTGTAATTTTAGTTGGATTACCGTTGGATAGATTGTTTAATAACTATTCATTGTGGGTTCAAAAATTACGTAATAATGTTGAGCAAACTAACTTACTGTTTGTTATGAGTTATTATATTACAGTTATCCGGTAATACTTGACCCTTGGTTATAATAACCGTGAATATCGGACATGCTCCAATAGTTTAAAATATGCAAATAAAGAAATACGAGCAATAAAAAGTTATTATTTTCATGGTATTTATTACGGCTCGTGCAAACTGGCGCGATATCGCGGGCGTGACATACAGCGCTACCCTTGTCGCACCCGCGACATCACGCCTGTTTGTGGGAGCCTTTATGTTATCCATCTTTTCTATTTGGAAATACCTACTAGAGGTGTGCGCCGATGCCTTTCTTACCGGCGGCGGCGTCTGACGTATTTTTTGCCGGCGGCGGCGGCGTCATCGGCGTAATCGGCGTGGATGTTGAAAATAAAAGTAATATTAAAATCAAACCACTATCACATAAAACAAAGTCCTCCGCCGCGTCTGTCTGTTCGCGATAAACTCAAAAACTGCTGCACCGATTTTCATGCTGTTTTCACCAATGGATAGAGTGTTTCTCGAGGAAGGTTTTAGTATATAATTTTTCAAGCGGAAGGCCGCGTTTGAAGACCCCCACAAGGTGGACAAATGACCTGGTTAAGGCCGCGGGAATCCGCTGGATGCGAGAAGCACAGAACCGGTCGAAGTGGCGGTGCTTGGGGCAGGCCTATGTCCAGCAGTGGACGTCTTTCGGCTGAAATGATGAAATAAATACTTCGAAACAAACCATTATGATAGTATATTTAGTGTTTAATTTACTAGTATATATGCATTCTACCTAAAAAAACAAATATTACATATTTTGACTTTGGGGCCGATGACGCCGCAAAATACCGCCGGAAATCACCGGCGGCGTGCGCCACGCCGATCGGCGCACAGCTCTAATACCTACCCTACGTATAGAGCAGTGGTGGCCCATGGTAACGGCCATGACTTACAAGGTGCAAGTCGTAGGTTCGAACCCAGACAGTCGCTTTACTTTGTGTAAATTGTTTCATCACCATTGCTCTCAAAACGGGAAGGAAACCGGCATGTCCTGGAACCAAATATTTTAAGACGTGACATCTCTCACCGAGAGGAGGCTTGTGGCCCTTCAGTGGGAATATTATAGGCTGATTATGCTTTTGTCAGTCGCCTTTCATTCATCCAACCAACCAGCAACCTTAGATAATTCCGCAAATTAGTAGAAAGAGTCCTAACAAGCTAGACTGGAAGAAGCATACACGAAGTGGTGTGAACTGGTGTGGTATTCGAAGTGAAGTGGTATTTAAAGTGGTGTGGTGTACTAAGTGGTTTAGCTTACGGGTGCATTTAGACAGCATGTTGTTGATGACCCCACGACGAGAGAATTATTTCTGCTAATGGAGGCTTCACGCATAGGTGGCTACGGAATGTTGAAAATGACTTTCTATAGTACCTACTTATACTCGATATTCAGGTATATTTATCAAAGTTACTTATGCAATATTTTTAATGTGTACATTTTGTATGTGCCTAATGAAATACTTGCCAAAAAAGCTTTAATTAAAATTCGTAGTCCCGCATGTGCACTTGTGGTGCAGCATAGCTTTTCGCGTGTAAAACGGAAATATTTGGTTAATTAGGGCCACTTTTTTGCAACAGGGGCTGTACAGGGTGTGAACAAAAATGTACCGAATTCGTGTAGTTTGATTTCGACTTGTCTCGGACTTTTCTTTTAGATTCGACTTTTGTCGGTTTCTTAATTCTTTCTATCCATTTTCTGTACCTATGGTTTATTGGCGGCCTGTCTTACTTCACACTTTGACTGAAAATCCTGCGTAAAAAAGAAATTAATAAAAAATAAATATCTACATAATAAAAAAAGTCACTCAAATAACTAAATCACTTGTGTCAAGCTTACCGTGCCCGTGGATAAAACTTCCACAACAGATAATATAGCCATAAATGCAATAAAGCTAAACAACATACCGTGAACTAGATTCTATTTAAAGTTCAAAGAGTCAAGAGATCAGGAAATTATGTTTTAATGCATACGAGGAAACAGTTTAACTGGTAATAAACACAGTAACGGCTCAGTTACTGAGTTTCGTCCCGTTACATGTGAAAATATCTGTCAATTAAGCGAGTGAACTATATTTGAAATGCCGTTTAAAATGCTGTTAAAAAGGTTGCAGCTGCGTTCGTTACATTTTAATCTAAATATTTATGTTGGTTTTATACATGCTGTACCTTCAGGTAATGTGTTGCTTGTAAATATTTCTAATTAATTTTAGACACTGTATGCGTTTTATTTAGAACTGTCAGTTAAAGTTATTTTCTTTTTAACCGACTTCTTCAAAAAGGAGGAGGTTCTCAATTCGTCTATATGGTTTTTTTTTGTTTGTTTGTTACGCGAATACTTAAAAAGATTTACTTTATCAAACGACTTCAAAAAAAATACTAAAAAATTTAAAATCATTTTAATTTCGGAAGTCGGTGTCTTTGGTTTTCAATTGCCGTTTTTGCCACCGACATCCGAAATTAAAGTTATTCAAAGCATGCTTATTATTTACGGACCCATATTAAAACTCTTGTATTACGTTTAATTGAAGTAGCTATCACAGGTAAAATTAGCTTACCAATCTATTTATATGCCGAATTTGGTTATTAAAAATGTTAAGCCAAATGATTTGTTTTGTTTATAGGAACCGAGCATAATTAAAACAACCTATGTATTTTTATGCTACGCAAAATACGGCATTAATGTTTTAAAAAACAATCATAATCGTTATTCGTTACTCGTTTACATTGCAAGTAACCCCTGTCATACAGAATGTCCTAGTTCAGGGATCGAGACCTCATTGATGTAACGTGTAAGTAATGAAGTTTGGAAATAAATTAATTACTAAAATGACTAATTTACTATTGTTTATATCCTGAAAAGAAAAAAGTGAATGTAGGATTTATTTTTTAGTCGCTGTGGAGCTACTAAAACACAATAGTGGAAGTTTCCGAAGTTAAGCCGGAGAAATACTACCTACACTTCCCTATCTATTTCTGACACCAAACAGCATCTTAGAGCATTCCCACATTTTAACACCATAATAAAAATTCCTGAAATCCTTTGCAGTTCTATACAAGATGCCCTTAGAAAGCATAGCAACAGCTTAAATCACCCAGCTTTTATTACAGCCCTTGTACACTAAATCACTGACGCTTGGTTCCCACACGAGCCAATGTCGGTAATAATAACTGTTGGAATTAATAGCGAAGACATTTATAGTATTCCAGGGTTTATATTTCCTTCGATATTCTTGAAGAACTTGAAAAGGAAATGTGAACTGTGTATACAAACAACTAACCTATAGTTTTATGCCGTTCAAGTTTTTGCGGCATAAAAGGAAACGTTAAAACGTCTTTTCAGAATTTTTGTAGAACTAAAAGTTGCGTTGTATCAGTTTTTTTTGGATTGAGTGAAAGGGAGGTACTTACAGGTTAAATCTATAACGTTCCCACTGCTGGGAAACAGGCCTCCTCTCGGTGAGTGGGAGTGGGCCGTAATCCACATCGCGGGCCCAGTGCGAGGTGGTAGATGTCACATCTCTTTGAATTTTTCGTTCTAGGACATGCCGGTTTCCTCGTGATATTTTCCTTCACCGTTTTGAGAGCAGTGGTGATGAAATAATTTACACAAAGTAAAGCGCCTGTCTAGGTTCGAACCTACGAGCTACAACTCGTGAGTCGCAGCCGTTACCACCGGGCCACCACTTCTTGTATATTTTTCCGTTCGCTCTTAAAAATGCAGGTATATAGAGTGAAATGATGGACTTCTCATAACTTTGCTGCTAATGTTAATTAACAATATAATTAATATTGTACAAAAACAAACCCAACAGTCCACAACCGTACAACAATTAACTAAAATAATTGTACGTTCCAACTCTATTGTGAATGCAGATTAGGCGTAATTCATATGATTTGCATACAAGTAGAGGTCGCAGGGTCGCCCTGCCGGCCATCGACTGAACTACAAGATGCATCATTGTATTCACGACCTTAAAATAATGAGGGTGAGCAGAACGTGTGGTTTATTGTGCACCGTTATCCTAACAATTCTAACTTCCTAACTAATATTATAAATGCGAATGTGAGTTTGTTTGTTTAATTGTTTGTTACGCTATAACGGCTGAACGGATTTAGATGAAATTTGGCACATGACCATGACCTGGAATAGGACATAGGGTACTTTTATCCCGATATTTCCACGGGATCGAGACTTACGCGCGGGACGCAATTAGTTTACTTATAAGATTAAGAGTACCTTCAGTCCGGGACGGTATCCTATGGGGAATATTATGGTTATAACCTTGCCTTCTGACTTCGTATAAGTATGAGTTTACCAGTTTGCATAATATTCTAAAGAACAGACTATGACATTGAGATTCCGACAGCCTCTACATAACTCATTGCACGGATATGATGATGGGACAGAGGCCAAATGGGGAATGCTAAAACCCTCCTTATTTTACTCTGCAGGGTAACATAACATAACATCACGCCTGTAATGCCCAAAGGGTTAGGCAGAGGTGTACCTTTAGTACACCCACATTTCGCCAGTTATGTTTAAGTCTCATGTAATAGGGGACGAGCCTATTTCCATCAACCGGGCACAAATCCAGAATCCGGGTTGCCACTGAGAACCCAAGAACACTTTATCCGACCTGGGAATCGAACCTAGGAGCTCATGCTCGCCATTAGCGCTTGCGACCACTAGAACAACGAAACAGGATAACATAATAATTAATGGAAAATCATTTGCTAGCCAATTATCTTCCTTGCCGTCTTCTTGAAAACGAAAAACAAATGTGTAAAAATGAAATGAAATTGTTTATTCTGCAAATAAATTGTAAGGATATTGGAATCACTTTTACGCGTAATATATATATAATTTTTAAATAAGCTAGATAATGTCGGCGTTTCCTATCTAACTACTCTGAGAAGAAAGGCCGAAATAAACTCAGAGGTCGCAGTCTCTTTTAAAGTCCAAACATAATTTTGGTCAGGACATTATATGAGGACCATGTAGATTAGCGTCTGAAATGGTCTTTTGAGGAAAGAACCACACAGATTTGAGTGGACCTGTCCCAGTCAGTACAAGCATTTGTCAGTAATATTCGGTTAACTGCAGGCCTAAAACTAATACTATGTTTTTCTTCTAAGTACTTGGCTAGGTATTGGAGAGACAGTTCAAGTAACAATTTGATTTAATTTGACTTCAGATATCACAAAGATTTAAACCTCCAATACCGACAATATTCATTCCCGTCCGCTCATTTAAAGCTTCGTTTAAAGAGCCCTATAATAACATCGAGACAGTACTGAGCACTCCTACGCACAGTTTACTAGCAGTAAAGACCGACGCTCACTAGATGGCATTAAAATTTGTATGCCGAAGCCTTCCTATCCGTGGCATACCGCAGCTTCACGCGATATGCTCAAGTCTATAGGACGATATCAACGAAATGTGAGTGCTACGGATATGATGATATAAGATTCAAAATCATTTCTGCTTACGATAATCCTTTGTCTTGGCTTGTCGCGCTGTGCCGCCTGGTGAGCGCCGGCCCTAATTCTCTGCGCTTGCGCCGCGCCGTCATAGCTCATCTCTAACAACTAATAGTAGGAAGCTGTAGGGAGCTGTCAGAGGTACAATTCAGATTCTATTACGAGGATCTTGGATTTGTTTAGTATTTTATTACGTAGTATAAAGGGGTTTATTATTTATGGTTGGTTTTGACTTCCGTGTTGAATCTGCTGCTCAATTAAATAGTAGGGAATTTTGCTTAGTAGAATTCAGAAAATTTCATATTTCTCTGCAAGATTTTTGATGTGACCGCAGCGAAACGTTGCTCTTATGTGATTTTTTTGGATCTGCTCTTTTTGATATACCGTCCTTCTCCTTTTCCTATTCGAAGCCAGTTCCTGTTGGTAATTCCTCGTTGAGAAAGATACAGAAGGCAATCCGAATCCGTCTACGATAATCATTCTTATTATTTAACCAGTTCTAGTCGCAGGCACTAATGACTTCGTGTATTTTATATTTTATTATTTTACAATGAATGTGCTTGAAAATTTTAATTTCAAAGCAGCCAAATTGTGCGGAAAGTGCCACTTTTACGCACTAGTGCTTTTTACTTTTCAGTTTTTTTTTAAATTTCATATGTAACTATTTTAATGTAAATATTCAGGATGAAAAGTAGCCCATGTCCAAACATAACGATCGGTTAGGTTTAGGCGTGAAAAGGTACCAGACACGCAGACAGAGTTACTTTTGCATTTATAACATTAACGTTCTGACCCATCTAATTCTAGTTTCATTTTGTTTCAGGTAAGTCATGTATGCGGTCAGGCGTGAGTCGTCCTGCGCACGCGCAACTACATGTTGATAGCCGTTCAGCTTCCGCTATATAATCATGGAAGTTCCAATTAGAAAATTAATGATGGAGTAGGCATTTTAAATCTTTTCTAGGTAAGTAATTGGATAAACATGTTATTGGAGTTATTTCGATTCATTATTAGAGGACTATCGCCTCATTTATTAACCTGTCGCAGTCCATGGGCACCTCTTTCTTGCACCTCTTTCTCGCACTTGGTTGATATCCCATTCAGTCGTACTCCGCGCTTCTCCTCCACATTTAATTTGCGGTCAGCCAAAGTGTCGAATTCTCTGCCAACGTCCACATATAACCCGTCTGCCTTCAAAGCAAGAGTGAACAGGCATCTGCTGGGCACGGTCGTCTCCATCATAGACTAGATCCATCGCTTTCCGTCAGGCGAGATTGGAGTCAGGAGCAGGGGCACTGCTTCCATATAAAAAAGTGCAATGAATGCGTACTCGCGCGATGGTGACTTTTGGTTAGGACGCGGCCTTACTACGACAACCGCTCGCGCACCTGCGTCTTGCGCCTGTGATCGCGGCGAGAACAAATGTTAGATGTTATTTAAAGTGTGCCATGAGTCGCTACGGTGCGACTTGCGGAGAGGAGAGCGGCGCGGGAACACTCGAGTATCGCCCCGCGCCGCAAGACGCACCGCCCTGCGTCGCGTCGTGGCCCTGGCCTCATGAATAAACTCGTTGTATCTTTTTCCTACCTGGACACCACTCTTCATGTGATTGGCAACATAATCTACAATCAATCCCTCTTTACCTGTGCAATATAAACTCCCCAACATTCTCCCATAACAGACAAAGATATTAAATTCTTGTTGCGTGAGTCGTGATGCACGTTGGCAATATATCCCTTAGAGAGCTTAGTTCATGGACAACATGACAGGTGGCGCTACCTGCCTCCATTCGCGGCCATTAAAGGTGAATTTAATTTATTATTCACGTATTAATATTGTTCTAGATGTTTGTAAATGGATATCGCATCTTAAGTGTCTGTGTTGCAGCTAGCTAGACGGTTCAATAGAGTTCAGGAACGGTCAATTTCAACTGCCATTGACTTCCTTCAAGCCAGTTGGAGAAATCCTTCTTCCATTAATTTTCATTTATATTTATTTACCTTCTCGTACAAGTCTGCTTATCCCTCTTAAACCAGCCATTTCCTATTACACGCAATGTATTTCAATCGCTATGCGGTTAACTAATAGCTCCCGTGTTACGCGTTGCTCCTCGCACGTACCACTGTTCAGTGTTCCTCGTTTATCTGCGCACGTTCATTGGTCGAGCAGATTCTGTAATAAGTGCTACCGTCACTACCGCTACCGTACTGCGATGCAATTTGATTTAGCTGCATCCGTTCGAGTTCGCAGTTCGTTTGGAGATTAACTTGTACTGTATAGCGTTACGAATTTTAATGAACTTTACTGAAATGATTCTAGCTAGATTTGTGAAGCGCGTCAGTTCTGAATGCGTTCAGGGTCATATTAAACAGATTCGCAAAATGCAGGCTTTCATCTCGATTCTCTAGTTCAATTATTGCAATGCAAGATGCATTGCATCTCGATTTTGTTGTTTTCTTGCGTTTTGTTATTTTATGTGTGAATGTTTTGCAGATCTTCATTTGTTCCATGAAGTATCCTTCCTTACATATTATGAAACAAAGTCCTCCGCCGAGTCTGTCCGTCATCCTTTAGGCGATAAACTCAAAAACTACTGCACAGATTTTCATGCTGTTTTCAACAATGGATAGAGTGGTTCTCGAGGAAGGTTTTAGTATATAATAATCGACACCCACGCGGGTGAACCCGCGAGCATCAGTTAGTTTATTGTAATAATTGATTCTATCAAATCTGACACCATTCCAAAATGGAAACCACTAGCTATAATCCAACTTGACGCTCCAATTTCCTTAGAATCAGACATTACTTTAGTAAAGTGTGTTGGTGAACGAGAATTATAGAGGATATTTTCTGCTATAAAATAGTAGCGAGTAACAATTATTTCGACATAAGCGACGATCGCAATCAATTTCCCGAGCTGGCTAATTGCAGCGCCTCTGTTACGCACTGCCAATATACCGTGGATGGCAGAAGGTCTGGACCATAATCATGTGCGGGTTAGTTCAACATGACATTAGCAGCTGGTGCGCATATGGTACAAAATCGCATGACACTTCAATTTCTTCTAATATGGACCTGCTAACTGTGTGCACAAATAAGTTGAAATAAGTAATCGGCGACTGCTCGGGGCGGAGCGGGAGGGCGGTGTCAGAATTTTGCTGACTAAAACCCACCCATGTTCCTTCAGTTGCTTGTTGCCACGGGTCCCGGTATCCCTTTCGGACTTTCCTGGACAGAACAGTGTACTGATCTGATCCTGGTTTTACTCTGCACAACCTATCACAGTACTTACACGTACACACACACACACATACACGTACACATAGTACGGACAAATGCTTTTCCCTATATAATTTTGTTTTTTATTCTTATATCTTTCTTTTCTTCTATTTTCTTTCTTTAATGATCGATTTTGAATGGAGTCCATTTATAGTACCAACCAACCTGTTGAAATTTGTTTTTATCAGCGTATAAGACCCCATCTCTCCTGCACTTGTTCATAAGATTCTCTCTTTATAGCAGATTTTCTGTATCTACTGTATGCTATTTCTCATTCCTGGCACTCAGTTGACTCACGCACGCTGTAAGATACACACATAAATAATGTATAGCAGGTATGTATGTACGCAAATAATATAGGGAAGGTAATTAAGGTAGAAGCGGAGATATATCTTAGCGCCGAGAAATCTTGGGTTGGGTTTTCCTTAATATTTTCATGTTTGCCTTTTTGAAACTCATCGTTAAGATTCCTTGTTTGTGTAGCTAGTATTATGCTTTAATTTAGGAAACATTAGACGAGTAAATGTTGAGTTATAATATTATCTGGATCAAGATCATTTTGTGCTTATTCTTGTGTAGTAATTATCTTAACATAGACGGTTTTGAAATTGCGATTTTGAAATTGCGATTGATCAATTTTCATCTAGTTCTATTTTAGTAATATTGTCAATTTCTTGCATTTGGTAGACGATCAATTTGCTCATTAATGTGTAATGTATATGAACCACGTAAAAATTAACAATTGCAATTGATCGTTTCGGGGACCCGTAACTATTAAACCTTACCTTTAAGAAAACTTACTCTTTTTGTTCCCTATGAGGGTAGGCAGAAACTACAAAACGCGAAGTGCATCTTTACATACTTATTTTACTATTTTATTGCAGATCACATGATCCATAACTTGTTAGTAAAGGTCATAGCCTAATGTTAGTAAAAACCACGTTATATACAAAATAGAAACGACAGACACGTTCGTGTGCAGCCGTATCCAGTGAGCCAGCATAGGGCTGTCCCACCTATTACACAATACACTCAGGATGCTATGATTGTAGCTTGTGATGTCCGTCCGTGTGTTAGGTACCACTCTTGGGCAATCCCCAAATTCTTTCAGATACCAAACGTTTCCTGTAATGTTACTCTTGATTATAAATACCCTTCGTTTGAACCACTGACCCATAAAATAAAGTCAAAAATCTAATACACCAGTCACCAAAAAAATATCTAACAATAACAATTAATATATCAAGTCATTACTGGTCTACATAATAAATGTGTTCTACATAAAAAGCTTATTTACGCGCATTAGGACAATGTGGCGTGTTACCTAATCGCGTCGAGTCATCGCCCGCTCTCATTAGGGGAGGCACCCTTAAGTTAATATGTGGATTTATTCTTCTTAGATGATAATGTGGTATTTGCTGGAGAAACAAGGGTTAAGTAGTACCACATACAGCTTGAAAGTAGGCATGATTGCTGGCGTGAATGAGCTTGACTTTTGTTATTCGGGTGGCAGTTTTAAGGCTCCTACAAACAGGCGCGACGCGAAACATTTGTGTGATCCACTGCACTAGTTAATTAGCTAAGTAGATTCTAGGCTTAGATGTAAATGTATAATAATAGATAGAGACTATTGCTAATGAAACCACGAAACAAGGTGGTATCAATTTAACCTGCTTATACAAAGACTAGCTGCGCCCCGCGGTTTCACCCGCATAAGTCTCGATCCTGTGGTAATATTACGTTCTACCGTTTATACGTGAAAGCATAACAAATAAACATACAAAAAATGTGTAATATACTTTTTCTACGGGACCAACTTTGATATCGCAAAAAAAAATAAGCTGTTCCATACATTTTGTCGATTTAAATGAACACAAATGTATGGAACAGCAGGTTTTTTTTCGTGATTTCAAGTTTTGTCCCATAGAAAAAGTACATTATAGATGACACCAAACCACTAGTTTCAAGGATAACGATGTCTACCCTAACACCCCGTATATAATAATAGTTTAGATAAAAATAATATAATACAATATGGCCACTCTACCAAAAGAAAGCGTCGGATTTTCTCCTAGAATTTTCAGAACCAGTTTATTTCATAAACCTTGCATAGAGAGTCACTCCATAAAGTTTGTAAGAAATTTATTTCGTCCCAAAAGACAATGCAACAGAGCTTTGCTTTTATGCTATTTTTGTTTCACCTGGAACTTATTTCGCGACTTTGGAGTAGCAGCCCTGTTATGAAACAGCGGGCGGGCACGCGAACAACGGTATAATGTCATTATTTCTTGCGCATTAGCCGCAAAATTTATTAATACTCAAGAATCTGGCCAATATTAGATAATGGAACTAGAAAAACTGAAAAAAGGCACGAAGAAAAGTTTATTTCTTTATTTAACCACTAGCTTCCGCCCGCGGCTTCGCCCGCGTGGTATGTCGATAACAAGTAGCCTATGTCCTTCCCCGAGATGCCATCTATCTCCTTGCCAAATATCGAAATCCGTTCAGTGGTTTAGGCGTGAAAAGGTAACATACCGACAGAGTTACTTTCGAATGTATAATATTACTAGCAGTGCCGCGGTTTCACCGCCCGCGATTGTGATTAATCGTGTGTTACGCAATTAGGGAGCAGGTTGAAGAAAAAATTCTAATTCAACTGTTTATTGCTCAACGCAGTACATAATCATACATTTCTAGATGTAAAGTGAATGCGCCGTCCACGCTGTGTTGCATCAATTCAGGCATGCTAAATTATCATTAAATTATACCTACTATGTCACAAATTTCAATTAATACCTTATACAATTTCATAAATTCTAATGAATACCATAAGCATTGTCAATAATTACAATTTTCAATTATTATAGAAATAATAAAAACTAAAACCCAACTACGACTAAAAAGGTATAAACAAGACACCACAGACAGACAAATTAAAAATCCGGAGTCACACGTGTTAGGGCATAAATCGAACAGATTACGTGTGACTCCGGATTTTTTATTCGTCTGTCTGTGGTGTCTTGTTTATACCTTTTTAGTCGTAGTTGGGTTTTAGTTTTTATTACATATGTTTTTTTTTTCTTTTGGGTTTATAATATATAATTATATTTTTGAAATGTGCTCATTAAGCCCTTTCTTTTGATACCCAACATGGAACGATTAAACAATTTTTTTTTTAGTTTCTGACTTTATGTCCTCTAGAGGGCGCCATTTTTAATTTAATGTGACATAGCCTATAAGCCAGCGGACGATCAAGACGCTTCCAACGATACCTCATTTGTCAAATTGTGATGAGTCGTTTAGAAGATATGAGGGAACAGATGAACATACATACATACATACATACATACCGGTCAAAATCATAACCCTCCTTTTTTCTTCGCCGTAGTCGGGTAAAAAATGTAAAGTTAAAACAATTTTAAAGGACTGGCCGACATAATGAAAATTTTCCTCACAATGAAAATGTCCGCAAAGACCATGGAATAAACATTCTGATCACATATTTTATTACATCGTAGACAGCACACATAAAATAGCCAGTAATGTAAGTAATATAACACAGAACCGAAATAATGCGAATACACGTAAAACATCCACTGACAATAGAGTGAGAAAGTTATGTTGGTGAAGGTTAGGTCCTTACAGGAGCGAGTATTTCAGATATAAAATCCGGTATGCACGGGGTGTAGCGGATTCCATTGTGAATCCACCTCGCATTCTACACTATGACTAATGCAGTTTCTAAAAAATACTTATCTCTCTCAGGTCACCTTTTATGAGTACTTTTGTCATTAATCCGATTAAACTGATATAATGAGACGATCTAATCCTAACTTCCTAACTAATATTATAAATGCGAAAGTGAGTTTGTTTGTTTGGTTGTTTGTTACGCTTTCACGCTAAAACGGCTGAATGGATTCGAATGAAATTTGGAACATGGGTAGACCATGACCTGGAATAGGACATAGGATACTTTTTATCCCGAAATTCCCACGGGCTCGTGACATACGCGGGTGAAACCGCGGGGAGCAGCTAGTCATCTATACATCCCTACTAATATTATAAATTCAAAAGTAACTCTGTGTGTCTGTCTGTATTTACCTTTTCACGCCTAAACGACTGAACGGATTTTGTTCAAAGGCAAGGAGATAGATGGCATTCCGGGGAAGGACATAGGCTACTTTTTATCGACATATCACGCGGGCGAAGCTGCGGTCGGAAGCTAGTCTTACATATATCATATATATAGTAGTTTTTCGTGTCTGTCTGTCTATGTGCTCGCGTTGTTCTTCTAAACTCCGCAATGGATTTTGATGCGGTTTTCACCAGCATTTTGAGAATTTATTCCAGAAGGTTAATGTGTATCATACGTTAGAATTAAACTTACGTTATAACAAAGTAAACTTGATGTTTCGCGAAGTCGTATAAAACCATGCGAAGCAGGGACGCTAGTTGTAGGATTAAAGGATTGGAGTACCTATTTTCAAAGCTTTAAAAGGTATTAAACTATTGTCGCTTTATAGTCGATTGGATGTTAATAGAAACCGCAAAAAGCTCAAATTCGGATTCAACTATTTCATTATTTGCATAATAAAGGTTTATGGAATGTTACAAAATATCTCATCACCACTAATATCAACTAATATAACTATTATTATCATCTCTGTCTCTCGCTCTAAAATCTCTGTCTATATATATAATTATCTCTCTCTTGTTAGTAACCATTTTCTTTAGTAATTTTTTCTAATTGGTCGTTGGAATATTGGCAATATATCTAAATATGTTTGACATAATGATAATACCAGGCTCACCATGTTTACAACCTCAAATTAGTATAACAATTAAATTAATTGATACGGAAAACGGAACGGAAAACGGAACGATATTGCCGTCAAATCAATCATTGTCTTAGGCGCCTTAACTGTTATCTACAACAAAACATATGTCAGCCCATTTGACATAAAATACATTCTAATTTGAGGAATTTTATCTACTTAAATCCTACTCGACATTATTACATTTCGTGTCATAATTAACAAAATACCTATGTGGCTGGCGAACTGGTACTTGATCACTAATTTAGATGTCAGGTATTTGTTCAAAATATCTTAAATGCCTAGGTACTGGTTTGTAATTACGGTTTCTATCCGGCTTGTAATCTAAAGTAGGCACTATCTATCAGCGTGTATCAGTAGGTTTGTGGTCATCAAGGGTGTGGTACAGATCATCAAACTGAACAACTTTTTCCATGGGACCATAATCGTAATTGCGGTAAAACAATCAAAAACTCATAAATATGACCACACATTTCTGATACACGCTGTATTCGCTAATACATCACCAATATGGATGTTGACTGGGTTAAAAAAAAGAAAAACTATTTAGTCCGTCAGTCAGATAATAAATAATCGCCTACCATACATACAAAAAAAAAAACATACTGACGAATTGAGAACCTCCTCCTTTTTGAAGAAGTCGGTTAAAAAATATTAGACACATATTTTTGGTTTATCATATTAATAAAAAACGATTTAGATAAAACACATTTTTGTGGAGTGGAGGCTCGCTGCGTCACTAGTCAGTATAAAATCGACCAGCCAGTGACGTCATGCCACATTTGAACTCAATGTATTTCCGTAATTTTTTGATTACGTAAAGAAAGAAAAAAATACGAGGCCAATATTTTATAATAATCTATTTTATGGAGTGAAAAAAATATTTTTGTCAGCATCCCTATTATTCGCGGGGTATGCTCCAGTTAGTGCGGCCAAAGAAACAGTTAAAGGTCTGAAAGTATGAAACTATTCAAAAGTTTTGGGTACCAGTATTTGTTCTTTCAGTAAACTACTGGCACTTAACCACAACTATACTCCTTTTGAAATAAGATTAGACATTTAAACAAACCTTTTTACAGTCCGTTCAACCGATTTTGACTTCTATACCGTAGGCATAAGGATGGCATTAAAAGCAAATAAGGTTACACAATACCAACTGTTAACTGCAGCTGCAATTTGTCATGCCACCTATGCAATAGAAGTCAAAATCGGTTGACCGGTCTGTAAAAAAGGCTTATTTAAATGTCTAATCTTATTTCAAATGGAGTATAGTTAATCTGAACACTAACCCTAGTTTAGTAAGTAGTGTTGTGTATACTTGTAAAAGAGTAATCACAGAGCAGGGCCTGTATTTGTGTATCAAATTCTCATAAAGTATTTTTTTACTGCTACTACGCAGTCATGCTTTCTGCTCCTAAAACGTTTACTAAGTATCTAAATCTACATCTACACTAATATTATAAAGAGAAAAGATTTGTATTTTTGTGTGTATGTTTGTAATGAATAAACTCAAAAACTACTGCGCCGATTTCAAATTAGAAAGCTACATTCACCCTGAGTAACATAGGCTATATTTATTGCTAGAAAAGATTAGGGATCCTTACGAAAACTCCAATAATGTAACCCAAGGTGTAAAAAAAATACCTAAAATATTTTACATCACGTGCGTTGCGAAAACTATTGAGGATAGAATAAAATAATGTACTACGACTTTGCAGAACACATTATTGTTATGAACAAAAAGTGTCGGGACAGCATATGTCTAGCTATTATAGTTATGCCACAACAAGTGTTCTTTTATTTTGAAAATTTAATTGAAATGACGCCGCTAGAAAAGGCTCTTTATTTGTATATTGGTATTAATCCTTATCAAAATAAATATTTAAGACTGCTTCAACACCTTTATATAAGTTTTTGAATTATTCAATTCGGACATTCTATTCGAAAGATATCACGAGTTTAAAAATGTAACTATAGCTCCAAAATAAACCGGTTCATACATTCAGTATACAATGCCTTTTTAACCGACTTCTTCAAAAAGGAGGAGGTTCTCAATTCGTCTGTATGTTTTTTTTTTTTTTGTGTGTATGTTACGCGATTACTCCGCCAATTATGAATCGATTTTGATGATTCTTTTTTTGTTTGGTAGGTCATACATCAGAGGTGGTCCCATATAAATTTTATTTACTTTGCTTGCGTAATTTTTGAGTTACCTTCAATAATTATGTATTTTTACATACTAGGTAGTGGTATTCGAATTTGTGTGGAGTAGTACCACAATTAAAAAGTGAAAAATAAAAACTTTTTACAAAAAAAAAAACAACCGACTTTCAAAAAAACACTAAAAACGTGAAAAATAACTTTAATTTCGGAAGTCGGTGGCAAAACACGAAAATTGAAAAGCAAAGACACCGACTTCCGAAATCAAAGTTATTTTTCACGTTTTTAGTGTTTTTTTGAAAGTCGGTTGTTTTTTTTTTTGTATTTGATTATATCTCGGTAGTTAGGGTAGGTAGGGTAGGTAGGTAGGGTAGGTAGGTAAGTAGGGTAGGTAGGTAGGTAGGGTAGGTAAGGTAGGTAGGTAGGGTTGGGAGGTAGGGTAAGTAGGTAGGGTAGGTAGGTAGGGTAAGTTGGTTGGGTAGGTAGATATCTTGGTAGGTGTAGGGAGGTAGGTGTAGGTTGGTAGGTAGGTAGGGTAGGGCAGGTAGGTAGGTAGGGCAGAGTAGGTAGGTAGGAAGGGTAGGTAGGTAGGGTAGGTAGGTAGGGCATGGTAGGTAGGTAGGTAGGTCGGGTAGGTAGGTCGGTAGGGTAGGTGCGCCGTAGATAAGTACTTAACGCTACCCGTGCGAAGCCGGGGCGGGCAGCTAGTAATCAATAAAAAGAAATAGGATCTCAAAGTAAAAAGTAAGGACTCAATAGGTATGTAAGCAGGCTTTAACTATATACAAATACAATATCTACTACGTCTCTAAAGCCTTTGATCTAAATATAATGAGTGCAGTATAGATAGAGAACCAACTAAATCAAAGACAGGCGCCTTTAGAGCTAGTCAGTTGTGTGCCGTGTACTGGCTGGCTGGCTAATGACAGTAAGACATTATGGAGGGCATCTACCTAGAGTTAGACGTTAATTGAGTTAAATCTAAAATAAGGACGAAGATTACTACCTAGACTATGTATTATCGGAACTAATGTTAAAGCATTCTTAATCTTATATAGTAGAGTTTTTCTTATAGTTATAGAGTAAATCCCGAATAACCAGTAAGTCTAACAACCATTACAAGTGGTATCGTGTTACACGTAACTGGGTTGTGGAGATTGCCCTGTTTATTAAAAATTACAAGACTTGTATTACCAAATGTCATTATTTAGTTCACAAGTACTTATATTTTGACACTTTTATTCATGATTTTGTTTATCAAAAAATTATTTGTAAGTTACAACTTGTAGAAAATCATAACAAATCCTGAGTGTCCGGCGACTCTCCATTCCGTCTTACAAGTTTACAAGTGTCGTGCTTAGTACCGCAAAAAACGTTTAAATTCGATTTTCTTTTTTTAAATGTAGTAACAAGAGAGAGATGGCCTGATGCCCGTGTCCCAGCAGTCAGAACATTAAGGCTGATTATGAATATGGAGATGAGCTATGAATTTAATGAAAATTAACATTCTAGGTAACTTGTGAACGTGTAGACTTGTAACTTTTGATAAACAGGAGGATTGGCAGTCGCTCCATGTAAAAATACTGAACAAAAGACGGCCATGAAAAGACTGAATAAATGATGGCCATGGATAACGCAGTCTCTCAGACTCTTTGAGATGCTGATTCTATTCGTAAGCAAATGTATGGGGTTCTATTGACGTACGTCGCGATAATGTAAGATAATCTATGGTTGGCTCAACGACTCGACGAACAATACCAAAGAAAGGACATTTGGGTAGGCCGCATAAAGTTCTCAAATTGCCAGACCATCTATAAAACTAACTGAGAACGAAAAAATATAAAAATAAAAACAAAATAAAAAATCCACGTAGTCCTCACATTCACAATAATACAATACTTACAAAGTAATCATGTCATTTTGTATATAATATTCAATACATGCCTGTATCCAGCAGTGGACTGTGATAGTTTGAGTTTATTGATACATTTGGATATGAATTTCGCAATGATTTTCCCACTATGTACCTAATCTTCATTGTTCAGTATAGCTTTTTTATAACATCAAACGCTTAGTAGAACCGCGATAAGAATCTCACAACATTTCCTCTAAATGCTTTAAACACAATGATGTGATGTATTAATGTTTATAGGGAATTAAAGATATAGGGCTTGTGACACGGATGTGGAGGTGCCTTTCATGTGAACACGCCTTTACGTGTAAGTCAGAGAAACGTAAGTAAAAGAGAATTGTTTGACAGTAGCCTTCTAAAATTTACAGCTTTGCGTAGGTTGGTACCTGGAAGTCTTTAGTCTACGCACCTAGATTTTAGGTTTTCTTACGGGCGATCATTGCTGATTGTTCTAAGAATACGCATATAAGTAAGTGGCTCTAAAACATCTCGGGCACTAGACGGCTATTGTAAGGTCTCTACGGCTAGTTGGCCGTTGCGACCAACTGCGCCATTCGTATCGGTTTCAATACTTTACCTGGACACTGCGACCACTGGTCGTGGTCGTGGCCGTCTAGTTCGCGAGAGCCGTTAATTTCTAAAATGGTTGGGGATTTTATCCCCTTTATTCATAAACGTTGCTTAAAGTTAAGAGACGTTTAAACGTCAAAAATGTATGATTAATTATAGTCGCTAATTATTATTTAACTTTAAGCAAAATTTATAAATAAGCCCTGTGTTTCTAAAACCATGACTTACAAGCTCGTGTAGACAAAGAATAAATGAGTTGTGTGTTTGAAAATTTTTGATTTTCGAAATCTATTTTACGTACACGTGTTCGTTCTTTGGCCAAAGAATTAGCATTGCCATTCAACGTGGCAATGCTGCCAGTCTTCTGAGGCCCCAGACAAAGTGACATTCTATCAGCGATAACGATGATGAAAAAGGCAAAAATGTATAAGACTGACATAAGCTATCGAAAAGCTTATGTCAGTCCTGTTGAAAGTCATTGTAGAAATACGAAACGCTTTGGAAGCGATTGTCACTTGTCACGTTTCCGGATGACAGTGATGCGGATGAGTACTTCGACGCCTAAGTGTCCTTTTGTTTTTGTATTTATTGGTATAGTTAGGTAGTTATTCATTTAGCTTAGTACCTACCTAAGTACCTAGTAGTATAAATAGTTAGTTGTGTAAATTATTGTAAACATTAGGGGCCTTACCTCAAAAACTAAGACACTTTTTCAACGCGTGTCTCATGACTGTCAGTTTTATGGCAAACTCCATACAGAAATGTCGTGTCGTGTTTGGGCTAAACAACTGATAAACACGGTTTTGTGTTAATAAAGTAATATTTTATCCTTATCCTTGTTCTCCTTTTCTTGTACAATTCAGCGATGATGAGCAATAAATGACAGAGCTCTTATCTCATCACCAATCTAACCCTAACTAACTAAGAAAGTATTTGTAATTTCCAAAGATTAAAAAAAAAAAAAAAAAAAAAAAAATCCTTCCGCTTTAATTTCCTGTCAATGTTTTTCTCAAGAAACAGGAACAAGACATAATTCCCTTCGAAACAACCTCGGGAGCTCGCAATGTCCTGTTTGAAGTACCGTCGGCATGCGAAGGTTGCCTTCTCGGAGTCTCGTGAAATTGTTGGCAAAGTGACGTTTCCTGAACACCAGTTTTCCCGACAGTTAATAAAGCAACACGAGAGGGGTAAGTACGTTAATTTATTAATAGATAGATGTGGTTTCGTGATGCTATGGCTACATTATGGCCATAAAACGAACTACACTTCGCGCGCTCTCTGTTTCTCATGCTGGGGCTACATTGTCACGATAACGCGAACTATTCTTCGCGCGCTCTCTGTTGCTCAGCGAGACGTCGAGCGGTGTGCGAGTGAGAGCGCGCGAAGTTTAGTTCGCCGTATCGCAAAATCTCATCATTTTGAGACCAATCTGCTTAGCCTTTTCCCAACTATGTTGGGCTTCCAGTCTAACCGGATGCAGCTGAATACCAGTATTTTACATGGAGCGACTGCCCATCTGACCTCCACAACCCAGTAACTGGGTAATAAGATACCCCTTGGTTAGACTGGTGTCAGACTTTCGGGCTTCTGACGACTCGTAACGACTGTCAAAGATCTACAAATGACAGCCGGGACCAACGGCTTAACGTGCTTTCCGAGGCACGGAGGAGTCTCGATATGTGAAAATGGTGACCCATCAACGGACCCTGATGTTTAACCTGATGGATAGACCCGTGCGGCGGTTATTACTAAGCCACGAGCTCCTCTGACACGTTTGTAAATTAGTAGACTTGGCCCCCTGGAATTGAATCTTATTCGATCTTATTATCAGTTCCAACAGTTCCAACCTCTCATTAAATCATCACAAATCAAACTTCCACATCTCTTCTCTTATCGGTGTACCTACTCCATTACTGAAGCTACGAGCTTCAGTAATGAAAGGTCTGGTCTGGATCCTAAAAGGTCATCGTGGCTCCGCTTCTCTCAGGGTCGTCGAAACAGAGTCCAGTGAGGGTTACTAGGTCTGGTCGCGAGGTACAAAAACTTCCACATATCAGTTACATTAACTCACTCAAAAACACCCGAACACTCACGTCTCCCATTCACACCTAAAAATTACTCACACACACACTTACACCCCACTGACCCCACACAGGCCCTAAACATAACACACCAACTCAATCGACATTAGTCCCAGCCCACACTGAAAGCACTAATTCGCACGAGGGCGCGAGGGCGAGCGACGAGAAATTGTCGCCAAATTGTCGTTTCCTGAACACTGATTGCGTCGCTCGCTCCCCGCTTCCGGCCCACTGTTTGCTTATTCGATAGCGAATTAGATTTTTAGTAGCAACACTATTGATTTTTGCACCCACGGGCACATTTTGATGCGGATTATTGATAGTGTTTTGTTTGGATTTTAATATTTTTTATTGAAAAGTACTTATTAGATGAAGACGATGTTTTCAAGGACAATGTTTTTGAACCGAAGACTTCATTTTTCCTGCGAAGTACTTAGATGTTTTGTTCTTGGTCTTGCCAATCATGAAATAGCCTATATAATGTTCCCACTGCTGGGTCACAACCCTCCTCTCTGCGAAACGGAGTGGGCCATAATCCACCACGTGGGCCCAGTACGGGTTGGCGGTTGTCACATGTCATCGACTTCTAGGACACGCCGGTTTCCTCACGATATTTTACCATCTGTTGATCTTGCCAATAAATCCATAATATTCTTGGAACAATACCTACATCTATAACGACGCCGTACCTCCGCACACTCATTTTAATTAACACTTCCGTGTTTTTTCTTGCTTAATTTCTTTCCAAACACAATTACCATGTTTTAATAATAAAAATAAACTTCTTAATAAACGAGAAAACAAAAAAAAAACTCTTCAAAAGACTTTTATTTTCCGTGCACCTATCATAGCTCCATGAAATTCCAAGGAATCAAGTGTGTCAAGAATTTTCTCAAAGTAACAAGGGCGCTCCAAATCACAAGAAATTCTCTCATTTTTCGAATCTTCGTCATCGTCACGATAAAGTGTTCGTGAAGGATCTTCCAAATATTTTATCTAAAGCTTTTACACCGTGAGAAAGCATTTTCAACGTAATTCTAATGAATAAAGATCGATTAATGGCTGGAGGAAAATCTTGTATCCAAACTTCCAAGCTCTTCTCTAATGTAAAACTGATTATAATTATGTCAGAATCAGAGTCCGTGAATGTTATCTACGAGTACATTAATTTATTTTAGTCAAAGAACCTATGGTTATGAAGTTGTAATTTCGTAGAACCTGTTCTCAGATAACATAATTATTATAGTCGAAAGCTGTTCTCATATTATTGTAATTAAAAATGTCAGAAGCACTATGGTGATGTAAATGACGAGAAATGTAATTGTGTTTTGTATGTTAAGAAATAATCAGCCTAGAATGTGGCATCCTCTGTGTGAGAGAGAACGGTCTGTAATCCACAACGCGAGCTTAGAGCGGGTAGATGTCACAGTCTTCGACTTTTCGGTTCTAGGACATGCCGGTTTCCTCACGATGTTTTCCATCACCGTTTTGAGAGCAGTGGTAATGAAAATAAATTACCTACTCAAAGTAAAGCACCTGCCTGGATTCGAACCTACGACCACGACCTACTACTACTCATAAATCGGGGCCACTACCATTAGAATAGAATAGAATAGAATATACTTTATTTGCTTTGAATACATACAAATAGGATCGTAAATAACATAATAAAGAACCGTGTACATTCTGCCTTGTTGGCATGCAAACACAATAATTATTATACAAGTTATCAAAATAGGTTATTAAGATGTATCATTTAGGAAATCCTGAACAGAATAAAACATTTATCTACAAGTAATTCAGTAAAACATTTTTTAAATTTCATCATCATTGCTCGCTTTGTTAATATTGCAATAGAAAAACTGCTATTTGGTCCAAAGTCAGTTAAGCGTCCGCGTACGTCCCTAAAGAAGTCACTAAATATACATTAATAAATGTCTGGTCTCGAGTTCGACCCCAAGGCAGGCATCTCTGACTTTTCGGATAAATGTGCATATTGTATAATTATCACTTGCTTCATAAGGTGAAGGAAAACTTTGTGAGGAAACCGGCATTCCTGAGAGTTATTTCTCAACGACATGTGAAACCAAGTCAGACGCCTATGGGCGGCATACAAACTGCGAGTCCAGGTTATTTAATAGCCACACGAAAAAGAAAGAAAGACGACTTATATATAAAAATCTTATGGTTGACAATACATAAACTCAATTGTCAACCTTTTCTTAACGAAAAGGTTCTTCTTGTCTTAAATGAAATCGGAAAAGGTTTTATTTAATCAGATCCAAATTCAAGACACTTTTCAAGATTGACATTTTTCTTATATTTATATAAGTTTTTCAAGCGTAAAATTGGATGATGAGCACATTCAGAGCACAAGAAAAAAAACTCTAATCTACTTACATTTGAATTATTCGCCCCCGATAATAATTTCATGATCACTCCTCAATTGACGATGCATCATTCACCGACAATGCGATGCGATACTTAGCCTAAAAACTAAACAAGCCACTGACTCCATACATCAAAGTACAGGTATAAAATGAGCTTGAAAAGAAGACAACAAAGCAAATAGCCAGTTATAATGGTTATTATCGCGAATGCCCGACCTTGCACGATGTGGCATTAGATAACCAATCGGACTCTTGCGGTTCGGAGATCGCTCCTAACGGTATTCTACGGACCGCGATGATGCTGTAGAAGCGACTGAAAGGAACGTTTGCTGCCTACGAGAAAGTAGTCTCTGTGAGGACGAGTTGGAACAAAAAGAGAGTGTATTTAGCAAAAGGTTTGAAAAAAGTAGGTTTAAATTATTATTATTATTTTTTATATGTTTTTACATCTCGGGACCCTGGGATCCCGGACCTTTGGAAGGCGTGCGAGGGGCCGTAGCCAACTCGCAGAGGCCCCTTAGACAATTTTAAATGGAATGAGGACCAACCGACGATTATCCCTGTTCGCACTATGCAAGTGCAGCCAAGGACAACCCCCAGTTGGTGTAGGACTATTGCAGAACATGGAAACAAAAATATTGGATTATGGGTTTGGGTTGCTAAGTGAACTGGTTATCTTGAACTATGGAAAGACTATGGCCCCTGCCTGACCAATGTTTATAAAATACACAGATAAAATGGAGGGGGTGACTTGCACACTCAATAATGGGCCCGGTCGCTAGCACATAGTGACATAGCGACAAGGGGGCAACATGTCCTGAGGTGCTTAAGAGGAGCGGAGAGGTATTCCACGGCTATCAGGACAATCCCGGAAGTACGGTCAAGATCCCTTCCAGCATCTTACTGGAATACTTCCGTCCTCCGAGCACGTTTGTTCTTGCGAATCTCCACTCAAGCCGGCCAATCAAGGCAAGAATGAGGTGGGAGCTCTGTTCCTCGTCAGTGTTCTCTCCAGCCGGCCAATAAAGGCAAGCCAGAGGTGAGGAACAAGACTTCTCCCGGGAAATAGGGTCCGTGGGGTCGCAACTGCCCAACAGCTCGCCACATGCTGCCCTGCGGGTTTTTGTATCTCTCTTGGTCTGGCTCCTCACTCTAGACCCGTTCCGGCAAAGTAAACTCTACCGGCACAGACCCAGAGTTCAGAGCGCGCAAGCCCCACCACGACGTCAATGTAGAGATACGGCGGTGGGAGGGTTTTGATACGACGGTGGGGTTATTATTTATACTATTGTGCAAGCCTTTTTATGATATTTTACTTTTTTACCTTTTCTCTTATGTTTTTCTACCTTTTGGTTATTATTTTTGATTGACTTAATATCAATGATAGTATATGAACAGATATGCTATACTCACAAAACAACCGAAAAAAGTGTTCCGCGTAGCAGCGGCAGCACACATATCCACTTTTCATTAATTTTACATTTCACTACAAGTTAAAATGATAGAAGATGGCTTAATAAAAACAACAAGAAAAAAAGAGACTAGAGCTAGTGTTGCTGCTTTAACTAAGCTTACTCGTCGCCATGCGTGTCGCAGAATAAAGTCAATACGTCCCAATTAGGACATTTTCGAGTCTTCACGATTGCGCGCTCATAACATAATATATTTGTATAATATAATATCATTGCTTAATATACTTTTGTTTCCTACCAGGAACCAGCGCCTTTCAATTCCAATAATTAATTAGTATTATATACTTGCCCTAATCCCGGTTTATTTGGAGTAGTCGCAGCATGTTCTCTTCTTCCATATCTACATCTCTTTTAGTCATCATCTCAGATAATAGTCACCCCCTGTCTAGCCATATCATCTTCCACACAGTACATCCATCGTTTCTTTCGTCATCCCGTTCCCAACTCTTACAACCGTTACATTTATTAAAATTATATTTTATATTTTAGTAGATGTAGTTGTAGTCATGCATGTTTTAATTAAAATCGTGTACAGTACTTCAATATTGGTCTAATAAAATAATATAATTAAAACGTCTTTTTTTTTTTTTGGGTGGGAAATTGTCATATGACTTCTCCCGCTCTGGGCGGAGCGGAAGGGCGTGTCAGACTCTTACTGACTAAAACCCACCCTTGTTCCTTCGGTTGCCTGTTGCCAGGGTCCCGGTATCCCTTTCGGACTATTCCGCAACCCTGGCAGGATAATTAAAACGTCTAAGGTCTAATTAAATAATAAACCCATGTTGGAAGTAGTGTGCATGAAAACGTGTTCCAACATACCTATTTTAACAACCTAGGCAAAATTCAAATCATAGAATATTGAAATAACATTTTCATATTATGGAAATATTGTATACGCCAACGTTATTAGGTATATTATACACTGACAGGACGCAGCTATAGTAAGCACCTATACTAGATCGATGATTATAATTTCTATATACCTTTTGACTCTTAAGAAAAATCTTGGGAACTGTTCTTGCCCAAAAAAACCTTTCAATATGTAACGGTGTCACCTATCTACTACCTAAATAATCACCACCGCTGGGCGTAGTCAAACTATCCATTGGATGGATAACTGTACATGTTACTTGCGCAGTGTCATGTCTCTCAGACCGTGATAAGACGAACTGGATCCACGATGTATTATGTAGTCAGTCTGATCTGCTCTGGATACCTGATAGCACTCGAAAGGGCTCAGCTAAGCCCTAACACTTAGTTAACAAGGTCGGCGAAAGGAATTAGATACTACAAATATTTCCTAACAACTGTTCTGTGAAGCGTGCTACAGACTTGTCCGGGTCGGCATGATTCGGCACAGCCGGGCGTCAAAATATGGAAATATGTTCGGGAAAAAGCCGCTCGGTTTAATTGTGCTGAGCCGACCCGAACATGATTTAGCGATGGTAGATGCAGAACTGAGCTTGCGGCTAAATATTAACAGCCGCACGGGTCGATAAGGTTAAGCTAAACTTTCCGGGGTTTGGTCCATGGATGGGTGACCATCTTTACATAATGGAGATTCCTTCGCGCCTCGGAAAGCACGTTGAGCTGATGGTTCCGGCTGTCATTCGTGGATCTTTGACAGTCGTTACGGGTCGTCAGAAGCCCAAAAGTATGACAACCAATATTACCAAGAAGTATCGTATTACCCAGTTACTGGGTTGTGGAGTTCAGAAAGGCAGTCGTTCCAGGTAAAATACTGCATTCGGTTAGACTGGAAGCCAACCCCAACTAAGTTGGGAAAAGGCTAGGATGATGAAGGCTATATGATTTTTAAATGCTGAACGGAGTTTGCCAAACCTCACGAGCTGAATGAAAACCGAATAGTTATATTTATTTTGTAGTAATGAATCGCTTTTACCAAATAAAGTCGAATCGGCCGACCCGAACATAAGTAGGTATGTGTAGTATCCTTTAGAAAGGGTTTATCTTTAGAAAGGCGAGGGACATAATGTACATAGTGTTACTGTTTATTGTTTGTCCGCCTTTGAGAAACAATGTTAAACTCAAACTCAACACATTTATTTCAATTTAAACCATTTACCGACTGGCACTTTTGAATAGTCAAAGTCAGAAATATGACGATAGTTGCCCATTCCAAAGCGTTGTACCTATGGAGAACAACGGGTAAGAAGCTTCATGGAAACCCTTGTAAGTTGTATATTACCTACCTAAATTGTTATATATATACTATACTATAGTTTCCCATATACATAACCTCTAAGGACACATAATATACGCTAATCAAAGTAAAAGCATGTATGTACGTACCTACGCAGTAGGTATTTTGTACAAAGTATGTCGGTTACGTGAAACGATCGCAGTTATAAGGTATTCTACACACGGACGGCGAAAATTTCGCTGTCAATGAACGCGCCTAAATAGAACCATTCATTCGTTCGGTCATTCATTCGCGATGTCGTTTATTTGGTGTCGCACCTTAGATGGCATTTATCTATCTAAAATAGTACTCTGTGGATGGAATAATGAATGGTAGTGTTGTTTATTTTTGTTTGAGATCAGGTTTAGAGCTATCGCGGATTTGGTTTAACAGTTAGAAGCTTGGCGGTTGTCTTACAACAACAGTTTTTTCAACATTTAAAACTCAAGTATTTTTTTAACAACTAGGTACACAATTTTAATTTTTCCTCGGACACGATCTCGTCATGGATACCGAACTATCAAAAAAAGGGTACTTACCTAATTCTAAAATTATGGAAGTACGAGATAGGTAGGTAGTAGGTACCAACACTTAGTTTCAAATTACCTAAACTTATTAGCATACGCTCTTCCTAGATTTAATAAATGATGGCATTACGAATGCATGAATGGAGAGCAGTGTTGGCCCAGTGGTAACGGCCGCGACTTACGACTCGATCGTAGGTTCGAACCTTGACAGGCGTTTTACTTCGAGTACCTAAATTATTTTATCACCACTGCTCTCAAAACGTTGAAGGAAAACATAGTGAGGAAATCGGTATGTCCTAGAACCTAAAATTCTAAGACATGTGACATCTCCCAACCCGCACTAATCCCGCGTGGTGGATTACGGCCCACACCCTCTCACACAGAGGAGGCCTGTGTCCCAGCAGTGGGAACGTTATAGGCTGATTATGATGACGAATGCATTATAGCCAAAACTCACTTATAATGAATTCTTTTGTTTACAATCTGACCACAACTGCACCAAAATACTGTAATGTTTTTCATAAGTAAAACACAGACACAAGGACGGACAGAGATAGCAGGAATAAAGCTGCGTATTATCTACCAAGTAATTAATAACGGATTAAAAATTAATAAAAATTGACAGCGCCACGCATATTTGGAAAAATATCACTGTCTTCGTTCATGTTTTATCAGAAGTTATCGTATTTATTCGCATTCTTTCCTAATCCTTTTATTCCATTGCGGAAGTAATTAGATCTTTGCTTGCCGTTTTACAATGATGTTCCCCTAAATATTGTATACTTATATAATATAATATATCTTCACGTAACTATGCATCAAATAATATCTCACATTTAATTACGAATATACATATAAGATTTGAACTGCTTACTGTTACTACTATTGCCTTATCTAAATCCTACCTACTAAACAACAGTGGATCTCTGCCAGCCCTTTCGGGAAATAAAGGCGTGAAGTTACGTTAAGATTTTGATCCAATTTCAATCCAGTTTCAACAAACACAAAGCCTAAATGGATTCTCAACACATCTCAAATGAACTTGATTTGCGTAAGTATAAATGTATAATCAAGATTGGAAATTACTTTTGTTAAAGTAAGATTAACAAAGTTGAAATGATTTCAAGTCGGGCATTGTATTCTGAGAAAATTACTAACAACGCAACTCCACTTAAAATTGAATCGACAGTTAAATATAAAGATTGATTAGTCTGCTAATTAAATAACAATAGTGTTATCGTTAAAGAAGAACATAAAGTTAATGACGTACCTAATTAGGTTACCGAAGACAAAGAAACTAACTAAGATATCGTGATCAGACATGCTACTGATGATGATAATTAAACAATTTAATGGAACATACATAATTCATCAATATCATCATTCATTAATTCTCCTGCTCTTACTTATCCCAATTTATTTGGGGTCGGTTCAACATGTGTTTTTCTTCTGTATCTCTATTAGTTGTCATCTCGGTAGTCACCCCCTTTCTAGCCATATCATCTTTCACACAGTCCATCCATCGTTTCTTTGGTCTTCCCCTACTCTTATAGCCATCGATATTCAAACTCAAAACTTTCCTCATGACATTTTGGTTACATTATGATAAAGAATCCATAATGTGATTGTGATCCCTCACTTCATTCCAGGCTAATGATAGAAGTCAACAATATGCTCGACTGCTTGGAAAGGGATTGGAAACAAGAATTGCAACGCTGTTTCTTGTTCACCATTATGGCGAAGCACTTAATTAATAAGCTGTAGAACTAGTTCACGCCAGAACTTAGTAGTACCAGTGAATCGAGGGAAATCTATTGTTTCAATGTTACGAATGCACGTTGCTCTATCCCACATTCGAACCCTACAGAGCAGTGCATATTGCTTTCAGCTGTTAATTTATTCTGTCAGCCAATGGGCACTTATGTTACTGTATCGTACACATTCATCATTATTTTCCTGCCTGTATACCCAATTTATTTGGGGTCGACGTAACCATACTTGTCTTTTTCTTCCATACTTCTCTATTAGCTGTCATCTCGATAGTCACTCCCTTTCTAGCCATATCATCTTTCACACAGTCCGTCCATCGTTTCTTTGTTCTTCCCCTACTCTTATTGTATCGTACACTTATTAATACGAAAAGTTATGTAAGGTTTCAACCTTCCATCTTCTAAACCATGATCCTCACATATGGTAGCTGACGTAGCAAATTCCATGTGACCTATTTTATACCACAAGTTACCTTTCTATCTATATCCTCTAGTATTATCCTCAAGTCACCAGCATCATATTTGATATGAAAAAGCTAGCCAATATTCTTTCGTACACGCGTGTAGAATTTATTATCGACGCGGAGTCTCACGGCATTTTCCTCAAACGAAAGTGCAAACATCAAGGTATTTTAACGAACGGAAATCATACAGTACGTGAAATACCGTGGTAGGTAACCAACCCATGATTGCAATACACGACAAAATGTAGCTCGTTACTTAACTAATAATTTAAATAGAAAAATACATTCTCACGAGCGAACTAGGTTCAGCGCAATAAATCGATGCAATTATGTCGTTCGATTCTCAGTCGCCGCATGTTTTTGCCGCGGCTTCGCTTGCGGTTTTTTTCCTATTTTACGCAGTCGCTGTACCGTACTCTCGCCGCAAGCCTGCTATCTTTATTGCAGGAAATTATGCTCCAAATTCTGTTAGGTGTAGGTGGGTTGTTGGTGTTTCGTAAATTGAATGAATGAATTGTTCGTTCCCTTCGTTCCATTTATGACATCTGGCCCTATGATGTAAACATCATTACGTTAAGAAAAAGTTCCCATAAACACAGTTCGCCAATTTTCTAGATACATCAAAATCCGGTATATGCGCTTCATTTAACAAGAAACACACTAGACACAATGTAAAAACATATCCCCAAGCGAGATCTAATAAGATTTTGCATACATTATTCATGCGTACGTTAGTTCCAATCGTTTCACAGCTTTCCAATGCTTTTTAGATCGAGATTTATATCCGTGAAACATATTTACATGCCTTTCTTACGCATAATTGTGATTGAACACTTTCGCAATAAAAACGATCGTAACTTTGAACGAGATTTCGGAATCACGTCCAATTTTTAAGGCTTTCCGAACAATTTTAAATGCTTCTTCACATAAAATGTGGCCCTTTTTGCCCGGCAACTGTAAACGTGTGTCCTAAAAATAAAGCACTTACACGTTCGGATCGGGCCCGATTTTTGAAGGGCCTGTATTATTAAGATGGGCTTTCCTCCGAAGTTTGAACATTATAGATATCGTGAGTCGTGACCTTTACGGAAACACGAAAACAGATTTCCTTGAATTGTCATTAAGCGTTTTTTGAACCAGCTTTCTATTTTTAGTTGGTACTAAGGTACTGAATACCGCACGGGTTGATCCATCAGGTTAAAAACTACGCTTGCCAGGGTTGATCCGTGAATGGGTGAACATCTTCACATATCGAAAGTCTTCCGTGCCTCGGAAAGCACGTTAAGCCGTTGGTCCCCGCTGTCATTCGTCGATCTTTGACAGTCGTTTCGGGTCGTCAGAAGCCCGAAAGTCTGACAACCAGTCTTACCAAGGGGTGTCGTATTACCCAGTTACTGGGTTGTGGAGGTCTGATAGGCAGTCGCTCCATGTAAAATACTGGTATTAAGCTGCATCTGGTTAGACTGGAAGCGAACCCCAGCATAATTAGGAAAAGGCTAGGCAGATTAACTAAGATACTGCGATTGGAAAGTGTGTCAGAATTTCTTTTGAACTCTATTTTTATAACACAGCACATTTTTCATTGAGTGTAGAATTACTTAATTCTTTTTCTATTTACTTAATTGTTTATTTGTACCAAGACACAGAAAACCAGCGTTTTGGAAGATATACTCATCATAATATAAATAGGTATATCATCATAATATAATCAAAAAAAAATGCATCAAGCGTAGAGCATCACTATTTAAAACTTCATAAGAAAGTGTTCGCTTCAATGAATATAGGAAACGGGTAGTCAGATAACCAACCGGACATGAGACCCCACACTATGGTGCTATGGCATGTGAAAAAGCGAATGCCAAGCAATACCCAACCTTATCCCTTCACGTTCAAGTGATAAATAATTAAATTTTGTTATTAACGCTCGCCTTTCTCGCGGCAATGTCAATTATTTCTACAAACATGAACGAAAGTGGGTTGCTCAGAACAAAAGCTTCGGTGTTTATGAATTTGACATAAATAGCCGTAACGGGAAACTAGTTCAAGTTGTTTCCTTGGTGTTTTGTCTTAGAGAAATGGATTTAATTGATTTGGTCTGGTGTCGTGTCGAGGTGCAAAGTAATGAATGGTTTTGTAATAGTGCTTGTTCGCGTCCCACAAATTCGCTTTACCATAATTTCTGAAACTGTCCTCAAAAATTATCCATCAAAATTACAAAAACCAATCAGATTACATGAGACTCCATGAGGACCTTGTTTTGTTGTTTTCCTCTCTTGCTTTTCTTTTTCTTTCTTTCATGAGACCCAGGAAAAGATTAAATTCAATAGGTTTACAGAAACAAGGGGAACCTTTATGTACCCTATAACAATAATAATAATCGTGGGACTCCTTTCAAATGATACATATCCACCTATTTACCAGACACGTGCCTGTACGATCTATTCCCTATACATCCGCATAGTTTATTTGCAACGTGTGGAGGTTCCCCTCTCCGCCATTTTCAAAGGCATTACGATCGCTTACAGCCTTTACAGGGCTCATTATTACTTGGATTTCCTCGTAATGTTCCCCCTTCACGATTTGAATGAAAGTTTAAGTGGGAAGAATTGTTTACAACTAGTTTTTTATCAAGCTTGTAGGTAGATATAAGGTGGCGTAACTTTTGATAAACAGCTGAGATTAGAGACCAAGATGATATGGTTTTTAGGGTTCCGTCACCAAGGTAAAACGGGACCCTATTACTAAGACTCCGCTGTCTGTCTATCTGTCCGTCTGTCATCAGGCTGTATCTCATGAACCGTGATAGTTAGACAGTTGACATTTTCACAGAGGATGTATTTCTGTTACCGCTACTTATAACAAAAAATAAATTAAAGTTTTGAAATGATGGAATCGCTATTAATAAATTTTAATGAATATTTTATGATAAGATTGCAGCTGCAAATTGTGTCAATTAGATACTCTTGACGTAAATGCTCATATCATAGCCTAATAAAATGCTATCACGCACATTAAAAAATATTATTGAGTATCCATTCTGATTCTTCTTCTGCTTCATTGAATCATAGGTGCTATGTGCTAGACAAGTTCGGAATGAACGCGTGCCCTCGTATTTCGCGCACCATTCGGTCACCGCGACATTCCGATCTTTCGTTCCCATTCGTTCACTAACTAGTCGTGAGTGATAACCGCGCAGTGACGGACGTACGTGCCGCGCTTTATCACGGTTCCCGCGTAATATCGAACGAAAATTATTTTAGTGATTAAAAACAAGTTACGAATTGTGTTTGTGTTTAATAATATTGTGGATTTATAGTGCTTATCGATATTTATGCCAATGTGTGTGTAAAACGAGTTATATATTTTTTCTGTGCATTCGAATTCTTGGATTTTTCTTTAACGAAGTTTTTGTGGTAAGTTTGAAGATCAGAGATCATTGAGTTTGTGGTTAGTTCTTGCTACCTACAATCAGTAACAACCTATTAATGTCCCGTTGGGTAGGTAGGACCGTTGAAATGCGCCGGTACCTACCCGTCCACATTTTTGTAAGTACCGTAGATAATCGACACATCGGCGGTACTTGTTGATTGGCGGTATATTCTTATCGTCTGGTACCTTTCTTTGGTAAACGGAACACGGCGTTGATACAAAGCGAGTTTCCAAGAACGTTCTTTGAAAATAATGTGCAATAGTTGACGTGGTTTGTGAACATACATAAGTATATACATAAAAAACTAAAACTAAAAGAACTAACTAACTATATGTAAAGTATGGCGTCGAAAAATTCCTTCGCATCGCTGTCGGCTGGTAATGTACCCAAGTATATTAATTTGTGGATAATATAGGTAATCAAAGCCGGCACCCCATAATAACACTAATTCCAAAAAAAAACTGTATAAGACTACCTGGTATAGCCTCCTTTCTGAATTGGGGTAAAAATACTCTTGCATCAACTAACACCAACGCTTTTATGTTATACATAGTAGGTACTTATACCGAAGAAAAATTTCTCAAGTCACCAACACAACACCAGTCTGTTCTCACCAACGTTTAAGACTTCCCATAACGCAGCATGTTTGTGTGAACGCACCTTAGTGTCCCACATTATCTGCTACGAGTACCTACAAAGCTATCTCTTAACTTAGTTATCCTACTTCTTCAACGTAAACAGCGCGAAACCGATTGCGTCAAGTATCCCACACTCTCGTGCTGCAATTTACGTAAATATGTACCTATAATAGGCACTTATTATCCGGGACCCTACAATCCTACATGCACTAAGTATGCAACATTAGTTTTTGTTTATGCTAAACCCGAAAAGGGGTCATTGTGCTCTTCTTTTTGAACAACTTTTTCTATGGGATCAAATTTGAAATCGCAAAAAAAAAACAGCTGTTCCATACATTTTGTCGATTTAAGTGAACACAAAGCTGATTTTTTTTCTGGTTTAGCATAAACAAAAACTAATGTTGTATATCGTGAGTTTGACAAGTGTTGGTCCGGTCGGTTTACCTACGAAAAATCTAACGAAAACAATGTTTTTTTTTACAATTTATTTCCAATATTTATTTAAGTTAAACAGAGAGAGAGAACTATGGCTATATGAGTTGCACCACACATAAGATATATCACAAAACTTATATTTTTGTTACCCTTTATAAACCTTAATGCCGGCTAAACGAACGACATATACACATCTTAACTTTACCAATAACCATCAGTAAGACATAGAGACCCAGCATAAGCAGTTATAATTGGAATAACAAGTTCTCCCATACATAGCAAGCAGCACTCATCTTGTCAACGCTGAGTAATCAGATTGGTTCCCATATAAAATAACCCAGGAAACGATTTAGAGTCCGTGCCCTTATGAAGCCTTTGATCGTTTTAGACTAGCCAAAATGACTTCACTAGGCTAATAGCTTGCCTAGCATTACCGTAATTACGCTTCATTTACTTGCCATCATTATTGTGATTCTTAGAATCATTTCCTCATTCTATAAAGCGGTTTTAGCTTTTTGCATTACTAGCTAAGTACGTTCATTCGGGTATTTTAAATTTTCTAAGACGTAACTTATCTACTTTATATCCTTCAGCAGGTGCCTAACCTGCCTCTTTGACTCTAATGATCTCACTTCATCTATCGTCTATAGCAGTCTACCGCTGTCTACTGATGAACATTGGCAGTTCGAGCTCGCCTGGATGCACTTCAGTATCATCTTCCACAGCATTTTCTTTCCAAATGCAATTTATCCCGGATCGGATTTGTGGCAATCCTGTCCAGGACTCTTCAATAAATTCAATTTTATGTTGTTGGCTGTCAACATATTTGTGGATGTGGGTGGATAGGTATGGTATGAATAGATAGATAGTAGAATAAACTTTAGTACAGGTACATCAAAATTTAATAAAAACTCATAAAGCACCGGTCTTCCTACGCTCTTTGGCAAGCTGGTGACGTTTTTTGAAAAAACATTGTATGTAAGTAGTAGATAAGACGCTCGCATCGACGCTCAAAGAAATAAGATTTTTCGTCGTAAAGAGGCAGAAAATAAAAGATTTACTTTACTCACCCCTTCTCCATAACCCGCAAGTTTACAAGCAGTATGAAAGGTTAAATAAAAGTATAATATATGCACTTTAACAGGTGGTAAAGTAAAAAAATAATCTTGGTTTCACGTGGTTTTCTTATCGCTCAGGTGCTAACGATACCACACCATACATTGAAGGAAATTGATTGGTATTATAAGCGTGTAAAAACTATACAGAAAGAAACTATGTATTTATTGTTACAATGTACATGCAACAGCACGAACATTATTTTTCGGAAGGTATCGCCACTGGCACTAATCCAAATATAACCTACCTAATATTTGGTTTTGAGCCCAAACAGTTTAAGTAGGTCCTAATAGTCCAAGAAATTCTTGACGATTCTTCAATCCCCTTTGGCCCATATATATTCTTTGCCACGAAGAATATATCACACGAGCATTACCGAACTGATAAAATTCCATAATAAACTTGGGATCTCTCATGCACAAAGGAGACAATCAAGTGTCATGAGTTTTTATGAAACACATAGTCTGCAATAATGCCCGTCCATAGATAAATATCACTCGTATCTCCACTATTCCATTGCCAACTCTAGGATGCATATCCGGTATGGCTCGCAAATCCATCCATATCCTAAGGGCACGTCGTACCTACCATTACCCCTGGTCTACTCCTTGAAATGCAATGGCCTCTGTAGCTCCATGAAACATGAGGCTCCAGCCAGGGGCTAGTGCAAATTTTCCGGGTCATTCGATTTATCGAGTCTGGTTAAACCACGCTGGGGTCGGTGCATTTCATTAATTCATTCATTCAAACTTTGCTTATAGCTTCACAACATAATGATCGGCATTAAAGCTGGTTAAATATGCTAACTATCACTGATTTACTACACGATCTTGTCCAAAGGCATACAGGGTGTCGACTTAGTCACCTGCATCGGTTTAGGGAGTTATTCTACCCGTCACACTAAGCATATACCAAGGAAACATATACGAATACATGTAAATAAAATATGCATAAGTACAATACGGCCGATATAACTTGGCAGGTCTGAACATAGGCGCATATAACTATGCGCATGTTCTCTCACTCGCTTCTTTGTCACCATTTGGTACCAATAAAAAAATGTTACTGCGCAGCACTCTGAGCGAAGTTCGGAACTGCCAAGTTATATCGGCCGAATTTTAACGTTGACTTGTTTGTTATTTATATGAATCGTATTTCAGTTTTATTAGAAAAGCGTAGTACGACAAATAGAAACACGTAAGCAGTAAATGTAAGCGGGTGACCAAGTTGCCACCCTATATTTAGTATAAAAAGTTTTTAGTTATTCTGCTTTCACATTATGTCCATAGGTTTTACAATGTCTGAATCATCATCATTCTCCTCCCCTTATCCCATTTTTTTGTGGTTGGCACCATGTCTCTTTCTTCCATACTTCTCTATTAGTCATCATCTCGGTAGTCACTCCCTTTCTAGCCATGTTATCTTTCACACATATTACAATCTCAGAATATTATACAATTTTTAATCATCATAAAACGGGTTTTATGATTAAAAACGTGTTGCCAATATATCTCTAAAATAATTGTACTCCAATAGTAAAAAACCGGCCAAGTGCGAGTCGGACTCGCGCACGAAGGGTACGTACCATTATCTATAAAAACGGCAAAAAATCATGTCTTTTGTATGGGAGCCCCCATTAAATATTTGTTTTATTTTAATTTAATTAATTATTTTTAAAGTGAATATACTAAATATTCTGTGAATATTTCAAGCGTTATCAATATCGAGCAAAAAAATCACGTTTGTTGTATGGGAGCCCCCTGAAATATTTATTTTATTCTGTTTTTTAGTATTTGTTGATAACAGAACAGAAATACATCATCTCTGAAAATTTCAACTGTCTAACTATCACGGTTCATGAGATACAGCCTGGTAACAGACGAACAGACAGACAGACAGCGGAGCCTTAGTAATAGGGTCCCGTTTTACCCTTTGGGTACGGAACCCTAAAAATGTTACCCAAGCTCAATTAATAACACTATAAAACCAGTAGATGTTTATCGAATAAAACTTTTGTAACAGCTAACTAACACTTACATCATTGTGTGATGTAAAACATTAAATTGCCTGGAGACAATTAATTAGTAAAAGTACTTCGAACTAGGTGCTGCCCGCGCTCCATGCTTTCATTATAAAGATTAGTCAGCTAGCAGGTTGGAAGCAGACCAGGGCTGCAGGATGCAGCTGAATACCAGTATTTTACATGGAGCGACTGCCTAACTGACCTCCACAACCCAGCAACTGGGTAATACGATACCCCTTGGTAAGACTGGTTGTCAGACTTTCGGGCTTATGACGACCCGTAACGATTGTCAAAGATCCACAAATGACAGCCGGGACCAACGGCTTAACGTGCTTTCCGAGGCACGGAGGAGTCTCGGTATGTAAAGACCTTCGACCTTGTGTTTAGGCCTTTCATGTATAACATAACATTATGGTGCGATAAATGACTGAAGCAGTTCGTTTTCTTTTATCAATTAAAGACCGACCTACGTGCGTAATATTTACATAATATATTTAATCAGGGAAATGCTAATTTAATCGCGATAACTACCATTTATCGGTCTCCATATGATATGATTACAAGGTTAGTAGGATAATTTTGTAGGCACTGATATATTCAGATACCTATATTAATATTAAATACCAGCTGATATACTGAATAGTTGATTGTCCACTATCAATGTCACATTTTTTTCTGTAGTAAAAAAAATAACAATGTTTATTCACACAAAAATATTTTTTTTAACAAGATATGCCAAACTGCAAAGCAGTTTGTTGGTAGATGTAGCTCCTTTTTACATTTATAGGTACATCATTCACAATATACAATTTTTCCTTAATTTTACAACAGTTTTGCGTTTTTAATTATAACTAGCTGATGGCCACGGCTTCGCCTGTGTGGAAGTCGGTTATTATGTACTAAAACTTTACTCGAGAACCACTCTATCCATTGGTGAAAACAGCATGAAAATCGGTGCAGTAGTTTTTGAGTTTATCGCGTACAGGACGACAGACAGACGCGGTGGAGGAATTTGTTTTTTTGAAAAAAAAATCAGCTGTTCCATACATTTTATCGATTTAAGTGAACACAAATGTAGGGAACAGCTGATTTATTTTCGTAATTTCAATGTTGGTCCCATAGAAAAAGTTGTTCAAAATGATGAGTACAATGACCCCTTTTCGAGTTTAGCATAAAGAAAAAATAAGGTTGTATTAGGTAAGGATATTCTTTAGGCTTTGACAAAACATAGTAATATATAGTGCTTGTCTTCTTCCCCGGAAATCCCTTTCCAATGTGAGTGACCCACTTCTCCTTATGCCCCAAAAAATGCTTTAGTTGTTAGGTCATCTCATCATAAGTGACCTGTAACAATCTTCCATGATCTCTCGACCAATCAGTGACCTACGTTGACCTTTGCAACTGCTGTGCCACTCAAAATGCTCGGACATGTAACATGTTACATTACGTTGCTGTCAGCAGTTACGCCATTTTTACTGTGCAGTTTTATTTGTATTGAGTAATGAGGTCAGCTGATCATGATTGTATACGTATATTTTATGACAAACAAGATTTTTATAGCGGCTTCGCCAGCGGGGTGGTCTGAAAATATACCATGGGAACTTACCACCGGAATAAAAAGTAAGCTATGTGCTAACCCCGGTCATGGTCTATTTGTGTGCCAAAATACATCGAAATCCCAGATAGACACACAGAGTAACTTTCGAATTTATAATATTACTAGCTGCGCACCGCGATTTCTCCCGGGTAAGTCTCGATCCCGTGGGAATATCGGGATAAAAGATATTCTATGTCCTATTCCAGATCAAGGTCTACCCATGTACCAAATTTCATCTAAATCCGTTCAGCCGTTTTACCGTGAAAGCGTAACAAACAAACAAACGCACTTTCGCATTTATATTATAAGTTAGGAAGTTAGGATAGTTATGACTAGCCCACGCCTACGGCTTCGCCAGCGTGTGGAATTCATTGTTCTTTTTCTAAAATAAAGTAGCCTTAGTTACTCCTTACAACCTCAGCTATCTGACAGTGAAAGTCTCGTCAAAATTGGTCTAGCCGTTTCAGAGATAAGCCAGAACAACCAGACAGACAGACAATAATTTAAAAAATAATTTTTATTACGTACATACAAAAGTAGTACTTACTTATAAAAAATAAAGCTTTCATAAATGCGTTTAGTATAAAGCTGTTATTTTGTCATTACAAACAGACAATTCAATTTTATTTTTTTGTATAGATAGTTAATATGTATGGATGGTCCGGTTTGCAGATTCTCGCCTGTTGCTTTTGTTTTGGGTTTTTCAAAAATAGAAGACTTAATGGCGGGACTTGTGTTAGGTGAGATGGTTATAGATCACGAAATCACGACGGTCAATGACCTAATCAAATTTTTATCAGGATTTCATGATTAAAATCGGTAAAAATTATATCAATCAAATCTTATTTTTACGTAACCGAATGATTTCAATCAAACTTCCCAGAGTGAAAAAATGTTGTAAGTACTCCCCGGAATGAAGTCGTGTTGAATTCAGGAAGCACTTTAAAGTTTTGGAGTTACAGGAAAAAAAATATTTTTTGCACGAAATCTGCCCCTTCTGGCTTTCAAAATAAGGGTTCGTACTAAAGAAGGCACTCAGTCAAGCACGAGGGGTGCGCCAATCTTCAGTAGTGCACACCTTCTTAAAATGGGAAGGGGAGAGATCTGTGAGTGAAAAGTTATGCCTTATGTTACACTTGACAACACAACGTATACATTTCAACACCTCCCTCCCGCCCCGGCTGTGTTCGGGCGTGATATAATATGTCAATGTATCTTAGAGAACGATCCGAATGACATTGAAAATAACATTAAAATCTATCAAGTTGTTGAAGTTTAAAGCCTAATTTGAATACACAGACGACGGGATGAACGACTACACCTTCCATGAGACGATCTGAATAACATTGAAAATTACATTAAAATCTATCAAGTTGTTGAAGTTTAAAGCCTAATTTGAATACACAGACAGACGCGATGAACGACTTCACCTTCGATCCGAATGACATTGAAAATTACATTATCTATCAAGTTGTTTAAGTTGAGACGTGATGAACGACTTCCATTTAAATTATAGGACATAGGCATCCTCTCTGCGAGAGGGAAATGAAATGGAATGAAATTTTTTATTCTGTAAATAGGATATTGGAATCACTTTTACACGATGAGGTCGGCGTTTCCTATCTGACTACTCTGAGAAGGAAGGCCGAAACAAACTCAGAGGTCACAGTCTCTTTCAAAGTCCAGACATAATCTTGGACAGGCCATATGAGCGCGGATATGGAGCGGGTGTTCTTCCATAGGTAGGTTAGGTACTTCACTCTTAATCGTCATCACGGTACGTAGGTATACTTATAGAGATCTATTTTCCTACAGTGCTCTACTAGAGCTTGTTGAATTTATAGGCTGCGAAAATCATGACTCTCATATTGCTTCACCAGAGTGGGTGCACCTCCGCTCTATGCATACACGCTCACACGCACACATCTACAACCATTAACAATTACACTAAAATCAAACTACACCTCACTAAGTGCACACAGCTTTACGAAACCGGCCTCACGTCACTGTTGACAGCGCTTTGTCTTGTTTTGTATATGGTCTGAGGATGCTGATAATGGTGCCGATTCTCTTGTCACAAAATTCTCTAAACTAAACTAAAAATCACTAAAATCACTAAAAGACTTTAAATGACACAACTTAGGCACTGAGATTAGTTTAGTGTAAATGCTATTCTGAATTTGACGATTTAAACTAAAATTTTGTCCTATATCTAAAATCCTCTAACTAAATCTGACTATATTTAATCGCGATTAAAAATGTGTGGAATAAAATTAGATGTCATGAACTAAAATTCAAACCAACACCTCGACTTCAGTTACAAAAATCAGTACTGTATTTTTTTATTTTCTTTTGCTTATATCTCGAAAACGGTGTGTCCTATCGCAAAAATAATGAAAATTTCGACCCCCTTAAAGAGACCCTTATACCCCTAATTCTCAACATGTTGGTTATTTTTTTTTTTTTTTTTTCGTTATTTTCCATACAAAAACTGAAAAAATCTATTAAAAACACGTCGAGGCTGCCGTGCATGCGCGCCTCTGGCTCTAAAAAAAAAACATGGGGTAGAGAAAACAAGTACCAAGTGGAGGCGCGCGGTTGTCATATTCGATTTTAGTTGTGTCAAAATAAGTTTTATATTTAGAGAATTTATTTGGCTCCAAGATTCCCATAATCAAAAGTAAGGAATTTTAGTGATAGTTTAGTTCGGTGTACAAGGGAATCGGCACCATTAACAATAATAGTGTTTCATTAATTTTATCATTATTAATATTACCACTTGTGCCTCATTGCATATGCATTGATACTTACTTATATATTCTGGTATGGTTGGTAACATTGTTTTCATTTACATAACAAGCGTGGCTTCAAGCTGTTGTTAGTTGTTACCACTACAGACTCTAGTGTTATGCTCTGAGCTATACCTACTTGGAAACGTGTTCATTATAGCTATGTGGTTATGTACTAAGTTAATTAAAAATTGAGTGATAGTTGTCGCGTAAAAAAAAAGTTTTTGAGCACTTTGGGCGAAAACATGCACTCCAATTACGTACTACGCTCTATATCGCCAATCTTTCGTGCTCGGCTGTCATTCATGGGTCTTCGACTGACGTTACGGGCCGTCAGAAGCCCGAAACTCTGACAACCAGTCTTACCAAGGAGTATCGTATTACCCAGTTACTTCGTTGTGGAGGTCAGACAGGCATTCGCTCCATGTAAAACACTGGTATTTAGCTACATCCAGTTAGACAAGAAGCCAACCCCAACATAGTTGTGAAATGGCTAGACAGTTCATGATGACTTAATATCGACTTTATCTTGGAAATCTCATCCATTATCCGTTGGAAAAAAATCGTCTCCTCGACGGGTAAATAAAACGCAATAGATATTTTTGAACTGTCAAAATAAAATCGATTGCTAAACTTGAGTTACTAAATCAAGGTTTTCTCCTCAACATTTCAACATCATCAAACATGAATCATGTCAACTAATTTGTCGAATCTCTCATAAAGAATTCGACATGGCGGTTACACTAGTTTCCGCTATTCCGACCCTCCATACACTGTTATCAGAATTTTTATCTCCTCCAATAAACATTCCGGTAGCATTCATAATGACAAAGAGCGTGAGGTCCCGGGTTCAACGCCGGGTCATTTGCGACATGTTTCGGTTTCCTAAGAACGGTACGACACCTGCACAAATATGAGGGGAATTCAGGTGTTATGGTAATAGAATATGTAACTTAGATTGTTGGTTATGAAAAGGAATTAATATTTTAATTACAGTACCAGTTGTTATTACTGCATCGTTGGTCTAGTGGTCGCAGGAGCTACTGCTGAGCATGAGTCTTGGGTTCGATTCTCGGGTCCGGCAAAGCGATATGAGCGATGCGAAATGAGGGTGTTCTGCAGATACACTACTGCCTAATCCTTCGGGTAATACAGACGTGATGTTATATTATATTGTTATTAAATGAACCTATTTTAAGATTTCAAATAGTTTAATTAAGTAATACGAATCATAATTTCACCATCTTCATGGACCGAATTTTATAACATAACATATACGTATTATAGGGCATATATTAGAGTCACACGGCCCGGATGGTCCCCTGAATTCGGAAGGCCCTGACCCAAAAACCTGTGTGAAATAAACCTTTACTTTGCCAAATTAGAATCCTTTTATATATATAGATAAGTATCGCATATTATATTTACTTATGACTAAACAACAGTCATTGAACAAAAAACATCCCACTTCAGAACTAACCCTCTCATACCAATCATTGTGCAAGCATTTCATCATACAGACTCGTCAATTAGCTCACAAACTCGCAACACTACCTTAAACCAACATGCAGGACTCGACCAGCTCTCCGAGTGGCTGTCGGAAGTGTGTGCAATCGATATTCGAACGCACCCGGCCACTCTGCTCCCTCGCTTGATGCGTACACTGGCGTGCAACTGCGTTTGCACTGCGGGAATAATAAGTGGGTGGGGATTTTTATTTGTTTGGCAGTGTTGAGTGATGTTTTAAGTTTCCTTAAATGAATCGTTTTCACGATTGGAATAGGTCAGTAAAAAAACTCATGCTCAATTGAATGAGGTTGCTTGCTGGAATGTTCACTGCCAGAGAGCGGCTATGTCACTTGTCTTGTAAAAACTATCTTAAACGAAAAGTGACTAATCGGCAAAATATCAAAACACTGCACCATCTCGCTACGAAGTTTGCAGCAAGGAAGTCCATTGGCAGCTGTTTAAAAGTAACTAACACCTAGCGCCATCTGCGCGGAACTAATTTGACAGTGAGCATCCTCATTTTAATAAAAACGTGTCACAGCAAACGCTCCTTTTGGCTTAGTCTTGACCTGCAAAACAAAAAAACAAAAAAATATCTTCCTAACAATCCAACTTCAAAAATTCTTCACTTGCTTCACAAAATACAGCATGTGATCGATTACTGGGCTCTAGTTATTCGGTCCGACCGTGCATGTAACTCGACGCCCGGCTCCGCTCGCCTGCTCGCCAGTGTATTAGCGTGACAATCGTATAGAGTTACTGCTAGTTGCTAAGGTAACTTAATTATACCCGTATCGTATTCATTACTCAGTAACTGTAGAAAAATAACGGCTGACTAGGGTTAAAAATGTGTTTATGAAAAAAAAAGAAAAAAAAAATGGGGGTTCCCCTCGTATTGTAAGTTTCTGTTTAATTTGCAAATTGTTTACAAACCCAATGAAAAATATAAAATCACCGGCATTGCACTTTTGTGACACTAATTGCATGTTAGGCGAAAAATAAAACAAGAACCAACAAAAAATATATGGAACTAAGGCGGACATTTGTAAGATGTAAAGTTAGTCATCTTCCTTAACATTTAATTTAACTTAAAATGAGGAGGAAATTGGTATTGTTAACAAAACTGCTACTTTACCTACCAAATCTCCATACGAAACCCCCACAAAAACTAAATAAAACCACCACTATCACAGCAGTTTTGATGCAAGAAGCCAATACAATAACGTTGTATCAGATAACGAGACCAGTCCATGCAAGTAGAAAGTATACTGACCCACAAATCATGCTGAGCGAGTTATCGCAAAGTGAAATGTGCTCGATCGCTTCACGACAATTACATGGAATAAATTACTGCAGAAGCTCTGCGATCTTTCATTCTGTCAGATTATTTGGAGTATCCGTAGACCATCGTGTTGTAATATATGTATTGTCTATTTCAACAACGAAGTAAATTCAACACTGCACTTTTGTTTCTCTAGCATAAGCTTAAGCATAATCAGCCAATAATGTTCCCACTGCTGGGACACAGGCCTCCTTTCTGTGAGAGGGTGTGGACCGTAATCTACCACGCGGGCCCAGTGCGGGTTGGTAGATGTCACGTCATGTCTTCGAATTTTTGGTTCTAGGACATGCCGGTTTCCTCACGATGTTTTCCTTCACCGTTTTGAGAGCAGTGGCGATGAAATAATTTACACAAAGTAAAGCGCCTGTCAGGGTTCGAACCTATGACCTACAACTCGTAAGTCGTGGCCGTTACCACTGGGCCACCACTGCTCTCTTTGTTTCTCTATTCGACAAAATTCTAAATAATACCTATCTGTACTGTATCACGCCGTCGTTGTTGGCAAAAAATACTCCATCCAGAGACGTGTCCAGGGTTGGATTTAGGTATGTTGAAAAAGATAGTACAAAAAAATGAAAAGGATATTAAAAATATAGTACACTCATTATTTTTAATTTAACTATATAAAGTCATTAAAATTAACACCCGTTAAGGCAAAAATTACTTTGGGGTGGATACTCTCGGTCTATCGTCATTTTCAGCACCATCAGTGTTGCCACTTTCCATAATTAAAACACTGAAAACTTATTATTTTACACAAAAATTTAGCAAACTTTGATTGAATTTCGAATGGAATGGAAGGCTCGTTCCTTCCATTAGTGGAAAGAGAGAAGTGTACTGCGAAGGATAATCGGAGAATCCCCGGCCATTAACACAGAAAATATCGCAAGATCAGAATTCGGTCGGATACTCGCACGGTCGAAATATTCATAATAATGACGTAAAACTAAGCATTCGGGAGCAAACTTAAATTATAGTATTTTAGCGTACTATCCTTAGATGTGGATAGTATATAGTACAAAGGGCGAAATTATAGTATAAATACTATAATTATAGTACAAAATCCAACCCTGGACGTGTCTACTAACTACTTCCATATTTTCTGCCACGCCCCCGAGCCCCTTTTGTTGCGAAAGTTTTGCTGGTCTTAAGATAGTTTCGCGTGTTCTAATTGTACTATTCAGTGACATATTTATATCATCGGACTGTTAAAAAGAACAATTTAAGGGAGAAGCATCCATGGCTAATATAGCTTCACCATTTCGTATAAACATGAAAGTTCCTTCAATTGAATTTCAATGTGTTGACTATAGTTTGACCAAGACCGCTGTACCGTGCCTTAGCAAAGCGCGGCGAAGCGGGGGCAGCGTTGACGAATGAGCGGTGGGATGCCGTGAGCGTTGATGAATGAGTGGCCTGCACTGCCCCCCCCGTCTCGCCGCGCACATACCTAAGGCGCGGTATAGCGGTTTCGGTAAAACTATAGGTGACGCAAATGACCTTCCTTTATAGAAAGATGATTATGTTTTAAAAAGCGCTCTAATCAGTGAGTCAACTACTAGATAATCGCACTTAACATCAAGTGGATTAATGCACCTACTGTACTTATGTTTATAGTGACACATAGGTATAACTAGAACCACACGATTATGGAAACAAACACTCGCATCAAGTGCTTTCCTAAGTGATAAACGTGACAGAACTGGGTGAGTCAGGTTGAAAATTATGGGTAAGATTCCATAAGGTAGTAAATTTTGCAATCTGTATTTGCCTTAGAAGTGATGAAACAAGCTGGAAATCGTGTATGATGTAATGGTATAAAAATTACTGTTGGTTTTAGCTTAAAAAGTCCACGTGTTCAAGTAAGTCAAGGCAATGGACCAAGTCCGACTATTTTCGTCCATTTTGTTCCATCTTTTAGGCAAATTTCCCATCTTTCTGATATATTTCTATGCTCCAACTTCGTCAATATACTTCTACAGTCCATATATATTTCCTATTGATTCGCAAATCAACGAAGATATCAAAACACACTCTTAACTAGAAAAGTCTCGATATATGAATATATTGGTCGTCAAAAAAACTTTGTAACAAGTTATGGACCCAAGTAACGTACTTTTCTGTTTCTTGGGATCAATGATCGTTTCAATAGAACGTTGTGTGATGAAAAACATCTACCATTCAATTCAACTCGTATTTTTTGTTTGGACTTGATAAGACACGGTATTGACAGGATATTTTTAGAGTTCTGTAATAGCAAAACGGTCATAGTAAATCAATTCTGTCTTTCGCATTTCATCATCTTCATCTTCCTGCACGTGTAGCATGATGAAACGGGTTTTGTCAACGGAAGAATAGATAAAATGACAGATTGTGATCGTTTATCTGTCATTTTGTCTATTTTTCCGTGCTATCCAGACCCACTGCTACACATATACCAATTCAGTTGCGAGTTGGCATAGTTTCTACGTCTTTTTTTGTATACCTATCAGCAGTCATAGCAGTGTTTACTTCCTGCTTAATTACTTCTTACTTCCATCTTATCTTTCCACTGCCCACTGAAATGCATTTGGCAAACAAATCTTCCAAAAAAAAAACGAATTAGTTTTTTTTTTGACATTTCTCGCTCTTAACACTTCAATAGTGTTGAATGGGCTCAATTGGGACTTCATAATGAAATAATTGATGAACTGTATTAAAAATAGGTGTAATACCTTATATCACATGAATAATCACGCGCATATTGATGCGCCGACTAGTGTATTTTCTATTATAAATTTCGGCACTGATGTCAGACAAAAAAAAAATGTAAATAAGTAATTACTCTTACTCATGCCATTATTTACTTGCTATGAGATTGTATTGTCTTGAAGTGTTGACCTCTTGTTAATACTGGGAACCACATAGTACCTAACTGTCAAAATTACTTCAGTTACGTTCCGTTACATTTGTATACATAGAATGTGCCGATTTGCTGATTCATCTAAATAAAGTTAGTATGGTTCCAGTCAAGTCCATTCCTATTCTTATATTGATTTAATACCTACTTATTTACTGAATATTTCTTATATACGGAACAACATGTGTTTGTATGGTTTAACAACAACTCATATTTTACTCATGAATAATTGAATGAGATATGGACACTAAATTAAAAAAGTCATCATTGTAAGTTGACGATCTACTCACAGAAATGACGTCATCATACATATTCGTTCTTTTTGATGAAATCTTTTTTTCTAACAGCACAAAAAGTCGCCTTGTCGGAACTGGTATTAATTTAGATGGTGTTATAGTTGATGAACAAGAAAGAGTATAAAATGAAGGGCAATTTACAATAGGGCCTTTGTATTCTACCTCCTTACCGCACGAACGGCGTGACGTGAAAATAATTAGAAGATAATCTATCTTTATTGTATTGCAAATAGAAAACCTTGTAGATTTAATCATAAACTAACAGTAAGTTGGTAGATTATTTGTTGAGCATCGCGTTTTGTAATGGGCTTTCTATTCTTACAGTTGATGCTTTAAATTGCTTTAAAGCCCCTGGGAATGTTCTTCATGAATTTACGAATACAAATGTATTTATTTTGAAGTCCTTATTGATTGATTTTTTTATACAAGTTAATTAACGAATGAAGTGGTTGCGAATCTTGCCGGCTAGCGAATAATGTGGATATATAGACGATTTTTTAGCACCCCATAGCCATCTTATATAAAGTAAGAAGCCGTCCTAATTAGCCATCGCTCGTGCGATGATACTTGCGCACACGAACTTGCGATTGAATATGGTCAATGAACCAAAGCCAACATTATTTTATTATAGCAATTTTCTACTAAAGTCGAAAGAGTTTCCGTCATCATCAGCTACATTACTAAATAAGTCAGTAGAGACCTCAGACCAAATAAAAAACCAAGACGGAGCGCTGCTAACTACTGCAATACAGTGAAGCATGCCAAAACTACACCTCCACTCTGTGCATACACGCTCACACGCACACATTTACAACCATTTACAATTATACTACACCTCACTAAGTGCACACAAGCTTACGAAACCGGCCTCACGTCACTGTTGACAGCGTTCTGTTTTGGTTTTTTATTTGGTCTGAGGTAGTAATATTCATTGTTAAAACGAACTAGCACAATTTAGCTTCTTTCATCTCTAAAGATATATGTCTAAGAGAAACATGATTATCAGCAAATATGCCTGGTCTAATCTACCTGCCAGGGTTGCGGGAAAGTCCGAAAGGGATACCGGGACCTTGGCAACAGGCAACTGAAGGAACACGGGTGGGTTTTAGAGACCTATTGTTCTTGAGGTCCCAATTCGCAGAGATAAGAATTGTAGTGATATTCTCGTTTACATCTGTTCCGGGAATTACAGGAGAGTAATTTAGAATGGCGTCTCGTTTCAGAGGTGTCATTTCTCGAAGTTTATATACTTATCTCATGTTTTATTGCCAGGAAAATATAAATGAGGAGAGTAATACTTAAAAAGATATTGGATAACGAATTAAAAAAGTGCTTTACTTTTATATAAAACGAATCTGGGAGATATGCAAAATCTTTGCTTGATATAATGCAATATATCTGCACTAATATATTATATTTTGCAGAAATACTACTTATTGTTATCAAGCTCAATAAGGTTTCCATTAGCACAAGCACATTTAACTAACTCTGTAGTAACTATTAATAGGAATGTTTATAAGCAATCCACATTTTTATTTGCCATCTTTGCCCACTAAAATTTATGAAAACAACTAAGTAAAACAATATTAGTTAAGATTGATTGGTCGTTTTTCGTAAAACTGGTTTCTCTCATTTGAATCAACTTCTAAGCCTGGTTCTTTTTTTGTAAAAAAATGACTTGATAAATGAAGAAATTATAAAACCTTACAAATCCAAACTAAAAGCTCTGACCATGAGATTGATAAATCGTTACAAAGCCCCATAAGGAATCCAGTACATCAAATATAGATCAAGTATTTCCTTAAAAGTCAGCAATTCATAAATCTAAATCGATTCCAATTACATTTAATAGGCGGTTGTTATAATAGGGTTATTTGAATACAATTTAAGATATGATTTATATATTCATTCGTGTATGTACTTCCCACTTCACTGAATGACATAATCGTGGTACTATCGAATCCAGTATATCAACTTGATCATGGCCTTGATTTTTTTCCTACAATTATAAGACTATTTTATGGTCGCAACGTTAAAACATCAATCAGCTATAAAGTTGTATAATTAAAGTAATATCATACTCGAATCTACTAATAAGAAATCGTGATCATGGTATTTTCCTCCCACTATCATTTTGATGTGGTTTGGAAGGTATGTCTACAGGATGTTTCGCAGAACGTTGAACATACGAAAATGGTGGATAGGTGGGGTCATCTGCTACTTACTCAGCCCTAATTATTTGGCACCAGCCACCTGGATATTTGAAAAAAATGTTTTTTTGCTTTCTTCTAGTTTAACCACTTTCTTAACTTTAAAGTGTAATTTTTATTAAAAATGGGTAAAACAGGCAATTTTTTAAAGCAAAAAATCATTTTTTTTTTAATATCCAGGTGGCTGGGGCCAAATACATTAGGGCTGAGTAAGTAGCAGATGACCCCACCTATCCACCATTTTCGTATGTTCAACATTCTGCCAAACACCCTATATATTCAAGTTAATATTTTTAACCGACTTGGAGAAAAGGATTCGCAATTCATCGGAAACTTTTTTCATTTTTTTTTACCAAGCTTTGACAAGTGGACTTTGACGTCATCGTACCGCTACTACATTTTGAAGCGGTTCCACGAATGTAGCTTTTGATTTGACGTAGATCTATCTGACGTAGATAGGTACTGCGTTTGCGTTTTTTAATGCAGTGATAGCCTGTGATAGTAAAGTAGATAGTGAATTCCTTCTGGATGATAAACGACAGCCGTAATCTTTTGATAATAAGATTAAAGTAAAAAGATTATCAGCTTGTTACTCAAGACTTGGCCAAATTGGGTCACTGGTGCTTTTGGGCGATGCACGTACAAACATACTGTCTTTACTAAACTTGTGCAATAGTATAAACACCGCCCACAGAATCTGGAGCATTTCTTATACATATAGCCACCTAAGCTACAATGTGCATATAGCTGGCATAAGCTAAAGGGTCCTATCTATAAAGGGGGGAAATCTACGAGTCATCTACGAATCTGTCTTATAAAAATGTTGTCGTTTTAAATTTAGAGGAAAATCGGGTTATTAAAATTTGACAGTTATAGAAGATTTATAGAATATTCTTAAAATTCGAAAAATAACACCATTTTAGCAAAAATACGTATTAAATAAGTAAGAGTACAATAATAAAATTATTGTTGAATTAAAAACGTAAACAATTATGCATTTATGCTACTACAACTAGATAAATTATGTAGATTTCCAAAGATTAACGTTCACTAAATCAATAATATTGACATTTGAGTTTGACTTATAACAATTCAACATGGCGGGCGCCACTGTCGAGTGACGCCATCAAAGCCTAGAAGCAATTGAAGTTCGCCGCAAAATCAATAAACTATCTTACGTGTTTGCAGTAAGAGTGGCTCTGAGTAAGCTTACTGTTTTACTACTGTAGCAATGTAAGGAAACATTCAAAAGGTTTCTAGAAGTTTAACTGCAGCTTCTTCCAAAAAAGAGGCAAAGGAGGCTAACTTTGTGTCCTAGATTATTTACTTGCTATCTCTGCTACATCTTCGAAAGATGTTGCTACGCAAAGTTCCCTTTATACACAAGTGGTGATCAACTAAGTACTCTTTTGGTTCAGAGACCAGACAGGTTTACTGGTAGGCTAGTAGCCTGCCTGGTATAAAAGTGACACTTGTCGAAATTCGCCCTTACATCAGTCACCCCAGCATCTTTGGCAGTTCGTTCGTTTTTTGCCATTTTGACATTCGAATTTTGAAGTTTCAAATTTAAATTTAGATCCGGTCTTCTGTATTGTTTACTCTGTGAATATTTACTGTAGTGGGCAGAGTTCTAACTCGGTTAATTAAGTCAGCACACTATTGCTTCCTCGTGTGTTGGCAGGCCGCCTACGAAGCATGGGAGACTTGGCCCATAAACTGACGTTACGAAATAAGTTGACAAGCGCTTCGTTAATCGCTGTTTAACTACATTTTACCTTACCTGTGCTAATGTTATGAAGTTATGAAATAACTGTGAATGTTTACTTTGTAAAACCCGACGCATGTTGGAGAAATGTGATCGGTTTCAATGTCGTATTACAAGAAAAACGTGATTATGATGCAGTCGGAACATTATGGTAATAAGTAGTTAAAATAAAACCCGTTTTTCTCTCATTAATTCTAAGCATGAGGCTATAGAACTCAAACATAGCAAGACGATTAATTAGTAAAAGAAAAAAATCAATTTGAAAGAAATAAAAATATCGACAAAAACAAAATTACCTAAATACATTTTAATTTGAATGCCAATGAAAACGAAGAGATGACTTAAATTATAATTAAGTTCGTTGACAAACGCCAATGAGCAATAACTGAGAATAGAATGTACGAAGGTACAGTCGGGTCCATCGACCTCTGATTGACTCGTCACGTTTTGAATGTACGAAACGTTTTTTATTTGTAACCGTACAAAACCGATATAAGTACCATACTACTCGTTTTTTTCTGCTTTATCGGGTGTTCAAATGAGGCATAATTAGTAACAGTACAGATTACAATCTAATACAAACTACACAAAGTTAAATAATAACTGGCATGTTCAAGATTTTTTTTTTACGCTTTTAATCTAGACCAGTTTTTATTCATCCACCGAAACGAAGTTATTAAAATTATAACTCGTGAAAATGTACACTTATATAAAAATCTTTGTTGTTTAATTAAGACCAGGCACTGCTGTTAAATCACGCGAATAATTTCGCGTTCACGTTTTCCTTAGATACTAATGCCCGGATTACACGAGGCTAATTTTTGAAGCTAGGATAGCAAGATAGTGCTAGTAAGCTAGCAAGCTAGTCAGATAGTAAGCTAGTCAGCCTCGTGTATACAGAACTATCCTAATTTTAAGGCTAGTAAGAGACAAAGCTAGTGATAGTTTAATAGGATACGGTTTTATTTCTAGAGCTGGTAGCGCCCACCGATTTTACTATCCTTGCTTGTGTAGTATCGTCGTGTGCCCGGCGAAGATAGTACCCAATCAGATCATTTTACTCTACGAAATACCACACAAGGCTCCAAGTATAGCAGTAAAATACACCTTCCAATATGTAAATGCAATTTTCTTAAAATGTATCTACTAGCATCGTCTAAACAGCTCTAGCATGGTGCCATGCCAGAATAGTTAGCTAGATTCTTACTCGCTTCCTAAAAAAACTAGCTTAAAAAAGTAGCCTCGTGTAACCCAGGCATAAGAATCAACTATTATAGCAGTCTAAACGAGTCTATTACCAGGCAATAAACAAAAACTGGTTACAATTAGTGCCAAATTATCGACATGCGATAAATTCGCGATAAAATCAACGCGGAAAAAAATTGACCGTTGAAAGAATTTTCCGCGTGGCTGTACGTTACGTCAAGAAACTCTTCGGCATTGTTGACGGAGTAATATTAACGCCTTTGCCTATAAAAACAACTATTTCTTTTTATATTTGTACTTTGTAGTGAGAACTCCTTAGTTCCGCCGTTCCCGGGAACTGATCAGCGTTCCTTTTTAATCGCCCGCGGTAATTGCTGTCTTTAGCAAACTTTTTTAATGTTTAGGATTTTAATGGGAGGAAAGCATAAATTTCTTGCAGAATATTTCCTCTTCGTTATAATTGTTTGCCGTTGAGAAAATGTTTATTGTCTTCATGATTTTAAACCTTAATTCCGCTTATTTTCACCAATTAAAACAAAAACAAATGAACTATACATACCCAAGAAAATGCTAATATGTTAGTTAGGTACGTACATACTTAGTAGGTACCTTTGTAAATACCCGTAAAAAACACATAAACATTACACATCCAGTAGTTTTTATTTACCCAACCAAAGTTAAAAGTTTCCCAAAGGCCACCTTAGCCGTAGGTCGGCTAGCCTACCCACTAATTGCGCCGATGTTGATCCTATTGTAACAAAAACTGTACCCGGAGCAAGGCCTTGCCTTTCTCACGTCCACAATGACCTGAGCACATGCTTAGATAATTATAATCACTAGTGCCCTTGTCGGTGTTGTTATAATTATAATTTTTTGTTTGGATATTGTGTTGGTATGCAGTTTCTGTGCTTAGTTTTGCAATGCCGGTTTCTTCTATCGCACCTATCCACTTACTTATTCATTACCAATAACAGATTAATTTTATAAATTAAATATACACAGATGCTGGCACACAAAGTACAGTGTAGTTTCTACAATTCATAAAAATAAGATCTTAGGGATTCTTATTTTCATACACCTAACAGTTTTAACAGTTTTTTTTTTCTTATAATTCACCATCTTAACGGATTATTTCGCATCCGTTTCATTATTTTCTGACGTTTTTCTTGGGTTCGTACAACATCTAATATTAACAACTTTATGACAAGTTGTTAATATTAGATGTTGTACGAACCTTTAGACTTTTATTTACGTAGGTTGTTTCTTGATTCTATCTCAGAATTTCAACATTACTAGGCTATTTATTTAAATAATATTTTTTTTTTTCATAATATTTTAATGCAATTGGATCGAATCATTTTCTATCCTATAAATAACACCCACTTCTATAAAATTCACACGGTTATCGATCACACTATCGACTCTAGAGCTAAGCCGTCGTGTAATCCTATAGACTACAAATTAATATTGCGTTATTGACATTACCAAAACAGTCCGGTCGGTTCGCCCACATAACGGCACATTTGCTTGGCGAATGTTTTTTTGTTTTTTTTATAAGTATGATAACATTTTGTTTTATTTTCCTTAACAACATTCTATGCGCCACAATCCTTGAGCCGCGGACTGTGATAAACCAAACGATGATTGATAGTAGGTATTTTATCTATAATTACACAAAGATACGCGATCTACGCAAATCGTAGATCGTTATCAATGCAATCCACTCGAGATCGCAATTACAATGATTTCTGTGTGTTACAGATTGTAAATTGTGTTATCGAAAATTGAGGGCTTAGTCTTATTGTCCGCAAGTGCACACTTGGGCAATTTTCCTTGAATTGATGATGCACTTGTACTAAATGATTAATGCTTTGGGTTCTCATCCTGTCTTAATCATAATTTAATTTTCCAAGGGGAAAACCGTAAGCCCGTTTAGATAGAAAATATTGTTAGGTAAATTAACTATACTCCATTTGAAATAAGATTAGACGTATAGATAAGCCTTTTTTACATTCCGTTCAACCGATTGTGAATTCTATTGCGTTGGTGGCATGACAAATGGCAGCCGCAGTAGATAGTTGGTATTGTGTAACTTTTTTTGCTTTTAATGCTATCCTTATGCCTACGGTATAGAAGTCAAAATCGGTTGAACGGACTGTAAAAGGGTTTGTTTTAATGTCTAATCTTATTTCAAATGGGGTATAGATGATGTTAATATTTTTTTACAACTTACGTAACACATCCTCGCTACGAATATTTTTGGTTTAGATTGCGGAACCCGTTGTCTGAATTGCTTTTTTTTTCTCATCTCTTTTATAAACCATGTTGTTGACAGCGAAGTTATTGATCAGGCTTTCAGAAATCAAGGAATTTTGTTGATCAAGTCAACGATCGTTGTTCTAAAACACTTTAACCGCACCTTTAAATTAAATAAAAATTAACAAAGCTACTTAATGACAATCTTAATGGCAAACAAAGACAAGCCAATAAAATGGGTGTGATCGCAAAGCGGCGTACCTGCACATTATTTTATAAAAATAAAAACGACCAAAAAAAAGTAAATAAATGTCCGCCACCACGCCTACGTAGTTACGACACTGAGCGCTACATATGAAAGCAATAAACGGTGATAAATGACCAAATGTATGAGATAATGTAGGGTTTTGTACTCGTCTTATACTACCTTTATTATACCTGTATGTTTCTGTTTTGTTCGTAAAGTAGATTAGTCATTGTTTAGTCGCCCTGGATGGCGTTTTTATCAAAGAGTTTTGTTAAAAAAAATAACTTGTCTTTGTTATACCTTAAACCATCAAAAACCTTAATTAGTTGTACCCCTACTTCATAGATTAAATTGTTGTAAGTACTTTGAAAGCGAAATAAAATATGATAAAATCAGATATAAACTTTGATGAGTTTTTTTGAGGTCATCAACCGCAGGTAGAGTAGTCACTTGAAATATCAGTTTTTTTTTTTTAACTTAACAGACGTAGTCGGTTTTCGATATCTCAACACGATTAAAAAACAAAAAAAAAACAGTTTTTCTCAACTCATACTTCAAGTAAAATAACTACAAGGGGTCGTTGACCCCAAAAAAATATCCATTTTTTATTTTTTTATTGTGTCGTGTTTAGATACAACGTCTGCGGAGTTTTGCTAGCTAATTTAATTTGACCGTCTGCATATTATATAATTTAGGAATTTTATTTACACTTTCAACATTATAAAAACAAGTAAGCAGTTCGAAGAACAATAGTTCTACAATTTGATCCTAAAACTGTGGATGACTCATCCAAGGAAACTCATTGATCAAGGCACTGCACTAACAAGACAGACCGCACCATGCGAGATCATTTGATTAAGCGGCTAAGCTACGGTTAATCTAGACAGCTGTGGGTGACCGATTATGTGTGACACCGGATTTAATCCTTGACTTGAAGATCACATAAACGGTCGGGTTTACGTCTTTGCTTGACGTTTGTTGGTTAGATAAATTAATCGTCTGGAACATAAGAAAATTTGTACCTATCTAAGCGAAAACTGCTACCATGACTAAACGTGACTCTAAGCATTGGGTTGAACTTTTTTGTCGGTTAAAAAACAAATCAGCTGTTTCAATTTTATGTATTTATTTATTTAGGCAAACCAATTAAATACACACAAAGAAATTCAAAGTACATATCATTTAAAAATACAATAGCATTGCATGCATCTAAATTAAAGGTAAGCACAGCATTTTATTTAGACGTCATACAAAAGTACTTACAATACCTAAACGGTCAAAATGTATGGAACAGCAGTTTTTCTTTAGATTAGCAGATGGTTTGCGCTTCGATGTCTACACCGTGATGCATATTAGTAGGTAATGTCGATTTACCGGCCATAATAATTATGTCGGATCATCGGATGTTTGGCCTTATTTCCAAAATTAGCTAAGTGTATTTGATACGCTTTTCAACAGCGTAGGTAAGGGAAATTGATTCCAGATGGTTTGCTTTCAGTCATCGTCATTGCAATTTTGGTTCCTTCTCTACGTCCACAAGTTTGGGTTAACCACCTGTTTGAGCTAATTTCTGGTCAGAATTCTACTTGTGTGTGCTATTCGACTAGCACAAACTAACCTAACAAATATACTGGGTGTTAGGGTAGACACCGTTATCCTTGAAACTAGTGGTTTGGTGTCATCTATAATATACTTTTTCTATGGGACCAACTTCAACATTGTACATCATACCCCAGGAACGCGTAATAAAGTACAAGGACTCTGTCATTGTTAGTTACTATATAAATGTATGTATTGAAGCAGCGGAAAATTCTCAGGGCCAATGTCAAGTGTCGCATTAATGCGCCAGTATCTATGTACATAATGGGCCATACATTGGCCATTGTTCTAAATGTGTAAGTCAACATGAACATGTGTTTTTAGCAATATATTGCCAGCTACTTTTATATACTTATTTTTTTATCTGTTATTTATTATTATACTACGTTTAGATATGTGTAATTAGGTTGAGTATACCAGTCTGCGGGGTAATTGCGTAACACAAATCAAATGACAAATTGATCGTAATTAGTTTAATTTTGACAGTTCACCCACGTCCATTGCGTTATTTACGTTAATGAGCAGATTTTTTTTTTAAACTTATGAAGCAATGGATTAGTAATATCCTTCGAAACTCTCAGATTGTGATTGAAAGTGTGTTACATAATTAGGGAGGATTTAGTTATTAAAAATAATTGGATTCCTCAAAATATGAAACTGTACCTACTTATACGAAAAGTGTCAACAACTGAACAGAATTTTTACTAAATATTTTTCCTGGCTAAGTTTACGGAATTTCCCTTGGTATCAAGAGAAAGGCAAGTCTGAGGGAATTTCCAAAATGTTAATAGTCACATGTAAACATTACTTTTATGGCCCTCCAAAAATAATGTGTGAACATGACGGAAATTGTTCAAAAAGTACAGTTACGACAATCTACCTGTGGACCGTTAGCGGTATAGTGTTAATTGATGATATAATAATGCCTTGAAATGTTGTATGTGGTCATTAAAATTTACTTTTATAGTCATAATAGGCTCTCTCGTGGATAGTTTCGCTGTCTGTAATGTGGGTTTCTAGCTTTAAGTGGCGCCTGATAAATTATTATCTAGGGATATTTGTGGTAAGTACAGTTTGCATTTACATATATATTTACACTTGTAGTTTTTTTTTTTTCATGTTGCGATTGCAAGCGATATCTATACAGGGTGTTAGGGTAGACACCTTTATCCTTGAAACTAGTGGTTTGGTGTCATCTATAATATACTTTTTAAATGGGATCAACATTGAAATCGCAAAAAAAAAACAGCTGTTCCATACATTTTGTCGATTTAAGTGAACACAAATGTATGGAACAACTGTTTTTTTTTTTTGCGATTTAATTTTCTCAAATAAAACAGTAGTGTATTCTGTAAATCTCTCCGTGAACACTCCACCTGACGCTAGGGATTGGCGGTTGCAGCAACTTGTGAAGAAAGCGTGAGTTCAGAAATCAGACATTTTTATTTGTGAGTTCTAAGTTGCACATTAAAATTAACTTGTCCTCATGAAAATCTTTGTCTTTCGAGTTTAACTATTCATCAGTAGGTTGTTAAATCTTAATAAATAACTTCCACGAAATTATCCCAATTGATTTTCTAACCAGCCTCTCATCCAAATACTACGCCTAAGCGTTACCCAACTCAAACAGCGCTTTTTGTACTAAAACCAGGTTGATGTACGGAGTACCCTCTACGCGTCGGAACGCTCGGCCAATATTTACTCTGTTGAGCGATAAACACGAACAGACACGGCTGGTACAGTCAAAAAAATAAATAAGTTGCAGGTAGCTAACTTGGCACTGTTAAAAAACATCGTGCATGTGCTGAGTGGTAAAGTGTAAAGTGATTGAGGGATCTTTTGACGCGTGGCCAAAATAACTAACATCGTCATCTTGTTTTTCAATAGAGTTGACAAAATAATTGAACAATTTTTTACCAACAGCGCCCGACCCCCTTTCAACGTCATTCGAGCGCCAAAAGATCCTGGTAGCAGTGTAGTTAGGTCTTAGACAAAACTTTTCCTAGTTTATTTATTATTTATTTATATTTATTAGTTTATTTAAGGACTAGCGTCCATTAGAGACTTTTTAGTCTCGGATAGTTTGATAGGTCAGAAAATCTGTGTATGAAGCTTTATAAAGGTATACCGATATAAAATCGGGCTAAATAGCTAAAATATTCTCAATAGGTAAGCGATACCGATTATACTATCAGCCTACTGAATCGTGTGTAGATCCTGCTTTTTTACACATCATCGTTTCAGGCAAACGACGTCCACTTATTACTTTTTACACACAATAATAAAAATGTAAATTGACAGCATCGTCAAAAAAAACATTAATTTCTGCCCGTATACCAAACTCTTTTACCGACTGTACCTCAAAGTACCGTTACCTCACTGTTGAGGTCCGTATGTCACTAAGTGATGGTCTAGTGTCAGGTACATCGCTAGTCAATTGTTTCTATACCTTGTTCGAAGCTTGTGGGCAATTTATAGCCCCATGTTTGTACTGAGAGAGTTTGTAGAGGTAAACTTGAAACGTTGTTTAAAAGTTAGTGTATTCGAAGCTGAGACGGGATGTTGTGCTTGTGGAATTTGTCCATTACTACACCTATACTATACATTTAAAATCTTTACGTAGTTTTTGTTCTAATATAACAACAGGACCTATTACATACATCGTCTCCATCTATTGCTTATAAGATGGTATAGTCCACGTCACCACTGAAGTCATTTTGACATGGCGCTAGTGTCTATACCATGCCTCACATTGCATTTAAAAAAAACCGGCCAAGTGCGAGTCGGACTCGCGCACGAAGGGTTCCGTACCATTATCTATAAAAACGGCAAACAAATCACGTTTGTTGTATGTAGCCCCTTAAATATTTATTTTATTCTGTTTTTTAGATTTTTTTGTTATAGCGGCAACAGAAATACATCATCTGTGATAATTTCAACTATCACGCCATGGTTCATGAGATACAGCCTGGGGACAGCGGAGTCTTAGTAATAGGGTCCCGTTTTACCCTTTGGGTACGGAACCCTAAATATGTAGCTCCACAATTTACGCCGGCCTTGTCTCGCGGCACGCAGACGATCGAGTAGGAACAATGACAAAAGATGATGTCGAAAAAGTTGTCAAATCACGGCGGTTTACTCTAACAAAAGAGGGACCATTAATATCTAGATCTCATAAAATGACAAGACTTCATAAAAATAAGGAACAGAAGAAAATATCCATCCATAAAGACCAAACATAGAGACATACATACAACAACCAGGTTAAAATAAATCGTCCAAGCAATTACAGTTAACTACTAACGTTTAAATATCACTTAAATCACACATATTTATCATCCGTGGAACATTTCATCACTGGGACATTTAACGTTCTATCTTAACTAGTGTAATTAACCCGTCGCCGAGTTATCTAGAAAATGTATGCCTAATTACCTGCATGGTACCTACAAAGTACCGGTAAAAGAGGTTAAGGAATTATTGGAGGAAAGTGAAAGCTCATTCGTCTGGGTTTATAAGCTCGGCTTTTCTGAGAAAAATTCCTACGTCAAACATAGATTTTGGTTTCCTTAATAAGACCTTAGCTTCTTGTTCTATCGAGTCAACAAGAACTCTTCTTGTAAACCTTTAGATGAGAAGATCTTCCTGTCTCGATCAGACTTTAAGTTCGGAGGGGTATACTAACTACCCTAGAAAAATCTAGGTTATTATTATCATTATAATGATCGTTACTGGCAATTGGCTGGCTAGCTGCTACATGGGACAATCACCATCATCAAGGCTCCCACAAACAGGCGTTACAAGAGTCGCGCTGCCAGTCGCGCCCGCGATATCGCGCCTGTTTGCACGTGGCTTCATTCTCCAGCCCTTATCCCAATTTATTTGGGGGTAGCGCAACATGCCTTTTTCTTCCATACCTCTATTAGCCATTAATCGTCATCTGTGTAGTCACCCCCTTTCTAGCCAGGATTATCATCTTTCACACAGTCCATCCATCGATTCGTTCGTCTTCCTCAACTCTTATAGCCATCCACATTCATACTCAAAACTTTCCTCAAGATATTTTACCCATCTTTCCTCACATTATTTTATTGCCTTTCCATTGAATGCTTTACAAAACCGAATCTAAATGAAAAGGTAACTTCTGCTAAATCGAACCCATAATCCATCTTCCTTCGTCTGTCAATAGTAATCCATTCTGCAAGTTCCGATTCTCCAAAGAAATGTCTATTATAACAGGATCAAAATTAAATGGTGCATGTCGCACACCCATTATTACAACAATACATTTCTTCCTGTCGGATCCCCAGCCGTTATAGAATTTGGTTTATATCCCCATCATTCTTGGCTCGTAATGGTAAAATACTTCTAATCAAATTATTCACGGAGTGTTATTTCTCCGTCGATCAGCGTCAGGATAAAAAATAGAGCACTTAAAGGAGCTGTTTTTACGACGGTCCTATTTAATGGACCTTTTGAAAATCCTTTAGAATTTAACAGATAATGTACTTTAGTAGTTGTGGTAAAGATTATTGTGAAGGTCACCTCCGGAGTGCTACCATCATACTAATATCTAAAACCAGCAGATATGTCTTTTCTATTCCGAAGGGAGTCTGTGACATAACCAGCACTTATGATTTATTAGCTTGGACAGCGACATTATTATCTTTTTTGGATGTGATGTGACCCACTTGGCATTATCATCCCTCAACATCAGGACTATCTACAATGACACTTACGGTGCCATAATTGCCTGTATCATCCTCCTACTGCTGGGAAAAGGCTGTCTCTCTATTTCCAAACAGCACGTTATCGCTGTTAACGACTGGTCAATATCTAGTCTTACTTTCCCATTATTTGTTAAGGAAAACTGAACTAAGAAAAAATATTTAGAGATTATAGTAAGCAGATAATACAGGGCTTGTTTTCCCTCAACCTCGGGGTTAGAGACAATATTTATTGTTATGTTTATACCTCGATCCTTTGTTGTCCCAACAGTGAACAAGGTGAACGCGCACTTGTGTTTACTTGTTTACTCTGTAGTGTGTATTAAGTTATGAATTTATTATTTGTTTAGAGGGAATATTTTCATATACCTATATATATGAATTTCACTCGCTGGAATTTTCACTTCATGTTGCAACATTCAAGTCCACAGCCAAACTCTACCGCTAGTGGCAGTTACTCTTCCCCTTAAATTAGAGTCTGACGTTGTGACTTTCCTATATCTTCCACCCATCTCCGTAAAAGATTTAAGGTTCCAATTTATTTGGAATCCGTCAAGATGTCTTTTATTCTACACATTATCCGCACGTTAGACAATTCAATGTTTGAACGTTCATAGGGAAATAAAGGTGCTTTAAAAGTAGAAACAACAAAAAGCTTCCTTCCTTAATCACACGTTTATCTTTGAACCTTGACCCGAAGACACAGATATAACAGTCATAGTTATGGTGTATGTCTCATCAAAACAAAAACAAATTGACAATGCGTCAGAAAGACCTAAAAGGTTACGACAATAAAAGAAGGTTTAGGATTAGGAGTATAAGGTTTTATAGAAAAAGGTTTTATATCGGGACTGAAAGTAAAGAGATCTCGTACCGAACCTGTTCGGACCTAGGACTCACGTTGAGTTCGAACTTAGTCGGGAAGCCCTGATGCTATATTAGGCGGCTTCGCTCGGTTGTTATCTGTATGAATTGTAGCCTATGTTACTTAGGGCGAATTTCACCAAACTTTTATACCGAGTATAAGTCTTATCCTGCGAATATTTTGAATTTTTGACAGTTTTTCCATACGAAAACTGTCAGACGACAATTTTGTTCCACGTATAAAAGATATCTGACTTTGATGAAATCAGCCCTTAGTAATAATATAGCATTCAAGAATCTTTAGAATCGGCCCAGTAGTTTTTGAGTTTATGCAATACAAACAAAAATACAAATCTTTTCTCTTTATATTATAACTAGCTGCGTCCCGCGGTTTCACCCGCGTAAGGCACGATCCCGTGGGAATATCCGGATGAAAAGTATCCTATGTGTTAATCCAGGTTATAAACTATCTGTTTGCCAAATTTCATCTAAATCCATTCAGCCATTTTTGCGTGATTGAGTAACAAACACACAAACTTTCACATTTATAATATTAGTAGGATTTAGACGAAGAAATTACGTATATACATGTTTCCTTAGTTTAGTTGTGAAAACTCCTTAGAAAATTAATTCTTGAAGCTAAATCATAACAAATTTAATCTAAAACATTTCCTATATTAATAGTAATTTTATTAGGTACGTATTTTATTGTGTGTGACCTTAATAGCTTTGTTCATCGATCAATTTGTCAATTAAGTAGTTTATCAACACTACAAACGATACCTCAATTACTTAGATAGGAAACTTCGTCACCTCACACTTCTGCGTTACTTATTTAATTTTATCGAAATACTTATAATTTTCTGTCTGTCTTTCTTATTATAGTTATCTCTCCTTTCCTCTTTATTGAAGTTTGATAAAACTACAATGAAGATAGTTATAGTGGGACATGTAACGGTGCCCTTGTAATTAAAACCTGCATACATGATGAATTGATTCGTTTTAGTCCCACAAAATAATTTAAAAGAATTTTATTGCGCAATGTGGAGAAATGCCTCCATCATTCGTTATGGTCTGTGACAATATGATTTGATGATTTATGTCGTAACTTCCCGCGGAAAGACTTGTCTTCGTTTTGCAGACCAATACGAGATCGGTAAGTACTTAAAAAAACAAAATTGAATAAGAAAGAATAGCCATAAAGAATCTTTAGCCGCAAACTGTAAATTAAAAATTCTTACTAAATTATAATTATTTACTATTACATATATTGTTTAACAAAAAGTATAAAATATGGTTAACCCAGTAGAACAAAAATATATAAAAAAAAACTCAGAACAGAATCCACAATTTATCCTCCTGAGTTGCGCCCCCACTAATTATTGAGCTTTCAGGCTAAACTAACTACAAAAAAAAAACATCATTAACTTTCTAGAATTTATCGGTATTTTGTGGTAAAATATACGTTTGATAAGAAATAACAATGTTATCGTACATCACTAACGCATAACGAATGTCCAATTAAAAACCTATAATTCTATCTACTCTAATTACACTTCTAAACGCCTAATTATCAAAGAAGACATTTCGTTTATATTAAAAATCACTTTTACATATCGGAAGGTTAGGCCAGAAAGATAAATAATTAATTCATATTTTACCGAAAATTAATTGAAAAAAGATAGCCGTTGCGTTTAAAAATGGAACCCGGTTATTTATTTTAAATGTATAAAATGGCCGTTGCATTTGACGTTTTATAAAGGTTTATGATCGAGGTTCAAGCGATATAGAATTTCGTTGTTGTTTTGAAGACTAATTTACTGAGACCACAAGATAATGCTATCATTTTGTACACACTAGTCCTATGTGTGTTCTTAGTGATAAGATAACCCTTCGGATTTCGTAAGTTTATCCAAGTTCGCTATTGGATTACTTAGTTCAAAACTTGGCTAGAGACATAATCGGTTAGGTTTCACTAATAAAATATTCAAGTTAATTAAAAATAAGTACTTAAATATGTTCATGCTGTTGCTCTATTCAGTTTTGTTATGTGTGTACCTACTTACTACATTATATTAAAGCTTATTTCGTGTTAGTAATACTTACCGCTTTCTAGATGACTATCGCAATTCCAGTATCTTTTTATGTCTGTTTTACTACTGTTAGCAAACAGTAATTACCATTATCAATCTGATTATACAGGGTATTAGGGTAGACACCGTTATCCTTGAAACTAGTGCTTTGGTGTCATCTATAATATACTTTCTATGGGACCAACTTAGGAATCGCAAAAAAAAATATCTGCTGTTCCATACATTTTGTCGATTTAAGTGAACACAAATGTATGGAACAGCTGATTTTTTTTCGCGATTTCAAGGTTGGTCCCATAGAAAAAGTATATTATAGATGACACCAAACCACTAGTTTCAAGGATAACGGTGTCTATCCAAATACATTAAAGTGTATGACAAATACATTAAAGTGTATTTTACCGAAATCCACTTAACTACACGTTACCTACTTAGTTTTCATATCTTATCCTTAAGAGTCGAAGAAATTCCTTGATTTGTAAAAATCATAGTGTCGCCGTTTTTCCTAGAACGCCCGTGCCGGCGCTGCTTAAAGGCTCGTACAAACAGGCGCGATATTGCGGGCGCGACAGGCGGCGGTACCTTTGTCGACAAAGGTACCGCTGCCTGTCGCACCTGCGATATCGCGCCTGTTTGCACAAGCCTTAAAGTTCACAGAAACGCAACCGGATGGTTTGCGCATGCGGCACATTATAAGCAAGGAAAATTTGCATTTCTGTCTGTCTATTGAAAAAGAATAAAAGTAGGTTGGTTGGATTGCCGGTTATGGTTTCTTACACATTCTGTGCAAGTGATGTAGCAAAAAGTTATTAATCACAATAATTTTAATCAGTTTGATTTGCTAAGACAGTGTACTTACCATATTCGTACTTGAAGTCTTATCGAGATTGTCTTTGTGCGAAATGAGTTCGATATTTTATGGAAAAAATGAGACACTAGACCAACAGAATTGAGGGCAAGGTCTTTTAAACCCTCATATCTCTGCAACAAATGGCATACCTTCATATAATATAGGTCATGAAGTTGTAACGTAATCAAGTTGGAAAATTCTTTTCTAGGTTAGAGAACAAGTACCTACTCATACGAAGTCACACACTTACGTAACATGACTAGATATACTAAGCCTATAAAAATTATGGCCCATAAATCCTAGAGAAACCCATAAATGAACCAGTCTATTTTTCTTAGTCGAGTCAACGTAAATTCAGATAGAACCTTTAGATAAATTAATTGGTCAGACAGGGCATTTGTCTGGAGGGCAAAAGGATTACTGGAGAACTGTTTTGGCCAAATTCTACTTTGTACAATATTTTTCTTACTTATTGGTGCTAACTTGTTTCGACCGGACTGGAGAGAAAAGCCAGATGTTGGTAATTTAAGACTTTATTTTCCATTTCTTTTTATGGAGTTATGCCAAATAATCGTTTGGCTTCTTTGGTCGGTCTAAGTTCCGACTTTTATCGGAAAAAAATGTGAGGCTACAGCGCCATATTTGTTGTTAGAATTCCTTACATTCGATTCGGTAGCTGTTGTTTAGTAGAAGTGTGTTTTTCAAGAAAATATGCGCAGTTTTATCAGCATGTCTAAACGGTATAAAATACTGAGCACACGTACTTATGTACACGTACTTACGTTTTTTTATTATTTTATTATGTGTGGAATTTTGTGTTTATCCACAGAGTTGTTTTCCACTAAGTTTTCACTTGCGCGTTTTCATGGCGAATCATTTGATAATTTGGTGAACACTTTGTTTTAATTCACCAAGAAATGTCTTGTTTCATTTGGTTATCCCATGTGTCCTGAATGCGTAAGGCCGTAGTTCGTGGCTTTCAGGGCATGTATCCAAAGTTACAAGTCCAAAATATATGCCAAGTTCAGCCAATTCTTTCACCGTCCAATCAATTGTCAAGCACCATAGAATTTTCCATATTTTTGGAGGCATATACTCAAATGCCTTATCATTAGAAAAGAGGACGGACTTGGGGCCAATTAACTCGGACTTCTGTAGTTTTCAGGGCCCTTTTTAAAGTTTCTGTACCAAATATTTAACATATTTCCTCTTCTTCCTCAGATGGCGTAGCGTAATGGAGGGCGAGTGCTCTGAGGGAGCGGAGGGCTGGCTCCTCGTGAGGGTGCACGTGCCCGAACTGAACGTGCAGAAGAGTCTCCAGTTCCCCAGAGACCAGCTCATTTGGGACGTCAAGCAGCAGTGCCTCGCCGCCTTGCCTAAGGTCTGTACCGAGTTTTGGTTTTGTAGCACAAAACAAAGATCTTTTGGCGCGCGGTCAAAATCGGAACTAACGCCGCCATCTCGGTTTTTCAATACATTTCACAAAATAATTGCACAAATGTTTACCAACAGCGCCTCCCTGTCAATGTCATTCGAACGCCAAAAGATCCTTGCAGCAGTCTCAGACCAAATAAAAAACCAAGACAGAGCGCTGTGAACCATACAGTGAAGCATGCCAATACTACACCACCGCTCTGTGCATACACGCTCAAACGCACACATTTACAACCATTTACAACCAAACTACACCAAAATATGTGCACACATGTTTACGAAACCGGCCTCACTGTTGACAGCGCTTTGTCTTGGTTTTTTAATTAGTCTGAGGTAGCAGTGTGTCTGGATGGAACTTACTTAAGGTAAATCCCTCTTACTCTTCTCTTTTAAGAAGAATACATACTTCCATAATAGGCTTGATATAAATTAATTCAGTTTTTTTAGTAAAGATGGATTTTACAATACGATCGTTTTAAGCGCACAGTTATTCGTTTTTAGAATGAAAAGTTAGGTTTATACGTCATATTTTAAATTGTATCTAGAGGTAGTTGCTAGACTAAAGATACTTGCCAAATATATTTCTATGTTAGTTTAGGAGCAAGGGCACTTAATTGCTATAGGCACTAAATCTTATTGGAAAACCATAAACCTAAGTCCGGTTATAGGATTCTTGGAATTGCTACCTCGTCAAATTGTTTGCAGTTTTAAGGAATCCATCGTTTTCCGCTAAAAACATCGCGATTGGATTAACTCATAAGTTTCTTAGTAAAGATTGAATCGTAAGTTTTTGTAGAATTATCAAGTTTCTGACCTTCTGACTTTTGTAACCTTGGTTACATAATTTAAACGAGAGGAAATTAATTAATTCATTACAGTTAATTTATTTGTTCTGTCATCTTGCTAGACAAATATATTTCGGTATTATGTTTTATATAAGATTATTTATTAACAATTTATGAGCTTTTCAGCTTCACATAAATCTAGTGATGAGACATAAATCATGTAGAAAAATATCGATACTTTTTTTTGTTTGATGTCTCGCGGGTTATATGAGACTGGCGGCAGCTTAGCCGGGCTATCCTGTGGATACTTTAATAAATTACGGCCCCAATATATGGTATAAAACTTATAAACTTAGCAACTACACTCGATGGGCAACATCTTGCTCAAATACTGTTATCATTTGTTTAAAACGTAGCCAATATATTTATATTCATTCGTTTTTAAACGCTATCAACTAATAGGCCTCGTTAATCCTACACTAACCTACATTCTACTATTAATGCGATTACGCATACATTACTCTGATTACCCACATTCGAACTAAAATTATATGAAACAGAAAACTTTCGCTTATTTAAATTATTTTGTTATTTAAACGATTATTCAATGTTATCGTTCCGCTTAGTTTTGTTAAAGTGTCTAATTAATGTTACGTATTTTTTGTAACATCGCACCTTATTTAACTTATTAATTTTGTTGTAATTGACTAGATAAACTTACTTTAAAATTACTGGCATTAAATAATAAAAATAAAAAATAAACTACCGTATGTCGTATATCTATTTTATCTATCTCCTTGCCTTTTGTAGAAATCCGTTCAGTGGTTTAGGCGTGAAAAGGTAACATACAGACAGATAGACAAACAGAGTTACTTTCGAATTTATAATATTAGTATGGATAGTGGCAAGACATTATCCTCGTACAGTCATCTATTACCCAAGTTCCCAGCACAATAATTACATAATTATAGGCAACGTGTTTCCAATAATAAACTCAAAGACACACGATGGGAAAATAAACACCTGATGTGTTCTACATTCAAAGTCTTTAGTACAGTGTGTCACCTGCCTTTTCTCATGGGTTTATAAACTTTATAAGACAAATTGAGGACAGAAGAATTATTTATTTTATAATGGTTTGTAGGATACCGGATAAGTGACGCAAATAGGTCATGGAAATGACAATTTAGTACCGATTATTGATTTATTTTTATTAGGGATTATGACTATGCCTCTACCTACAGTCAAAGATACTCCTATAGTGCAACAGTCATGCTGTGATTGATTTTAAACGTTCGGCTCGGCGCCGAAAGTTGAAAATCCAACAATTTACGCATTCGGTTACGTGTCCCATAGTCCAGTCGGAGGTGCGGCGCATGTACAAGTATCTCCCGGGCCCCCGACTCATAGTACTAGAAAGAAGGAACAGTGGAGTTTTCATCTTTATGAGTCTGACATAACCCTCCGTTGTTCCCAGAGGAAGGTTGGATATCCATGAGGATTTCCCCACAGAAAAAAAGGAGCAAAATAATTAAAAATCCGGAGTCACACGTTTTAGGGCATAAATTGAACAGATTACGTGTGACTCCGGATTTTTAATTACCTTTTTAGTCGTAGTTGGGTCTTTATTACTTTTTTTTTTTTAATTCTTTTGGGGTTATAATATATATATATATATATATATATATATATTTGAAATGTGCTCATTAAGCCCATTCATTTGATACCTAACATGGTACCACTAAACAATTTTTTTTTTTAGTTCCTTACTTTATGTCCTCTAGAGGGCGCCATTTTTAATTTAATGTGACGTCACACAGCCTATAACCAGCGGACGATCAAGACGCTTCCAACGATACGTCATTTATCGAATTGTGATGAGTCGTTTAGAAGATATGAGGGAACAGATGAACATACATACATACCGGTCAAAATCATAACCATAAATTTTTTCTTCGCCGTAGTCGGGTAAAAAGGAGTCCCGTAGTGGAGCCAAACTTTCTATAGATTTCAAGCCTTTTTACAATGTAGCCTGATTGTTAATACAAATTATTGACGACTTCGACAGTAGAGGATATTTCCAATTCTCACTTGGGGCTGGATTTACTTAATTAGTGATTATATCGAGTCCGCTTTTTTATTGGTTTAAAGTTAGTAATCTTTGAAGTTTTGGCGTTGAAAAAGTTTGTTATTAATATCGAGTCAATATCATTAGAAACTTTAGAATTAATTACTTTTACTGTGAAATGGACCAAAAAGTATGCTACAACAACTTCACGATTATGATTGAGCCTTTTAAACATCAAAGGAAATAAAATTCTTGTTTTACGTCAAACTTATTTGATATTTCAAAAAGACTTGAGAATCTCTCAAGTTGTTCTTTACTTTGTATTTAATCAGCACCAAGTGGCACAAATAGTATTATCGTAACTATAATTGCGATCCAGTGAAAGTAGTACGAACGTCTGGTACTTGATCGATAATCGAGTTTCGATTCAAATCGATTACGACATTGAAATGCAAATATCGAGTCTCTGTAGTGGGGACTGGGGACGTCTCTCGAATGTTTACATAGACCATAATTGAATCGAGACGGCGGGAAATCGATTTGATTTTAGTTTTTACTGGCTTATTTTTAATGAATGTGTTTGAATATGGAATATGACTTTGTTCGTCACGTTTGATTATAAACAAAAAAAAATTAAATCTGTTAACTTTATGGCTAATATTTATTGCTCTTGCACTGAAAATAATAACAATATACCTAGTGGCTAGCAAATATTATGTGGGTACTGAGATTGTAGATTTGAAGAATAATAACTAGGTACATAGCATACCAAGTTTATCGAATCCATCGCGTCTCTAATCGATTGTTAACGCTTTTGCCATAGCTAATATCCCGTAAGCACTTCATGAACTCTTTTATTTTCTGTACTTAATAGGTATTATTTATGTAGCAAGCTTCACGGATAATCATATTAATCATTGTAAACTATAAATATGAGTACCTGCTTACCAATTAAATACCTACATAAAATCATGTTGTGAAATATATTACAAATTAACGCCAATTCGTAACTATGCAGTGTACCTGCAGCGTAATTTATATGTACCTTACCTGACTTTAATATTAATTTTTCTTATGCATAAAAAAATATTGTAGCACATGCACTAAAAGCATCATAAACAAATTCTGAATCGAACATAAATATTTAAAATAATAAATGGAACAAAAAATAGTATTGGACGATGTAAGAAATGCAGTAGCAATATTTTAATGCAACGTAAAGCCCACAAAAGTGCAAGTCGCACGTGGGTAGCTGTAGGCGAGACAAGTCTTAAGACTGCCTAGTAAATCGCAATAAACGTTGCATTAAAACATCACACTTTCAATCGGGACGGGATAAATGTTTTATAATCCTTATAAATGCTGCCATATTATTTTTATTACGTTTTGCCAGTTGAGCGGCTCGTAAAATTATGGCACTTCTTTTATAAGTTCTGCTGCAGTCGACACTTAATTTGATTCTGTGTTATTAAATTTTTATGTGAGTTTTGCGTTGATTTTGCCGACAAATAAAAGCCAGTCTTTTAGAATAACATCCCTCCAGTTCATAATTTTATAACATAATACCCAACGAGAAGTCGCTTTGTGTAATACAAATCCGAAAATTATTCAAATAGCCATTATATTCATGTAGGTTACAAACATTGTATTACATAAAGAACTTGCTTACATCTTACAATCGAAACATCGCAACACTGCAAGAATTTCTAGATCTTATCATGCGTAGCCTCCAACTACAAACGTCTTATGTGCTATGTATTAGCTACATGTCGAGTATCGGAAAAATCACTGGCCGACAGCAATCCACACTGGCACTTACAAACCAGTTTCCACAATACCGTTATGTGGAAGTAATTTCTTAAACGCATACTCGACGGTCACGCCAATCGTATCGAACGATATGCACTCGTCTCGTCAACCGACATTACCTTGCTAGGCTAGGACCCCGATGCATAGAGTACAGTAATGCACAAAATTAGATGTTTGCCGCGCAAATAAATAGACATTCGGAATTTGCGTGGAACGTGCTCGAATTTCAAATGTTTTATTTTTTGTGAATCGTGCTGTACCTCTGAATTTTTATTCGGTTGAAAAAGTTCGGTTGCATTTAACCTATTTTAGAACTTAATTTGAAAATGTCATTCACACGCTTAACATAAAATTAGATTAAGTTAATGGATATTAACCTCACACTATTGTGTACGAAATGGATTCTTACGTTTATTTTATTATTGTTCTCTGTTTATTATTATTTTATGAACGCCGTAAAATATTATAGTTGACGTACATACGTGCAACATTTTTATTGTTGTATAATATCTCAATAGTAATGTACATTCTGTAATATTTAACAATACTTACCCTATAGGCTTCTTATAGGTACCTGAATCCAAATTTCTTCCAGTCCAGCCAATAACCTAAAGTGTATCCTTAGCTTCTATTCCAGTATGTACCTATAATATTAACATGTAATATATTGTTTTCGGTGGTGTCTCCGGCAACCTCAGGTGGCCACTTGGTACAGGGTACGTTTTTAAAAATGCAACCCCCCGTATATGCCTGAGCAACCCCCTGTATAATGATGCATGAATCATGGCAATGATTCAGTGTAGTCGCCGATAGGGAGACGATACGTGTCTAACTGCATGGATGATAAACTAATGTGTCTTGCATGATTAATTACCCTGGTATGCTTGTATTTTCACGTGACTTCGTGACTAATGTCATCCTTAAGTTAATACCCTTTAGTTTTGTCATAAAAAACAGTAAGAAGGTGATTGCCCTGTTATGTACTTTAAGTTTCTTGAATACATGGTGTAACATAATCGATAACATTTTACGATTTATTTCAAGAGAAAAAGTTTTGATAAAAAAAATACATTTGAAAAATAAAGTGGTAAACACAAAACGTGCTTATTAAAACCACATTTAAAAAAACAAAGTTTCTTTGAAGCAGGCTTGAACAAATATTACATTAAAAGATAAAATTGCCTGACTAAAAGCAACTCATGTCCCTTAATTGCAATAAAGTTAAAATCGCGTGCACGAATTCTATACACACGAATGAATTCAAAACTTAATAATTCACAAATTAAGTACACCATTCATTAAAATTACTTCAAACTTTTATTTTGAATAAGTCACGTGAAAATATGGCGTTGAACAATGGGACCTTGAAACCAACGTGTAATCGGTTGGCCATAAGTCCATAATCCATAACTCACCTAGACGTTAAATGTTTTCATAATAACCGTAGTATTTCAAACATTAACAAAGTCATAATAAATCCTTTCTAGATGCGTACAATGACTGGTAAGTAATGCATTGTCTATAATCTTGTTATAGGATGTCTTGTTTAATAACAGCATGTGGATATAAAAAATGTTACTATATATGGACTTTTAAATATGTATGTTCACCTTCTTGGCCTCAATTATAATAACATACAAGGTATTCCTTCTGCATTATGATGGTATCTCTATAAATATACCTACAAATTTACATTATTTCAGTGTCAAAGAAAATTACTACGGCAAGCAACATCTACTTATCAATCAACTTGTAAATGTTTATGCAATAACGCTACAAAGTTGGACTAGCAAAAACAAGCGAGAGTTGTGCCCTAAAATCAACTTTTTGCTGTGTCACGTTACGAAAATTAAAAGCAAAAAGTGCCTATTATTCGAATCGTCGGCAAAAAATAATGGATACCCAACTTTGTTTGATGAATATTAATTTCACAGTGATTATGTTAATATTTTGAATTTTTAAACAGACCCTGACAGCGAGCCTTCTCACCGATTAGTAATAAAAAATAAACCTAACTCAACCAACTAATTTAAATGTCATTTTGATATTTTTCTGCTTACTCATACATATTTTGCTGACAGTCCTAATCATCTTCACAGAAAAAGAAGAAACTAACAAAACGCTTTTTAATAAAGATCTACAATACATTTTTATTTCGAGTGTACTGGGGCTATTCTCGAAACTCGAGTGTGGAGTTTTCGTGTGACCACAATTACGGGCCGAGCCGTCCGTCCCGACGTTCTACTTATGAGAATATGCTCCATCTTCATAGCTGGACACTTTCCTAACACAACATTCTTCTTTGTTGTACCGGGGGACTTTTCCATACATTTCCGCCATTGTACTCCGTATGGCCCATTTTCGTAGACACTTGAAAGGGTTGGTAAAAGGGACATACATTATGTTGATGTGTATGTATTTTGTGTCGTACTTACATTGTGTACACTGTACAGTGTAGACGATCCCGGTTTTATTAGAATTCGCGGAATATGTGGGATTCTAGTAGAGGGTAGATGAAAAATGTAGGACACAGGTGAAGTGCCCGAGTGACGTGTTCTCGCACACTAATTTTGAAATGTGGTTGAATGTTATAACTATACAACACATAACATCACGCCTGTATTCCCCGAAGGATGAGGCAGAAGTGTACCTATGGTACACCCACATTTCGCCAGTTATGTTTAAGTCCCATGTAATAGGGGGCAAACCTATTGCCATCAACTGGGCACAAATCTAGACTCCGAAAAATTCCAGATGGAAAATCTCGATAACAGTTTGCCCGACCCGGAAATCAAAACCAAGACCTCATGCTCAGCAGTAGCACTTGCGACCACTAGACCAACGAGGCAGCTACTGCTGAGATTAACATACAAATCTGTAGGAATAGAAAGAGAGGGGAAGATATATCAAAATCAAAAGTCATTTATTCAAACTAGGCTGAGAATCAGCACTTTTCGAACGTCTAAATTACATAAGACAGTCCCCCAAAACGCCCAAACTTCACCACTTCCTAGTTCTTTAGCTGGGAAGAAGAAAGAAAAAAAGAAAATAAAGAATAACATTTATTTGGACACAGTTCGTGAAACACTATATACAAAAAAATTAAAAAGAGAAAATAATGTTTTAACAATTGAACCTTTTTGGCGCAGCCGTGAGGACACATCCTCACTGCTGCGCCAAAAAGGTTCATTTCAGCATTAATGCCAGACAAATGCTGTGAAGAAGTGGCGCAACAAACTCCCCAGAAGCACTTAGTTAGGAAACACAGGTGCAGTAGTGGAACAGATTAATATACTTCCTTAATAAGAGTTTGAATGAGTCTCCGGAGACAAAGATTAAAAAAATACCATCCGGAAACTTCAATCTACATTATTGCATTCTTCAGGAACAGCTAGACTTTTCTCCTACAAGTAACTGTAGCCTTAATCAAGCTAGAATTAGGTCTCACTACATATTCCTTCGTCCCTCCATGTAGGTTAATAAGAACATTTAGCTACCAGCACTAAGGTAATCTTGAGCTTAGCTACCATATGTTTACAATTATGCGCTAGAAGGCCTAAATTGAATAATTTTACGCACAATTTGCTTCTCATTGTATTAGAGAGGTGCTTACGTTTTAATATTAATTAATTCCGGGATGAATCTTGGCGTTAGCTTCGTGCACGTCGTCTTAAATATACGGATGTAGATTTTCGTGAAGGAAATATAAGCCTTCACAGAGGTACTTATGATAGGGAAGATGAGTCATAATGTTGGATATATGAGGTTCCTTGACTAGACAGACCTACTGCCTGATCAGATGTGATTGTTTACCAAGAGGTGATGAAGATAACTTTTCAACAGAAATAATGCAAGAAAACACAGACAATAATTTAGAGAAAGGAATCTAACAGAGATAAGGTACAACACTCCAAATACCATAGAATCCTAATACAGCAGACGAAAATAGCAAACCCGTAATGAAAGAAAAATAAAACGGCTGTTGAATAGCCATACATTCGAAACGCTGACCATTATTCTATCCTTTTAAAGCAAGAGTAATGCAAATAGGACCTCTACAATTCAATACAATAAAATCAAACTGCTATATACGGTGGTGTTCCTTCAACATCTCTTAAGGTTTTATTACATAAACTGGGAAGATTCTGAAATAAAACATTGCAAGTTTAAAGAACATAATTTTTCGCCGACTTATTTTATGATCAAGAATTGTTTTTGGGCGTTGAACCCGAAACTGCCAATTCGATTAAGTGGAGCAATTATAGCTAAGATTGTATGCTAAATGCCGCGCCTAATAATATTCAATTCAATAAGTATAACTCATACCCAGTGTCAAGGTAGAGAGAAAGCTAGAATTACTCTGCGATGAACTAGAATTGAAACAGAATCCTTTGAAGTGCTAGTCAACCAAAGATCTGTTGAATTTGAAAAAGTCGAGTCGAACATCAATCTACATCCAATATGAGGAAGTTCAGTCGAAACAAAAACATTCAATTCATAGGAAAAGTTATGACATTGTCCTCTAGAATGCAATTAAAGCTGCATTAAAGTATATAAAATAAGAAAGGCATTACAAGTCACCTGCAAATAAAATGACACAAGGTCATCAAGTACCACATCACAAGCATAATGCCAAAAATGACGATGGCGAAGTTATTGAAGTTAAAAAAGAAAAAATACGGCGCTTTTGTATGCCACTTGCAAGTTCAAGCAATTTATGTAAGCTACTTAAAATAATTCTTACAGTGAATGCTGCTATATTTTACCTGGTTGATAAAAGGTCGAATGACCATAATAATATTATATTTATGGAATGGTGCATGGTTTCTTTCTGTAAGCAAGTTAAATCTTTGTTAAAATGGATTTTAGTGCCCTTTTGGACATCGAGCTTACTTCGAACGTAATTAAAATACATAATTCCACACGAAATAAAACGTATTTACGTGTGATTCCGAGTAACTTCAAAATACTGTAACAGCAGTAACAGTCTCACTGTTATTTTAGTAAAGAAAAAGGCTTCTGAGTCTGAGTAAGCTTCCAAACATTCTAGCTTACCCGTTGTAGTCACCGTATAATATGAGGCATCTCATACAAAATGTATGACAACACTCGCGTCGGAATTTCGCAGTGTACCCAGTTTAATATAGTCTGTGCTAGACTTAACTGTTCCTCTTCTAGGAGCTAGTGTTGTGTCACATAATAAACAAAGAGAATGACAGTGGAGGAGTGTGAACACAGAATTTATCTTTATTTGATTGTTGTCATCTGAGCTTGTCAGTTTTATTGCGATATGAAGCCGGTCGTGTCAAGTCGTGTGTTACAAGAAAGTCTAGTTTTATCAGAGCCTATAGTCTGGTTTATTTCGTTTGCTGGTTTATTTTTTCGTAGGTTGCTCTGTAGAATTTGTAACTACTTTTCGTAAGCATTGAAGTGAATCTTCACTTTATAGTTTATCGTCAATCAAATAGACTCTCATATATTTCCACTCGTTTCTTTGTTATAGTTACTTGATATAGGCCTTTTCACCCCTGGATTGGATGCGGAAACTTCCTTTTCCACGACCTCACTTCTTGGTTCTGGCCTTTCGTCAAAATTTTTATTACTATTATTTAATTGATTGCTTTATCACAAACTACATTGTATATTTCCACTTACATGGTCGTATAAAAAGATGAGATAGGTATGTCTTTGACCTTTGCATCAAACAAACAAACCATTTAATAGCTACATAATTTATACTCAGTGGTGACCTCTATTTACATAAGTTAGACAATGATATAATCAATAATATTATAATGGTCCACAACGGTTTCGGCTAAACTTTTTACTTTTATGGTTACCTTGAAACAGGTTATTGGGTAATCTTCCAAAAGATGAAGATAATGTTAATATTGATAACGTTGTTGATGAATCCAATAAAAGCATATTCATCTAGGTAAATACGAGAGAAATTCTTACCTATAGTCCAATCCTGTGGATAATTATATCCACAGGATCGGACTATAGGTCCAAAAATGTTACTGTATAAATACATCTTGATATTAATCAAGATGTATTTATACAGTAACATTTTTATCTGTTTTCTAAAGTTCATCACATCATTCATGTTTAGGTTGGAACACAGGGCCGGAAAGAGTGACGTAAGACGCGCCTTTCTTACATTCTAAGGGACTTGCTACAACGCCATTTTTGTGCAATGACGTCAATTTAAAAACATCGCCTTGTCGCATTTCCGTAGACTGACTCAGGTGTGCGATATGTATGATAACTCAACGCACTTACTTATGTATGTATGTAGGCAGCAATGGGCAAAATAAGACAATTTCTCAAATTCTTAGTGTTAATTATGTTGGTTTCATTGTTTAATTCAATGAGTCTTTATAAATATTTATGTATTAACAGCGTAGTAGTATTGTAATTTCAATTTCCTTAAATCTATGAGAAGTTTTAATCGTATTCCTTGCTTGAGGCTAGATTGTATGAAATAATATTATTATTCATCATCTTGTTCCTTTACCATATTAAAAATGTTGTGTGATATAGTTGAGTGTTTCATTATTTTTTTCTTATTTTATATCACTTTTATATGAATTCATTCATGTCTTATTTATGCATTCATTGTGAACTTGTTCGCATATTCAAAAATACCAGCTGGCCGATGTGGGCCATTCTTTATATGGAAATGTCGCGACCCAGTGATGTAACTGGGGCCTTATGAATGTATATTATATGATGCAAGATCCAAGGCCTGGGCCCCAGAGCCTAGTATCACTACGATCTTACCCTGATTGATTGGGTACGTAGAAGATGCTCTTAATCACTTAAAAAAAGGATTTTGCCTTGTTTTTCCGGGTTAGTGATGTTCTACATGTACGAAGATCAAATGGATACGAACAGTATACATTTCAATCTTTGTACTTATCTGGTAAGTGGTTTCATTATTTCCATTTTGTGTATTACCTCGTCTGCTTAAAAGTATTGTCTTTATAACTCATCATATTCATCTACTGATCATTCTTATTTATCTGTTGTCCCTTTCTTTTCAAGATTTCGTGTAGTACGCCATCGAGTTTTTCACGAGGAAAATGTGCTTCCCATTATAACATCACACTTATTGAAATAAATGAGCATACTTTAGAAAATTACTTACTTAAAACGCCATTAGACCCCGTCAATAGACGTCCAACATCTATTCAACTTCCTCTTCACTCACCTATTATAATAAATACCGATTGTTGGACTAGTCTACCTGTTAATTACCTTTTATAAATGAATACGTATTACCTACAGCTTCGTTGGAACCTGTCTATGAATGATCTCATCGTTGGTAGACAAATATAATTATTATTGTAATGCAGTTTTACAGCTTTATCAAGATTAATGTTATGCAATTATTCTATGACATAAAACAGGTGATTTCATCTATAATCATTCTTGTTTTCTAAATTATTTTAAGTTCTGTAAATTCTGTAAAAAAAAACACATTTAAAGATGGGGAGAACTATGTCCAGCAGTGGAAGTGTTTCGGTTAAAATGATGATGAAACATGGGGTTTCCTTCCCACTTCTCCTCCACCTCATTACGTAGAGTCGTGATCTCATAGAATCATTTTCTCTGAGATGCTTTTTCGCCTTAAGTGCCTGTCATCGGTATTGTGGACGACTTCATATCATACAGGTTGGGATCCGGAGAGTGGTGTTTTTTTTTACAATTCAAATTTTGTCCTCGAAACATTTTTATTTTTATACAACATATAACCTAACGGATATGAAATTATAGATGAGGATAATTTTAAGGAAAAGAAATACATACTTAATTAAATTAAATCAGTACCCGGAAAACAGTAGCAATTACTTATTAATGCAGTCAATATTGTTTAAAAGGTGATAACAAAACGATTAGTGAACTATATTGCAGCAATCATACAGGCATGACAAACAGATAGTATCGCAATACGATATCATTTTTGGTAAGGTAATCCCTCATTTACCTTACACAGGATCTTACGTCATCAAGTTGATATCATAGCCTGTGTTGTACCACAGAATAGTACAGAAGATCGGCTATATACAAAGAGCGAAAACACACGCACACAGGCACGGTTCACGTACTGCTAGTGCAAGCGCACTCGTGACTGGCATTCTACTGACTTAGATTGATAGGTACGCGTATATTGTATGTGTGTACATAAGTTTTCGGTCGTTATATGGAGCCGACCTTCTGTAGGTACTATTCTGTGGTTGAACCTATATTACCTAAAAGCGGCTAGACATTTTTATTTGTTCTAAGTAGGTAGACTAAAACTGGTTTTCTGGCTGTGACGTCTACATACGTCTGAGCTGGTAATATAATAATATGTTCAAAGTTCACATGGTCAATTATATCTAACTTAGATGACGAAAGATTTAAAGTTAGTTTTTAACCGACATCTTCAAAAAGGAGGAGGTTCTCAATTCGTTACTCGATTTCTCCGCCAATTATGAATCGATTTCGATGATTCTTTTTTTGTTTGGTAGGTCATGCTTCAGAGGTGGTCCCATAGAAATTTTATTAACTTTGCTTGCGTAGTGTTAGAATTAACTTCAATATTACGTATTTTTCCCACTTAGTTTATCTAGACGATGACATTTACTCCTTCACTGTTATTTACATCAGCTAGTGGTATTCGAATTTGTGTGGGGTAGGTACCACAACTAAAAAGTGAAAATTAAAAACTTTTTACAAAAAAAACACTTAAAACTGAAAAATAAATTTATTTTCGGAAGTCGGTGGCAAAAACCGAAAATTGAAAAGCAAAGACACCGACTTCCGAAATTAAAGTTATTTTTCAGTTTTGAGTGTTTTTTTTTGGAAGTCGGTTTTTTTTGTTGTAAAAAGTTTTCTTTTGCCGTATATTACACGTACATACTTTAAGAAAACAGAAAATAATAAAATATGGAAACGTTTCATTTTATCGTTACTTGCTTACTCGTTACAATTCTTGCTGTGAAAAATAATGACTTGACAAAACCTATAAAACATAAGTGCTATCAATAAATAAATGATTGCTAATAGATAAGATTTATTGTTTAATAAAAGTGTTGCCCCATAGAATACCTACTGTTTATAATGAAGTTGTCTAGAAGTGTAAACTGCTTAGTTTTTGCCTCTCTATATAAGATTGAGAGCACCGATGCATTAGAATGATCTTCGTGCGTATAGAGTTACATGCAAAAGATCAAGTAACTTGATATCATCATCTTTGTTATTATTTATCTGCTTCTTTTTCTTCGTGTCTATGATCCCATTTTTATATTTTATAAGCCTTAGCCTTATCGCCAAGAATTCAGCCATGTCGACAGCGTTAGTATTGGTCTCGCAAAGGTCTTTCATGGTGCAGGTGTGGCCAGACAAGCGAGGCATCGTTTGTGATGTGGCTCTATTCATCTGCTTTTTCATGTTGGTGTCCTTCAGACTATGTTCCGTTTTAGTTTGTATGTTTCCCTTTCTTTTAATGTCAAACTCTAGTCTTTCTTCAATTAATTACTGAGACAGGACACCTCAGTAATTACGTCCATTAATGGTGTTTTGTTAGCCTAAAATTAATATTATCATCGTCTTCGTAAAATTACAAAGTTAATAAGGAAATACTAATAGTCGAATGATTTTTTTACTGCTGTTAGTATATTAACTATAATGAATACAAATAAATAAGTAAACTTTTACAGCCACTTAGTTTTTCATCGCCACTCAAGTCAGCTCTATGTCATTGATATAAGTAAGTATATGTATATATATGTTTATATTATATATCAATGATACACACCTCTTCAATATTCACATATACCTGTTTTGCATCTCACGGATACTGCCGGATACTTTTGTAGTCATACATAATAAAAGGAAAAATACTTCATGTTGTTCGCGGAAAAATACAGTTAGATCATCGATAGTTAGTTTCCTTTCCCTGAATACCTAGGTTTTATGAGCTACTAGATGTTCCCCGCAGCTTCGCATTCATTAATTCTTGACAACACTATCATTCAAATCTTTTGCAATGAATATTTACTTACTGAATCACAGTCTCACTGAATATAGGTACATTAACAATAATTTTCAATCAACTGTTCAAATCTTGTCCAAATTCAACCTACTGTGTTATGATTCCTATTGCGTCACCAGTCTAGGAAAACAGGTTCCCTATTAATGTTTCATAATGCAATACCCAGACCTAATAATAGGCCTAACTTAGTAACTTGTTAGCAACTTATTTTATCTTATCCGTCTAATATCAAGTCGCTCATTCCCGCGAATTCTCTCGTCGGCGCGGGCGCTGTGCGGGTTAATAAATTGAACGACTTAGCGCCTTCGACAGTTATATAATATTTTGAATTCATAAAAGTATTCGTATAAAGTTTATAATATCTCGACATTATTCCCTGTAGAGCTTTGGTACCTTTTCTTATACTCAGGATTATATCGAGCAATTAAAAGATTCTGCTTTTCACATTTTTTCCTCTTACGACACTAAGTTCTCCATTCATAATATGAACCATTTCTTATTATTACCTAATACAGTTCTTTGATAACATGATGATGTTAATGAATAAATACTAAACTTACTGAACCAGATCATGAGAAAACCCCATATATCTACGAATTATAACAAACATCAACAAAATTCAAGGAAAAAATAACAAATTACAGCATAAAAATATCGTAACCTGTATATAAATAAGTATGAAATCAAAGCCACTCAATAAAGGTTTTTTTATTAATATTGCGGCGTCACTTGGCTCATTGGAAGTCACGATCATGTAGCCAGTGCATCTTGACACTCGGCAAAAAAGACTACTAGAACTACAAAATGATCAGAATTTGTCATTTTGTTTGCAAGCAGCGCCATTGTGATAGACCAAGTTGTGATGGGCAGCTTATTTGCATTGGCATTGGGTATTTGATCATCGGACTTCAACAGTTATAGTCTAAACTTAATGAGTAGGTAACTGTTAATAATGTTAAGACTATTCAATAGATGAGTATGATTATGTATGGACTGGTGGCCTCGCTGATAAGCATACATATAGGACTGTGGATTATAGACATTTGAGAGCGCTTTTAATATGTATGTTCCTTCCCTGTTAATAACCTAGGTAAAACGTTTTTGGAATGTATTACCTACTGGATAAGTTTGCAAATTAAACAATATTCGAAAACCTTGTGGGGTCGACAATGGCTCTGAACTCTCTTGATGAAATCTGACTTACACCTAGTAGATGAATGTTTTTCTGATTTTCATATTAACCTCATTAGGTAGATAATAATAATAATGAACTTAATATAAAAAAAAAAAAACTAAAATCAGAACTCAAAGATAAACTAGATCACGATAAAACTGTACATTATGTTAATCTCGATGATCAAAACAAAACATATCCGGGCGATTATCATGGTTATCAAAATCTGACTAAAAACGAGTCATCTTTACGACATGTTATAAGACGTAACTTTTTAAGTTTACGTTCGTAACATTGTTATCTCATTTATTCGCCATTTTTATAACACTTATGGCTGAAATTACGGTCATATATTGCTGTAACATGTCGTATACGATAATGTTTATGAGATTTTTTGAGGGTTATCCTGAAAGATTTTTGACGATGAAGATAGAATTTGTCTTGTACTCTAGCCTCTGCGCTGCCACTCACAATGCCGCGGAAGTGGCCAACAATAAACTGTCGTGCTATCCACACGACGATGATATGACATGCTAATCTTCTTCGTCGTGTTTTACGGGATGAAATGAATGATACTGAGATAATTATCTCGATTCTCCTGATTGCTCTATGTGTATCGTTAAGTAGTTCTCACGTTCAGTTTTTTATGAATACGCGTATTTCCCATTTCATCTCGCTTTGGTATTCCCAAAACAATCATCTTTCCTTATTTCAATTTTGGACTTAAATTATTTTTATGAATACAAGGCAAAAACATCACTAAATGCAAGTGTTTCGGGCACCGGGTTTATTATAATTTTAAAATGTTGACCCTTTTTATAATGTATGCACAATTTTGTCACGTTCACTGAACTTAGTTTCAACGTCATCCAAGATTTCTTACCCATAATTAATTTACAATGTAGCATCAACGAATCATTTTACACAAAATTGTGGTGGATAAACCGAATGCACGATTTTGATGAAAAACAATGAATCATTATTTACTCATTGTAGTGAGTATAACATCATAGTTGAGGACGTGTTAATTAGTGAGTATGTACTTAGTTAATCCTAATGACATAATACTCGTTTTATATGGGATGTGATAAAAAGTGAAACATACAATGTGTAACTAAAAAGTAGAGAGAATTTGCTTTTAGCGTAACTTTTTAGATTTATTTTCTGCACCAATATTTCCATCGGAAAATATTCAAATTCCATTTTTCCAACTGAAGTGAAACCCGATAAAAATACTCAAATGAACACTGACACAGCTGTGCAACTATCTCCAAAGTGGCAACAAACAAGTAAAAGCACAATAATCAATATAGACGTAGTGAAGCAGACATTATCAGATTTAATAAAAACATTATATAACTTGTTCTTGTTCTATAATGAAGCAAAACATAAACCATTGCTATCTTAGAGCCATCTTTACAATGTTGTCCAGAATAAATATCTTCTAAGTCCAGTCTAAAATTAAATTAGTTTTACGAGGTCCCATTTTAGGGCCAATAAACCCTATCAGCAGACACTATCAGACCAGGGCCATAATTCTACGTAATCCGACACAGTGGGGGAATTCTAATATTTTATACTGGTCCAATTGTAACGTTACAAAACTGTGAATTATTGTCTTCATAAATCTTTTGTCTTGTTCGTGGACATTTTATATTGTCATTGTGGTTTGCGTGATACAAAAATATAGTTCAGTAATACAAACAAATAATAGTAGATAAATTGATTGATTCAGAATTTCCGACGTACATTCAACCATATCAAAGCATTGTATCCACTTTCTTTAGATACTTTACATATAAATGCAATCATAGTTTGACGTTCGCACGAATTTCCGTGTGCTTCCTTGGCATCACTTTAACTTACAGCATTTAACGCTTCATTTTCTTTAATGTGCTCTTTCACATACATAGGTAATATGCATCGATAACAGTATCCTTAACAGCTGTGATTTTGTTGTCTATCTGTATGTTTCCTTTCATCATTCTTCCTGAACATTGATTCTTGTATCATCTTTTAGCAATGAGTTATTGTTGTCAAAACAGGTGTTTGCGTAATTGCAATTTTATAGTCTGCTTCAAATAAATAATGTTTAATTATGTTAATTTTTATTTCTTTATGTTTAATTTTGTAGTGTGGTAGCGGATGCATCCAAAAAAAAAACAACTTAATAATTTCTAACATTTGTAAAACTAAAGCACATTCATATTATGATCCAGATTGAATCTGTCTGCATCCACGACGGTATCCCAAAAAACAATTTCCACTAGCTCCAAGGCGAAACCGGTAGCGAATTATAATCACATATCCACTGGCAATCATCTTGACATTTCAATTAAGAAAGCAGAGGATAAACCCGAAGCGTCGGAACCCGTTTCAATGACATTGTGCATTCTGATATTATTGGACTCGTTCGGTTTACCGTTGGCATTGCTTTGATCTAGTGCTGCCCGGAGGATATCTTGGGATGATGTACTACAAGAATTAAAGAATAAATTACCATCTGCTTCTTTAGCATTAGATTCATTACTTATATTAAGAGTCTTTGCTTTTGTACCTGTTTGTCGGTCTAGGTTGTTGAGCTTACTTGAGAATTTACCAAATAGACAAACAAAAAATAGAAGTCAAGAAATTTTAGCAATAAAAATATCAGCCTATTCATTCGGAGATTTTACAGCCAATATTTCATTGGCAAGACGCTTCACTGAAGGGATCTCAGTCAAATTCAAAATTCAGAGGTCGTTTATTCTGTGTAGCTCTTTAATACCACTTAGGGACTTAAAAGCCTTCTCTGACCCACGAAAAATCTTAAAATAGACGTAACAGCTTTTCAAGTCTCTTCGTTGACTTATAATGATATTAAAATCAGAAGATTGAAAATTTTCCTTGAATGTTTTGTTTTTTTTCTGAATTAGTTTTTCTGTTGTGAGTGCCGTTTGAAGAGGCTGTTTGGATTTACCTTCACGTAATTTGCAACCTGTCGTATCAATAGCAAATCAATTATTCGAATCCACTAACAAATATTGAAAATTACCCTGATGTTTCTAAATCGAATAAAAATCTAAGCCATATCTATAAAGACATTAATCCACATATACGTAGGTATTATATAAGTATTTATTAAGTATAAGTTAACTAAACAACTTGTCATTTTAAGAAGCTGTAGTAATTATTTTAAGTACTATACTAAACTTTAAATTAAGTAGTCCAAAATTGCAAGCCGAACATGGAAATGAATTTAAGAGTGTGGTTTGTCAGTTCTACGAAATGGTGCCAAGGCTCCACTACAAACTAATATTTCTAGCAGACAATGCCTTTCGATACATACGGAGATAATATGCTAAAACCGTCGACAAGTCGTCTAATTTTCATGTCTATCTAGACTGGTTTTCAATTTGTGTTGAAAATTACTTGCCTTATATTGTATTCTCGTATTGTGAAAGAAAGGTTGAAATATTCTTCAATTGTCATTGAAATAATTATAAGTCCTACTTTAGAACTCACGTATATTCAAATGCAAATCACATAAGGCAATATTTAATAGTATATGTACCTTAAACTCGAATCTTCATTATCGAATTTGAACAGTCGTAAAAAAAGTTAGTTCGAAGAATAATTTTGTTTGCGAAATGGATCAAATTTGAATAATACTCAAGTGTAAAATTCGATTATGGATTCAATAAATAGATTTTCTTTCGTATCTGGCTTGTAAATACATTCATTATCATATTGGGTATTGAATTTATTCTGTCTTACGTTCAGATACTCATCGAGTTCATTTAATACTGCTTTAATATTTCTTTATTTTATTAAAAAAATCTTCTTATTTATTTATTTGCACTTAAAGCTAAATGTTTTGGTTCTTAATGCCTGAATTATAATTGGAGTTGAATTATCCCTATTACACAAAACATATTCACCCACTTTGACGATTGCATCTTCTATTGCTGTTAATCTAAGTACAATAATAATTTTTATTATTAGGTGAACCTTCATCTTCATTATTAACAACAAAACTGATTACTGTCTTCAGAATATTAATACTTTATGTCCAAACGATTGCTTTGTACATTGTCATTTTGTGCAACACATATTCATAAGCAGTCGCGGAGGCGAGCTATGAATAACTATCAAATGTAAATCAGCCTTATGTGGGTGTCAAATATCGAACGGAAATCTCAATTTAGCCTCAAGTGTGCACCGAGCTTTGAGGCAGTAAATTAAATGTTGTTATTTTCGTATTTATTCTGTTACTGTCCTCGAATGACGTCCTCATTTAGAGAGAATAAAAACTGGCATTTAACCTATAGAATTTTGGTGGCTCAGACCAAATAAAAAACCAAGACAGCGCTGTCAACAGTGACGTGAGGCCGGTTTCGTAAACATGTGTGCACATAATATATAATACCTTTGTACTCATATCATAATTATGTCATATCTCTTTGTATTTTACTGTGTGTACATAAATAATAAATAAATAAATAATAAACAATTTGGTGTAGTTTGATTGTAAATGTATGCGTTTGAGCGTGTATGCACAGAGCGGTGGTGTAGTTTTGGCATGCTTCACTATATTGTTCGCAGCGCTCTGACTTGGTTTTTTATTTTGTCTAAGATCGCAGGCTGGACAAACAAAGGTTACACCATATTTCAGGTCTATAGATTATATGCTTGTTTTTATTCTCTTTTCAGTTGTGTTTTTGCAGTCAGGTTTTGTTTACAAAAATCTGGTGCAATAAATACAAAATGATCAGGTTTTATAACGTCATCTTGTTTATTATATTCTATGAAACTAGGTAGTCGACGATAGCAAAAACAAATCAATCCTACTTCAACACTTTCTTTTTCATTCAACTCATATTTTTTACTATCCGAGCCCGCCCTTCCTGCTTGACTGAAACCATGCATGTAATAGGGGGCGAGCCTATTGCCATCAAACGGGCGCAAATCCATACTCCAGGCCGCTACTGAGAAATTCCAGATGGAAAAACCCAATTACACTTTTTATATTACTGCTTACTAGTAATGGCAATTAATGCGATTTTGCAATAATTTCATTAGCATGTGAATTCTTGAGTCTAAGCATGATAATTGCTATTGCTGTGCTAATTGCTAATGGCTAATATGACGATAATTGATAATAATGAAGTATGTGAATTTTGTTAATATGCGAATTAAAAAGTGCGTTCGCCTTAGGACGTCTCCTGGCGTGTATTTATTGCGTAAATATTGGCGTATATTATCTATTTAAATATATTTACCGCTGCGTGAGTCGACGCTCTGACGTATAATAGTATGAAAAATTATAAATGAATAAATTCATTTAGCATTTCACAGAATTTCGCAACTACAATACATTTGCTAAATGCTAAATGAGAATTCGCTTGCTAACAATAAATGCTAATTAAACCATCACTGCTGCTTACACACAATACCAAGAACTTATTTAAAAAAAAAGCTCATTCACTTCAGTTCATTGAATTAACTAAAGAGGTTTAAAGTTAAACAGACATACTCTGTTAGAAGCAAGTTACTCTACAGAAATAAAGCAAACTTTGTTTTTCTGTAATTGAAGAATTGTCGTGACTAAATGAGTGACTTCTAAGGAATGAAAATATCTTGGTCGCACTGATTTACATTTTGTAATTACTCAAGTACTTACAGCTTAGTTGTTTTCCATGGGATTTGCATACAATTTGTTTTTAAAGAAGGCTAATGGAAAATCTGCATTTTAAATGACAAATTAATGGTAGGCATTATAATTTTTGGAGGGTGGTTTGGATTACGGACGCTTTATGCCATAAATCCCTAGGAATTTCTAATAGAAAAAGTCCCTGGTAGACGGTAGCAACTGTTCCATAATGAGTAATATGCTCGCTAAGCATGGTTAGGAATGTAAGACTGCCATTACTTCTTTAAATCGATGGTCCAAACATGAAAAACGTCTAGTAAAACAACTTCAAAGTCATTAACCTCATTCATTTTACCAAAATCAAGTTGAATGGTATCCATAAAACAATGTTTATCCACTAATATGTAACTAACCATGTGTGTGCTATTATCAATATTTGGATTGTTCAAGTGTTTCAAAACTTTGACTGTAATTTGCCGTTCGATAATGTACCTTATTTCAACTTGTTATGGAAGATAATGGGAAAATGTTTATCTTGTTTGGTTTTCTATATCCGTTAGTTCAAATAAAGCGGGATATTAGGAACCAATCGTTTTATTATTTGAGTTGCTAGTTCCGAATACTTTTTAATTTTAGATTATTGCAAGTAAGCATCTAAAAGGTGAAATCTTTGAACAAATTGATTGTTGGTTAAAAACTGATTCGAAAATTTTATTGGTTTTCTATTTGGTTTTCTAAAGAAAAGTTTTTAATTACTGTTTGTTTAGCGTCTCTTATTTATATTACTCATAGCTCACCTTGATGAGTCATTGAAACTTTTGAGAGCAAATGAGTAGCGTGGAAAATATTGTCTGACCAACGGATTGGAGATTGCATGGATTAGTGGACGCTACGAAGACGTAATACAGACGTACAGATAGACCGACGATAGAGTTACTTTCGAATTTATTATATTAGTATGGATAGTTAGGATTAGGATTAACTAAAAAACTTAAATTAAAGGAGTAACAAACTACCAATAAATATAAAAACAAAAACAAAGTACAGCTGATTATTTTTTTCGCGATTACGATGTTGGTCTCATGGAGAAAGTGGTACAGTTTGATGGTCTGTACCTGTATCCCATCCTTAAAAATATGACCACACATTTCTGAAACACAACACGCTGTGTGTTCTGTGACATAATCCCTTAGTTATCTCTAAGGAGGCTGGGAGGTCCAGCTTATCCAGGGCCAGAACCAAACGACCAATGGAAAATATCGCTCACCACTACACGATACATTTCGATACTGCGTTTGTTAAATTCTGTTATCGTTCGAACTCAATTACATGGTTTGGTTTAATTATTTATTTCGTTTACTATTCGTATTTCATTGTGTGAATGAAACACGATTTTAATTAACATGGAGCTTAAATAAATTGATTACCTAGAGGGTAGCAGCGACGAAATTATTTGCTTTCATTAACATTTTGGACGCGCAACGTCCATTAATGCATTAAAAATGTAAATAATTACGTGCCAGAGGCTTATGAGATCAACTCTATTGTAACTTAGAACAAAGAGTTAACCCTTTTTTTCTGTAATGAGTTAATGAAGTCAGAATTTTAATATGGCTAATATTGGTGCCGATTCTGTTGTTCACAAACTAAACTAAATTTAAGTTCAGTGCATCTTTTTCTTTCTATTTCATTAAGAAAAGGACAGGAGATAAATTTTAGTTTAGTCCTGTCAAACTGTAACTCCTCCAAACAAGTTTAGACGCGATTAAAAACTTGCCTACTAAAATTACGTCAATTTACGTCAGGCGCTGATTAATTTGACAGGACTAAACTAAAATTTATCGGCTGTCTTTTTCATATTGAAATAGAAGGAAAAAGATGCACTGAACTTAAATTTAGTTTAGTTTGTGAACAAGGGAATCGGCACCATTAAAGTTGATCACCATCAATGGCCTTTATCTAAAATTTACATTATGTTTCTTCATTTTCTTCTGGGCCGAACGTAGCAATAATCTAGGTACTTATCTTATTGAAGGGTACATATTATTATATTCAACTTTATTACGTATCACCACGCCTGTATTCCCCGAACGGCTAGGCAGAGGTGTACATCTACATTTCAACAGTTATGTTTATGTTCCATGTAACAGGTAGGGTTTCAACCCAGCACAGATCCAGAGTTCAAACTCCGGGCTGCTGCTGAGAAATTCCTGAGGAAAAAACTCAATAACACTTGTCCGGACCTGGGAATCGAACCCAGGACCAAATACCCAGCAGTAGCGCATGCGACCACTATAATAGACCAACGAGGCAGTCAACTGCAGGCAGTTCAACTTTATTCTCGTCTTCTAAAAGTTGCTTTAAAGCATATATGTAATAAATGCACAATCCATGAACAAAATCTCGAAACCTCCCATTTGATATACAGCCCGTTTAATATCCATAACTTCCCACATATCTCTCCCTAGTGCAGAAACAAATAGCTTCCATCCCCTATTCTCTCCCGAAGGCAATCCGAGAGCGTTGCCAGCTCCATTTCTTACATCAATCCGCCATTTTGTGTTAAAATAGAAGCCATTTTACTACGTTAACTGCACCGCCAATCGATATGAGCTTGGATTGATGGTGTAAGTAGTTTACGGGCAATAAGGCTCGCTCAATTTTATCTAATCGTCTCGCAGAATTACTAGGAAGTTGTCGGAGCCTCGTGTGTTGGCCACTTCCGACAATATGCGCATGACTGTATTGTTAACACTTCAGCGGGAAATACTACAGATTTAGAACACATTTTACTTTCTACTCGTGAAAATTGGCTGTCACTGGCCAACTTCTAAATCAAACTATTTCTGGTTGTTTTTGTGGTTTAGCAAAAAATAAATTAAACAATTTGATGTTAGTTGTTACGGCTTTTGTAAAAAACATGTTCAAAACGAATCCACAAAATAATAACCTAGAAGTTTTTGTAGCTCTCAAAATAGATATGGATATAATTATCGCCTCTGGCACTATTGCAACAACGTTAAATATGCATCTAAAGAAAGAGATTTGGAACCGGACAAGTCTGACTTATCTAAAACAATGATGCTTAATGTACTTAAAGATAATGATCTAAGATTATCTCACGTATTTATTTGGACACAACATTTTTATAAAATGTTGGGTCCAAATAAATACGAAGTCTAAACCAGGCCTTAAATTACACCAATAAATCAATCTAGTTCAATACTGACAAATTACTGATTTGTTGCGTTAGCATTGTAACACCGTCCTTGCTGAATATTAATGATGCCAACATTAATGCATTATCTACGGCTCATTACAACACTACAGATCTAAAATGTGTTGCTTGATGCAATAATAGGGGCTATTAATACTTGTAAGGAATTTAATAAATTCGATAGATCCTTTTGATTGACGTACAAACAGCTTATCAAGAGAATGAGTTCCAATGATATGCAATAATGTGTCCTCATAATGCTACAAGGAGAAAAGATTATAGAGACAAATATAATCTATCAAACTAAACTCTCTATTATGAATCATTTACAAAAAAATCGACCTCTAATCCGATCGATCCCGAACCCCATTTGTCTTCAGAACTAAACCATTTATCATTCAGTCCGCATCCTTACAACCTACACCAACTAAAAACTGAAGAACTTTATTCCAAGCCATTGGTATTCATCCTACATCTACAAGGACACAAGGTTCAACAACATGATTATCAAAGAACCTTTTCAACCTACGTCACTAAGGTGTCCCCAAACATACTGGGGCCAATATTTATTCGGTACAATGAGCCCAATAAAATTTATTTGGCTGCTGTAACATCTGATTGGCATACTCCGTGCGTCATACCTTCGTTGCCCTTGATACGCTTTCTGAATCGTCTTCGTGGATCTGTCTGTCCTTCGGGTTTATTTGTAGCTTCAGTTATTATAGTTGACAGTTCGATTTCTGCGTTATATTTTTCCATAATTCATGCTGAAACTAGTTACATTTCCATAGCAAAATTGCTAGTAATCACATCAAGTAGCTACTTAAATTACGCCAACGTTGACCTTGGTTGTCGAGCAAATCTAGACGACCATTAATATTAAAATCACAAAGGATAATGCTATTTGTCTGAGTAAAGGTATCATTACTTATGTTTTTCTTTCACAAACATTCTCATATTTATCTCTTTCATACTCAGACTGAGACAAACAAATTATTTAGCAAGTAGACGGTACTCTATTTTGATTTACAGAGCTTGACCCGTTGGACCAGCTCTAAAAAAATTACAATTTATATCTTCCTTTTACACCGAAATTGTTTTTATAAAGTTTAAAAGCTACCTTGCCAAAATACAATATAGAAGTTTGCAGCGAGCATTTTGGCAGAGTGCCCAAAGTGACAACGTGTTTGGAGACTGCGGCACAAAACACTGCCTGGCTTTAGGTCATGCAGCCTCCATCCATTTAGTCATTAACGGTTTTTATGGACTTTGTTGTTTTACTGTGATGGCATCAGTCTGTAATGGAGGTTTACTCCGTATTGCAGAAAAAACGGAGTGGTTGAGTCTTTGTGCTGATTTAATGGCAAGGACATGCGAGGATAAAAGTTCATGGTTGGTTTAAGACTCAATGGGATAAGCAGACCCCTCATCTCATTTTGTTGTTTTTGTAGGACTCAAAACCCCGAAGATACATCATTAAAAATCTTTCTTTTTTTATATTAAAGGCCATTAACAAAAACCCCACGTTAGTCTTGTCTAAGTTTTATTGCTACTCGACCACGGCCTTACAAGGAAAATATGAATAAAAAAAAAAAAAAAAAAAAATAATAATAAAAAAAATATGAATTTAGAAATTATGCCAATGACTCGAGATTTCCTACTATCTCTTCCACGTGCCAAAGAAACCTCAACTTGGTCCAAAATGTCCTCAACGACCTGGAACACCAAACTTTTGGGCTGTTATAATTTGTCCTTTAGCCGTTTAATCTAAGTTTAAAAAGCGATTAACGCCTCGAGATTAAACCACGGGGTAAAGAGAACAAAATTGAGAGTAACATTAGACTCTGTCTTCATTTTAAGTGCTGGGAATAAAACTGAGAGCATTCCCGCCACTAACCTAATGACTACTTTCGTGTTGTTCTTTTTTTAAATAGTTCAACGCTTTACCACTGGCCTGTCTTATAGGAGTTTTAACACTTGGACCTTAATGAATGCAGTTAGTTATGTAAATGGAATGTTAGATAGGACGTTTAAGCTTTACGATATAAGTAACATGCTCTTTTATAGCACTTTGTCAAGCCAAGTTGAAATTACGTTTACAGTGTTATTGAAGATCTGGGGGCTTAAAACAGTCACTTTGGCAGAATCATAAACCTTCAACTGTCATTAGCGAGACACAAAAGAATTTTAATTGTTAACGGTATATAAAAGCCCGATTGACACATGATGGGATAATAGGAAAATATTATTAATCATCCTAAACTGTCACAAACTGACAATTCATAATATGATCTGCGTGCGATTCATATTACGAAATAATTTATCTGTTTGTCAGTTTTCTATGGAGATTCGTAAAATGGTCCACACATTATGAATTGCTTTTGTGTCAAATTAGAGGAATTGCTAATGACAGCTGGAAATTCAGGAAATGAATTGCTTATAGAGGAATTGCTAATGTGGCCGTTTTAGGCCCGCAGTTTTTATCTTACGTTTATGTCATCAAAGTTTCTTGATTAATCCTAGCTAAAGCAGTAATGAGCTTCTCCTATAAAGTACTTCCGAAGGAGTCTTTCCTCGGCTATTTGCATAGAAGTGTTCCAATTCCGTTTTACTTGAGCGATCAGTTTTAATGGCACTTACCTACTTTTTTATCGATTCCTATAATGACAGTGCGCAACGGGTACTTTCACACGATATTTTATGCTACCTTTTACCTTGTTTTTTTCGTTTTCAAGTTCATATTTGCGCAGCGCTACGTTGTCCCACAAATATATTTCTTTTTACGATAACTATTCGGGGAATTTTCGTATCCCAGAGGTCAGAACCTTGGCCCTATTTCGTGATTGTTTGTTATCTTTGAAAATATACATCTATCTGAATGTTCAACATCCCTACGCCCAGCAGACAGATTGGTGTTTTAGTACTTGCTTGCTTATTTTCATTCTAAGTAAGCTTATTTCTGTAACCATAATCAAGTAACTACAGAGTCATATTAAATTACGTAGTGAAATTCTGCAGACGTTATATAACCAATAACCCCGTATATCTATGTATTTTAAGGATTAATTCAATAATTCGCCCATAGTTATCGCAGTACCAACTTCACAATCTCTCGAAGATAATTCAAAAACAATAAACTAAGCTCATGAATAAGTATTGAAAGGAAAAGATCCGGCTATCGGAGTGACGAATAATAATATTTGCATTGTAAGCATTCCTTTAGGGGAATACTGAAGAAATATGAGCATTATGTATCAAAGTTTTTGGCTACTGAATTTGGCTATTTCTGTAGAAACGGCGAGTAGTGGTGGCCTAGTGGTAACGGCCACGACTTACGAGTTATAAGGTCGCAGGTTCGAATCCCGACAGGCGCTTTACTTTGTGTAAATTATTTAATCGCCACTGCTCTCAAAACGGGGAAGGAAAACATCGTGAGAAAACCGGCAGGTCCTAGAACCAAAAATTCGAAGACATGTGACATCTACCAACCCGCACTGGGCCCGCGTGGTGGATTACGGCCCGCTCCCTCACACAGAGAGGAGGCCTGTGTCCCAGCAGTGGGAACATTATAGGCTGATTATGCTGTAGAAATGGGGAAAATGGAAATGAAGTTAATGTGTAGGAAGTTAGGAACATTGTATTGTTACGAACACACAACAAAAAACATGACCCACCTTTTGGGCCAGTCAGATAAATACAAAAAAATTGGTATAGTCAGGCAATAATGGGGATTGGAATATCTAGACATAGGGACTAAGTAGTAAGTACCTATACCCCATTTGAAATAAGATTAGACATTAAAACCAACCCTTTTACAGTCCGTTCAACCGATTTGGACTTCTATACCGTAGGCATAAGGATAGCATTAAAAGCAAAAAAAGTTACACAATACCAACTACCTATCTACTGCGGCTGCCATTTATCATGCCACCAATAGAATTCAAAATCGGTTGAACGGGATGTAAAAAAGGTTTATCTATACGTCTAATCTTATTTCAAATGGAGTATAAATACTGCAAGTACCCAATTACTGCAATCTGGATTCATAGAATTTTTCTAGTAGTAACCCAACCCAACCCAATTATGTCCAGGTACAAACGGGCGTTTCTTTATCATGCACTCGATTTTCAACTCTCGGTATTGAGCCGAACATTGAGAATCCAACAGAGTGCAGTCCAGCGCATCGAAAAAACACTGTTGGATATTCAACTCTCGGCGCTAAGCAGTGCGTTGAAAATCGAGTGTGCGAAAGTAATTCGCGGCGTGAAAAAGTCGCCCGTGGGTACAACGACGACAACTAACGCCTTTTCACATTTTGCACGTTCTTTTCCGGTAAACTAAATATCTAACTAATATTATAAACGCGAAAGTTTGTTAGTATGGATGGATGGATGGATGGATATTTTTTACTCTTTCGCGCAAAAACTACTGAACGGATTTGGATGAAATTTAGCACATAGATAGTTTATAACCTGGATTAACACATAGGATACTTTTCATCCCGATATTCCCACAGGATCGTGCCTTACGCGGGTGAAACCGCGGGGCACAGTTAGTACTTCATAACTCAATTGACGTCATTATCTCCGCTGCGTATATGACATCTACAGGCAAAACTAAACTTCCAATACCAAAAATAAACGTCTTCCATTGACATCATAATACAGCATTTTATACTGCAAGTTGCTGTACAAGAGCTTGCGTTTGCAAATTACCTTTTCAACATATTTTTTCTCGCACGAGCAACAGCTGAGTTCAAAGAAAAATTGTTTAGCATTGTTGGCGTGTTTTCTCTGAAAGCACATTGTTCTGGTTGGTTGGGAAACCTTCCACCGTTCAGTACCGAATCAAAAGAGGTTTGCATTTCGAGTTTGCGACCACAACTTGTTGCTTGCCTTTTCAGATTTACTAATTTACTTACTTCACTGAATAATGGTCTTCGATGATGCTGTTATAAGCTGCAGCAGTTTTACATAATAATAACAGTCAGTTATTGTTATAAAGGGAATATCCTGTCATACTTATAGAGAGAAAACGAACATTGATCGTCATGCTTTTTTTAAGTGTCGGCGAATTCACATCATTCGGTTTTCCTCACGATTTTTCTATTACCGTAGGTCAGGGCTTCCATGATGAGCTTAGAAAGAACATTGTTAAGTTCACTTCGGTACCTACAAGCCAGGTTTTTAACCTCGTTCAGAAACAAGTCGTTAAATCTCCGCTCACCACCGTCCACAACATTCAAAACTTTAGCTTTAAATTTTTCGCAGAACATTTTGCAAATTGAAAACTGGCACAGCGGCGCACCTGCTCATAAAACGTAGAATCTGTGGCGTGGGTACGTTCTATCCCACTTCAAATAACACCAACCGTAAGCATAAATTACACAAGCAATTATAATCTTTATCTTCATACACTACGTACGAGAATACCTTGCATTACTAGAACATATGGTGCTTTACCTGCGACTGCGTTCATTTGCACCAAGGTGATTTTTAATAGACGCTCCTAGGATCCAAGCTGTAAAGAATTGCGAAACTTTTGTATTTTCAATTATCTTGAGAGGCTGTGTGTGTTCACCGTGGTTAATTTTCTTACCTCCAACTTCCAAGAATTTAAAAACCTCATTCATCTTACAAAAATTCCAACCGAGATTACGCAAAGAGAAAATGCTGGTATTGAACTTATGGAGCTTTTCCTACTAATTATTTCTCACATCTCATTTGCTTGGTTTCTCGACTCTCACATATCGCACAGAACTATTAAGATGTCTTCTCAAATAAGAAAAAAGCACTAATCACCTTCGCAAACTGCGATCGTGTTGTTCATTGACTTCTAAACGTCCGCAGTGACTTTGTCGGGTCGTTCGGCGACCAAATTTCATTAAGCAGGCATTGTGGTCGAAAGTGCCGCATAATTATAAATAATGAACCAAATATTTAGGGTTTTACTCTTGTAATTGTTAGCAAATACGTACCTAATGACTTGGTAACAAGTGCTACTTGAAAAGTATTCTAATTAAGACTTGTTCTACAAACTATTTATTCAACCAATTCTTTACAATTTGTTATATAGACTTGTTTGAAAGATACTTCACAATACCTAATATTGTTTTAATTTACGCATAGAATGTAGTCTTGTTTACTAAGAATCAATATTGTAGCTAGAACAATATCTAAATCGAGCAAACAATACGACTTCGATCTATCTTCGGAGAAAATATAATGGTTCACGTTCCAGTATTTCGAAATACGGTTAGCGTTATTAACTTCTGAGTATCGAGGTTCTACGATAGTGTGACAGTGGAATAAAATGTAAGAAAAGCGGAAGGAAATTCTGTTCAGTTACTTCGAATTACTGTTACGGACCACCAAACCTTCTGGACATAATAATGAAGTAGTTTTCACCAACAAAAAACATCAGCTGAACTTTGAGACCCACAAGGCAAAAATACAATAGACGTAGATATATTTAGTAACCAATTCCGCTTGACTATTATTCAAGAGTCCTAAAAAACCCTGTAAGAAATCGACACGTGTTTCACCTCTGAACGAGGCATCCTCAGGATGACGATTGACCAATTGCAAACCAGAACGCGACGTGTCCTGAGGATGCCTCGTTGAGAGGTGAAACACGTGTCGATTTCTTACAGGGTTTTTTAGGACTCTTGAAGAATAGTCAAGCGGAATTGGTTACTAAATATATCTACGTATATTGTATTTTATAATGGATTTCCACAAAGTCACGCCTGAATCAATTAACTACCCACAAGGCAGCCTTAAATTTGCTAACTTTATTCTTTTAACAAGAAAAAAATGAGCCTTATATCGGCAATTTTACGAAAAAAAATGTCTGCCAAATATTCTTGAGTGTCTAAGCCATGACGCTCATACGCGAAGAAAAATTGGTCTTCCGAATAAAAATTAAACAGACATCGTTACCAAAGTTTTATTCCAAGTTTTCGGTATACGCTGGTAACCGAATATGGTGAATATGCATAATCTTTTCATATACGTTCAATATGGCGGCGAATATATTCGGCGACACGTAGATACTGTTCCCAGATGAGTTACACAGCCTTTGGCTAATATTTGAGCGTGTGCTCCGGAAAATTCTGGACCATTTAACGGAGGAAAAGGTAGATTAGGTTTTGTTTCATTTGCTCTTTTATTGTCAATAAGATTTGTATAGGAGGACCAACTGGGTTATATACAGCCTTGCGTGTCATAAACTGTAATGACTAATTACCAAGCCTAAGAAAGTTGCTTCATGATTTATATAAACACTATGCTGGAAAATGTCCTACACGGGAGATATAGTGCAAAAGTACGTGCGCAGTACTATATCTCCCGCATAGATGGATAGTCTTCGCTGCGATTGGCTGCCATGGTCGAAATTAGTCTTTTTACTGCTGGCTGGAAGGTAAAAAAGCTTACAAAGTACGGTTTGTAAGTTAATCAAGTGGCTTAGTTAGAAGTAAAAGTATAAGACATAATCCAATTAATTAAAAACCTTAATTGAAATCTCCGACATAATCTTTATTCAATTACAGAAGCTCACCCAAACTCTAATTACTAAAAGTAGTTCTACATTATGTTGGATACAGTAGAGCCTTGTGAGAAAAGAAAGGTGTTAATAAAACTAACATACATTAGACTACGTGACTAAACAACAGTTTGGAGGCTCCAAACTGGGGCTTATACATCGTTATCATTGGTTTTCAGGCCACACTCAAACATTAGGTGGAACTATGTAGATATTTCTGTAATACTTACTAGCACGAAAACTATTATCTATATTGTATCCCGTCCTACTTCGAACTAAAGTTGTGAAGATCTTTGCATGTATGTCGAACAAGTTGAATAAAAAGTTGAATATATTTGAATGATATTCAGCAAACAGATGGACCATGTCACGGTCCTAGATTAACACATAGAATACTTTTGATACGACAAGTTGAAGTAGGACTCTCCAGGCGGCGAGAAAAACTGCCGGCAACAGCTCTTGTAGAGTTCTTTTACCTGATTTTCTTTTTACTGATCTGGAGTAAAACCTTAAATTCGACTAGTTTTTAGACCAGTCTAAATAATTCTACTGCTCAAACGGGATAGTGGTCAGCTGAGAAAATGTCACATCAGAGAATGGAATAATTTTATCACTATTTTATCCCAATCCTTTAAACCATTCGCCAAATGACACCCGATTTGATCCCAAACAAATCACAATTTTGCATAAAAATATATGTAGTATTTGCAGGGCCCACATTTGACAACATTACGATAAAAATGTAAAACCTCATTGGTTACCTACACACGTGCTATAAACCCCTGAACAAGATGGCTGACCTCTTTTCCTGTCAAATTGACGGCACAGGTAATAAGCTCGAGGCTTGTTAAGGGACCGCTACTTTTTTCTAGTGAACCCATCACTAAAATGGCTTAGTAACAAGGTTTATATTTGTTTTTTTTTCCATTTTTAGGTTAGGTAAGTACTGTTATTATTACGAGCGTTGCAATATCTTAAAGTAAATTGATTGCTTAGGTAAATTGCTTCGTTGTTATAGAGGGAGTTGAACAAGTATTATCTGATTAGTAAAGGGCCTCGTAAAGTACACAAGTCTACGAGGGCAAGTAAAGTCAAACTTTCTATTACAAGCTTATGAACAAACTAGGTGCGCCACGCGGTTTCATCCGCGTAAGTCTCGATCTCGTGGGAATATCGGGATAAAAAATCCTATTTCCTATTCCAGGTGGTCTACCCCTGTGCAAAATTTCATCCAAATCCCTTAAGCCGTTTTAGCGTGAAAGCTTTACAAAAAATCAAACAAACTCACTCTCGCATTTATAATAAAAAACATAATTAAGGGTACCTATATCCTTCCTTAATTATATTTTTTATTTTTTATTATATAAGTTAGGAAGTTAGGATGGATATGCTTCTAGGTGACTTAATCCTTACAGTAATCTCGATCTTAGTGCGTAATCTTAATCCGTACCTACAGTTCACTGGGTCCTCTATTAAACGTACACGGTACACCACACTGCTCACATTTTTATTGAAATACTAGCTTCTTCTTCGACTTCGTTCGCGAGAAGTTTCTCATTTTAACATATACCATATCCTATAGTACTCACGGATGATGTAGCTTCGCATTAGTGAAAGAATATTTGGAATTGGATCGATCACCCCCTACATACGAACTCAAAAATATCTCTTTATAGATATAAAAAAAGATCATGTCCGCTTTAAAAGTCCTAACTCCACAGAAACCAAATCAACATGGATATATTTAGGTAGCACCAAGTTGACGTACAAATAAAGTACATACCGACCTTCGCCACACATTGAAAGTCCAATTCCTCATAGTATCGGATCTAGATCTTCGATAACGTCAATTTGTGAGACTATGCAGTAGGCACACTGTGTTTTGTTTCTATTGTACAATGGGCCGTTATATTGGCCGTCAATTTGCTACTTCCGAATATTTTCTCCGCGACAATAATTAGTTGTATTACGGTCATATTTTTGGTGATATGCGTATCGGTTGATTCGTTTTGTCGAAATTCAGCTATTGTTTTATCACAACGATAAATAGGGTGAATTTATCTGATGCCCTAGTTAATTATAATGGTCAATTACACGCACGTTCATGGTGCTAAACAGCTCACAAAAAATTCATTAATCGTAAGCGTGTTAAAATCGAAACGGTTTAACACAAATCCTAAATAGGCAAGTCTAAAAACAGAACAGATTAATATTTTATTAGACCGAATGGCCCACAGATACGTTTACCCTCGTCGGCTTGGCTACGCTGATAATGTCAGCGCCATTCTAAGCCACAGATTAAATAAATCTCCTGTGTTTTACAGCCAGAGAGAACGAGGAATAAAACCTTATTTCTTGATTTGAATTTCATTTATTTTGCAGATTGCATCAAAAGGTCGTAACACTCGTAACCAATGCTTCTTTATTATTATTATTATATGTTAAAGACATTATTTTTTATTTGATATTACGTTGAGATGTTACATTAAAAAAATCGTGTTTCTATTCATATACCTATAATTATTAAAATCACAATTTAGTAAAGCCTTTTATTGTAAAATAAAATAGTAAAAAGATTAACATTTTCATTGTAAAAGATTTTTATGAAGCCATTTATTTCAACGATAACTTTTAATCATACCAATAAAAGGAGGTTTGCAATTTAAAATTGAAACCAATGCCAAACGAGTTCATAGCCATTGACATGTATTCTTTTGCAAAATCTATACATTGGAAAATTAAAAGCTGTAGTCTTGAAAGGCATCATCATCATTCTCCCATATCCTAAATTATTGAAGTCGATGCAACATGTCTTTTTCTTCCATACTATTAGTCTTCATCTCGGTAGTCACCACATTTCTAGCCATATCATCTTTCACAAGGTCCATCCATCGTTTTGTTGTTCTTCCCCCTACTAATATAGACACCCACAGTTATATTCAAAATATTCCTCGCGAAATTGGCCTCACTCCTCCGCATAATATGCCCAAAGCGCCAATCCTAGAAAACATTACAGGATAAATCCTTGTCAGTTTATTTGGCTCTGAAGTTAAAAAATACATTATGCAATTGATATGCTGGCCGTACTATACGTCAGTGTGTCCCAAAACATGAAAGTTATTACCGATTATGTCTGATGTAGAAATCACAACACTTATAATTAAAATAATATAATAATTATACACTAGTGCAAGTGTTTGAACTTCAAAACGAAGGTTAGATTATCTGGAGCAGTATTATAGGTGGGCTATTATTATGACAATCATAAATGTTCAACACCTAATCTAGTTATAACAATCGGTGTTAAAATTACAATCATTTGTTAAACTTACTGCTTACAACGTGTGATTTGAATCTAATGGGTATTTGAGGTTTGCGAAACGTTGCTAGGTGGGTGGGGTAAGTAAGAGCTATGGCCGATTTGTTGGGATAGGAAGGATTGATGTGGTTGCGATTGGCATAGATCAGAGAGGATTGGCACAGGGGAGAAGAGGGTTATCCATAGCAGTAGAGGCAAAACAGGCTGCAGGTGATTTTAATGATTTAGTTTTATAGGGGTTTATTTATAAACGTTGCTTAAAGTGAAGTGACGTACAAACGTCAAAAATGTATGGTTAACAGTCGCTAATCATTACTTAACTTTAAGCAACGTTTATAAATAAACCACATAGTGTGAAATAAATAAATAATTACATAAATCAATCTATATCACTACTTGCGAACTTCGCGTCTCATCCAAAATCCTGGATCGCGCTAGCAGAGTTTACCGCGAGACCAGAATATTATAACACGTCCCGACATCAACCGTCGGGCAGTAGCCCATAGGACACAACACAACACCCTGGTCGTAGGATCCTCCCTTTTCTATAGAGGATGAGTGAACTTTACACCCTATTCCTCATACTTACCTCAATACTGGCTTGAAGAGAAAGAAAGATTCATAGTTCGCATGTGGCGGCGCACAATAGCATAGAAAGATTAGTTTCGATTGCAATAGTTATGTGTCTCTTTTTTTTCTTTTTTACATTGTTCTCACATGTTTAATTTCAAATGAATGATGTAACCAATATATTGTAACAAAATTTTTATTTAAAAGAGTGTCCGTGGAGTTTCTTGCCCGTTCTTCTCCATAGGAACCTACTACGCTTTGGAATGGGCAACTAGCTTCATTTTTTTGACTGACCGACCCCTTGACAATTTAAAAGTACCTGTAATTGGTTTATTTGAAATAAATGCTTTGAGTTTGAGTTTGAGTTTGAACTACTTAATTCACAAAACTCGTTTTGATGTTTTATCATAAGATACCCAACTGCAGTAACATTTTTGCATCATCATTCAATCTTACATCTCTCAATCTCCGAAAACAAGCAAAGACTAATTACTTACACAAATACACACACATGTTTGTACATAAACTCACGCCTTCATCCCATGGGGGGTAGGCAGAAACTACAGAACGCCATCTGCTACGATCCTTACATACTCCTTTCGGTTCGTTTACGTTCATACATCTGGGGGCTTAAAACGGCCACTTTGGAAGAATCATATTAAGCAAATATGAATATAAATAAATATAAATATAAATATTCCACAACTATCACACAACGCCATCTAGTCCCAAGCTAAGCAGAGCTCGTGTTATGGGTACTAGACAACTGATAAACATACTTATATATTTCTAAATACATAAATATTATAGATAAATTACACCCAGACACAGAACAAATGATCGTGCTCATTACACAAACATTTGTCCTGGGTGGGAATCGAACCCACGACCTTCGGCATAGCAGTCAGGGTCACTAACCACCAGACCAACAGGCCTGCCAATCATCGTAAAATGTCACAAACTGACAATTCATAATGATCTGCGTGCAATTCCTATTACGAAATAATTCATCTGTTTGACAGTTTTCTATAGAGATTCGTAAAATGGTCCACAAAATAAGAATTGATTTTGTGTCTTAGAGGTATTTATTGCTAATGACAGCTGGTAATTCAGGAAATGAATCGCTTTTATAGGAATTGCTACTGTGGCCGTTTTAGGCCCCCTGGTCATACACGCACGCCGGTTGACCTTTCTGAAGAACATCGCCAATAAGGTAACTATCACTTAAACGTCTCGCTGATGGTGGCACGTGTGTTGGATCATCCGGTTCCCTACAAAATGGTTGAGCTGGATGGTGCTGATCCACATGTCATATTCGTGAACGGGCGCCGTCAGTTGAGACTGGTCACCTCTTATTTGCCAGAGCTTATTTTTAATCTTATATTTTGAACTGCTTTTGATTCTTTTTTTGTTTTACATTGTTCTCACATATAGAAGCAACATGAATACTGTACCCAGGATTTTGTATTATCTATATCCATTTTTAAAAGAGTGTCCTTGGAGTTTCTTGCCCGTTCTTCAACTCTCTGACTAACTGCCCGACTCTTTGACCATTCAAAAGTGCCTGTAAATGGTTTAATTGAAATAAATGCTTTGAGTTTGAGTTTGACTATATATCCTCCTAAAGCGTTCTCCTTGCGTTTCCAATTACCTTGTAAATTGTCCAAAAACCTGTTGTCGCCTTTCATTCATCCTCAGAATTACTTACATGATTATGAAAATGATCGTTCCAGACGAACGTTCCAGAAAGACAAGAAAACAAATAGGATAACACGGCTAAAGTGTTAGTGATCTATCATTTGTTATTACTGTCTTCGTAACGATATAGAAAGTAATATTTTATCTCCAACATGTGTAACATATCAATCATAATATTATCCTACATCACTTGGAATTAGGTTAAACTTATCCGATTACTAGAACCAAGACTTAATAGAAAATTAGATTAGGTACCAAATCAAACCTATATTAAGGCTCCCGCAGATAGGCGTGACGCGCCAAGGAAAGCACGTTAAGCCGTTGGTCCCGGCTGTCATTCGTGGATCTTTGACAGTCTGTACGGGTCGTCAGAAACCCGAAAGTCTGACAGCCAGTCTTACCAAGGGATATCGTATTTCCCAGTTACTGGGTTGTGGAGGTCACATAGGTTTCTTGTAAAATACTGGTATTCAGCTGCATCCGGTTAGACTGGAAACCAACCCCAACATAGTTGGAAAAAGGCTAGGCAGATTGATTGAGACAGGCGTGACGCGACATGGTATTAAAACAATTTCCGTAAAGTTTTCTGGAAAATTGTTCCACCAGACTCGCGGTGCGCCTGTCTGCGGGCGCCTTTACTCGAACATAATGATAAACAACACTGCTAATTCCATGTGGACTAAGTACCTACTAAAACACTAACTAAAGTAGGAGCTCTGCCAGTGAAAATTAAAATTGAATTTACTATCCAGCAAAATCGAATTCACACTTGCGATTCTTGCATTTTATTCCCAGATTAGCTTCACCCCGCGACTTCGTCCACGTATCCTATGGCACTCGAAAATAGTTTAGCTTTCTATCAGTGAAATAATGTTTTTCATCGGATCAGTCCCGGCATGATCATCATCATCATTTCATCGGAAAGACGTCCACTGCTTGACAACGCCCTCACCCAAGCACCGCCACTTCAACCGCTTCTCTGCTTCCCGCATCCAGTGGATTCCTGCGGCCTTCACCAGGTCATCGGTCCACCTTGTGGGCCTTCCAACGCTACGTATTCCGGTACGCGGTCGCCACTCCAGAACCTGCCCCATCGGCCATCTGTTCTGCGAGCCATGTGCCCTGCCGACTGCCTCTTAAGTTTGGGAATTCCTCGGGCAATAATTAACTACTGATCGGATCAGTACTTCCAGAGATTACCTCTTACACACAAACATTTTTATCTCTTTAGACTCATTGGATATGTATCGATAAGATCTTTTACATTTGGTGGTGTTCTGGGTCTGATGGAGCCGGAAGGTGGCTATAGGAACTCCTCAACCAAACAAGCTAGAACCATCGTTTTGACAAGTACTTTTACACTAAGTGCTGTCTAGGTCTATAGGAACTCCTCAACTAAACAATTATTTTGGAGCGACTAAAAAAAGTTTGTGCTCGCGAGGTCTTCTGTTCGTAGAACTACTAGTATTAAAGTACAACTTTAAACAGGATATATAATATTATATAGACAGGTAATTACATTTTAGGGTGAATTTCCAATTCAAATTAGATTTAAGAGGGCAATAAATTGGTACTGTATAATGAAATATCTCGTTTTTACAGACGATGAAAAATTGCTGAGGTCATTTAAAATAGTGCAGAATAAATTTTAGAGAGCCTGAAATAAATCACGTTTAAATAACTAATTTAAATGTATTGCTAAAGAGTCAAATGGGGTTAACATTCTTGCTATAAGTATAGAATTGAATATTTTAAATGATTACATAGCTATAGGACTAGGTTTTGTTTCAGACAAAGAAGATAATGAAAATAATCAACAAATATAACGTTATTCATTGCTTTATTCGATTTAATTTATTCTTTTTCATGTCAGTTCAGTTCTTTTAAGTAGGTACAATTTTTTTAAACAAATGTTTTTACTTTCACTATCCTCAAAATATAGGTTATTGTATTGTAGGTATTTTGGGGATAGTGAAAGTATAGCATAGCATAATCAGGCTATAATGTTCACACAGTCCTCCCCTCTGTGGGAGGGAGTGCACCGTAATCAACCACACGTACCCAGTGCGGGTTGGTAGATGACACATGCCTTCGAATTTTTGGTTCTATGATATGCCAGTTTCCTCACGATGTTTTCCTTCACCGTTTTGAGAGCAGTGGTGATAAAATTATTTAAACAAAGTAAAGCGCCCGTCAGGGTTCGAACCGACTACCTACAACTCGAAAATCGCGGCCGTTACCACTGGGCCACCACTGCTCTCTATAATCTATTAAATATATATTAATGTTTAGGGGTTAGTAAGTAATGGGGGCTAATGGTTATCTCCTGTCACGTTAACTAATGAAGAGTTGATTAATAGGTTCATTAAAGTTCCCTTAATGACTGGTAGCATGGCATGCATTGAGCTTAATTTCAAGTATCTTATATTATAGTATATTATCTTTATTGAAGGTAATAAATATAACTCTTTTTTTTTTTTACTTGCGTTTTATGGAAGGTTCAATGGTTCGATAACACTTTGTACGTGTCGCATTGAGGCATTGAAAGGTCTTAGATGTTTTCATCTATATACCTAAGTATTTCGTTCAGTTAAATAGGTAATATTTCGGCCTCTATCTGCATCGTAATGTACAGCCTATAATAATAATATCTTCTTGACATTTATTAAAATATCAAGACAGTCTTTCAGAAAAAACAAGTAATTATATATAAATCCGGCTATATCATGACACATTTCTCGATGTGTCGAGCCCTTTACAGTCTCTCACGGTCGCGAGTGCAAATGGACCTTAATAACAGCGATACAATCCAAGAAACTAGTTTTATTTTAATTTGTTTCATTGCCGTAAATGTCAAACACCTTTTACGTTTACTTTGAACGGATACAGTTCCTAATATCCAATCGATGGACAAGTTAATAAAGTTCAAATTGGGCCGCACCTGTTTGTATATGACTGTATTTTGGTACCAAATAGGTTTGATCTAAAAACCCTGTCAAATAGACTATGCCAATCTTGTAGAACCATTGCGTTTGGCTCTTGGTTTCTAATGTTTTAACCTAACGACCTTTATTAGTTAAATTATTTTAAACATACATGATACACTCACGCGTTCTTCCCATGGGGGTAGGTTAGAACTACAGAACGCCACCTGCTACGATCCTTACATACTCCTTTTGCCTCGTTTACGTTCATACATCGGGTCATACACGCACGCCGGTTGCGAGTACTATGCACCTGACTTTTCTGAAGAACATCACCAATAAGGTCACTATATGTCCTCCTAGGGCATCCCCTTCCTGCGTGTCTTCACTCATATCTGCCTTGCCTTTTTTGAAACCTCCTCTTTTATCTTCGCTAGTGCGTATTCTTTAAGGCTGCCATCAGGCATTTCAACTGTTTTAACTGCACTCCAAATGCGAATTTGCAGTTTGAATGCAGTTACTAGTACATTACGAGTATTGCAGTCGTACTGAACTGCATTCAAACTGCAAGAATGCAGTCCGTCTGATGGCAACCTTAGTCTTCTGAAGCATCAAGACATAGGATCAAACATAACAAGAGTAGGTACCTATAGGTAGGTATAGAGCCTCTAACAGAGAGGAGGCCTGTGTCCCAGCAATGGGAACGTTATAGACTGATTATGCTGTTATTCAGGTTTAGAGAATCTGCCTATTCTGTATGCAAACTCATAATTACTTATAACATTTTGTCACCTAAGAGCAAAATGATAGTTTTTTTAATATCTTCGCCATACTGTCAGCCTGGTACCCTTGTTTCAAACTTACTTTGAAATTATTGTTCGTCTCGACGTGTGAAATTTAAGTCAAAATGACGTCCAGGGAAGTCCAATCACCTTAAAATCACACCTATAGTCAGACAAACAGACAAAAAATCGCTTCACGTTTCATCTAGCTACAAAAACCAGTCTTTACCGATAGCCGGACAAAAGGTAGAGTCTACACTCATTGAATTGTTCTATATGAACGGAAACGCCGTAAATACGCCATTGTGCTCGTTTTTTTGACAATTAGCGCAAATTAATGAAATTAGTTCCACGTTAGTTTCGCCAGTGTTCAAAAGTTTCCCGTTTGCTGGATGTGACTTGCTTTGTACTGGGGAAATTGTTGTTGTGTAGAATTTTTAAGCAATATTATTGTCAGTCAATTTAATGTTTTATATTTCGTCGCAATCTATTTCAGCAAGGTAACATTAACAAGAAATTACTTGAAATTACAAATAAATAAGTACATATAAAAAAAAATTATAACTAATAAGTACCTATTAGATATTAATAATGTTCATATCTGAAACAAAAGCGGTATGCTAAGCCTTTAAAAATATATTTGCCGCTTGAAAACAGTTTTTTTTATCCACCTCTTGGCCTTTATCTCACATGGGGTTTAAAACGGTCACTTTAACAGAGTCATAATATGAAAATTTTATGAATCATCGTAAAATGTCACAAACAGACGATTCATAATAGGATCTGCGTGTAATTCATATTACGAAATAATTCATTTGTTTGACAGTTGTTTTCTATGGAGATTCATAAAATGGTCCACAAATTGTGAATTGCTTTTATGTCAAATTAGAGGAATTGCTAATGACAGCTGGGATTCAGGAAATGAACTGTTTTTAGAGGAATTGCTAATGTGGCCGGTTTGGGCCCCCTGATAGGAATTTAAACTAATTTAAATGTTCAATGTTGCATGAATATTGTTAACAACTGTTTTTATATCTAGGTACAATGTATGTTCAACTATCATACTAAAATGTTCTTTTTCTTTTATAGGTAAGTTGGTGCTATCCTACTCAACACTGCAATGCTGAAAATTGTGGAATCCCACATATGACAAATTAGAGATAAGTAATAAACAATAAATCTATAATAATTGGACATACACACTTTACCCAGATCCTCACAAAGCTATTATTCATTGAAGTCATAAATTCCCAAGAATTATTACTTATTTTAAACAAAAGAAAACTGAAAAAGTGAACAAGAAACCTATAACTTAAAATAAGAAAAACAATAAAATTAACAACTCGGAAAGTTATGAAAGCTATAAATAAAAACTTTCAGAATATTTCCCAGCTACGGCGGCGGCTCGCTGTTTTCAGTTACAAACAAACGTAGAAACTATATTATCTGTAAAAGAGAGTAATCCTGAAAGCATTTTACGGAAAGAAAACCCATCTTTGGTTCTCGAAAATCAGTACGTAAAGCTATCACATACTATTTTTGGCTGTTCTGATTGGCCCACCAAAATGATTTATAAACAGATTCTATTGAATACGTTTTCAGAAACGGACAAGGTATTTAAAAAGCATCATGCGATTTTTGGAATTTTATTCGCAAATTAGGTTAGTGTAAAATATGGTATAGGTGTCTTTTTCATGTTAAATATTATATAACAGCCCGGTATTTGACATTTATTGGCCTGAATTTGAATAAGCTCGCGGAAACATTGTCTTATCAAAGGGTTAACGAATTCAATTCTTAGTTAGGGATGGTTCTGTTCTGCTTCATGTTATAAAGTTCTCAGAATTTGAAATTGTAGCCGATACATGGAAATATTGTCTTTGCAGTTCCTTCATATTACATGGAAATTATTAATACCGGTGCTACATACATTTTAAGGGGTATGCGGAACAGGGTGTTAAGTTCACTCATCCTCTATAGAAAAGGGAGGTCTGTCGGGCAACTGCTCAACGATTGATGACGGAATCTTGTATATATGTCCATCGCGTGGTAAACTCTAATTGCGCGATGCAGGATTTATGTGACGCCAGGAATTTTTGTGTGACGTCAGGTCTTTGATGCGTAGTTCGCATGTGGCGATGTAGATGCCGCCACACACTCATACTTCTTCGTACAATACAAGCATGATGTCCATTTGTTTTCCTTTACCTTCAAAGAATTCTCATCTTTGTCTGTACATAGGAAGTCTTTAAGTCATTGTCGTGACATCCCGGTCTCAGTTTTGTCTCGTTGAAACAATCTAGAACAGACGAAACTACTGATATATGTGACCAAAACAGCACACAACAGTAAACAATTTAATTGTAATCAATGTTTGCAATGCTAAGATTACAGTTGTAAATTGTTTTGATTCGAATCACAGCGGCGAACTGTTTATTAGTGTAATTACAACATTTACCGTTATTGTATTGCAATCTTTGGGATTTGATTATGTGATACATAACGATGTCTTTGGTTACACATTATGTACAGGTTCTTATTACAAAGCCCACCTACAGTTTTTGGTATTCTGATCAGTAAATCTTTTGTCAGTTGTGTAATAACAATAACAAATCATAGTATTGACATAGATTCGCTTACTACTAGATTAGTTTACTTGATTACTCCTGCTGTATGTTTGTCCATCAGCATAGTAATACACACACAGCATGAATATCCCAGATTATATTCCTGGCTCACAGACAATCCAATTTCACTGTTCACACTGTCTATAGAGACTGTACTATTGGATTAGTTCCGTCCACTACACTGTCAATAACAAAACACACGCGGAAACCTTTATGAACTCATTTATTTGAAACAGTTTTTATTTACCTAATCTTACTTCTTACTAATATTATAAACGCGAAAGTTTGTGAGGATGGATGGATGGATGTTTGTTACTCTTTCGCACAAAAACTACTGAACGGATTTGGATGAAATTTGACACACAGATAGTTTATAGCCTGGGATACTATACATAGCCTATACATAGGATACTTTTTATCCCGATATTTCCACGGAATCCAGACTTATGCGGGTGAAACCGCGGGGCGCAGCTAGTAATAATATATTTTTGAAATGTGCTAATTAAGCCCTTTCATTTGATACCCAACATGCCACCATTTTTTTAGTTCATAACTTTATGTCCTCTAGAGGACGCTAATGTAACGTCACATAGCCAATACCCAGCGGACGATCAAGACCTTTCCAACGATACCTCATTTGTCAAATTATGATGAGCAGTTTAGAAGTTATGAGGGAACAGATGAACATACATACCGGTTAAAATCATAACCCTCCTTTTTGCTTCGCCGTAGTCGCGTAAAAATAGTCATCATCCATATTTTCATTTCATTACATCAAACTTTTTTTTTATGTTAGCCTACTCTGTCCCACTACTGAGCAAAAGCCTCCCCCAAATCAAACATTTAATACAACAAAATCCGGCAATCGTTCCTTTGGTCTCCCCTTACTCACAATAGCCATTCATATATCATCGTATATTCAAAACTTTCCTCACGACATCTCAATTAAATTAAATATTAATTTAAATATTATACATTTAAAATGAATAAAAAGCGTCCATTATAAATACTGCAACCGAATAAATTCTCGTTGCACGTTGTATCAATATCTGACAAGAGCTTAAAGCATGTTTGCGTTTTGTGAGCACGTCGACATATTTATTGAATTTCGTTATGCATATCCCTTTAGCATGCACTGCATACTAATGTCGCTTTGTTTGAGGTGAGTGTATAACTCTGATTCGTGTGAACATACCTACTATATGTGGACAGTGGTAGGATAGGTAGAGATACTTATGTGGTTGGAAGGCACATACAAGCCAAAGGCTAACGCTATTGTAACAATTGTTACAAATGGGAATAATATCAGAGTTTGTTCAATGTGATGTATCATATTTGGGTACTCAACTCCAGTTGAATGCCAGAAAGCTTAAACTCACTTCAGTCTATCCATTTTTACAGCACTCTTTGGCTACTGTTTTGTAACATACAACTAAAAGTTTATTATATTATGTTTGTGTTATTATAATATTTATTTAGTTTAAAGTTGGACCTATATCTAGAAATAAACGATTTCATTTCATTTAAATTAGGTAGCCACATACAAAAATCTGCTCCTTCGGGGTCTACTTACTGCTGGGGAGCTTGTTGCGCCACTTCTTCCCAGCTAAAGCACTAGGAAGTGGTGAAGGGTTGGCGTTTTGGGGGACTGTCTTATGTATTTTTGACGTTCCAAAAGTTTTGATTCTCAGCCTAGAAAAAATAACTTTTGATTTACATTATTTTTCTTAAATTCATGTTACCTATAAAGAACATCCCTGTCTCAGGTAAGAAAATGATTACCTATCACTTGCAACCGTTTGAGCTTCATAGCCGTGGGTGGATAACTTTGATAGGATATGAAATAAACTATAAATGGACAAGGCTAGCTGTTCACGATAACGAACTAAGACTAACATAGGTCTAACAGATCATAAATATGTTACCAATACGCCAAGCAAGTCGAAAGCTTGCCTAATTGCGCTTGACTTGCGACTCTGGAAACCTTTAGGCTACCACTGAGCTATATATATCTCAAAATATTGGATAGATAGCATATCCTTTATAGGACCTACGCCATATAAATATCAATTTGAAATTGAAACAGATAGTTACAGAAGGTGTTACAATAGCAAAGAGTAGGTACCTCTCTGCTCTGATGTATTGTAACACCTTGTGGCACTCATCGGTCTAATTAACTACTTGCTTTAAAAAATACCTAATACCGTGTATTTCACCTAACCTTAAAAAGCCTAAATGCAAAGTTAATTAAGTTTAGGGGACAATCCAAAATAGTTACCACATAAACTAACGTAACTTACACCCAACTTAACAATCTATAAATTAATTTCCCTGTATTCAAATCAATTATTTTTCTAACAATACAACTACTAAATTCAACAGTATCAAGGACCCGCCGGCCGTCAATTAAAACTTTACGACCGTGTCACTTTAATCTCCTAAGAGAATGCGTGACATCCATGTTAGGCAACTTAACTGTAACTTAAGACATGACGGACTTAATTCCTAGTACGAAGATGTGTGTGGGCGTATCGCAATCGCAAATAACTTAGAGCTTTTTTGTTGGATCCAGTCAGTTGGATTAAAATGTTTATTTTATTTGCATCTGGTTGACTGGAACACTCAAACATAGTTAGTTGGATGGAAACTAAAGCAAAACATAACAAAGATACTTGCATAGATGATATGGCTAGTAAGGTGGAAGTAAATACTGAGAAGACGGCTGATAAAAACGGGATATGTACTTGAAAAAAATATGGCTCTTAAAATGTTTGGTTCTACCTCATCCTCATCAAAACCGAAGAAACACTGTCTTTGAAAAACCATAATTATAAAAGAATACATATAAATACAGGAACTCTTGAAATGAAAGCTTTTATAATCACTGAAGCTTGTAATCACACTCCCAAAGCGAATCGTGATTGCTTATTTGAAGTCGTACAACATCTTAATTAAAGGAAATTAGAACGTAAAGTTAATATCAATGGTTTTATATGAAAAAGATTTGGTAATTTATACGATGATAAAACAGAATTTTCTCTGTTTAATCCAATAATCCAAGACTAGCAACATCTCAACCAGACATTATAAGAAATATCAAAGACAGTTCAAGAAATACTTTCTACAATACAGATAATAGCGTCACTTACACTGCAACAGAGAGAATCGTGATCAATCCACACAAATTTCCTATACACTCACATATTTTGAATTCTTCGCGAGCAATTTCGCAACACGGAAAGCAGACCTGGTAATTTGCGTGGACTCTGTAACCAAAGGCTAAGCACTACACACCCACTAACCTCGGAATTGATTACACATAAAATCAGCATTACTTCTAGCTGATCTGCGAGTAAAATAAGACTATACATCAGCTGGGCTTATAAATCATTCAAATCTTCGGACATTAGGGCTGCTAGACCGTTAGCTGAGTCCGGATATTGGGTGTTTTTAGAAAGCCCCAGCTATTTCATAGCGTGGACCTAGACATGAAGGCAACTGTTGAGGCGTTTTGCGTAGCATCAAAAATAGTTCAGTGTTACTATTAGCCACCTCCTTCATTTCTGCTAGTTGGGAATATCCGGCTAAATTGTGATTCAGAGTCCAACTTTTCTATTGGATATACGGCTTATACGAGCGCAGTAAAAGCCGTCATCAGGGACACAGTTGCTAATATGGAAAGGATTCCATTAAAAGTTCGCATTGTATCTAGGGAGATGGAACACCATTCTGGACGACGGGAACTAACTCAACGACGGATTATGCAAAACCTACATTACATATTACGCGTATAGGAACTTTTATTCTGATCTACTTTATCGTTTATGCCGTGTGCAATTTTCCATCCGCCGAATTTCAAATCAAATCAAAATTTATTTAATCGGTCAACAAGAGATACATAAATATTAGTAATACCTTATAGCTATTTACCTTATAGTTATTATTTGCCTTATAGTTATTTCGTATCTAGTTTTCACAGTTACATCACAGTGTTCCCAAATACGAAGTCTAACAAATTCTCTTCGCCAGGTGGCTTGTGATTCACAGTTGTTCAAGCAAAGTATTTAATCTGTGGCATAGCCTTGTGTAACCGCACGCACGTGTTCGCCCATTGTATTGTGGTTTTTCTTACATGTCCATTATTGTACATACTCAATGATCTGCAATTTGTTCGTAGCCTTAACTTCTGCTCCATTTGGATTTCCTGCTTTAATAAAACCATTGATTGTTTTTACCTTCATAGTTTCTGCAAAAATGACCCGATGGTTGACAATTAAAACCACTTTCGATCAAAAAGCTTAATAAAAAGAATGAGCACAAATTAAACCAATATACAAAAGTTCAAACACAATTTAAAATGAGCTAGGCACAAAGGATTATATCTCCTTACATCGACAATTCTAGAACAGCTAAACCAGTCTAACAAGCACATATCATTAACAAATATCTTACTTCTGAGCGATCTGTTAACCTGGTACCAATTAGTTTAATTGCTACTATGATACCCCCAATACGACCAACAAAAACAAACCTAGTAGATATAAACGTTACTGCAGATAGAACTAAGTATAACTGACATAAAACGCCTTATGAGTATCAATCGTAGTTACATACTAACCCACATAATTCAGATGTTTATTCTGACCAATGAGCGGCCGAGTTAGCTTGGCATGCGCGAACGCAGCGCGTACAATCACCGCGGTCCGATCGCACGCGATTCGTTCATAATCAATTAAGAGTATCCTTTAACGTGCGTACGACACTAATGGATTTGTTACGGTGATTTGAATGATATAAAAACAATGGCAATGACACTTTGCATTATTTATAGTATTCGCGCTTTATGGTAGACACTTATAAATAGGTTCAAAGTTCAAATTATAGCTTGTCTCTTTTTATCTATAACTTCTTAAATATGGCTTTAGGTCAGGCTTTTTATCCTCCCTTTCTTTTTTGCTTTCTCTCAGACTGTTTGTTCATCCCACGTGGTGATAGGGGTCAGCCCTTCTTTTTTATCTTTTTCTCCATTTCTCTCTGTCCTTGACATACCCGTCGGAAACATTGCATTTTGTCATGTCTTTGAGTACTATATCTATCCACCGGACATCATCTTCTATCCCGGCTTTTTCTTAATTTTTTTATTACGTCTTAAAACGTTGAGTTTCTTCACCAATTAAACCAAGAACCTTATGCATTACTGTTATGTAAGCAGTAATACTTTTTTGTTTGACCAGAGTTTTTTTTTGTTGGTAGTTTTGTACTCCTATTCAATTAATCGTTATTTCAATCCATTATGTACACATATAGGTGGTAAGTATTAATAAATAGAAACAATAATGGACCCAGTAAGGCACAGTAAAATTTTTAATGAGAGGAACTTTGAACTCCTGGTGACGCAAATTCATGACACCGTTATAATAAAAGAGGATAAATATATTTTAACCACATATGTGTTCCTATCGCAATAAAATAAATAAAATCAATGAAATTGAAACTAAATCAACAAGAAATCAAAAATCTATCTCTCTATTCTACGAATGAAGGGATATTCAATATACAACTTCTGCGAGCTACGTCTATGTATTTTATAACTCGCATAACTAGGTAGAAATTGAAGAAAAACATCGCAGTTTCTATGGTAATTTCAAATTGAAAAAAAAAAAACATTCTGCTATCAAATATTAAATCTGCTTGCGCCAGTAACATTCAATCATAGGAAATAGGAAAGATAAGCTTGGTACCTACATAATGTTTATAATAAAACGTTCTGCATGATTTGTCTCACTGATAAACTGAATTAATAGCACGCGCTGCTGTAACAAAAGATACGTCGTGGATTTTGTCACATCTCTCATACAAAAAAGTTTCAAAATCAAAATCTGTGACACATTATGTCTTGTTACTAAAATGTCCAGCCGCTGCGGCCCAGTTTGATTGTTTTAGTTTCCTTAATTGTCTGATAGCAATTAATGCAATTACAGAAACTGGAATTAATTAGTTACTTAGAATTATTTCAGTTCTAAACGCTAATTATATATTGTTTATCTGTTTCTAGCTATTAAGGCTTATCTGCCTTTCTTAAATAATTTCCTGTTAAAGCACTAATATATTACAGGCTCCTTCATAAGAGTTATTAATAGGTGTATAAGTTATGCACCATTTATTCAGATCATTTAAAACCTCTGCCTCGTCCATTTCCTTTCATTTTTCTGTATCTACTGCTATCAGAGTCCATCATTTTTCTCCTGTAATTTCCAGCTCGTCGCTCCATCGTTTTCTCTGCCTTTCTCTATTCCGTATGTCGTCTGTCATTTCTCCTGTACCCTGCTGTTACTCTTTTTCTTAATATTAGTTATGCACACCACTGCCTATGTCCAAGAATTGTAAAGCCTTGTCATGTTATATAAGTTCTTTTGTACAGCGATTCTCATATAAGATAAGCAATGTAACTGATCGCTTCATTAATAACAACTCTAGTAACTAGGTAAGTACTATAATATGTGCGCGCGAGTGGGCCCGTGTGGTCGCAACTTTTGTCCACGATACAATCACCTTAAGCTTTCGTCACACTGCGAATTGAAGATACGAATTACGATACATGAGAGTATGTGAAATTGCTTATGATTTGTATTGCTACACAGGATGTGAAGTTTCGTGAACTAAAATTGATACAACATACAAATATTTGGCAACATGTTGACCGAATTATGGATGATTTGTTACAACTTTAAGTATCGCCATTTTTAAGTACTAGGATGTAATTTATGGTCTCCAGAAAATACAACATGGTTTTCATCACTCATCCATAACATGATGTTATACCTAACAGGCTCTAGAGCGTTTTCAGCTTTGACTCGACGCTTTGGCTATCCTTTTATTGTCTACTCTCTGATGTAAATTATCAGTTACCACTTTTCATAATACCTTGAAAATTTTATATTTTTTTTAATAATTGTATGCCCTCAATAAAAATGTGTTTTTTATGAAACTTTTGACATTTCTGGCACAGTAGAACGGATATCCCGATCACAACAGCATTCGTTTCTGTTGTGTGACGTAATTTGTTTCACCCAACATACCTAGCGAAGTACCTACCTACCTCCGGCTTATATATATATAATTCCACGTAATAACACACATAGGTTAGGTCGCAGGTCATATCCCACTCTCTATGTGACAAAGCCTTACCAGACCCACTGTGGGCCACTATGGACCACGAGTCTCACGCCACGCCATGCCAACCTTACGCATTTTACATAACCACTATTATGTAGTTTCATATTCATATGTTTATGCAATACAGATAGTTCGATTAAGACATTGTATGTAGGTACTTGTTTGCAATGCTCATTTTGGTGGCAAGTTCGATGTTATTGAGCAATAAAATAACATGGATAACAAAAAGCACTTTTTGGCCTGACAACGCTTTTATAGGTTTTTTTTACATGTTATTAAGATATTAATTTATCTGATAATGTAGGTACAGTCAATATAAAAGTAAATGATGATTACTCAGAATAAAAAAAAAAAACGTTTTTTATATTATTTTATCATTATTTCGTTTCAGAAATAAAATGACTTTCTATTCTATTCAATTCTATTCTATCTATTCTTTTATTATTATTTTACATTTAGTTCACAATGTGGACTAGTTTTCAATCACAATAAAAATTCGAGTGTCGAGTGGCTACACATATAATTAATTACAAAATACCGAAAAAGCCCTCGACTTTTGCTGTTAACTGTACCTAATCATGTTTATTAATTACTAAGGAGCCAGATAATTATCATAATGGAATGCATATTTTTCTTACAATGCTACGGAAGTTGTATAGTATGGGAAATGGGTTACGATTTCTCGTAGTCTCGTAGACGATCGATGGGACCACAAAAACGTGAGTTACGTCAACCGTAGGCCTGCTCCCGTTTCACGAAGGTACGTGCCCGTTTGTTTCGAGCTCAAACCTAACTTTGCAACGGTTTTATACTGAGATGAAGTGGCTGAGTTTGCTATTCCAAAACCGAAACCATTTCCGTACTAATGGTCTGTGACTGAAATGATGATTGGTAAAATAAGTCCTAATACACAAAGTTTAAACGCTCACTGATAGTAGTTCATGACTCAATCTGCCTAGCCTTTCCCCATGTTGGGGTCGGCTTCCAGTCTAACCGGATGCAGCTGAATACCAGTATTTTACATGGAGCGACTGCCTATCTGACCTCTACAACCCCGTATCTGGGCAATACGATACCCTTGGTAAGACTGGTTGTCAGACTTTCGGGCTTCTGACGACCCGTAACGGCTGTCAAAGATCCACGAAAGACAGCCGGGACCAACGGTTTAACATGCTTTTCGAGGCACAGAGGAGTCTCGGTATGTAAAGATGATCACCCATCCACAGACCAACCCCGGCAAGCGTAGCTTAACGTGATGGATCGACCTGTGCGGCTGTTATTACTTTACCCACGAGCTCCTCGATAATAGTTCATGACTAATGCTCCTTTTCACTAACACTAGACGTATTAAAGCACGCTGTTGGATTTTCAACTTTCTAAGAGTCTGTTTCACAGGGTTCAATTAGGCACAATCGAATCGACTAGAAAGCTCAATTAAATTCCTCGAACTATCGTCAAAGCATGATTGAAAAAAAACAGAAAATATGCTTGCTTTAGGACTACCTTTACACATTCCGCCATGTGAAACTTCAAACCTCAAATTGCAGCCTCATTAGAAGTACACTCATGCATCATTAATATCAAATAGTACACGCAAGGTAGCACAACAAACATCAGTTCAATCAGAACTGGAAACTAAAGGTATTTCAACGCAAGTCTAACAAACTATCTTGCTTCACTCACGGCACGCAATATCTCAATTTGTCTTGATCTAGATAAATGTACCAAATCATCGAAACAACTTGACTTGGGACCCGTGCCATAGAATGCGGAGAGCGGTAGAGGTAGCGGGCATTACGGCTCTCATAGAGAACGCTGAAAGCGAACTCACGAACTCACGTAGATCTACGTTCCGAAAGGTTAAGGAATACGAAGGGTTAAAATGTAACATTTACTACCCCACCTACATTACATTACACTAATTACTACCGAAAACAATCCCAAAACAATCATACTAATTATCGCATCACCTAGTCTGTTAAATATAAGGTGTTAGAAAGTTAACTTTACAAACTTTAAAGGGCATATCATAGGGCTGCTTTAGACCATCGCACTGAATAATTTTTACTATGGAACTAACTTTAAAATCGCTACAAAAAATCTGCTGTTTCATACTCAAGTTTAATACCTACTGTTCTAGACTGTATGGGACAGCTGTTTTTTTTTGCATATATTTAGTGTCAAAAGCACCTACGTTTCAGAAGAAATCTTACTGGCAGTCAACTAATATAAGGAAGCGTTGTCCACTACGCCTCTTTACATCCCCCGCTCTCCGCCCACGCTTTCATTATCGCCTCAACTCAAAATCTTAAAGCTACAACGTCCCGAGAATTTCTGTCTTCGTATCTGATTTCGTAAGATTACGTTACAATGATAATTTACACCGCTGTAATTAATAAAAGGAATTATCGAATGAATCATTATGAAATTACGCCGCTTTGTTTAAACCAGCCGGTTGTATAAGTTGTCTTAATTGGTGCTAGTGACCCATTTCAATAAGTTTAATTAGAAAGCATTGTCCTTAATCAAATATTCAAATGAGATTGCAACAGTGTTTGGTGCTGGAGATAATTGTTGAGTCCCGGTTGGAAGGTCGTGGGTTTAAACCTGTTGGTAACAATTGCCTTATTACCACAAAACTGTGATTATCAGTTGTTTAGCTTAAACACCTTTTAAACATGACATTTCTGTATGGAGTTTGACATTAAACACGCGTTGAACAAGTTGAAGAAGCTAGTTTAATTGTTAATTATTTCAAAATTCTAATAATGTGGTTTTAGGTTCCAGTTCCTATTCTCTGAGCTTCCAACAGATAAAAGAAAAGTTGGATTTTATTTTATTTCTTGTATACTGTATCAAAATCAAAAGTCATGACTTCAAACTAGGCTGAGAATCGGTACCTTTTGAACGTCAAAATTACATAAGGCAGTCCCGTAAAACGCCCCACTCTTCACCACTTCCTAATGCTTTAGCTGGGAAGAAGAAGTGGCGCAACAAACTCCCTAAGCTAAAGTAGTAGTAGCAGTATATAATATTATTGTTACGTTTTATTTTAGATAAGCCACTGAGTTTTACAAACTTTCCTTTCCATGGAACTCGAACTTTTCGAACCATGCAACTAATTATATAACAGATCCTCACTCAAAACTCAAGCATCTCTCAAAATTCGTTAAAGCCTTTTGATTGGTTGAAACTAGTTTTAAGTAATGCTTGAGTTTTGAGTGAGTTTCTGTAATACAGGTCCTATGATACCTTTTTACGACATCCTTTGAAAATATGTTTTTTTTTTCACGTATTTCATAAAATCTTCTTCTAACAACCCTATCATACTTCCAACCTTGGTGCGGTCAGCTTGATTGACCATCAACAACCTACGCAGTAACTTTACGTCATTGTCACAAACACTAGTCGAAAAAACAATAAATAATGACGGTACTCTTCACCTTGCTACAATAATAACATGCTTTGTCCACAGCAATTGTGAATTCGGTAATTTACTCAAATTATTCCTACTAAGACCTTCAGACTAACGCGACAAAATTTTGTCGCGCTGAAACAAGATTACATGACTGTTAGATAACTCATCTCTACTATACCCCATTTGAAATAAGATTAGACATTAAAACAATCCCTTTTACAGTCCGATCAACCGATTTTGACTTCTATACCGTAGGCATAGAAGGATAGCATTAAAAGCAAAAAAAGTTACACAATACCAACTATCTACTGCGGCTGCCATTTGTCATGCCACCAACGCAATAGAATTCAAAATCGGTTGAACGGAATGTAAAAAAGGTTTATCTATACGTCTAATCTTATTTCAAATGGAGTATAGTTTCGACAAAATGTTGTCGCTTGCGCATGTTGGTTCGTTCGTATGGCCGATTAATGCTCACGCGATTGTTTAACGATAACTTCATTCACGAGATTACAATTAATTTTATGCACATGTTATCTTACACACGTGACGTGCATGAAATTGATATTTTTATCAATGAAATATTCGACTGGATTAGTGCAAAGTGCAAGTGCTACGTAATGTCTTACACGGTCGGAAATGATTGTAAAAATTGCACATAGCGACAGTGTAAAGATAATAAGACATCAGTTGTACTCTGTGATGATAAGGACAACCAATAATGCTTTAGCTGGGAAGAAGAAGCGGCGCAACATCCTCCCCAGCGTCACAGCTGTCTGTTCAGTGATGCTACGGCTACACTATCGCGATAACGCGAAGATTCGCGTTGTCGCGACATCTCTGGCCAAGCAATTCGTCAGATCGCGAACCATTCACGCGTAAATTTCTATGGCTACAATAGTGTCGTACAATAGTTATCGGGATAGCCCGATAACGCGAAGATTCGCGTTGTCGCGACACGTCTGGCCAAGCAATTCGTCACTTCGCGAATTATTCACGCGAACTCGAAGCCTTCGCGCGGCTGTCGGTTAACTACTGGACATCAAAGGGTTTTATCGCGACAAAGTTCGTGCTGTTGGCCACACTTCACGCACTCTCTGTTTACAGCGTGACGCCGAACGGTCTGCACGTATTTGTCTTGCTGCACTTCACGTCAAAGCGCTTATATTTTATAGTTTTTATTACAATAATATTTAATGCAACAAATAATTATTTGCCGACATATAAAAAAGCGCAACTGCGTCTTTCATTTTTTTCCCGCGTCTAGTCCGCCTGAATTAACTACGTAGCTCTGGCATTCGAGTTCGCCAGAATGATTCGCGATGTGAGAATTGTTTGGCCAGACCTGTCGCGACAACGCGAATCTTCGCTTTATCGCGACAATTTAATGTGGCCAGATATAGTTCGTCGTAGAGCGAACACGAAGTTAATAGTTTTTGTCGCGACAACGCGACACGAATCTTCGCGCGACATATGTAGCCGTAGCATTAGAAAAACTTCATTTATACAATAGTATGCAAAAAAATGTTCATTACTACGCAACACAAAACAATAAATTAAATTTATTTTTGCCATATGTCAGCTAACACACGCCAATAAACCAACAACAATAAAATATAATGACATAAACATGTTTATAGAAAATAGAAAAAATAGAAATCGTTTATTGTCCAGGTAATATTACAGTAAGCACGTTTACAGGTTACAAAAACGGTTTGCAGGTTACAATATTACCTATAGTTAGGTTACACAAATTATTTACCAGTGAGCCCCAAACTAGACAGTTAGTCTGTATCTTGGGGCTCGGGGTACGACTTACAGAGTGGAGACTAGATAGGTGATTTCAGGTGTTGTATAGTATTTTGTTTGTGTATATGTGATGTGAGTGTGGTGTATGTTTGTATGTGAGTGTATGTTTATGTTTGCGTGTTTGTTCCCATAGTGTGATATAGTGTCAGGTCAGGGCATTTATATTAATTGTTCCGAGTCGTCATAACCAGAGTTTTGTAACATTTTCTTTATTATTTTTTTACAACTGAACGAGGTAGTATTTTTGATTTCACAGAGCTTGCAGACTTTATTGTACGTATTAATGAGAGAATAGGCTGGGGAGCGTCTAGCTAGTAAAGATGTGGTGTCAGGTGTTGGGATTCTATAGTTCCTTTTGCTTATGATTGATGTGTAGTCGGGTCTGCTTTTAATAGTTTTGGTACAGGCAGATAGAATGAAAAGCTATCTGCCTGTACCATGGCTCTCTGACTTGGCTTCACATGCCGTCGAGGAATATCTCTAAGGCATGCCGGTTTCCTCACGATGTTTTCCTTCATCGCTTTTAAAGTAAGTGATAATTATACAATACACATATGAATCCGAAAAGTCAGAGGTGCGTAGCTTGGGTTCGAACTCGAGACCTATGACTTGGCAGTCCGACGGTCACACCACTAGGCTATGACTGCATATTTATTATTAATACTTAATTGTTTATTTATTATTAATAATTGTTTATTTATTATTAAAATTGTTTATTTATTATTAATAAACAATACCATTGCAAAATCTCTTTCACACTCAATTTAGCCATCACAAATCAGGTTGACGGACCATGACCACATAATGTCACGATGTAGCTCTTCGTTATCCGTTTCAGATTTGCGAAATAAACAAGGCTCTAACGGCTCTAATAGTCTAATGCAAGTGTCATAGAAACGTGTCTATCCAAAAGATTAGTATGGTGCAAGTGTGAACAAGTTGTAATATCGTCGCCTTCGTGATCTAGTTTCAGATATTCTTTATGCATATTAGCTTAGCAGTAATCTCTAATACCACTACTTAGCTATAACGAATACTTATTAATTCGATTCTAAGCCCCCAAAGTAGGGCCCAAACTTAATCTAGAAGTAATTACTTTTATTCCGCTCAAAGTGGTCTTGACGTCTTTCGAAATTGATCACAGCATATGGATAAGACAGGCTATAAATTTAGGTCTCAATTGGATAGTTCTAAGAAGAATTTCATTTCAATACCTATGGACAGGTCTAAATCGATCCTCAATTTCTCATCCATCTCGATTCTTAATTTTCTACTCGCTGTCTGAGCAATTTCAATTCAATATCTAAAGTGACGAATGACATTGAGGTGCCAGAAATCTCAAATTAACACGTGCCTCAAACGAAAGTAGACAAAAAATCGAACTCACGTAGTAGTTTTTTCGATCAACCGGCAATTGCGAAAGTAAAACGACAAAATTCATTATTCGCTTACAGAATTGGGTCGTTGTTGGTTCAATAATGCAGGAACTAGTTTTACTCGTTCACTTTGTTGTTGGTACTACTTTTTAGTAATAAAAACTTCACTTTGAAAAGCCTCTGATAAGATATCGAATGCGGCTAAACTTGACAGATTAAACTGAAATTACAAACAAGATAAAGTTACGACAATTACAATGTTGAAATAGGAATTAGGTATACAAAATAATTAACATTTAAATGTTCAAATTTAATACAATCGAAAAAATACTGGCCATTGAAATCAAATAAAACTGTATCATACAGCAATTAAATAAATCTAAAAAATAGTTCAAACTATCGAAAAAAAAATTACATCTTACCAACTGATCATGCGGCTATCTGCATCGATCTCTCTTGCTATAGGTACGGTTAATAATACTAAGAATCGATTCAGACAATTATTACCAAATATAAATGCCTTCAACACGATACGAAATCTCGGCAGCCTTGAGAAGTGGCACATGTCATCCGCCATCTTGAAATTGATGCTGTCAAAACACTTAATGTCATATTACATTAATGGCCGGTAATTGATGTTTCCGTATGTGATTTCAAGACTTGTTGAGTATGTTTCTTTTAATAACCAATAAAATGTTAAGTAAATAGTGATCATTAAAGGTAATTTGCATTCCTTACAGGTTTTTGCAAATATATTTAATTATGTGAAAATATCTAATTTGGGTTAAGAATTAATCTAATTTAATTAAAAAAGAACCGTGTAAGCACGTAATCTCCGAGTTTGAATGTCTTCATCACCGACTTCATTTGTTCAAAAGTTAATGCAAATTAAATTAAGTACTCACAACGACTTCATTATTTATCCAAACTCATTTCCTTTGCTTCAAAAGTTCACATTTTGCAAAATGGAACGACATATCCGAAGTTTATAACGTTTAAGACATGACAAAACCTCTAGGTTTTTATTTTTGCCAACTGATATTTTGTCCTGACAGCATCGAGTCTTGAGACATGACGTTGAAGTTGTGTTATGTGTGTTTTCATTATGAAGATTTGTTTTTTATTTGAATAAAAACTTTGCTTCTCACATTGCTGTCAACTTTTTGTTAAAGCTATTGTTTTGTTTTTCTGTTTTTGTTATCATTCAATAGCCGCCTTTACACGACACGCGCTTTCACTCGCGATCGGAGTGTGCACGATTGAACGCGGGAAAGCTTGCACGCGCAATCGTGTGTGATTGTTTTTATCCATTTTTATGTGCCTTGAATTATGTTCGCAGTGACAGACTTGAACGCATGAAAGCTCGAGCGGGCGGCGCGCGCGTGCTTTCTCGTTCTCGTTTTCTATTTTCACGCATGAAAGCACGTGTTGTGTAAAGGTGACTCCATATTTCTGATGTTTTATATGGGCATGAATTGCGAACAGTTACTGTAAAAAAAACAAGGTCAGTATTTAAGTGAAACGTGGGCTCCGAAGTTTTTGTAGATACCACAGTGTTCCATAATACCATTGATACCCATAGATTTTAAATTAGTTTTTTTGTCGGTGGGATATTTCTTACAACTTAAAAACGAATTAGATACTTAATTAGTTCAGGTAGGTACCTAGTAAATCTTGTTAAATGGTGCAAAAAGTTGTTAGCATAAAACAGATTTTTTATTTTCCTACATGCGATTAATGAACTGTCCTTATGTAGACATGCGTCAATCATTTTTTATTAATTTATTCAACCTTTATAATCCAGTTTTGTCACACTGACTTGTTGTTTAAACTATTAACATGGCCTCTACTACCTCTGGATAAGTTCTTGTTAAGTTATAATTGCGAATTTATGTGGTTAATAGTGTCTTTTTTTGGACATCGTAAAACAGGCCCTAAACATTTATTTTATGTACCGTCTGTTTAGACGTCACAGAACTCTTTATTTCCCTTTGTTTTACCACAGCTAAATCATTACTACACTTTACCTTTTACCTTCACAAACTCATCAAAATCCCCACTAAAGCACACTTTTCATTATCATTTGTTTAAGTCCCAGGTAGAAACGAACTTGTGTTTAAAATTAACAAGCACGTGTCCCGTAATGGAACTCAGGCACGTGCACCTGTGCTAATGGAAGGTCCTTCTAAACTTTAGTAGTAGGTATGTGTTTATTTACTGCACGTTTTTATATAAGCTGTCTTAGAGATAGGTAGGTATATCGTGGAGGTTGTGAAGGTTCGTTGACCTTTTTGTTAATGTCACTGGCTACTGATGAATTTTCGTAGGTACCGTGGGTTTGGTAGGTAGGTGTTTACCCGATCCGTAATTAGCCTTAAATACCTATACCGCGCTTCAGCAAACAATACAAGAAAAATACTTGAATTATTTCTGGTGTCTAAAGTACCTACCCTTTTGAGGACTCTTGAAATACAAAATTAATATAAAATTATCTCGCAGTTACTTTTATGAAGTTAGCTAGCTACTTGACGGCAGATTTAAAAAAAAAAAAACAAAAAAAAACGAGTATGGTTTCAATAAATGTCGTTTCAAAAGTGAATATTTCTGTTACACCACCTGAAAAATAGGTAAAGAGATTGTTTTATATTTTGGTTTCCAAAAATAATGTATTTATTCCACAGCTTGGAGCGCGAAGCGTTCACAATGTGATGCCGTATTAATTCACGACGAAGGCGATTATTGAGTGAAAACACCGCCACATGTGTTTCCAGGGTTACCACACGATAGCTTTTGGGAGGAAAATTTATATTTTGGAGTATTGACGTCATAATATAATAATAAAATAAATATTTAGTGTTACTTCGCGAAAACTTGCGACTTCAGCTCTTGAAAACTTTACAAAAAAAAAACTTTAATTTCAGACTAAGACCATTTGGTTAGTATACACACAAGTAAGAGACAAGTATTAGTAAAGGCTCCGGTCTAGTCGAAACTTGTTGTGAAATTCCGAAAAATTGCCACAAATATTACCAAACTATCATCCATTTGGATGAGAGTTTGGTTTAAAAATACATAATAAAAACAATACCAGAATTATTATCTCATAATCTAGGATTAAAGTTTATATATTTATTATATATATAAACATTAAAAAAATCATTGAAGATTGAACAGCAATTTCTTTCGTTGCTAACCCTACCGTAACATCTGACGCTAAGAAAATTCGTACGTCAACAACAACGGAGAATTATATGCAAATTTAATTTGGTACGGTTCGCAAAACAAACGAGTTTACGTGTACGACATACGTAAACCTATTCGAAGAGTTTTCACAATACACTGAGCCCCTTTTCATAACTTTACTTGGGTTTTTGTTCGTATTTTGATTGTGAATTTGGTAAATTAAAGGATAACAAACAAAATTTAAATGTTATGCTGGATATGGTTTGTTCAAATAAAATGACTACTTAAAAAGTATGTATTTTGTTAAAAATAAAAAACACTTCCTCAAGAAGGCGAAATACTAATTTATTAAAGTGTTTAAAAAAGGCATTTTAACAGGAATCAGCAGACGTTCAACTATCATGACATAAAGCGTGTAAGTATCAGAAATGTGTCGTCTTAATTTTTATCTAAGGGTGTGTATATCAGTCCAATACAATTTGGGTCGACTAGTAACTAAAGATTTGTATGACACAGCTGATTATACAGGGTGTACCTGGAAGTATGGATCAAATCCCATAGGGGCGTGGGCAGGGTCATTTCCAAACTTTGTTACCCTGAGATTTTTTTTCGTTAGTGAAACTTTTTCCCCTGAAAATCGCTGGAAAATTGAGTAAAATTTTTGCCAGATAAAAGCTTTTGCAAATTTTTTTTTTCTTACTGAACACATGTTTTCTAGCTGCGTAAAAGTAATACCACAGGAAAGGGCTCCTCTACAACGTCCTGAAGATGAATTGATAGCCCTGATAGAAAGTTTGTCATAACTTTTGAACCGTAAAAATTGCACCGACATTCTCAGTGTTAAAAAGTTTGGAAATGACCTTGCCTAGGCCCTATTAGATTTGATCCATACTTCCTGGGACACCTTATATTTTTCGCGATTTAAAGGTTGGTCCCATAGAGAAAGTTGTTCAGTTTGATAGTCTGTACCACAACCTTAATGACCATACATTCCGGCGCTGTACCAAATGTCATAAACTGGTTCTATCCTAGTAAAATCCTGAAATCATGGACGCAATACTCTCGGTAGCGAAAAACAATTGAATCCTCTAATTAGCACATTGCACAGGAACAGTTATCGCAATGGGTGTTACGACCGTCAATTTACACTTCATTTGTATTTAATAAATCGTCTGCAATTAACTATGAAGACAGGGGAAGTAGGAAAGGGAAGTATACAATAAAAAAATATAAGAATTTTAATTATAAAAATTGAACCTAGTTGCATAAGCTAAAATCGTTAATCAGTAAGTAATTAAAATCATTAATCAGTTATCGTACTCAATCAATCTGCCTAGCCTTTTCCCAACTATGTTGGGGTCGGCTTCCAGTCTAAACGGATGCAGCCGAATACCAGTATTTTACATAAAGCGACTGCGTATCTGACCTCCACAACCCAGAAACTGAGTAATCCCTTGGTACCTAAGTCAGACTTTCGGGCTTCTGACGAGCCGTAACTACTGACTAATCAGTTATCGTACTGCTAATTAATAATTAAAAGATCGCATCATTTAGAATCATCCCGGCGCTGATACGCTGGATTCGTTTTTGTAGCCACCTTCTGGGCCCAACTAATTTAACAAAATAATTACAAGCACCGTATGCCTGGGACAGGCTTAAGTCCAACAGTGGACGTCTTTCGGCTGAAATAATGATGACGATGAAAGCTCATACATGTTGCTGTTCAAATACAATCCATCAAAAGTACAAAACCAAACATAACAAACCCCGCGGTTGTGCAAAAAACTGCCTAAACACTGTTTAAAATCTGTCTAAACCCTAATTTGATTACACCATAATCACTAAACCGTTTACGTTAACACTGTAACTCGATTAGCGCCTAACCACTCGTTAGCACTTACCTACATTGCTTTACTGTTATTGGCTTATTATTGGATCATAATTCCGCTGCAAGCATATACTTACATTAGACCCCGTTTTCACTAACATTAGACGACACTTAGACGTGAATAAAAACGCACTGTTGGGTTTTCAACGCTCGGTTCAGCGCCGAGATTTGAAAATCCAACAGCGTGCTTCTATTTAGGCATTCATTTAGGTACCATAAAGTGTATTTTAAGTTTAACCACCACGTGTAAGCGACCCATATTCCTTTATGTATTAGTCATTTTACTGTGAAACGGACACCTTCAGTTTGCTGTACAAGTAATCGATTAAGTTAAACATTGTTTATTTAGGTGACAGTGACCTGTGACTTTTCTATGGGTGCTGTGTCGGCCATATTGATTGCAATGCAATAGGAAGGCCGAAGGCTGCTTATAACATTCTTAAGTTATTTTAACCACAGTGTATATTTTCACCAGATTCTGTAATCCTACGGGTAACACTCTTACAATGGCAATTGCTTTCATTTTGACAGTTCAACAACATTCATTGTGTTATATACGTTATTGAGGAGACGATACGTTGTTGAGTAGACGAGTATTACAAACAAATGAAGCAATATCCTTCAACATCCTTCGGATTGTGATTGAAAGTGTTACGTAAAAGGCCCTTTGTACACGGCACGGTTTCTTTACGGTACGGCATACAAACCGCGCTGTAAAATATACGTGTCTGTAACAAGCTTCCATAGTGAATTAATAATCCATACAACACTGACGACCGTGCCTACACACGGCAAATAAACCGTAGTGTTTTCAGTAGTTTAGTACCTACAAATGGCCTAAAACCCACCCGTGTTCCTTCAGTTGCCTGTTGCCAAGGTCCCGGTATCCCTTTCGGACTTTCCCGCAACCCTGCCAGGTAAACCATAGTTTTTCAGTAGTTTAGTACAAATGGCCAAGGGTACTGATCAAGTGAGTAAATATGTTGTTGTTGCTAAATGTTGTTGTCAATAGTCGACCAAAGTAATAACAATCAATAATTGTCATAAAATCTTACACCAGTTTTTAATAGTCTTTATTAAACTAAGGTATAGTCAGGTGCAAGTCATTTTAAAGGCTCGTGCAAACAGACGCGAAATCGCGGGCGCGACAGGTAGCGGTACCTTTGTCGACAAAGGTACCGCTACCTGTCGCGCCCGCGATTTCGCGTCTGTTTGCACGAGCCTTAAACGTAATAATCATGGGAAAATCGGTTATTTTGTGATATTCGTAGCAACGGCAACCTATCACGCGTTACACAACGCTCGTGTTGCACCTGCAATCTTTCTCTTATCCCACGAACTGCTTAACCTAGACTTCAAAATATCAAAGTGATACGGTACAGGGTTTTCATAACTAATTCTAACATTATTTATATTTGGAAAAGACTTATACAAGGTGTAGGTAGGTCCTGAGTTTGATTCCCCGGTTCGGGCAAGGGTTTTTTTATCAGGAATTTTTCAGTAGCAGCCCGGAGTCTGGATTTGTGCCCGGTGGTTGATGGCAATAGGCTCGGCCCCTGTTACATGGAACTTTAACATAAATGGCGAAATGTGGGTGTATAGGTACAACTCTTGCCCTGGAGCATACAGGCGTGATGTCTCGATATGTGTGGGTAAAAAAAAAGAAAATCATCTCCATATATTTTATGTTTGCATAACTCGGCCGGAACAAAAATCTTATTTCTTTTTCGCGTTTTCGATGTTCGTCTCGTAGTAAAAAATCTACATCTTGTATAGTTAGAAGGAACCTAAACTTGATACTTGCAGAGAAAACTCCCGAATAATCCCGCAGACAGGCGCAACGCTACTCTGGTGGAACAATTTGTATGAAAACTTCACGGAAATTGTTCTACCGGCGCGGCGTCGCGCCTGTCTACGGGAGCCTTTAAAAAATATTGTGCCTTCTTAAACAACAGAAATTCTAGAACGTGTCTTTGTCTAGGACACAGCAATTAATACAGCCTAATTGAGTCTTTATGAAAACAGTAATTACTAAGGTAACGTTTAATTGAAGTAGATGAAGCCGTTAATTGCCGTGATAAACTTGATTTACGCTACCAAAGTACTAGTAATAAATACTCTGGTTACTTGGCACCTCTTTATCTTCAAATACCTTCACACCTTATCAGGCTATCGTGGTATTATTGAGGCATCACACGTCCGTTCTAAGGTACCAAGTATAGAGACGAAGTTAGCTTACTAAAATCTGACAATCGATAGAGTACCAATAGGTAATATCTAACTCCACTCGCGGACATATGGAAATACCTAACAAATGGCTAAGTGGCTAGGTATTGCTTGCGTCTTAGATTACGCGTATATAATAAGTAGGTATCTCAATCCCCCGTTTGCCACATTCAGAGAAGAAAAATCGAAAAATAAAAATGGTATCTTAAGGAGCCAACAGAACTGAAAACTTGAAACCTCATGCAGACTAGCGCAACGCGACTCCGGTAATTGTAATACAGCGAAGTTTTTTTTTAATTTTTTTGTTAGAGTCGCTTAGCGCTGTCTTTTCCCGGCAGTCTGCATAAGGCTTAAAACTGGTATTAGCGCCATCTATATTCTATAGTAGGTAGGGCACTAACGCGCGCGGTGACGTGAATCCATAAGTTTACTACCAAAAATCGCTCAACGCGACTAAAGAACTTTTCACTTCAAAAATACCTACTTAGGTAGCTAATAAGCACTAATCTCTTTAATCGTTATGGCTATGCATTGTCTATGTGCGACGGAACTGAATTAATTTGATAGAACATAGATAGTAAAATATCTGTAAACATAATTCACAAAATGTCATGTAGGGTCAATAACAATTGAATTTCAACTCTCAAACGGACGAAACACCCAAATATACGCAATAGAACAACTTTCACCAAAAAACAAAAGAAAATACAAACATTCGAACAAAAACAAATGACCCGCGACGACCCAGTTCCACAAATCAAGAAAATTATTCGTAATATTTACAGCAATTCGATCATTAGCAGTCATTATGCGATCAGACATTATTATTATATAAAATACATTATTACACGAGCTGTGCAGCGCAACACAGAAACCCACTTCGCTTGGAGAAAGCGCTTTTACTGCTTGATGATCCAACCAGTGTAATAGGTCATAGAGATTGGGCCCTAGATAACAGAGAAGTTCAGACCTGACCTTTGTATGATGTAATGATCTTTGTGATTGTTAACTTGAGGCTGTTTCGAGTTAAGGTTGTTGATTGCGAATAAAACGTGATACTGATAAGCATGTGGCGGCATCTACAATGCCACATGTGAACTACGCATCACACTGACGTCATACAAAAATCCTGCAACTCGCAAGCAGAGTTTACCCCGTGACGAATATAATACAAAGTCCCGACATCAATCGTCGGACAGTCACCGAACACGACACCCGTCTGGACGGAGGATCCTTCCTTTTCTATAGAGGATGCGTGAACTTTACACGCTGTTCCGCATACCACTATAAATATGTATTATGTAAACTAGAATTGGGCACCTTAGGGCCCCGGACAAAGTGACAGAAATAACGATGATGGATAAGTCGAAACGTATATAGGGGATACTAACATTTGACAATCAACAACAACGAAACGCTTTGGAAGCCCGTATTACAGCTAGCAAAAAAAGCTGTTTGACGAAAATAAAGCAGTTTCATTCTACCGCTTTCCCAATTCTATATCTAACCTATATATAACCACAAAACCTAGCATAAAGAAAAGCATAGTAAAAGTACAGACTAGTCAGACAAACAGAAACGTAATATTCCATGGGAACTTATTTTTTTTATACATATCGCCAAGTACGTTTATTCGAAAAAAATGTCTACAATAAGTACAGCGACGACATTTTATTTTGTCAGATATGCTCAAAGAAAATTGAAAACGTCGCAAGATGAAGTAGCTATGGTCTATTTGGTAGATGTAAGTGTAAACAAACCGTGTACAGGTTAAATTCTTCACAATCACTCACCAAAGGGAATTAGTAACACATTCATCTGAAGGTTTCAACTATAAATCTCATCACTTTTTCCTTCCTTTGTTTGACTAACATTATTTTATTGTATTTGACAAATCATCGACGAAAATTGAGGTTAAAATTAACCTCAATTGTCAAATAAAAAAACATCTTCAGGGTTATTTCAAATTATAATTTAAGGGTATTCAAATAATCAAATCGAAACACTCATTCGTAAATGGCACTACAAATTGGCATCCACAGGTACGTTTTCTGATCCATTTGTTTACATTTTCTCCAGATACTTTGTGAACAGACTATATATACAAGATATATACAGCTACTGTAGGTAGGTAACACTTCATCACTTGATTAACCTTTGAATCCTCGCCCTCTTCCCTCGAGGGACCGAAGACTGAGCATCTCTTTCACGGGCATCGAATCGGTTCGTTACATAGAAGGTACCTACATAAATCCAAGGAAACATTTCTTTATAAAAGCAAGATATTTTTAGCTCAATTTCCATGATATTTATTTGAGAAGAGGACTGTTAGTTATCTGTCCACACTTAAGGCGAATAATATAAACATTGGGAAGTATTTAATTTATTATTTATTTATATTTAATTCACAAGTAACATGACTCAAAACGTTAGTAACAATCTTTCTTATCAACTATGTTAGTACACTTAACCTAAATACTTATCTAACACTGCCTTAAAGATATGAGAATCCCTGCTACAAGCTCAAAACCGATGTAGAAAGCTTGCAGCAGCGATTCACACACAAGCAGTCCAGTCTGCTCGCCACACACTGCAGTATAATGTTGGGGCTGGCCCGCACCCGGCGCACCAGGGAAGCGCATCTTTTCCGCATCGTAGTGTAGAAACAATCGACACGAGCCTCAGCAAACATCCCTGATGCGCTACAGAAGCGGAACAGCCCCATCAATACCCGGAACGCATTATTATATTGAACACGAAGGGCGCTGTAGGATTTTTGAGTGTAATCTACCCACAAGCTGCACGTGTAAAATGAGGTGCAATATGCACGAAACAAAGTTCTCTTTACTTCTCTAGAACAACGTGCAAACCTGCGAGCGATCATATTAGCTCTCACCGACAGCGCCCTCCTTTCTCTTTCAATATCATCATCGTCCTTGAGGTCAGCGGTCAAAAGATGTCCCAAGTACTTCACTTTATATACCCTCATAAGTGATATTCCGTTCAACTTGACCGGAGGGATAGAATCAGGACATCGACCACTGACACCAAAGACCATGACTTCACTTTTAGTGACGTTGTAGACCAATCCATGAAGTAAAGCATATTCTTCACAGATGGTCACCAACCTCCTAAGACCACAAACCGAGGCGCTCAACAGCGCCATATCATCGGCGTAACTAATGTTATTTACACATACTCCGTCAATGTAACAGCCGGCACGCTCTCTGCTGAGCACCTCGATCAACTCATTGACATACAGATTGAAGAGCGTGGGTGAAGTCAACCCCCCCTGCCTCACCCCGCACTCCAACCTATACGGCTCTGAAAAACCCCCAGCCCAGCGTACCTGATTGATCTGGCCCCCATACCAACATTTAAAAGTATTTATCAACTCAGGAGGAACTCCAGCTTCCTGTAACTTCCTCCAGAGGACACTGTACGCGACCAGATCAAAAGCTTTGGAGAGGTCGAGGAAGCAAGCATACGTAGGAGTTTTCCTATCCACATAGTACCTCACAGCCCACTTTAGACACAAGATGGCGCTCTCAGTAGATAGTCCGGATCGAAATCCGAACTGATTGTCGTGCAGCTGAACAAAGTTATTAAGTTGTCTGTTAAGCAGGCTGTCAAGCACTTTCGCGATCACTGTTGCCAGAGAAATAGGCCTGTAGTTCTTTAAGTCAGCGATATCACCCGTTCTATTTTTAATAATGGGCACTACAATAGTTTTAGTCATATTGCTAGGTAAATACGCATGACTCACACAAAAGTTGTAAAACATTGCTAACACCCTCGGTAGATGAGGGCCCGCGAACTTGAGGTGCTCGATACTGAGACCATCGTGACCTGGAGACTTGCCTCTCGACATACTGTTAATAACACTTTTAACGTCCTTGGCAGTGAATCTCGTTCCAAGGTCACCATGGTCAACAACATCAGGCTCGGAAACACAGGGACCCAGTGGAGACTTTATTCTAAAATGTTCCTTAAAGAGGTCAGCAATGCCTACGGGATCGCTCTGACCATTGACAGACACAGGGAGGCCAGGCTTACTACTGAGTCTGTTCGTGTTTTTCCAAAAGGAGCGAAAATCATTGCTTGAATGTTCTGAAGCCAAAATATCCATTTTTATTTGATCTTCATTATTTTGACACCATTTCAAGCGAGATTTAAAAATTCTCTTAGCTTCCTGCATATCAAAAAATATGGGACCAGCAGATGGCTTCCCAAGGTCTTCCCAAAGTCGAAACTTCTGCCTGGCGTCCCTGTAAGCCTCACCTACATGCGCATTCCACCCTACCACTACTTTCTTTTTCCTACGCTTATTGCGCCCCCGACCCATCGCAGCTGCCTCAGATAAAGCACTAACTATATCTTTATACATATTGTCTATAACAGTGCGATGACATACTTGATTGCAACTTTTGTCACTACAGATTCTGAAGTTTTCAGGGAAATCAATAAGTCTAAGTCTTTCATGACATGCCTTTGTGTAACTCTGAGCCTGTTCAAGACTTCTATCTCCCCAAACAACAACATTTTCCACATAACTAAAATCCCATTGCTTTACAGAAACACTATCGAAAAGACATTCTAAAACAAGCGGGTAGTGGTCGGACCATAATGTATCATATACAACACTCGCATTAACTACAGACTCACGGGCCGCTTTAGTAACCACACAGTGATCAAGCCACCTCCGTGAGCCATGAGCGTCACTCACAAAAGTATATATATCTGAGTCCAAACCCAATATCTCCGTATCAACACAGTTCCACTCAAATTCCTGACAGAAGCCTATCAGTTCTGTAAAAAATCGTTCTGTTGGGTGTGCATTGAAATCGCCAAGAATATAACAGTTTTCAACATTTGAACTATCAATAATGGCACTCACCAAACTGAGGCAATCCGTGAATTCCACTAAGTTACTAGCCACGTCCGTGGGCATGTACACATTAAACACTAATATTGACTTTTTGTTTAACACTATTTTAATAGCGCACACTCGCGGGTTATTGCACTTAACGACCGATACATTGTTGAACGCACTTTTTCTCCAGAGCAGAGCTAGGCCCCCATACGGTCGCCCCCGAAGAATGCCCGCCGACGTATCCACCGCCGACGTACCGGTACAGCCGAACTCATCGCTGATACAATGTAGGTACGCAAGTTCCTCTGGTAACAACCATGTTTCTTGAAGTGCGATGATGTCGTTATTGGAACATAGCTCCCTTATGCCATCAATAGACCGTTTAACACTTTTACAGTTATAAGTCACCAGCTTATATTTGTGTTTATCCATTTATCTTAGGTGTAGGGCCGACACTAGAACCTATATTATTTCTAGTCGCATACGTATTCTTATAATACAAGAAACGTCTAAATATTATGCCCTTCGGCCACAAGTTGTCATCTAAAAATACTTGTATTTTAGACTCGGGCACATAAAACTTGTAAGATTTATACAAATTCTGTTTTTTCGTTATTATTCTATCTAACTTTACAGACATCTGTGTTTTAGAAACAATATAATCTGCTATGTCTTTCACACTCGCACTTATGTGTACGTTCGAAATAAAAATAGGTACTTTTCTCTCTGCTGCTTTGAAATTGCCTGCAGAATCATTTGCTAAACCTATTTTGCCTCTCCTATGATTTATCGTACTTGATTTGCGATACGTAACTGTAGTCCACTGCCCATGTTCAGCCCTCTCTTTGGGTAAACCGTTCTTCAATACCGACGCAGCCGTTTGTTTACATTCATCAGTCGCACAGATCAGCTGCGCGCTCGTCGCACTCGTTGACGCAGTCCCGTTCTCCGCTAGCAATGACGTCAGCGCTTGAGTACACGTTACAATGGTACTATCTGACTGCGGCGCAGCTCCGACCGCACTTGCCAGTTGAGACTGTAGAAAAGTACCCTCACATAGCAAATTGTTGTCATGACTTTGCGAATTTTCTTCTTCATCAGCCTTAGATGAAGAACAGCATTCTATGTCGGAACAAATGGATCTATCTGAATCTACCAACAAAGTCGTATCCACATTTATATCTCGTCTGTTAGCACCTCTTCTTGTGTTAACATCAATGTTCTTCGCAATCAGGACCTCCTTCCTTAGTACTTCTAACTGTTCAAGTGATACGTATGAGGTTTTAATCTGGTTAATTTCCTCTCGCAGCAGAGTAATCTTTTTAAGAAGGTCAGACACATCCAAGTGATCGAATGTAATCGGCGGGAGCTTCTCCAAGTTACGAGCCACGAACACAGGCATCAGGTCAGGATCCGAGGCTTTGAAGGCACTGATAATGTCACTGAGAGCTCGATTTTCTTTTCCTTGTCCTTTACGAACGGGTTTTCGTTTGTCAGCCGGTAACGATTCAAACAGTAGTGATTTAGACTTTTCAATTTCCTCACCACGAAACGCTGACACACAAATTCTGACTAGGCTTTCTTCATCGATGATCGATATCTTATTTTGAACATAAGCCAATAATTCATCAATAACTATATTACAACTACTACATTTTAAAGTAACTGCCATATTCACTCGTAACATATGCGTAAACGGTGAAACAAAGAACAAAAATGACGCGTCGTGCCGGTATGCGCGCGCGAGCGAGACTGACAAGGCAATGATCTAATTAACCAATGAACTGTTTTTTTTTTTTTTTTTACTGAACTTTGTGTTGAGAAAGGGTATCTGACTAATATAACGTATTAATATAATATAATCTATAAGAATAAAAATTCTAACTTTATAATATTAATATTATCTAAAATTTAGGTTTTAGATAATATTAATATTATAAAGAGAAAACAAAAGAAATTATTAAAAATGTAATAATTTATATTAAATATTTTAATATAAAAAATAAATTTAAAAATTAAAAGTTTTATACCTACTAACAACTTTCAGAAAGAAACACAAACATCCTAGGCTTGTGACAAGTTCCGTACCTACAGCGGCGATCAAACCCATGAATAAACTGCTTCTTTCCCTGCACCCTAATTGCGTAATACACGATCAATTTCAATCTGAATCGGTTTGAAACAAATTGTCTGCTCAGCAACGTTAATAACGCAATGAATGTTGTTGAACTGTCAAAATGAAATAGATCAGTCTTAATCGGTTACGAAAATAAGTTACGCAACTAGATACATAGCTGAACTCACAATGGTACAAAAACATTAGCTTAACAGAATATAAAATATCAAACATTAATTTAGCGAATATCTTTAATTAAAAAATGGAAGATACAGCCGACAAAAAATTTTAAACTTATTATTTTCCCAACCACGTTTAGTTTCGGTTCTCGCGGGACATCTCGTTTGTTAAAAGTTAATTGATGGACAGTTCTGACACTTTAACATTTTTATAAAATGTTTGTACATAATAAAGTACCTAACTTTTCACATTTTAGGAGTTTAGCTTTTAATTTTTATTTAGTAAATACCTACCTCTGACAGGTATTTCAACTTCATGATCTTATTTATTTGTTAAAGTTATTGCTACTTTTAAAAATGTACAAAGGAGGAATAAATGCCTTTTAAGTATTCTCTACCAGTCAACCAATATTCATTCAGGGTTCAGAAGGACAATAGTTTCTTTTACTCACCATAACGTGTAGTATAACATCACACCTGTAAAGCTTGAAGGGTTGGCAGAGGTGTATCTATAGTCAAGGGCGGATCCCCCTCCCCCCCCCCCCCCCCTAAACGGTTTAAGTAAAATAAAATCATCTGTATGAACTGGCCTGAAATCCTGAATCCATATTATCCATCAGGAAATTGCTTCAGTGATGAACGCTGAAGAAGTAAGCTTCCGACTATAATATATTACATTAATTGAAAATGAATTAATCCCAACAGCATAGTGCAATACCAGATATGGCAGACACTTTTTATTTAATTTTGATTGGCCCATGTGCCCCTCCCAGAAATAAATCCTGGATCCACATTTGCCTATAGTAAACCCACATTTCGCCAGTTATGTTTAAGTTCCATGTAATACGAGGCGAGTTTATGGCTTTTCGTTCTAATCAAGTTTTGAGATAACTTTGTTTTCTGGAAATCCTATCAAAATCAAAATCAAAATATTTTATTTCACATAAACCTACATGGGCACTTATGAAACGTCAAAAGCTAGATGCACGGTTCCAATTGGTCGTTCCCTATGGAGAAGAGCCGGCAAGAAACTCCACGGTTACTCTTTTAAAAATAATTGGCTTTACAATATTATCGATTTACAGTGTTAATAGTTATGGGAGAACAGTGTAGGCCTTTCAAAAACTTTCAGGTAGGTTAGCTAAGCCTACAATGTTCTCACATTCACAAGGTAGAAAAGAATCTATATAAAAGATAAATAAGATACTAAAGATTAAAAAAAAAACTATTTAAACCAAATGACATGATTGCCATTACAAATGTAACAAATCTGATTAATTATCATGTCCACAAAAGCCTGTAAAGTATATATATATATGCTTTATATATATATATATACGCTATATGTTGGTAACAGTAGAATCAATCGCAATCTTTGCTAGTAGGTTTACCCAAGATGCATAACCAAATTCACTTGCTTACCAGGCGGTAAAACCCTTTCGTTTTACATCTCGTAATCGGATAGTTAACACACAATCTCTTGCGGTATACACTGCCATGAATCCGCTTGCAAAACCGCCATTCTTTTAGTTTCCGTCATCAAACCACAAGGAATAATGGCTTCCATCACGTATTGTATTAAATCTATCAATTTGTTTAATAATGTTATGAAATACTGTAAATATAAGACACAGTGGCTGAAAGCTGATCTCAATATTTTTGTATGGAAAAGGATTTACATTTCAACTTTATAATTATGTTCAATGATGATGCATAAGCAAAAAAACAATTGAAAATCAAATCAGTCGGAAATCAATCAATCAAGAATCAGTTGATTATATAAATAACTAGCAGATGCCCGCGCCTTCACCCGCGTGGATGTCGGTTATTATATACTAAAACCTTCCTTGAGAACCACTCTATCCATTGGTGAAAACAGCATGAAAATCGGTGATAGTGGTCAGAAGCAATTGCCAACCTAGGCAAAGAGATCAGCCCCCTAATTGCGTAATACACGATGAATCGCTTTGAATCAAAATTGCTAAGCCATTGCTTCATAACTTCGAAAAAAAAAATCTGCTCAACAACGTAAATAACGCATTGAATGTTGTTGAACTGTCAAAATGAAACAGATTGTGATTGATTGTGTGTTACGCAATTTGGGTGCTGACGAAAGTGGTCAGAAAGATTCCACAGACTATTTTTTTGACAAGTTCCTAAATGTCTTTGATTAGCCATTGACAACACCCACGGTAACAAAGCTTATACTCTATATAAAGGGGTGAATTTTCGGCAATCTCGTGAAATGGCTTAGCGAACATTGTTATTTACTTAGACAAGTCCTAATTTAATAGACAAATTGCCAACAGACTTGCGGGCAATTTATCTACATAAACGGTAATATTCATTGACCGAAAATTACATTTCCACATTGTTATCTAAGTAATAAATGATTATGTTAACTATGTAAAACTGTAACATGGAGTAGTGGCAAGTGGATTTCATAAAACTTATTAAAAAAAAACCCTTTTAGTTTTGTTCATCATAATAAATTGATATCTCTTATAATGATGAGCACGTTAAATATGACTTGAGGCTTTCGATGAATGGCTGATTCAGCTAAGTCTGATGCTGGAAGTTGTTCTCTTCCACATAATATTGTAAGCATCTGTCTTTTTTTTTTTTTTTGAGCTTTGGGTAATCATCAAATGACTTCTCCCGCTCTGGGCGGAGCGGAGGGTGTGTCAGACTTTTACTGACTAAAACCCACCCGTGTTCCTTCAGCTCCCTGTTGCCAACGTCCCGGTATCCCTTTCGGACTTTCCCGCAACCCTGCCAGGAACCATCCGTCTCTGTAACCCAAACCATTGTCAGCTGGGACCCACGATCACGACCTACTCTTAATATCTTGAAAAAAAATTGAAAAAATAAATCGTTTTATGAAATGAAAAGTTCCAGTTTGTCAAGTACTTTTTAAATTGTTTGATGAATAAATAAACGAAAAAAATACCAATTAATTAAATTAAAAGTGTCTTCAATTCAGGTCGCTATCGAGGACAACAATCTGAATTTAGCACTGTTTAATTACGTTAGTTTTTTCTACATACTTTACATTTAATCATGAAATTTTAACGTTTTTATTGCAATGCGTTCTTGCTTTTAGTTGAACTTGATAACCTTGTGTTATTTACAAGTAGTTGCTAAGGTATCGAAAATGGGTTTGTTTAATTAAAATTATGTTAATATTGATTATGTATGTTAATGTTGATTACGTATATAATACTTATTATATGTGACGTATATTGATACATGTCGTTAGTATTTATAAAGTACATTATGATTATAACTGATATTATTGAACGACTACTTATTAGTACAGATATTTATGTGTCTGGTTAAGGTACTTAAATGAATAAAACTATCTAGCTGTCTAGCCCATATTGTACCTTCAAAACTTGTCTGCGTGATTTAATGTACAATTTATAACTATTGCCAAAAAATTAACTTAAAATCTTCGCAAAGGACGTTCACCAGTAGGTAAATTTAGTTCTTAGTTTTTTATATCAGTACAACGAAAAAACTCCTGCCACCATACTGCTGACAATATAGTGGCAGCAACATGCCTGGAAGGTTTGCGAGGAACGTAATTCAACACATTTTTAACAATCGCCACTCTCTGAAGTCTATTTTCATGAACCTAACACAAGAATAATAAATGTTAAGAGGAAATAGGGTCCCATCTCCATACAAACGCTCTCGCCTGTTTTCTCTCTGGTTTATGACCTTAGAGCAATGATTTTTTACAGTTAAGTAAATATCAACTAGTTCTATGACTCTATTGATGATACATTATCTGTAGAAGCACTAGAACCCTCAGAAATGCTCAAAATTGCCTGTTTAGACCGCTGTCATCAGAGGCCTATTGTACAAATTTGACAACTATTAATGAAAAAAGAAAAACATAGGGGCACAGTAAATTTCCTTCTTATTCCATTTATAAAATATCTTTTAAATTGATCCAATATTGGAGGAGAAAATAGACGAGAGCCGAACCTCGAATTATGACTTTTTGTATGGCGAAAAGACCGACCCTATTTCCTCTTAATATAATATTCCAATTTCCGGTCATAAACTAAAGTTTACAGCTTGTAATAAATCTGCGAACTGATCAAGAGCTAAGGATACCGCCGCATATGATTATGAGACATTAACATAAGACTTCGGAGAAAGGGAGGGAAAGCGAAAGGGCCTTTGTTCCCTCTATTTTATTAGCAAGTTATGCGTGACTCTACCTGTCTCTAGAATGAATTAAGGCTCGTGCAAACAAGCGCGATCGCGATATCGCGGGCGCGACTGGTAGCGCTATCGTGCCCGCGATATCGCGCCTGTTTGTGGGTGCCTTTATGATGCTGACAGCCTCGTTGGCCTAGTGGTTGCAAGCGCTACTTCTGAGCATGAGGTTCTAGTCTCGATTCCCGGATCGGACAAAGTGTTATTGGGTCTTTCCATATGGAATTTCTCAGTGTCTGCCCGGAATCTGGATTTGTGCCCAGTTGAATGCCATAGGCTGTCAATTACATCATGGGACCTAAACATAACTGGCGAAATGTGTGTGTACACCTCTGCCCAACCCTGCGGAGAATACAGGCGTGAAGTTGTTAGGCTATATATACATCAAGTTATGTTAGGCTATACTATAAAATCCAGGGTGTAAGGAAACATCGACGCGCAAACTGTTACCATGAATTCAGTACATAATTCTAGACCCCTAGAGCAGACATTTTTCGCGGGTAATTAAAAAAAAACTGCTTTTTCATACATACAAAAGTGCAACCTACACGGTCAAATTGTATAGAACAGCAGATGTTTTTTTTTTATGTCCCTCACTCTCTGTTGGTATATATTCGTCTTTTTGGTTTAGCCGGAGACGGGTAAAAGATTTACTACGGCAATTACTTCTGTAGCACTAAGTTTTCAGCATCAAAACGGCAGATCATACAGAAATTAGAATGAGGTGCTGTTATTGCTGCAGCTGATCATTGATTCAGTGTCCAACGAGAACCTCATAATTATGTAATCATTTTATTTGAAACTATCTATACCTAACAGACTACATGAAAGTAGCTTGTAAAGATGTAAACATGAAACATGTAAAGACAATTACCGTAATAACAAAGAATTATCAAAAACTACAAGGACTAATCAGATAGCAATCTAACTTTTATACAAAACACTAATTTCCTTGACGATATCAACATCATTAGTAAAAAAACATCCTTTCATAGATAATGTTATCTTTTATTGAATTTCTTAACTTATTATTTATAGCCCTACACTTCCTCGTTATTTGTTTGGATTGCCGATTCCTATCTGCGACGCCATGACAGATCTAGCCAATCAATTTAACGAGGAGCGGCGCCAAACGCAAATATTGTATCTTAATTGTATTATGTAAAGGTGAAGCGCTTGTGTTAGCGGCTAGCGGGAGATACAGCGGAACGTGACAGAAGTCTTAAGTCACAAGTGTGGGATACTTCTAGCCAAGATTGACCCGTCGTCGATCGCATCATGTATGTCAATGCGAACCTGTCAAGTATAAAACGTATTTCTTATCTTTTTTTTTTTAATAAGCTGCATCTGTTTTTGCTGGAAATCGCCCCCAAATATTTTTTCTAAGACAAAGGCTGATGACACGAACAATTTTAAACTTCGAAAACAAGATAAGTCAATGAAATATTAAACAGATACTACGCCTTTACCAAAATAGGGAAATAAAGTCATTGATGCCTATATATTGCTTACATATTTTCCCATTACGGGATGAAAAAGTTTACTAAGCAACCGTAGCACGAGCTAGACACGATTAGTATTTGAAGTGTGCACCGTGAATATTCCATGAGAAGCCGTATTAAGGAAAAATAAATATGTATCGGTAATTTTCCTTTCGTGGTAGGCAGAGCCCCGGGAGGTATTTTATGAATTCACGCACAGCAAGACGTCGAGTGTAAAGAACGATAGAATAGTAATGCACTGTCACTGGTTTCTTGTCGGTATCCTAAAGGGATCGAATAGGCTACATAGTTGCAAAATATATTTGAAATAAGCATAAACAAACTGACTCCCATAAGAATAAAAATTGGCGGTGTGAAATATATGGTTTGTCTGATCTATGTGAATCAGTTTTCTTTTAAAAAAGGGCAACAAGGAGGAGTCTCCTATAATGAATAACCAGGTGAGATGAAGGCTTATTGAGCCGCTGCGATGCTGTTAAAAAAAGAAGTAACCCATTTGTAAATCGCTTACTACGAGACCTGTCTCAAATTGACACAGTAGCATTCAGAATTAGACCAAAAATAAACCTAAATTCAATGCAGATAAAATGCAAATTCGTCCAGACAAAGTTTTCTCTTATTAAATAGCATTAAGTAAATAAGAGAATTATTGGAATTATTTCTAATTTAATAGTGAGTGAGTTGTTTTCTGGCGTTAGAACCGGTCGTAGTAGTGTTATTGAACATAAATTGTTGTTGAATACATTTTAAATGGGTTCGCAATGAAATTGTGATAAATGATCCTGGTACTCAATCCGCTAAATTATTTTGCGAATGCGGACGTGGTATTGAAATGAATAATTCACTTACTACGAAATTGAAATGAAACGTTATACTGAATCCATGATTACATAACATAACATCACGCCTGTAACAACATCCCCGAGGGGTTAGGCAGAGGTGTACCTATAGGCATAGTACAGCCACATTTCGCCAGTTTAAGTCCCATGTAATAGGGGGCGAGCCTATTGCCATCAACTGGGCAGAAATCCAGACTTCGGCCTGCTACTTACCTACTGAGAAATTCCTTAATTCCTGACCCAATAACACTTTGTCCGACCCGAGAATAGAATCCTGGAAAAGACCTCTCAGATGCTTAGCAGTAGCACTTACGACCATTTGGCCAACAAGATCCATGATTAATTCAATTGAATACATATATGTTTAGTAACGCCTAACTACTAAGAATTCTTAAAAGGCGATAATAATAATTAACTGTTATCAAATTCCACACTGAATTTGGCTCACTTACAATTTTAATTTAAAATCATAAGGTGAATGCACCAGTTTTCGGTCAAAACGATAAATTAAAACCAGTTTCCTTTTATCTTCCTTTTTTAAATTTACATATTACTTGTTCTTTATCGCATGAAAAAGGATCAAAAATAAACTTGTTGTTTCGTTACATTGGTGCATCGGGTGGCACTACACGGAGGAAAATGTAGCCAATATGTCTCTAAAGGCGATTACAAGTGCGGGCTTATGATTAAACGAGACCGTATTACCCAAGAGAAGTTTTGTACTTATCTACTATTACTTGTTCATTATGCAATCTAACCTCTCCAGCGGATTGGACTTAACTTTGGATCAAATGTTTGAACAAATTGTTGGAAATTGCATTTGCATTTCATTGAAATGTCCTTTTATCTCTACTATAATCTTAAACCAGTCTCTTTATTCACCTATGCCTTTTCTTTTGGTTTGTTCTCCTCTTGAGTTTTGAAGAAATCTTTGAAAAACAGTGAACCGTTTTGGCAAATGTACTTAATTTTAAGTGCTGGGTATCAAATTGCATTTGCCAAAATAGTTACTTGTTAATTTTGTAAATCTACTTTCTGTAAAAACTCTACTATCTGCAAGGATTACAAACTATTGGTAATATCGGCCAATCTTTAACAAGGCAAGATTCTCATCCAACATTGGCGCATGCCGTGCAGCATATGATTATCGACTTCGCAACAAGTTGGTCAGTAGAGTAATGAGAGGTGATCTATTGATCAAACATGTTGTACAGAATTAAAGAGAACAGCTTCAACATTGCGCAAGCAATTTGAACTTTATTCCTAAAACTGTAAAGGTAATGCTGCAATAGCGTTAATTTACAATAGTTTTAATGTAGAATTATATGATATAAAGGTTCATAAAGTTCAAGGGATCACAATTTGCAATAATCACGTGCGAACAGGTATTGTTAGTCAGTAATCATGTTTAATTCATCTAGTAATTTAATATGTTAGCAAATCAACTGTAGAAACACGTAAATATACACAATGAAATTTGATTAAACGTACGTACGTTCTCTATTACAATATTATACGTTTCTTGTTAGTACCGTGTTCTTGTGAGTGTTATATCCTTTCCATAGCTTTCCTTTCACCAGGGATCGTTTGATGATCCATTTTGTTTTCTTGATAGAATTACTTATCTTCTGTTTAATTTCGAGTCTTATGACTTGCTATTTCTTTTGTCATTTTGAGACTTGAGTTGTGAAAAATCAATCCATGAATATCATTCTAGAACAATAGAACCTGTAAGAATAACAACGAAGTGAGCACAAAACACCTAATAAATCTATTTAAATCACTAAACTCGCGACAATCTAAGGCTCGGGCCACACAGAAGAGACGTGAGACGGGACGCAGACTTCACCTGGCACAAAACGTATAGAAAAGTCAAGACGCAGGCGCGTCGCTTTTAGGTCTACCTACAAATTGCCGCGTCTGTGTCTCGTCCTCATCTCACGTATCGTCTGTGTGGCCAGCCCCTTAGAAGTCCGTTTTGACGTTTCGTTCTCGTACATGTAATAAAACATTAAGCCTTGAGAATCAGTTTTTATCAATGTAGATAAGTCGTAGATTACAAACTCTCTATGTATGATATGTCTTGAGAATCAGTTTATAAGAAACCAATATTTTTTTTCATCGCTACACAAAGCATTTTGATAGCTGTCAAAACGGACTTCTTAGATTGTCGGGAGTCTAACTATGGAAAAGCCAATAACCAAAAACTAACAGAACATTGTTAAAGCTCCAATAAAGCAGGTAAACATGGAAATTACAATTTCATATTCAAATATCGGAAGGTACACAAATAAATCGTTTCATATCGGGATGTTTTCGAATAAAAGCCATTCAATTATGTTTTCATTCCGACCCGCTGTTCACGTACAGTAATGTGATGGCTAACGAACATTACGTAAAACTTTATCTGCATAATTATTTCAGGTTGTTGTTTAATTTTTGAATATTCAATACGTGAATGTTCAGTTTGTGTACTGAAACATCGTTTACCGATTGTGAAGATATCATATACTAATTAATCATTTGATTATAATGTAGTTAATTAGCTATAAAATAAGCTATACATTGGTTTCCTGTTTCTTGTTATTTTCCTCCCTGTGTCCTATTATTACATTAGGATCATATCTAAACTCTTTCATTTATCTTGTCGCTTGTCTTTTCAAAATATTTTTTATTTTATGCCATTATTGCATGTTACTTAGTTTCTATTCATATTTCATGTTTAAAATAAGAGATTTAACAGAAGTCTGAACAGAAGAGACAGTACCATTTATAACACTGATTAATTGTCGTGTCCTTTCAAAATCGCTATAAACAAAGTTCTACTTCAGCAACTATGTTACTTTATCAAAGTAAATAATGCAGGCCGACACTGAACCGTACTCCGATCTCGGTCTCCGGTTATCTATAACGATTGTTCAGTAATGGAAAGACGCACTCCATCTGATTCACGCCAATGCCCGCTAGATGCCGCCTGTTCCGATGCCGGGCATCGATAACGGCCGATAGATTCCACTACCGCGATATCCCGGCGCCAAATAAAACTTTATTTCAAATCGATTACTCGGACGAATATCGATTGTTATTCGAACAAGCGAAGAAACCTTGGCAGAAAGCCTGAAAGACGATGATGCTAGACTAGAAAATAGACGATCTTCGTAATAAACAGTCATTTGTTTTAAATTTTCACCCAATGTTGAAATTACACTAATAAGGTCATATATTTTGTCCCTTGATAAGATAAGTACTGTCCAAATTACTAAACGGCTACTATCAGTAGTTTCTAGTTTATTGTACTTACGCATCTATTAAATGATAAAAACGCCACTACTTTATAGCTTAGTAAATTATCTTCATAAAAAAACAGATTATGAACAACACAATAAAGCAATAATTTATTAACCTGTGTAACTGTCATTAATTCCGTATTTTCCAGAATGGGATAACATTCGGCACATTCACCCTATTTTATAAAATTCAGATTTCAACTTGTTTGGTATACCTACTTTTCCACTACAGATGGATGCTTTACACCCATATTGCTGGGAATAAATTGTCTCCTAGTGGAAATTCTGAATTATATGTATTTTAATCTTACCAAATGTCATTATACAAAAAAAAATTTGGCTACTATACTTCCACATCACAATCAATACCAAATCTCAAAAACAATACATTACAACACATTCCAGATAAACAAAACACTACCGTACATACTTTATCACGTACAACACAAATTGTCCAAATTATCTTATCTAAACATTTTGACACCCAATTTGTACAGCGGGGTTCGCGAGCGGGCCCCGTGACACCTCATATCCGCCGGGTATTTACACTCTCACGTTCGGGTAACACGGGGCTGCTAAATTGGAGGATGTTCACAATAGTTACAATGTTCACATTCATTAGTATCAACACTTGTATGGTAATAAACTGGTGAAATTTTGCGGGAATATGGTTGTTATTAGTACTGGTAAAGGGATTTATTATATATATATGTTATGGACCAAGTGATTATTAGGGCATTATAAAAAATGTCCGGGCAGTTTGAAAAATGTCCAATATGAGAGGGCAGTATGATAACAACTATTGAAATAATCAATTATAATGATGAGGCAATGTGATAAATTAGGACGTTCAAATTATAATTAATTATTTTGCCCTAAGTAGCTTGTCATTATTCATAATGCGCGGGCATTATGAAAAATGCCCGTATTTATTACTTGGTCCATAACATTAACATATACATATCACATATCATATTATTTCAATTCTAACTGAACAAGTCAAAAACAAAATTATTTATCTACGTTGACGTTTTTATTGAAGGAAATTCCAGGCAGTTGCCAAAAAACCTTTGGTAGCAATTCAAGAAATGGACATAGAACTAAAAAAAAAATGCTTGTAAATGACATAAAATGTACCTAGTACATGAATGGTTTGAATTAAGAACCCATCCAGAAATAAAAACTAAACTCATCAGTGTAGTTACACGAAATCATCTTCATCGTGACGCTGGCACGATATGGCGTCGTCGGTGGCAGCGCAGAGGTCGCATCGACGATATGTTTTGCGATGCAGAGAGCAGGTGCAGCAGCCCTATTATGAAGTATTAATGCCACCATTTTTCCAGTGTGTGAGAGAGACGGAGCTAGACAACACCGCTAGCACCATCCCGTTTTCGAAGTGGAATAATGATGGCATTATTACTTCATAATACTACCCCAGGATAGGAGGTGCAGCTGGTTTGCGACACAGCTCCACATCCACAGCACACAAAACCATGAAACAAATGAACGCAATTTTAAAGGAGCTGTTCCATTTTGCAATTTTAAATAAAAATCGGAAGTGACGCAAACCAATTCAGATCAGTGAAATACCAACTCAACAAAACTTATTATTTTACAAAAACATAAAACACAATTGACAGACTCACTTTTTCATATTATGGAACTGTCGGCAGTTCCCACAAAACTTTTCACTCAGGTGAACTGTTGAACTAGTTGCTAGTTTTAATATTTCACGTTTTGTATGCGCTTCAAAACGAGTTGAAAAGCTTTGTTCGGACCGTTATATAAAATGGAAAGTGTGGAGTTATGAGAATTAGTGGGAGAGGTAATGTCTCATTGTTACTACTACCTACCGATTAATATTTTTTTTTTGTTGCTACTTAAGAATTTTGGTGATTATATTTTGTCAGTTTTTAAATAGAAAAGGTTATCGTTATCAGTGATTTAATACAAGTGTTTGTTATTTTACTAGTGAAATAATAAAAAAATGTTTAACAATTGCAAAATAAAGAATTGTATTTTTTTTTAATCTTTGCTTTAGATAAGATAATTTGAATTTCTAAAATCAGGATACCTACTTGCTAATATTTGCAACCTTAAATTTCATTTGCGATAGAAATTGAAATACAATTAAATGCCTTACTTAATTTATTGGCTACCGAAGACCTTACAACACAAAACAATAAAACCGTATCCCGAATCTACTACATAATATTTACCCTAACAATGATTTCAGGACAGCCAATTACATTTTGATTTACAACATAATGTTTAATATAGTACCACAAAGTTATTTATTGCGGGCGCACAATAAAGACATAAATCGCGTGTTGACAGCGCCATTAACTGGTGCTCTCACCACATCTCTTAACTTCTGATACGGCCAGTTGCCTGCTTACAACTTTTTGGACTTAGATGTCCTTTTATACTATTTCTATTATTTTTGTGAATTAACGAACTTAATAATAAACAGCCGCACGGGTCATTCTGGCCGTCAAGGTTAAGCAACGCTTGCCGAGGTCGGTCCATGGATGGGTGACCATCTATTACATATAGAGACCCCTCCATGTCTCGTGAAGCCGTTGGTCCCGGCTGTCATTTGTGCAGCTTTGACAGTCGTTTCAGGAAGTCAGAGGGCCTAGACAAGTGACAATCGCTTCGAAAGTGTTTTATTTTCTACAACGACTTTCAACTCTACTTTCAACAGTCCTATACATTTTTGCCCTTTCCATCATCGTTATCGCTGGTAGAATGTTACTTTTTCGAGGGTCTAAGAAGCCCAAGTCTGACAACCAGTTTGTCTTTTGGGCTAAATTCGGACAGGTTAAGCTATGATTTAGAAATAGAATTTAATATCGTTTGTATTCTTATTGAAAAGGATGAAAGCAATAAAAATTGTACGTGATTGAAGTGAGGCATAGATTGTAATATTTAAATAAGCCAATTCATATTCGATAAGCTCTCAGCTTGTGGAATACTAAAATCTAGACCGATTTATCGTGGATTTATCATTTTATCTGATCCATATTCGGCTTCACTGTATTTTAAGGTAACTATAGCGAATCTTTTTGAAAAGTGTAATAATTATAAAAGGGCATATATTCCCGCATCTATAAACAAGTTGGAGACGACAATAAATTAAACTGCGTAGGTATGTTATAATGTCGTACCCAGTCTGCATACGAAAATTCAATCAAATAGGTATATCCAATAGTTTAGTCACTGCAGAGTATAGCTAGTCAAAGATTAGCTAGCAAAACCCATAGTCGGCCCATCACTACTATTTAGTTTGTTTAAAAAAAACGCTTTTTTATTTTTTTCGAAACCTTATTACTAAGACTCCGCTGTCCGTCCGTCTGTCTGTCTGTCCGTCCGTCACCAGGCTGTATCTCATGAACCGTGATAGTTAGACAGTTGAAAATTTAATAGATGATGTATTTCTGTTGCCGCTATAACAACAAATACTAAAAAACAGAATAAAATACATATTAAAAGGGGCTCCCACACAACAAACGTGATTTTTTTATAGATAACGGTACGGAACCCTTCGTGCGCAAGTCCGACTCGCAGTTGACCGATTTTATTTAATTTCGATGCTAGGATTTATTTGATAATTCCAAAATCTCTTACGCAAGTATTGCCAGTGCTTTCATTTATCGCCGTATTGTTGTCTCCACAATGTATTTATTTATATTGCAGACTTATGCAGATATTATGTCCGCAATCTCTGCATATTTGTTATTTGGCCAGCGTCCAAGTTGTCTCGAGGAATGGCCGATGTATTTGCTTATGTTTCTCTTTATGTCCCCCTCGTTATTCCACTGGACTGGTCTGGAACTCTGGAGGTGAAGAGCGGAGATATTGAAGAGTTATGGGGACATATTTTATCTTTGTAACTGGTTAAATGGAGTAGGGGTTCAAGGAGTTAGTGTATCTGAGAAAGGGGAATCTCGTATTGTTTTTAATCTTTTCTGTTTTATGTAATGATGTCCAGAGGAGGAGCTCGTGGCTAAGTAATAACAGCCGCTCGGGTCGATCGATTAGGTTGAGCTACGCTTGCCGGGGTTGGTCCGTGGATGGGTGACCATTTTCACATATCGAGACTCCTCCGTGCCTCGGAGAAAACGTTAAGCCATTGGTCCCGGCTGTCATTTGTGGATCTTTGACAGTCGTTACGAGTCGTCAGAAGCCCGAAAGTCTGACAACCGGTCTAACCAAGGGGTATCGTATTACCCAGCTGCTGGGTTGTGGAAGTCAGATAGGCAGTCGCTCCATGTAAAATACTGGTATTCGGCTGCATCCGGTTAGACTGGAAGCCGACCCTAACATAGTTGGGAAAAGGCTAGGCAGATTGATTGTCCAGAGACAGTAATTTCATTTATTCATAGACATAAAACCTAGAATTTTATTACTGCTACGTTGACATAATAATACGTGATATTACCATTACTTTACAAAGTGTTATGAACGTGGAATAGACAAAAAAACTCCAAACTGTCGTCAACTAATCGTAAGACACACATCGTAGCCTTGTTTGTTTCTTTTTATCTAAATTGACTATGTACTTAGAGCTACGAGTAGAGAACAACTATTTACGACACGAAAGGTAAATAATGTTCTAACATTATTTTAGCCAATAGAGAACTCAGTTTTAACCCAAAAACTTCAAGGTAAACATATCCTACCCAAAAACTAATATTTAAATAAAACGAACACAAACTAAAACAAGAGACTTGAAATACTAAGTAAATTCTATTTACGGCACAAATCACAATTTGGACGACCAAACTTCATGGATTAAATGTCCCAGGATAACCAAAATTATATTTTAAAGCCCTACCCAGCCTTGAATTTTATCTCGCTCGCATCATATTACTCGCGGCCTGTGTGAGGGCGAGACGGAGTGGGGTGCTGGCGGCTCTCGAGCCTCGAATAGTTTAGAAAATTGCTTTTTACGGTGAAAATAATGGTAATTAAAAAACATAAGACCTGCTTTATAGTTAGTTCAGTTATTCTCTCAGTGATTTGATCTATTTTTTTAATACCAGCGGTTTAAAGTGGATTTTTTTTCTGTAGAGAAATGTTTATGTAATCGTGTCTTCGCCAAACATAGGACCTAGCATCAATCCTCAACTTTAACATGTATTTATTTCAAAATTAATGCTGCAGTATTTTTGGCATTACAGTGGATCATGCTAAGCAATTTGAGGTGGGGTAAGGCCTTAAAACAAAACAAACACGAGAAAGTTATTCATAATTTAGTTAATTGCGCCAACGGGCCACAGTAATAGGCCCTAATGAAATAATTGGCGGTATCCGCTGATCGGCCATGTGACGTCGTCCGTGACGATGCTATCGCTAACTATGCTGTTACTGCACCAAACGATGGTTAAATTGAGAGTAAATGTGATAACAATCGGTTTGATGGTAAAACGGACCCTTGTAATGGACTGAACGGGATAATGCCCAAGAGTCGTTTGGAAAGAATCATTTTTAAAGGAGCGAGAATACGGCGACGTTTAGGGTTTATTTACTTTCATCCCCTCATTTTAAGTAAAAAAATGTAAGATTTTAAACATACCTACCTTCAGATAGTTCCTACAGCTGACCTATGATACAAAGACAGGCGACAGCCAAATCCATGGTTTTCCATTTGACTAAATCCGAGTTTAAAAGATGGATTAACCTCACGTAAAACGAACGATAGGCAAATTCCCTAAAGCTTCGTTTTACTCCAGATCGTTACGAATACCCTTGACAAATACCTATCCAAATTCCAATTGCTCTTTGCCTCCAAATTAACCCCTGTATCTATCTGTGCATCTATCCATCTATCTATCCAATTAGTTTCTTACATGCGTAGTAAAATAATTAAAGAAGTATGATTACGTTGGCTTACTTTACTAATTACTTTGCGTCAACGCTGATGTCTGCGTGGTAATCTACGTTAGTTTTAACATACATTTTACAAATCCAAGAATTATCTAGATGCCGAGGCATCTTTATTACATGATTTTCCGATTCTTCTGTATCCAAAAATTGGCTGATATCAACAATAAACATACAAAAGTAAATGATTATTTTCTCTTCTTCATCTTCACGCACGACTGTATTTTATAGATCTCTTTGGCCCAAAACTTCGTCTTCGCATTATTCTGTCATTTCTCGTCATGTAACCATCCATAGTAGTTATCACACACAATCTTGAAACACTAAAGCAAAAAAAGCAAGCAACACTACAAATAAATCACGACAAATCACGAAATAATGACAGAAACGCATGTGATCATGTGTGTTACGCCATCCATCCGCCTATTGAGAACCAGATCCCAACGTGGAAGCCTGTAGATGAAAAAACAATAGAAATCAGCTGTTGTTGCGAGAATGTCCCAGTTGATACAGCGACGCAACGTTGAGTATACGATGCAGATTTCCCAAGCAGTTATGGAGACTCGTGTCTTGTTGGATCTAAGTTGGTTTGATTCGATCTGAATTGGTTGGTTTGACTCGGGTCTTGTTGGTTTGGTTGGTTTTATGTGATCAACTGTTTAGTCTATTAAGTCAGTAAGTGGACTAGCCAAAGATTACATTTTCAGAAGTATTTGGAAAAAAAACAGTATTTTTTTGTTTCTCGAAATATTTTTCACTGTACATGTCCTTACCCAGGTCATGGTGAAATGAAATTAAATGAAATTTTTTATTCTGTAAATAGGATATTGGAATCACTTTTACACGTCATATTAAAAAAATATTAAAAATAAGCTAGATGAGGTCGGCGTTTCCTATCTACTCTGAGAAGAAAGGCCGAAACAAACTCAGAGGTCAGGCCATATGAGGACCATGTAGATTAGAGTCTGAAATGGTCTTTTGAGGAAAGAACCACACAAATTTGAGTGGACCTGTCCAGTCAGTGCAAGCATTTGTCAGTAACCGAGGAGCTCAACTCAGAGCTTAAGGAGCTCAACGACTCGACGAACAATACCAAAGAAAGGACATTTGGGTAAGCCGCATAAACTTTTCAAATTGCCAGACCATCGATAAAACTAACTGAGAAATAAAAATATAAAAATAAAAACAAAATAAAAATCCACATAGTCCTCACATTCACAATAATTAAAATACAATACTTTACAAAGTAATCATGTCATTTTGTATATAGTATTCAATAATGTCAATATGTATATAAAACTGGTAGGTATATTTTGATGATTTACCACAATATTCAAAATGTCACAACGCTTAGCAGAGCGAGCAGCTCAATCCCATGTTTTTTTGTCTTCTAAATAATCTGAAATTTTATAGTACTGATATCCATTCGTGATACCTTCTAGACATATATATTTTTATATATTGGACGTCTGAAGTTCAGTACAGCCCAGTGGGCACCACTCACAAATCACGACTAATCTAGGGACATAATATCACGACTGCCACCATTATCATCTCACTCGATTCTCACTTCATAAACAAGTACAGTTCGATTCAAACTTAATTGCTGCTCGGAACATGAGGCGAGTCGCTGCGCAGTAACAATTTCATGTGTCAGGATGAGGGGTGGGGTACTGCGCAGCGAGTAGCTAACTTCCGAGCCGCCATTAATTTTGAATCAAACTGTATAAGAGGTGGAGGAAGTAAAGTGAATTGTTATTCTCACATATATTTTGTTTTTAGACACACAAGCAATGCAATCAGTAACGATGTAGTTGTTGTATTGTAGTAATTGCTTCCCCGTTCTTGTCTATATGAATCATACGCTTTGGAACGGACAACTAGCGAAACTAGCATGTTATTAATAGGTACCCTTTCCCATACAAGTTTTTTGTTTTTCTATCTGTAATTTCTCAGTAGCAATAGATGAAGATGAAGAATTGATAGCAATAGGCTCGCCCCCTATTACATGGAACTTAAACATAACTGGCGAAATGTGGGTGTGCTATAGACTAAACATGGCGTTATGTTATGTATGTTATTAATTCGTTTTTCATTTCCACCTACACTCCATTTGCAATAAGATTAGACATTTAAATAAACCTTTTTTACAGTCCGTTCAACCGATTTTGACTTCTATTGCGTTGGTGGCATATGACAAATGGCAGCTGAAGTAGACAGTTGGTATTGTGTAACCTTTTTTGATTTTAATGCCATATTTATGCCTACGGTATAGAAATCAAAATCGGTTAAACGGACTGTAAAAATGTTTGTGTAAATGTCTAATCTTATTTCAAATGGAGTATAGTGAGTGACAAAAGTAGCGTTGCTTTGACATATCCTTTGAGATCTTGTTCCGAGAATTTGAGGAAGTTGCAAGTTGAAACGAGTAATGTCGCCAGTGTTGGTTCTGCTTTAGCAGTTAATTAATTAAAGTGTGCTTCAATTAGACGGTGATGTTAAACAAACGAGCTTATCATTAGGAAGCACTTCTTCATTATGTATATGGATACGGAAAACAAGAACTATGTGGATAGAAAACATGTTTGTCATTGTCATCCATCATTGTTGTTTTTTTTAATTGCAGCTTTTATCGTTACTACTTGAATTCTCGGACCAATTGAATTAATCAATTTTAGTTCGGTCATATAAAAAATCCTGTTTTCAGAAATCGGCTTTTTCCCACATCATGTCGTGAGAACGGGAACGGTGTGTATTGCACACAGAAAGAGCTTCCTTCTGTGGCCTAATAAGAACTGGGTACTTTGATCATAAACGAGTCATAAGCATTGTGAAAAGATCTTTCAACTGTGTGGTGAACAGAACTGAGATCAGTACTCAAAACTCGACCAACCAAACCAATTCTCATAAAACAACAAAAAAAAAATACAACCATACCAAAACCAATAAACCATTCGCGTGAGTGACCAATAGTAGCAAAGTCAATGCATTGTGTGCGCTCGCGGCGCTAGTGAACCCTCGTTTGTTTCACCGGGATGCGCCCGCGCACCTCTTAGTGAAATTGTCCCTCTTGTCACGACGGTACTTCCTGGTGCAGATTTGTTGGACTCGTGCCTTTTATTTTTGATCTTTTCCTGTTCCCAGAAGAAAGATGGCTTCCATTTGTGAACTAGATGTAGTGAAAATGTAGTATTTCTAGGTAGTGGAATGTGGAAGGTGACTTTTATCTGAGGCTATTTGTTTCGTGTTCCATTAAGGTTTATTTATGTGGCATTTATTACAATTATTTTGTTGTTATGTTTCTCGGGTTTTGTCTATGGAACATTATTTTTGCATTCTGAGGGTTTGTTGCTTGACTGTTGACTATCCTTTTAGATGCTAAGTTATTAAAAATAATTGTGAATCCCAGGACATATTGTTTTCATAATCAGCCAAAAATGTACCCATTGCTGTGTAACTCGTCTCGGGCCACCTTAACTTAACTATCGTAAAACCTATTCCACTTATATCCTTAATTATCCAATCTATCCTTAGACTTAGAACGGCGCCTACAAATTAATTATTCAATAAATTTTCTCGGGGCAAGTCATCGGAATACCTACTGTGCCTTATAAGGTAGGTAGGCAGATAACACAAACTGGGACCTGAATATACGAGATGACCATTACTTTATGGTAATCTACGGTCTTTGACTTAAAAGGTTCCGAAGTGCTAGCTTAGGATGAGCTGGGGACAGGCTCGTAAAATTTTAGTACCCAGAGAAAAAACTACCTACATGGCCTGTTTATTTTTTTCTGAATTTATTGGGTCGGTTGTGGTACCTTTAACCAGCCATAAAAATATCAGGTTTTTTTTTTACCCTCCTATTCTTTACGGAATACGGAGGAGCTCGTGGCTAAGTAATAACAGCCGCTCGGGTCGATCCATTAGGTTAAGCTACACTTGCCGGGGTTGGTCCGTGGATGGGTGACCATTTTCACATATCGAGACTCCTCCGTGCCTCGGAAAGCACGTCAAGCCGTTGGTCCCGGCTGTCATTTGTGGATCTTTGACAGTCGTTACGAGTCGTCAGAAGCCCGAAAGTCTGACAACCAGTCTAACCAAGGGGTATCGTATTACCCAGTCACTGGGTTGTGGAGGTCAGATAGGCAGTCGCTTCATGTAAAATACTGGTATTCAGCTGCATCCCGTTAGACTGGAAGCCGACCCCAACATAGTTGGAAAAAGGCTAGGCAGATTGGATTGACTTTACGGAATACTTTCTTAGGGCTTACAGGCTACGGTCCACCTATGCAAGTTTGTCTGCGCAGGTAGACCAACATGTCGTAATGAACCATACGACAAATCGGTTGGCTGCACAGGACTCTTCCAATACACGGTCCGGTCTACCTGGGCAGGCCCACCTGCATAGGTAAACCTCTCCGGTAGACCGTAGCGTGTAGCATGTAGAGTTATGGGGACCATGGTCCCCATTACTCTACACATCCGTCAGGCATCATTCCAACAGTTCATCACACAGATTTTTTGCTTCTAAACAGAACATATGAATGTTGATGACAGATAACAAATAAAGTAAATACCTATATCGTAACCAGACAATATGTTCTGGTTACGATATATTTACTTTATTTACATCAACCGATTGACATTAATTTCGCAATTATTATGGATTGCAACTTCGCAAGTGAATCGCCTACGTTACTATTAAGTAATCAGTTTCCCTCAATTGATTCCGACAACTCGCGTGGGAAGGTACTCGGGTGACGGCAGTTTTTCTTACAAGATCGGCAAGATAATGAGGAAATATTTATAGCATAAATACCATGAAATTACACATTAATCGAACCTACTAAGGCTTCGAATTACAGGAGATATTTCATCCTTAGATACAGACATGTGCATTGCAACGTGTAATGTAGCTGTTGGTGTAATGCAACATGCACATGGATATTATTGTAAGTCCGTGTCTACACAATACGACATGGTGGTTTGACGCAGGGCTGTTCTAAACCGCCCCTTAGTTGAAGCAGCAGGTTATTATTTTTGAGTATACAGCGTGTAACAAAAACTTTGTCCGATCTGTGAGGGTGTTGTTCAAAATCACACTGAGAGTCTATATAGGTATGTGAAACAAGAAAAAAAAATGCCTCATTTTTTTTCTATCGAGAATTTTACCAGGTTGTTAAATGGGGCGCGGGCCGCTATCGTCTTGTGCAGTGGTTCCTAACCTGGGGGTAATTACCCCCACAGGGGTAAATCAGCTATTTCACGGGGGTAACAAAGAACCTAATAAATTTATACCATTGCCACCACCTACAGGTGTGAGAGTGGGTTTTCTACTTTAGTAACACTGAAAACAAAGGCCAGAAATCGTCTCAATGTGGAACATGACTTGAGATGCGCTTTAAGTGAAACTAAACCAACATTCACTAGTTTTTTATGTTAGGATTCGTTTTTATTATGGTAGGAGTAGTCACTACTAGTAAATGTAACTGAGTATTATTAATCGATAGTTTATACGTATGAATACGTTAAAATTGTAAGACTGTTGTGCAATTTATGATCAATAAAGATGTTTGTATTTACTTGTATTGTTTGTTTTGATATCATTTTGAAAGCGGGGTAAAATCAGTTTTATACATAGTTCACAGGGGTAACAATATTAAAAAGGTTGGGAACCACTGGTCTAGTGGGTATCTACTAGTCATATAATATCTAAATGTGAATTTCAAATTGCAATTTTTTTTTTTTTTTTCTGTTATTGTTGTTGCAGTACCTAGTCCCCCTTTCGAATCGGGGTTTTTGTTAAATGCTGTATAATTACAGTAGTAGTTATTATGTTAAGCCATTGTGAATTGTATGTAATACACATTGTGGGCATGCAATTCAGGCCAACATGTAAAGGTTGTGTCGACCAGTTTAATTTAGTTTAATGTCTTTTCACCACAAGTTGACCTATTCTCTATAAAGTATCTACCGATTCAAGAAGAAAAGAGGGGAAACCATACCGGGGGGGGACATATTTATAATTATAACACATTTAAGACTATATGGGACAATCAAACGACAGCGCATCGCGACTGGACTCTAACAAAACAATTTCTAGAAAACTTCGCGTCGCGCCAGTCTGCACGAGGCTTTACAGTCCAATTAAAAAAAAAAAAAGTTGCACGAGTAGCTACAATGCATGTTGCAACGCTATCCCATATTTACAAGTAACATTTTTATCTCGTATCTTTGCTCGTATATTATGCAAAATTAACAATTTCTCACTAACTGACGTCACATACACTGAGGGTCCATAACCAAGGGTCTTTAACCACTGTCTTGATAAACATCTTGGCACTTTTATTAACATAACATATCCTATGATCATAGGATAATCTCGGTAAAATGTAAACACTTCGATACAAAAACCGTAAAGCATTTTTATTTAATTAAATTTACATAAATTAACATTCCGTTCATAGTTAATTCTGTTATACAATTAGCTACAGATAGATGTGATGTGGTCCATAGTGAAGCGGTAGCGATTTGCTCAAAATTTCCGCCAAGAACTGAAATCCTGTAGTCACATTACGTTTTATTTTTATTTTAAAATAATTATTTATTTATTCATTTTATGCTTATGCTTATTAAATGAAGCGATGATAATATAAGCATTACCATTGTTCCTATTTTAAAGAGTTATTGCGATATTTTGCAACTATTACCTATATTACTTTGAAATCACGGGAATTCTAATGTTTTTATGTGGCTTCTTCGCGATTAACTGGTCCCAGAATCAATCAGGGCACCTTTAAAAATTGTCGTTGAGTATTAATTAAATAATCAGCCTTAAATACAACCACCTATGAGTATGACTTTACACTTACGCCACAATAATCATATTACAAAGATTACCAGCCATGTCGCTCATAACTTGCATACACCACAAACAACGCGAACATTAGTTGATTTCAGTACAGTCTGTCTGTCCGCATGTATGAACGTTCATTTGTCAAACCGCGGTGCGTATGTGCTCACTTGTACAATGCAGTGCTAATCATCGTCTGATGCTATTATTGGAATCGATTATGTGGTGAGAATGGGAATCGATTGTGTATTCGATTAACCATTTGTCATTTGTTTTGGAGGTAGGATGGTATGGATGAGTTATATTATGAAAGGTGTTAAAATATTTGATAGGCATCTGCTTAATAAAAATCTTAAATTCCCTGACAGAAAGGGCACAACCTAAACCGTTGGATCTAGGTCTAGAAGCATGTTTGCGCAAGAGTTACTTTTATAACGAAGGTGAGCACTGTGGAAAGATTTTTGCAAATTCATATCATTTTTGGTGATGCGATTGGGTACACCACTTGTATTCAAATACTTAAATTAATCAAATAAAATAAAACAGAGGTCTCTGATTCGATCGGTCAGTCCAAAAGCGAGAAGTAGAAAAAACCGATGAAACTATTCAATTTCAACAATTTGCTTCTAATAGTAATCGTTCTAGAAGCCGTAAGCCTGATTCGGTAGTAGTACGGTCGATATTTAGTTCAGATCAGACGGTTCTGATGGCAAAACCGACTCATATATGGTACCCTTAAGGCATCACGAGTTAGTTTTATTCTCATTACGTAAAGAACAGTGCTGTTCCCACAACATTACCATATAGTCGTGAAAAACAAAACACTTTTTACCCAATCCAAAAAAAGCCTAAACTCCAGTCATTTCACCGGTCTCTAGTGGTTCACAAATACATGGTTGATAGGTAATAGCCTAATGGTACCAGCTTTGCCCCGAGGTGCGGACGTTGAGTGACCATCTCTGCAATCTTGAATCGGGCAGACATAAGCGCGTGACAACGCGGTGCAAAGATGTAGGGAGCACGGGCACTAGATGTGGTGTGGTTTCGATTTTTAATAAAGTGGGAACAATACTTACAAACAGCCGGAACATAGCTGTCGAGGAATGGGAATTTAAACAGTACATAACAGCTTTTCGAGGTTGTGTTTGCAGGTCGATATTTTTTGCAAGAATACTTTATGTTCTTCTTATAAACCTAGTGCACAAACACAGGTGCACTCTCTCTTCCCTTTACTCTCATAGTCCGATGGGACGGCAACCCAACAAGACCGCACTATAATATCTCCCGCGCCGAAGGCTAGTCTCCGTTGAGATTGGACGCCAAGGCCAAAATACGGTCTGGAGGACTATATAATTATATATACAATATATAAACCTAGATAGATAGTAGACAAATTAATAGGGAATCGAAAGTCTGGATTTTTCCTTGCATTTCTTTTCCTTTTAGCTAAAAAAACGTTAAGGGGGATGAGGAACAGGATCCGAGGATCCTCCGACCAGACGGGTGTTGTGTCTCGCGGGCAACTGCCCAACGATTGATGTTGGGTTCTTGTATATATGTCCACTGCACGGTAAACTTTAATTGCGCGATGCAGGATTTATGTGACGTCACGATTTTTGTGTGACGTCAGATCTTTGATGCGTAGTTCGCATGTGGCGATGTAGATACCGCCAAAAACATAAGAATAATTTCATCTGCATTTTTGTAAAAGTTACAAAATCCCACAAGCAGTCTGTCGGCATTTCATTGCCTGTTCTTGACATAAACATTCATACTGCCACAATATAAAGAAAAATAAAGAAAGAAAATACCTTTTTATTTAGCACAGACAGGGCACACAACACAATGTTACTACAAGTAAATAACAAGAAACAATTTCCAAGTGTGTGTACCTAAAAAATTAAGAGAAGTGTGCCTCGCGGCTGCGCCAAATTGGCCCAGTTCAGCAAAAATGCCAGACAACTAGTGCCTTACGCTGGATTTCAACTGGACCGGAGGTGTGAGGAAAAACAGTTTAAAATTTGGGAATAAATGTATATATTAGGTATATTAAAGTTTAATATACCATTCATTTATGCCCAAATATCGTACAATAAACATCCATCATGACCACAAATTATCACAAATTACATCACTGTATTATTATTATCACTACATGTCCCTAACCACATCCAGTCACATAGGTCGCTGTACCCAGTTCGTCCCCAGGGCCTGATTATCATTTATTACCCATGCATCGTGCCATTACATCGGGCCGCGACGATGCACCGGGAATTATTCTTTTCGTGCCAATTTGCATTCCAACACTGTAATTGATATTCGCGTCAACTTTTCTCATTTTTCTGCTAGCTCGTCTTTTGGTTTTGACGTCGTAATTATAGTGTGTAGGCTCGACAAAAATGTTGAATGATTGATAACACTGTCTTTAGCCATACAATAGACGTAGATATATTTAGTAACCTATTCCGCTTAGCTATTCTTCAAGAGTCTTAAAAAACCCTGCGTCCAGCGCTCGGTGTGGCAACACGTCGTGTTCTGGTTTGCAATTTGTCAATCGTCATCCTGAGGATGCCTCGTTGAGAGGTGAAACACGTGTCGATTTCTTACAGGGTTTTTTTATGACTCTTGAAGAATAGCTAAGCGGAATAGCTTACTAAATATATATCTACGTCTAATTTATTTTATAATGGATTTCCGCAAAGTCACGCCTGAATCAATTAACTAACTGTCTTTAGCCCTCAATAACACAAAAGATTTAAATAAAACATCAAGAAAAACTATTTTAAGTTCCAAAAGCTAGACACAACTTCGCCCGACACTTTCTAATATTATCATTTTATTATTACACGGTTGTTACAACAATATTAATTTATTCTTTAAATACAAAACCCATAGAATTTTATTACAAAATATGTACTTATAACGAAATAACTTTCTGATATAAAGAGATCGGCCGTGGTATCGATGCTAAAACTTTCGAGCAATTAGAACTAAACGTACCTCAGCCATCTTATTGCTCGATCACTTGATATAGCGTTCCAGGTAATTTAAGGTCGATCATGAAAAAACAAAATAAGTTTATTCAGCACAAACAAAACGGAGATTACAAACAAAGACATAAAATACACACACTAATAGGTACAAAGTAGCCAAAAGCCTCGTGTGAAGTGACCTGTCAATCTCTAGATTGGGATGGCAGTTCACTTCAACCTCACTTCACCAAAGTTTCCAACATTTTTACAGATTATACCGGCTGTTTATCCTCATTTTCTCACAAACGTGTAAATTAAGGAGATTTATTCGCATGGCATGTGTGCCTAATGATGTTCGCTTTAAGGATCTTTATGATCCTTTGAAAGACTTATGTTTATCTTATTAGGGAAGCAATGGAATGTGCAAACATTTATCTACGAGGACTATTCTAATACCTATTTATGTCTCATTTAGGTGTTAAGATTTAATTTGAACGCAGATACCAACTATAGAACAATTTCCGTGCAGTTTTCATAGAAATTGTTTCACCAAACCCGCGTCGCGCCTGTCTGCGGGACACTGGATCTGCAGGGTTTTAAGTAGGCAAAATTACTGTGTACTTCCTGACTGAGGACACATGTTGCATGTCGGGAGAAAATGGCAACACCAATTTGTATAACAACGTTGTATTTATGGCAATGTCTTCTAACGACTATACATTAGCGTTTATGATGACACTCGTGTTCCACGACGTTTAGGCGCTTATTTTTCGTAAATGGTTACGTTACCAGAGGGCCCTAGACAAGTGACAATCGCTTCGAAAGCGTTTCGTATTTCTACAACGACTTTCAACAGGATTGACATTTAAGCTTTTCTATAGCTTATGTCAGTCCTATACATTTTTGCCTTTTCTATCATCGTTCTCGCCGATGGAAAGTCACTTTGTCTAGGGCCTCTGGCTCTACTAGAAACAACATATAACACAACTAACTATTTACGAAATTATAGACTAACTAACTTACTATACAAAAACACACACATAGGCGTCGCGACGTCCGATGCCGTCATTCGGAAACGTGCCAAGAAGACTGTCAGCAATACCACGTTGAATGGCAATGCCAATTCTTTGGCCGAAGAACGAGCCAGCACACGTCACGTGAAGTATCGACCAGACAACGAGAAATTTCCTTAATAAAAAGGAGACGCACACTCGCACCAAATGGCTCAAAACTGTAGTTACCCATAAGGTATATAAAATCTTTGCGCCGCTTGAGCTCAGCAGCCGTGGCCGCAGTTCCAGTACAGCCACGTGCTTGGAAAATCGCCTACCTAGAAACAACTCATTTCTCTCGTTTCGTTTTTTCTCCACCAACTCATCAGAACACACCTTTCGTCCTACATAGAAATCCAAATCAATTCTCCGACCAATTTGGTCAAAGTTTGTGAAACCGGTTTTCTTTTGCAATAGACGCCATCTTTGCCAATGCCCGCTGGCCACAAACATTGTAATGCGATCCGTTTGTAAAGTGTCGAATCAGACGGCGAGTAGATCAATCATTGGATGAAATTCGCCAAGAAATTATGCAAGATTGTTCGGCCACACACAGAGTTTTGATGTATAATCGATTCGTAATTAAGATACTTATTATTTTCTTGGTGTTCTTCGAGGTTAATTAGGCGCTGTTGTCGACGTATGGTTGTGCAAATTCTGTAGCCCTCTGATCCTATATTGCATTGATTTGTTGTTCAATGCTGCACCTAATGAAAACCGGTTTTTCTAAATATGATTTCATAACGTTCCATTACTATAAGTACACAATATTTATAGAACTAACTATTTACATAAAAAAACTAGAACTAAAGTTTTGAGCCGTTTGGGCCGTTTGGCGCAAATGAAACTGTAACCGGTTACAGTATTTGCGCCGCTTAAGGGTCTCAGCAACCGCAGCAGCGGCGCCAGCACAGCCCGCCGTGCTAGGAACATGGGATGGCGCAAGGGTGTCGACACAGGTTGCGTGCCACACCAGAGGCCTACCCACCTTCCAAGGCAACAACGTCATGCCATACCATTACGTTCCATTAATTTTAGAAACCTTTAATTTTGATGATGTAGTTTCCACTGTATATTGATTCTAGTTTCCTGGTATCCAATTTAAAATCACAAAGAAGTTTCTGAAAAATCCTCAATTTGTTATCATTGACCGAAACCACGACCAAACTCATCCATGAATGTTTGGTCGCAGAACTTTCGATATTTCACGGAAAATTAATTATTTTGTAATTCGAAATTCAAATTCAAATGAATTGTTCGTAGTCCGTACAGTTCACGCTTGAATTTCATCCACGCATTGTATACGGTAACCACACGATTATAACTTTCAGTAGGAATCAGGAATCCGTACGCGTACAAAATAGTTACAAATAATTAATTAGCCTATAATTAGGACAACGGCTGTACAGAGCAATTGTGGCATTTCTCACTAAGTGTTGGCCACTTTGGTACGTGTTGCCAACCATTATTGCAAATAGTTTTGATTAAATGTTTATCTTTGCAAATAATGTCCCTATAGTCGATCTCATCATTTCTTTGTCACCTTAAGGTTCAATGTCACCTCATATAATGACAACCTCTATTTGTCTCTGTCACGGTTAGATAGTTTCAACTGTAGTAAAGTTAATATTTTCTAAGAATTGTTGGCAAAAGTTGTAAAGCAATTACAAAGTCGACTGTTAATGCTATTTTCCTTATTCTATACTATTGCAGCAGATTATGAATGGCTCCAAACACAAATCCTTTTTGATTTACTCAGTTCAAAAGGCCGAAGAATATCGTATTACTAAGGCACCTGTCCCACAGCCGGCGATTAACGAGAAGCGAATAGAGAGAGCTAGCAACTAAAAAGTCGATGGTATGCGAATATTGTGTACCAAGCGTGTCTCTCAGCGAGTGTTCTGCCCGCCGAGAGTCGCTGAACGAGTACTCTCTTTGATAGCTCTTGTCGCTGCGACAAACGAGCTATCTACTCGCCGGCAGTGTGAACAGTGAGCGTTCAACTATTAATATATTTGTATCTCTTTTACTTAGGGCGCACATATGGCGGAGCGCAGTGCAGGGCATTTTTCAGTCAAACAAATATCAACGTTCCGTGCCTGAAAATAAATTTGAGAATAAATAACCTGAGACCTTTCCGCTTAGACGCGCTCTAGAGCTAATGGAAGTTTAATTATATTAAACCATATTTCAATCGGTGTAGAGTCAATATTTGTTTGGCAGTGACGAATGCGATGCGCTGCGCCTCACCAGATGTGCGCAGGCCCTTACACGGGATCAATCTTTTGTACGTTTCTTGAGCGAGAAAATCTTTGATAGCTAGTCGCTTCCTCGTCGGCGGTGGGTCAGGTGCCTTAGATAGAAGGCTCGCCCTCCATCACTTGTTTCGTATTGTGTGTCCGTTCCGGTATTCCTTAACATTCTTTCACGCAAGACTATAAAAGTAAAAAGCAGTGAACCACAGTCACTATTCTTTTCTTTTGTCACGCACTGGATGAATGTAGTCATGTCTACCGATTTGTAGGAGACCTACGTTTAGTGGATATTTTACGATTGGTTACAGTTTCTTTTGTAAAAGAAGTAAAGACAAAAGAATATGTTGCATCAAGAAAATAAAGGCGGCATTATTAAAGTAGATTTACACAATTACAGACACAGAAATAATAAAAATGCGCGTGCACACTTTACAAGTAAAACTTCTTTTTTAAAAAAGTGTGAGAGAATTATATCTTTCTTTTCTCTCATGTAACGAAATGTGCACTATCAATTCTCGTCCAATTATCATATCTATGAACTTATGAAGCAATGAATTATTAGACATTTGTTTCAAACCGATTCTGATTGATCGTATATTACGCAATTAGGGTGCCGTTTAGTTTGGTATTTAAAATGATTTCTCTCAATTTAAAATATTGACCAATTCTTTTCTTTATTATATTGTCCGTAAAAGCTCTTTTTGAAATACTACAGTAAACTTAATAACACTTAAATGTAAAACTTTTTCAGAGTCCAACGTCCTCACGCCCCTCATAGACAACTCCAGACAAAAGCCACAGAGTACAAATTATAAGTATTCTCAGTACACCAGTACTAATAAATTTCTCAATGCTAGTTACTGCTAGTTAAAAGTTTCCGATCCCTGGCGGCAGGAAGACTTAATTAGTTACCCTGTGGTGCAGGGACCCGCTGGCTCCTTTCTGCTGATACGATGAATATTTAACACTGTTCTTTTTAATTGCACTTTGTTTTAAGTATCGTTTGTTGCGTTTGGGATAGTTTCTTAACCACAGTTTTAGCTGCATCCTTGGGGAGCGCCTTAGTACCCCGCGATAAAGTATGAAGAGAATGGTGGGCGTTTTTGGGGGACTATCTTATGTAATTTTGATTTTGACGTTCGAAAAGTGCTGATTCTCAGCCTAGTTTGAATAAAAAATGACTTTTGATTTTGATATCTACCTGCGTAGCCTTTTCAACTATGTTCGGGTCGGCTACCAGTGTGACCGATTGTAGCTGAATACCAGTATTTTACATGGAGTGACTGAATATCTGACCGCCACAACCCGATAACACGATTTCCCTTGGTAAGACTGTCAGACTTTTGGGCTTCTAATTACACGTAACGCCTGTCAAAAATCTACGAATGACAGCTGGGAAGAACGGCATAATATTTGCTTTTCGAGGTACGGAAGTGGAAGGGTCTATGTAATTGTTGGGCACCCATCCATGAACTGACCATGGCAAGCGTAGCTTAACCTTCGATCGGCCCGTGCGGCTGTGATTATTTAGCCTACCCTTATTACCACAAAACCGTGTTTATCAGTTATTTGGCCTAAACACCACTTAAACATGACATTTCTCTATGGAGTTTGACTTAAATCAAATCAACAAGTGTCAACATTTTTGTGGTAAGGCCCAAAATGTTGTAATCCATTATTGTCCAATAACACCAAAATAAGGTTAAAAAGCTCTTACTTTTGTTAATAGACACACTAATGAGCTTTGACAGCTTTTAGTTGGAAAAGCTTTCTGGAAACTAAAAAATACAGGGGAAAAAAAAAAAAAGTTGTTCGTTTTTTTTTAAACTGATCTATTCGATCCAGTCATGAGGCACGCATTCTGTAGATAATGAATTTTTAGAAATCCATTTGATTATGGTCCGTTGTGTCTCTTTTGCAGCCATTTGAATTGTTATACGAGGCGAAACAATAGTGACGTAATTCTTTATTTCTTTTCCAATCCCTTTCTTGGCCAAACATGTTTGAATTTTTTGCCATCGATACGCTAGGTAGAAGAAAATCCAGTTAGACTTTAGTCTAGAAGTCTAAGTAAGTAGTTTTAACTAATTATTTACTTGTTTTATTAGTAGTTTATACTTCTTTTTCTAATTATTCGGCTCTCCTAGGAATATTCTAGCTTGATAATAGGAACTCAAGAACTCGTAATACTATCAGAGTCACCCAGTTGAACACAGCCCTAAGGGTCAGATATCAATTATAACTTTAGTACTGACTTGTGACCGAGATTTTGCTGTTGTAAATGCTATTAACTTGGACAATACAACCTACTTGTACCTATCAATGGTTTTAAACAATCGAGAATAAAAAATTAAACTATGGTTTTATTTTTTACACTCGATTGATTAAAGCCTTGGAGTTAATGGCAGTTCTGAATAAATCCCAGTAAGTAGGGCAGACGACTTTAAGAAAGTAGCTTGGACAGACTGGATGCGGAGGACAGGGTGTTGTGGCGCAGCCTGGGAGAGGCCTATGTCCAGCAGTGGACTGCGTTAAGGAATTGATTGAACACGGCAGTACCTACCACCATAGGTACCTATTCTGTCTCAGTAGTATCTTAGTTTGAAGGGTGCTAGGGTACCTAATTTAGGCAGACAAGTCATTGCAACGTCTCAAGAGTAGACAGCGCATAGGGGATGCCTCTGGAATTGCAGATGTCATAGGATTGGTGTCAGAAAACCGACCACATGAATTTTCTGTTATAAGTAGATGCAGTCGCCAGTGAGTGAGTGACGTCACTCACTAGACGCCTGAGGGAGGACAGTGCCGTTGAGGTAGACCGGGGCGCGAAGATGGTGTGACGATCTGACAATGTTTCAGGGCAAACATGGCCAGAGATCACACAAGACAGGAAGGTTTGGAAGAAAAAAGGTAAAGCCTTTGCCCAGCAAGCCAGCTGTAAAAAAAGTACTGTCCTCTTATTCTATTGTAACTTCGTACTACGTTAGGCAAGCTCAAAGTCGAAGTATTATCACAAACATGCGGTCGATTGTACCTTTGCTAAGATCACCAATAAATTTAACAGGCATGGTGATTATTACAGTATTCTCGTAGAAACATTAGGACGCTAATATCCAGCACTTAAAATTTACGACTGAAGATCAAGCCATAATATATCAACAACAGTTTCAGCTTCAAAACAATTGAGCTCGTGCAAATCGAACGTCACGATGGTTATCAAATCTAGGCGATGCGATGGCATGCGCCGGCGCAGACCGCTACACCGTTATTGTTATTATTTGCCTGCTACGACCGGCGACCCAAAGCAATTAGGGTTACCACGCGAATGGAGTTAGAGAGACTATCGTAAATTAGGGTCGGTTGAGTTTATATTAACAATTAGGTTTTGTAATTATATTATGGAGCGTAAAGTAATTATGGCTGTAGTTATAAAGGGTTTTGTTGGTTTGCAATTTTTATTTGGAAAATCAAAGGTTAAGTGAAATGTCTAAACTCGCAATATTTTCTAGAACAAACATCGTGTATTTTTCATTTACTTTACTTTTATAATGTATGAGATTAACATAAGTCTTACTACTTATGTTAATCTCATACATTATAAAAGAACATTTTAAGTACCTATTACTAAGACTCCGTTGTCTGTCTGTCTGCCCTACTGTCACCAGGCATACATACTGTATCTCATGAACCGTGATAGTTAAACAGTTGAAATTTTCACAGATTTCTGTTGCCGCTATGACAACAAATACTAAGAAACAGAATAAAATAAATATTTAAGGGGGCTCCCATACAATAAACGTGATTTTTCTGCCGTTTTTAAAGATAATGGTACGGAAACCTTCGTGCGCGAGTCCGACTCGCACTTGGTCGGTTTTTAAGATTTTGATGCTCTTTGCACAAGGGTAAACACAAATGTCCCTACATAAATATGTACGAACCTGTATCGATCGGTCTCATACTAATTCGCCGAGTCTCCATTCAGGATGTGATTATGAGTTTTTCTCCGTAATCTTCTCGTTACGGAAAATAAAACACTGAGATTGTTACACATGAGGATGTGATCTAATAAAATCATCTACATACTGCGCAGTACACGCTAACTACTTAACGAAGTAATTTACATGTTTAACGTATTCTTCCGTAAACAGTAGAGCACAAGTACAAAAACTATTGTTGTTTTTAAATTCATCTAAATAGGTTTTTCATGTAATCTTTGGCAAGATACTGTTACAGAAATAAAGTTACAAAAAAGGTTATTTTGTGTAGGTATGTTAATGAAAAATGAGGAAGCTTATTTAGCTTTACGGTATCGAATTTAGTTAATCCTATTCAAGATGAAGTAAGGTTAGTTATCACTTGTGTCTCTCAATTAATTATCTTAAATACACATTCAAAATTAAACCAAATAACTCCACCATAGTAGAAAACAAGTCTCCTAAATACAAACAAACCTAATTTAAATTCTGTCCTAAAATAACTCCCTAATATGGAACCCCTAACCGCAGTGTCGTGGCCCATACATTATAATACCTAAGTATGGTATTCCATTAAATGTTTACAGGCCCCCATTTCTCCATTTAGCGTTTAACTTTATACTGACGTTAAGTAGGACGAAAGGTTTACTTAAATATCTAAGTTGTAAACTTTTCCTGATTGCTTTGACAGGAACATTTTGTTACAATGTTTGTTAGACCAGTGGTGGCCCCGTGGTGAGGGCCGCGACTTACAAGTTGTAGATCGTAGGTTCGAACTCTGAAAGGTTTACTTTGTGTAAATTATTTCATCAGCACTGCTCTCAAAACGGTGAAGGAAAACATCGTGAGGAAACCGGCATGTCCTAGAATCGAAAATTCGAAGACATGTGACATCTACCAACCCGTACTGTGTGCCCGCGTGGTGGATTAGGTGCGGCCTACTCCCTTTCACACTAAGATACGTGTGTCAGCAGTGGGAACATTATAAGTTGATTATGTTGTTTGTTTTAGGATGTAGAATAAATGCTGGTGTTTGGTGTTTTATGTGTCGAAGATGGGTGTTAATATCTTAAAGAAGCATTAACTGCAGAGTAATCATAATAATCTGTGTAAAAGTGTGGTGTTTAAAGCACATCATTGATTTAATTTTGGTAAACGAAAGTTAGCACGCGATCCATGGAATTAAAATGTGTTTTACTAACACACAGAAGTTTATACTTTCTCTTACTTTTGTATCCGTTATTGATACGAAGGGAATCACAAGCCACACATTCTCTTTCGAATTGCTCCAGTGGCGAAACCACCTAAGTATAAAAGGGAGAAAAAACGGTCAACCAAATGTCCTTTCAGATAATTGTAACGCAGTCTCGATACTCATAAGGTGTCATAACTCTTTAACTTTTAACTCTAACCTCATTCAAGAAAACATCTAAAACAAACTCACGGATATAATAATACTAGCTGCGCCCCGCGGTACCACCCGTGTAAGCCTCGATCCCGTATGATTATCGGGATAAAAAGTATACTATGTCCTATTCTAGGTCATGGTTTACCCCTGTGCCAAATTTCATTCAAATCCGTTCAGCCGTTTTAGCGTGAAAGCGTAACAAACAAACTCACTTCGCATTTATAATACTAAGCTTCCGCCCGCGGCTTCGCCCGCGTGGTATGTCGATAAAAAGTACCCTATGTCCTTCCTCCCATCTATCTCCTTGACAAATTTTGTCTAAATCCGTTCAGTGGTTTAGGCGTGAAAAGGCAACATACAGACAGACAGATATACGGACAGAGTTGCTTTCGAATTTATAATATTAGTATGGATAGTTTGGATTAGTTAGGAAGTTAGGATTAGGATGATATGTACCTATAAAACGTCGCTTTTCACGCGAAAAGCGACGTTTAAACGTGTCTGTCTGTGTGACCCTAAACTCCACAATGAATTTTGATGCCGATTTCACCATCCACCATTAAGAAAGAGAATTTATTCCGGCAGGTTTTTGTATTATAATAAGTATAACCCATTCATATTAAACTTGATATATCATACAAATATCGATGTTTTAAAATGTCGTCAGATCACACCCGGCACCGGTGCGAAGCAGGAGCGAGTCTCTAGTATATGATAAGTTGAACACAATAGTCTCACAAAACAATCCCAATTCACACTGGGCTGGTTTGGGCCACATCCGCCATAGAACGTCTCACATGCGTAGGTACATGCGCGTGCGCATTGATACTACATTACTACATCTGATTCATCACACAACTTTCTCTATCTACGCATCCACGCGGATGTGGCGTTCATTGATGGAAAATGCTCATTCATGTCAAAATTATGCGGTGAACAAGATATTTTTGGATACCTGATAAATGGATATGCATGCGATGTAATTAGAAAAAAATCGGTCACAGAATTTATGGTTTGAAACATTCAATTGTGAATTTAACGCCTTTTTGATACAGAGAAAGTCATAAAATCACTATAAAAATAATTTGTAACGTGTGACTTCTTACATGTATTATCCACAGTTATACAACATTAGTTTTTTGTTTATGCTAAACCCAATAAAAACTTTTTACTTACGACTTCCAAAAAAAACACAAAAAAAGTGAAAAATAACTTTGATTTCGGAAGTCCGTTTTTTGCCACCGACTTCCGAAATTAAAGTTATTTTTCACTTTTTTGGAAGTCGGTTGTTTTTTATTTTTCACTTTTTAGTTGTGGTACCTACCCCACACAAATCCGAATACCGCTACCTGCTATGTAAATAACAGTGAAGGAGTCAAACAGGATATCGTCTAGATAAACTAAGTGGGAAACATACGTAATATTGAAGCTAACTCAAAAATTACGCAAGCAAAGTTAATAAAATTTATATGGGACCACCTCGGAAGCATGACTTACCAAACAAAAAAAGAATCATCAAAATCGATTCATAATTGGCGGAGTAATCGCGTAAAAAACATACAAAAAAAAAAAAAAAAACATACAGACGAATTGAGAACCTCCTCCTTTTTGAAGAAGTCGGTTAAAAAGGGGTTACAATGACCCCTTTTTGGGTTTCATCATTTTGAAAAACTTTTTCTATGGGACCAAATTCGAAATCGCAAAAAAAAAACTGCTGTTCCATACATTTGTGTTCACTTAAATCGACAAAATGTATGGAACAGCAGATTTTTTTTTCGAGATTTCTAGGTTGGTCCCATAGAAAAAGTTGTTCAAAATGATGAGTACAATGACCCTTTCCGGGTTTAGCATAAACAAAAACTAATGTTGAATAAGTTAACTACCCTAGGATAGGACCGAGTCGTGGTACAAATTGACCCATAATCACAGCGTGGTTTGAGAAACACCGCGGTATCCAAGGCTCGCGCCGATGTGACAAAACACATCTATCAGCTGACCAATGATCCACTTAGGCTGTGTTGGAGCTTCGTTTACATAGGATAGTAGCTGGCTCAAGTCGATTTTCAAGAATTTTTGAAGGAGTTTGTTATCTTAATTATTCAAAGTCTGTTAAAGTTATTTTGAAGAGCTTCAAGTGCATGATAAGTGGATATGTCTTGATAGATTAGAATATTAGATTAAGAGATGCCTTGTTGACTTGTTAATAAAATTTAGCATAATGTATAAAGTTGATGATAAATTCAAAGTGAGTAACAAACTTAATAATATCCTGTATCAAATAGGTACCTACTCCTGATAAATAAATGAGCTTATTATCTGACTCATTTCATTTCATCATTCAAAATTCTTATGAATCGATATTATAACCGCCTTCCTTATAAAAAAAACAATGAATGCGAGTCACACAGCAGGAGGGATGTATTTTAGAAAATAAAAGCTATAAACGGAACTGGTGAACAAAAGACTCGTTTCCGCCAAGTCTTATCAATACGTGTGGTCTCACAGTCTCACACCCTCATACATGAAGCGTGGGAATATCTCATTAAGGGTACAATATCATCCAAGGTTCTAGCAAGCATGTAGAATAGGAGCTTAGTGTGCCATGCAATTTTACGGCGAACCCATTTACTTGCAAACTGCAAATAAACTCTTGTAGTTTGCTGGTAAATGGAGATGAGCTAAAAATATCCTTATACTTTAGCGTAGTATCATGAAAACATGTATGCGTAAACAGGTACTTTTGAATTTGATTTTTTCACGCTCTCTTGAAGACAGCAAGCTACTAGCCCAAGTGGCCATCAAATTTAAACGCAGCACGGTCCGTTCGGGCCCGTCAACTCGGCGCAGGCCGCACATCAATAACTTTGAGCAGAACGCTATAAACTGATTGCTTCCACTACTCCAAATGGCCCCATTTGCGCTTCGAAACTTTAATAAACGCCTCATGTCACTATTATATCGTAGTTCGTAATATATGTGAGTATTCTGTTGCCTTTCCGGGGTGGAGATAATTCTTGGCTGACAGGAATGCTTTATGCTGCCTTTAGATGCAAACCTTTGCTGGTGAATGGGCGAAATATTTTTAGTTTTCATTCTAATTGGGTGGATCTTCATCTTGATGGTTTTGCGGGTGATTACTTAGGCTCACTTTGAAAGATATTGCTGGTTCTTCAACCATGATTTGTAGTTTTATTGGCTCTCTGGAGCGACTACCATCACTGTTACGAGAACATGATATCTCTACATTTACCTCAGAAAACACGTTAAACCGTTTTGTCCCGGTTATCGTTTGTAGATCTTTGACAGTCGTTACGAGTCGTCAGAAGCCCGAAAGTCTGACCACCAGTCTTACCAAGGGGTATCGTATTACCCAGGAACTGCATTGTGGAGGTCAGATAGGCAGTCGCTCTATGTAAAATACTGGTATTAGAAAGAAAGAATAACATTTATTAGGTAGTTAGGGATGGACTGGAAGCTGACCCTAACTTATTTGGGAAAAGGCTAGGCAGATGATGATGACTTCCGATATATATCTACCAACCTGATAAGTCCCCAACGATACCATTCATTACGGATGCTCCCCTAAATCACTATACACATCGAACTCAAACGCCAGCACCGAAACATAAGATTTCACCTCTATTTTCCTCCTTCCCTACAGTACCCACAACAGATATTCAACCTCATGATACACATCTCATTAGTCCAACCTTTAACTTTACTAATAATACAACGTAACACAATGTATTACTATTAGCTGGGGAGTACTAAATACTAATAGCATGCTGATAATACGGTGGCAGTCACGTTCTCGTGTGATAAAGCGACGGCTGTTACCGGGACTAATGATTGAATGTTTGTGATTCCAAGGAAACTGACAGAGAATTGAAAGGCATGAAGATGACGTCAGTCAGCAAATTGGCAGGTATTAACATGAACTATAGAAGACTAGTAGTCTGTTTTTTTTCTAATCTCGTAGACTAATGTGGCGATCTAATCATGTTTGCGGGTGCCAACATTTCAAGTGATTGTTGTTTGTTTTTCAATTTGGAGTTTGACATTTGCACCTGTCAAATTAGTCTACAAGAGGCCGCGACTTAGGTACGAGTTGTAGCTTTCTAACTCAACAGACAGCTGTGCTGCTGAGGAGTTTGTTGCGCTACTTCTTCTTCCCAGCTAAAGCACTAGGAAGTGGTGAAGGGTGGGCGTTTTAGGTTTGTAGGTTCGAAACCTAAGACGACCCACTGACTAAAAGTGCTGATTCTCAGCCTTGATTTTGATTTTTAAGTACAATAGCTATATTTAGTTCTGCAATATATTTACATCACAAATAATTAATAATCATTAATAAACACCTTTTTCAACGCTATCTTCGACGTTGACCGACAGACGACACCTTTCCATGTGACAAATATCATCTAAATCCGTTTAGCCGTTTTAGCCTGAAAGCGTCAAACAAACAAACTCACTTTCGCATTTATAATATTAGCTAGAATATTATTAGTATACATAGATAAATACTGATACGCATACAACAACGGGTAACACTAACAAGCAATCAATCCAATGACCTACAAACGGAACTGTGCAGTTGTAGACAACTCTATTGTATGCTAAACTGTGGTTTAATTGTCGCGTGTGTGACTGACAGGGTTGTCGCAGAGAAATAGACGAGAATTGTGAAACATTGTTGAGATGTTATTGTTAAGATTTAATTGTGATGTTGTCGAGTGCTTTAGTTCAGCTTTGTAGTTTCGTTAATTAGGATGTTGAAGACGTGGAGTTGGAGACTACAAATGAAGTTTATTAATTTCGCTTTGGAAAGCAGTAACATAAACGATTTATTAGGTACCTAAATTAATAATATTTTTTCCGTAATTCTCCATAATAAGAATAAATTAATCGATTAGTCTTTTATTTATTTTGCTCATTTTATATCGGAATTACATAGATAATATTTTTATCCGGGATGAGGTAATCCGGCAGAGAACCAAAGTTGTCATAAGCAAGGTGAAGTGGCAATGGGCCGGTCATATTAGCCGTAGAACCGATGACTGTTGGGGTAGACGTGTTCTTGAGTGGAGACCGCGAATCGGCAAACTTAAGATAGGACGCTCTCAGGCTAGGTGGAGCGACGATCTTCGCAGGGTGGCTGGTAGCAACTGGATGAGAGTTGCCGAGAATCGAGCATAATGGCGTGCAATTGGCCAATTGCCTATGTCCAGCAGTGAACTGCTATAGGCTGATGATGAATATTTTAGCTACTTTGACCATTTTATACGCTATTTATGTAACTTTTCCCACATTTTCAACTAATACAAGAAAACAGTCATAGATTTTAGGTGTCACAATAATGACTAACTTGATGACGCAAACGCAACATTTATAGCGTGCCAATGCCAACCCTATACAATTAACAAGTAGCGGGAACACCTACGATCTGTCAGAGGAGTAGGCAGCAAACCTACTCTAAATTATAGTATGAATGTTAATCGTATTGTCCAATGTACAGCTCATTTCTGTAGCCTTAGTACTATTACAGAATAAATAAGTAACAGTATTATATCTTCATAGAAAACGGCCGAAACGACGCGCTTCGAAATCTCAGTGTATGCAACTCAACGCACGGTCCCGGAATGTTTATCTACCGAGCGACTGAATGTAATTATTTCAACGTCACTGCCGAGATATAATACTGTTACTTTATTATACTGTGATACTATGTAGAATTTTATCTGGTAACGGAACTAGAAAATGGATCATAAATTAGACGTAAGATAATATTGCTGCCTATGTGTGAAAATCCGGGTCTTCTTTCGTGGCTAGATTTCATTGTGAGTGGGTAAGGAATTTTGTTTGGGAATTCTATTGTAGACTATGTCTTTAGAGGCCAAAGCCGTACAGATTGTGCTATACCTATTTATCTATTACCTGATTAAGCTAATCCAAGCGTCCAAGATAATTTAATATTTAAGAAAGTCGCGTAGAATTAAAATGACTTATAATTCACTACACATAAGATTGAAAGTATTACCGAAGGTGAATTTGCTATGCAAAGAAAGTTAATACCAATAATAAATGCATACTTATTTAATTTAAACCGCACAATCTGTCGTTGGCTTTATAACAACATTTGCTACTACACATAGTAAATAGAGATAAATGGGTATCAACATAAGGATTATTTTTCACTTTTCATATCTAATCTCTCGTTAACCGATATCTGGCTTAATCCTCAGTTATCTGCGTAAGATAGGGAGTTAATTCTGACCAATATTGGCCAGTTAATGTCCATATTTATCTGTTACTGATAAAAGCAAGGATATCTTATTTATAGTGATGATGTGCGTTGAATTACCATACGAAGGAATGTTGGGGATTTCTTTGAAAGATAAATGAGTGTGCATGCATAGTGAAATATGATTTGAAACAAAAATAAGTCATCTATGTTTGTCTTAAATGTCGTATTTAAAAGGTTCTAAAAAGTTAATATTCTTCATTCAGGTATCCCTATGTGATTACATCACCAACACTTCATTGATGGATTTGAAATTCCGTTTCAATTTTTTACAGCAATTCCCAACTAAGAGCTGAATTGACTCGAAAATGAATTCCAAATAAAAAAGCCAATTTCATCGCTCCAAAACATTTAAATAGCAGCAATTTCTTTAGAACTCAAATATTAAAACATCGTTTTTAATCTTATGATATTGCGCCTCTTTCGCCTCGTAAGCCTTGCTGAATACCTACCCGTGACGTCAGACCGGTATTTTTCCGATATTTCCACCACGCTTGGCCAATATTACTCGAATACCGTGTCGTACGGTATTACAAGATTCCCTCTAAATTCGGCGAGCGAAAAATCTTTTGGCATATTGTAAAACCAATCTTTATTTGGAAAATAGGGCAGAATTTTTCGCTTATTTTGTTCGAATAGAATTAAGGCTACTCTAGGCTAGTTCTGTAATCCAAACTTATTAGTAAATGTTAGAAGAAACAGAGCTTAGGTCTAATGAAAAGAGACTTAGGTTGAAGGAACCTGTCTAAGCGGCCGGACTGTATAAACAAAAAAAAAGAAGTGTAGGTATATCTGCCTAGCCTTTTCCCAACTATGTTGGGGTCGGCTTCCAATCTAACCGGATGCAGCTGAATACCAGTATTTTACATGGAGCGACTGCCTATCGGACCGCCTCAACCCAGTAACTGGGTAATACCATACCCCTTTGTAAGATGGTGGTCAGACTTTCGGGCTTCTGACGACCCGTAACGACTGTCAAAGATGCACGAATGACAGCCGGGACCAACGGCTTAACGTGCTTTCCGAGGCACGGAGGAGTCTCGGTTTATAAAGATGGTCACCCATCCACAGACCGACCCCGGCAAGCGTAGCTTAACCTCATGAATTGACCCGTGCAGCTGCTAATACTTAGCCACGAGCTCCTCAAAAAAAAGTAGTGTAATTTAAATAAAAACATCAATTTGTGAGTCTCACATTAGAGTATCGAGTGTTCTACAGATTTTCAAAAGAAAATATGAATTCTAAATTTCCATTCTTGCTTAAGCTCAGTCTATTCAAATATCACAGTCAGAAAAACATAGTATTAACACTTTATCGTCACGTTTAGCTTGTAAAACTGGGAGAAATCAGGCTGCCTAACTGTTAGCCTATTCAGTAGCAAGCAACGAGTTCTGAACATTGCAGTACACAACACGTCATTGCCTAAGTATTAACTAAGTGTCGGCTTCAACTTCACCCACGTAGTTTACAAGTCCTAGGAACTTACGTAGGTAAGTACTACGAACAGCATACAAAACTTAATAAGAAAATGAAGTACAATTTCTTTAAGAAATTCTTGTCTCCTTATAAGAAATGAGTGTGGATAGCTATACAAGAATATCCCAGTTAGCGTTGGTGATAGCTGAGCTGACTGCCAAAAGTACCCCTGATGTGCAGACAGCTGCATTAATCGGGTCTAAATAACTAAGAAAAGGGGGAACAAATTAAAGACTGCTAGCTGGTTCAGCTGGCGGAGCAGCTCGTGGCTAAGTAATAACAGCCGCACGGGTCGATCCATCAGGTTAAGCCACACTTGCCGGGGCTGGCCCATGGATAGATGACCATCTTTACATAACGAGACTCCTCCGTGCCTCGGAAAGCACGTTAAGCCGTTGGTCCCGGCTGTCATTTAAGGATCTTTGACCGTCGTTGTCGTCATAAGCCAGAAAGTCTGATAACCAGTCTTGCCAAAGGTTATCATATTATCCAGTTACTAGGTTGTGGAGGTCAGATAGACAGTCGCTCCATGTAAAATACTGGTATTCTGTTGCATTCGGTTAGACTGGAGGCTGGCCTCAACATGGCTGGGAAAAGGCCAGCCAGATAATGGCGTCCATACGTACGTAACTAAGTATCTCGTCGCTCTGCTGGAGGTTCCTTAAATGCTTCCTGTTTTCAAAAGTAATTTTCTCCATTCCTGGCTATTCACACAACGTACTCTGCACATCTATCATATTAACGTGTTCATGTTGGAACAATTTCTTAACTTAGCGCTGTGTGAATCCTCTATAGCCATAACTTATACCAGTCTTGTTACGTTAGACGCTTCAGCGATATATCATGCCTGTTAATCTGCACTGCATTGTATTCCAAACACAAACAGTGGCTTAACTAGTTCTGTGTACACTGCGTGCCAGAAAAAAGTGCAATCCATCACTGAATTGCAGCGTTTTTATTCTGCACTGGAAATGAATTAGTTCTACAAGCGCGGAATGAGAAAAAAGATGGAATAATTTCAAGCCAATTGTATTTTTGAATGCAATTTAACATTAGCTAAACAGGCATATCGAATTTAATTGAGTACCTATGCAATAATAGTTTCGGAAACTTGAATTTCAAATAACCGTTTTACGTTGCTTTCTTAGTTACGACAACATCATTCAATTCAGCAAAATCCAATTCGAAAACCCAATCAAATACAATAAAAGCTTCACAAACTCAGAATTTACGACCAACCAGTTCAAATCCATCATTCAAAATGTAAGATATCTCAATCTAAACGAAATACCGCCGTAATTAGAAACAACATTATCATCACAACGTCCTAAGCTCTTGAGGTCCATAAATAACTTGGCTCAGTTCATTTATAAAGCTGGTATCAGTCTGACCTGCAGTTTTGCAGCCATCAGTTCCGGCTGGCATTTCTCTATCAATCCTGGTGTCTCTGCTAATATATCTTGCGTCGTTAGTGGAGCCAGTCAAACCAGTGATTTGTTTGTCTGCACTGAAAGCTCGATAAGTTTTCAAAAATAGTGTTTTTCACTTGTTTGTGCTGTTTGTGACAAATTGGGTTTTATTCAATTTGGGGTAGTGTAACTGTATGTTCGACGCAAAATTTTTGGTTGTCATCTACTCGCGTAGTGATAATAATGTATCGACAATGTAGCCCCTTTTCCTTGATCCAATCACTCATCCTTATTTTTTTCTTATCTTTCTATGTAAATTCTTAGCCAAAACCCCTCCCAAATCTACATAAATCTCCTGACATACGACTAGCATACATATAATCTTCACAACTCAGCCATAATTTTTTGCACCTCCAATAGCTTCAGTCAGTCGGTCCATCCTTTTGATGTAAATCGCGTGCCGCTTGCAAAACGAGAGATCATTAAACACACGGCCTGTGGCACAACTATGCGGCTATATGGCCACACAGCCACATAACTGGCCAGTTATGACGTCATAAACACCACCATAGACTGAATTAAAGTCTAGACATTAGCGTTTCTAATTAACTTTGTCTATGATTGAGTGCAGTTGTTAGAAACGTTTTGTCAGTTTAAAGATCATTCTTAGCTTGAAATTAGTGTCCTGTTATACCTTACACAAATTTATATTTAATTGGAAATATAATTAACGCTTCTCGTCTTTTGCAGGATTTGCTGGTATTAATTCCGATTCCCTGTAGTCTCTAATAATGCTTAGGAATTAAAAGCATTCGCTTGAATTCTGTTGACAATTTCCATTTCATTCTGTATTTCTTTGAACTCTGCAGAAATGTATATTTATTTATTAAAAAGGTGTGTCATTTTATCATGATGCAAAACAAAATAGCATTTTAAAAGTATCGAGAGTTACTTTTAGAAGTGTTTAGTGCAGTCTGTTTGAATTCTGCTCTAGTATTTAAAAAGGGGTAATACATTTTTACATATTTAATCATTAGGGAGGTTATTATGATGAGTCATTTTATTCTAGTGTGACAGGAGAACAAGAACAGTAATATAAATAAAATCGGTCGGGTATTTCCTACAATGTCAGTACTAATAAAAATACTCTAGTAAGTAAAATAAATGAATGGCCAGTAAAAATGTTGGAATAGGCAGTTAGGTAAATAGTTCGGCAGTTCATAGGTTATGATCGGTCGCAGTAACTACGCCAGGGCACCCCGACCAAATGGGTTAGGTTTGTAACACCAACCGCGCGCGTGCCGAACGAGCGAAGCGAGCACTGCCGCGGCATCGGCCGGCGAACGCTACTTCCAAGTCGGATTCTTATCGACTAATTCCGATTTGTTTACTGCCCGTTTTACTGCCCGACACATAAATTCCGCCCGTTCAGCCATTTTACTGCTTAATATTTATTTAATTACCCATTTAAATATTTAATAGGACTCATATTTATTTAGATTACTGCTCAGTTTTGACTACCGAACTTGTTAATAACATTTTAATATTTTGTTAACATGCATTTTGTTATTTTTAATTTACCAAAACTACAATAAACAAATGCCGCTTAAATCTTTAATCCTTTAAAAAATACATTCATAAATTAATTTTTTAATTACCGATCAAGATAAACAATATAACTATCATGTTAAGTTGTTTACATTGTAATTAAGTGATTGATACTACACCACGCACCTCGGTAACTATTAGTTCACCCGATAAATCGCACAGCAATTGATGCAACCGCAGAGATAAATCTCTCTATCCTATGCACTATTAATTTTCTTCAGATGATTTAAGTATATAATTAATGTATTGTAGTTAAGACAGGTGATTTATTACTTAAGATTCTTGTGATGGTATTCGCGTTGGTAAATTAAAAGCTTTTGCAAATGCGTTATGTTCAAAAATAGATTATATCATGGTATATTTCCAACACTTAGAGCTTATTTGAGCACTTGTGTGTAAAGAAATTGTTAGAGAGAAAAACGATTCTTATTGTTTTGATGAATTACGTCACTTATTATAATGTGATTGTTGTAAAAAGATAGATACCAAATAAAAGCTTCTACAAACTATGCACACACAAATAAAAAAACAATTTTTAAATTGCTCATACAAGTCAGTTCCATCTGATAAAACAAATGAATACACATAGGTACGTAATGGTTTTTAACAAAATGTTTATTTTATGGCAATGTAGTAGAGAGCTTTTCAAGCTCTAATTAATTTATGTTCCATATTCAAATATGTACGAAGCGAGCAATATATGCATGGCCTCATTTCTAACCCCCAAAGGGTTGATACTGGCAATCCAGTTCGATGTCAAGGTCGCTTGTATCGATTTCTCAATGACGGGTAGGTCCCGAAGCGGATATAGACATGCGAGTGCCTTATCTGATGATACATTTTGTATTAACGACACTAGCGATTTCCATCGACTTTGTTTACTTTACATAAAACTTTCAACGGAGTCCTATAGAAACCAAGAGAAAAAACCTATTTCAAAAGATGGCTACATTTATTAGCAATCTACATACTTACTAACGTTTTCAGACAACTATTTTACCCGGGTAAATGTAAATTGCTAAAATAAAACTTTTACACGTCAAAAATAATGTTTTAAATTACATGAGGTCGGTATTTCCAATCTGACTACTCTGGTAAGAAAGACTACACCTGAATAAGCCGGTGTGATCCTACCTCATTGATACAACAGAAATGAATTTACGTTTCAAGCGTACATGGAACAAACATGAACTTATAAGAAGTTTTGGGTTGTTACTATCATTGACAGGACAGCCATCATTTCTCTCTTTATCATTATTTCCTTGACGGCTATGTCGAGTCTTCAAATCTTTTATTACCATAACTAATGTGCTGAATCTCCTTGTTTTCAGGAGTTGAAGGAGAGCTTCAACTATGGTCTGTTCTGCCCGCCAGTCAACGGCAAGGCCGGCAAGTTCCTGGACGAGGAACGCCGCCTCGGAGATTACCCCTTCAACGGACCTGTTGGATATCTTGAGGTAATTATTTACTCTTTCTACTTTCTTACTGACGTTGTTAGAGAGAAGGCTCACACAGCGATCGTTCTAGTAGAGTACAATTTCCTTCTTCTTTGATGAAGATATTTTTTATAGGATTTAGAATGGAAGCTTTGAAATTTATCTCTTTTCAGCTTCTTGGTCATGTAATTTCATTGTCATTATTTTTATTATTGTGTTGGGAGAAGCTTACTACGGATTTAATTGATTGGCTACACTACAGAGTCTATCTTTAGACTTTAGATTTTATTGATTGGCTACACTACAGAATCTACCTTTCGACTTTAGATTTAATTGATTGGCTATACTATAGGATCTACATTTAGACTCAGGACCACTTCTTCTTCGCGTGTCGATGGCAATCTTGCTATAATTAACTGCCAAGCACTGTTGTTATCAAAATATTACTCTGAGACCGCGAATTTAAAGTCTAGTTTTCGTCATGACCGGGCCCAGACCTACTAACCTGACGAATGCGTGTTTCCTCTAGGAGTCTAGGTACCTAATATCTATTCTCAATAATATACTAACCAACTAATTTACAATTTCCAGTTAAAATACAAGCGGCGGGTCTACAAAATGCTGAAGCTTGACGAGAAGACGCTGAAGGCGCTGCACTCCCGCGCAAACCTGCGGCGGTTCCTCGAACACGTGACGCATGCGCAAATCGACAAGATCACCAAGGCGTGCGCTAAGGGACTTGATCCTAACTTCCATTGTCAGGAGACTGGCGGTAAGAGACTTTTAACATAGGACCCTTAATTTGAAATAGTATGAAGGCCGCAAACAGGCGCGACGCGACAGCGCGACCCTACTTTAACAAAACAATTTCTGACAAAACTTCACGCTAAAACAATTTCATTGAGGCCTTTGCATACATCCATATGTCGCCACACCCTTGCCTTTCATTTCTAGACAATGTTAAAAGCAGAAACGACTACTACTACTTCTACTTCATAAACAACGCTGGTTTTCTTTCGGAGACTCTGAGTTCACTACTAGGTACATCACTGAAGTTAGCCTCAAGGACGCCGCATAGTGATCATACTGATAAAAGTTATACAATAAAACAATAAACGCCCTTACCAAAACAAAACTCACAATTAGCTTACACTCAACTTGTTTCGGAACTCATCCGTTCCGCTCATAACATCTTTTAATTTCATTACTTCACACCTCTTCAGTTCAACCTGACCTCCTACATCCGCGATCAGATATTAAACCCATTCATCCACTTAGGATCAGCCATGAATGGCTCGGACATTCTCTTGCCAAGTTGGCAACGCGGCCTGATATACGGCCACACTCATTTACATACTGATTCTTATCTACTATTGTTCTGCGTGTACCTAAAATAGTATTAAGGGTGTGTGCAGATACAGTTACGAACTAGGTATGGTCACAGTATACACATGGACAGTATAGAAACTAGGCCTATTTGTGAAATAATTCCATACCCTCCATTTTTAAAAAGACCGCTTCGCGGCTGTCTCTTTGGTTTCTCGTCAATGACGAATTTCGAACGTTTACTATCAACGCAGTTTCTGTACTGTCCATATTTTATACTGTGGTATGGTTGCCAAAAAAAGTGGTATTTATAGAACACTCTAGAAAGATGAAAGATATCTCAATGTTACTTGAAAGACATTTTAAAACTTTCTTGGTTATGATTTAAAAAGTTACTTCAGTATAAGTTTTTCTGTGTTGAAATAGATATCTGGCCACAACGTTTAGCAACTTTCAAAATTCTAAGATATTTCCTTACCCTGTGATAAATCACGATACCTACTTACACACTGTTTCTGGAACGAAAATTATCTACGTGTTAAAGTTAAACGCAAATCAAGTGATCCGATTGACTGTTGATAATTCAGTCAACCAATCACAGCAGTTTACGAGCGCCTGAAAATTTGTTAGCTAATTTTCGTTCTAGAAATCGGGCGTTAGTAGTTCGTAATATAATACATTGATGAACCAAAGATTCCCACCTCCCAAAGAACCATTTTGTTTAAAAACAAAAAGACAGAAGAACATTACTGCTCATCTTGTTGACGTTATTATATCTCGAAATTACGAAATAACCTAGCTAATTTTCTCCGAGACCCAGACTACGCTCATTTGTTCCGAGAAACAGTAAAGATCTTTGATATTACGTCTTTTCACTCTAGACATTTCAATAGAACTTATTAGTGTTACCTCTATTGTGGACTGCCTTTATGATGTGACAAAGGCTAAACCTTAGATGTGCCCGTGCCCTTATACATAAATCGTTATGAGACGGTTATTATTACGTCAATTTGAGTCGGAGGCACAGTTACCTATTCAAGGCAAGTTGTTCTGAAAGGACAAACGCTGCTCTGCATTTAGGTCGTCTAGTGTAAGTAGTCGTAGGTACTTATGCTTATGAAACAGACCAGCTGTGCCCGCGGCTTCATCTGCTAGAAAGTCCCGGAATTAAAACAAAATCAATCAATCAATCTGCCTAGCCTTTTTCCAAATATGTTGGGGTCGGCTTCCAGTCAAACCGGATGCAGCTGAATACCAGTATTTTACATGGAGCGACTGCCTATCTGAAAGCAAAATCAATTTACTTAAATATTTTATATCCCATAAACCTATATGGGGACTTCCGAAACGTCAGAAGCTAGATGCACCAATTGGTCGTTTCCTATGGAGAAGAGCCGGCAAGAAACTCCACTCTTTTAAAAATAATTGGCTTTTACAACAAAACTATTTATATATCCAGGAAATATTCAAAAGTGTCTACCAAATGTCACCATTTAGTACCTACAGTAAGTTAGTTAGTCTTTAACGCTTAGGGGAGAGCAGTGAAGTTTTCGGCTGAAATGATGATGATGGTCGTGATTTTATTCCCCATCAGTAGCACGTGTGGTGAACTGTTCACGTGCAGAAGCTTATTATTGTGGTAACATAATAAATATACACTTCTGCAAGTTCAGGGGCAAAGTTGTCTTTGAAATCTTTGAAAAGATCATTTTACGGCAATTTCGTTCAACCAGCGTAACTCGTATCCAAATGAGAATTCCATAAAAAAATCTCAGTCCAATTTATCATATCGTAACAAATACTTCCAAAACATCTCAGGCCATTCAATTCAAGGCTCTTACGAACGTCTGAACACGCCTTAGCTATTGTAAGAGAGGCGTATCAATCGAGCCGTGGATAATCTGCGATAAACGTCGCCAGTCCTTGAAGCGAGTTGAATGATTTGTTCCTGTCGAACTAATATATCATTTGTGATTTAAATGTCCCATTCTTTACTTGAAACTCTCAATAGATAGAATAAAATTGGTCTTTGTTTTAATAAACGTGATAAAGGTGTGTAAAATTCGGAATATGATGATGTCTTAAGCGTAGCAAAGATTTTGAAAAGTTTTAATTGGTGTAAGTAATGCGTACTGTGGCATTAATTTGGACCAGCTAAATATCTTACGTGGTCAAAATACAAATAGCTTTTCAGGTTTGACGAATTTTATTTAGTTGCCAGTTATACAACAGTTTGTTTTCTACAATCAGTTTTGAATGTAGAAAACATATCGTCCAGTTCCATATAGAACTCTTCCCATTTCAATAAATCCCTAGAATTAAAACTAATCTAAAATTGATTTCATTACAGAGACACCACTAACAATCGCAGCAGGGCTAAAGACACCAGGGAAAGTTCTGATAGCCCTCGTGAACGGCGGAGCACTACTAGACTACAGGACCAAAGATGGAAGCACAGCTATGCACAGGGCTATCGAGAAGAACTCTCTAGAAGCTGTCAAGACCTTGCTGGAACTCGGAGCATCACCTAATTATAAAGATGGGAAGGGTTTAACGCCGTTGTATCTTTCGGTGACGAATAAAACTGACCCGTTGCTGTGTGAGACCCTGTTACATGATCATGCGACGATTGGGGCTACTGATCTGCAGGGGTGGCAGGAGGTGCATCAGGTGGGTGGTGAAATGATGTCATACATTTGAGATCTGTATGACTCCGGTTGCAAAATGTTTTGAAAACTGTATGAGCTACATTTACCAAGGGGATCTTTCCCGTATTAGTGGGTATTTCATTCAGTATAACCCCTCAGATTTTTGACTCAGTTTGGATACCGCTTTCCGATATCATGCTATTGATTACCTTCCTGATATCTTAAGATTCCCATCTGGAAAATTGTTGCGCCTCATTTTTATATTCTGCAACAAAAAATCATACATTTTTTTAAGTTTTGAAATAACTAAATTTCTTTACTTATTTTCTCCTTGCATCACATTTCCAGGCTTGTCGCAATGGTCTAGTCCAGCATTTAGACCACCTCCTCTTCTACGGCGCCGACATGAACAGTCGCAACGCGTCCGGTAACACACCGCTCCACGTGTGCGCTGTCAACGCGCAAGACTCCTGCACACGCCAGCTGTTGTTCAGGGGATGTGATAAGGAGGCGTTGAACTTCGCTAACCAGACGCCTTATCAGGTAATAAAAGTTTAATGTTTTGGATTTCCAGATGATAGGTTCAACAGGTGTTCTCTATATAAGTTAAACACCTGTTAAACTTGACCAATACAGTCTGAAATAGTTCAGAAAGGAGTGTTTTCATGAAAATTCACGCCACCAATAGGCGCCACTTTGACAAAAGGTCTGCCATTTCGACAATGAATATAAAATTGATGACATTCATCATTAGTTTCATTCGATCTTTCATCACGTCACGACTAAAGAAAAAATACAGGCGCTTTGACACTTGACAGGTGCCCGGACCTGCCATGTCAGTGCTGCCACCTAGTGAACGTCATTAAAGAAAACTCTCATTTTAGACTTTTCAGGCACTGTTAGTCAAGTTTAGATACAGACTACCGTGTCAAAAGTAATCCAGTGTATAAGAAAGAATATCTTCCCGTTTTTATATAGTGTTTTCAGTAGGCCAGAGACAAGCAATCCATGAGAAATACCCTAATCCACTATGATCGTCGTAGGTAAAAAGATGGTCTGGCTCTCTTTAGCTCATGAAGCTCACGATTTTTTCTTTTACTTAACCTGTGGAAGCGCAACTAAAGCTGCCATCAGACAGCAGTTTAGTACGACTGCAATACTCGTAATGTACTGATAACTGCATTCAAACTGCTTTGCAGTTGGAGTGCAGTTGAAACAGTTGAAATGCAGGTTCATTAAAATATTTAAAATCCCCAGGTGGCAGTGATAGCAGGCAACTTAGATCTGGCAGAAGTGATAAAGAACTACAAAGCTGATGAAGTCGGTAAGTCCGGCCCCGGTTGTGTACTGCATGGCTTTGATTGGAGCTTTATATACGCCTTATGTGTTTGTAACATGGATTCTTAAACACTTCTATTGTGTCTCATTCAGTGTCCTTCAACCGATGAAATCGTAATTATTGTTTAAACATAAATGAGTCTAAAACGAAAGCATACTATGTTTAAGAAAAATGTTTCAACCTGTATAACCGATATCATCTCTATACCGATGATATCGATTACTTATACTAGGTGAAACATTTTTTATACAAATGAGGCAAACCAAGTGTGAAATAGACAAAAATACGTAAACCTTTTTAATTTTATATCCAAAATTTACTAAAATGCACCATAAAGTTGAATATTCCAAAAGTTCCTTGTGTTAGAATAGATTTAAGAATTCATGTTATCAAAAATCCAAAATTTAAGTATTTTATGTGCAACGCTTTAGTTTTTTTTACCGCAAATACATATACCTATACAAAATGACACACCATACTATTTATATTAAGTAGTATCTGTGTAAATATTTTATAATTATTATTGCATGCGTCATCCGTTCTATCTATTCTATTCCATTGCTTAATATCATAATGGTGATGGTTGTATTTTTGAATACCTACGCTAATTTATGAAAATATCACTAACCGAACCTAAATTATATACCAACAAACACTAATATGTAAAGGGTTTAAAAATATATATATTTATATTCCGAATATTTAACACCTCTAAATATTATTCCCGAATATTTTATCGCACTATTATTTTTTTATATAAAACTTGTTTTTGTAAGATAATTTGATGTTTGATTATGTTCTTGATATTTGTTTGTCGCACGATTCCTTTATTAGTTTGTTCGGTTGCTAAATAAAATATTTCAGTGCCGTTCCGTGGTCCTCCTCGGTACAATCCGAAGCGACGCTCTGCGGCGTGGGGGGGGTGGTGGACGGCGGGGGACCGCTCGTCGCTGGCGTCGTCCACGCGCATCCCGGCCGAGCTAGACTCGCTGCTGCGGCGCCAGGCCGGGCCCGCGGCCTCGCCCTGCAGTCTTGAGAGACCCTTCTCCTCGGCGTCCTCCAGCATTAGTGACGCCAGCCATCCCAGCCACGAGGACGATGCCAGTATACTCACAGGTAAACTTGAGGAGGTTGCGTTGCGATGGAAGATAACGTGACCGACGTAGATACGACCACTATAGCCAGCAAAAGACCTGTAAACTGAACTAGCACTGATCACACACAGTGAATTCAATTGTTAGAGTACCAAAGTAACCAGCTGACGTGTTTGCACAACCCACTTAGTCGTCGTATCTACACCGTTACATTCCACCGCGTGGTCCAAGGTTGCGGACACGGCACCACGGCCACCATGACGACCGACAACCATCACCATGCACCGACATCGCCCGTCCACTTCGTTGCATGTTCTATGTGCCTTTATGTCATGTAGTTACCCATCGAACGCTTCTTCGCTTCCTTTTACGACAAAATTATGATTTTTCCACTTATACCCCTTTTAGACCTAGGATGTACGAAAATTGTGTTTTTAGTAAAATACGGTTAATTTTAACGCAATCCTAATTTTAAGGTAATGGAAATAAAATCTTGCCCTCCTCAGACACCAGCTGGCCCAACTTAATTAACAACTTAATCTGTTAAGTATAAAACTTGTATTTAGTGTTTCCTTGTCACAACACTACACGCTTTAAATCCCCGTATCCAACAAGTCAAGTGTCCATCACTGTAAAGTTGACACACTAAAACTACACAGTACACTATTATTAACCCACTTCGCCCCCCTTGAAGCTCACAGAAACAAAAGAACCCAATTTTGGACCCAAGTGTACATACGAAAGACAAGTTGACACTGATTTAAAACCCGACTGACCGTTGAGCGACACTAACCCCAACAGATAAAAGCGCGGGCGATACCAGCGACATCATATCGGACTCTAGCGGCGTCGGCACCAGCAACTCTGACACGACCTGCTCTCTGCACGGCGGCGCCACTGTCGTGTGTCTGCAAGCTTATGATGGCGCGACTCCTGGTCACGTGCGCCTCAACCAGGGAGATATTGTTGAAGGTACAGTGTCAGACACTATAGAAAAACACGTGTGTCGCTCGGTATATATGCTATAAGTCTTAGGATGCCGCCAAGACCGGACACACCAGAGTAACATCGTGGAAGGTAGAGTATCAGAAATCACAACCGAACCTCTTACAGTGCTGTGCTCCTTGGCAAAAAACGTAAACTTCAATGAGGTTACTTTATAAAATCAAAGGTATCTTGGCCACTACAGACACATACTTCTGACACGCGGTGTACCTACTATTGTTGCCTGCAGCCTCATGGTAAAACAACGCTCAACAAACTGCCCCGACCTCGACACTGGAGAGACTAGCGGACGATACTTACGATATTTTTCTAAACTTCTTTTATGATAAGTTCGAGTACATTATCTGCCTAGCCTTTTCCCAACTTTGTTGGGGTCGGCTTCCAGTCTAACCGGATGCAGCTGAATACCAGTATTTTATTTGGAGCGACTACCTATCTGAACTCCACAAACCAGTTACTTGGTAATACGATACAGACTTTCGGTCTTCCGACTACCCGTAACGACTGTCAAAGATCTACAAATGACAGCCGGGACCAACGAATTCACGTGCTTTCCGAGGCATGGAGGTTTCTCTATATGTAATAGATGGTCACCCATCCACGGACCGACCTCGGCAAGCGTAGCTTAACGGTCAAACGACCCGTGCCGTTGTCATTATTAATGCATAAGTTCGAGTACCTTCGTACTATTTCGAAGTGCCCATTAATATTTAAGTTGAACCTAGGTGTATTCTAAAATAAGTATTTTAAAAATAGAAGTCATCAGTTCATCACACTTGGTTTCCATACAGTACTTACAAACCATTATTAATGTCATTTGTCCTCATATATACTAAAATATGAATAATAAAATATCATTGGTTGCACTTTAACTGAAAACAATGTGAGTAACTGAATTCATTCATCAGCGACTTTACTAAATTTAAGGAGCTGAAAGTTCCAAATTCATAACACAGTTCCAAGGTGAACAGTTTTAAGTTAAAACTACGAAAACCAGTTTCAAACCCAAGAAAATTATATTTCGGTTGTCTAAACGAATTCTTGTAGAATTTGAATTTTTTGCCCCAGTCCTATAATGATAAAGGGTACTATATTCTAATCCTTTTGGATATTAAAACGTTATCCTATAACAAACAGTGACGGGGGCCACAGACGATGGTCTACTGGAAGGCACAGTTCGGGGCTCTGGAGCCAGTGGACTATTTCCCATGCAGTGCGTGCAAGAAGTACGCCTTCGACAGAACACACAGCATCTACATCAGGTATGTCCAAGATGAATACTTCCCAAAAATATAACTCAACCGAGTTCTTATCAAAGTAACAAAATCTGAGCATCCAGAATTGTTAGTAGACCTAAAAATCCAAAAGAGAAGGAGTGTATTCAAAAGTGTAATTTGATTAAGCGAATACACAGTTTTAATATCATGTCCTGGAACCAAAAATTCGAAGACATGTGACATCTAACCCGTACTGGGCTCGCGTGGTAAATTATAGCCTAGTCGAAGAGAGGAGGCCTGTGTCCCAGCAATGGGAAGCAAAGGAAGGGAACATTATAGGCTCATTATGGAAATATGGACACAGTTTTAAAATTATGCCAACAATCTTAATATTGTTATGGCCAGAAAGGTCTGATGCTTTCTTTCAATGTCAATTCGTTGACCTAACTTTAACCTTTCTTAAAGCCCTACTCCTGGGCTTGAACAGATTTTCCGCCAAAATAACAAAGATACTAATCTTACCAAAATTTGCAGGTGTTAGCGTCAGGACCAATCCACCACTCCCGAGTGACAGGCAGACGGGAGATGGCTCTCAGCAAGACTTACAGTGCCACTGCGCCTAGGATTAAAAAGTCGTAAGTACACTCGTTTAACAGAACTATATCTTGGATGGTACATAGACAAGCCTTGCTAGATTCTCGGGGCAAAATTGTGACCAAAAAAATAACAAAAACTCATCCTCAGCCCATATTTATGTTGAATCTATTGTTGATATAGCCTACCTTTATAGCTATAAGAGCAAACAGATACAGACGGTGACATCATAATATACAAACTTTTAAACAGGACAACAATGGACAATGCTTCAAACACTGCAAACATAATAACATTAGCAGATGATGTCGATCAGTCAGTAAAGGTCGGTTTCGTGTTAAGAAGTGAGGGCGACAATGTAGGAGCTAGTATCATGCTAGTCTGTGAAAAACTCGAACAGTCCGGTTTCTGTCTTAGTGTTTGAGTTACCAGTGGTTTAAAAAAGGTCATTGTATGAAAAAGTGTCAATATTTCGAGGCCGGATCAGTGTCACCCAGCAGGGTTAAATTGTTTATTGCTGGGTGGCACAGAATATCTAATAGTCATGGGGATTTATAATAAGGAATTCGCAGACCTATATTTAAAACTACAAGAGATGTAAGCTAGCATTTTCTATCTTAGATCTTCATTGCTCTTTATCCACTGTTTTTATCGTCCCCAATAAACGGGCGAAGTGGAAAGTCGTTTCGCAGTTAACGATGAAACTGAAATGGGCAAGGTGCTTCTGGGCACTTTTGTTTGGGTCAGTATCAATGCATCAGCTACATTACGTTTCCGTACTTCTCACGTATTGAATCAAACTGATATCCAATCTATACTGCTCTCCTTACATGAAAGGCAAAGTCGTTATTCAAAATATCTTAAGCCTACGCGCTTCTAACAGTACCATTGTGGACCACTAACATCCCAAATAACTTCACACCATCGTCATTCCAATTTATCCCTGCTATTTTCTGATACTCATCATCTGCCTAGCCTTTTCCCAACTATGTTGGATATGGAACGTATCATTTTTTTTTTTTTTGCGTTGGGAAATCATCAAATGACTTCTCCCGCTCTGGGTGGAGCGGAAGGGTATGTCAGACTTTTACTGACTAAAACCCACCCGTGTTCCTTCAGTTGCCTGTTGCCAAGGTCCCGGTATCCCTTTCGGACATTCCCGCAACCCTGCCAGGCATCGGTCCTAGCGGATCCCGCCAATTATATGGAACGTATCTACGGACCGATCTCGACCCGTATGTCTATTATTACTTAGTCCCGAGCCCCGCCCTCCCTCTGATAAAAAAAATATTTAAGGTTGGCACCCTCGGACTAGGTGGAGCAACAATTTTCGCAAGATGACTGGTTGCAGCTAAATACGCGTAGCGAAGGATCGTGTTACATGGCGTGTCTCGCTAATCGAAAAAAAATAACAACTGTGGTATCGCTAATGATCCTCTAATGTGATCGACTGTTTCCCAGGTATGGGAACATGGAGACCCGCACGGTGGTCCTGCACCGCGCGCGGCGAGGCTTCGGCTTCGTGCTGCGTGGAGCTAAGGCCTCGTCCCCGCTCATGGAGCTGCGGCCTTCAGAGCGCTGCCCCGCGCTGCAGTACCTGGATGACGTCGATGCGGGGGGCGTGGCAGACCGCGCGGGACTGAGGAAGGGAGACTTTCTTGTGGCGGTAAGTGCTAACTTTGTTTTAAGAGCAGAACTTTTTTTTAAAGGTTGTCATGGACGATAGGAAACTTAAAACATGGAAATGGAAGTGATGAGTGTTCTTAGTGTAAGATACATCCATAATTTACTAGAAGGCCTTAGAAAGTCAAATTAATATATCGTTAAAAGCTGATCTGTTGACACATGTTGTCGTGTCAAAATTTCAATAATTCATACAAAATTCCCATACAAAATGCACTTTCAGTTAGGTTAGGTTAGACATCTCGCGAAGTTTCCAATTTACCCAGTAATCTGTTAAATTTTTCTTTCCGTAAGAACCTGATTCGGACTATTACGAACATTTTAGAAATATTTCCTTCTGACATTTGTGAATCTCCAATGTCTTCGGGAATTCCTTCATGAAATATGCAGCTATTTTGTCGACACAAATGGCGCGTGTATATGCACATTAGAACTGTAAATATTTACAACTCTTTGACAAACAACGCAATTAGGTAAACTATTCAGAAAATATTCAGTTTCTTGTTACATTGTTTTACAAAACATACAAACATATCGTGGATAAGCAAACAATAATTTCCGCCGAAAATCGTTTCATTCAAGTCTTGACTAGCCTAATATTCATATGGCCAACATGGCCGTGCTCCTCAGCTATAGAAAAGTAACTGTGATTTATGTGCGACAAATTTTGTGAAAATAATAAATTGTACTGGCAAGACTACAGACTTTTTTCAGCACTATAACTAACCACACTCCTGGGTTCTTCCTTGTGGTTTCAATTTCGTTTTACCATTCCTATACTTTGGACCATCCCTTGAATCACTCTTTATCGAAAAGTTTGGTTCGAAGAAGGCTTCATTTCGCCTTGAGCAGCCCGACCAAGCTCGTATGTTACATTTTTGTGCACATCTCACGCAGTACCCTTTTTAAAATGTTTATTTAAATCGAACTCTAAACACTTCTTCGGATTCGCCACCTAGAACCATTTCGGCCACTTCGTTATCTGATTACTATTAATGTTCGTCTCTCACACTTCCTTCTATGTCTCATATCTGTTTTTTCATTGATGTTCGTCTGTTCCTTCTGTGTCCTATGTCTCATATCTGCTGTCTCTCTCACTTCTATACAGATAAACGGCGAGGACGTGTCGTGTGCGTCGCACGAGCACGTGGTGGAGCTGATCCGCAGCTCCGGGGCCCTCGTCTCCATGACTGTTGTCTCGTTGAACAATCATAATGGTGAGTTTTTTGTTTTTAACTTATTGTAGAGATGATCCTGCGCCAAATTGGTCGGACCAGATATCGGTTTGCTTCTAGTAGTGGTCGCTCTAGCTGTTGTAGGCGCTTACATCTTGAGGTCGTTACAGCCACACACGTTTCGGATTTTGGTGAAGTCAGACAGACGGATTTGAAGATAGAACTGACCAGAAATAGTAGCCCTAAATGCTGCTGTTCATGCCCATTCCTGAAATGTTTAATTTAGGAATCTTTTGTTATAGTATCTTATTGGCAGACCGTCGCTCTCGTGGTATATTAAAACACAGCTATCATTTGTTCCGTACAATTGTATTTAAACCCGTCTTTTTGTCAGGTAACAACGAGAACAACACGTGTACGGTACCCACAAGCAAGTCTCAGAACCAACTGTCAAGTTCTGGTCGCCCTTACGCCGCTACCTTGCCTAGGAAGGGAGCTGGAGGTAAATTTCATATAGGTACAAGTTCATTTTATTGAACCAATTTGTTCACAAATCGGATGTTTCTCTTATACTTTCCGTCTTGTAATATGAAAACTTAGTATAATATTATGTTTGTAATCCAATTTCAACACCTCAAAAACACATCGATAAGCACCTCAATATTATTGTTTTTATTATTAGTTAAATACAGAAGAACCAACAGCTATAACATAAGGATAACAGTTAAATAAGTAACACAGAACCGCACGGGTAAAAATAGATAAGTCATGGAAATCTTAGGAAAACTAACATGCACGATAAAAAAAAAAATTCAATTAATTGTCAAAACTATGATTATCTTTGTCTCTTTAGGCCGAGCGCCTGCGCCCGCGCCTCCACGTCGCGATCCACGCACGACGCTGAGCGTGGGACGTGCGAGGGCCAAGTCTATGGTCGCTGGACTTGGTAAGTACCCTATTTGATGGCTAGGCTTAAAAAAGTAAAGAAGATACCTCGCAAATAAAAACTTGCAGCACGAGCTCCTTGACGTACACATCCAAAACATACCAGGTATTCAGGCGTACAACGGACTTTTTACTTTTAAATTCTTGTCTATAAGGTGGAATTTGGCATTTCAGAGAACGGTGGTGAGAAAGAAGAGAGTTGTGAACCTCTGAGCGTGGCAGGCAAGTCGTCATCAGCTGAGTCGGTGCAGTTGCCGGGCGGCAGTAACAGTTAGTATTTTGTCTTGTTATCTAAAATACATATAAGTGAAACTGCGAAATCTTTTTTATTTCTCCAAAATTTGGTTAGTTGCATTCGCACTTCACCGATAGCCTGGTGACCTTGTTGATTATAAATGCATATTCGGTTACTTCAGTAGGCATGAGAACTAAAATGAAGGTGTGTCGGTTCGGCCAAACTCAATTACTGACGAATGTTTGCTTGAAATCTTTGTGCGCGGCAGGTAGACAGAAGCGTTCGCGCGCGGCAGTCGTCCAAACACAGCGCGACACGCCGCGCGCTACATTGTTTCGACACACCTTAATACTAACCAATGAAGGCTGTTATTTCTCTCTCTATAATATTTTTCTTTCACCTTGAATACAGCCACAGCAATGAGACCACTTTCTACAAGATCCACTATAATCTAGCGTCATCATATTAACTTATGGCTTTATATTACCAGGTGGCACGCCAGTATCGGGTACGCCGGTAGCGCCTCGCACGGCGTCAATCCGTGCGCGACCCGCATCAAGTCGCATCACTGCCGCTGAGCTTGAAGAGCTGTTCCAGAGACAGGCTGATGCTGATACCATGTGAGTATTTTTCATGTAGCGGCGGGACGCCGTGAGCGTTGACGAATGAGCGACGGGACGCCGTGAGTGTTAACGAATGAGCGACCTGGACTGCCCTCCGTGTCGCCGCGCACATACCTAAGGCGCGGTACAGTGGTGGGAATTTTCTTCAAGTTCATTCCACAAATTATGGATGCAACATACTTAACAACTTAAGAAAACGGTCGTTTATTAAAATCAATGTCATTACTTTACAGCCTAGGCAACAACGCGATGATGACTCGCTCGGCGTTCCAGGGCGGTTCGAACTCGCCTCCCTACTCGCCTGCGCGTGCGCCTAATCGAGTGTACGCGTCAGTCGCTGAGATGAAGAGGTCACGCGGAAAGGTATAAACAAGCATCTGTAAAGGGATAATGTTCGTAGACTAGTAATACGACTGGTATTTTTTCTGTAAAAATATAGGGCCTAGCTATACCAGAAACTTAAAAAAATATATAATCCTTTCTCTGCTTTCGTGCAGTCGGATAAAAAACGATAAAGGAAATGATACGTTTTTTTTTCTAAATTAAGCTCATCGAACTTTTCTTCTATTTCTCGACGGGTTTTTCTTGTAAAGTCCATCACAAAAACTCAGTCTGTAGATAAAGTGTTTGTCTAAGCTTGTGCAACTAATTATGATTCGATATCAGACGCGTTTGCTTTTAGGGTCAGTTTTTATTCAATTGAATCAATTTAAATTTATTCGATTTATGATCAAAACATGGTTCTGAGTTTCTTATAACTAGAAAGAAAGAAAGAAAGAAAAATATTTTATTTGGGACACGCACAGGAAAAACAAGCAGTAACATAAAATAAGAACTAAAATTAAAAAAATAAATAATAAAAGAACAATCAAAACTAACGAACTACTTAGACGACCTGTGCGAGGCCAAAAAGGCCCCTATCTCAGCATAATGCTGCGATATTTAAAAAAGAAATAAATACCGCAGCGATGGTGTTCTGATAGGGCCCGCTGTGATGCCAGCAGCAACTAAACATTTTCTTGTCTACAGCTATGGAGCAAGTCGAATAGCAGCACGTTACGTCGTGACTTCCACTCGACGCCTGACTTGGCAGCTGAACACACCGCTCACCCACCGCGAACGCGCTCCAGCGAAGATGTACACGGTATGAATTGACCTAAGAACGCCATACCATGAACGCATCGGCGTGGGCTATTGCTATCGGGGGCTGTATTATTAAGTATTGATGCTATCGGTTCTTGATATCGGTCATGTAAAGATTTGTTTTTCTGGCAATGGAAAATTATAGCATTAATATTTCATAATACGGCCTCTTCCTCTCCATTTCAGGGCACTTTTTTTTTGTCGGCTCTAGCCGACGGTGCTGTTTCACATCTAAAGTCGCGTCGTAACCGAAAGTTTATGTCCGCGAGTGCGAGATTGTCGCGCTCGTTTATATGAACATGAGGTTAGGAGGAAGGGTGAGAAAACTGAAAAAAAAAAAAAAACGATAAAGTTTAAAATGGAGTTAACAGCTAGCAGCTGGTATGCATCGAGTGCCATAACATAGCCCCCCCCCCAGGGCGCGTGCCCCCCCCGGCGCACCCCCCGCCGCCCCCGCCGGGCGCGCCGCCCGCGTCCACGTTCCGGCCGGCCGACCAGGCCAAGCTGTACGCGTCGCCGCGCGACCTGGACAGCGTGGCCTACCGGCCCAGCTGCAAAGACAACGACCACAACGTAAGTAACATGTCTACTTTATACTGGGTGTTAGGGTAGACACCGTTATCCTTGAAACTACTGGTTTGGTGTCATCTATAACATACTTTTTCTATGAAAACAAACTTGAAATCGCGAAAAAAACATCTGCTGTTCCATACATCTGTGTTCACTTAAATCGAGAAAATGTATGTTACAGCTGATTTTTTTTTGCGATTTCAACGTTGTTCCCATAGAAAAAGTATATTATAGATGACACCAAACCACTACTTTCAAGGATAACGGTGTCTACCCTAACACCCTGTATATACCCAAAATCCCAGTAAGAAAAAATGAATGCGGTCGGAGGAACAAAGTTCCTTCTCACGTATGATTTAAAACAAAATTTTCACAGCCACTATCTTGGATTCACATTTTGACCTCACTGTCGATTTAGCACCTTTGAAAACTATGAAAACGACAGCCATGACGAAAATTTTTTCGCAGCCGCCTTCTTTGATTTTCAGGTTGACCGAACTCGCCAAGGTCTAACTTTAGCCCGAGCCAAAACTTGAAGCCATTTATTGTATTCCGAACGTTATTCCAACATAAAGTTCTTAATACAAATAAATAAGTTGTCAGTTTTGTTTTAAAGATATGTAATTTGATCACAGTAAGGTTCTTTTTTAAACGACGAAAAAACAGGGAGGAGGTTCTCAAGTCCAAAGGAATATTTTTTTTTTCAAAAACAATCTTTTCTTTAGACATTAAACGTTTTCTTAGTAGAGCTTAGTAGTACCATTTACTAGGTACGTCTTTCATTGAGAGTATGTCATGCTCACTTTAATGTCTCGCTGGTGGTGGCGTGTGTTGGATCATTAAGTTCCCTTCAAAATGGTTGAGCTGAATGGTGCTGACTGATTCATGCGTCATATTCGTGAACGGGCGCCATCAGTAGGGACTGCATGGTCATCTCTTAGCTGCCACGGCTTATTTTAATTTATTTTAATTCTTGAATTGTTTTGTTTCTTTTTTATCGTTTAATTTCGGACGCTTTTAATGTGCACGTTTCTCTACATTGTACTCACATGTATAATTTCAACATAAATGATGTAACCATATTCTCATTTAAAAGAGTTTCCGTGGAGTTTCTTGCCCGTTTTTCTCCATAGGAACCTACTACGCTTTGGAATGGGCAACTAGCTTCATCTTTCTGACTGACCGACCCTTTGACAATTCAAAAGTGCCTGTAATTGGTTTATTTGAAGTAAATGCTTTGAGTTTGAGTTTGAGTTTGAGCGAAAATAATTTTAGAGTGAAAGTGATTCGTCTGAAAACTTGAAAATCACGTCCTTACCTTTCAGAATCGTAAAGCGACATCGTTGCGGTCGTGGGCGGGCCCCAACCGGCCTCAGTCAGCCGACGAGCCCGGCAACCAGTATGCACAGCCCTTCAACACGCATAAGAGCTTCGTTAGACAGGTAATAAATACTACATACTAACGTTGCACTGTACTAAGATCTTTTTGCACCTGACCAAAATCGGAACTAACTTGTTTCCAAAAATTGTTTCGCGCCTCCGTCAATGTCATTCAATCACCAAAAGCTACTTGTAGCACTGTAAGTGTGCTGATATCACATTCGTATCCATAATAACAAGTATGTCTTGGTAACGAGTCACCAAAGTGTATCTTTGATCACTTGTTTGTTGGACATGGTTGATTATGATACATAGACAGGAGGCCTAGACAAAATCCCTTTTCTGTATGGAGTTGACAGCAGGAGTCACGTGACATCTCTAAAGCTTAATGTCAACTGCATACAATTTGATCTTTCCGTTGGCGTTAACGCTTAAATACTCTCGACTACTCTACAGTGTGTTCATTATAACTTGACCCGTGACGCGATTGGTAGTACTCTAGTACGTTTCTGTCATTCGCCATTTTGAACTGTATTAGTATTGAAACTAAGCTTGACAGGCAATGGTGCCAACCAACATGACGGCACGGGACAAGTTATAGTGAACGGTTTGTAGCTGGAACGGAAAAGTCAGATTAATGTATGTTGATAATCTATGTTGTTCCCGCACAATATAACATTAAAATTGAAAGTAACGAAAGAGGTTTTAACTAACTTGATCAAGATCGCATGCTAACTTCATGCTTAAAATTTCCAGAATTCAACTCCTGCTCCGCCAATCCCTGAGCCAGACTACAGTATGTCGGAATCTGACGATGAAGTGGATGCCAAGCCAAAAGGCGAACCCGCTGCAGTTGCCGAGACAAGCGCCAACAGCAACGCAAGGTGAGTCTTGAGATGTAGAGCATACGGTTCAGTTATATTTGGGTTGAACGTCAATTTGTTTGGGCAAATATTGGTGGTGCCAAATTAGGAGTTAATTGGGTGTTTTCTGTTGTTTATAATACAATATCTTCATAAGTAAAATTTCGTTTATTCTAATTACTTTCAATATTATGTTTTGTTGTTTATATTCTTTCTGACAATCAGTAACAATCTTGTGGCGTAGGTTCTTCAAAATATAACAAAGAGCACGAAAAATGCATGTCTTAATAAACTTTAACATTTTCAGGATACCAATATACGCAACGATATTTGAGAATGACGCGGAATAAATATTTAATTTTGAGCTTTGATTCTTAACAAATAAGGTATAGTTTCAATTGTCAATGGATTACGTGTCGCTGGGAAAGCGCTTATGTGTGTGTGTAAACAGTCACTATCACATTAAAACCCCATTATTGTCTCGACACAGATTCACATGTCCTACTTTGTCTCATTTTAAGAAAATCATTACATTTTTGTCCATTGTTTTGCAATTTTAAAATGGTAACAGAATCAATCAAAGATAACGAAATCAAAATAATGAAACTCGGTACATTTTTCATTTTTTGAGTTGAGTTTATACAAAAAAATAGTACAAAATGAAGAGAAAAATAATCACATTGCACTGAAAGTAGAGGGCATTATACACACACAGGGTATACAGTGATTAACGTTTTATCATTACCATTTAACGAATATTTATGTTACACGTCTGTCTATTAGTAATAATATTTTGTTTTTGTGGGTGATGTTGGTTTATATGTGAAATTAATAGGTATTTGTTTGGATTTTTGTTTTAAAAGAATTAAATATTGGATTTTTTGGTTTAATTTATTTTGGAGATTAGGTAGATAATCATGTAGGAAACTAACAAAATTGTTTATATAATTTCAGTGGCAGCAGCTCGGGTTCAAGTTCTATGCAGCATTCCTTCTCCGTGGACGAGATCCAGAAGATCCGCACTCGTCTGAAATCTTCGAAGTCCTGCGGCGACGAGTTGGGCGTGGAGCGCGACGACGGCGACAACTCGTCGTCGGGCGTGTCGTCCGACCAGGAGGCGCAGGCCCGGCCGCCGCCCCGCCGGGACAAGGTGTCCTTCTGCTCCTCCGTCACCGTGAAGTCGTCCAACGACGTCATCAGCACGGAGCCGGTGCACTCGTCCAGCGAGAGCCTGGCGCCGCCGCCGCCGCCCATGCAGCGACACAACTCGCTGACCCGCAAGCGGGCCACCGCGGCGCTCCTGCGGGGCCCCGCGGGCTCGGCGCGCGGCCGGTCCGCGGCGGAGCGGCTCGGCGTGGACATCGACAAGGCGCCCGGCCGGCGGGGCCGCGCCGCCGCCCTGCTGGCGCAGCTGCCGCCGCCGCCCGAGGAGCCGGGCCCCGCGCCCGAGCGCCCGGGCCCCGCGCCCGAGCACGCGCCCGTGCTGGCCCCGCCGCCGCAGTTCAGCGACCGCGTGCGCGTGGTGGCGGCGCTGCCCAAGCGCCTGGCGCACCTGCAGTAGGCCGGGGGCGCGCCGGGCCCCTGCGCGGGGCGCGCCGGGCCCCTGCGCGGGGCGGCCTCAGCCCGCAGGTCACCGCCCGTGGGGCCCGGCGCCTGCGAAGTCCGCGAGCACTCGTCGGATCGGTCTTATGAACCCTAGATAATAAATCTTCACTTTTCGTACCCTCGTCGTAGGCTTACCCCGTATGTCGCCGGCCGCGCCTCGCCGGTCGGCGCGATGAACGAGAAACGTTTTGTAATCGAGCGACTAAATGAAACCAAAGATTTATAGTATTTATTGTTGAGGAGTTAACATTGATATAGTTGAAACTAATTTTTATACATTCCCTTATTAAGCTAGTTAACATGCGTTTCACGAATCATTATTATTGGTATTACTTTACTGTTATATCCCGACGTAGCGGTTTTATTCTGTTCGTTGTAGCAAATTTATTTAATTCTAATTCCTATGTTATAATTTCAACCCTTTTACAACGCAACCAAGTGCCATCGTGTCTATGATTTTAATATATTTTTATAGTATATATCTGTAAATATTTTACGAGAGCTATTTTCGAGTTAAAAGAGTGGACCAGACGCGTAAATACAAAAATATCCGGCCAACATATTATATATTTAAAAAAGCAGATTATTTATTAAACACTGGTATTTATAAACGTTGATATACATATTTATATGGAACATTATTGTGCTGTGTTCAGATCGCTCGTTATAATTTTATTATTTTCATTCGTCCAATGGTACGTCGAGATGGTCCACTCTTTTGACGACATATTATTGAATTATTATGTTTCAATGGCCACAAAGGCGATTATTTGAATTGAATGTGTTCTCATAGAAGACTCGCGCTTGAACCAAACTCACTAGCGTTTCATCCGTTCCATGATATTGTAAAGATTTTATACTAATCGAAATACATCCGTGCGTCATTTATTTAGATATAGTTTATATCGCAAAGAGAGTGTAACACCAATTTTTATATTTCATTAATCGATTTTGTATCTTATTCTATTGTACTTTAGATATCATTTTTGCAAAAATTGTAATTGTGACTCTTCGAAATTATATTATAAAAATTTATAACTGGAAGAATGAACTCTCACTTATGTTTAAAATGACTAACCCTTTTTGCTTTTATGAAAAGGGAAGAAGGATCTATTATATTATAAAAGCCCCTTTAGGTGTATCGAAATCTTACCTGATATTAATAATAATACCTGCCAATATGACAGAGTGAACTGAGGAAAACATTCCATTTTGTCATGGTGTCTGTTAATATAGTAACACAAGTTGCAAACACTACCTAAATAACGATCAGCCTAATACGAGAAACCATTTTGGATCTTATGTTCATTGACGTTAAGTTTTATATTGTTTGTTAGTAGCAATAGAATTTTTACCGAAAGTTAAGCTCCCTGTTTCGCGACACCCAGACACTAGAAACTATTTACCAGATAAAGAAATGTTAGATATTATCTTTAATGGGGTAAGGAAACAGGACGCGATCAATGTTAAAATTAGCTGAATTTTAGCTGAATTTTAAAATAGTAAGTCGCATATAGCCGACTTTAGCCTCCACATGTATTATTAGCACAATCAATTAATTTGTTTATTAACGTATGTATTATTTCGTTATAATCGTCTTGTCATTATTTTAAGTTGTATAAATGTATTGTCTACTTAAGGCATAGTTAGGTAGTGGTAATGATTAGGGCAATACTTGATTGTAGAGTATCGGTCGGTAAGAGGGGGCGGCGCCTTGGAACTGTTACTTATTTCACTGCACACTATGCAAAAAGTTTTAAAAAATCCTAAGAATTCCGTCACATACTTTTGTAAAATAAATAACATAGGAAAATATTCAAATGCATTTGTTAAATACCCACCTGAAAACACATACATCAAAATGCTCGACCTATTTGAAAAATAAGTCTGAATATCTGAAAATTTCTCCGTACCCACATTCAACCTTCTTCATATTTCAGCACCATCCGATTATTTTAATAACGAAATATTCCTTAATTAACATTATGAGGGTAGTTAAATAAGCAACAGATCCCAACGTGCTGTGGTTTTGTATAATACAATTGTGTTTCGCGTTTCATTTGAATCTCAGTATCGGACGTGTAACTACAACTTGGTATACTTTCAAATGAAAAATTAAATGTTTCATCACTTATTTTTTGAAGTTTTATTTTCTTAACATTACATAAATAAGGCCATATTACACAGAACATACCATAGACATTGCCTTTAAAAAGACTTCATCAATAATAAAAAAGTAAAATACAGAAATAATTTTTGAATATACACATTTCCACTTTATTTTCAGTATAATCTACGAAATTCTTTAAATTGTATAAAACGGTACAGCAACCAATAAATCCCAATTCTGTTGCATAATATAATAGGGTATTTGACTGTTTATTTTTTATTTTTAGGAGCCTACAGAAAAGAAAAAAAATGTTCAAATAAGTATCACAAAAAAATCGTTATGCGTTTTAAAGTCTATGCTAGACAGAGATAGCACTTCTGCGATCTGACGTCACAACACAAGAACGCCATAGTGATTTCGCATCATTGGTACAATGAGCGTTTCGCGTGACAAAGATAGAAGAATAATTTCAAAAGCTTGAAACTTCTCCATTTTTCCACGAATATTTTTTTCTAACAATTTTTTAGTAACATCTTTAAAATAAGTATTAATTCATGTATATTTTTGATACTAGTGAAATACAATATTCATTGCATATTGTGCAATCTAGTAACACGCTTACACAAAAAATCTTATTCTATTTAATAGAACTCACACTAAAACTAACATCAATAACCGTAAATTGGACGGACGATTACCTATTAAATTATCACATACAACAACAATAAAACAGTTCTCAAAGTGTTATCTCAAGGCGCTTATGAAGAATATAATCAAATTAACTAACCTTGAAGATAGCGGCGGGATTTCGAAACTTATCGCTAATGGACGGAAGGAAGGAATCAACCTTATGTCTTTTACATTATAGTTTAGTTTACAAATAAGTATTTATTAGGACGGAATGAAAGAATTTGAACTTTATTCAATTCAGTTTAAGGCTTAGTTTGATATAATGAGTTGTGTTGAGGACTCGATTGTTTAACGACCTCGTGTGTTAACACGTGTTGAAGAAGACATTTTATATATTCCAATGGATCCAAAACACTTATTCACGTTTTTGACTTGCATCACTGCTAGACAAGGGACTTCTCATGTTTTGTCGCCCTTTTTTGCGAGTTCATTTATGCCCCGAATACACTGGGAAACAAAGTTGCGAAACATTGTTTCCAAGAGCATTTGTTGTTGCAGCATCTATGTTGCGGGCATCAATATTGCGTAATGGTTTGTAAAATTTATTTTCAATAAATTACTCGGCAAACATTATGGTATTCCTATAAACAAGCCTTTTTTCGAATCTGAATTAAATCTCAACATACTTGAAGTACTAATTTGAACTCAATTCTGTGGTGTTAAAGTCCATGTAGGCAGCAACGTCGTCGATCTTGACGAGCCGACGGTAATCGACGTTTTCACCGCACATTGGACACTTGCCTTCTTCTTGAAGAATCCTATAGGAAAACAAATTTATTTTGTTACTGATTAAGATTAGAAATTATAGCTGCTGTATCATTATCATAAATATTTCAGCAGAAAGACGTCCACTGTGGGACATAGGTCTCCCCGAAGAGTCACCACATCGGTCACCGGTCCTATGCTGTTCGCATCCAGCGGATTCCTGCGGCTTTTACAAGGTAATTGGTTCTTATCAGCTATATTTTCTGCAAGCAACGTGCCCTGCCCACTAAGTTTGGCAATTCTGCGGGCTATGTCCGGTTACCTTGGTGCTCCTTTAGGGGTATGAGGAACAGGGTGTAAAGTTCACTCATACTCCATAGAAAAGAGAGGATCGTCCGAACAGACGGGTGTTGTGTCTGGCGGGTAACTGCCCAACGATTGGTTCTTGTATATAAGTCCATCGCGCGGTAAACTGTAATTGCGCGATGCAGGATTTATGTGACGTCAGGTCTTTGATGCGTAGTTCGCATGTGGCGATGTAGATGCCGCCACACTCCTGATATTACACTGTTACAGCAGCTTATACTACATTTATTAAATTAATGTATTCTATGGATTTTGCTGGTCAAGTTTTGTAGGCAACACTGTACTTACTCGACAAATTCAGTGAGAATAGCTGGAAAGTCGCATTCTGGGCACGCAGTCAAATTGTCCTTCACGATGTGAAGACCCTGCAATATAAATAACAAGTAATTTAAATATGGATGTTTTCGATCCAGCATTCGTACCTAGTTATCTGATTGGCCGAATCCCTTTCACCGTTTTGCCCACCCAGGGCAAAAAGGACAAACGGCGAAAGTTTTGGAAGCGTTAGCTCTTGCTGTCACTGAGCGTATATCCAGGGTCGTAAGCGTTGATGTCTTGACGTAAACGCTAATGCAGAGTGTACGCTTTGACTCTGACTAACGTGGTCACAAAAACCCTCATAACGTTTCTCTGAATCTGTTCCCGTCCTGATTTTTGTCTGATTTAACTATAATGATGCGATAACTTACCGTCGCTAAACAGAAAGGCACGTCGACTTCGCAGCGCGCGCAGGTGAGGTCTGCGACGGGCAGCTCGGCCGCGCAGTGCGGGCACGGGGCCGATAACTTACCGTCGCTAAACAGAAAGGCACGTCCACTTCGCAGCGCGCGCAGGTGAGGTCTGCGACGGGCAGCTCGGCCGCGCAGTGCGGGCACGGGGCCGATAACTTACCGTCGCTAAACAGAAAGGCACGTCCACTTCGCAGCGCGCGCAGGTGAGGTCTGCGACGGGCAGCTCGGCCGCGCAGTGCGGGCACGGGGCCGATAACTTACCGTCGCTAAACAGAAAGGCACGTCCACTTCGCAGCGCGCGCAGGTGAGGTCTGCGACGGGCAGCTCGGCCGCGCAGTGCGGGCACGGGGCCGATAACTTACCGTCGCTAAACAGAAAGGCACGTCCACTTCGCAGCGCGCGCAGGTGAGGTCTGCGACGGGCAGCTCGGCCGCGCAGTGCGGGCACGGGGCCGATAACTTACCGTCGCTAAACAGAAAGGCACGTCCACTTCGCAGCGCGCGCAGGTGAGGTCTGCGACGGGCAGCTCGGCCGCGCAGTGCGGGCACGGGGCCGATAACTTACCGTCGCTAAACAGAAAGGCACGTCCACTTCGCAGCGCGCGCAGGTGAGGTCTGCGACGGGCAGCTCAGCCGCGCAGTGCGGGCACGGGGCCGATAACTTACCGTCGCTAAACAGAAAGGCACGTCCACTTCGCAGCGCGCGCAGGTGAGGTCTGCGACGGGCAGCTCGGCCGCGCAGTGCGGGCACGGGGCCGATAACTTACCGTCGCTAAACAGAAAGGCACGTCCACTTCGCAGCGCGCGCAGGTGAGGTCTGCGACGGGCAGCTCGGCCGCGCAGTGCGGGCACGGGGCCGATAACTTACCGTCGCTAAACAGAAAGGCACGTCCACTTCGCAGCGCGCGCAGGTGAGGTCTGCGACGGGCAGCTCGGCCGCGCAGTGCGGGCACGGGGCCGATAACTTACCGTCGCTAAACAGAAAGGCACGTCCACTTCGCAGCGCGCGCAGGTGAGGTCTGCGACGGGCAGCTCGGCCGCGCAGTGCGGGCACGGGGCCGATAACTTACCGTCGCTAAACAGAAAGGCACGTCCACTTCGCAGCGCGCGCAGGTGAGGTCTGCGACGGGCAGCTCGGCCGCGCAGTGCGGGCACGGGGCCGATAACTTACCGTCGCTAAACAGAAAGGCACGTCCACTTCGCAGCGCGCGCAGGTGAGGTCTGCGACGGGCAGCTCGGCCGCGCAGTGCGGGCACGGGGCCGATAACTTACCGTCGCTAAACAGAAAGGCACGTCCACTTCGCAGCGCGCGCAGGTGAGGTCTGCGACGGGCAGCTCGGCCGCGCAGTGCGGGCACGGGGCCGATAACTTACCGTCGCTAAACAGAAAGGCACGTCCACTTCGCAGCGCGCGCAGGTGAGGTCTGCGACGGGCAGCTCGGCCGCGCAGTGCGGGCACGGGGCCGATAACTTACCGTCGCTAAACAGAAAGGCACGTCCACTTCGCAGCGCGCGCAGGTGAGGTCTGCGACGGGCAGCTCGGCCGCGCAGTGCGGGCACGGGGCCGATAACTTACCGTCGCTAAACAGAAAGGCACGTCCACTTCGCAGCGCGCGCAGGTGAGGTCTGCGACGGGCAGCTCGGCCGCGCAGTGCGGGCACGGGGCCGATAACTTACCGTCGCTAAACAGAAAGGCACGTCCACTTCGCAGCGCGCGCAGGTGAGGTCTGCGACGGGCAGCTCGGCCGCGCAGTGCGGGCACGGGGCCGATAACTTACCGTCGCTAAACAGAAAGGCACGTCCACTTCGCAGCGCGCGCAGGTGAGGTCTGCGACGGGCAGCTCGGCCGCGCAGTGCGGGCACGGGGCCGATAACTTACCGTCGCTAAACAGAAAGGCACGTCCACTTCGCAGCGCGCGCAGGTGAGGTCTGCGACGGGCAGCTCGGCCGCGCAGTGCGGGCACGGGGCCGATAACTTACCGTCGCTAAACAGAAAGGCACGTCCACTTCGCAGCGCGCGCAGGTGAGGTCTGCGACGGGCAGCTCGGCCGCGCAGTGCGGGCACGGGGCCGATAACTTACCGTCGCTAAACAGAAAGGCACGTCCACTTCGCAGCGCGCGCAGGTGAGGTCTGCGACGGGCAGCTCGGCCGCGCAGTGCGGGCACGGGGCCGATAACTTACCGTCGCTAAACAGAAAGGCACGTCCACTTCGCAGCGCGCGCAGGTGAGGTCTGCGACGGGCAGCTCGGCCGCGCAGTGCGGGCAGGGCGCGGCGGGCGGCGCGGGCGGGGCGGCGCGCGCGCCGTGGCGGACTACGCTTTCTATTTTCTTCACGTATTTTGGATCGATCTGGCAAAGAAAAGTGTTTTTGGTGTAAACATAGTCCATAAGGGCAAATACCGCAAAATATTCAAGTTTAGTTGATTTCGGACGACTAAAGGCACATCGCACAACTCCCGTTCTTGCAAGACCGGAATCATCCGAGCGTACAACGAAAAATCGAACAAACGCAAATCCAAAAAGAGGCTGGTCTAATATCCGTGATTCAGCTAATACAATGACACGTTTCAACTAAGCACGTGTTACTTTTAAATTTGTCCATTAGTCACTCGACAATTTATTACCAAAATACTTTAAAAATGCAAAATATATCATAGTATATACCTCCGTAAAATGTTATCAAAAGCATAATAGTACATTGTGATACGAGTGTGCTCTTTTGGTTAGCCGAGAGTGTAATAAGCAATGCACAAGCGTTTTATAAGACGTTTTTAAACACACGTCTGTTTTTGCGAGGAAAAAACATACTTGTTGTAAAAACTTAGGCTACAATAACGTACCTATGAGATGATAGGTTTATAATTTATAAAGTTTAACTGAACTTTGTTGCCAGATACTCCGGGTACTCCAGGTATCCGGAGTTTCTTTTAAAAACTTCTATGTCGGTTGGTGACAATACTTTAAATTTTGTATTTTGATAATAATTAACCACACAACGAAAACGATAATAAATATTTATGGAAATTGAGGCGCTGGTTTTATTTTTCCATAGTTGTAAATAAAGGCACTGGCAAAACCGTTAGACAGACTATACAAAAAAATATGATTCGAATAAGAAAAAAAAATTACAAAAAAATAAACTGTCATTAAACGTACCATGGATGAGTCAAATCTATTTATTATTATTTACGCTCTTCTCCCCTACGAGAAATCGTTTTTTTTTATAATGATTTTAACCACACAACAAAAAATGTTAACAAATATATATGTAAAATGGCGGCTGGTGTTGTTTTTTCCGCTAGCGATGCGCGCGCGGGTGTAAATAAAGGTAATACCGCTGAACAGCCTATATAAAAATATAATAATGTTAATAATACATAATACGCAAATGGGATTAGGGTAGTGAACAATTATAGACTGAAATTGCCACAGACGATATAAACCCTTATTTAATAGTACAGATAGTTTAATTCCGCGCGAACGCGGAACGCAGGCCAGCGCGGTTCGTCGGGGCGGTCCAAGTGGCCTGCGCGCGTGCGACCCGCGGTCTTACCGGAAAAAAGCGCAAGTCTCTGCTCGGGTGTAAATAGAGAATGCTCATTTATTCATACAACCCGTGCGCATTAACATGGCAGCTGGCTCAATGACGTTTGTAACTCCCCTCGCTTCCCCGCACGGCGACGGCGGGGCGCGACGCGAGCAGCGGGGGAGTATTGAGTTCCGACCAAGGTGCCATGTGAATACGCAATGGTTGTAGGATAATTCATACTAATTCAATGTATAGTATCCCTCTGACGTTTAGGTATGCATGGGATTTCTTTTACCATAACAAGACGCCACTGGTTTGCTTATGGTTTTTTTTTATAAAAACCTGCTGTTGAGCGCTTGTCTTTGGTAAAAAGCTTCACCAAAAACAATTTCTATTGGATACAAATTCCATGCTGCCATGATAGTACTTACTAATTCCATACTGCCATGTCATTACTCCGACTAGTAAATATTAATCTGTGGCGCACATGACCGCACTAGTGCGGTAATATAAAGTAAAAAACACGCTTCCATAATACACTGCATTATGAACCTAAAAGCGGTTCAATAAGAGCCACTTTACGAGCAAATGTGTTGAAAAAAATCTAAACAAAAATACACTCACATAAGAATTAAACTAAATACCTGTGAGCGATATTCTGGTTGCATCAACTCTCTAGCCCAGTGATACGCCTGGTGCTTCAACCCAGCGCGACTGCACTCGATGACCGTCGATGTCAATATCGACACTTGATCTGTAATCATCGATCAATCCTATTTTCTCGTCTATAAAAACATTTTCATCCAATATAAAACCTTCTACAATACGGCCAATATAACTTGGCAGTTCCAAACTTCGCGCAGAGAGCTGCGCAGTAATTTTTTTTAAGAACCAAATATAATTTAAGAATAAAATAAGTGACATGAGGCGAGTGTGAGTGAGAGAACATGCGCGAAAGTTATAAGCGCCTATGTTCAGAGCTGCCAAGTTATAACAGCCCTATTGTAATTAAGATTATTTCCACGTGGAAATACAATTAAATCTGCAGCAATACATTTTTTTAAATAAACAGATTTTTGTTAATGTGAAGTTCGAACTCACGTTGTGGAGTCGGGAAAAATGTGACGTCAGCGGCTGTGCGTAGCAGAAGTCTAGCGGCCAAGTCGTGACGACCACGTTTCACGTGTGTGCGTACCTACGAATTACACAATGGAAAATTGTTAATGTTAAGGGTCAGTTCACACCGCGACGTGAAGCAACGACAGGCTGCGCGCACTTTTCACTTATTTTCTTCACGAAAAGGTATAATTTCAGTGGGAGTGTTGACACGCGTCAAAGTACGCTGAGATACGCGGGTCTACACAGCGCGTGAACCTTATAGTGTAAATAAATTCGATATTGTATCGGATCATAAAAAGCAAGTCGGTGTGAACTGACCCAAAATCGATTGCTAACAATTGCGAAACAAAAAAATATGGTGAGGGTTCAAAGTGGTCAATATATTGCACATTTTAGAGTTAGTTCACTTGTCTGTGGCCGATCGGTAATTTGAACCCTATTCCAGACGCAGGTAGGCCTGTATTGTTACATAAATAACTAGATAAGTGACCAGTATATAGCTGTGCAGTAGCGCGATGGCATGGCGCATGTCCCGCGGCACGGGCAGGCGCGAGGCGCGCAGCGAGCCGCACATGCCGCGCAGCACGTCGCGCGCCTCGCGGTACTTGCCCGCGCGACATTCCGCTCCCGCTATTATAACCTGTAAAGATATTTGAAATTGCCAATTCGGAAGTCGGATGTTTTTTTTTTTCACTTTTTAGGTGTGGTACCTACCGAACGCGAACCACACGAATTCGAATATGTAAATAACAGTGCTGTGTAAATAACAGTGACAGGAACTTATCACTTATCAGGAATTTATCTTATCCAGATAGGCAAAGTGGGAATAATACGTATTATTGAAGCTAACTCAAAAACTACGCAAGTAAAGTTAATAAAATTTATATGGGACCATCTCGGAAGCTATTTGTGGTACCTATAAACAAAAAAGAATCATCAAAATCGATTCACAATTGGCGGAGCAATCGCGTAACAAACATACAAAAAAACATACAGACGAATTGAGAACCTCCTCCTTTTTAAAGTCGGTTAAAAAAAGAAGATTCAAAATCAAAGTCAAGTCATCTGTTGGGGTTTTCTATAGGAAATAACGAAAACAACGTATCGGCATACAGACTAGATTTTCATAAGCAAAACTTTCATTTAATTTTCAAAAGCAACTCTCTATAATATCAGAATAGAAAGCTGTACCATCAGTTTTGTAAAACAATTCTCACCGCAGTTTTCGCAGCTTCAGCGAACTGCCTCTTAGCCATATACAGTCGGAACAAGTGTCGAGGCTCTCTCGGAGTACCATCTGTTTCACCCAGTAGAAACTCTATCAATCTGTAATAATAATTTTAAGAGACATACATTCGACCGCTTGGCTGCTTCATAAATGTTCAGATTTACATTATTATTTTAGCCTAATCTTATAGCTATTTCACAAATGGTGAGCTGTCTTGCTGCGTTTGAACATGGCATTGATTTATTGAGCGCTGGAACCTCATTAAAAATGTACAGTACGACACAACTTACACACAACTTAGATGTAGCATCGGCAAAATTCGTAAAACCGATTACCATCCGAACTGAGTGCGCCTTCAAAATCTCCAATCTTTATTAATGCTTTAGATGAAAATTATCGTAACGCAAACGCAATAACTTGTAAAGTCATATAACCAAATACATTCGTAAAACTGAAATGAATGAATGCAAATTTTCACATTTATGTTACATCTAAGTTATGTCGTACTTTAACAGTAAGCGAAAAATTTTATTGTCATCGGAAAGGAACGAGTATACCAAGTCACAACTGAATTAACAAAGAGGGTGATGTTCGAAATTAGCTTGCAAGATTTGACCGAAAATACAACAACCTGTGTAGTAGAAGAAAATGTTGTAGGTACAAAAATAGAATCACCCCTTACCTCCTAGTCAATCTCTCATCATCGCTCGCTGCAGTCGCATCAATAGCGATACTAATCGCCTCATTCTCCTCCTCCTCCGACCCCCCACTCCTCAACAGATGCGACATCGCCTTACTATATTCCCCCGCATGAAAATAAAACTTGCCCGCAAGCAAATGATTCTTCTCCCCTTCAAAATGTAACGCTAAACTCTTGAAATCTTCCGGTCGAGCTTGCGAGGTCTGTATCAGTATTTCTCCATACAAATGTAGCTTTCCATTCTTCCTTGCTAATTGAAAAGCTTCATCATAACATAGGGACATTACTAAGAACTTTATAGCTGACGTCGGGTCATCACTGTTTTGGAAATAGTTAGCGACCATTTTCGCTCCCTGTATTGATTTCGTTTCTTGGACAAGATTAACAGCCTCATCTATATCGTCTAGTTTATCGAGATTTAGACGTATCGCTGCTTCGTAGTCTTGGGCTTTTAGGTAGGATTTTAACGCGTCGTGGTATCTGCCTTCAGCTTCTTTAGCCTTTGCGTATTGTATGTGAATACTTGGAGAGTTGATCTTTGGGAGTAGCGCTTCGACTTTGAGCCAGGACTTGAGTTTTATGTATAGCGATGCGGCTTTTTCTGTATTACCTGCTTGGTCATATAAAGCTGCTGCATGGCTGTATTGTTTCTCTTCTTCTAGCAATTGTGCACATTCTTTAACCAGCATGATGTCGTGTGAATGTTTCATAGCTGTTGTTAAGCCTCTCATGACGTCACCACATCGTATCGCCATTCGTGCGATCCCTGCTTCGCATTTGTCGTTGTGTTCTTTGATTTTAATGTCATCTGTGTTTTCCGTTATAAGGCTTTTCTCGTAGTTTGTTAGGGCTTCGTGGTAGTCGGCTCTGTAGTAATAAAAAATGAGTTAGTAACACACGGCTACACATCAAACTATAGATTTCCAGTATAATATGACCTCGCATTGTACCGAAATCCTATACAATGCGAGATCAGCTTATACTGGAAATGTATAGCTTGTTGTGAAGACATGTGTCAACAAAAAAAAAAAACGAAATGTAGCAGTTTTCCATTAGACTTAGTTGATGGTAGGAAGGTAGTAAATAAAATTTACTGAAACATTCAGTATCTCTGATTGGTTAATTTTCAGGTTGATTCTATTTCCATTGAACGGTTACAATTTAATAACATATTAGTATTGCAAAGAATGCCAACGAATGCCTTGGATAATACTTGTAGATAAATGGAACCTTTTTCAAAGCAGTCTGTATGAAGGCTTTTGAGCAGTTTTTTCATGACTAGCTGCGCCCCGCGGTTTCACCTGCGTAAGTCTTGATTCCGTGGGAATATCGGGATAAAAAGATATCAAATGTCCTATTGCAGGTCATGGTCTACCTCAGTGCCAATTTCATCCAAATCCATTCAGCCGTTTAAGCGTGAAAGCGTAAAAAACAAACCAAGAAACTCACTTACACATGTATAATATTATTACAGTTAGGATAAGATATCACCACAGTGGAAACTGTGACTGAATCTACAGCAGACATACGTGAGCTCCAAGTGCTGCGCCCTGTGTAACGTGATGGCGGGCGCCTTGGCGGGGCAGCTCGCGGCCGCGATGTCGGCGGCGCGCGCCCAGTCGCCGCGCGCCGCGTGCAGCTCCAGCGCGTGCGGCGCGCCCGCGCGCGAGCTCTCCAGCCAGCGCGCTGCGGCCGAGCCTTTGCACAGGCAAGCGCACAGCATGCCGCTAAACGACAACTTATGAAAATCTTTAAAGACAAAACACACTTTTAGTGCCAAGCACCCGACTCACGAGTGCAACGATAATTCGTTCGCGAGCCCACAACTCGGCTTCGGGTCGTACATTATACCTATATAGCTATAAGCGGCGAGCCGATGGACTCGACTGACCGATTGTTATAGATATATGAGACACATTTTATGTCATGCTAATTTGCATGCTTGGCAGTAAAAGTGTTAACTAAACTTCCAAGGAAGGGTTTTAGACTTCTAGACCACATAAGGAAGAATTAAGTTTTCGTCAAAGAATAAAAGAGACAACGAAAATAAGAAACATGAGATATTTTATTTTAAAATTAAATAATTAGAAATTGACCAACTTTTCGACAGTCGAGAATTTGCGACTGCAATCTTCAAAAGAGTAATCATGCTTAAAATTTTGTTTTCATAAAACTCACCACAATATAGAAAGGTCTTCAATATGCGAAGCGTCTTCCAACGCCCAGACCATCGCAACATCACTGAGCCTCGTGTATACTCGAATTGCTACAAACATTTAATAAAGTAAATAAAAACCTACGCAAATAACATTACTTGACTAAGTAATAGTGTAAAACTGGGAAATTATCAAATAACTTCTCCCGCTCTAGGCGGAGCGGGAGGGCGTGTCAGACTCTTACTGACTAAAACCCCTGTATATTGCCAGAGGAATACCCCTAAGAGTCAGCGGTAAGTTTCTAAGAAAGTTGTTTGAAAAACTCACCAAACTCCACATTGAGCTCTGCAATAGCAGCTTCTCCCATCTTCCTCCATAGATCCACTTCATCAACCGCGTCACAGAACAGCCAAGCTTCACTGAACCGTCTCAAAGCCAACAGTTTTTCAATATGGCGGCGCTGGTTCGCCAGACGCTTCTCTGTATCAGCGTCGGCTAGACCGCTCGTGTTGTGGGAGTCTAATGCCACTTTTATTACCCTATGGAGGAAATTAAGACCTTATTTGGATAACATAAAATTCGAAATTGTTAAAAAAAAATGTCTGGGGATGGAGATAGAGGATCCACTTCGCAAACAGCCGATTCCTATAATTTACGGACCGTTATTGGTTAAAATCAAAACTCTTGTATCTTTACCAATAACGAAGCAAGGACCTCATAGCTATGTATAGTAGACCCTCCCATATGGAACTAGCTATCACAGGTAAAATGGGCTTACGAATCTATTTATATTATGTCCAGTTTGGTAACAAGAAACGCTACATTGGTACGCAAAACGATTCGTTTTTGTTAATGGGAACCGAGCATTTATCGTCTCAAAGCCACACTTTTCAATATGTCGTCGTTGATTCGCCAGACGCTTCTCTGTATCAGCGTCGGCTAGACTGCTCGAGTTGTCGGAGTCTAACGCCACTTTTATTACTTTGTGGTGGATATTGAACCTTATTTACACGAAGGTAAGATGGTTTACAGATTCGACGCCTAAAAGAGACTGTAAAAGTCAATTATTTTTAAAAGAGTAACTGTGGGTCTTGCCGGCTCTTCCCCATAGGAAACGACCAGTAGGGAATATGCATGCATTTTTTAAATATTTTTATTCGATAGGAACCGTGCTAGCTTCTGACGTTTCATAGGTGCCCATGTAGGTTTATGTGAAATAAATACAATATTTTGATTTTAACTCCAAACTCCTAAAAATATCCTAAAACACTTACGATCCTCCATTAGCGTAGCAGTAGACGTCTCCAGAGAACAGTATGAGCGGCACATGCCCGGGCATGAGCGGCGTCGTGCGCACTAGGTCTACGTGCGAGCCGTTGATGGAGTTCGCGGAGTAGTAGTACGTCTCTATGGCCTCGTCCGTGTAGATTATGAACACGTTGCGGTCTGAGAGGCAGATGTCCCAGATTATGCCCCTGGAATAGGAGATTTTGGGAGTTAATGTTATGATTGGGATTTGGAAATAATATTTTTTTTTAAATGATTTACTATTGGGTATGACTACCAAATTAATCGATAAATCGTAAATAATCTATACATAAATTATTTATTTATTTTAACTTTTAGGTCAGTTCTTCATCGAAATTTTGTTCAGAAATTCATCAAGGTAAAGTTAACTTGGCTTGACACGCAGCCGCGTGTTCTGCGTGTGGTAGTGAAAGATGTTTAAAGTTTAGTTTCTGTCTGTTTATAGGTTTCAAATATCGCGAGAATCATCATTTTTCGAATGACAAAATAACAATAGATATTAGATAACAAATAGGTCTTAGGTAAATATCTATTAATACATGATTTGATGGAGGCCCATGTTCAGGAGCGGCTGCCATTCGACTGAAATGATGACGATGACATCAGCTTGATACCTCACTCATTTAAATATAAAAGAAATCAGAGAGCCTAGGATAACAAATAATGCGTCCGTCCGGAGCCCCAGCCAGCATGTCACCTGACGTCGGCCGCCGCGGGCCGGCCGAGCGCGCACACGTCGTCGGCGGCGGGGCAGTACACGTGCACGCGGCGCCGCTCGTCGGCCACGCACGTGCGCGCGCCGCCGATGTCGCAGTACACGCCGCGCGCGCCGCACGCGTGCCGCGCGCGCCCGCACGTGCGCCACTCCTCCACGCCGAAGTACTCGATGTGGCCCTGCTGTTTGTGCGGGGACAGAAAAACTATTGATACTTGGGTCTGCGCCGGGATTAGGAATAAACTGGATCCAAAGAAATACGTCTCATACCGTTTGCTACTACTAGTACACCACTAAACTTGTGTGTATTCTAGGACCAGCCAAACTAACATATTTGGCCGGCAGATTGTAAAACTTAAATCTTGTTTTTGGTAAAAAAAAACTGGCCAAGTGCGAGTCGTACTCGCATACGCAAGGTTTCGTACCGTATTAAGGTGGATGCGCTAAGGTAGCCCGCGAAATTCAAATTTTAGTTTTAGTATCACGCTGTATGTTGGTCTAAATATTATTTACGAGCGTAATAAATATGGATAACCGAAACAACTGTCTAAGTTCATGTAAGTGCATTGAATGACGATTTCATGAAATAGTCATTCAATGCATTTACATGAACTTAGGGAGTTGTATTGCTGATTCTAATGATTATAATTCTGTAAATCCATATTTGTTACGGTCGCAAATAATATTTAGATCAACATACAACTTGATACTGACCTGCAAATTGCAAAAAACGTAAGAAAATTTGAATTTCGCGGGCCACCTAAGCGCATCCCCCTTAAGATCGAGCAAATAACGTCGAAAAACCAAAAGGATAGTAGAAAACCAAAAGGGCAGAGATCATTAAACTGAAGTTGTAACTTGGCGGTTTTGGTGGGTATGGGTTTTGGATCTGAACAACTACATTCAAGATACATAAACAGAAATATGACAATAAAAAATTTAAAATGGAAAAAGAAGGTAAGTAAGGTCAAATTCTAGACTAGGCAATGAAAATCATAATTATAATACTTACATCAGTGACGAATATAAAGAAGTCGCTAGTAAGGTGTATGTCAACGATCTTAGCTCCCTGCATGTGGGGCTCTGGAAACAATATGGCTTCCTTCTCCGGCTGCGTCGGGTCCACTTGATCGATCTGTGCAAAACGTAAGTCACAAAGTGGTACAGTCGAACAAGCGATTGGTATAAATATATTCATTTACCGCTACACTGTCAAAATTAGTTTTGACTGTGTGTGTAATTTACTTTTCTAGCATATGGCTTAGGAAAGTGACGTAAAAGGATTGTTGACTACTTAAAACACTCACAAAATTGTATAAAATAGTGGCAAGTTATTTGCCTGTATACCAAATAGCTTGTTCGGCTGTACTTCGCCCAACAACAAGAAATTGTTGGAATAATTCTAGTTCCTAAAAAATGTTAGGTAGTACGTGGTTTGTTGTTCACTCACCGCATGCAACATTGCCCGTCCCTGAAACAGCGCAGCAGCGTACTCCCCGGCCAGCGTGATGACGTCGATGGGCGCCGGGTACTGCCTGCGCGCGGCCGCGCCGCCCGCCAGCGGGTAGAACCACGCCAGCGCGCCGCTGGCGCAGCACACGTGCGAGCCGCCGAGCGCTAGCACGCTCGGCTCTGTTGGTAGCGTGTAGGTGGCTAGGGGTGTTGGTTCCGCTGACAATATCGAAGGAAAAAAAAAACCGAATGACACAAACCCGATCCGTGAACTAAACTACGTAATAACAGTTACAATTTATTAAAACAACCGCCTTCAAAAAAGATCATAAAACAGCATATAGTTCGATTCAAACTTAATGGCGGCTCTCAAGTTAGCTACTCGCTGCGCAGTACCCCACCCCTCATCCCCGCTGACACATGAAATTGTTATTGCGCAGCGACGCGCCTCATGTTCCGAGACGCCATTAAGTTTGAATCGAACTGTGCTTGAGAACCACCTAGGGCTATTACACTTGGTTCGGTTGGTTCCGCTAGGAATTTCGAGGAGTATTGTATATTTCAATGCTAAAAACCTGCATGCTACTAATAAAATTGCATGAGTAGCCCTCAGATATATACATTTTGAGACATCTGATACAATATCCTAGCAAAGGAATGCTCTTCTCCATTGAAGATTTGAGCATCGGGGCGTATTATACGCCTACTTTCGTTTCTATAAAAAATATATTTTTTAAGACCAATGTCAACAGTAGCCGGGCTTTGTCCTTATCAAAGTTCATCACCAAAACTTACATTTACTAACAGGTTCCGGCTCATCTCCAACAGCAATGCACTGATACACAGTCGCTTCAGTGAGACTAGTGAGTGTGATGACCCTGGTGCCGTACGCCGCATATAATGGCGGTAGGGCAGTCACGTAGACGTTCAGATACGCGCGGCCAGCCGTCGCGAGCAGACGTCCGTCTGAACTCCACGCGCAACGCTCGGCGCCGCCTGTGGGCATTACAGAGCCGGATACCTCGCCGTTGTTCCATATGGCGATTAGTTTTAATCTGGAATTGGAGATGTTTTGCATCTGATAATATTTATTTAAAAAAACCGATGTTTGTATTGTATGTACAGTCAAGGACTTTAATTGATGAGCCACTTGGCACATTTCGCATTTTAGCCGTGTAATGCAAATCGGGCTTAGTCGGTTATACTCGTACATCCAAACACGGAAAGTCATGTCTTCGTAATATAGAAGAAAATTATATTTAATATCTTTACCGGTTGGCTAACCTGAGAGCCAGAACTACAAACTTGACAGCAGAGTGACTACCTATAGTCAACCAATTGCATGTCTAGCAAGTAGCAACCGTAACCTAGCGACGATTGTTTTAGCGCAGCCATAGTAACGTTAGCGTACGGAGAAATTTTAATTAGTAATTTCGACAAATTCGAAAATAACGTCTCCACCGCCATCGACATTTCAACTGTCACTGTCTTCGCATAGGTTTTCAGAATTATCGATTAAAAGGAGGATCTATATCTGATTCAAAGGAGGTCAGTATCAAATAGATTCGATAAACATTGTATTTATTTTTTATTGAGAACTTGTTAGTCAACCTCTATGGATAACACTATTTCCGATTACTAGTAATTTGTCATCTTTTTACGAGCATGCGGTTTGAGTTCGTGTTTAATCGGGTAATCTCGTGAATGTATGAAACGGCAAAATTGAATAGTTTGAAAGTGGCTCATCAATTAAAGTCCGTGACTGTACTACAATACGGATAAATAAAGGGCTACTTACTCTTCACCCACAATATAATCCTTACTAATATTATAAATGCGAAAGTAACTCTGTCTGTCTGTCTGTCGCGCTTTCACGCCAAAACTACTGACCCGATTTAAATGAAATTTGGTACACAGATAGTCTAGAGCCCGAGGAGGAACATAGGCTACTTTTTACCGACAAACCACGCGGGCGAAGCCGCGGGCGGAAGCTAGTTCAAGATAAATTGTTTGAAGGAAAACCGATGATAGCTTCACGGTTGACCGGGGAGAATGGAAGAAGAAAACGTGTTGCGCCGACCCCAAGTTACATGGGACAAGGGGTAGATGAAGATTGTTGAAGGAAAACCCAACAGCAGCATGATTTTGTCAACCTATGATAAAGGCATGTCATGCTTTATCATAGGTTGACTCTGATATAATCTGCTTTAATCTTGTTATTTCTAAAGGCTTGTTGTGATCATGTCGTGCTTGTTTTTTAACCGACTTCTTAAAAAAGGAGGAGGTTCTCAATTCGTCTGTATGTTTTTTTGTATGTTTGTTACGCGATTGCTCCGCCAATTGTGAATCGATTTTGATGATTCTTTTTTTGTTTATAGGTACCACAAATAGCTTCCGAGATGGTCCCATATAAATATTAACTTTGCTTGCGTAGTTTTTGAGTTAGCTTCAATATTACGTATTTTTCCCACTTAGTTTATCTGGACGATGTTTTAATTTACTCCGTCACTGTTATTTACATAGCAGGTAGTGGTATTCAAATAAAAACTTTTTACAAAAAATAAACTTCTTTTTGTAAAAAGTTTTTTTTTTCAATACTGTATAAGCAAAAAACCCTATATATTCTTTTCAACTCACTGTCCATCTCCACAAGAAGCCGCCAGCCCATTACAAACTGCCACATCAGTCAGACTCTCCTTATGATTCTTCACCTGGAACAACTCTTCACCAACCTCCTTGATATGTGTAGATATGGCTATAATAAAGCCAGCACTGAATCCTATAAGAATGTAGCCATCTCCATACCATTTGTATGAGACTATGGAGCCATAGCGCTGCTGAAATGCTAGCTCTATTGGGTTTTCAGGGTTCAGGAGGTTGTATAGGTATAGTGTTCTTTTGCCGACGACTAGGCTTATCTGTAAAGGAGAAATTATTTAGATTTGGATCTAAAGCTTAAATTAAAAAAAAACAGAAGAAGTTAAAAGTCTTCTAGCACAGCTCATTGAGATCACATGTTTATCAGCCACAATACAATTTTATTTGCGTTCAAAAACTCATCTCAATTTTTAACTTTCATATTCTATTGATTGGCCAAACTAAACAGCTAGAATAACATTTCTCACAAGATTCACTTGAACAGACTTGATTTAAAAAAACATATTTTTCTTCAAAAACTCACAGTATTCTCCCCAGCTACTCTCTGATCAGTCTTCATCTCAGAGAACTGCAGATCATTAGGTGCATCTCTCAGAGATATCATCCTCAATGTGTCACCGTCAGAGTTGTTGATGGACAAACTCTTGTCTTCTGAAGCTAACACTAGAATACTGTCCTTGTTCCATTGCGCACAGGTGATTTTCTTTGTGTGTTTACCTATTATTGGTATTCTCCTGAAAATGAAGAATTAAATCTGATGTGGCTGTTCCTTTCAGTATCTGTAAATTAGACCTGTATAAATTAAAATAATAATAATTTTGTGGAAAATATACATACTTAGTTGTATGATGGTTATACAGTGCGAGATTTCCTTTCTGTGTCCCAATGGCTAACAAAGGCTCTCCGTAAGCCCATGCAATGCACGAGGGTGGTTCACGAAGCCCTGTCTCTATGTTAATGCGCTTGTTGGCATGACATTCCCATAACAATACCGTGTTACTGTTAGGAGTAATGATTGCTAAGTAGTCACCATCCTGATCCCATTCCATGCCAGCGCAGAGACTGAAAAAGTTTATAAGTAAGTATGTTTTTCAATATTGTAACAATTTTCCTCACCGAGATGATTGGCATGCTATTCTTTCCAAGCAAAAAGACTGAGAAACAATATGAGAAGGGTATTTGGGATAAACAGTACCCCAAATACCCTTCTCATAAAAATTAATCTCAAACAAATTGTAAAGACATTCAAGAACTAAGTTGAAATTTGATATCAAGTTTGACTTTTGATACATCAATCATTATTCAAATAAGCCAGTTCAATTTATAATTTAAATATCACCCTTGCAGCTTCATTCTTTCCATAAGCTGGCCAGTTCTGTCGTGTATGGCCACCGTAGCATCTGTCCCAGTTGTGGCAAGCAATGAGTGTGACTCACCCTTCTGCCACAGAAAATACAGCTCACCCATCCCATGGGGCTGTTCTATGGTGTAAAGCAACTGGAAATATTTTTGGAAAATGTTAAAAATTACGTTTTAGGGAAAAGAAAGTGCAACAAATTGGCTAGAAAAGTGGTGACTAACGAAATGACAATTAATAGAGAAATATGGAAGAAGACATGCTGCTCCGAGCTCCGACCACAAATAAATAGGGATAAGAGCCGTTATATACGTTTTGTGGACAAGGGCAAAAGAATGATGAAGAGGGCAACGAATTGTATCGTGAGGGGTCATAAACGCCAGGAATATTTCCGCAATAAGCATATGGGCAATATGAAATTCTTAACTGAGAGTGATTGATAACATCTCAACAATGTTTCACAAATAATTTTGTGTATACTGATCATTAGAAAAAATAATAATACTTACTTTAGGGGTAGTCATTCTGTCCGGTTTTTGTATTATCCAATCAACACATTTAACTTCATGGAGTTTAAAGCCACTTGTCTAGTTATAAAATTATTATTTGTATTGGAATTCGACAAAAATACATTTTTGTTGTTGACTTGTTGTTGTTATTTCGTTGCTTGGCAACTAATCAAATCAAAATGAACGTTTCTGTATTTCTGATCGAAATCCGATTGCGTTTCATAGTTTTGTTTTGTTCTCTAATATTTTAGCAATTAGTACCCATTTTTGTTTGGAATATTACTAAATGAAAAACTGCTTGAAAAATTCAAAAAAAAAATCTTAATAATTTTATTGATTGACTTTAGGGTTGCCAGCATTATGTCGAAAATAAGCGGAAAACCTTTTGTTGTAGTATAGTACCTACCTACGTAGAAGCGCTAAAAATAACATAAGCACAGACGACAATTTTTTGTGCGATCGAGTCTGTTACATTTATTTTGTAGAAAGAAACATGACTGAACAATACAGGCCTTTTATGTACAATAGCAGCGTATCGATAGCGGACTACCGACTAATGAGGGGGGTGCCATTCATGGCAGTGGCGGTCTAAAAATACTCCTGAAGGGACCCAAGTCTTGAGGAGTATTTTTTAATCAAATCCCAAACAAGCCAAATAATTTTCTGTAAGAAGCAGTATGAAGTTGAAGGTTGGAGGGACTGTACTTAAGCAAAATATAAATGTACCTAAGATGCTAAAATTTTAGAACTCACTTCACTCGCTTTATCATCCTATAATGTTTTATTCCTAACACTTGTTTGCTTATAATTATATAAGTCGATAGCGTAAATCCTATTTCCTATGTCAGTATGAATGTCCAAAACAAAACCTAAACTACCTACATTTATGAGGGAGGTGCTAAATTTTTTGAAAAATCGACATTGTAGCTTTTCGACGATCCACCCTGCCCATGTAAAAGTTTAACCGTCAAAGGAGGAGGTTCGCCGCATTCGACGATTTTTTTCATGTATGTACACAAGGTTACTCTTTAAGCTATATATTTCCATTAAAAGCTGACCTCGCATTGTACGGAAATCCTATATAATGCGAGATTAGCCTATACTGGAAATGTATAGGTTGATATGTAGCCCGATTTCTCTGCGATTACGGGGCCCATTTACGTAATAATTTTTACATTTGATAGAAAATGCGTGGTCCTGTATCAGTTTTATTAACTTTACTATTATTTTATTTAAGTTAAACGTTTGGATGTTGGCCGTTGGCTGTTGGTCGCGACGACATGCCAACAGACCCGCTTCATTATGTTTCACATCAATAAAAGCAATTTTTACTTATGGCAACTGGCAGTGGCAAATTAGCAAGTTGCAACGCTATTTGTGAGTTTGACAACTTTGACATGGTTTTCACTCTGTCTACGTTTTCAACCATGTCAAAGTGTAGGGTTGCCAATTTGTGGGGATTTCCCCAAAATGCGGGGAATCTCAAAACGATTGGCGATTTTGCGGGGAGAGGCACCATGCGGCGAATTTAAAATTTTACCAAGTCAAACCAATATTACTTTGCAAACATCATTCTACATGGAACATTACATCAATCTCAATAAATCTTCGGGGGAAACCCCTGCTATAATGTAAATGCGTAACAAAGATTTTTTTAAATCCTAATATAATAAAAAAAAATTTTAACAATTGTGATTTTTTTGTAGGTTGTTATGAATAAAATATTGTTTTTTTTTCAGGGGTTATCGTGTTTTGACCCCCTTTCTGGGTTGTGGAGGTCAGGTAGGCAGTCGCTCCATGTAAAATAAGTACTGTTATTCAGCTGCATCCGGTTTGACTTGAAGCTGACCTCAACATTGTTGGGGAAAGCTAGGCAGATATGATGTTGATTTTTTGTATAGAAATAAGTTTATTTTATGAAATAATTTTGAGGGGATTTTGTGGGGAATAAGGATTTTGTCTTCCTCTGAGGATTTGCTCCAATAGTCCAATGATTTTGGGGAATCTGTAAAATAGGCATTGGCAACGCTATAGTGTCAAACTAAATTTCAATCTCATGCTTGCAGGTTGTTGGTTCATCAACTTTCTAAAATAAAATAAATTGACACTACAACTTTCTATTGCACTTTAGTTACTAACCTTAATTAAACTTCAAAGCGTAATGACATTCAAAATTATGTTACTTGACAAGGTTTGTCGTTGCTCATAACATGTTAAAAATCTAACAATAATTTTAATAATATGACTGAAAGTACACAAAATAGCCATAGTTCATTTACTTCTTTATGTATTGCAGATACTTCCACGCAATGTCGATAGAAGCAGTGTCATAAGAAACCTGAAAAATGTGAATATTTTTTATAAACACAATGAAAGTAAATACACTGTTAGTATCCTAAATAAAACAGGTCCAAGTTACGAGGATACTGGACAAAATCTAAACAAATGTCATGACTTATCTTTTCATGTAGAAAGAGATACATTTATACAGAATATACTAGAAAGTTTTAAGTCACCCGAGCCAAGACAACAACTGAAACCAAAGAAAATAGTAATAGACTTCAGTTCACCAAATATTGCTAAACCTTTCCACGCTGGTCATTTGAGATCTACAATCATAGGAAACTTTATTGCAAATATAAATACATACTTTAACAATAAAGTTACTAGGCTTAATTACTTAGGAGACTGGGGCACACAGTTTGGGTTGCTGCAATATGGTCTAAAATCAAAGAATATTGATGTAAAGGCTTTGCAGAATGATCCAATCAAAACATTGTATGATGTTTATGTTTATGCTAACAAATTAGCCTCAAAAGATGACAGAGTACAAGAAGAAGCCAGAAAGTACTTTTCGGATATAGAACAAGGCAGAATGAGCTTAGAAAACTGGAAAAATATCCGTGAAGTAACTGTACAGGAATTGGAAAAAGTATATCAAAGGCTAGGAATACAGTTTGATGCATACCACTGGGAATCAGATTACAATGGTGGTGCTATTAAACCTGTAATGGATTTATTAGAAAAACAGAAAATTGTTCAAACTGATGAATTGGGAAGGAAAATTACAAAGATTAATAATAAAGATGTGACAGTATTGAAAAGTGATAATTCAACTCTATATCTATCTAGAGACATTGCTGCATTGTTGGACAGATACAAGAAATATGCATTTGACAAAATGTTGTATGTAGTAGATAATGCTCAGACAGATCATTTTGCAGCTGTATTTGAAGTTGTTAAACAAATTAACCAGAAATGTACCGATGGCTGTGAACACATCAAGTTTGGAAGACTAAAAGGAATGAGCACCAGAACTGGAAATGTAGTATTCTTGAATGATATCCTGGATGAAGCTAAGAGGAAAATTCATGATAAGCAACTGCTATCAAAGAGTAAAGTCACATTTATATACATAATTTGTCACATTTACATACCATATGTGTGTATCACCTTTATTAAATGCAGCAACAGACATCATTTGTCTTACAAGAGGATTATTGATTTCAGTATGATTGTTTTAATTACAAAAAATGTGAATGCAGTTGATCATCACCGGAGTCATGTCATTTTACACTGCAATTTGTTCAATAACTTTCTGTTTTGGTTCATTTATTTATCTATCCTACAAATTTTTCTTTTGCAGATACCAGAACTGGAGCTATGAACGAAGAGACATGTGACATATTGGGCACTTCAGCAGTTTTTATTAATGATTTGAAGCAGAGACGGCAAAAAGACTACACATTTAGTTGGGACAGAGCGCTCCAAACTGAAGGCGACAGTGCTATTAAACTACAGTATCTTCATTGCCGACTTTGGAGCCTAGAACAGAACTGCGGTGTGTCTTTACCCGACACCTGTGACCCTAATCACTTGTCTGAAGAAGTCATAGGCGATGTTATTGCTGAATTAGCTAGATTTGAAAACATTCTTCAAAAGTCATTAGAAGAATATGAAGCTTGTATTCTTGTTAATTATTTATTCCGCCTAGCTAGACATGTCAACAGAATGTTTAATGAAGTAAGAGTGAAAGATGTTAGCCCTGATTTAGCAACACAAAGATTACTTGTTTTCCATTGTGCTAGAATAGTTGTTAAAACTGGGTTAGAGATTTTGGGTATAAGACCTCTGAAAGAAATGTAAATCTAAATTTATATAGTCACTAGAAATTAATTTTGTAATTTTGAAAAGAATAATCTTACAATTAATTAAATAGAATAGTAGATGAAAATTGTTGATACAATATATGACCTGTTTTCCATACCTTTTTAGCATTGGGAAATTTCAACTTTAAAAGTACCACCATGGCGGATTTACAAATTTTCAAGCTATATATATATTTATAGGCTGTAAAGTTTTTGAGGCCTATTGTCATGTCCTAGTTTTCACAAATTCAAAGTGAGGGCAGAGGGCGCAGACTGAGGCCGAGGCCGATTACTGGTTGAGGGGCGACGAACTAGCTGTTTTACTCTAGAATATGGGAGTTTACTACACCGAAAGTAAAATGACAAGGGAGGGGGAAAGTCATCGGCATTTGCCGCTCCAAAAATGCCGCCCTAGGCTCAAGCCTACTCACTGAGTACGGATAACCATGGTAGGTACATATTTTTACTACACCAATATTTTTTGTTGGTCTGATACACCTATGTACTTACCATTCTTACCAAATACCAAACCAAAGATGAAGGTGTAATGGGATTAATATTTGAAAAATGCGCCTTTATGTCTACCGTCCAGAAATTTAAATTGGATTTGTAATTTTTTATCAGTTGGATGATATTTTATAAATTTATACCGCAATTTCTATTTGCCTCCAAAATTTTATCGATTGGCAAATAAGGTGTATCCGTATCAGAGAAGATCCGTATCCTTTTATATCACAGATTATTTATAAAAAAAGTTTAAATTTTTTTAGGTTCTGTGAAAAATTAATGGAATTAGTATGTACTGTAAGTATAGCACATAAAAATCTTCTTTCTGAATGTACTAAAAAGCAATAAAAATAAGAAATTCCCGTACTTAAACACAGTCTGTTTTTTAATCTACTAATTTGATAGGTGCAAATGTCAAACTCCAAATTGATAAAAACAATCACTTGAAATGTCAGGAACATATGTCAGGAAGGAGGAGAGAGAACGAGATTATTGGACCTTGGAAACTTGGAATTTGGAATGTTTTGATGTGTCAGGTCATACACCCATACTTTCGCCGTAGGTGAGTATAATATGTTCCTTGCCCATACTTCCACTCATTCAAAGCAAGCAACTTATATGGTTTTCAATAAGATTGTTACATTCAATCATTACATTAGCAATTATATAAATAATAAAATTGTTGGGTTTTATGGTAAAAATTGCATTTTACTACAAGTTGTTAGGCAAATGTTTTAGTGCAAGCACTGATGTACGGTTGACTGTACAAAATTTATATTTTTCTCAAATAATTTATAGTGAATTTGTTGATATTTAAGTAACAATAAAGATATACTATTTTTAAATGTTTTTATTCTAATATTTGAAAGTATAATCAATATGTATTCTTTAATGAAATAAAAGAAAAATTATAAAAACCAAAACAAAACTATGTTTTGGATTTTTGGCTGAATAGTTAGTGTACTAGAGCTCAAATAAAAATTAAAAGTAAAACTGAATGGTTTATGATCGTCTCTATACCATAGACAGTCTAGAGACACGTCGTATTGATGATGGCCACTCCCGATTTGGAGGGAATATTCAAAATTTTACATCTAAATCATTTTTTTTATCGTATGTGCACCTTGAAAATATCATGAATATCATAGAACAGTTAGATCTTAACTTTATTTAGCTAGTTGTATTCTAAAACAACATCACTTGAATAGTTATTTACGTAAAATATGCTTTTACATGGAAAAAACATCTTCGACTTTCTTCGGTTATGTTCGGCTTTGTACGCCTTGACGTCAGAATAATCGGACCGATCCTGCGTCAAATCGGTATTTCCGGCAGTCACGTGGTATGCGCGGACCAATCAGAGTGCTTTCCTATAGTCTATATAGGCCGACATTTTCTGACAAGCGTAGAAAAAGTTTTCATCAACAGCCGCCATTTTGCGCTGGAGAGACTGAGAAGAATTTCGGAATTTGTCGTGTAAATTTTCTGTTTTTTCTTACATCATTTTATCATAAACTTTACCATTCCGTGTATTTTAAAGTGTTAAGTGAAATCGTGTTATTCGATAGCGTAAATAAGTTCCATAAAGTAGCTAAAATCTGGTGATATTGTTTTCATTTATTGTGCTAGTTCCGACGGAAGATGGTGAGAGGGTCTGTGTAGCTCTTCGATTCGGAGCTTTGTAATGGCGAATACTTGAGTGAGAAATTATAATATGTGCCTTCAATGGTGCGAAGGACATCGAACGATCGCGATGTGGGTGAATTACATTATGATGAATGACAAATCGCTCTAAAATGTTATTTCTTGAAGATATAAGACATAAAAGTGTTTTTTAAATCGGCGGGCCGAAATATTCACGACGGCTTACGTTTAGTAAACAGAGCCATGGCCGATGAGCCGCCTAACAAGCGGCCTAAGATGATCCGGGACCCTTTTCAGGGTCCCTCGGACTCCGCGGGTGAGTATTTTATTGTTTTACACGGAGTTTGCAAAGTGTCGGAGCAGTGTTCTGTCATATTATCTTTCTTTGATTTTTGACATTTTGCCTTCGTTCTTGTTAGCGCCTCGCAAGTTTTGCGTCGTATTATTGTGTATTAGCTCATGAAATGAGAAAATATTAGTTTTAATCGATATTTTGTGACATTATTTTATAAAATTCTAATGTGTTTCTGTTATTTCATTTATTATAATGAACAAAATGCAACTTTCATGACATTGTTTTAGGGTGTACATTTTGTAATGTAGAGCAATTATTTATTATATTATAAAGTGTACAAAATATTTTACAAAATATCTATTATTTTGGTGTTGTTATATTAAGTTCTTGTTCTTTAGCTTAGGTTTGCTTTGACAAGCAAGACAAGTAAAAATATATTTTGTAGAATATGGGAACAAAATATTACAAAATATTTAGAGAATAGCAGCAAATAGTGTAGAAATGTTTAAATTATTTTAGAAATATTGGTTATTAATTGAAAACATTGCCTGACATACAAATAGTAATGGTGACCCACATTATGTTTTGGTAACATAACATACTTTTTCATCCAAAATGCAAAAATGTAGATAGAATGCCACATTTGATTGTATATCCACATGTACCTAATGTTTTATTGAATGTTGTGTAAATTGATAAGAACATAACCTCTTTTTTGCATGCTGACAAAATAAAATGCAAGGCCATAATATTAAAACCAAACATATTCTATAATTTAAAAGTAATTGTATGTACCAATAGCCAAATTTCATATCATATCATATGCACATTAAATTACCTTGAATGTTCAATGATGTAGTTCTGAATTGTTATAAAACTTTTTGTTTTGTATTTTAATTGTAATGAAAGGATAATTTGCATTACTTTTATAAACAGAAACTTATTTAGTAGCATGTAAAAATACTTAAACCAAAATTTTAAAATGGATAGGTAAATGCTAGTTATCTGAAATTCATGTACTGTATCATGTTCTGTCTTAGTTTTCCCTGGTTCACATTTATGTTACATTACAAAATATATATTTTTCTGTTTCTTTATTATTTTATTTGTAAGTTATTGTTTATTAAGTATGGGATTGCTGTCATAAATCAACTTTTTTTTATTGTAGACCAAATAAATTGCTATTTTGTTTCAGTATCTTAGTAAGGTGTTTGAATGGTACAATTTTCCCCAATTTTATGATAGAAGTATAAGAAATACACTATTAATAAAAAGATCAAAGTAGCCAAATAAACAAAATAAAATATACTGGTTGTTAGGGTAGACACCGTTATCCTTGAAACTAGTGGTTTGGTGTTATCTATAATATACTTTTTCTATGGGACCAACATTGAAATCGCAAAAAAAAAATCTGCTGTTCGATACATTTTGTCGTTTTTAAGTGAACACAAATGTATGGAACAGCTGATTTTTTTTTCGCGATTTCGATGTTGGTCCCATAGAAAAAGTATATTATAGATGACTCCAAACCACTAGTTTGAAGGATAACGGTGTCTACCCTAACACCCTGTATAGGACTTATTTACACAAAAATAAAACAGTCATTACTTACCTAAAGAAATACCAAATAAATTGCTAATTTGTTTCAGTAAGTTAGTAATATGTTTGAATGGTAAAATTTTTCCCAATTTAGACATAGAAGAAAATAGGCAGTTATAAAGAACAAAGAGTAGCAAATAAGTAAAAAACAAAAAAAAGTTGAACATCCATTTTACTGTAACCCAAAAATTTAAATCATACAATAATTTAAACACTTCTCTGGTCTGAGAACATACAAAATTAAAGTAATTAAAATGTTGAATGTGCACCCTCTTGCTGGAATTACATAAGAATCACAAATTAATAACAAAAATAGTCCATATACACCATAATAGATGATAATAGATGGATTAAAGTAATACATAAATTTTTAAAGCCATATTTATTTTTATTATAAAACCAAACATATTTACAACTAGCAGCTGCCCGTGGCTTGGCCTGCGTGGTCCCTAATTCTTATTCTAAAATAAAAGTAGCCTAAGTTACACCTTATAAAATCAGCTATCTGCTCGTGAAAGTCCCGTCAAAATCAGTAGAACAAACAGACACACAGACATAAAATAAAAAAATATATATATTGTTATAAGTACCGTATATACTTTCCTATGCATTTAGCTAAAAGCTGTTATTTTGAAACACTACAAACAGACACTTCAATTTTATTTATTTTCCTTCTTTCTTTTTTTTTTATTTATTAATTTGTATATTGTTTAAAAGAGTTTCTCACTTTACACTAACACTTAAATCTAAATTACAATCAATCTAGGTTTCTGATGTACATAAAACACAAAAATGTCTAAAAAAAGGTCATGGTAGATGAAAAGTTGTGATTTTTGAAAAATATAATTGTTTAAAATGCAGTTGCTCCTTATTTTGATATCTGTTAGATATAAATATATATAATACATATCATAAAAACAAAAGTCTAATACTATTGACATTCCTTCTTGTACAAAATGGTAAACTTGACCCTGAAGTTACTAAAAACTTGTCCCACTTTTTTATTTCCGCAGATGGGTTCTCTAACCTTGACATGTTCGACCTCGAAAAGGACCTCCCAGATGAGTTGATGGGAGGTGCTTGGGGGGAACAGCCCGGAGTCACGGGCCCCAAACCCCCTGCCCAGGGTCCAGGTCCTGGGGGACAAATGTCCCAACAGCAACAGCTCAACGGGGATGACCCGACAGCTGCTATGCACAGGCAAATCAACAATCACCTTATACAACAAGTGAGTACCTGGGACTGACGGAACAGTTTTTTTTTTTTTTTTTTTTACTATTAGCCTAACCTATTCAGATAATTTTGTAACTATTTAAGTTTAGTATAGGTTAAAAATTAAGTCAATAAGACAATTAAATCCAATTTTGTTAAATCAAGTTAAAACAGTGCAGAGTACCTACTTATATGAAATATGTAGGCAAAAAAAGAATAAACCATGTGTTTTTCCTTAATCATTTTTTTTACTGCTGCTGCAATTATATACTATCCACACTGTTTTAATTTTTAATATATTTGTGTACTTAATATGCAATTTATGAGTAGTCAGAAAAAGCTAAAAATAAACTTATCACTAATAATAACTTTATATTTCAAATTATGTAGGTAGCTTTTTAGGTCCTATTTAAAAAAGATATAATCAGTACTATTTTGTATTTATCATAACATTGTTTTGATTCATTTGTAATTTACAATGTAGGAAATTATTTGAAATAATAATTAGCCAATTTATTAAAAGGCCATATTAATAGTGTATGTCGTGTATTGGTCTTTTCACAGGGCAACAAAGGCTTAGTAGGCCACAACAATCCATTAGGATTGAGTAATTTAGGTAGTAAGAGTCCAAACCTACAGTCACCTCCAAACGTGTCTGTATCAAAGGACCTCATGGGTGGCATGCACCCGCAACTAATGCCAAATACGAGTCATCCAAATCAGCTGCACTCCACAATGCCAATGAGTTCTATCCAAGGAGGAATGAACGTGGCTAATGTCGGCGGGAACATGATAGTGACGAATAGTAATATGACGGGCGCTGGGATGCTCGGGAGCGGGCTCATCAACAGCGTCAATAAGCAGTTGCCTACGCTCATGGGTGCCAACCATCACGGGACGCCGCCTCACCATCCGCATGCCCAAGTGAGTTCAAATACTGTTTTGTTGCATCATGATAATTTGAAAAAGGCATGTATTTAATCGAAACTCAAATAATTCCAATTTGCTATCGTAAAAATACTTGATATAATAAATGCGCCTCTTTTTGTGAAAGAAATATCTCTTTTTTTTTTTTTTAATAATTCCTATTTTGGGGACCTAAACATTTAGTTACTTTTAACCTAACCCGTTTGGGGTAACTTAGTTACTGCAAACAACTATGAGAAAAAGGAAAAGTAAAATACTCCCCATTCATTAAACAGAGTTGCATCAGGAGCCCAAGAAGTATTTCGGGGGTCATTAATTAAAAAAAAAAGCATACATTGTTAGAAAAAATCTTCAGGTTTTAAAGGTTTAGTAAATTTGAACAAGATAATTAATGAATCAATGCCTAGACTTTGCTGAAAACTACGGCCAACATCGAGTATATTTACCATTTTGCTAAAAACCGTCTGATCATGCAGGAAGCGGCCACAGTCTAATTTCTCTTTATTTTTACCCGACTGCGCGACAGCAAAGACAGGGTATTTAAATTTATTTATTACAACAAAGAAATGAATAGTGGCATAGGCTGTTGTTTTATCCAAAATCATGTTCAAAAAATAAAAACATATATTTTTCTTGTGAATTTTCGACAAAAATATGCATAAATATTAAGCAATCCAATTGGATTTTGATACCATCATCTTCCTAGACATGGACGACAGTAACACGATGGCACATTACAGGCGATGCAAAACGGACCGCTTAGCGGGCGCGTCGGCGTCATGGGCACGCCCAACATGCGCACCGCGCTGCAGCACCACACGCGCATGCCGGCGCCGGGCGGCGGGGGCCACCCGCTGGCGCCCTACCAGCCGCCCTACGCGCAGTCGGCGCAGGGGCCCGGCGTGCCGCACGTGCAGCGCGCGGCCGGCGCGGGGCAGGTCGGCGTGCGCTTCGGGCCCCCGGCCGACGCGGGCGGCGGCGGCGCGGCGCAGGCCGTGCCGCCCGCGCCCTCGCCGCAGACCCCGGGCGCGCCGGCGGGCGGCCAGTCCCAGCCGCAGGCCGCCACGCAGGCCCCGTCCTCGCAGCCGCCGGCCGCGCCGCAGCCGCCCACCTCCGGTTCGATCGCCGACCCGGAGAAACGGAAGCTTATCCAACAACAGCTCGTGTTGCTGTTACACGCACATAAGTGCCAGAGACGAGAGTCCCAATCCAATGGCGAGACATGGCAGTGCACGTTGCCGCACTGCAAGACTATGAAGGGTGTTCTCAACCATATGATGTCATGCCAGGTATTGTATTATTTATAAATGAAAAGAGTGTAAGGATGATCCGACATGACGTCCCCACTGACCAATAAGGACTGGACGTATGTCATTGAAAAGCCCTTTTTATGCTTATCATTAGTTAATATAGCGGTCAGTCTCAAATCATTGTAGGAAAAAAGTTAGACATAAAAGAAAAACCTGTGTCATTGTGGCAAAAAAATCATTAGTTACAGAAAAAACATACCGAAAACATTACACTTTACTTTAAGAATAACAAAACAAACTAATCATAATGATTATAACTGATAATGCAAGCTTAAAGGCTCCCGCAGACGGGCGCGTCGTGAATCTGGTCGAACAATTCCTATGAAAACTACACGGAAATAATTCTACCGCGGTGTCGCGTTGCGCCTGTCTGCATTGACTTCCCTTATGTTATTATTAAAACCCTGTGATGTCCCCTACAAAAAGCGACCTGATTCTCTTCACAAAAAAGGAAATTGGCATCACTACAACTACCATGATTCCTTGGAAAAACCCTATAGCGTATTAACTGAAACCTTGGCATGTTTTTGGACAAACAGCTGAATTGGAAAAAACATACCAACTACATACATCACAAAAGCCAGCATAGTCATGTGGCAGTGCAAGCGACTGCGTGGCAGAAACTGGGGAGTTTGCCCTAAGATTACTTACTGGCTAAACATCAGCAAGCATACACGTGTAAAGAAAAATGCGATCAAACGACAACCAATCATGGCATCACCCTGCGACAAAACCCCGAAACTACACTACTTTCAAAAGCACTACAGCATAATACTCACAGAAGTTACTACTCAATCCCGAAAGAGATGAGAGAGTACACACCGAAGGATCAAAGACCGACTCCGGACCCGGAGTCGGAGTTTTCTCACACGACCTTAACATAAATATATTGTGCCCGCTTGGGACGGCGGAGTGTCTGGGCATTATACAAGCGGTTTACGCCATAGAATCCAGAAGCTTTAAGAACACTCATATAGGTATTCTCTCCGACAGCTCCTCAGTTCTCCAAAGCTTAAGGAAAAAATATTTTACCTCCTGACTAACACTAGAATGTTACAATGAACTAGAACGTGTAACGGTATCTAACACAGTAACACTGCAATGGTAAAGGGATACAGCGGATCACTCGGTAACGACGCAGTTGACGAATTAGCTAGGATAGCATCCAGTACGTCAGTCTGTGAACCCAAACCTATCGTACCTATCCCCTTCAATCAGGTACGCAGGTAGCTACAGGAGTTCAACCACACACAAGTGGAAAACTGGTGGACCTCGACAACTGGGTGCAGGCGGTCCAGGGAAGCTAAGGCTTGGTTACATTTATACGCCTGGACAGGAACCGCTAGCGCATGATGACGTGGAACAGCCGGGACATTGCACGCAAAATACTTCCACACAATAGGCATAACGGACAGTCCTCTGTGCAGGGCATGCATGGACGCTGAGGAAACCGTTGCGCATGTGCTCTTTCAATGCACAGGCGGCACCCAAATCAGAACAGAAACCCACGGGTCACCCAGATCTGTTACAGATGTTCTGAACAAACCAGGAGACTTCAGCAACTTGAGCGAGATGGGCTGGTTGCGCCGACGACGACGGCCATGACCCACGCACAATGGTCCACCTGAAGAGGACTAAGTGCGGAAATCAAACCCAATAGCAACCTACTGCAGGGCAAAGGCTGCCCTCTTCTTCTTCTCTCTTTTGTTAAGTTTCAATGCTTTTTTTAAATTGTTTTAATGATTTTGTTAGTTTTAAGGTTTGTTTTTTATTGTTGTATTTCCTGTGCGTGTCCCAAATAAAATATGTTCTTTATTTTCTTTCCACGTCTTGGACCATTCTTGTAGGGAGTCCAGCTCCATTTTTTTGCCACAATGACACAGGTTTTTTCTTTCAGCTGTAGCTTTTTTCCACAATGATTTGAGACTGACCGCCATAGTAACTAATGATAGTCATAAAAAGAGCTTTTCAACAATATGTGTCTGGTTATTATTGGTAGCTGCGGATGCGTCCCATACATTTTTACCTATCCTCCTTTCTCACGTATTATATTGTCTCTAAATGTGTGCAATTTACAGGCCGGCAAGAATTGTGCGGTACCGCACTGCTCGTCATCAAGACAAATAATTAACCATTGGAAACATTGCAATAAGAATGACTGTCCGGTTTGTTTGCCGCTGAAACAAGCCGATAGGACTAGAAACATGAACGGTATGTTATGTAAGGAATCTTTTTCACTAGTAGACTTTTTTATTGTGACCCTCGAAGGTACATCACTGACGAAGTTTTCTCTATCTTAGCAGCGGCAGTGACTCAACATTCAACAGCGGGAGTGAGCACCGGCAACGTCGGTAACGTCGGCGGCGTGGGCCCCGTGCCCGGGGTGGGCAACGTGGGCGGCGTGGTCGGGGTGGGCGGCGCGGGCAACGCCATGGGCGGAGTGAGCCAGCTGGGCGGGCCGGGCCCCGCCGCGCCCGCCGCGCCCGCGCCCGCGCCCGCGCCCAGCACGCAGGGCGCCGACATGAAGCGCGCCTACGAGGCGCTGGGCATCGCGTGCCCCACGTCCGTGTCCAGCATGGGCGGCTTCCCGCGCGCGCCGCTGTCGCGCCTGCCCGTGCCTCGGCCCGGCCTGCCCGACGTGCCGCAGCAGCAGACCATGCAGGCGCTGTTCGCGCAGCAGCCCAACGACATGCAGCAGCAGCAGCAGGCGTTGGTGAGTCACGGTGTCTATCTGCTCGTCCACTGCGCCTCTATGACTATTCGCTTGTGTTCAATGTTCGCCTCATACTCTTAATCCTCCTGCAGATGGGCGGCGCCCTACAACTACCGAGCGGAGCCGTAACCGCCAACCCAGTATCCGGCACCAAAGAGTGGCATCATTCTATTACGGCTGATCTCAGAAACCACCTCGTCCACAAACTGTGAGCTATATTTTCGAAATGAAATCTTTTTTGTAATTTTTGACATAGGACATTTCAATGACATTGTGCATTTTCACAGGGTGCAAGCGATATTTCCCACGCCGGATCCTACTGCAATGTTAGATAAGCGAATGCATAATCTAGTCGCATACGCGAGGAAAGTCGAAGGCGATATGTATGAGATGGCGAGTACACGATCTGAGTACTACCATCTGCTCGCTGAAAAGATATACAAAATACAGAAAGAACTCGAGGAAAAGAGACAAAAGCGAAAGGAGCAACAGCAGTTGCAAGCGCAACAACAACAGGCGGCGCAACAGCAGCAGCAACAACAGCAGCAGCAGCAACAAGTTGCGCAACTGCAACAGCAACAACAACAACAACAGCAGCAGCAACAACAACAACAACAACAACAACAGCAACCTGTGAGCGTCATGTCCGGCGGCGGCGTGCTGGGTGGGGTGGGAGGCCCCAGGCCCGGCGTGGGCGGCCCCCTGGCGCGGCCCACACTGCCCGCCATGGGTGCGCAGCCCGCGCTACCCGCCATGCGCATCCCGTCGCCCGGGATCGCGCTCTCCATGCCTGCCAACCGCATGGCCTTCCAGACCAACCTCGTGGGCCCGCCCGGTCCGAGTCCGAACCAATTGCCTCACACGCCGAACGGTGGCAGCGTCGGCGCACCGGGGATGTCCCCGTTCGGCCAGCCGATGACGTCGCCGGCGCCGAATTACCCTTCGATGCAATCGAACGGGCCGGCGCCGCTCGCTTCGCCGGGTCATCCGGACGCGAAAGTTCGGTTGCTGGGCAGCGCGGTGCAGAGTCCGTTCGTGAACCACGCGGCCTTCGGGCGCGCGGACGCGGCCGCGGCGTCGCCCGCGCCCGCGCCGCCCTCGGTGCCGGGCGCGCCGGGCACGCCGGCCACGCCGCACGCGCACACGCACGGCGCGCCCGCCACGCCGCACGCGCACGCGCACGCGCACCCCTCGCCCGCGCCGCCGCGCGCGCCGCCCATGTCCGCGCACCTCGCCGCCATCACTGCCTGCTCCTCCGCCGATGACAGGTGAGGACTACTATGTCTTATCGATGTCGAGTCATACCATTGCCATTTTTTGGCTTTGTAAAAATAAAAATCTTATCTTGCTAAACTGGATATTTTCTGTACAGTCCGCCGCAAGACGATCGCAACAAACAAGATTCTGATGACGTCCGGATCAAGGATGAACCGGACGAGGATTGTGGAGGCAAGGGTATGCGGGACGAAACACCTGACAAAGACGCAGAAAAACCCGACTTCAACGTCAAAACAGAAGTCAAGACTGAGGTCAAACAAGAAGTGAAGGAAGAACCGGGAGAGACTAGTGTGGGTAGTGTTGGAGAATCAGCGAGTGGGGAAAGAGGGGCACGAAGAACCTTCGTGTTCAAACCCGAAGAACTTCGGGTAGCGCTCATGCCAACGTTAGAGAAGTTATTCCGACAAGACCCCGAGTCCCTGCCCTTCAGACAGCCAGTCGACGCACAAGCGCTCGGCATCCCTGACTACTTCGACATAGTCACCAAGCCTATTGACTTGTCGACCATCAAACTGAAGCTAGATCGCGGGGAGTACAGAGACCCCTGGGAATATGTTGACGACGTCTGGCTCATGTTCGAAAATGCATGGCTTTACAATAGAAAGAACTCGAGGGTTTACAGATATTGTACTAAGGTTAGTTTCACCTTTATTTACTACTAGAATTAGTTTATCTTGTCCAATATTTGGTTTGAAAGAGTGGGGTTATTTATTACACTATCTGATTGTTCTTAGAGTCACTTGATAAAAAGTATTAGTGTTTTGGAAAGTCAGTTGATTTGCAGTTCCGCCTTACATCGTCGTAATAATATAATGTTTATTATGAATGACACTTCTAAATGTGATAACATTACCGTTGCAATATTTTACACTCTGCGACCATTGACGTCAATCACGTCCGAGAATATTTGCTATGTAGATGTTTTTTTTACCTTATAATGAGAAAAAAATACAACGCAATTAAATCTTCATTATCATATGTAATATGCAATTAAAGGCTTTTTCCACTCTTATTGACATTTCCTGACACGGAAAACCTCTCATAATAGGGATGATGCCTAGGTAAATAATAAAGAAATTCTATTTAGTCCATCACTCAGATAATAAACGTAATTTTTGCTTTATTATATTAATAAAATATTCCTAGATAAACACATTAAAGTTGGGGCTTGCTAACTCACAGCCAAGTATAAAATCTACATAGCGTGACGTCATGCCACATTTTAACTCAATGTATCGCCGTAATCTTTTAATTACTTTAAAAAAGAAAAAATACGTATCCCATATTTTTTTATAATCGAACTGAAGAACCAAAAAATATTTTTTTGTCATCATCCCTATTGTATATTTTTGCCTGTAAATGCTGAAAATGTAAGAATGTCTTATTTTCTATTACCCAGCCATATTAATACGATATTAACAATAAACCATGTTGTTTTAGCTATCGGAAGTATTCGAGCTAGAGATTGATCCTGTAATGCAAAGCCTAGGCTATTGCTGTGGTAGAAAATACACATTCAACCCTCAAGTGCTATGCTGCTATGGCAAACAATTGTGTACAATACCACGGGACGCCAAATACTTCAGTTACCAGAATAGGTAAGCACAACTCTCATGAAATTTTATATAAAAGATCTGAATTTAAATTACACACTGATGATAGTTCAATTCTGTTTAGTAGCTGTGTAATTTAATTCTCTTGTATACTCTGTTCGTTTTAGGATACTTTGCGTGACACATCAAAAATAACATTTTACAACTAACTTAGATGCTTTGTTAAAGAATGATTAAAATAGTCATAAGTCAAACTATCGATTATCGAAAACTATTGAATAAAAGTATGGCTATGTGTCATGCAACCCATCCGTTCCTGAACAGACAATAATAGAAAAAATATTAAAGTTAAACATTTGATATTTGACCAAGATTCTACTGAAACACGGAGTATTAAGCGAATGGAGACTTATTTAGCGCGTGAACGTGAGCGATCCACTTTTCTAAGGTCGCATACCAGTAAAGTTTCTGACATCTCTCAATTTGTCATTTCAAATTATTTGTCTTCCATGCTTCGGATAAAATTCAACTACTTTAGTACTCCATTGACATAGTACTCTGTGTTTTGCAGCAAAATTAAATTCAATCTCAAATTCTTGACAAACTTGTCCCAAAATTGTTAGTTGATGACTATAATGAGTACTATTTTTTTTATACATACATGATACACATACATAATACTCCAATAGTCCAGCTTTATCTATACTCTGACTAACGCTTTCGCAAGCTTTTTATGTCCTTACTCAGGGTATACCCACATCATGGGAAATTTTACTGAACTACCCTTATTTCTGTGTGTGCTAAAAGTTACCAATGAGTGCTTGGACTTTTTGTTTAAAAAATCAAAATGACTTTTAAAAAAATACGAATGTTCTATTTTCTTTACCATTATGCGAATTTATACATCATGCTCAACTACCGTCATAATGGGTTTTGATAAACTTATTTGCGTATTAAACAAAAATTGCAAGTTTTAAAAAGTATATCAGACCAAAATTTTGATCGATTTTATATGAGAAGATTTTTATTTGAATATTTCATTCTGTTTTGACTTAGCTAATTTCATAGTCTAACACTAATGTGGCCACAAAAAACTTAGGTGAATCATGTAATTGCTACAAAAAGTCCCAACTGCTTGTGGTGTATATTTAACTTACTTTGTTAGAAGAACATTATTACTGCAATATCAAATCGAAATACTTTGTAATGTTATAACTGCTATTCGTATGTCTTTTAAGTTGTCGTAAAAATGAAACAAAAAAAAAATTGTTACGAAATAATATTATATCACTTGGTAGTACGCATTAATCTGAAAAAAATTAAACCGTATTATATTGACGCCGAACTAATCTTCAATAAGTGCAATAAAATGCATTGCTATCAATAAAGTTAGCCAGAAGTTTCAACTCTGTATAGCCGTCGTGGCATACTTGATCAAATGATTGTATCTAGTTGATTTTGTAACTTGAGCATTGCTTGCTATCCGTCGCGGAACAAAGGAATATGAGATCGGCATTCATCGGTAAATGAACACCCATTTAGACAATGTGTGTGGTTACTAAAGTTTCACATATGAATTTGTTAAAATTACAAAGAAAGCAATTCTCTGTAATTTTATAATTAATAAAGGACTTCTCAATTAAAAATTAACGACCCAACGAATCTTCGCACGTGAAATAAGCGTGTATTCTTACTAAATCCGTCCTTAATTTATATTTTCTAAATAATTGTAAAGTGTTTCAAGTCGTATTTATTTTATAATATTTAGAGTCTAAATAGTATAAAACAAAGACTTAACTGTATATATTTGGAGCATAAAATATGATGAAATACTTACATAAAAATGAAAGAATAAAATTGCATTTAATTTCATAGAATAACTGTATTATTCTAAAACGATCCTGTTAGTATGGTTGGTTGAGTACTAGCGTTTACCCAGTTTTGCTCGCGTATAATATTTGGAGTATAGTTTGTTTGAGATTAAATATGCCCATTCCTTCCTACAAACGATCCATTTGCCCAATTTAACGTAGAACCCTGAAAGAAAGATAATCGTACTTATGACTCGAAAACTCGAAAAAAAAACTCGAAATAAAAAATTGAACCAGTAAAAACAATAATAAAATAACCAAGAAAATATTGTCACAGCTCCCTGAAATATTATATTGTATCATTAGCACCAGCCGGCTTATTGGTCTGCATTGACCTCATAAAAATCAACTAGGAACATATAAACAGCTACAAATTTATTTGACATTGTTTAATATTTTACTACATGCATCGGTTTGCAACGTCCTTGGCGCTCAAAATGACGTGGTGTTACCATTACACGGTCACCATCGATTTTCTCAGATAAAAATAGGCATTTCTTTAAACGATTAACGTGGGCTGTAAAAGTAAAAGACACACCTTACAAACACAGTGATACTGTGTTCATATCGATTGACATTGCATTTGTTTCTATATTTACAAAGCCTCATTTTTCAATGTCCATATTTCGAATTGAAGAAATTAATTATCATTGGAGCTTTTGATAATGTCAGAAAAATATTACCTATATTTCTGTATGATATAAAATAATTTTCACTAATAGAATACTTCTCAAATGTTTCACTGGCAATGCTATATTTTGTTGCTTACTTTGCAAGTCATGAATGCATTGAATAGGTTCACTTAATATTTTGATGGAACTGATTACTTCCCTGCTTAAAACTATATTAAATCATTTTAAACTTACTTCACTAGTGACTGGCTGAAACATAAACGATGTGTACAAAAATAAATATTCAAATGTCGCGCAACTAATTACCACTTAAATGTCCTCTGTCTCAGTAATTATTTGTTTTGGTTTAAATGTTGCATCGTTTAAATACTGATAATACAAAAATATTTTCAACGATTGATGTGCTGCTAAGTCTCATCTTTGCAACGAATAAAAAAAAACTGCGAAATCAAAAAAGTATTTTATTGTAAATCGAAATTCAGCAGTCGGCAAATTCCAACATCAAATTCACCATTTGTTTGGCTACAGTTTCGACTAAAAAACATCTTTTAAAATTACACCAACGTCTTATGTATCAAGAAATCTGTGAATGTATCGCTAAACGATGATAATTACAGCAATATCTTGTTAGAATAACTCTTGGTTACTAAAATTCACTTACTATGAAAAATAAAGTAAAAAAAATGAGGCGACCTCGAAAGAATCGTAGGCATAAAATAGGTGTTTGGCCATAAAACTAAAAGCTTCATATAAATAAGTACTTTTTAAGTGCCGCTATATTATTTTACGTCGTTCCTTTCACTGTAATTGTATAACACACTCAATAAATTACATCTATGAATCTGTTCATGTCATAGTATGATAGTTGTTAAACTCGCTATTTAGCTTAATCCCTAGTGATTTTGCCAAATTTATTACGATAACATACATGAAAATACTTTTAAATAAGTTCTTTTTGTTTTCGATTTTCTTCAGTATCCCTTTGTTATAAACAAGAGATCACGCCTGTATTCCCATGAAGGGCTAGGCAGGGAACCCCTATTATTTATTCGAAGACCACATAATTCAGATAAATCAATGTCTGCTACACAGTGTACTGCCATGCTATAAGTTTCCTATCTACTAAACAATAAAATAACTGATTGGTCCATATTTATTATTATTCCATTTATTAAATTGATCGTACACTAGAGTCAATTAGCTATTTATCATTATACATAGTATAGGTATTGCAGGCTATGTTTATTTGTTAGATGGCATACTTATTATTGGACTAATTAATGTTCTCAATTACATATATTACACTCATTCTGTGCTCTCTTCCTATTGTCTTTAAATGTCAATTACTGCTGCTTAAACGATTGGATTGTGTCATGTGTATGAAATAATTATTTCTTTTCGATAAAGTGTATTTTATTTCACATTCTGAAAGAAAAAGAAATGGTTGTTTCACATCAAAATTTTGCTCATAGACATCTCAACAACGGTAGGTTTTAAATATTTGGAACCAAGAAATCTACGTTGCGAGGTTGACTGCGCGCTCACCCGAGTTGGCGCAAGTATCGTACGAATTTAACAGGAAGATGGTATTTATTTGTGTGTAACTTTAGAACAAACTCTTTGATACTAGTGGACAGATTTAATTTTGAAAGTAAGCATTCAGTAAAACTCCCAGATTGAATACAAAGCTGAAACAGCCAAAATAGTAAAATGAGAACTACTGGTTGATATGTCTATGTAAAGGGCCGCTGTCTCATGTCATGGGCTTTCGATAACCCACCATGTGCGCTCCGCCCACTGTCTAACTATTAACCCCTTTTATGTTCTCATTGCTTACTAAATTTTTTTCGCCCTGTCCACGCACGTCCTTGCCTGCACACAATGATCCTGTACACGCTCGCTTCACATCACTACTGCTACATGGACGTTATGAAATAAAGTCTAAAAGCGTATGGGGTTGTCTCCGATAGATACACCTTCTGCCAGAAATGCTTCAATGACATCCAAGGAGACACTGTCACGCTCGGCGATGACCCGCTACAACCACAGACGTGAGTATCTCTATCTATCTGTGTTTCAATGAAATATCAATTTTGTAAACATAATCTAATAATTGAAAAACACCTTTGATTAAAGAACTTTCACGCGAAGAATGATATGCGGTGAATATTTCAGTGCAATCAAGAAGGATCAATTCAAAGAAATGAAGAATGATCACCTAGAACAAGAACCATTTGTTGTTTGTATGGACTGTGGTAGAAAGCAACACCAGATATGTGTGTTGCACCACGATTCGATTTGGCCTCAGGGCTTCTGCTGTGATAATTGTCTGAAAAAGAAAGCTGCTAAACGGAAAGAGAACAAATTCTCAGCTAAGAAACTTCCTACTTCCAAACTTGGCATTTATATTGAAACAAGAGTCAATAATTTCCTTAAGAAAAAAGAGGCTGGCGCTGGTGAAGTGCATATCAGGGTGGTTGCATCGTCTGATAAGGTAAGGGGCATCCAAGACATACTTTAATTACTCTTACATACAAATTGCTAAACCTTTCAACTGTCTCAGTATTCCAACTAATCTTTGCATCATTGTTATGAAGCTTTTCACATTTCCTACATTCTCCTGTTGTGATGAGTCTGGCTTAATCTTTCACTGTTTGTTACCTAAACTACTTTGTTCACGTCATATCATAAATCACAACTTGCTTTTTTCCTAGTGGATTTCATTACATCTTTTGATTGTCCCAAAAATTGTTTTGTTACAATGTAGGTGCAATATTGACACAAATCACAACCCTTATCTGTTGAACAGTGACTAAAACTCGTATATTTCAGATGGTGGAAGTGAAACCAGGGATGAGGTCAAGATTCGTAGAATCTGGTGAACTACACGCCGAGTTCCCGTATCGGGCTAAAGCGTTGTTTGCATTTGAAGAGATCGATGGAACCGACATTTGTTTCTTTGGCATGCACGTGCAGGTGAGTCATCCACGTCATCAATGTTACATGTCTTAATTGCACAAGAATTACACCTATTATTATTGATGGATTCTACTTGGTTTTGATGTTGGGGTTTTTGTTTTTCTATCTAACTTTTTACTAAAATTGTGGGTTATTTTCCCGTTAATTTTATACCATTATAAAATTCTAACATAAACATATTATGTATACCTAATTTATTGACCAAACCTTGTTTTTTTTGGAAATTATAAATATCTGTAAACTTGAATCTCTTTTCATATCCAGAAACTTTATCGTCTGGTTTTTCCATCCAGATTTTAACATAAACATTTATGTTTCAGGAATACGGCAGTGAGAGTCCGTCACCTAACACGAGGCGTGTATACATAGCATATCTAGACTCTGTACATTTCTTCCAACCACGGCAGTACAGAACTGCCGTCTACCACGAGATTTTATTAGGATACTTAGACTACGCCAAGCAACTGGGCTACACGATGGCCCACATCTGGGCGTGTCCACCCTCAGAAGGAGACGACTATATTTTCCACTGCCATCCACCCGAACAAAAAATTCCTAAGCCTAAAAGGTTACAAGAGTGGTATAAGAAAATGTTAGATAAGGGAATCATAGAGAGGATAATACTAGATTATAAAGACATACTCAAGCAAGCTATGGAGGACAATATCTCGTCAGCGGCGGAACTGCCTTACTTTGAGGGTGACTTCTGGCCCAACGTCCTTGAGGAGTCCATCAAGGAGTTGGATCAGGAGGAGGAGGAGAAGAGGAAGCAAGCCGAAGCCGCCGAGGCAGTGGTCAGTATCAAGTATATGATGGTTGTAATGATTTTTGCACGTTGTGAATAACACCAGGCCGTGTGGGTGGCCAAGTTTTGTTACTAAAGACAACAAGTCCTAATGGTTGTGTGTGTGTGTGTGTGATTAAACTATGTCACTAAAATTCCCTAAACACAGTCATAAGAAATTGCATAATTTTCTAACAAGCACGAAAGAAATGAGTTTTTGCACTTCAAAATAAATTTATCTTGCACCAGTGTTCGTATCAGATCTGTTAACATACGCTATAATATATTTGCTTGGGTTTGGCATGAGACAATATTTTCTAACATGTTTTTTAGATATTCCAGTCCTCTGAGGAGAATGAGCAAGGTCCTGATGGCAAGAAGAAAGGGCAGAAGAAGGCGAAGAAGTCAAACAAGTCGAAGGCCGCGCAGCGTAAGAATAGTAAGAAACAAAGTGACCAGCAGCAAGGCAGTGATCTCAGTGCAAAGATATTTGCCACCATGGAGAAGCACAAAGAGGTGTTCTTCGTTATTAGGCTACATTCCGCACAATCTGCTGCCAGCTTAGCGGTGAGTTTAATTAATTAATAACTATAAACTACAGGGCCAAATTAAATTAGCTGGCGAAACTTGACAGAGGCGATGGACATCAATAACTACTTAATAAAAAAATAAAATAAAACACATAATTTTATGTTACTATCACTAGCCGCGGCGCGGCCAACGTCTGTGAGATGCACTAACATGAGAAATAATAAGTTTGAGAAAGTATGTTTTTTTTTGTTTTGTCTAGATTACGTGGCTGTCTGTCTGTCTGTAAAGTTTCAGAAGCTAATTTAATTTGGCTCTGTGTAAAAATAACGTATGTTATTATATCATATGTATAATAATCAATTTCTCCATATAACTATGTATAATCAATTTCTGAAACAAAAAATAATATTTTGTAAAAAAAATAATTATATATTTATTATTTCTTGAGATATCCATTTTCAAAGCAACCTTCTTTACGCTACGCTCGCATGAAAAAATAAATAGCGCATCGTGGCATACTAATCCGAACGCCAAAATTTGCAAAAAAAGCCGATCTCTTGCCACCCCACGTTCAATTTGTTCTGGAGTCTTATCTTCTTGATCGAAAATTATATTTTTTTACACAGCCGATCGGAGACCCGGACCCGCTGATCAATTGTGACCTGATGGACGGGCGCGATGCCTTCCTAACCATGGCGCGCGACCGGCACTACGAGTTCTCTTCCACTAGACGCGCGCGGTTCTCCACACTCTGCATGCTCTACGAGCTGCACAACCAGGGCACCGACAAGTTCGTCTACACCTGCAACAGTTGCAAGTCGCACGTCGAAACCCGCTACCACTGCACCGTGTGCGACGACTTCGACCTGTGCGTGCCCTGCCACGAGAAAGAAGGCCACCCGCACAAGATGGAGAAGCTCGGCCTCGATATCGATGTAGGCTCTTCTCCAGGAGACATGAAGCAAGCCAACCCTCAGGAGGCCCGCAAACTGTCCATCCAGCGCTGCATACAGTCTCTAGTGCACGCCTGCCAGTGCCGCGACGCAAACTGCCGCCTACCGTCCTGCCAGAAGATGAAGCGCGTCGTCACGCACACCAAGATCTGCCGCCGCAAGACCAAGGGCGACTGTCCTATTTGCAAGCAGCTCATCGCGTTGTGTTGCTACCATGCGAAGCACTGCCAGGAGACCAAGTGTTCCGTGCCTTTCTGCAGCAGCATCAAGCAGAAGCTGAAGCAGCAGCAGGTGCAACAGCGAGTGCAGCAAGCCAAGCTGCTGCGGAGACGTATGGCGGCCATGAACACGCGAGGGGCCGCGCCGCCCTCGCCGCCGCCGCAGGCCTCGCTGGCCTCGCCGCCGCCCTCCAAGCCGGCCACGCACGCCTTGCCGCACAACGTGCAGAAGGCGCTGCAGCAGGTAATACTCATGGCTTCTTATTGATCAATGTATGTGTGTATGACAACCAAAGCTATAGCCGGATTTTAACATTCACATCGTAGGATGATATTTGCAAGCATAGTTTCCATACTAACGTGGAAGCATTCGTTCATTGCATCGATATACCGATAAAACTATTCAATTAAACTGTTAGGTAGGATGGATACTTTTCACTGTCTAACCATATGAAAGTTTTCGCGTATACGAGTGAACTTAACAGAACGTTTCCGTCCACCAGGTCCAAGAGGAAGCGGCGCGGCAACAAGCACCTTCCTACGGCAAGCAGGCCGCGATGGGGCCCCCGCCCGGCAGCGTCGGGGTCGGCGGGGTCGGCGGGGTCGGCGTGGGCGCCGGGGGCGGCGGGGCCGGCGGGGTCGGCGGGGGCGGCGGGGTGCGCGCCGACTGGGCCGCGCGCTACCGGGCGCCGCCCCCGCTGCACCACCCGCCGCACGCGCACCACGCGCGCCTGCCGCACCACGCGCCCGGCCCGCACCACCCGCACCCGCACGCGCCGCAACAGTTGCAGGTACGGAACTGTGACGAGCGATGCTATTTTATTGAGTTATAAATAACAGCATGAAATCGTTTAAAAATCATATCGATCATTCAATTTTGGTGTGACCACCACATTAAACTAAACACCCTTCGGCATCACAAAAAAAAACAGCTATAAATTACTGTTTCGTATTTTATGACCACCGTCTTAGATTTTAATGACCCATTCGACATTCGATGATTCATTCGACATTCACACTACTGAAATGGGTTTACATTACCAAATTGCTGTGGAATCTGTGGATCAATTTCAACTGATTAAATAATAACCAGAAAATACGTAACTACGATATCATCGATCAAACGCAGTCCAGTTGCCTCTTACGATTTTTTGGACTTCATGAACATTTTCCCTTACAGCAAAGAGCCCCCGCGCCACAGCAACAACAAACGCAACCTCAAGTCCATCAGAAGGCGTTACAGCAACTGATGGCGACGTTACGCTCGCCCACCAGTCACAACCAACAGCAAGAGATCCTACAGATACTCAAGTCCAACCCACCGCTCATGGCCGCCTTCATCAAACAGAGACAAGTGAGTTATTTTTATTCAACCTTTTTTTTTTTGTATAGAGACTTTTTAAAAGGAGGTGGTAGCATGGAGTTTCAATCCCATTAGTCCATGTAACGAAAGAAACAATAACCAATTTCCTAATATGCTTGGACTAGATTTTTTATCATCAAAAATTATGTATATATCTGTATTTCATAATTTTTTGGGGACCCACAGAATACGAGCACATCACTAATTCGCAATTGATTGAATATTCTTTTGATGTACGGTCAACTGCACGTCAATGGTACTTTGGATGTGCGGCTCATTGTACAAGCAAAAGAGAGACCTTATTGTTTTTATTTTCTAAAACGAATGCAATATTTTCCTAGGAACCAGCCTGAGAATTCGAATGCGTTTTTGCGCCTCAGCAGATCATTACAAAACATTTCTTTTTGCCTAATACAGAACGCCCAAAATCAACAACAAGCGGCAGGCGGTGTGGGCGGTGTTGGGCCTGTGGGTGGCGTGGGCGCCGTGAGCGGCGTGGGAGGCGTGTGCGGCGTGGGCGGCGTGGGACTGCCGCAGCAGCAGCCGCAGCTACAGCACATGATGCAGCCGCAGCAGCAGCAGCGGTTGCAGCAGATGCACCAGATGCTGCCGCAGCAGACACAAGTAGGCCTTTGTAACATTCCGTATACCTGTGTTATGCAAATAAATGAATTTGATATAGCATTTACAAGCAACATTCTGGTGACAAACTAGCTGCTATGAAAATTTTACGGGATAGTGAAAATCATGTATTAACTCGACCTCTTCGTCGACAGGGCGTGTCCGGCGTAGGCGGCGTGTCGGGAGTGGGGCTCGGCGGCGTGGGCGCCGGCGGCGCGGGCGTGGGCGCCGGCATGGCGCACGGCGCGGGCTGGTTCAAGGGCGGCGTGGGCGGCAACATGATGGCCATGCGCGGCGCGTACTCGGGCGGCGCGGTGGGCGCGGTGGGCGCGGTGGGCGGCGTGGGCGTGGCGCGGCTGGGCGGCGCGGGCGCGCGCTACGCGTTCGGCGGCGTGGGCACGCGCTCGCCGCCGGCCACGCCGTCGCCGCGGCCGCCCACGCCGTCGGAGCTGCTGCTGCTGCGCCAGTCGCCGGCGCCGGCCGCGCCGCTGGCTCCGCCGGACGACCAGCTGCCGCCCATGACGCCGCAGGACCAGCTCACGAAGTTCGTGGAGCAGTTGTAGTGTACATAGCCTCGGCGCGCGGCCCCTGTACATATAGCGTAGCGGCCGCGGCGCAGCGACCTCCCCTCGCTCGTCTCCCCGCCCTATTTATTGATCGAGTTGTCGTTAGCGACGCGAGGGACGTAAATTAAGTATTACGATGACCGAAACGAGCGCTCAATGTACAAAATGTAAATATGAAAGGAGTATGTCCTGTCCGCTTCTGCGTAATGTAAGTTGTTTGTAGCGTAGGTACATTATGATACTTATTCTGTTTATTGTAATTAAATCATTTTATAATATAATTATGTGATCATTATAAACTGTTGTTTCTATTTACCAAATTACCTCGAATCCTCTCCTTTTAATTTATGTTATCTTGACACCATTTTATAACCAATCAAAACTTAAAAACCTAAAAGGTCTTAAAAATTTTTGGTCTAATACTTGCCTAATGCCACAAAAATCCAGTCGTAAGCTTAGCCTTACAAAAGGCGTAGACAAGGCAAAAGATTTGCATAACAAGTGCATAACATTGAATTATGCACCTTATTGTCGGTGACAACAAAAATGCCCAAAGTTTGATACAGCATTGCTTTTTATCCCACTTACAATGAGGTGTTATGTAGTATTCAATGTCATTAGAAAATCAATCTTCTGCTAAGCCCATACCTAGATCTATGGGCTATGAACTACTGTGTCTGCGCGGAGGGTTGTGGGGTAAAATTTATAGACTGCACTTTGCTAAGTGTCGCATATTATGAATGTGAACATTATCCGTTTAGTATTAATGTCCATATTCGAATTAAATATACGAATATGTACATTATTCACATGAGAATAAGGTTTATATTCGTATGGAATGCTTACTTAGTAAGTTAAAGCTTGGCTTTGGGTTGCGCGCTCTAGCGTGCAAGGGATAATTCCGTATATATATTTGTACATACTTGAAACTTGACTGCAAAGAACATAATCGCGTATTTTGCAGCTCTGTGAGCGCTGATCCTTATCAATCTACAATTTCAGATGTACCGGAAACGAAGAGCGACAAATTGCTAGGTACTAAGAACTGCTGTAACATGGCTGATGGTTCTCAGCTGCAAAGGTGCTGAGCTGGTGTGGGAAGTATCTTTTTCCACCGTTTAGGAAAATTGACAGTTAACTTACTTATCTGTGCGAGGCCAAGGAATAAAGGATCCCTACAATAATAAAATTATAGCCCCAGACAGGTTTAGGTTCGTAAAATAGAAAAGCACATGTGAAGTGTAAGCATTCTAGCCTGTGCTTTATCATAACTGTGTAAGATTCAAATTTGCATGATTTATGCATATGCATAATCAGCCTATAATTTTCCCACTGCTTTCCAATTGACACAGGCCTCCTGTCTTCGAGAGGGATTGGGCTGTAATCTACCACGCGGGCCAAGTGAGGGTTGGTGGATGTCACGTTTTTGAATGTTTGGTTCTAGGATTTGCCGGTTTCTTCACAATGTTTTCCTTCACCGTTTTGAGAGCAGTGCACAGTGGTCTCGGTTCCTAAGAAGGGTGGACATTGGGTTCATGGACACATGAACGAATGACTTTTTACCTAAGAAATGAATGTTTTGAGGTTCTAAGGGTAATAAAAAGTTTAAAAAAAAAAAAAAAACTACGTTAGGTTAGTTAATTATATTCTCTAAAAAAAGCATTCATCCATACTAAAAAATAGGTAGATAAGTAGGTAACAATAAAATTTATACATTTATTATTTCTGAGCATAGCTTAATTGGCATAAAAATAATAATATTTACTAGATAATATGCAGTGGAACATAGTATTATAGACTATTAGATACTTAGAGAGTTGTATACTGACCTGCAAATTGCAAAAAACGTAAGAAAATTTGAATTTCGCGGGCTACCCTAGCGCATCCCCCTTAACCAATCACCGTATTTGGCAATTAGCTTGGCTTTGGACCTCCCCAGTTTCTTCCAATATGCAGCAAACCGTTTACAGAGATCAAATATTAAACCTCTTACGTAATCGGTCTAGCCCCAGACAGGTTTAGGTTCGTAAAATAGAAAAACACATGTAAAGTGTTCATTCTAGCGTTCACATTCTAGCGTGTGCTTTATCATAACTGTGTAAGATTCAAATTTGCATGATTTATGCATATGCATAATCAGCCTATGTTCCCACTGCTATCCAATTGACACAGGCCTCCTGTCTTCGAGAGGGATTGGGCTGTAATCTACCAAACGAGGCCAGGTGAGGGTTGGTGGATGTCACAATTTTTTGGTTCTAGGATTTGCCGGTTTCCTCACAATGTTTTCCTTCACCGGTTTTTGGGAGCAGTGGTGATATGATCGAAGTCAATTTATTAGAAGTAGGTAGAGGCATGGTACAGGCTACTCCTGCTTGCTTCAAACGATCAGCTTGTAGGATTCCCAAATAGGTATATGGCTTTGGCTTATACTCATTTCTTTATAGAACAAGTAATACTCTGCCCTCAATCTCGAATTTAAACTACATTCAAACGTTTTTCTCTCAAGTTGAAACTACTTTCACGAATTGCGGTACTTTACAAAATAGAAAATCTTTCCTTTGCGAAGACATGTGTGTAGCTTAGCTTACCGAAAAGACGATTGGTGATGATTAGGGAAATTGAATGGGAACACTCGATAACTATCTAACATCACGGTTGATCATAATGCTATCAATAGCCGCCTTTACACGACACACGCTTTGAGGGTGCACGATTGAACGCGGGAAAGCTTGCACGCGCAATCGTGTGTGATTGTTGACGTGACAACGTCTTATAAATTGGTTTGCCGGGTGACACTTCAAGAAACTGCGTTACGCTCCGCTCACAATGAGAGCGAGTGAGAGGCACGCGTCCCTTCCACTCGGGCATGGTTAGCCCGCCTAAGAGCGAGAGAGACAGACATAAGACAGTCGTTGTCACGTAAAACTTTCGCCCGTATACCGACTTTACAGGCAACCAATTTTTTTTTATCAATTTTTTATGTGCCTTGAATTATGTTCGACGCGCCCAAGCTTGAACGCAGACCGAAAGCGCGAGCGGGCAGCGCGCGCTTGCTTTCTCGTTCTCTTTTTCTATCTTTACACGCGCGTTCTTTCCTGCGTGAAAGCGCGTGTCATGTGGCTAATATCCATTTTTGTGTTGAAAGTTCCAGAAACCGAGTGTAAGATTGATGTTGTGTTAGTTTATTCGGAAGTTGAAAGCTCTATCCGTCTTATTCCAAGCCTAGACATTGACCGTGGTGAAGACTCGGTTCTAGTGAGTTTGTATGAAGAAGTTTACATTTGTCGAAATAAAGGTCAAAATGCAATAGCTCTCTCTCGAAGGTTTCGGCTCGGACTAAATTTGAAACCCGTTTTGTAATGAAGATGGTTTGTTCGTGAAATCGTTTGCAACTAAACGCAGCGATTCGTGGAGAGTATCAAAGTTGACATTTATTTATTATTAATTATGTTTTAAACCGAAAGTTTGGGTTAACAAGTAAAACAAATCTTTATTAATAAAACACACGAATTATGTAAAACGCTTTAATTAAATTCATGTGACAATGTTAAAATAAACATTTTAGGTTTTTTTAGTTATTAGTAACATCTTGCAGTGCTGAACATTATTATACTCCACATTTTATTCTAAAACGTTAAAGGAATAACTTCCACCGACACGAAGATTTTAAACTACCCGCGAAACGATTCTTTTCACTTATCTCTCGTCGCTATATAACTCTGACATCTATACATTTTTATTATCTTACAAAGATTTGGGACCAAATTCAATACGACGGATTTCCCAAATTGTTTTGTTATGTTTACATCCATTCTTAAAATAAGGCCCAAAGATGCGATAATTCTGAACGTGTTGCTATCAGCTTTCACGGTTTAGCAACTGAAACGGCAGTCTTTCAGTGAGATCATAATATGCAATATATGTATTGTAAATGTTGGTAGCAACATGCCATGTCATCTTGTTAGGCCTGAAGGCAGTTCGTAATTTAGATGCTAATTTTACGAGACTGTTCATAAACCAAGTAATATTATTTTAATTCCGATGCAGATAGTTTAAATAATTATAGCATAAAAATAAATACAGATAATACACTTATTAATAAATAATTGTGCCATCTTCAGCGGTGCTTGGATGTTCAATGGCTTTTTCTAGTATCTTACTGGATCTTTGAATAGAATATTGTTAATGTAATAATATAAATATTTAGAATCACAATTATCATACGCATCTTTTTACAAAAATATACACATATTCCAGGGTTTATGAGCAGTCTGCTGTACAAATATATTTCTCCATATAGTCATAACTTCATAAATGCAATCTCTAATCCATTCTCAGCACATAAAGCTTCCAATTATTAATGAACGCTAACCAAAATCATAAAGCTCGCTCGGATTGAAGGAGCGAAAATTTCATTATTGCATATTTTAAAATGAACGTTTTTAAAAAATGCTTTGGAAAACTGACAATGTTATTCTTGTTATCTCCGATTTATTAGCACTGCTTTAAGCGTTATTGTCGCGTGCATTACTTTAAAATCTATAATTCGTTTCTAAGATGCATTATGCACGTAAAGGTATATAAAAAAATAGACACATATTTCAAACGATTGGTGTTAATAATGAAAGCATGTTAATAATATATTTTTAAACATCTTTGGCAAAGCAAAATAAGCCTCACTTTTTATCATTAATTTAATCATAACGTCAGTTTTCCAAATTATTTTTTAAATACATAGGTTTAACAATAGTAATCATAATCCCATTCCAATATAATTCATACACCAGATGATCTTAAAAACTAAAACAAACTAATAAAAAAACAATGAACAAGTATGATTACAACAAAATAATTTAAAAGCGAAAAAGATATTTGAGGCAAACCATACTATTTGTACTTCAGTAAAATAGAACGCGACGTTAGTTGAAAATGATAATTGCCAACGAAACATTTATGTGACGGAAAATAAAATAAAATGATGTTGCCTAAAATATCGCATCACCCTCGACACTAAAGGAACGCAATAATAATCACAAACACACGTCATTTTACCACAAATTAGTATTTCATTTATTTAGATCCTTAATTACACATATTATGCACATTTCCTTATTTATTTTTTGTATTTTTTTCTTCGTTTGCAACACATAATTTATACCGTGTTACTAATAAGTACCAAATATCAGGTGGGGTCCAGTAAGGATCGCAGTCGTTGCTGTAGCCAATGTTTCATGTTACGGTCCAACAGCCACACAACGCTACTCGAGCAAGTCGTTCTATGTTGACAAATAATTTAAAGATCAGCCCAACAACATAAATAGTCTCGGTTAATAAAAGTATTCGACACTGCCCGACCCGGCGTTAGATAGGCATTGGACAGTCAACTACACGCATATTCTTTACAAAACATAAATGCACAATCAATATAAATGATAAGAGAATAAATTAGGACGAAATAAATCTTTAAAATTTAGAATAATTATTATCCAGCTCGTTTGTTCACATTTCCAATTTAAGCTGTAAAGTTTTCCACTATAATTACAGCTGTTTACAAAAAATGTATAATTAAAGGACAGCATGTCGGAAGTGCTACAATTTTAAGGTGCCTACAAATTGACTCGTTCTTCCATCGACCAAGGAAAGATTGTTTTCTGGCGAGCGACATAATTGACGATCATTCTTTAATTATAATTATCGAACCTTTTATAGGCACCTTTTTGCCATACAATTTATGCAAGATTGACAAGTAACAATAAATTTATCAACTCATAAAACAAACTCATCGTCGCCGCACGTGTCGAACCCGCGGTCTATAATATAAATTTAAATACTAATGGCATTACTGCGCGCGCGCAGCCTCTTCAACATCGGTTGGCACAAAATAAAACAATTTGCTGTCCAAATAATGTTGGGAATGTGCAATAAATGATTGGATTTCCTTTACATCATTCATTTAAATTAATATGCCATCACTCAGTCTTTCAATTCGTGAAACTGTAAATATATAATAATATATTCAAAAATCTGCAATAAGCAACAGTTATACGTGAAAATGATACAATAGATTTCATATATACAGTAAAATCACCTTCTAATTCTCCAAGGCTTGTTTGTTTTGTCACAGAAGCTATGAATTTTAATTCTTTACAACTTTTTATCTGACATTTTACATATTAGGCCTAAACGTACAAAAAGTTTCTCATATTTGAACAGGATATAATTTGGTTAAGTCAATATTGATCCCTAATCACATTAAGACGGAGCTAATACGACCGCATTCTATCACAAGTAAGTATAAATAAGTATTACATGCCGTCATATTAATTTATGTGTAAGAATTAAAATGCGTAGCCTCGTCGACCCAATCTGCAGTGTTCAAATTTTTTGGAAGCAATCAAATGTTTGAGGCGTATCAAATTAGTCGAACATTGCAACATGTTGATCATTTTCGACTAGCTTTTTGAAGTATGTGTTGACTAAGACAAGGGAGTACTCTACAACTTTTGGACGAGACATCAATATGATGCAATACTATGCTATTTAGCTATGAGTATATTATTGACTTGACTCTATACATTTTGGAAGTTAAAACAAATTCACATGTTTTTTGTTTTTTTAAGTTAAATTAACCAGTCTGTAGGTAAAGAATCATGAAGTAAGTAGAGAATATAGCTTTTGACTCTGAGTAGACCATTAAATAAATAAATTCTTTATTGGCATAAAAAATGTGTACAAACGCAGTGAACCCCTGACTCCTGCGCTAGGTAAAAACAACTGTGTAACTGGAACCAGTGTCTTCTTCCAATCAGGGTCCCAATCATTAATTTAAACTCGAGTATTTTCTTTCTTAATCTCTAATGTGATGTTCGACAGCAAGTGACGCCGTAGAAAATAAGCAATAGATTTTATCAAGTCAGACAGTCAGTCAGCTATACTTAAATAAAATCAACTAGCCCGTTTAATAATGTAAATCAGCCACAAATAAAAAATAAACTTATGACCCAACAAAAATCAAGGTACAAAAATTTTTGTATTGTAATCTACTAGAAATGGTCAGAAAATGTGCCCAAATCACATGTTACAGAATGGGACTACTGGACTAGATGGGTTTAGAGATATTCTAAATTTTTGTAATTTTATTATCATTCCTTGTCGAAGCGCATACTTCAAAAACCTTACCAACATACATATTTGATTGCTGTCCAAACTGTTTGATTCCTAGTAAGTTGACCAGTTATTCAGTAATTTTATTGTTCCTTCTTGTCTTCTGTCGGCGAGGGTGTGGACGCATCAGTGTCTTCTGGCTCCTCATCTGAATAGTTTATAGGTTCTTCACCCGGCTTCAATAACCGCCCTACGAGGTCGTACTTCTCTGGAAAAATAGAAACAACCGAGTTTTACTTTTGGTTTCGCAAACCTTTTGTGTGTTGATTGGGTAATAGTTCATAAATGTAAACACATATGATTTTTCAGAAAAATAAATTAAGTACGTACACATAAAGTTCAGTTTGGGCTAAAACTTCAACATTAGATAATAATATTACTTTGCAATAGTAGGAGTCATTCTGAAACCAACTTAAATAATAGGAATATAAAGTTGATTTTTGTTTGAGTGGAAATAACATCTTTGGTTCCAAAATTTTTTAGGTTTTTGTTTGTGTGTGAATATTAAAAATCTTGGATAATCAATGAAACATGAAATGGTATCAATCAATCAACTGAACCTGCCGCAGTCAGAAACTTGTAGAAAAGATTTACCATAAAATCGATCAATCAATCTGCCTAGCCTTTTCCCAACTATTTTGGGGTCGGCTTCCAGTCTAACCGGATGCAGCTGAATATCAGTATTTTACATGGAGCAACTTCCTATCTGACCTCCACAACCCAGTAACTGGGTAATACGATACCCCTTGGTAAGACTGGTTGTCAGACTTTCGGGCTTCTGACGACTCGTAACGACTGTCAAAGATCCACAAATGACAGCCGGGACCAACGGCTTAACATGCTTTCCGAGGCACGGAGGAGTCTCGATATGTGAAAATGGTCACCCATCCACGGACCAACCCCGGCAAGCGTAGCTTAACCTGATGGATCGATCCGAGGGGTTGTTATTACTTAGCCACGAGCTCCTCTACCATAAAATCGATCGATCACACGAAATTAACCGTATAGTGCAAGGTTGAATGTTGAATCATAGAACAAGAATGCCGTATCATACGTACTGATTTATTAATTATTAACTGGCATACTGTTCTAGTGTTCTCGTGCACAGAAAGGGTTTGTAACGTCACGGTCAAAAGGTTAATTACTTTCATTTGTTTGTAGAATTTTAAACTTGGCATTAACGGGTATGTTTCACGATTTTTGATGATATTTGGCTCATCAATGTCCATACAAAACATCCCGCCTGTATTCCCCGACTATAATACAGGCATACCGCCAGCCTAAAATCATTAACCGGTTACAAATTTAGACTCCATCAACGCCTGAGAATTTATTTAAAGTTCAAAAAACAGTATTTAAAATTTTGCTTAACCCGGTAATCGCACCCAAGACTTCACTTGAACAACGAGTCTTAAAACCACAGGATAGACTCGGAAAAAGAAGAACAAGTAACTAAGAATGTCTTACTGACCTATAGCACGCCAAGATTTAGTTCAAGCTGCTTACAAATGTGTGTCGGTCGATTTTTATAACACTTAAGTGTATAAGTGACCAAGTTCAGACGACTTGATTGTCTCAAGTGGTCAACAGAAACACTTACTACTTTAGTTTTTTAACCGACTTCTTCAAAAAAACTTTTTACAAAAAAAAAAACAACCGACTTCCAAAAAAAACACTAAAAAAAGTGAAAAATAACTTTAATTTCGGAAGTCGTCGTTTCGTTTCACAACTAAAAAGTGAAAAGTAAAATGTTTTTATTTTTCACTTTTTAGTTGTGGAACCTGATGATTTTATGTGTATGTGTAAAAGCGTTGACTACTTCTTTGGGCTAATCTAGTTAAAATATTATCTTACTAGCAGGAATAGCTCGGAGTTCGGTTTGGGGCCGGTTAACGGCAATAGGCTCGCCCACCCTATTTGCATGGGACACATAACTAGTCCACCGTTGTACAGTATATTTTTTTTACTTGTACATAAAGTTTTAATAAATAAATAAATAACTGGCGAAATGTAGGTACACCTCTACCTAAAATAAGCTGTGTAAAGTGGCAATTGGCACTCCTCCCCCATGATTTAGATGGGACTTAAGAGAAAAACGGGTCGGTCCCCTCTCCATACAAATGTTCTCGCCTGTTTTCTCTCTGATTTATGACCTTAGAGCAATGATTTTTACAGTTAAATACATATCAACTAGTTCTATGCCCATATGTTTTCCGTTTTGATGATACCTTATCTGTAGAAGCACTAGAACCCTCAGAAAATGCTCAAAATTGCCTGTTTAGACCGCTGTCATCAGAGGCCTATTGTACAAATTTGACAACTATTAATGAAAAAAGAAAACGTAGAGGCATAGTAAATATCCTTCTTATTCAATTTATAAAATATCTTTCATATTGGTTCAATATTGGAGGAGGAAATAGACGAGAGCCGAACCTCGAATTATGACTTTTTGTATGGAGAAAAGACCGACCCTATTTCCTCTTAATCATAACGAAATGTGGGTGTAACATATTATACGTCTCTGTCCACCCCTTTGGGAAATACAGGCGTTATGTTATAATAAACGATCCCATTGTTATGCATTAAAGCCACATGGCTTTCGTTCTATTTTCAGATACGAATAATCGATTAACTATTCAGACAATGCATGGGTGAATATAAATATTTTGTTCAGATTACATTTGGTTAGGATGATGTTAGGGATTAGTGCACCAAACATGGCGGATCTGTTTCCACCAACACAGAGAGTGTTTGGTGGAAACAGATCCGCCATGTTTGGCTAAATTTTAACCGACTTCTTCAAACAGGAGGAGGTTGTTACGCGATTACTCCGCCAATTATGAATCGATTTTGATGATTCTTTTTTTGTTTGGTAGGTAGGTCATGCTTCAGAGGTCTCATATAAATTTTATTAACTTTGCTTGCGAAATTTTTGAGTTAGCTTCAATATCACGTATTTTCCCCACTTAATATAATATGTAGACGATGTTTTAAGTGACTCCGTCAATGTTATTTACATAGCAGGTAGTGGTATTTGAATTTGTGTGGGGTAGGTAGGTACCACAACTAAAAAGTGAAAAATAAAAACTTTTTACAAAAAAAAAACAACCGGCTTCCAAAAAAAAAACACTGAAAGGTGAAAATTTAAAAGCAAATACACCGACTGTGTTTTCTTCGACCTCGTTTTGAAGGAAAAACCAAGCCGTTAAAACCGGTACCTACTGTAATTATTTTCGCAACGCTAGATGGCACTAAACACCTTTGGGAGTTTGGCATCCACATTTCTAACTATAGAATTAAAATAATTTATAATTTATATGGTAATTGTTACCTAATCTAAATTTTTAACCATCTGAGTGAAATACCGTGTTCTGAACACAAACAAAGGCGAAGAGAGGACGGGCCTAACGAAAGTAAGCCCTCTATGGTTTGGAACCATAGAGTCTTTACTTTTGAAAGTGGAACACCACTGTATTGTGGCATCGGTACCGTTACCCTGCAGTGGACAGAACAGAACATGACCTACTGAAACCGGCTTCCCATGGGCTTAGTAGTGTTGATAATGTATTATAGTCTCAATAGTGTTAAGAAAGCACGTGTATTTCGTAGGTTGAACGGAACAATGCCGTATAGAGTTCTCAGAGAGATTGAAACATTTCCTTTTACCTATATATGTATATTTTTATTACAGACGACAGTCTGTGACGATATGTATGATGATTTTGATGATGATAATGGTGTGCAGTAGGTAACGTGATTTTTACAATAGTATTTTTATTATTGATGTCCTAACGTATACAATCTTTTTTTTGGAAGGGAAGGTCGAACACAACACACTAGTTAGATCATAAAAAAAAAATAGAATAGCAAAAATGTAACCGTAACCGTGTCTTAAACAAATGTATTCTGTATTGCAGAGTATCACTGAAAATTGCTTTTAATGCGCTCTCATTTGCAAGTTCATTTACAAAGATATCTAAAACGACGCGCAATTACTCAACAAAGTACACACTACGGCACCTGAGCAACTTCACAATCATAAAACAAGGTGATGTTCTCGAGTAAATCTTATTGTCCAGTCTTCAGACCGAATGAATGCGCGCACGGATTGCTATAGCGGATCGCGGGCCGATGCGTCAGCTTAGTTTTACGCAATAAGCTACACCGCACTGCGAACTTAGTGATTGTAGGCCTTCCCCAATGAAAATTCTTAGCAATAATAATGCTGACTGATTTAAAGCAACAGGTTTATGTGGATCAAGGTACTGTATATCTCGAAGAGTTCATGGTACCAGGAGGGATACCCACCTTGGAGTTTTATGTCGAGATTAAAACAGATTACTTATATAATTTGTGAATTGTGGGTGTACTTTAGATAGGTACACCTCTAATAATAATAATCATAAAGTATTTATTTCACAAAACATAGGACATTGACCTGAAAACATTATAAAAAAAAAAAAAAAAAAAAATACAATACTATGCAATAGTAGACTCTATCTTTTAAACTAGGACTAGCCTGTATCTTAAAAGATAGGGTTCAGCCAAATGGATTATATTTATATTACAACCAAAAACTAGTGAAGACAGTGTCAGAGCTTTCCATAAGTCTTTGGGTAATTCAAGCGTGATTTTATGTTATTAAAACTGCGACAAAACCCCGTGGTGGAACCCATATTTAATAATATAACTTATACTGGAAATAGTGACAATGCGACATATTTGTCAAAAAATGACAAAATTGAGACATACTCACGACAGGCGCCGTTTAATAGAGCAGAAAATGTATGAAAGTAACTTGTAAAATTGTCGGAGTGTCAGATTGCTGGCTGTCGGTTTTATAAATAGGCTCCTAATGGGCACCCAACCATGAGAAAATTCACAAGAGAAAAAAAAAGTTTTGCAAGCGTGGTCATATTGTGCCTTTTCTGTTTTAAAAGAAGCCTTTTCCCTACCACGGGACTTAACAAAGGCTGACCCGCAGACGTAACATTAATATTACAGGCTGGCGACCAAAAGGTCAATATTGTATTAGTCGCATTGCAGTACAAAATATAGGACAGTTAATTTGTAAAAGAAATACCTACAGTGACCAAAATTATGAAAATAATTAGGTACCTATTTGTTTCAGGTTACTTCAGCGGGTCTAAACTGGCCACTTTGGCAGAATCATAATGTCACAAACTGACAATTCATAAAATGATCTGCGTGCTGATTCCTATTTCGAAATTATTCATCTGTGTGACAGTTTTCTATGTAGATTCGTAAAATGGTCCACAAATTATGAATTGCTTTTGTGTCAAATTAGAGGAATTTCTAATGACAGTTGGGAATTCAGGAAATGAATTGCGTTTAGAGGAACTGCTAATGTGACCGTTTTAGGCCCTCTGGTCATCAAATCAGTTTTACGCAAACAATCCTAAAAAAGAGGTATAGAGGTGAAAGGTGCTGCCAATCCATTTAGATAAATAAAGATAAAACCCCATTACATAATTTAATGATAGCATTAAAATATACCTACCTAAATATTATGTATTGTTCACAAACTTATCGTTCAAGACCAGTCTGATAACAGGCGCGTAACAATGTGTAGTCAAGGCATGGAAATATTGCAAAAAACTATACCTACATACTTAATACATAATGAAGATTACATAATACTACCCTTATTCCTGGAAAAGGTGAAAAAAACCCATTAAAACACTGTTCTACTGACCGAAATAGAGTTCAAACAGTTCAATACTCTTTTGTATTATGGTCGATACCACATTACTCATACAAAATGTAAATAAGTTTTTGTTGACTATTTTTATCTCGAATGTGCGAAGCCTTCACGTGTGGAGGCACGTGTAGACTTCAGATTATTATCTGACAAAGTCTGATAGATGAGTTTTTATTCGGAACACGTTCTGCTCTGAATAATACATTTTGTTAGTATCGTAATATTCATTATCATAATAATCAGCTTGTAAATAAACACCTGGGACCTGATTTACTCAGATGCCTTGGAGTGAATTAGGTCTACGTGCTAAATATTGTATGTTTTAGATTTTTTATAACTGTATATTTCTGCTAGTGCTGCGATACACCTGCTCAAAAAGGAAGTCCTGAACCATACTCCGTCATGTCAATGTCTGTACCTTTTTGGTCAGATTACGTATGGATGGTGTCGCGAATACTCGACAGATAACACTGGAAAGACGTAGCGCTAGGTCATGGCCGAAATGAAGACAGCCAGCAGGTCTTTCTCCAAAAGTGGGACACAATAGGCAAAGATTAAAAAAGTTGTCACATTGATGACTCAAGTAACAGTTCAGGATTAAAAGCTAAAAATTGACAAGTATTAGTAGAAGTGAAGTAACATTTCAAAATTAATATCAACCGGATGTGTGCCATATGTTCCTCGCTATAAAACTACGTTAAACACGAATCCCGTCAAACACGTGATGAAATCTGATCGTTCTATATTTAGAGGGGGCGCTTATGAGCTGATAACACGCTGCACCTATACAATATGCAGATAACAACTGTTATTATGAATATTTTGTGATAAACTATCACTTCGAAAGAGTTGATATTTCACTGTGTAGGTAATTTGGAATTCTGAAAGCCACGCCTCAAGCCTTTATTCTTCACTTGTGGGGGATTCCAGGGGGGATAGCAGCCCAACTCACCTTCTTGTCCTTATCCGGTAGCCAAATTACCAATCTGGTATTTTTCAATCTCGAGATAATAATATGCTTTCGCAAGAGTGGAATGTCAGTACTGTCATCTAGAACACAGCGACGTTTTTGATTTGATGACCAGTGTCTCATTTCGAAGGAAAGAGGAAGGTCTAAGAAGCCAGACTCGTCGGTCGAGGCTGACTTCTGCTGCGCACTTGTCGCACTAGCACATTCAGATCTGCTAGTGCAGCAAGTGTGGTGTGACGCTAGATATAACGTAGTAGACATTCAGACGCAAATTATATGTGCAGTGAATGAGTAAAGCTGATATCGGTGAAAAGTTCTTTCCATTAGAAAACATACGGTTATCTTAGATCAAATCAACGAGAACAAAGTCTAAGAGGTTCAATATCACTTGTTTATGAATGAGTAACTCCAATGCGAGGGGATGACGCCATGATCTAGACTCTAGTGCTTAGCATTAGCACGGTAATGACCTATTATACGTACCTACCATTGATCTCTGATCTCTCGATTTCTCGCGTCCGGCCCTGGTCCAGGTCGAATTATAATAAACGATAGCTAAATTGCCAATCTGGTATTTTTCAGTGGAGGAGCGAGAGGGCATGGGAAGCCGTCACCTCGTTCTGCGAAGCAGTAATGCTTGCGAAGGAGGAAGCGGAGCGCGTGAGGGAGAGGCAAATTTCGGAAAATTTCGCCGCAAGAGACGCCCTGGTCGTCGGGAATCCTAGGCTGATTCCCGGCCACCGTAGGCGCGGGCTAGCGGACGGTGAGCAATGGGTAGCTCGCCGTCCGATAAGGGCCAAGTCGACGGCGGATTGTGTTACACGCGCGCCCCAAAGAGATGTCAGCATAACTGACGGGGTCCGCTAGGGCCGATGCCTGCCGGGGTGGCGGGAAAATCCGAAAGGGATACCGTGGCCTCTGGCAACTGAAGGAACACGGGTGGGTTTTAGTCAGTAAGAGTCTGACACGCTCTCCCGCTCCGCCAGCTTTATTAATTTCACAGCCAATAAAAAAATACTATGATGGTGTTCTACGCAGCAAAAACTGGTAAAGAGAGGTCAGGTCTTTTACAAATGTATTATCACAACAATTTCTTTCACAAAAGTCCTTTTTGCCTTGATTTGATGACTTGGCAGATCCATGGGATTCACCGAAAAAAGACATAAAGAGCGCGATCGTGGAACAACCAGAGGGATGCTTTTTCTGAAACGTGTCAAAAAATCAAGGCTTTTTACCGAGCGTTGGCTCGAGCTTTTCGGCAATAGTTGATAGCGTGACTTAATATTTTGGGTGCGCCGGTCGAACGTTTAGTACCGACCGTCACTCATAGAAGCTTTTTTACATATTCCACCTTAACTTACGCTACTCATGGGGCATTAGCTGGCTTACTTCATGCATCAAAGCCTCCACTAAACCGCGTTAAATAAGTAAATAGGTCCCGCCATTTCAATCAGAATTCTTAATTGGCAACGAACCGACACACCTACATTACGACCTACCAAGTTCTGACCTTCAACAAACCTACCTATTGATTGTGAATTATTTGTTGTTTTATGTTTCTTTATCTGATTACTTCTGAGTATTTTAGTACAGCTAAACACGCTACGGCTTTAACTGGGCCCGATTCGGTTGGTCAGCTCCTAAACTAAAGAAATATTTGAAAAAACTTCAGAACTGGAAGAAGAGCTAGTCTTCAACATTATACGATCATAAACATACATCGTTAAAAATAAAGACAATAAATAAACAGGTCGAATATTCCACGAAAAAACACAATATGTAAATGAGTTTCAAAAGCAAGAAAACCACTTTAATTTATTTTCTATTTTTTCTTGAGAATGTCGAGTATGACATCAAATTATTCTTTTTAAGTATTATTGGTGTTCAACTGGATTGGCGCCCAACAGATTTAAAATGAGATGTTTTCTCTTCATTTCTGGTGGGAACACAGGGCTACACATCAAGCTATACATTTTCGCAGATTATGCTGATCTCCCATTGTATAGGATTTCCTTATAATGCGAGGTCAGCTTATACATATTGGAAATGTATAGCTTGATGTGTAGCCGTGTGTACTGCCATTTTATTTTATCTCTCTGTGCATACGGTTGGACGTGATAATTACTAGCTAGCTAGGGTCTGATCGATTTGTATACTGACTGATAAAGTGATAACATAAATATTGCGATAACCTGCACCCAAATTGCGTAATGTACGATCGGTCCGAAACAAATGAATGAATACATTGCTTCATAAGTTCGAAAAAAAATATCTGCTCAACAACGTAACTTATGAACTTATGAAGCAATGGAATAGACATTTTTGTTTCGAACCGATTTCAATTCATTGATCGTGTATATAGTTGTAAAAAAATCGTTATAAACCAAAATCCGTTGTTTAAAAACCGTGTTAAACAAAGGAGAAAAATCATTTTGGGCTAAATTATGAAATTGCCGGCCAAACAAAAAAATGATATATTCCGTTAGAACATGTTATTTTCTTCACTTTTCACTATCAGATCAAATCTGTAGGGCAATTCTGTTTTCAGTATGTTTTAGTTAAAATAATTAATAGTAATCTAATTAAAGTAATACGTTGTCTATAATAAAAATATAATAAAAAATGAAGAGAAAAACGTTAAAAACTCTTTCGGAATATAGCATTTTTTTTTTGTTTGGACGGCACTTTCACAATTATAGCCCAAAAATGTATGGACGGCGAATGATGTCCTTTAAAACGGTTTTTAAATCTCGGATTTTGGTTTAAAACGGTTTATTACATCTATAATCGCGTATTATATTTACATCTATAATCGTGTATTACGCAATTAGGGTGCTGGTTCCTAATGAGTGTGGAGATCAAACGGTAATCAGTCGGAACTCTTTGGTATTCATACCAGTACCTATCACAAGCACAAAGCTTAGTAACACAGACACACAGACCTCTGCCTAAACCTTCGGGGTTATGCGTTATATGAGAAGTAATATTACTTCTAATTAGATCATTATACTGCACAAATTAAAAGTTTTAAACACAACAGAGCTGTCAGCACTGCACAGGTACAAATGTTGTAAACATTGTTGTTGTTGTGGAAAATGTACAATGTTTGTAAAGAATGCATTTTGTATGTAAATGCGTGTTTATTGTTTTATTTTTATCGAATAACATTAACGCAATGTAAATTGGCATAAACATCGGTAAGCGTCTGGAATAAATATTTACTTTAGACATTGAGTCTGTAAACGCTCATATGTAAGTATCATTTTGAAAAGTGTAAACAAGACAACTGTTTAGTTTAGGGCGTGTTACATAGATTAAGATTTATTGCTTGTTAACAATAGTGTTCGAATGACGTATGGTGCATGAAGCAAAGCTGCGTCGTTAGTGCGAGCATTCGCTTTTCAGTTCTGGAGTGGCCGATTCAACCACAGTATAAATAAGTAACAGTATTACCAACATACCCACTGCTCGCATACTTGTAGCCATTTGCATATTTACTTCGAGAAATGTGATCGCGGTGTGGACGCATCTTAAGTTAAAGTTTAACTCAGATCCAAACCGGGTATTTATCGTAGATATATCGGGATCGCGATATTCGGATTCGCGAATTGCAAATGAACGGAAATTATTCACCCTTAGTCGACGAAGTAAACAAATTATCAGTTTACTCATGCGAGTAATTCACGCTTCATTAGCTTTGTTTTTCCGTGAGGTGGGTGACTTAGGCTGTATCCACACAGTTACGGAGTTATGGGTCACGGTCTTAGGGATCCGGGCCTTCCGGGCTCAGTGTTTGTTTACGTCAGTTAGAGCAGGCTCCAGAACACTGAGGGCCAAGATTGCTTGTAGTTTTTGTCAGTGGGAACAAGTTCAGACAAAATGTTAGCAAGTACCTTTGACGGAACACTGAGCTCGACGCCAAAAGACAAGAAAGTCATGACCATTGACCCTTCTACTTTACGGAAATTTTGTCCGAACACTATCTATCCTCCTGGACAGGACAGCTTTATCATTGGCTTCGCTTTTGGCCATGAACTGTGGATAACCCATCGAATCCCACAAACCCCTTAGTTGGAATAGCTCCACTATATTGCAAGAACAGAAATAGGCCATATATGAGCTGATGGCACAAATAAAATTATGTTACATATACACAGCACATGCATAATGCATTTCTATGGATTTAAGTAGCAATAATGCAAACTAGGTATAGTTTTCCTTGCAGGGAAAATGTTGTCATGTTTTCAGGTCTTCATGAAAGCTGGTTAACAGGAAAATAATGTGGGCTGTTTTGTTTATTACAATTTCATTACATAAATTAGTGCAAAGATAATATGCATTTGGTCTGTGAACAGAGCTATGGGGATGGGTATTATTCATACCTCTAGGAAATTGGTAAAAAGACTGCTGATTTATGATAATTTTACGTCAAAGAGAAATTTGAAGCCCTAACATGTTAATTTTCGTATTATTTCTGAAATTAATTATAATTTAGAGACTACTACGAATTTTGTACCTTATGTATAAGACGCATAGAGGTGATATTTGAATACCACCAATTTTTATAACTAGAAACTGTGCTTCATGCATAATAGTTACACTCATTTCTAATTATAATTTCAACAGTAATTCTCCAAAGTTAAATTAGAACATTGTCTACAAAGGGTAAATGGGAGGGTATAAGCAATTTGTTAATTAACTCAGGTTGTGCTCTTCTGTCACGGACACTAAAATATGTTGATACTTATGTATAAATAATTTAATTCTTATTTTAGTCAAACCTGCCACACTAATTGAAATGTGTCATGCATCCCTATGGATTCTTTAATCCAATGATATGCTATATCTTTTGAAACTAGAAACAACAAAATGTTTGGGACTACAAGGGAAAATATGCATGGTTAGACCAACAAAACGTTTGACTGATGACATTATTGAAGTTGCTGGGAAAAAACTGGATGAACACTGTCAAAGACAGAAAAATTACACAGGAAGGATGAGGCATTTACCCAAAAAAAAGGGGTCCATGGGAAAAAATTACAATTAACACAATTCTCACACTAGTAGTAAGAAAATATTACTAACACTAAACTTAGGCGACTTGTAAACTTAAAAATCAAAATGGAATGTAGAAGCTTCATTATTATTATATATCTTTTGAAACATTTAATATCCTTGCTGAAACTGGATGCAGTGTTTGTAATTATTCAAATAACAATCGGAAACCTGGCTTACGATGTAAAATTTGGTTATGGGTCTTCTCAAGGGTTCCAGACTACATAATCTATGATTTTTTTTAAATACGGAATAAGTGGTTCTTGAGTTACAAGGGCACTAAGAGATTACCCAGAATTTGGCTACGAGTAACAGACTGATGTTCCAAAATATTATATTAGGTTATCAGAAGATACCAAGCAAAGAGACATGTACCTAGAAGAATTTACGGTGATGATGCCATTCATCAACGACGGTATGAATGAGTTCCTGTGATTGGTCCGTTCATAATTTTTTCTTAATTGATTGACATTTGTCATGACAGATGACATTTGTCATGCCACCAACGCAATAGAAGTCAAAATCGGTTGAACGGACTGTAAAAAAGGTTTATTTAAATGTCTAATCTTATTTCAAATGGGGTATAGTTGCACATACCTCTGAACTGAGCTTCCCACTCCTTCACAGATTCCATTTCCATTGAGTTCAGGTCACTGAGGTCATCATATTCCTTGTCTGATGACGTCACAGAGAATGTGGCGAGACCTCTCGATGCATCCTTCCCTCCGAATGCTGCATATGGTCCACCTACGAAAAATCATGTTTGAGTTAAGATTTTTTGTACCTAAAGGTGTAGTAGATATTAAATTCAAATTTAAATAATTATAACAGAATTGTATGTTTTGCGTAAAAGCATAAAAACACATCTCTAATTGCCTGTATAAACATTTTTTTTTAATATGCAAGCAACACACATGTACAATGTTTTTATAATGCAAAAGGTTACTCAAGGTGCATAGTCTGCATTTTGAATGGATAATTAATGAGTCATGGTAATGTCAACTCTATTTATAAACATCGGTGCGGATGCACTCACCGGGCCCGTAGAATCGGCGTCCTCGCGTCACGTCGAATATCCACCCGTTGACCGCCACCAGCACCCTGCCATCAGCTTGGTTACCATCATATTGACGCAACTCTGCAACTGTCATATCTTTACGAATTTTTGGCAACTCCACCGCCGGTGTTTCTGCAGGAACCTTTGTAAACTTTGCGTATATTTTATACATCAACACAAAGATAATCGCAATTATAATCAAATTTACGGGACTGTAAAACTCTTCGAAACTAGAACCCGCGTCTGGGCTGTCGGTTTCCGGCAATTTTATCTCCGGGGCTGATGCCATTTTCGATTTTACACAATGTTAACACGGCGCCTCAAATATAGGGGTTAATTGTATAAATTTTAGAAAATTATTTCCATTCGCAAATGTAAAATACTAAAATCACTGACGTCAGCGTTCCGGCAACGGCGAGGCGACAACTTCAGTGTTGTCGTACACAAAAAATATTAAATTGAATTTGAGATAAATTATACTCTAATGTTCATCAAATTAGAAATTATATTTCAAAGAAACTAGCGAGTAATAAGTGAAACTAACAACCACAGCTAACAAATTTACATATTTTCACCACAAAATCATCGTTTAAAAGGTTCAAAACGTTCAAATCGGAAATGAAATGTTTTACTGCTGCCAACACTTCCAGATGAATGTCAAAACTCAAAATGAAATAAAAAACATTGTCTTTCTATCTTATCTAAAATAGACCTTATGCAGTTAAGTTAAGTCTTAAAATATCTTAGCACATGAGTAGTATGTCTTTTGGAATTGCGTACCAGGTTCTTAATACGAATTTCTCTAGATTTTAAGCATATACACTTTCATGTTTAACAGTTTTACAAGTAGAGATGTGTGATATTTTGAGACACTCCGCTAATGCGAAACAATCACAAAATCGATCAAAATAATTAGATTTCATGATTTTGTTTTGACAATTTGAGATTTGACACAATTGATTGACACCGGATTGACGTGAACGTGAGTTGAGTGCTGTGCCCTGTCCGCGCGTCAACGTCAAACAGTTCGTAATTTGTGGTGTTCGTCTTCGCAGTAGGCTGCTTCTTTACCAATAATTTATTTTTCAATTGTTTCTCGACTTGTAATAAAATTGTAACATGGTCTACAGAATAGCGAAATAACTTTATATAATAATTGGTCACAATTTACTGAAGTTAAAATGAAGGATCAACGTTCAGATTTATGTTCAAGATACATTACGATTTTTATTGTGGTTTCTTGTTACTGGTTTGTATTAAAAATGGTTGTTCATATTTCCCTGTTACCTACTAATAATTTGCCGATAATAGAATACATTGTAGGTATTCGAAAGAATACTACAGTAGTATATTCATATTTAATTCGCCGGCAGAATACTTTCATGCAACGCACGTCTGAACGTGATGACACATTTGCCGGTCGTAAAATTACCTATAATTTCCCTACCCAAAGCATAGCCAAAATTTAAACTCTAATTATTTTTTACAGGGTTGTGTCAATAGCAACAGTATTCGTCAATAAAACCTTACTTAGCAGCCAGGAGGTTGCATTAGAAGCACCATTGTTTATAACGTGGTTTCAATGTATTGTGTCCTTCAGTATATGCTACACATTGAGCAGATCTGGTGGAATACCAGGTCTATTTGCATTCCCTAAGGGTACACCATGGAGTCTGGATGTTATGAGAAGGGTAATTTCAATTATTTTTTTACTAATTAATTCATGTGAACACTATAAAACTGGCAATAAGCCTATCTGAAGTAAATTCCATTTTACTAAGCTTCTTGAAATTGATAATTGAAAAATTGAAGTTTCAATGTTGTTTAGCCATGATAGGTACGAAAACCCCCTTTACAGCTACAACATAAAGGCATTATCAATGTTACCACTGTTATGCGGTTAACTGTACATACAATATAAACAATTTTATTTTCTTTGTTGAGCAGGATTGTAAACCACTCAAAGTAACTGAGCTTATCAGATTGTAGTTAAATTTACACTTATGTCCTCTTCAGATAAAATCTAGATAACTATCTTTTAACATTAATCACTTGTTTATCATAACAAAAATATAATGGAACCAATAATTGGAATAGCTTGATATCATCAATTTATACTAATACTCTTTTAATTATTAGTAAAAACATATTATAATCTTTTTTAAGATCTATAAAAGATATGGGATACAGTCAACATATCAAGCCATAATTTTAACAAAAATTTCAAATTAGTTATCAAAAAATAAAAATATTAATAAATTCAAATCTTTTATAATTAACTACATAGATGTGATGTAGAATGTGATTATTATTACACTTCAATATTCTGCGCAAGTATCTAGTGTCTCATTACTTACTATTACTCAAGTTTTAATTTCATGATACACTGTAAAAACACATGGTTTTGGAGTTGTTAATTAACAGTAAAAATATAAATAAATTCAAATTAAATTCAAAAAATAAAAATATTAATAAATTCAAATCTTTTATAATTAACTACATAGATGTGATGTAGAATGTGATTATTATTACACTTCAATATTCTGCGCAAGTATCTAGTGTCTCATTACTTACTATTACTCAAGTTTTAATTTCATGATACACTGTAAAAACACATGGTTTTGGAGTTGTTAATTAACAGTACTATAATTATGCACCGTTTTCATATCTACTTTTGAACCTAATCATGCAACTGTTTTATCAATTTTTTTTTCACTGTAAGATTTCCCAGTTTATTTAAATTATTTATCAGCTAATTAATTTAGTTTTTTTTGCTGATCTGATAATAATAATGATGCTGTGTTGCAATTATAAAAGTTCAAATTTCTTCTATAATAAATGGCTGAAAATAAAAATTAATAGCTTTTATCCAATGATGATGATATTTGAACTAAAATTATTCTTGAATAATTTTTACTTTCAGGTGATTCCACTTTCAATAATGTTTACATTGATGATAGCAACAAATAATCTATGTTTGAAGTATGTAGGAGTACCGTTCTACTACGTAGGAAGATCTCTTACCACAGTATTCAATGTTGTGTTCAGTTGGGTACTACTGGGTCAGAAGACCTCTTCCAGATGCATTTTATGTTGCGGGTTCATCATATTTGGATTCTACCTTGGCGTAGATCAGGAGAGTTTGTTAGGTAAATATATTTATTTCACTATGCTCTTTTATGATTATGATATATTGGCAAAGTTCGCAAATCCACACGCGAGTAAAAGTCCCATTAGACAGATCAGTGGGACTAATTGCATAACACACAATCCCAAAGCCATTTATTTTGACAATTCAAGAAAATTCATTCCATTAATTACGCTGTTGACTTGTCGAGCAGACCAATTTTTCAAACATAATTATGGAGTAATGGATTCTGAATTTCCTTTAAAATCCTTGTGATTGTGGTAGAAAGTGTATGCCATTGGGGTGCTTGTCATTCAGGTCGATGTTAGATCCCATCTATATGAACTTGACTACTTCAATGTTTTCTTTTAGGGCCGCCAAGGTCAGAGCCTTGTTCTCAAAGACGGACTAATTTAAAAAAAAGCTCCATAAAAATAACTGGAGGGTCAAGTCGTGCAATCTTGCGGAAACCGATGACCAAATTTCCGTCGTCTTAATAATAAAAAAAAAAACAATCATTTCGTGTTCTTCACAAATTCATTTTCCGGTAATGTGTAGGTTTTAGGTAAATTAAGTTCAATTAACGAAAACTTGTAGATACTAATGTGCCCCCCAGAATTGCATTGCCTAGGTATGCTAGGGACCTCTAGATGGCTTAATATATCGCAAATGATTTGCCTAATAAAAACAGGTCAAGACAAAATAAAAAGATTTTTTATTTTGATAATCTAAAGTAAAATAAGCTCGACAGGCGATGACATTAAAGCATTAGCACTCTCCTAAGTTGGCCCCTCATATCCCGTACTGCTCGCATTCACCGGCTTTGCGATAGGAGGCATAGATAAAAACTACAATTTAACTACATCCTGTGATAAAAAAAATTAAGTACTTCTTTTTGCATTTTTTATGCTGGGGCTACATTGTCGCGTTATCACGAACTATACTCCGCGCGCTCTCTGTTCCTCAGCGAGACGTCGAGCGGTGTGCGAGAGAGAGCGCGCGAAGTTTAGTTCGCGATAACGCGACAATGGTGCCGATTCTCTTGTCACAAAATTCTCTAAACTAAACTAAAAATCACTAAAATTTAGTTTAGTCCTGTCAAACGATCAAAGTCATTCTGAAATAGACTTTAAATGACACAACTTAACTATAATTTAGTTTGACAGCACTAAGATGGCACTGAGATTAGTTTAGTGAAAATGCTATTCTGAATTTGACGATTTAACCTAAAATTTTGTTCTATATCTAAAATCCTCTAACTAAATCTGACTATATTTAATCGCGATTAAAAATGTGTGGAATAAAATTAGATGTCATGAACTAAAATTCAAACCAACACCTCGACTTCAGTTACAAAAAACAGTACTGTATTTTTTTATTTTCTTTTGCTTATATCTCGAAAACGGTGTGTCCTATCGCAAAAATAATGAAAATTTCGACACCCTTTAGGAAGTCCTTAAACCCCTAATTCTCAACATGTTGGTAATTATTTTTTATTTTTTTCGTTATTTTCTATACAAAAACTGAAAAATTCCATTAAAAACACGTCGAGGCTGCCGTGCATGCGCGCCTCTGGCTCTAAAAAAAAAACACGGTGTAGGGAAAACAAGTACCAAGTGGAGGCGCGCGGTTGTCAAATTCGATTTTAGTTGTGTCAAAATAAGTTTTAAATTTAGAGAATTTATTTGGCAGAATAGCTCCAAGATTCCCATAGTCAAAAGTAAGGAATTTTAGAGATAGTTTAGTTAGTTTAGTTCGGTGTACAAGAGAATCGGCACCAATGTAGCCCCAGCATTAGAAAAATAATCCACAAATTCCCAGTACCTATGGTGGGTGGGTGTCGATATTATGCACCTATAACCAACCTCAGGTCAAACTGTGCAATTCTAGTTTACCCTTTATTTATTTTTGTATTGCAAAGGGAAACTTTTGCTAAATGGTTTCACTAATGTCAATGGTGCTTTTAAAGCGTTTTATGCTTTGTATAAAATGATTATAAACCAAGTCCTTCGCCGTGTCTGTCTGTCTGTTCGCGATAAACTCAAAAACTACTGCACCGAATTTCATGCTGTTTTCACCAATGGATAGAATGGTTCTCGAGAAAGGTTTTACTATATAATTTGTCAAGCGGGCGAAGCCGCGGGCATCAGCTAGTATATTATAATTGAATTGAATAATAATGCATTTATCTAACACATTTATTTTTGTTTCAGGTTCATTTTCTCTAATAGGCACAGTATATGGTGTAATCGGATCTCTAATGCTATCTCTATACTCCATCTACACAAAAAAAGTTTTACCCAGTGTAAACCAAGAAGTTTGGTTGTTATCCTATTATAATAATGCATATTCTATAATATTATTCCTGCCTCTAATTATAGTAAATGGGGAAGTGTCTGTCTTGTGGAATTATAAAAATTTTGATAGTTCTTATTTTTGGTTACAAATGTTCATTGGAGGTGTGTGTGGATTCGCTATTGGGTACTTCACGTCGCTACAGATAAAGGTGAGCTCTATTATACTCATTTATACTCCTTATCGACACATTAATTGGCACACTTGTAATGTAACTGTAATTAATTAATTTCTAGAACAGTGTTATTTACTTCGAATTCCCTTGTCGAAGAAGATACGAATTTATTCGATATAATAAGCATAAGAATAAACTAGGCTTTTGTATTGTTAAATAAACAATTCTAAAACAATAACTGACATCAATTCCAGGTCACCTCCCCACTGACACACAACATCTCAGGCACAGCGAAAGCGTGCGCCCAAACCGTGATAGCAACCCAATGGTACAACGAAACCAAGAACGTTCTCTGGTGGACATCAAACATGATAGTACTGTCCAGTAGTTGCCTCTACGCCCGGTTCAAACAGCAAGAAATGGAGGAAAACTCACGTAAACCAGTGCCTGAAGAGAAACAGAGCTTAGTATGATGTTTTCTCAAGCTATATCAAAGACTGTATAGTGTTTTTAGTTGTTGCTTTATAGCGGTTTCTGTGCAGATGTTGGCTTCCGCATTTTTACTTAGGGAAAACTAGCGGAAGTGAACTTGCCGCGATTGTTTGCACGGTAAGAATTGCTTGCGGAAGTCAATCTCTGCAAGTTTTGTTGCTAATCTATACTTCACCTTTATAATATTGTTAGACACTATGTCAAGAGCATAAATTATATATCTAAGGACAACTCGGCAATAATATATAATCAATAAATCTGTCGTCAAAATGACGGCTTTACTTATGTGATTCAACTATGGTGATTTATCGAAGTAAGTATTACAGTTATTTACGAAAAGAAAACATTTAATGATTACCAACGTTACATATTACAAGCTAGTTTTTGGAACGAATAAGTTTTATAGCTATGCAGTTACATCATTAACATAATGCTTACACAAATAAACTTTCCTTCAAACTTTATTAAGGTTTAGGAGTGAGTGCATCGAATATATAACTACTTACAAAATAACGTGTCTACCGTTTGACTGGAAACTAGCTTTTCGGCTACATGCCCCGTAGCCATTTATTGTAACTAGTGACGTGACATAACTCCCATACCTATCAGATATTATTGCCGAGCTGTTCATTGTAATGTATATGGAGTATGCAAAGACCGTAGCAGGTAACGTTCTATAGTTTCTGCCTACCGCCATGAGAACAAGGCATGAGTTTATGTATGTATGTTCATAGTAACCTATAGCATAAAATTATGTTGTGTAAAACTAACCCTCTTATTCATAAACGTTTCTTAAAGTTACAGAGACGTATAAACGTCGAAAATGTATGGTTAAACAGTTGCTAATTCATAACTTAACCTTATGCAGTGTTTATGAATAACGCGGTACGTGTTTTGCTAAGGATCTGACATTGATAACGATACCGATTACATTTATTTAAAAGGCTCGTAGTTAATTGGTTAAGATCGATTGATTATCTATTTCATGGTCAGTTTAATTAAGTGTAAGTTAGAATTTAAAGTGTGTATTGAATTGCAAGAATCAATTAGGTATTTATAAAGGATTTCATCATCATGCTCCTGCCCTTGCCCCAAATTATGTGAGGTCGGCGCAACAAGTCCCTTTTCTCCATGCTTCTTATCACCCCCTTTTTAACCGACTTCTTCAAAAGGAGGAGGTTCTCAATTCGTCTGTATGTTTTTTTTTTGTATGTTTGTTACGCGATTACTCCGCCAATTATGAATCGATTTTTGTTGATTCTTCTTTTTTTGCCTGGTAGGTCATGCTTCCGAGGTTAAGCAAAGTTAATAAAATTCATATGGGACCATATATGAATTTTATTAACTTTGCTTGTGTAGTTTTCGAGTTAGCTTCAATATTACAACCCGCGCGGCGCCCCGTCGTCGCCGTGCGGGGAAGCGAGGGGAGCTCCTAATGTCATTAAGCCAGGTGCCATGTGAACTAAATTCAGAGGTCGCGGTCTCTTTTAAAGTCCAGACATAATCTTGGTCAGGCCATTTATGAGGACCATGTAGATAACTTAGTCTTTTTCAAGATTCCAATTGAGAGACAAGGAGACATTTACCTAAAATTATTACCTAATCGAAGAGAATAAGATTAATCCAGCATGGATAGACTGGGATTCAAATGTGATGATTACCTACCATCATCACATTTGAATCCCATTTCATGACCAACTAGAAAAGGAAGCAGGAAGGGATTCTACTTACAAAACAACACGTGCTCATCGATACAAAGTAAAGTAAAGTGGGAAAAATACGTACAACCCGTGCGCATTAGCACGGGTTGTAGGTATTTTCCCCACTTGGTTTATCTCGACGATGTTTTAATTTACTCCGGCACTGTTATTTGCATAGCAGCTAGTGGTATTCGAGTTTGTGTAGGGTAGGTACCACATCTAAAAAGTGAAAAATAAAACTTTTTACAAAAAAAGAAACCGACTTCCAAAAAAACACCGTGTCTTTGCTTTATAATTTTCGGTTTTTGCCACCGACTTCCGAAATTAAAGTTACTTTTCACTTTTTTGTGTTTTTTTTTGGAAGTCGGTTTTATTTATCCCTTATCATCTTTCACACAGTCCATCCATTGTTTCATACATAATTATTATAGTAATATTTGGAATAATAATGTATATTTTACAATGTAAGCTATTACTCCAAGTATGTCTTCCTAATTAATTTAATTAATGCTACTTATTTAATTACTAAACAGAAATCGAATTAACATTCCATTATCATTATTGCCTCATTAAAATATGAAACAAAATGCATTTTAAAGACTAGAAATGGTACTTACATATTAAACAGAAATGAGCAATTAGAAAAAGCCTGAGACAGACAGAATGCTGATCCAAGCTATTATCGACCTGTTTCTGGAACGAAATACAATCAACACAAATTATTTTGATAACAAATTGACAAGCGAGAATGAACTGTTGCGATTAGTTGATTGGATTATTAACAGCCAATGGGATCACTTGACATGCGTTGGATTTCCGTTCCAGAACCCAGCGGGTTGAATGCGTAACACACATACAATAGCAATCGATGGCAATGCCTTTCATTTTGACAGTTCAGCCATGATGTTGATGGCATTATTTACGTTGTTGGGCAGACGAATTTTTCAAGCCTATGATCAACGCATTCGGAATTTCTTTAAAACCCTCTGATTGTGATTGAAAGTGTGTTACGCAATGAGGGTGCTGTTAGTTAGTTGAACGAAAAGTGACAGCATTTTACACGCATAAAATAAAAAATAAGAAATATCTATTATACAAAGTATATTATTATTTAAGGTGAACGCAGACGAGCTACTAAGTTCTCAGGACACGAACGCGTCTCGGGAACATTCAATACCGGACATATACATACATCGCAAATGAAAACCGACGAAACAACATTTTTGTTTTTAATAAGTATGTAAATCGTTATAAAACCTACATAGTTCATTTTATTTTTTGATGTTGTCTGTTTGTCCTGTGAATCCTTTCATGTGTCGATGTCTAGGTATCCATCCGAAAGTACAAACAATGAACAGAAACAAAAAATCAATGAACATGAAAACTAATTAAAATCTTAGCTGATCTAATGATAAAATCGATTAATCCGAAGAGTGCTATGTACTGCTACTAGAGTAATTAGAAAGAGACTCGAACCTGGTTACGAAAATGATAATCTAATCAACAACAGAGCAGTGGTGCCCAGGGGTAACGGTCGTGACTTACAAGGTCGTAGGTTCGAACCCTGACAGGCGCTTATACTTTGTGTAGATAAATTATTTCATCACCACTGCTATTAAATCGGTGAAGGAAATATCGTGAGGAAAACGGCATTACCAAAAATGCTAAGACATGTGACATTTACCAAGCTACACTGGGCCCGCGTACGCGTGGTGGATTACGGCCCACTCCCTGTCACTGAGAGGAGGCCTATGTCCCACAGCAGTGGGAACATTATAGGTTGATTAGGCTAATCCACAACATGTCAAATTTAAACCTATATCAAGTGATTTCATTGGCATTATTATTTTAGCAGCTAGCCCATCACAGTAATTGCAGTGGGGTTGCCAACTTTTTTTAGAAAAATAAAGTGTTTCTGATTCCAGAGAGGGTAAAAAAGAGTATTATTTAATTTTAAAATAGTGTTTTGTTCCTATTGCGGAAAACCATTAAGAAATAAATATTTTACGATTTTAGACATTCTAAGTCGGAAATCAAATTTATTTATATTTATAAGAGCTTCGGAGTTAGGATTATCAATTTCAATAAAATTTCTGTTTTTTTCTTCCCGCCACTTTGCAACCTTGACCAAAAACTGGGACATCTTTAGACTTTAAGGCTACTTGAGAATAATTGGGCCGCTATGGAGAATAGAGGATGCAAGAGCGAGCGAATCGAGCTCGTAATTTTCAGCATCCCGCTTCGAATAAGTTAGGGTTTTCTTTCCCTTTGAACGTTCATGAGTGAAGCGCATTATGAATTATGTGCGTTCCTTTATGGTTTTTGTGCAATTATTACTTTTAAGCATATTAATATATTTAACATTAGTTCATATAATTTTTATTGACTTGTGATCTTAACAACCTAGAGAGATATTGTTTAATATTTTTATATTTATGTACCAAATATAGATTGTTTGATTCATCCGAATCTATTAAGTGATCGTATAGTTCTAAGCCATATAATTTGTTCCAATCGACTGTAAATAATGTGTTATTAAATGAAACCCATTCTGTGTACCTGTACCTTTTTGTTCTTATACTGTAGCCCATTATTTTGATTTGTTTTAGTCGAGGTTTATCAGAGTTCTTCTGAGGGTAAACGCTTGGTCTTGGGTACTGGTTGAAGGCAAAATAGTTCCCGAAGGATTTAAAATTGTCTATCATAAGAGGTTTCAAGCTTTTACCTTCAAAACATAGAACAGATTTATCTTGATTCCCACATTTTGGTATATCATGAGACAAGCCACTAATGTCCACCAAAGTCGGGAATATATCGATTAACTCAACAGGGGTATGTATGTTCTTTGAAGAGATTCCTGGCGCTGAGAATATCAATGGAACTTTTAAAGCTACATCAAAGTTGCTGTACTTTGCCCATAGTCCATTTTCGCCTAAAGACCACCCTGGAATTAAAATAAGAAAACATTAAAATTAAAATGATTTTATGTGATACTTAGGATGCAGATGAAAATAATACATACTGTCATTGGAATACTGACCATGGTCGCTTGTCAAAACTACAATAGTTTTCCTTCTGTCAATGTATTTCATTAATTCGCCGATCAAGTCGTCCACATACGACGCAGCCGCATAGTAGCTCTGCCTTATCTTGATTGACCAATCATAAGGCATAATTCCGAGTGGGAAGGATATATTGAGTCTGGCAATGTCGTCCCTACGCCGGACATCCGTCCAAGGATGCCAGGATACTAGAGGTATGTCAGCAGACATGTATGGGTGTTTTTGGGGCCTCACTTTGTTTATTGGAATCCTTTCTGCAAAATATTAATATTTTCAAATCGAATAATTTACGATTTCAAATTCAATAAAATCAAAATTTAAATCTCAAAACTGAATCTCAAAACAGCAACAATTTATCACGAATGTAACCAGGAAAATTCAATGGCTTATCAAAAATCTGTGCCATCAATTTAATAAATAATTGGGTCAAAAATATTATAGCAAAATAATCATGGTAATTTGAACTGTAATTGTTAAATGATAAAGTTCAAAATAATTTCAGGACTCACCAAGATACTGTTCAGGAAACTTTATTGGTATGTGAGGTTTATAAAACCCAACAGCAAGCAGGAATGGTTGACTGCTCGACCTACTTGATAGAAAATTCACAGCATGATCTAAGGACTCCAAATCTGGCAAAGTTCCTCCAGGTTGATGCTTCACATTTACTGGACATACAAGGTTTTTTTGAAGTTTCTTGGTAACCTTATCTTGGCAGACAGCAGCATCTTTATATTTCTCAGTCGGAGGATGGAAAGGGTACTGAGACCAGCTGTAAGGATAGTCGTCTGTAAAGTTAGAACTAATCCCAGGATGGAACACTTTTCCAATGGAATAAGTTTCGTAGCCATTTTCTTTGAAGAACTGGGGGAGGGTTGTGAAATTGCCTATGGTATCCCGCCAGTAGTTGTAGAAGTCGTATAGACGGAGTGTGTCGGGTCGACGACCGGTCAGCATGGAGTTTCTGCTGGGGGCGCATAGAGCTTGCTGAAAGAAAAAGTTAGAAGTCTTTGATTATGGCGAAATAAATAACAACAAAAACCACAAATGTTATTTAAACAGATGATTACGATTGGTAGTAGGTATATAAGTGGGAAAATTAGTTTTCTCTATTTTCACAGCCTCGGGAATGTGATAGAACGTTAGTAGGTAAACTTAGACGATATGTTTATCTATTTTCAGTCGAGCAGAGCTCGGTCGACCATATCTAATAAGAGGGAGAAAGGACACTGAAGAACACCTGATCGACCAATACTGTTATCCAGCCCTTCAGAACTTACAAATTGTAAGGCCCTGTTCACGCGGCAATGATCACGTACAATATTTTACGGTAAAAAAAAGTTGGAATCAAACGTCATTCCCCACTGTTCATACGGATAAATGCAAAATTTCTATGTCATTCCAAAATCAATAGTAAAAAATGTCATACTGATCATCGCTGCGTGAACGGGGCCTAACTCATCAATCTACTTCAAATCACTAAAATTATTATGGACTCATATCCATAATTTTAGTGTTACCTGCGCAAAGGCATTTTTGAAATTAGCACCTTCGCCCGCCAGTCTTTTGATATTTGGTAAGTTGATCATTTCGTCCGAAAGATGGCGCAAGTCATCCACGAAAATAATTAAAATGTTATTATTCGTTGCACTTGAGTATGACTGAGAACATGTTAGTAAAATTAAAAGTAAATTATTGAATGAAAACACAGTAAATGACATGATTATTCTATTCCTAAACAAATCTCACTTTAGCAGTGTTCTATTATATTGAATGAATTACGTAGAACGGAACGTTATCGCGTAAATGTAACGATTGAAAGTTAGCATAAATATTTTCTATAAAATTATTTTATCAAAAACATTAATAAAATATATTAAAGAGTTAAAGTTTTTGTCGTTAAAATAGTTATGTGGATCATATCATGAGACATTTTGAAACTCAACATTATAAAAATGCTGCAAGAAACGGAAAATTCCTTTCGACTTTCGAGTATTTGGTCAAAGACTATAATTATATTTTTTGTAGAAGATAGGTATGATTTTCAGTATAGTATAAAGTACTCTGTAGATAAATGATAATTATAAAATCCAACAGACCGAGATATTCAGATATTTTCAGTTGTATTCATTGTTATCTCTTCTACCCTAAGGACCATGCGATAAAGTAGCCCGCGAAATTAATATGTTCTTAAGTTTTTTGCAATTTGTAGGTTACGGTCGCGAATCATTATTTTAATCAACTTATAACATCTTGATTAAAATATGATTCGCGACCGTAAAAAATATGGCTTTACAGAATTATTAGAATCAGTAATACAATTCCTTAAAAGTGCCGAATGTCATGATTTCATACATACATAAAATAGTCATTCAATATAATAATAATAATAACCCCACCGCCGTATCTCTACGTTGACGTCGTGGTGGGTCTTGCGCGCTCCGAACTCTAGGTCTGTGCCGGTAGAGTTTACTTTGCCGGAACGGATCTAGAGTGAGGAGCCAGACCAAGAGAGATACAAAAACCCGCAGGGCAGCATGTGGCGAGCTGTTGGGCAATTGCGACCCCACGGACCTGATCTCCCGGGTCCCCTTTATTGGCCGGCTGGAGTGAACACTGACGAGGAACAGAGCTCCCACCTCATTCTTGCCTTCATTGGCCGGCTTGAGTGGAGACTCGCAAGAGCAAACGTGCTCGGAGGAAGGAAGTATTCCAGTAAGTGCTCGTAGGGATCTTGACCATCTTCCGGGCTCTGGGATTGTTCTGAAAGCCGTGAAATACCTCTCCACTCCTCAAGCACCTCAAGAAGTGTTGCCCGCTTGTCGCTACGTCACTATGTGCTAGCGACTGTTTTCGCGGGCCCATTATTGAGTGTGCAAGTCACCCCCTACCATTTTATCCGTGTATATATAAAACATTGATCAGGCAGGGGCCATAGTCCTTCCATAGTTCCAGGTTACCAGTCCACTTTAGCCACCCAAACTCATAATCCATTATCTTTGTTTCCCAATCCTGCAGTAGTCCTACTCCAACCGGGGATTGTCCTTGGCTGCACTTGTATAGTGCGAACAGGGATAATCGTCGATTGGTGAATTAATTCCATTAAATATGTCTAAGGGGCCTCTGCGAGTTGGCTTCGGGCCCTCGTACGCCTTCCAAAATACCGGGACCCCATGGTCCCGAGATATGTCAACATACATAAAAATAATAATAATCATTTATTTCAGACTTAGTATCCATATAGTTACAAACATTAGTGTGTAGGTATTATTCTAATATACTAGTTACTAAATTATTATATAACTAGTCTAATTATTTCACTAACATGAGATCAAAAAGTTACAATTAAAGCAATATGAATAATATTTGTACGTATATAAGTGTACAATATTCCAAGAAAATCGAATGCAGAGCACCAAGGTTACATTGCATGCAAAGACCCCCAGTGCCTTCGTATTGGACTATCAATATTTTCATAAATTGCCCTCAGAATGCTGTTGCCACTGCCACAGCTCCTCTGCATCAGGGAGGCAGCTCTCTTGCGCAAAATTGCGAAATAATCATCCGTACGAGCCTCAGTAAACATGCCTGATGCACTACAGAACCGGGGCAGCCGTAACAACACTCTGAAGGCATTATTATATTGCACACTATACTCCGTTCCGTTCAGTTATGATAGTTCAATGAATAAGTTTGATTCTCACTATTTTAATTTTTGTCGCATCTGTGAAATGACATTGTCTTTGACGTAGTGTTTTTCCACACACTGACAAAATTTTAGTGTGTGTATCTTTATACAGATGGAATGAATGCTTTATCGTACGATACACACACACATCTACAAACGAACAAGTGGGCGTTAGGGTATTGTCTGTCATTCAAATCATCTGTTCCGTAAATTGTTGTATATTTTGTACATAAAATCTAATTTATTTTTGATTTATTTATTAAATGAGAGTTGTATTAATGAAATAATTGCTTGAGTGCGCGAGTGAGTTATGTTTGTTTAGAGTTTTTGTTTTTATTCGTGTGACGTCATTGTTTTCAACTGCCAGTAGGTACGACGCAATAGCATTTTACTCGAAAATGGATTTAAAATGAGAATTGTTTTCGTAAACAAGGTAAGTGTGTTATGTAAGACGCATATTATGTTCTTATTACGCATTAATATAGTAACATTTGGCCACAACGTAGGATGGATAGACTTCATCGATTTCCTTTGTCCTCGGTCCTCTTTTATGTTCAAGTATATAGCTTGTGTGTACATAGTAGTGCTACCAGCTGTTTCGAAACAACATAAACATATCGGTGTTGTTATTTTGATGACTGAATAAGCCTATGGTGTTGTGATTTTTATCTTATGTAATCTGTAGGTATTATCGAGAGATTTTTTTCAATCTAATCGCGCGTTCTATCTTCAAAAGATTTATCTATTTTGTTTCTCTTTCTTTTGTCTACTACTTTGTATTGTATTTCGTAATTCTATAAAATATTGTTATAGATAATTATCCATAGTTAATTATTATTAATAATAAATTTACTAAGTTTCTTCAGAGTATTCATTTGTTAGAAATATTATAAACCTAGTCAATGCCATGGTATATTTTTAGTGCTTATAAAGTACATAAACAAAACATGTTTTTAGTATAAAATGGTCAAGGTCATTTTACGTTCTGCCTGTTAAGGTAAGTTTGTATTTAAATAAAGTTTTCCTTATCTATTGCATCAACTCCTTGTGTATTGCATCTGTAAATTGCAATAATTATAGGTTTGTTAAATACTAACACATTTTTTTTGTAAGAATGAGTTCAGTGTAGGTTTTTTATGATAATGTTATTGTTTTGTTCCACACAACTGTTTGCTGTTTGGTTATGGTCGTTAATATTTATCAGTTATATTATCAGCCAGTTTTCTTATCATGAATATTTGAAATTTTCAATGTTATGGGGTGCTCACCAGAATCATGAGACAGGTTTAGTATACAATATTACAACACTGGTGTCTAAGTGTTCTGGAATGAAATATTATTTGCTATCACCAGAGGACTAATACAATCGCAAAGTGTACCAAGATTGAGTAAAAGCTTTTGACCTCCTATTGTATGTATGGGCAAAAGAAAATAAAAATAAGTTACTATGGTGAGAGTTAGAATAAAATATTGAGCTTATTATTTATGTTGTAGTTTTTTGAAAGCCTACTTTATCCCAGTTCATGGCAAAGTCCACCCTGCCCTTGTTCCACTTCTGTCTTAAAATTCAAGGACTAGTCTTTAATAAAGGTGGACTCCTTAATCAAGAGCTCATCCCTCCATCAGCTCAGCATTAGCCAGCAATAATTTCTAGCTCATTTTCGTAGGCGACGCTCACACAGCATGTCAGCGGAGTCGCCGCGACACGTGCGATCTGGGGGGCCGCTCACCGTGCCTTCCCAGCCGCCGAGCGACCGCAGCATTATCGACGCGGTCTCGGGGTTCATTAACGACGTCACGCTCTCCTCCTCGTCGACCATTGATCCTAAGGATGTTATACAGTGGGCGAGGTAACATTATCACTTTGAATTACCTATTCTAGAACCTTTAAATAATAAGGGTACTATTTATTTAACCCAGTTTAGGTCTTGCTATACACCGCTCAAGCGATGACTTGTGGTGGTGGAACCCTACAGAATACCACCACTTGGTTTGCGAAACATTGGTTAAGAGACTTTTAACTAAAACCTTAATCATAAATTTCTCAAATCTCATTCAAATTGTGATATCATACTTATAAGACAAAGCCTGAGTGGGACATTACAATGATGTCCCTTGCTGTACACACGGCTACACATCAAGCTATACATTTCCAGTATAAGCTGACCTCGCATTGTATGGAAATCCCACACAATGCGAGATCAGCATAAACTGGAAATGTGTAACCGTGTGTACCACCATTGTAAGGAACCAATAAATTATGCAATTGGTATGCTTAAATAACCTTATTTTAAACAGGTTCGAAACAGCAGACATAAACGAGCCAACACCAGAAGGAGACAGTGACAATGACGTCTCCCCATTACTCCTTATCCTGGGCTACGGGTCCGGGGTCCAAGTCTGGCTGATCCCCCCTACTGGGGAGGCCCAGGAGGTGTTGTCATGGCGACAAGGCACAGTGAGGGTGCTCCGTATACTGCCTACTCCGCAGCACGGCGACTGCTTCGCATCGAAGAGGCCCCTCATCGCCTTGTGTGACTCTGTCAGCCCTGGCCCCTCGTTTTGCTCACTCAGCTTTATTTCTATTAGGGGAGGTGAACAGGTGAGCTATATTACAAAAAATATACAACATTATTTTTTCTTTAAGCTAAACCCGAAAAGGGGGGGTCATTGTACTCATCATTTTGAACAACTTTTTGTATGGGACCAACATTGAAATCGCGAAAAAAAAATCAGCTGTTCCCTACATTTGTGTTCACTTAAATCGACAAAATGTATAGAACAGCAGATTTTTTTTTCGCGACCCCTTTTCGGCTTTAGCATAAAGAAAAAATAATTTTGTATAACGTAAAGACGTAAAGTAGCTAAGCTAAGGGACATTTGGCATTCGCATAGTCATAGTGTTGGGGCAATTTCGATCGATAGAATTAACGGCACCACCACTGTCAAATATCGATAAAAGTGTACTTATCGTCATTTCAGTGTATGGATTTACTTCTTCCTTATATTTGACTATTTGCATCTTTATGCTAAAAATATCACAATGTAGCGAGAAGTACTAGGTACGTACTATAAGAAGGATATAATATAAAAAATAAAAATAAAACACCTTGTCCACCTAGTATTCGATTTACGGTACTTATGTAAATTCTATGTACATACATTACTCCTATTTATTAATAATCATATATCATTATATCTGAGTAAATAAATAGGCAGATAAATAAAAGAGTAGATTTCATCTAGACTTACACGTGGAGGGTTCTGATATCAAAGTAGGTACCTACTTAGTCATAATAATGCTGATTTGCTGAATACTACTAAACAAAACATTATGGCTTCTACTACTGTTACATTCGGGAAATAAACTGAATATGATACGTTTTTATCAGAAACAGTAAGCAAACATGAGAGTCCTTTTGTGACTCATTATGGAGGTGTCTCAAAAATGCTCTTTAAAAATTCTTTGATTCAGTCATGATGATAAAAAAAACACATAAAGCCAAGATCGGCCAAGTCTGCCGTTGTAGGATCTTTGCATAAGAGTGCAAAAACCCTAATTGCAAAATTGACCTCTTGTGCGAAAACCATTTTTTTTTAATTCGTTGGTTTTTAACGTCGAACGAGTTATTTGGTATACAGGCAGATAACTTGCAACTTCTTAAACAATTTTGTGAATGATTTCAGTAGTCAACTTTTACGTCGCTCTCCTAAGCGAGAGTTAAATTACACACACAATCAAAACGAATTTTGGCAGTGTAGCGGAAAATGAATATATTTTGCCTGTATACCAAATAGCTTGTTCGACTTTACGTACGAAACGATACACGCGAGACACAATGGCATTTTAATTGTTTCTGTAATTATATACGAAAGGTTAATGCAGGTATTCCTTTGACCATTCACACAATTTCAATACCAGCATTCTCTCAACAGGTAAAAAGCATAAAATTCAAGAACCCCATTCTCGATGTGTTGGCGAACAAGCGATCCGTGGTTGTTTCCTTCTCCGAACGCTTCGCAGTCTTCGATGCCGCGACTTTAGAAGACCGAATGGCCGTCACTACTTGCTACCCCTGCCCGTGTCCTTTAGGAGGCAGTCTGCCCATAAACCCGCTGGCACTGGGTGATCGCTGGCTGGCTTACGCTGATAAGAAACTTAATCAGTCGAAGAGGAGCAGTGGAGGGTGTGAAGGTAAGGTTAAGCTAAAAGTCATCATCATCTGCCTAACCTTTTCCCAACAATGTTGGGGTCGGCTTCCAGTCTAACATCTACGATGTACCTATAGATTAACTATAGGATATCTCGGAAGGCACGTTAAGCCGTTGGTCCCGGCTGTCATTCTTGGAACTTTGACAGTCGTTACGGGTCTTCAGAAGCCCGAAAGTCTGGCAACCAACCTGGTCTTGCCAAGGGGTATCGTATTACCCAGTTACCTGACCTATATCTATATATATCTGACCTCCACAACCCGATAGGGAGTCGCTCCATTTAAAATACTGGTATTCAGCTACATCCGGTTAGACTGGAAGCTGACTCTAACATAGTCGGGAAAAGGCTAGGCAGATTGATTGGTGTACCTATAGGTTGTTAGATTAGATTAACAAATTATTGAATGTCAATTAAGCGGTCATAACTCAATGGTTAGAATCTGACGAGTAAGGTGCTTGTGAATTGGAAGTTGGCCCACTATACTTGACGCAATCCAGTTCCCATTTTACCTTGGTAAGAACGCTTATCATTAATGTGATTTCTAAAAACAACTATTATGCGACGAATTAATTATAGAGCAACAAAATCGTACGATATAATTAAGTTCAGTGACACATACCTACTATTGTTGTTAGGAGATAGCGTCCGACGATTAGAACATATGAATAGGTATACATTAATCTATGTAACATACGATAGAATTGACGCGAATGGATAGAATAAGAAGCGATTATTTAAGATGAAGTCTGAAAGTGACACCGGTGACTGAAAAGTTGTGTGGAAATCGGTTGTCATGCGGTGCGGTGATGCGGTGGAATGAGGGAAATGTCGTTAGGAAAGTTTTGAGTTAGTATGTGGATAGATACACGAGTAGGAGAATACCAAAGAAACGCTCATGTCTTAGCTGCCATGGCTTATTTTAATTTTTGAATTGTTTTTATTTTATAATTGTGACACATGTATAATTTCAACATAAATGATGTAACTAATATATTGTAACAATATTTTGATTTAAAAGAGTGTCCATGGAGTTTCTTGCCCGTTCTTCTCCATAGGTACCTACTACGCTTTGGAATGGGCAACTAGCTTCATATTTCTGACTGACTGACTCCTTGACAATTCAAAATTGCCTGTAAATGGTTTAATTGAAATAAATGCTTTGAGTTTGAGACGATGAATGGGCTGTGTGAAAGATGATATGGCTAGAAAGGGACAGACTACCGAGATGACGACTAATAGAGAAGTATGGAAGATCGCTTTTAGCGATAAGACCGCCCATTGTGTCACCCTATGTTAAATTTCTACATTTATATCTATATTTTTTATGGTGTACATACATAGAGAGTATTCTATTATATGGAAGAAAAATTACACGTTGCGCCGACCCCAATTAAATCGGGATAAGTAAGGGCAGGAGCCTGATGATACGATAGAATTGAAAGAATCCATAAGTATAGGTACTGATTCACAATTAGAAATCGCTTGATTTGATAGCGATTGCAAACCTTTCCACATACACGTGTCGAAAGTGTTATGACTTGACAACAACTTATCGAAGAATAATTTTGGCAACAAGTAGCATTTATTGTTACTTTTTATTTTTGGCTTCTATTGATCCCATGCCGACAAAATTATATTCTATAGCATGCCATGGGTTTGCCAATTCTGCATTTAGGTACAGCGAAAGTATAATTAAATTAAAAATACCCTTGGATTGTCATTAAAATAATAAGAAGTTCGATTGTGTCCGGTCTACAGAATCGAACTTCTTATAAATAATCATTATTTTAATGACAACTCAAGGGTAATTTGAATTTTCGTTCAACGTAGTTTTTACTGCCGCCAATTCTTCGAATAACGAATTGCATAATTATTACGTTTTTTGCCAAGAATTCTACCTGCAGTTCTTGTTCCATGTCTACTTTTTTCTTCTTTTATTTTATTCACTGCAAAATAGTATGCTATGCAGGTAATAATTCTCAGCGAATCAAATACTTGACTACTTAATGCTCAATTTGGGTTTAAAAATAAATTGTAGGTGACCCCTTATTTTTATTGTCAAATGTACATATTTTTGATAAACTTTTTCTAGCCTGACTGTACCAGTAGCATGTCAGTACTAGAAGTATCATATTACTAATAGGTAAGTACACTGAAATGGAATCGTTCCAACAACGTATTAATAATTCAGATCGCATTGCAGTCACGTATCCACCTAGTAACTCATATCAACTCAATGTTACTGACTGAGGGGTACATCATTTATTAGCACGTTTACGTCGGTTATGCGGCGCGGACAGCATGTTGCTAAATGCACTGCACTTTGTTCAATAGACAATTCTAGAACAAAAGAAGCAGTTTAGTTATTTTTTTCCAATGCCCAAATTTTAAAATGCCCAGTAAAAATTGGGCATTTTTATAATCGCAATGCGTATTGCAATCTGTGCTTACCCTAAATACACTCTGCTAAGGATTATATTTGGGCCATGAATCTGAACAGACTCTTCGCATCATCACCATTTGGTTGGACTGCCTCGTTGGTCTCGTGGTCGCAAGCTCGATTGCTGGGCTCGGTCCTGGGTTCGATTCCCGGGTCGGGCAAAGTGTTATTGGGTTTTTCCATTAGGAATTTCTTAGTAACAGCCCGGATTTTGGAAGTTGGCGGTTTGATACCCCCGTGCCTCGGTGCGCACTTTAAGCCATTGGTCCTGCGCCTCATCTCTCTCTGGTCGCGTCGGATTGCCGTCCCATCGGACTATGAGAGTGAGGGACGAGAGAGTGCGCCTGTGTCTGCGCACACATTTTGTTCACTATAATATCTACCGCGCGAAAGGCTAATCTCCGTTGAGATCGGCCGCCATGGCCGAAATACGGTCTGGAGGACTTTAAACATTTGGTTGGAAGCAGATCTTGTTTTGATGAAGACGATTTTTTTCTTCGATAGTTACGGTTAAGAACCCACAGTTTTGTCGACAAGTTCATGTCAGTTCAATGATTAGTGTTTTGTGGATAAGGGCTATCATCATCGTCATTGGCAGCGTTGTTCCACTCACTGCTGAGTATAGGCCCCCTCACATTTTGCCATGCTTCCCTGGTCCGCGCGAGTCTCATGCATGTATATGGGACTGTCTAATAATTGTCATGCATGCAGGAACCGATCGAAGAGTTCGCAGGATCCTTGCAAGCAAACACGAGCTTATAAAGAAGGGATTGGGGGACTGGTAGAGAATGCCTGCATTAAGTCCGCCTTTGTATTTATTAACTTGTGCATAATGTTTTAATAAATAATAATACTTTAAAGTCAAAAGATTAATGACTAATTAGCACACTATAATGTGAGTTATCACATGCAATATAAACATACACGGCTCCGTTTAAACCTCCAATTTGTTTGGTTGTAAATGATCTCTCCTACACTTTAATGGATTGCCGACATATTACCAATAACCCTGTATAAGTAGTTATTAACTCGGGCACGCGATGCATGGCGTGACTATAATATACCTTAATTATTTATACAGAACTGACCTACCACAAACTCATCGTAGTGCTTCCGTGTTATAGTTTTAATGAAAACATGAATATCATGAAAATGCTTATGACATTACTTATACATTTTTCAACCGACTTCTTCAAAAAGGAGGAGATTCTCAATTCGTCTGTATGTTTGTTACGCGATTACTCCGCCAATTATGAATCGATTTTGATGATTCTTTTTTTGTATGGTAGGTCATGCTTCCGAGGTCGTCCCATATAAATTTTATTAACTTTGCTTGGGTATTTTTTGAGTCAGCGTCAATATTACGTATTTTTCCCACTTAGTTTATCTAGACGATGTTTTCATTGACTCCTCCACTGTTATTTTCATCAGCTAGTGGTATTCGAATTTGTGTAGGGTAGGTACCACTACTAAAAAGTGAAAAATAAAAACTTTTTACAAAAAAAAAATCTCAATTTTTAGGGTTTTTTGTTTTGGAAGTCGGTTTTTTTTTTATAAAAAGTTTTTTGTTTTTACCTTTTAATAAAAATCAAAATGGCAAAGTTCATGTAATAGAGACAATAATATAATTTGATCTATCATATATTGGCTTTTGCATTAGTATCGTTTGCTTGATTATAATTTTAGGGTTGCCCCTTCAAATCAAAAACCATGTTTTAGATTACACATTACTTATGAGAGGGAGGGGAACTGGCGACATTTGAGAGCACCTTCCTTCTTATTAGTCACCACTGCCCACCCCTTCAAGGAATAACGATCTGATGTTTTGTTATATAAATTATACATCTAATGTATCGAAGTATCGTGACGTGAACCAGTTCACCATTCCCACAAAATGAAAGAATGGTTATTTTTGTAAAAACATTGATCAACTTACTCTTGAATAAACATTAATTAAATTCTTTTGTTTATTACGAGCAGCTGGTGACTTATTTATAATGTATATGTGTGTATTAATTTTGTTGACCTTAGCGGTGAATATCATTGTTTTATATTAAATGCTCGTGCGCGTGACTAATCGTTTGTGCATGTGTGAGTGCCTTTGTGATAGTTTGTAAGAAGTATGTAGGGGTTTTTTTGTTATCATTTATTTTGTAAAAAGAAACGTTTTAAAGGAGGCTTTTTGTAGATGTAGATGTACATTCTTTCAAGGATTTTTAAAATGATTTCACTTATTTTTTTTTCCATATTAAAGATATCTTAGAGCTCGTGGCTAAGTAATAACAGCCGCTCGGGTCAATCCATCAGGTTAAGCTACTCTTGCCGAGGTTGATCCGTGGATGGGTGACCATTTTCACATATCGAGACTCCTCCGTGCCTCGGAAAGCACGTTAAGCCATTGGTCCCAGCTGTCATTTGTGGATCTTTGACAGTCGTTACGAGTCGTCAGAAGCCCGAAAGTCTGACAACCAGTCTAACCAAGGGGTATTGTATTACCGAGTTACTGGGTTGTGGAGTTCAGATAGGCAATCGCTTCATGTAAAATACTGGTATTCAGCTGCATCCGGTTAGACTGGAAGTTGACCCCAAAATAGTTGGGAAAAGGCTAGGCAGATTGATTAAGGATATCTTAGAACTTTTAGTTTACTGACTTACGTCGAGTAGGTACTTTGTTGCTAAGCATACAGGATATGTTATCCTTTTTCAGTTCACACGACTCTCAATCACGAACTGAAAATCACTTTCAAGACCAAAGAGTTTCGGGGAGTTGCTAGTAGACAATGTTATTATTCCAACCAACAAGCATAGGCATAGTTTACAATCTAACCTTAAATTTTCAGGTGAAGGCGTAACCAGCTACACGGCAACAGTGCTGCACGCTGCAAAGTCCCTTAGCAAGGGCCTACGGGGCCTCGGAGAGAGCGTGGCACACAGTCTGGCTGGGGGGCGAAGCACCTCGCAGTCCCCATCACCGCCCAACGCTGACATACAGCAGCCAGGAGTCGTTACTATATTGGATATTGAGGTTTGTTATTTAAGAGAAACTGCAGGCCTCAAAAATGTTTATGGTACAATTACACGGTCTCTCGATATTGTTATACAAGTTTCAGCTGTATGCAGAAGAAACTAAAGTTGTTTTTACTTGTTATCGAATTTGTCTCTTTGTAATCTACCTGCCGATCCGACCGACCGTCTGTGCCGATTCTAATTTGCTTTTCAGACTTGATTAACTTGACTCATGTTGGATATTTAATTATTTGGGTCAGTTCGGGTGACAGTTTTAATAACTGCTTTATTATATCTAATGACTTATTCTTCGGATCAGAATCTGAATAAAGTTCTTCAGGATGATCAGGATACTGTGGCTAGGTAGCCGTTGCATCCTGATGAAATCCATTTTATTCGTTAGAAATACATTCTCAACTTTATGACAGTGGGTTAAGGTTCTTTTCATCCTGACTTATTTATTTATCTCTAAGCAGACAAAACTCCCTATAGCTTCCCATCAAATGACCTAACAACTAATTTATTTCCAGGGTAACGAGGAAGAAGACGGCCAAGACAGCGAAGAGCCTTGCGACCCAATCGTGGCTCACTTCATAGCGCATTCGGAAGCGATCATCGCCCTGAAGTTCGACGCAAGCGGCATGCTACTGATAACGGCTGACAGACGCGGGCATGACTTCCATGTGTTCAGGATCAACCCGCATCCCTGTGGGGCGAGCTTAGCGTCTGTGCATCATCTGTATATACTGCATAGGGGGGATACTACGGCTAAAGTGCAGGTAGGGATTGTTATACAGGATGGTGTATTTTTTCTTGTCACCAAGGGTCTTGAAAAACAATTTTTTTTTTCTCTACATTTTTATTGACCTACTATGTCATGTAAAGACCACAGGTCTTAAGTTGCGAATAGTTGTCTTAAATATTAATTTACATTTACCTTGACCATTATGGTATAAACTGTTCGAAATGGCCATTATTCATCGCTCTTTCCGAAGCAATCTGTTTTTTTTACTTCCAGGACATAGCAATATCGTGCGACGCCCGCTGGGCCGCCGTGTCCACGCTGCGCGGCACGACGCACGTGTTCGCTATCAGCCCGTACGGCGGCGCCATCGGCGTGCGCACGCACACACAGCCGCGCGTCGTCAACCGCCTGTCGCGCTTCCACCGCTCGGCCGGCCTGCCCATACACGCTGCTGCGCACAAGCGGGCCTCCGCGGCTACGGTAAGAACGGCGAGCATAGCGAGTGATTCAAGTGTTAGAATCCTGAGCGACGCGAGTGATTCATGGCCCTCGATATAAATCCGTTTTATTCAAGAGTTGCATACTATACTTTATACCATGACTACGAGAAAAAGAACTTGCAACTTCGAGCATGTTATTATGTCAATGTTACGGATTAAACAGGGTAAAAAAAAATCTTATTATAGGGGTACATGACAGGTGATAACTGACAATCTAATTTTAAAAAACCTGTCATATTAAAAATAAATACACATACAGGTTGTACATGTTTTTTTTTAAATGAGATTTCTCGAACCTAGGAAAGAACCTGTGTCTTCTACACAGTCAAAATTCTTAGAAAATCAAAAAAAAAAGGCGTTGTTGTAAGTGTTTTTACCAACTTATAACATAGTGTCTTTGCCACAACTTTATGATTTTATATATTTCTTTTATGTGCATGTGTTTATATAATCTGAAACAATGAATAAATAAGTAAATGTCCCCCAGGCGGACAGCCCGGCGCAGGGCGCGTGGTTCCCCAACCCGCGCCTGCCGCCCTACCCGCTGCCCAGCACGCTGGCGCCGCTGGCCCAGCTGCGGCCCACTGCCAACATACCCACGCACACCATCACTAGGAACAGTTCCGGTGAGTCAAAGGAGATATAGCATCCGCCCGCGGCTTCGCTCGTGTGGTATTTCGATAATAAATAGCCTATGTCCTTTCTCAGGCTCTAGACTATCTGTATACCAAATTTCATTGAAATAGGTTCAGTAGTTTTGGTTGGTGAAAACGCGACAGACAGACAGACAGAGTTACTTTCGTATTTATAATATTATAGTAAGGATAAAGTAATATTTGGTATAAAGTAATATTTTTAATTCACTTATTTCAAGTAACTACAGCTAAACGGGATCAATGGCCTACGAGTTTTTTTTGTTTTGTTTTATCTTGTTTTAGATAGGTACCCGTCATGTTTGTGAAGTTTCCCCATCAATTTAAAGAACAATGGCCAATCTCCTAACATGCTTGGACTAAAAACGTAACTTGATGATACATAAATGTCGGGTCTTTGATTTAATTAGCCTATTTATTTATAACCTAAAAATATTATAAGTACTTTTCATTAAAAAGTTACAAATTACCGAACATATTTTTTGAGGTTATGTAGTATATTTTTAACCTGTGACATTTTAAATTAAGATAATTATGTAGATTATAACAAAGGCCGCACAGAACACAGAATCGCCGTAATTACAAAAGAAAAATGAAAGTCTTCGTCGTTGTCGATCTATTTGCGTGAGTACCGGTTTAATTGATGGTTGAGTGATGACTGTGAAGTCAATATTGGTATTCCTCAGGGTAGCATCTTAGGGCCTACCCTGTTTTTAATTTTCATCAATGACCTCTGCCAGTTAAACCTTACTAATGGCAAGATTATAACATTCGCGGACGACTCTCTCTATGGAGATACTTGGGAGGAAGTATACCACTTTGCTCAAATGGGTTTCTCGCTGGTTATGACTTGGCTAAACAAGAACTTACTCTCACTTAATACAGACAAGACTAAATACATAACATTTACACTAACAAATACTCACCTCATTCAAAACCCCCTATTAAATATCACGGCACACTCGTGTAACAACAGCTCGTCCTACTCATGCTCATGCCCAAAACTGGAAAAACTGGACTCACTCAAGTACCTCGGTGTGACTTTAGACAAAAACCTAAATTTTAATTCTCACATCGATCTGTTGTTCAAGAAAATTAGGAAGCTCATATTCATTTTAAAAAGCCTACGACGTATTGCTGATGCAAAGGTTCTTAAGACAGTATACTTTGCACTTTGTCAATCTGTACTAAACTATTGTATCTCTGTTTGGGGTGGTGCCCCTAAATCGTTTATGATTAAAATCGAGCGAGCACAAAGAGCAGTGCTAAAGGTAGCTCATGGATTACCATTTTTTCACCCTACCTCTGAACTATACGAAAAGTGCAAGGTTCTTACTGTTCGGCAACTATTTATCATTCAAACAATCTTACGTAAACATTCTTCTTTGAACTACAACTCATCCATAAATGCTCATAAACGCATTAAAACGAATGTATGTTCCACTCAACTGTGCAAAAGTAGTCTTTCGCACCGTAACTTTTGCTTCCTTGGCAGTTATTTATACAATAAAATAAACTCTGCTTTAAAAATATACCCTCTTACTAAAGCAAAGTGCAAGAAAGTTATCTCGACGTATTTACTGAGCCTTGATTACGAGAGCACTGAAAGCCTCCTTATTGTTTTAAGGTAAATGTGTTCTCAGCCTGTCCATCACACCACACTACACCACACTACACCCCATCACACTACGCTACACTACACCACACTACACTACACCACACGACACTACACTACACCAATGCACGCCACACCACACCACATTTCGCTCCACACTCTTCAGTAATATTTTTTTAATTACCTTTTTTTTTTATTTTGTTTACTGTAAGATTTAAATACTCAAACGCTGTTTTTGGGGGGGGGGCTGGTAATCTGTGTGACAGGTTCTCCTAGTGCAGATACCAGTCTCCTACAAAGGATTTATCAGATATTGTAATATTTATATTTTAAGGCGCCTTTGTGGAAGAGAAATAAAAATGGTTATTATAAAAAAAAAAAAAATTATATAATTTTTTTAAAATTATTATTAATGTCTTTTAAATGATTATCATGTTTTAGTTTAAATGCGTGCGATTTAATTTATATTTAGATCTAAATCGACTAAGACTTTTAGAAAGAGTATGAACATAATATAAAGGAATTTAAAAATTACAAATGCGTTCAAAATTAAGTTTAATTTCCTGCGTTCCGTTAAGCAAAAAGTATTTTTTTGAAGAATAATAATAATACAAAACCTATAGTTTGTAGGCCATTGTTCTTTAACCCGGTATAATACGATAATTGGAATGGCCCACACTTCTTACAAGCTATATCCTTTCTTACCTTGCTGAGGACACGACACACAAATGAAGTATTAATGCCAAAATGATTCCGTTCCGTCCAACACCCTGTATAGCGCCATCTCTTTCACGCACTGCAAAAATAATGAAATTCAAACTTCAACATTAACAATACTCTTCTCCCACAGGTCGTCAACGCCTATCATCTTTATCAGAGGACAACAATGCGGCTCCTTTACTGGCGCGCGCGCGCTTCGGGCCTGCGGTAGGCGGCCGAGCGCCCGCGCCCGTGGCCGCCTTGTACCTTATGGCGGCCAACGGATCGCTCTTACACCTGCTATTACATCCCAGGCCGCTGTCTAGTAAGTTTTATTTGGGCTAAATACGAGTTTGAGAAGGTGACTGACGTGTACCTTTTCATTTTGCTAAACTCATAATGTGCTGTGTAATATTCTGTACATGGTCGAAAGAAAGGACACGTTTTTACAAGGATAACGTTCAATGTTCACCCGCTACGGGATTTCGTCAATGTGACACTAACTCAATCTCGTTGCGCTTCCGCATATAATATTTTGCCATTCTTTGTGCAGGTTTATCGAAGGAGAAGATCTGCGACGACTCTAGCATCGAGCTGGAAGTGGAGCCAGTGTCGCAGTGGCCCCTGCAGCGCGCGGGCGCGGCCGCCGACCTGCTGGCGCCGCTGCCGCCCTCCAACCCGCTGCTGCAGCCGCAGGCCTGCAGGGTAACTAGCACATAGATACAGTGGAGCCAGGGTCGCAGTGGCCCCTGCAGCGCGCGGGCGCGGCCGCCGACCTGCTGGCGCCGCTGCCGCCCTCCAACCCGCTGCTGCAGCCGCAGGCCTGCAGGGTAACTAGCACATAGATACAGTGGAGCCAGGGTCGCAGTGGCCCCTGCAGCGCGCGGGCGCGGCCGCCGACCTGCTGGCGCCGCTGCCGCCCTCCAACCCGCTGCTGCAGCCGCAGGCCTGCAGGGTAACTAGCACATAGATACAGTGGAGCCAGGGTCGCAGTGGCCCCTGCAGCGCGCGGGCGCGGCCGCCGACCTGCTGGCGCCGCTGCCGCCCTCCAACCCGCTGCTGCAGCCGCAGGCCTGCAGGGTAACTAGCACATAGATACAGTGGAGCCAGGGTCGCAGTGGCCCCTGCAGCGCGCGGGCGCGGCCGCCGACCTGCTGGCGCCGCTGCCGCCCTCCAACCCGCTGCTGCAGCCGCAGGCCTGCAGGGTAACTAGCACATAGATACAGTGGAGCCAGGGTCGCAGTGGCCCCTGCAGCGCGCGGGCGCGGCCGCCGACCTGCTGGCGCCGCTGCCGCCCTCCAACCCGCTGCTGCAGCCGCAGGCCTGCAGGGTAACTAGCACATAGATACAGTGGAGCCAGGGTCGCAGTGGCCCCTGCAGCGCGCGGGCGCGGCCGCCGACCTGCTGGCGCCGCTGCCGCCCTCCAACCCGCTGCTGCAGCCGCAGGCCTGCAGGGTAACTAGCACATAGATACAGTGGAGCCAGGGTCGCAGTGGCCCCTGCAGCGCGCGGGCGCGGCCGCCGACCTGCTGGCGCCGCTGCCGCCCTCCAACCCGCTGCTGCAGCCGCAGGCCTGCAGGGTAACTAGCACATAGATACAGTGGAGCCAGGGTCGCAGTGGCCCCTGCAGCGCGCGGGCGCGGCCGCCGACCTGCTGGCGCCGCTGCCGCCCTCCAACCCGCTGCTGCAGCCGCAGGCCTGCAGGGTAACTAGCACATAGATACAGTGGAGCCAGGGTCGCAGTGGCCCCTGCAGCGCGCAGGCGCGGCCGCCGACAGCCGCAAGCCTGCAGGGTAACTAGCACACAGATAAAATTATCAAACAATCGTCTATCTTCGGAAAAACAAACGCGCCATCTTGAGATTTAATGTAGAGCTGTTACAACCATAACCTAGCTACTGATAGCCCTACATTGTTGTCGTTTTGGACACAACCGTCGGGGCACGGGATTAACGGTAAGTTGAATAAATTTGTTAATTTAGTAGCAAAGTGTTATTGGGTTTTAAGCCCGGAGTTTGGAAGTTAGCGGAGTGGTACCCCGTGCCAGCCTGCGCCTGCTAGCGCGGGCGAGGCTCTGCGGCCCGGGCCACTGCGCGAGGGCGAGGCTCTGCGGCCCGGGCCACTGCGCGAGGGCGAGGCTCTGCGGCCCGGGCCACTGCGCGAGGGCGAGGCTCTGCGGCCCGGGCCACTGCGCGAGGGCGAGGCTCTGCGGCCCGGGCCACTGCGCGAGGGCGAGGCTCTGCGGCCCGGGCCACTGCGCGAGGGCGAGGCTCTGCGGCCCGGGCCACTGCGCGAGGGCGAGGCTCTGCGGCCCGGGCCACTGCGCGAGGGCGGTAGAGAGTGCACCTGTGTCTGCGCACATACGCCTGCATTATAATACTGCACTGAAGACTGGTCTCCGCTAAGATTGGTGGCCAAGGCCGAAATTCTGTCTGGAGGACATAAATGTAGTTAAAAAGAATAAGGAGCACTAAAGGTGGTATGACTGACAGTCTGTTATCGATAATCAAGAATTTAAAACATAAACGTTTGTTACAGAGATGCGCAGACATGTGTATGAGTGAAGAAGAGCGTTGGCTGTCTCAAGTGGAGATCGTAACACACGCGGGGCCGCATCGACGACTGTGGATGGGTCCGCAGTTCGTCTTCAAGACTTATAATAGCACGGGGTGAGTTAGAGTTGACCACAAACATACTAAAATTTACTGTAAAGTAAATGGCCATTTGCGACGCACAGTGACTGGGATTTCACTTAAAATTGAATTTGTTCATAACATAACATTATCACGCCTATTTTCCCCGAAGAGTCAGGCAGAAGAATGATGTTATGTTGTTATGTCATCGAATTTGTTAATTTCATACATTTCGCGTCGAATATGGTGGGAACATTGAATGTTATATTGAACGTGAACAGCTATACTTTAACATAATCTCTATATTTTTGTCTACAGCTCAAACTCGTCCCTATCAGAAGCGGAGACAGTAGAAGTGGACACAAGCGCAGCACGTGGCGTCGCTCGCTCCAACCCGGTCAACATGCCGGGAGTGAGGCCCGTCGTGCCTGTACTCATCGACTCTGGGTCAGCCAGTAAGTAACTTTTTACTATGTTTATTGCCAGATAACTCAATTTTGAGGTATTTTTCATAAGCCGTACTATTTTATCTAAGAAATAATTCCCCCTCAAAAAATTTGACCTGTCTCAAAATCAAATGCTAACTACTTTCGTCACCAACAATGCGTATTGCAAGCGAACTCTTGAGCCACTTGCAAATTGTATGAGACAAACTTTAAAATAAATGTCACTCGCCAATATCGAAGATGCTTTGATGACTTCTTCTGAGTCAATATTTTGGTGAATTCTTTTTTAGTAAGCAAAATATTGTGTGTCTCGCTCTTTCCCCCCTTTTTTTTGTGAGGGTTTGATATCATCAAATGACCTCTCCCACTCTGGGCGGAGAGGAAGGGCGTGTCAGACTTTTACTGACTAAAACCCCCCCCTTCCTTCAGTTGCCTGTTGCCAAGGTCCCGGTTTCCCTTTCGGACTTTCCCGCAACCCTGGCAGGAGCTCTTTCCCCCCTTATGACGCAAAGATATTCCATTTCTTGTGAAAATCAAACCTGCGATGAGAAAACGCTCTCAGCAATAATGATACGTCATGTGACTTGTATACCATCGTCATACGGTCGAAACTCCAATGGTTCTCGCTTTATCTTGTAACTACAATACATAACCTTTTGTCTGCAGGTTCTCTAGAACATTCACCATCGGACAGTTTCCGTCGCAAGTCGCTGCTAGCTGAGAGTGGGCGCGCGGCGTCTGTGTGTGACGTGCAGTTGAAGGAGGATCTAGCCGAAGCTATGAAGGAAGATCACGGTACGTTGACATGTTACATATAGTTATACAAGGAGCAGTAGACAAATTAAAGGGTTTTTTGTGGGGTAAAAACCGTGTGTTTTTGGTATTTTTCAATGCAATACGGAGTGAATTTATGAGATGGGGCAGTAGCGCAGGTACCCAACCGTTGTAGCAACAGAAAAGTTGTTAGACTGTCCTGTAATAGATATTACAATAGACTTTTAAAAGACAATTCGACAGTTGAGCGGTTTAAATATGATGATTATAGAACGATGTAGGCTTAGTGGACTGTAGATTTGTTGAACATTTTCTGTTTTATTAAGTACCTACCTGGTACTTGTTGAAAGGCCTACACTGTCCACCCATATCTATTAACGGTTAAAAGACAATATTTTTTAAAGAGTAACCGTGGAGTTTCTTGCCGGCTTCTTCATAGGAAACGACCAATTGGAACCGTGCACCTAGCTTCTGACGTTTCATAAGTGCCCATTTAGGTTTATGTGAAATAAAATATTTTGATTTTGATTGTCCCATTGTTTATGTCGATGGGTTTGCTGCATATTATATCTCCGCTTGTTTACTGCTCCGTCTGTAGACAATGCGATTAGAAATTAATTGAATTCCGAACATTAGGTTTAGAATTTTGTTAGTTATACATTCCAAAATATTCACACCGGTGCAGTGTTTCGCGGATTTTCTGGTTATGTTTCGTTTTCGGCTCATTCCTGTCGAATCTAACGTTTAGCATAATTTATTATTATTTATACAGGTTCACATTAAATTAGCTGGCGAAACTTCATAGACATGACGGGTATCAGAGATCAAATAAAAAAAAGTATTTTATGAGTTTTCTACAAAGATTTTATCTATACCCATGCTATAAATCCTCTATAAAAGTTTCTGAAACAGTTAGCTTATTGGCAACATTAAATCACCGGTTGTATTAATGTTGTCATAGTAACCATAATATCATCCAAACGGAACACCCGTTTGTATATTTGTATAATGTAAAATATATAATGTTGTACTGAATTTCATAATACAACTCATTTCAAAAAAAGAAAATTGTCATGCAGGCGCGTTTCACTAGCAAAGCACCATAATTTAAAACAAAAAAGCATCTATTACTCGAATTCGAAAAAATCGAATTCACGTGCGTCGTATCCCTCCATTTTTGTTCGATATTAGTATTGGAAATAAACTTTTATAAAGGATTCATATCATGGGTGTAGATAAAGTCTTGTATGCAACTGTAAATAATTAGGTATTAAAACACTCATGCGTGTGATAATAGTATCACATGAGTGTAAAAACACAAACACATAAACCCACATTCGTGTTTTAATACCCCTTATTACATAACAGTTGCATAAATAACTATTATAATACTCATAATTTTACTATATAACTTTATTATAATACGTTTTAAAAATTGTACTTTTTAGTTTTTTCTAGATTTGATATTACTAGTTACCCTAAAGGATTTTATATTCTAAATTCAAAGAGGGTACTACACTTCACGTTTGTGAAGTTTCTCCTGGTAACTTAATTTTATGCTATACTAGCTTCCGCCCGCGGCTTCGCCCGCGTGGTATGTCGATAAAAGTAGCCTATGTCCTTCCCCGGGATGCCATCTATCTCCTTGCCAAATTTATCGAAATCCGTTCAGTGGTTTAGGCGTGAAAAGGTAACATACAGACAGATTATGATTAGGAAACAACACGCAAGAGTTTAGGATATTTTGTTTATTTTACCCTTTGAGATATTTCGTATTATTTAGTACATACCTCGTATACATAACTTTTTTTAAAGTATTTATGCGATTATGCACATTAAAATTTTGAATCGCGAGTGTAACGTTTTTGGAATTCGTTTACTATCGAGTGAATATCCAAGAGCGAAATTGAGAAGCGGAGGAGCCGCCGGACGGACGCCGCGTCAGATCGCCGCCGGCGCCGGCCCTATACCGAAGCCAAAGGCAACGCGAGATAACATTCTCTATGGCTATACCTGGCCACGTCTCACCTCTGACGCGCAGCCTCCGACCACTCAGTACGTAGGTACGGAAGGCCGGCTCCATACAACGAGCAAAACTGACGCACGCACACATACATATGCACAGTGATCTTGAACAATCTCGAATGAATGCCAGTCGCGAGCACGCTCGCACTCGCTGTACGTAGACGCGCGTCTATGTGTGCGTGCGTTTTCGCTCATCGTATGGAGCCGCCCTTCCGTACGTATCTATCGAGTGCTCCGACCTCCTCCGCACATGCAGTAACGGTTGCCTTCGGTTTCGTATAGGGGCGGCGCGCGACGGCAGCGCGGAGGGCCGCGCGGGCGGCGCGCGCCGGGCCGGCGTGGCGCGCGCCGTGGGCCCGCTGGGCACCGTGGTGCAGCCGCCGCCCGCCTCGCCGCCCGGCGCCTGGCCCGAGCCCTACGCGGCCAACAACTGCGACGAGGCCACGTTCCGGCCCGTGCTGCGCGCGCCCGCGCCGCCCGAGCAGCGCCCGGCCGACGCGCGCCCGCTGCCGCGCAGCACCACCATCCCCGCGCAGCGCGTGCGCGAGCGCGCCGCCGGGCCCGCGCCGCGCCTGCGCGCGCTCTCCACTGCGGTCGTGATCCCGGCCGCGCTCACCGGCGACGACTGCGCGCCCGCACCTAGTTTTAACTTAGATAAGTATAGCATAGAGGAGGCGACGCGAGAGGTGAAGAATGCGAGAGCGAGTGCGAGGGGCTCGGTGCCCGCCGAGCGAGCGTGCGCGGCGCCTCCCGACTCACTGCCACAACGGCCGTCGGGTGATATTCAGCCGGCCGCCCGACATAGAGTAAGGCGATCTCCCACCCCACAGTCGGATAGCGAAAGTCTCGCTAGCGACGATTGTTCTAGGGATAAGAAATCTAGTAGAATTAGGGAGAGCCCTCAGCGTCGCGACGAGGACGCGAGGGCCTCGAAGTCAAATGAGGTACGAGAGCTTAGGGAATCTACTCCTAAAGTAGAGACAGTTAAGATGGAGCCTGTTCAGAGAGAATTTGTTACAAAGGAGCATGTTCCAAAAGAGCCTGTTCCAAAAGAGCCTGTTCCTAAGACGACTAGTTCAAGGGAATCTATACCAAAACAGTATGTTCTAAAAGAACCTGTTCCAAAGAAAATAGCTTCAAGAGAATCTGTCCCTAAAGAGGTTATAACGAAAGAACCTGTTCCGAAAAAATTGGCTTCAAAGGAATCCGTTCCAAAAGAGCCCAGTGTTAAAGAACCAGTTATAAAGGAGCCTATTATGAAGGAACATGTTCCCAAGGATCCAATTCTAAAAGAGCCGTTAGCTACCGTAGACACTCAAGAGGAAGTACCCTCTATGGCCGTAACGTTAAAATTATCCTCCAAGAAAAAATCTTCCGATTCAAAGCCTGTGAAAGAGAAAGTTGTAGAACATATTAAAACTGAAGAGCAAGCTTGGGATATGCTCCTGAACGAGCCAGAGAAACCTGTGTTGTATAATATTCCACCAGCTGATGAAAAAACCGTTGAAGAACCCAAACCGAAATCCAAGAAAAGTCGTAAAGCTAAAAAGTCTCAAGATGAAGCTCAGATGAAAGATGAAGATACATTTGTCGAAATACATGCCATCGATGATAAACCACAGCCTTCGAGTGGCGACCTAGTTTCAATCTCAACACCGTACGAAAATATTGAACCGATATCTTACTTAGCTAAAGCAAAAAAATCGCGTTCATCTAAAAGTGTTACCCCAGATAGAAAGGATCTCTTTGATCCCAGAGATAATTGGCCTTTTGATGAACCAGAAATTACTTCCGTACCTAAAACTAAAAAGATTGGTGGTGATGTTGTAAATGAATATTTGCCTGAACCCAGCCCAAAAATTAAAGCTAAAGAATTGGCAACAGATGTGCCTAAAACAGATACTCTTAAAGTCTTTGAAGGAACTGGCGAAAGTACTTCGCCATTAAAAGAATCACCAAGAACTAAGAAAACTAAATCTCTATCGCCTTATGCCGACCGTAAGTCAACAGAAAAACGTTATGAAACAGAAGTTACAGATGTCTATGTGATAGATACGATGAAAGAAGAGTTCCCTGAAATTCAGATTACTAAAGGCACCAAGATTCGTAAGAAGTCTCCTCAGCCGGAGAAAAAGATTCAAGAGGTGGAAGTAGTTGAGAAGCCCATTAAATCTTGGAGCTCTATTGCAGCGTCTAAGAATGTCAAAAAAGAGGAAAAGGTCGTTGAAGTCAAAGTTGAGATAGAAAAGAAAGAAAAAGTAGAAAAGGTGATTGAAACTGAAGATTTAGACGAAGAAGAAGGGTCTTCCACACAAGTGTCATTGCAAGAAAAACTAATAGAGCTCTGCAAGAGAACCGATATAATGGTAGCCGAATGCGATGCGCCTTCAGAGCTAAATTTCGTTGAAGAACATCACTCGGTCCTCGACTTTCCGCCACTGGAACCTTTGGACTTCGGTTTGGACGATTTTAAACTAGAAGTGATGCGAGACAGCCTTCTAGAAATGAACGATGGGGGTATCACAAGCCCTATATGCAAGATTAACATAGATAATATACTGTCGACCATAAAAGAAACTACAAACAAAGCAATAGAATCAAGCGCATTCAACCTGATCGATTTAGAAAAAGTTCCGTTAAAAAGAGAAAAGGGATTTAGCGTAATTGAGAATGATAAGATTACAACTCAAGAAGTGAAGATTGAGGAAGATAAGTCCGAGGATAAAGAAGTAGAGGTAATGGATAAGTCCTCCGATGATGACAACACGTCACCGATAGTGTCCACGGATAGCGACAAGGAGGATAAAAAATCAACTGGTGCTTCTAACGTAACCATGCCTTCGACAAAGCAATCTTCTAAATCTAAAAAGTCACGTAAGAAGAAAAAGTAATACAATGTGTTCAGTGATATTAATGTTCAATGTTTCGATTTTTGCAATATTTATCGTAGTTTAAATTAAGGACATATTCAGCTCACGTTACGCCATTTTACAGCAACCTTTTTACCTTAACAGGATTACTCTTTAGTGTATAATATTTTTTTTAAGTAGTAAACAACTTTAATTTTAACAAGATGACAATATGGTATCTATTATTAAATATAAATACTGCCATATAAAGTGTAAAGGTTTGCGCAGAATATTTACTTAAAAATATGTTATAATTATTATAGTTCTAATTTCTAACTTTCATTGCGTGGTTTCTAATAATATTATGTGTGTAGCATACTAACGTTTAAGTTTTATAAAAATATTCAGTTATCGGTTATTAATGTTAAACTGTAACGAACGAAGAATATAGTTTTACATTACCTAAAACTATGTTCAGCGGTAGCTCTGTAGAAAATAATACTTATAAATTTAACGAAAGCTGAATATGTCTAGTTTACGCGGATATAATCAAACATTTGCAGCTGTTGTAGTAATTTTAGTTAAGTAATGCAATTAATGTGATTAAGCACAGGTAAAAGACAAAAAAAAAAACTTAAAATGTTTATAAAAAAAAGTGATTTTAAAATATTTGCTACTAAAGCCTATTTAGGCAATACTATTTAGGCAATGACCTTTTATCGTTCAGTAGCGGTATTTATGTCATATCAAAAAAATAAACATAAAAATGTAAAAACCTAGTAAAATACACAAAAAATATACCATATGAGATTTTTTATGAAGACTTCAAAAATTCCTACAAATTCGCAAAGTATTAATAATTAATATATACTCGTAGTTTTAGTTTTTGGGCAAAATTTTGATATTATCGAATCCTGTCTCGGTGCAGCGGTCTTCATAAAAAACCTTATATTTTTTTTGTAAAACAGTACTCCTTTTAGTACTTATCTCTTGTTTATTTAGTTATTAGGTGTAGATGAATAAAATTGCATACTTGGTGGAAACAAAAAACAAAAAAAAAAACTAAACACTGTTTTTTACGCGCCATGCAAGATTTTTTATAAGGCCAGTATACACAGAACTTTTGCTTACCTGTCATATAAGATTTAAAGCTTGACCATCATAATCTATGGACACAGTATATTATATATTTTATGCAATCAGTTACATTAGAGGTCAATGCTTTTGCAGAACATAGAGGCGTTAATGTTGACCTTGATATAATTGAGGCTCATTTTTATTATTAAAATGTTATTATATTTCGATCGTACCTCAGTATTAATTTATTGTGTTGCTTTTTTTGCCTCATACAGCTTTTTCTGAATTCGACAACACAGTATTTCGATTCGATTTAAAAACCAAAGAAAAAAATAATAATATGAATATTACCTAAATTGATTACCATGATATTTTGGGTAGTTTTACAAAAACACGTTTATTTAAAAAAAAACTATTTTTCTTGCTAAGTTGATTGAGTACATTTTCCAAAAAACCTCTATTAGGTTAGGATTTGTCGTGCTAAAAATTAGATCCTTATCTATTACTGTGCGGCAAATTATGTGCTTGATTGATTTTAGCGCTGTTAGACAATTCAGTGATGTCAAACTCAGAAGCAGCTCAACGCTTATGACTTAGTCACCTCGGTATATGATACCTTCTCACACGTACGGCTGTCTTCGTGTACAAATATATCGTAACTATCGACAAGTATTATTTATTAACCAATGTTTTATTCTAATTTTATTTAGCTTTAATATGTTGAATCATGACAAATATTTATTTTTTATATAATTTACGCGTGATCATTGTTTTTTTGGTGAAATTATTTCGCTTAGTTATAAGTGTAACATACGTAGCTGGTGCATAATACTATAAATTATTTGACGATGAATTTTAGTTTTTAAAGGTAACGCTTTATTCTTAGTTTCTAATTACATATAAATAATTGTTTGGTCGTAGTTGCCCTCTATCAGAAAGACTTGTTCATTTTAGTAAATGAATGAAATTAAATTATGAAATTATTGTTGTAAATATGAATTGGTTATTACGATCTCCAAAATTATAATGTAGGTGTTTTCAGAAAAGATCTAAATTAGAAACTTGTTCAAGTTGTAAGACTATTTATTTTCTTATGAAGTGGAATATTCTAAATCATAGACATCTATTCGTTTATTGGTTGGGCTCAAATCTGACCATAAACAGGGTGCGAATAAAATAATAGTTTAATCTTTTTTTTCTGATAGGTAGTACTTATTTTGGTAATTTTTACTTACATTTGGATACAAAATTGAAATGTACCACAAATTTTGGTTGCTACGTAGTCTTATTGCGTATCACTATATTGTTCTATTTTGTTTATTGTTTTATGTTGGACAATTACTAATGGCAGCTGATAAACTCTAGAGCTGTATAACGAATAATGTTGTCGATTAAAACATGTATGTGTTTGAGAAGAAAAAATATTCCCTTATTTTCGGATATTATATTTTTTTATTGCGGGATATAGCTTCGTAGTCAAAATTATGTTCTCATCGTCTTCAGCTTGCCTATTTATTTACACGCGGAATAATTATTTTCTTCTTAGTTTTTAATATATTTTGGATGATTCCTCCTTATTATATCGACCAAATCACGTATCTACTAAACTTTGAAACGATAAATCAATGTAAATAATAGTTCAATCTAATTCTATAGACCTTGTATTTCATAAAGATCTACATTGTCAACTTTTTTCTTCAGTAATATTTAGAAGCAGTTAAAAAATGTTGTATAACTCAAGCATAATAATAACTTCTTGTACATTTAATAATAATCGTGTAAAATGCAGGAAAGGTTGTATGATAGCTATTTATGTAGGAAGCCGTTATTAAAATCATAATATGTACAGTCGTGTTCGTAAGTGCGAAATAATCTGATGCGGTGACTTTCTCGGCTCACAAATAGAACTTTCGCAATGGTATCCCTCACGCGCAAGCCAATGTAGTCCGTATATACTGCACTTATGACCGCGAAAGTACCTATCTTAATTACAGTGATTCTATTATTTTTCCAGAACCTTACACATGATTCTAACTATTTTGAATATTCTATTAGATCTTCCAAAAAAAATTGTTGTTCGAATTACGAAAAATTATACGTAAAAATAAAAAGTTCATTTATATGGCTTGAAATGTGATGTAATGTATGCTAAAAATGTTTTCGACTTAAATGTTCGCGCGTGTAATGTACCTTTACTTTGGCTGTATGGTTTTGTTGATAATGTTATGGAGTGTTTTAAAAACAGGATAGTATCATACATAATAAAGATGAGAATTCAAAAACAGCATTTTTGTAGTTTTTTTTTATCACCTGAAACTATACCTACGTCTAAAGTGGTAAATTAAATTATCCCAATTGTACACAACTATTAACCTTTTAACCGCTTACGTTGGATTTATCCGACAAATATTTTCGTGCCCATTTCGCCAGAGTCGTATATTTACGACACTCGTTTAATCATTTTTTAAATTTAATTATGCATTACACATCATCTTTGTTGTAGGTATTTATTTTTCGATTTTTCGATGCCAGGCGTTGGGGGCACGACAACCGTTATGAAGTCGGGCGGTTAAAAGGTTAAACATTATTGGTTTGAATGAAGTTCGTTAAATATCATAATGTTTCATAATTTCAATAAGGAAAAACTTTTCACCCATAAGTTTACCATAGTTAGACCGAGACCGCTGTACCTCGCCTTAGGTATGTTCGCGGCGACACGGGGGGCAGTGCAGGCCGCTTATTCGTCAACGCTCACGGCGATCCGCTCAGTTATCAACGCTGTCTCCCGCCTCGCCGTGCATTCCTAAGGCGAAGAACAGTGGTGCCGGTCAAACTATAAACAGGGTGTAAAAGACATTGAGGCGCAATCTATTACCATGAATTCAGTCATAATTTCAGAACCAACAGAGTTTAAATTTTTCGTAGGTTATTTAAAAAAATCAGCTGTTTCATAAAAGTGTAAAACCTACACGGTCAAATGTATGAAACCGCTGTTTTTTTTTTTTTTTTATAAACCTTTGTAAATTTTATGAAGTAGGTTTCAGTTCTGTTTATTCTTAACTTCCAGCTGTCACAACAACCAGCCGTTATGAAGCGGAGCAAGAGGAGCTTAGCTCGAGCAGTTTCAGCTCAGCGTCGCGCGCTTCGCTCGACCCGCCCTCGTCGCCGACGCCCAGCTTCGGCGGTGACAACCAGCTTCATTTCCCCGGGGACTCCAGTAGCTCTGTATAGAAGGACTGAAGTTATGGGAGCATTGTTTAGTGTTGGCATTCATGTCTATTTGGAGTTGCAAAATACTAAATGGTTAAACAAACTACGCAACTACAATGTCAAATTAAATTAGTTAGCTAAACTCCACAGAAGTGATAGGTCGATAACCATCACGTTTTTGGAGTGTCGCTAACTAATACCCTGAATATTTTGTACGATTACCTACATAACAAAGGTTTTATGTCAAAAGAAGGTAGTTTGTGTACTAACATGTTAGTCTTCAGTCTTAGTAACCAGACAAGACTAGGCAATGAGCCGAAGTAAATTTGCGACCATTTCTTTGATGTGAAACTAGGCAGCATACCATGGCTCCATTCTTCTTTGTTACTGTGGCGTTACGCGACCTTTTGCAATGTGGACCTTCGCTAAACAATTTTCCCACGTATAGATTGGACATGAATGTGTTATATGAGAACCGTAAAGGGAAGAACTGAATTAGAAGAAGCACTCTTGGCTTGGATCTTCAAACGGAACTTTTCTCCAAAATGAGCTATGAAACAGCAAATAATTTTTTTATTTTGGAAGTCACGTGGTACAGTCGGTGTTTTATGTGAAACATTGCAATTAAAACCTTACTTCACCGTAATTAAGGTTACAAAAAGTGTCTCTAGTGAATAACTAATCTATTTTGGTTAGATTAGTACGTTAGGTTGCGCTCTAACCTGGAAAAAAGGATTTTTATACGGTCAAAATGCTAAGTAATTTTTTATCATTATTATGGCTTAGAATTCTTAAATTTGAATAAAAAGGATTTATGACTTGACGATATCGAAATATCGATTGATTTTTTTACTGTGTATGCTATTATGAACGTTGAACCTTTGTAATAAGGTTGTTATTCGTAAACACGTTTACGAGAAGTAAGTTGTTGACAATATATAGATTTGTTTGCGAGATTATGACTAGGAAAGAATAGAGAAGTATTTAGATTGGCTTGGCTTGTGCTTGCGTGGCTTGGAAAATAATTTAAATAATCACTAAGTTAGAATTATATAGCAATTTTATAATGATCTTCATACTTAAATCGATATGTTATTTATATTATTAATATTTGATGTAAATTAGAGTTAAGTTTCAACTTTTCACAATTGTATGTTAGTTTTAAGTGTAGTTGTTTGAATGTATCAGTTTTTAAAGTATTTAGTGAATCATAAAATCGTTTTATATGCTTCTTGTTATCACTTCAAACATTGTTTACTTAATAACTACATCGTCTGTGCATAGTAGTATAAACATTCGCATCACAATAACAATAAATAGATTAAGTTTTATAACCTGTGCAGGATTAAAATGTAGTTCACTCGAGCTGAACGTTGAACAGTAAAAAATAAATATACATACCATTTCTATCAAGATAATAAAGTATTCGAGAGTTGAAATCATTTTATCATCTCGCTATATTTTATTAACTCCGTCGCCCACTAGGCGGCATGACGATTCATGCCACGGCAAAGAATTAACATTAGTATAGGTCCTTCCGAAATATGCCACAGGTAACAGCGATGTGCTTCCCCTTGTAAGGATACTCCAACGAAATATAAGTGCTAAAGGTATGAAAATAAGATTCAAACTAATTTCCGCTTACGAAAATCCTTTGCCATGCCATGCCGCGCCTAGCCGCCTGAAAAGCGCCTTTATAATCTCATTATTCAACTGCATATAAGAATAATCATTTAGCTTCAATATTTGGGATCGTGTGATTCAACATTATTGCATTTGTTTACCGTGACTGTGATATTGTAGAAATTATAGAGCCTGCGTAGGGTAACCGTTGGAAACATATTCTGTTATGAGTCTCAAGACTCCTTACACTCGCATATTTCGTAATTCATTCTGTTATTTTATACATTCCACGGGGTCTTAATATAAGCACTAATTGCCAGGCAGTTGGCAGTCCTAAGCTGCTAATACCGTTTGTGACTATCAACTAACTGGACTAATTAGAGCTCATATGAAGTCCTTAGATTCATGAAATAGTTTGACATGTTGATATTGTTTGAGTAAGTTAATTCTTTGACGTCACTTTTCGCAGTACAGTACTAACAAAGGATAAGACAGTGATTTCAAATGAAGTTGTATCTAACTTAATAAGCTTCAAAGTCGATATTTGTCCGTCTGTATTAGTACAGTCTGACGTCAAAGAAAAACCCTCTTAATGAAGCTCATCATCACAAAACCTAAAGGATTAGATTAGAACGAATCGCTTCCGTCAAACGTCTTCCTTATTTATTGATTCCTTGGTAACAAAAAACTTTCCATTCGGCTTAATGGAGGTATACATGTATTTATTTAATTTATGCCGTTTTTATGCTGTATTTGAAATATTTTATTCTGTATTGTTAATTATGTCTTATGTCAGCTCTGCAAAGACCAACGAAGTCAATTCAGTAATAATTAAAAATCATCCTTAACTGCTTTCACATAAGGTTGAAACTGGTATAACAATTTTCAATTAAAAAAAAATCGATGGTCTGGGCCAACAAAATTTACGAAGTAAAGTATGAAGTATTAAGTATGAAGTATATTTATTGACAGATAATTCAAAATTGGCAGTTGTAAGTATATTTTTACGAATGTAGCAGCAAAACGGTTTTTGTATGATGTTGGTGATTTACTATAATGTATGTTCTGATATATAGATACAGATAATAATATAGCATAAGAAATGCTATACAAGCAAGTGAACTTTTATTACCTATTTGTGACATTCTGATTTTCAGAACCAAGCGCGAGTGTATTATAATTTATTTTTAATTATAACATCAAAATTGTAATTGGATAATTATTAACATTTTAGTACTTATCTATTTATATTGCTGGTTTATCTAGTTGTGTAGTCATTTAGGGTATTTAATACAGCTGATATTTCTATGGACCTGTTCGAATGGCGGTGGCCATCTTCAAACCTTGTTGTTAGGAGGCTAGAGCCATATCAAACGTTTCACTATCGTAAAACCGGCGCCGATTACTCGGTCCCGAATGTATTGGTAGCCAAATTGAGCTTGTACATACATGTGATAGCTTCCATATCATCCATGCAATTTGCCACCGGGTACTCAGGAGCCGGAAAGCCGAAAAGGAGTTAATTCAAATATATATAAGGAGTTAAATCTATTTAGCTCCGTTTCACACGGTAACTGTAACGTAACCACATTGGTTACGTTAGAGTATGGCTTCGTTAGTCTAGTCCGGTCGTAGTCCATAGATTTATATGCTGTGTTACAATTATGTTGTAAGGATAGCTTAATGGGTAGGTTGAAATAAAAAGATTTTTATATGAAATTATCTAAAATTAGCGAATGCGTGTGCGATTATGAAACTCCCAAAAATTTGACTGACATTAAACGTTTTCTATTCCACTGGATAAAGTTTTGTACATCAGACACTTTAAAAGGAGACATTAGTGACTCGTATTCTTGGGATTTCAAAAATTATTTTCTGTTGAAATATTTTGTTAATACACGCGATGTTATTCGTAGTTATTAAGTAATATTTCTTTATTAATCGCAAAAATATTTTTATTTACATTTCGAATAGCGTTTAATTATTATCTCGATTATTGTAACAACAAAATAGGGTTTAGAAAAAATAGTTTTTTGTTTAATAGTTGCTTAAAAACTTGCACATAAAATGCTTACCACGCATATTAATATAGGAACATTTTATACAGGAGATGGCACATTTGTATCGATAAAAATATGTCTTCAATTATTTTAATATAGCGAATATTGCATAAAAAGAGCTTTGATGATGTTTTGATTTCTGTTAAATAAAAAACTTGACGATATTAGCTCAAGTTACCATTACTGTGTGTTACGATTCTTGAACGCACTTGAGGCTTTAGGATGCAAAGTTCCATAATAGGGATCTCGTGCACTAGAGGCCCACGTCTCCGACTCCGGTCAATCGCGGTCCGTGGCCCGGTCTGCGACTAGTTAGCCGTTGCGACCAAGTGCGCGATTCGTATAGTTTTCTAATCTATAATTTACCTGGTTGCTGCAACCACTAGTCGTGGTCGTGGCCGTCTAGTGCGCGAGATCCCATAAACTACAAACGTTGCAAAAACATCGAGCACTTTTTTTTAATAGAAAAGTTTGCATTTATGAATGTGTCATTGAAAAAAAAAAAACATTTTTGAACAAGGCAGGATTTCTTAACTATGCATAAAAAGGAGTTCGATTTTTTTGCAACGTAGTGTCATTGACCATTGATAATAATAAGAACTTATTATTCTTACGAACTTGTTTGTCGTATATGTTTTTCATAAATTGAAATGTGAAAGGTACAGTTCGATTCGTGTTCATTTATAAAACGAAAAAGAATATCTACTAAACTGCATTTTTAGATTGAACTAAGTTTTTATTTACTTTATTATATACTTAAATTATATATTTGTGGAAAAAATACTAAAATGTATCTGACTGTACCTTCAAAAATATTTCACTTTTAAAAATAAATGTTTGTTCAAATGATTTTGTATGCAGTCGAGGGTAGTCTTGTTTTCAGGCCATAACGAGGTAGTCAGTACTGTAAAATTATTGTAGGTACAAAGTATACACTATAATATAGCGAGTCAAAATTATTTTTTGAAATTATGATGATGATTCAATAGTAATTCGGTAAAAGTGTAATAGTAATAGATGTTACTGACAGGAATGATTAAAATAATTTACTAAATTATGACCAAATTACAAGTGTATAAGTTTTAGTTCAAATTAATTTGACAATTCTAATTTTGGCTAGAACCTGAGAGTTGTATATTATATTTACCAATATTCAGTATCGTTATTATTTTTTGACCAGTGGGTTTTATTCCTGTCAGTGACTAGCCTAAAATCAGAGTGGATATCGCCAAAATGATGAAAATCGTGTGAATTCACTAAAGTGACAAATTAATGATTTTGGGAGAGAATTATTGTGATGGTTGGATGTGATAAGGCTATAAGTTAGCTAACCGTAGAAATATTTACAAATGTAAGCTAAATTCCTATATTTTATTAAGACAATTAGCATGTAAAAGTTTACGTTTGTAAGACATGAATACCAATAAATTGATTCTCAAATATTTTTTTTGCCTTTAATTTCTTATGGAAAAATAATGAAAAGATTTTTTGTAACTGTATAATGTATTTATATTTTTAATATTTTAAACAAACAAAACAAAATACAATAAGTACTTTTAAGGCACCAGTCTCAGGTAGTAAAATGAATAATAATAATGCGTAAAATAAACGTATACAATGCTACAATACTAAAATGTAGTAAAAAAAAGTATAGTTGCTAATTTTATCACAAATGTGGAATGTAAGCAAATAATCTGATTTTCGAACTGATACATATTTCAACGCTTATTTTTAATCTAATAAAAATATAAATCACTGCAATAACTAATCAAGAAATTGCTTGAAAATAGCAAAAAGTTACACTATATAATATTCTATTCATTCCTTAACTACTTTTAATCATTATCTGGGGCATGGACGGAATAAATTCCATATCGTGTAAATACATAAAAGTTCAATAAGTATTGTATACATTCTAATATTTAAGTACATACTAAAATGTGGTACCTACCCCACTTTTTCTTTTAACTTACATAAATATTATTCAGATACTTTAACATTGAGATTTTTGTTTGTGAACAAGATTCATAACATTTAACAATAAAATTATTCCCGTAAATGAATTAAGTCTTACTCTACTATTACTTTACTGGAAGTTTATGGACGGAATGTTAAAATACAAAGATTCATAAACAAATAACATAACAGAATAAACTTACAACTTTTTGAGCTGAAATAGATTCATAAATAATACTGTTAACTAACAAGCTGAGTACAAGACAATCGATCTATTGCCGTTTCTTATAAAACATTCTTGATCTGTGCAAAATGCCCAATGCAATCTCATTCTTAGTCTCATGATATTTTATACCTTTTCGTGAAGAAAATAAGTTCGATAATTATTCAAAAGTGTGCGCAGCGTCGCGTCGTTTCACGTCGCGGCGCTGACCCTTAGTCAACATTGGTGCAGATTCTCTTGTACACCGAACTAAACTATCACTAAAATTCCTTACTTTTGACTATGGGAATCTTGGAGCTATTCTGCCAAATAAATTCTCTAAATTTAAAACTTATTTTGACACAACTAAAATCGAATTTGACAATTACGCGTCTCCACTTGGTACTTGTTTTTCCTACCCCGTGTTTTTTTTAGAGCCAGAGGCTCGCATGCACGGCAGCCTCGACGGGTTTTTAATGAAAATTTTCAGCTTTTGTATGGAAAATAACGAAAAAAAATAAAAAATAATTATCAACATGTTGAGAATTAGGGGTTTAACGGTTTCCTAGGGGGTCGAAATTTTCATTATTTTTGCAATAGGACACACCGTTTTCGAGATATAAGCAAAAGAAAAGAAAAAAATACAGTACTGTTTTTTGTAACTGAAGTCGAGGTGTTGGTTTGAATTTTAGTTCATGACATCTAATTTTATTCCACACATTTTTAATCGCGATTAAATATAGTCAGATTTAGTAAGAGGATTTTAGATACAGGACAAAATTTTAGGTTAAATCGTCAAATTCAGAATAGCATTTTCACTAAACTAATCTCAGTGCCATCTTAGTGCTGACAAACTAAATTATAGTTACGTTGTGTCATTTATAGTCTATTTCAGAATGAGTTTGATCATTTGACAGGACTAAACTAAATTTTAGTGATTTTTAGTTTAGTTTAGGGAATTTTGTGACAAGAGAATCGGCACCAGTGTCTGTTCCAAAATAATGTAATCAAATGGATCAGAAAACATTCCTTTAGAATATTCAATTTGAAGTGTGACATACAAATCAAGTGCTTTGATTTGTTTTTCTGAATACTTTTAAACCCGAAATTCTAATTTGAAACCCCCTTTAAGGTTAATTTAATAACCTCAATTTTCGTCGAGGATTTCTCATTTACAATTTAATATTAAACAATAATTGTTGGAAAAAATGGTGAGTTCAAACCTTCTCAATACAGATGAATGTGTTACTAGTTCCCTTTAGTGAGTGATTGCGTAAAATTTTAATTCGCCTGAACAGGGTTTGTTTACAATTTCATCAGATGCCATTAGAACAGATCATAGAATTTTAATTGTCCGAAAATAGAAAAAAATATTTTTGAAACATTGGTTATTTCTCCCAGAAGTCTATTAAAAAAAACATCAAACCAAAAATCTAGTCCTCCTGTCATACACACCGGATACTGACTCTCACAATAAGCACATCATCTTTCACAAACCCGTTCCTTATAACCTCACTAACCACCGCGTACTCCGTATAACCGAACCCTCTGACACAGATCTCTGCTGACGGCTTCCTAAAGGCTATTAATGAGGAGTTTGACATCATGGTATCTTTTTGAGTCAATTCTGGGTTGTATTGGTTGATCATGGAGAAGGATATGCGTCCGTTGAACGGCCAGTCGAGACAGTCATCGTTTTCTGTCTTCATTAGATGCACGTGGAGAGCGAAGCAGTGAGGGTTCTGTGGTGAGATATTGAGGCGGACGCAGAATCTTTGGAAAGAAATGTTTAGTTATATTAGTATTCGTCTTATTGTCTTGTTTGGTAATATTTATCGGAAGCCGAAGAACATTATTAGTATATAAATATTATTCGTTTTTACATTGTGACGAAATTAAAAGAAAGACTTGGGTAACTCAAGCGGTGCCTTCATAATATGTTGTGCATGAAAACTTAAATAAATAACGGCCGCGAAATGACGGTCGATAAATGTAGTATTTTTAGACATTATAATGTCAAACACTTGTCATTTTTCACTTGTCACAAAATACCTGTACCCCTTCATTAGGAAACTCAAACATTACAGGGACTGACAGTAGAAAAAAACAGGCCAAGTGCATGTCGTACCATGCACAATGAAGGGTTCCGTAGTTGGGATGAATTTATAAAACGAACTTAACATTGTAGTTGAAAAACTTGTTCTCCGATATAGAATGTATGGGAGACCATGTTTTTACAACTGCAAATTACTCTAACTACAATTAAACTGGTTGATTATTACTCGGTAACTTGTGGAGCCTACGTAGCGGTGATAGTTTTCCTTTTAATTTCGTTATATATACTACTGCAGTGAATTTTTTCACATATCCAAACCCAACCAATTAGCTGGCAGGGGGGGGACACTTGGCTCTAATAAAAATTAGCACTTTACAGCTTAATATTCCGCAAACGGATCCCTGAATCCAAAAATGGTTTTCACAAACTCCCATTATTTTTAAACGACCTTTCTAACGATAACCATGGGATTGACGAGAAAAAAAAAAACATCCCCATTTTACGTAGGGGAGGTACCCTAAAAAAAAATATTTTTTACGATTTTGTCGGCGTCGTTTATATGTATATCTATACCAAATTACAGCTTTCTAGTACCAACGGTCTCTGAGCTAAGCCGCGGACAGACGGACATGGCGAAACTATAAGGGTTCCTGACTACGGAACCCTAAAAATGGGCCATTGGCGCCTCTAATTAACTGTGGGTCACCGAAAAAAAGCTAAAACTCGCCATATCCTTTTAAATTTTCACCCACAGGTTTTGCAGAATTTCATTCACTTCTATGCATTGCATCATGAATAACATCTCATAACTACACTAACCATACCATATTTTTTATCTAAAGTAAAAAGTGTTTATTTTATTTATAAACACAATATAATATAACAATATCTTACCTGTATCCATTAGGCGAGGTATAAAACCCGGGACTATACAGCATCTTGTAATGATCCCTCAACATCGCATCCAACCTCGCTTTATAGTTATCAATCTTCCACACATAGTTGCCCATACAGTACCGTAGCAACATGTCATTGTTCTGTTTCATCTTGGCTACGGCGAAGGCTGAAAGTTGTTTGGACATGTTGGCTATGACTATATCTTGTTCGCGGTTCCTTTGTTCTAGGACTACTACTCTTTCGTATAGGGCTCTGAAAAAGGGAGAAGTTTGATGGTTAATCAAAATATCAGATCAGGTGCAGATTTTGGGGAGGCCTTTGTTTATTTAGTGGATTGCGAATCTAACGATCGAGTGATTTAATTGTATTTAGGCAAAGTAGGTTGGCATGTTTAGGTAAGTACAATATATCAATTTCTGCAACAACAGCAATCCAGTATTTCAGTTTGAAAGTTAAGTGTGCTGGCAAGCAGGGCCGAATTTAAAGGTGTGGACGCCCTGTGGCAACGAAGTGGAGGCCCCGAAAATTTTATGGAACAGATGAAAAATAAAAAGATTTATTTTGGTTTTCGGTATCAAAGTAATTCATCACATCATTTTTAAGACCATGAACCCAGGATCACAAAATTAGAAAAGGCTCCTTGTGAATGTGAACTTTTTTTATCTAAAAAAAAAATCAAATTGCGGAGTCCCGGGGCCATGGCCCCTGTTACCCCGCCTTAAATCCGGCCCTGCTCGCAAGACGGAAACAGAAATAACTTTTCTAAAAGGCAACTAATCGACAGATCTTCATAGGTGGCGGTAAAAAGATAAGGAAAAAGAAATAACTTGCTGCTAATTAATTCCCAACGCCACTACCCTACAGTTTCGAAGCGTATAAACCCAGTTCCTAAATGAAAGAGATGATGTTGTTATTGAACTACAGTAGTAACTACCTTATAAGAGCACTGGTATTATTAAGCGGCGCGGACGCAGCTTGGTTGCCGTCCTTATCAGGCGCCTCCCACAACGTCATCGCTTCTTGTTCTTTAGCGTCGATGCTCGCGTTTGACATGTCATTGTTGATCTTCATCTCGGAATATGCATTCATAAGGAGCTGGAAATATTATTGTAAACGATTACTTATCAAGCAGTAGGTAAGATGATTCTTTTTTAGCAGACATTGGTGCCGATTCTGTTGTTCACAAACTAAACTAAATTTATGTTCAGTGCATCTTTTTCTTTCTATTTCATTATGAAAGGGACAGAAGATGAATTTTAGTTTAGTCCTGTCAAATTAATTAGCGCCTGACGTAAATAGACGTAATTTTAGTTTGCCTACTAAAATTACGTCTATTTACGTCAGGCTTTTAATCGAATTCCTGTCAAACTATAACTTCTATGGAAGTTTAGACGCGATAGTGATAGTTTGACAGGACTAAACTAAAATTTATCTTCTGTCCCTTTCATAATGTAATAGAAAGAAAAAGATGCACTGGACTTAAATTTAGTTTCATTTGTGAACAACAGAATCGGCACCATTCTATCCTATGTCCGAAATTTAATTTCCAAACATGTAAAAAAATATGTGCTTTTGGAGAAATAACTTTAATAGCCCCAAATAAGGTTCAGTTTGCCCTACAACTTCAAAATTATGACTTTTTCAATAGTACACACGGCTACATATCAAGCTATATATTTCCAGTATAAGCTGACCTCTCAGTGTACGGAAATCAAAGCAAGATCAGCTTAAACTAGAAATGTATAGCTTGACATTTAGCTGTTTACTAGTCATTCTAAAATCAACTTAATTTACATTAGTATAAAGTTGGTATTTGTTTAAGAGGAAATAACATCAATTAGAAGAGTGACTAGAACTTTTTAACAAGGGGTCTTGTTTAGTTGTAGCAATAATTGGGTCATAGTGATTATTGGTGATTGCCTGATGGCCTGTTTGTGACATGCAGGGTCAACGCTCAAGCATTACAAAAAGATGTTCAAGTATTATTCCAATTGAATTCGATTTTTTTTTTGGAGTTATGTGCCACATAAACTTGAATACACAATCTTAGATAATTAACATGTATTGCCTCTAAATCAACTATCTACTTTCGCGTTTTGTATTCTAAGTTGATTTTTGATTGATCATTTGTGATAAAGTTCAAAATCAAAAGTCATTTATTTAAACTAGGCTGAAAATCAGCACTTTTCGAACGTCAAAATTACATAAGACAGTTCCCCAAAACGCCCACCCTTCACCACTTCCTAGTGCTTTAGCTGGGAAGAAGAAGTGGCGCAACAAACTCCCCAGCAGTATAAATGTTGATTGCAATGGAATTTGAACATTGTCTTTGACATTAAGTTGGTTCCTAAAACTGAGGTTCTGAATTCAAATATAAAAGCTACTAGCAAGTAAGGGAAAGTAACTCACACTCATATGTTTCTGCACATCAGTCTGAGCATGCTGGTTCATATCCTCCTGGCTATCAAAGGTCTGCTTACAGCCTACTACTTGGAATGAACATGGCACTTTGATCTCTGGCTGTGAGGATGTCTCTGGTTGGTTGAACTCGCAGGCCGCTATATGTGCGTCTAGATCTAATGGCGTTACTTTTACTGTGCAACCTGGAAAGAATATACAAGTATTTTAATAAAATCAGTTTGGTACCAAAATGGTCTCTCAGTTTTATACTGTTTTTTTTTAAAGAGTATGGAATTTAACAGTGTAGGTTAACTACAAAAAATAATGATCATCATCATCCTGTTACAACCTCTCGGAAAATGGGTTAGTACCATCTGACGGATAACTCTACCGCAAGTGCTCATCATTGGTCAAATCAAATAGCGCGAGCTTCCCTGGCTTCCTGTTACACACAGCCGTCCCTTTTCTCGATATTACTCCCACAGATTGCAGGAAAGCAAGAGGAAAGATGCAACATATCAATAACATATCACCATGCCTGAATTCCTCAAAAGGTGCGGCAGAGGTGCAAAGTATATCCAGATTTCACCAGTATAAATTGCTATACGGGGTTATAAAGAGAATGGTATTTATTATCAGAAAGGAAAAATTAAATTGCCCACCTTTAGTAGAGAATGGGCAGTTCATTCTCTGTTCCTGTATCTCCCTTTTGGTGTAGTTGTCAGGAAATATGTCCACCTTCATGCTGAGGTTTATATTGTCTATGGGGCAGTGACCACTGTTCCTGCAATATAATAATGAGTCATTTATTAGTAACTGAGAACTGTCCTGATCTTGAAGAAACTATTTATTAGGGAACTTTTTCCTAATAACAAAGTTACCATTTTGTTTTTTATTATTATTGTTAGGCTCGTGTTTCACCACTATCTCATCTGCTGTTTGAAAAAATGCTTGTGATTTTTATTAGGTACTAGCTGACCCGTTTTTTTTTTCAGCTATTCTTTTGGGTTTTTCCTAATTTTCTTTTTTCCTAAACCACCCCAGTAATGAGGAGAATAAAACAAAAAAAATAATATTCAAATCGGTTAAGGTATTTTTCAGTTTTTGCCAGACTAATGCATGGCAATTGATTTATATAATTTAAATACATTAACACTCTTGAAATTGATTTCACTCCTAGTTCACCCAACAATGGTTGAATGCTTGATCCTGCACTGCACATTCCTCCATAAAAATGGAAACATTGGCATAAAGCCAGCTCCTTCACATCACACAGACATTTTACAAGTAACTGATGACAAATACACAAGACAATTACACAACTTTCATTGTTACTTCAGTAATTATAAATAACATTCTCATCATGTTTTTCTTTCATTGAACATAAACATGGTATACATAATACACCAGGTGTAAGGCTGCTAATGTTCAGCAGGAAAGCTGCAAAGGAATAAGGTGGAAAATAAGACCTAGTAGTTAGTGAAAATAGGCTAAAGAAGAAGGCTGTACCTAAGTCTTAAAAGGCATTTTTAAAATTGGCTTAGTTAAGGCTGAAAGTGAAAATATTATTCTTCACTTAGTTCCTTATTAGTTTGATATTTGGTGAACTACTTACTGTAACCATGAAGTTATACAGCTTTTGCAGAACTTATGTCCACATGTAGTGATGACCGGATCTCGCAACCAGTTGAGGCACACCGGACACTCATAGCGCGACTCAGGCTGATTACTGAGCACTGTCTCATTCAGGGCCTGTATACCCATTGGCTGTTGAGAATAGCAAAGTATCAATGTTGTTGTATGACGTAGATTTATTTAACTTTAATGGAAAGAGAGAGAACAAGAAGTGTTAAAATTGTTTCATAATAAAAACAGTTACACAGGTGTTCACATTACGGATTTTGCAAATGACACACCCAGATATCAAAATTCAAATTGTTAATGGATTACACGGTTCTAACTTGACCTTGATCCTATAAAAAAGACCTCAATAACAAATTGCTGACCATGAAAAAGCTTCAGTTGAGATTGCAAATTAAAATTTCAGTATAATGTTACACGTTGTACTTACCGCAATTCCTTCAGAGGCATCTTTACTCCTGTCGCGATCCATTATCACATTTAAACTTAATAATAACGTATAGCTATAACAGTTTTGAAAATTATTTCCAACAAGTGGTACAAAACTGCCAAAACATCATGCAAATGAAAATGACATAAGCATGACACTGATGGATGACACATTTGTGTTTGTGGTTGTGGTTTTGACAGCACTTTGACATTATGCAATAGATAACAAACAAAGCGGCCAAGTAATAAAAAAAATTAAATGATTAGAACTCATTTATAATTTTGGAAAAGAATCCTTTACACTATAGACTTAAAGGACTCCTAGAAGAAGGTTACAGCTATTACCAAACACAGCCTCTGGCAGGGAATTCCAACCTCTGTTGTACGTTTAGGGGGTAGGTATGAGGAACAAGGTGTAAAGTTCACTCATCCACCATAGAAAAGGGAGGATCCTCCGACCAGACGGGCGGGCAACTGCCCAACGAATGATGTCGGGTTTTTGTATTTATGTCCATTGCACGGTAAACTTTAATTGCACGATGCAGGTCTTTGACGCGTAGTTTGCATGTGGCGATGTAGAATGGTAGATACCACATGCGCAAAATCAACCTGCGATCTTGCATTCAGCGGAATCTCACGACCTTCACGGGTCCAGGGTTAACCTCGTGGTGTTCAGGTGCTAGCCACGCGGCCAAAAACACAATATCCCATCAAAACATAAACCTGTAGAAATCGGAAGTGAATAAAAAAACATCAAAACGTGCATTGAACGACTGTATTTCTAAACTTCGAAGTTTAAAACAGCGATGTACTGTATTTATAAAGTTTATAGCGTATATTCTAACTCACGTAAGTCGTATACGTGAGTTAGAATGTACGCTATGACGAATTACTTAATTGAGAATGTTCATGATCGCGATGTACGGAACTCCGAAGATTTGCTTTGACGAATTACTAATTGAGAATGTTCATAATCGCGATGTACGAAAAACGAAATACTCACTGAATCTCGATCGTAAGCATTCGGGATTTAGTAATAGATATAGCAAGATTTCGATGTTCCGTACATCGCGATTATGAACATTCTCAATTAAGTAATTCGTCATAGCAAACTTTCGGAGTTCCGTACATCGCGATCATGAACATTCTCAATTAAGTAATTCGTCATAGCGTACATTCTAACTCACGTAAGTCGTACTCATAAACTTTATAAATACAGTTCATCGCTGTTTTAAACTTCGAAGTTCAGAAATACAGTCGCATTGAACTTCTAAACATGGGACATTCCGATCCGTCACCTAGAAAATACTAGTTGGTTAACGATTTCATTGTATGCTAATGTGTTTGTAGAGGCGAGTCCGCTGTTGCTCAGATATCTATCTTCCGATGGTGTTGCGATGTCACTAACCGTTACATTCGTTAGTGAGTAACTAATGCCTTTATCATTTAATTTTATGAAGGCGCTGTTCATGCCAAAGGAAGACTTTTTGTGACATTGATGTCGTTTTCTGCGTGACCTGGCAGCTGCACGTTACAGGAACTGATGGACACTAGTGATGGCGCCAAACACGTGGCCGAATTCTGGGCCGAGTCTATTTAGATTGCCATCATCACGGTAAAAAGTAGACTTTATTATTTGATTAAATGTTTTTAAATGTGGTGGATAGAAATATGAAGACTGATTTTAGGACCTACCAGAAACAAACTAACGGTTTATACAATACCTACTTGATCATCGTTATTAGGTATCCTAAGAACAGCTTAGTCCTTAGGCAGGCATAGCTATCAATTTGGGTGGTCCTTGTATATAGGTACATTTTTATCGAAATGGTCTCTAAGCATTAGGAATGTGAGACGTGCGAATTATGTATCCAATACTATCAGATAAAGTAAAACTTACAAATGAATGAAAGTGTGATGTTATAATACTTCAGACTGAAATCAACTTATCCCTATTATTTAGTTGTCCGTCTATAATTTACAGTTGTACACCTAATTATACATAATTAGAGGCGATATAATTAATGCGTAGTTGTTTTATTACAGCATGTTACATGTTGAAAGTAATTAAAAATGTTACATTTTCGCGTAAGTACCTAATGCTATTTAAGTGCGAAGAATGTATAATAAGACCGAAAACATTAATTGCTAATCTGTAACATCCTAACTAATATTATAAATGCGAAAGTGAGTTTGTTTGTTACGCTTTCACGCTAAAACGACTGAACGGATTTGGATGAAATTTGGCACAGGGATAAACCATGACCTGGAATAGGACATAGGATACTTTTTATTCCAATATTCCCACGGGATCGAGACTTACGCGGGTGAAACCGCGGGGCGCAGCCGGTCTGAAATAAAATTGGTAATTATTATTGAAGATACTTCTGTTTATCCAATGAAAAATGATGCAGCACAAGTTTTCTGTACGCGGTAATGGATTACTCCAAGAGTCGTGTGTGATAAAATCTCGATCGGTAGGTACCTACCGGTCGAGAGCACGAAGGACCAATACTAACTAATGTGTCGGCATCGGCTCAGAGGACTACAGTTTATTATTCGCACCTGGTGAAACGTTACCAGCTTTGGTAACAACTAGCGAGTGTTAACGATAAAATATCTTATTTAATATGCCAAGTTCATGGTAAGTAATGGTAACTGAGTTCAGAAAAAAACGATTCCTTTGCAAAGGAGACCACATCTGTGATTGCTAATGTATGTTAGCGATGTTCTTTAGCGTTGACACTATCGTCGATTGCCAGTGATAAGGCCTTCTATGGTTACGTGAGAAACAGGAGCAAAAAACTTTTATAAGACAGTATTTGACTTCCAGTATATAATTATATCACTTTTTTATGTACTTACTTATAACATTTTCGGGATAAGGTATGAGTTGCCTTGAACACAGTCATTTTTTTTTTTCGTATAAAATTACAGGTCGGACGTATAAAATTTATTTGCAATACAAGCCATCGCAGCTCACATCAAAGGTCCTAAGCATGCTTACCGTTTTATAAACAAAACGATACACGTTCAGATAGGCCATCAAGCTCAACATAATAAGCCTTAAGTTTAGCATATAAAGACCAAATTCCATTGAGCAATATCTCGGATCATTATTGCCAAATCAGTCGCATATCAAATTCACCACGGTTAGCGTTGAGCAACTTGTCATAGGTTTATATAAGGCTATAGTCGCACTAGGTATTATAATTCCAAAGATAGCGCTTATAAAGGTGCCAACGATTTGTGTGACAAAATTTTCTGATTGATCTGCTATATTGAGGTTACCACATTTTTTAAATCAGAAGCCGTAGCAGTGTGATTTCGGTTAATAAGATGTGTCAGAAAAGTTGGTCATATAGGAAAACGGTTTTCAATAACTGACGATGAAGAGCCCACGTACTATATTATAGGTGTAGGTACCCAATTAGAAACTAAGGACTATACCTATTGTAGACAAGGACCAAATGAAATAAGTATACCTACCTATGATGGATTTTGCATTATTTTTATTTGCTTTGTGCTGGTTATCCGGAAAAAACATAGGTAGTAAGTATGACGGTATACGGCTCATCTAGGAGGAGGGGTTGTAAATAAAAGGTGATTATGGAAGAATGTCAAAGCGTTGGAAATCTGTGTGCTCCTGTCGAATTCAGATTCCAATAAAGATATATCGCTAATTCATCCACCTGATTATTATGGCTACTTTCTCTATGGTAGATTCATTGTAGCGGGAAGAAATGGAAATTTTAATGCTAACAATATCTGATGACGATTTTAGAAAAACGAAAGAATTTTAGACGAAGATCGGCATCCCTTGAGATGGCTTCGACTAGCAAGAACGACGCAGCTCGCTCTTCAGTTTAAAAATCTATAAAGATTATAGCAGGTCGACAAGATACCGTTAAAATAGGTGAGGACACCGATAAAATTTTATTGCGCGTCCATTCTGCATTGCAGTGCACATTTACAGCTCGAATTGACGTCGGCGTTCTAACATTAGTTGCGAAGCGTTTAGAACTACCCGTAAGATTCCAATGGCAAGTAAAGATGTTTACGATGATCATTCTTATAATGGCTTCCTCAATAGCAATTCTAGCCATTACACCTGGACTAAGTGAGGCATGACTGATGTAGACCTGTTTTTATGGAGATCTAGTTAACTGCCTCTCATGCATAAATCTTAGTTTTAAATGTAAATCATGCTTGTAAATTGTATAAATTACCGGTTGATGTGAGAAGGAAGAGGATTGAAATGTGTTTAAAAATGAATATGCAAATTTGACGCGTAGCGTTTCCATTTGTTTAGAACGTGTTCCGTAATTCAGATTAGCTGTGTTTATCCAATCAATTAATGTATTTTCATTGTTTTTATTTTCTTTCTTATGTACCTACCTGCTAACTTACTAAATGCTTCTGGAAAATGAATCCTTCTGTTTCAAAACTGAGTAAATATAGACGACCTCTATTTCAGGTAAATCTTTTTGGTCCTATCGTAACAAAAGACCAGATATCTTATATGCTGTCATAAATTTCACGACCTTGGAATAATCTTAACAATCAAAATTATTATATACAAGGTGGATCCGGGTGATCCGTAGGAGAACCAAGGTAACCGACATAGCCCAAAGTATTGCCAAACTGAATTGGCAGTGGGCAGGGCACATTGCTCGCAGAAGATGGGGCCGAAAGGTTCTGGAGTGGCGACGTTGGAAGGCCCCCCACAAGGTGGACCGATGACCTGGTGAAGGCCGCGGGAATACGCTGGATGCGAGAAGCACAGAACCGGTCGAAGTGGCGGTGCTTGGGGGTAAGCCTATGTCCAGCAGTGGATGTCTTTTGGCTGAAAAGATGATGATGATGAAGGTGGAGACGACTATACGACGATAAATTAAAATGGGATTGAGTAATGCCGTTCTCAGTCTGAATACGCGGCTGCAGTCCCATCAGTACTTTATTTAAAAGTATAAAATGTATGTTGAAACAGTTTGTACTCCCCGTCAATTTAATTGTTCCTAAAGGTTCATTAGAGAACCAGCGTCAGGCAGCATTTGTCTGTCATGAATGTTGAAATGAACTTTTTTGGCTCCAAATAAATGTTACTTATTCTTTCTTTCTTTAGTTAGTTGAAAGAATCCCGTTTTTAATTTCGATGCTTGGAATTATTTGATAGTTCTAAAATAATCTTATGCGTTAGTATTGCCAGTGTTTTCATTTATTATCGTTTGTTCTCTCCACATTGGAGATACATAATAGGTACCTATGTATTGGTAAATGTATGTTATAAACATTTTATTAATATCTCTTTCCAATCATGTAATTACTACCGCGGTTTAATTTAAAATTCAAATAAAGGCCCTATTTCACAGGCTTTATGTAACTTTACTACAAAATACATATTTTACTACTACATAATTATGTAATGCTAATAGAGCTAAATAAAAACAGCGGTTTCGTCGTATGCGAGCGTAAAATCTGTTCTAGCTTGAGAATGCAAAATCGTCTTACTATTTTAACTCGCTTGTTTATCGTGCACTGAAATAGCCTATAATATTTATGACATAACTTCACGCCTTTCTTCCCCGAAGTATTGGGCAGAGGTGTACCTATAGTACATCCACATTCCGCCAGTTATGTTTAAGTCCCATGTACTACGGGGCGAGCCTATTGCCTTCTACCAGCCTACAAATCCAGACTCCGGGCTGCTACTGAGAAATTTCAGATGGAAAAACTCAATAACACTTTGCCCGACCTGGGAATTGAACCTAGAACCTCATGCTCAGCAATAGCGCTTGCGACCACTTGACCAACAAGGCAGTTAGAATAAGATGCCAATCTTTCGTCACGACGTTTTCCTTCTGTAGGTATGTGAGGGGTGATTTTTTTTTTTTTTTTTTTTTTGTTGTGGATTGGAAATGTTCAAATGACTTCTGCCGCTCTGGGCGGAGCGGAAGGGCGTGTCAGACTTTTACCGACTAAAACCCACCCGTGTTCCTTCAGTTGCCTGTTGCCAAGGTCCCGGTATCCCTTTCGGACATTCCCGCAGTGATTCTTGGTCTAAGATTTATTTAGAAGACATAATATAAAAACTAATTTGGTTAAGAAACCAAAACCTCAGAAGTGGTGCCATAAGCAAACGTACCCCTCACGACTGTTAAAATTATTTCTATCTCAACGCTGCATTTACGAGCATCTTTGACATTATCTATGTCTTAATGTCAGTCTCAGAGTAGAAACTCAGGCGCAGGTAGAAACGCGGTACGGAAACGGAGGTAACAGATACTAATCGTTTATTAAACAAAGTGTGTAACTGTGTTTATGTTGACTTTTAAGAGTTTTAAGTATTCACTGCACAATTTGAACGTTGGCTATAAACGGGTAGTGTTTGAAATTTTAATGGGAAGTTAGGTTATTTAATCGGGTGACGGAAGGGCTTACCTATATTCTCATAATTTATCATCATCATCAGCCTATAGCATCTCCAATTGCAAGCCATCCACTACTGGATATAGGCCTCTCCAATTGCAAGCCTTTCAGCTCGATTCTCGGCAACTCTCATCTAGTTGCTACCAGCCATCCTGCGAAGATCATCGCTCCATCTAACCTGAGGGGGTCGTACCAGGGGATTCGCGGTGTCCACTCAAGAACACGTCTATCCCAACGGTCATCAGTTCTACGGCTAATATGGCCGTGAATTCTCATCATTAATAGGTTTTATTTGAACAGGTTTGTTTAATTATATATTATTTAAAACAAAAATAATTCCAAAAACAATTGAGAAAATTTGGTCCTTCGAGCATCAGCTATTTGGTATTTTTTCCTAAAATTGTTTTTGTTGATCTTAGTCAAAGACTCTAACATGAGTGTGACAGAAGTTGACATGAAGTTTTTCTACATGACTCGCAATACTATCGGAAGTATCTAATCTCCGCATCAAATCGAATCGAATTCCTTCCCGATTCATATCGATTCTGAATCGACTTTTCATAGTAGCGGCGTATGGTAGTAGTTTTTTATATGATAGCGGTCGATCAACTTGGTTTAACGGTAAACCAAGTCATGGGCACCATGCACTACAAACTGGCTTACATCATTCTTGATAACCGGAAACTGATACAGCTAAAGATTTTTTGTAGTTACGGTTTTTTCTTGAAAGGAATTAGTTCTGCTCTAGTTGAGTCCGACTTTGGGAAAATGTCTACGAAGTTTTTCTTGAATAATGATCTGTGCGCTGTCTAGATCATGTGTCCTTGCTTTTTCCGGGAAAGTTGATTCATTTGACTGATTTTTTCCTTAAAAAACGATAGATAATTATGAATTTATATAACTTTTTCCGCAATTAAGTTACATTCTCTAAGAATATGTGAAAATATAATTGTATTTACAAGGGGGAGATCGTTTATCTACATAAATATGTAGGTACCTACCTACCCGAAGAATGACCAACGATGGGGTAGTTTAAAAAAAAGTTAAATATTTATTTAAGGCGTGTAAATCCAAAAAATATATCATGGACCCAAAACTAACAATGTTCAGAACCATGAGATATCATTGTTTGTTTAAAAACAGCTCAACTGACGTATTACGTATTCGTGAATAGCTATTTGAAGCGAATTTATTGCTATGAGATGTCAATTTATCAAATGAATGTATTTCTTGACAATTTTGTGATTAATTAATTTTATGGGTCGTTTTTGCAACGAAATCAAACCTGTAGGTACCTTATATAAGGAAGACATAATTCATTATATTATAGGAAACCAGTTAGTTTGCACTAAAACAATCATAAATTAAGATAAACCAGTCAATAAATAAGGGCTCAATAAATTAGCAATATCAAAGCAAATTGCTATTAGCGTACGTAGTAGCGTCAAGGCTGTATCGAGTCAGAAAGCTCTAAAGCCTTTCAGTTGTAATCGAGCCGGGATAGAGCGCGGACAGCCGCCGCCACGTTAACGCGCGAGTTCGCGTTCGCGGTTTAACTCGCCCCGAATGTTCAGTGTTTTCTTAGGATTTGTAACTTAAACATTATGGTTTGCGTTTTTTAATTGTTTTTAGTTTAGTTTAGGCAATTCTTCAGTTGTTTTGTCATGTTTCAGAGAATGATAAGTCAAATTAGATAAACACGTTAATTTTCAGCAGTTCCGTATTTACACATCTTGTGATAGTTGCTATGAATTTTTTCTAAGTTAGAAAAATAATTAATTTAGATAAATCTAATAATAGTGATGTTAAGTTAATGTAGGTAAGTACCTACCTATCTGCTTACTTAGATTTTTCAATAAATCTGAAAATATTTAACAAGTAGAAAGTATTCAGATAAAAATGTAAGATACGATGCGTTTTAAAATTTTTACAAAGTACCGTAACTCTAAAATTTTACATGAATGTTTACTTTCGATACAAAATAGTGCGAAGTGTAGTGTACAGCCTCTGAAATCGCACTTCTCGTATTTAAACAGCTTGCTAACATTTAAATCGTCCCAAGACACACACAGACCGACAGATTGACACTGCTCTATCTCTACACCATGTCTCATTTAAATATTTTCACCATCAATGCTTCCGACCATATAGATCAATGTTCTCTCTTACTTAACTAATGAATGAATTAAACGATTGAGATTTAATGAAGTTTCTAAAAATATGTTATCGATGTAACGTCTAACGGGAGAAGAAAAATCTCTAACTCACTGATTGAGACTTAGAAAAGTATTTAAAACCAAGGCTAGGAACAAAGTGAACACTGAAAATACGGCTAAAACCTGATGGTTTAAAAAAAATCTCTAACCTTTTTATTTTATATCATAATTAATTTATCAGTACCATAAACCATGTGACCATGTGGGTGTACCATAGGTACAGCTCTGCCTAACCCTTCGGGGAATACAGGCGTGATGTTACATGTATGTTATTTATCAGTAATCTACAACAAATCTTAGATAAAAAGTGCGGCATTAGCTCAAATTTTTCATGCAGATAAACAAATTATGTTCCATTTGGTCATTTCCGTTTCCTGCCTTCACTATCTCCGTAAGTTCCGATTCATTTTATAACCACAATGTCATTTCAATCTCCAACCTTGCATATTTCGTTAAAATCTGGTGCATCAAGGCGCCACGGTGCGGTGTTACACAACAAATAATTTCAAAAGCAATTTGTTTGTCGTCTTAGATGTAGGCTTTTCCTAAATCATGCTGTAATGCACTTCCGTCTTCCTAGATATATCTCTACCGGCATCCATCTTCGGTTCCTTAGGGTTGAACAAAATGACAACCAGGTTTTTGGTCCACCAAGACAAGAACATACACGAAGAATATATATTGCAGTAGTCGAATCACGGAGTCTACGGATCAAGGATTTTTTTTCAATTGATAAGAATCCTTCCTTTGATTGACATACATTTTTTACATTTTCCATTATGTAACGGACTTAAAAAAGAATTTAAGATACCCACTAACATTAAATATCTTTGCATGGACATATTGGAAATGATGCAACAAAATGCCCCTGAATGTCAGATGTGCCATAATTTTTACATTCTTGCTTCTTCTTCAAGAGATTTAGCGAGAACTACAAGGTTGAATGTCCTTGCTTCTCCTACTTATCTCGCGTCGGTACGACAATAGCTCATGTCGTGCCTACAAGATAAGCTAGTCAGCAAAATTGCTGGAGGAAATGATTGCCTAGAGACTAGAGTGCGCTGGGCGATTCACTTCTATGTTGTAGACAGCTAAAGATAAAATTAATCATCGAATATCTTTTTGGAGAGACCTCGCCTTAGCGCTTTCATTTAAATAATCAATTCCGGTTATGAAAACAGTTAAAAGAAATAAACATTCATATATAAACTCACGCCTTCGTCCCATGGGTTTAGGCAGAAGCTACAGAGGGCCTAGACAAGTGACAATCGCTTCAAAGGCGTTTCATTTTTCTACAACGACTTTCAACAGGATTGACATAAGCTTTTCGATAGCTTTTGTCAATCCTATACATTTGCCTTTTCCATCATTGTTATCGCTGATAGAATGTCACTTTGTCTAGGGTCTCAGAACGCCACCTGCTACGATCCGTTCGTACATCTAAAATATTAAAGACTAACAAAACATCTAATTATAACATCTCGCCTTGTGCCTTCTACCGAAGGGGTGGGCAGAGGTGCTATAGTACACCACATTTCATAATTATTATAATGAAACATCATCGTTAACAAAATCAGTTACCATGAGACCTTAAACGTTTTAAAAGTAGAGCAAGTTATGCGGTAGCATAATCTATTTTACCCACATTTCACCAAAAATTTGAAACTTACATAATACCCACATTGTTTTCGAATATCTCTCGCGCTCTATGCATAATGTAATTTGAAAACGAAACTAGCGTTAGGCCTTTGAAACTTGAGTCGCGACAAGCTAAGAATTATTTTACGTTGTCGTGGATGACCGTCAATCAGATTTGTTTCGTTTATAAAGGACGTGTTTAGGAAGGTCACTAAATTATTTCAAGAACAGATTAACCTCGGAATAATCAGAAGTTTGCTATTCTTTTAAAAGTCATTCTTCTTAAGCTCTTAGCCATCTTTTCGGTATCACATTGGGCTGAATTGAGAACGTTTGTATCAAAAGTGATTTAATAATGACCTAATCTCGTTATTAAGTCATTATTAAACTACTTTTTTATGTTTGTATGGTATTAGTTACCTACGTGGTGATCAATGCTTGCACCTTCTCTGTGTGATAAGAGTCCAAAGGCCATGCAAGGGGACAATAATATAGGCTGGTATCGCGAAAATGATTATCTAGATCACCGCTATTTCGGGACCTCATTTTAAAACCCACTACTGCAAAAGAGCACACAACAAAAGAGATTATCCAACATTTTGTTTAGCAACTGCCCAAGTATGCAGCCATTATTAAATTTACTACACAAAAAGGTCTAATTAGAAGATGGAGCTCGCTTACAAAAGTTTTAAAAAGCCTTTTTTCTGCAGACTCTTTGTTACGTTGAATGAGAACTGGCAACACTAACGACCTTTTCGTTTAAATAGTTAGTGGACATTATCTTAAACGGTTCTAGTTTGGAAAAAGTTAAAGTGGCTATTTATGTAGGGTAGATAATTTTGTTAGCGTTCTCGGTTCTTGTTAGGTTCATAGAGATACAGGTAATTACAACGTCCGCCATATTTGTTCCTCTGTATGCTGTACATAAGGATCAACAGAAATAGTGGTTGTTTTGGTCCTTCTTCCTCGTTTCGAAGGCACCAGTCAATCAAATCAATCTACCTAGCTTTTACCCATGTTGGGTTCGGCTTCCAGTGTAACCGGATGCAGCTGAATACCAGTATTTTATATGGAGCGACAGCCTATCTGACCTCCACAACCCAGTAACTGGGTAATACGATACCCCTGGTGTCAGACTATTTAGGCTTCTGACGAACCGTAACGACTGTCAAAGATCCACGAATGACAGCTGGGACCAACGGCTTAGCGTGCTTTCCGAGGCACGGAGGATTCTCGGTATGTAAAGATCGACCCGGGCGGCTGTTATTACTTAGGCGATTATCACACTGCCACGCATCACGCTGCATGTTGTGTGTCAACGCACCGCACCGCACGCGCGTGGATGCATTTTCTGTGTGTTGGACTGTGCATGTTTTCTATACAAACGGAGATACTTACAAGCAACGTTAGAACACGCATTCATGCGCTACGCTGCGTGGTGCGTGGCAGTGTGTTAATCGCCTTAACCACGAGCTCCAACTAACTAACTGAATAACTTAAGTAACGAGGTGAAATAAAAAAGAAGTTAATGGTGCCGATTCCCTTGTTCACAAACTAAACTAAATTTAAGTTCAGTGCATCTTTTTCTTTCTATTTAATTAAGAAAAGGACAGAAGATAAATTTTAGTTTAGTCCTGTCAAACTGTCACTATTCCATGCAAGTTTAGACGTGATTAAAAACTTGCCTACTACAATTACGTCAATTTACGTCAGGCGCCGATTAATTTGACAGGACTAAACTAAAATTTATCTTCTGTCCTTTTCATAATGAAATGGAATGAAAAAGATGCACTGAACTTAAATTTAGTTTAGTTTGTGAACAAGGGAATCGGCACCATTATCTAAATTATAAGGTTTAAATTGATGCGTCATCGTCAGTGCGTTATACAATATTGTTGATCTTTTTACCTCTCATTGTTTTTAATTTATGATGCGTTCATAAAACAGTGTGCTTCTTTAGAGCCATGCTAGTAAAAAATATTAAGATTTCTTGATTAATCAGCAAATCCCAAAAACCATCTGATTTGGGCTATGTAGTGCTTTGGCTTGTTATTGCTCTGAAGGTGAAATTATGAAGTGATGTGATTAATTAGGCATTGTAATAGTAATGTATGAGTGTGTATGATAAATTATCAGTCGTACATTTTGCAAGCAACACTGACCTGATTTAGTCAGCTTATAATGAAGCAAGAAAATAAACAATTGAAGCATTCGTCTTTTGTCTTTCTCTACTGGTAAATGCTTAATTTTTTGTAGTTGCAACACTTATATCACTACCTACGGGCAAAAAGGACCAGTTTTATTCTCAAGTGCTAAAAACTCCTGCACACAATAGGTGGTGTTATATACTCTGTCAATGTCGGTTGTTCTTTATGTAAGTGTCCATCAAAGACGTTACATACAATCCTTGATGCTCTTTAACAGTTTCAATTCATGTCAATCCACTTCCTCAAATCACTTTTTGGTGGTTAACAGTTGATGAGATTGTTCGTAGTTGTATCAATGACAGAAATCCAATCTTTGTTTCAGTGTTGCTTTTTAGTCTTGTTTTTACAATCAAATATTTAATTTCTTTTATCGTTGTCTTTCTAGATGTCAAGAGATTTGATTTTAGGAAAACTATCTATATTATACTGTAGGTAATACAGTATCCTATGAGATTGTAAAGAAGATTGTTTCCTTTTCAGTGCTAAGAGAAATGTTTCAATTTTCACAAAAACCTACATAAATCCTTACATTTGGAATTGAAAGGAACAATACTGCGATAATATATAGACAGACAGACATAGTTAGAGCCAGATTCTTATCTAAAGCTTATATATATGGCTACACAATAGATGTGCCCTTTAAATCTTATTATGTGTTACTTAATACTACTTATCTGTAATATTCTAAAGTGTGTCAGCAGCAGGAGATAACAGCTAAGCTTAAATCTTTGCTATTCAAAAGCTGTCGAAAGGTTACATGCAGTCGCTCATGCAGATTGGTGGCAAGTTTCAAAATATTGTTTGAATAGGAATATGAATTCAGTTTTTTGCTAACCATATTTTTTACGTAATATTTTCAATTATTTCTTTTAATTTAATCTTCTTCCTTACTTTGATGCAATGGATTTACAATCATTCGCTATTCCGTTCTTTGAATATTGACTTTTATACATTCATGTTTCCTCCGTTAACCCGTTATAGGTTTTCTCGTGGGATTTCCAAATCATCTTTATTATAGCTTAAATTAATCGTTTAGTTGTTACAATGTGCTTGTTCCAATTCAATTAGTTTTACATATCGAGAGTAGGGGATAGTTATCACTAAAATAAAATCTATACCCCAAAGACAGCATCCGATGTTTCTAGATTTTAGAATGCTCTCAATTTCAAAGTTAATATTTGTGGATTTCTTAGATTACATCAGGAATATTACAGTTTATTACATATCACTGCTTTTAATGTTAAGCAAGAAACAGATTAGCATACGCTTAAGATAGAGCAATCTAATTAGTGATACAGACAATTATGGGAATCATACTCGGTTGGTTAGGGATCCGTTTACATAACTTTGTAGTTAATTTCTCGCATAGATACGGAATTATCTTAATGATCATTAATGATCTCATTTACTGGGCTGATTCCTGGGTATCGGAGTGGTTATATAAAGCCTCCTTTAGAATGATAGTTGTAATACTTGCTATGCACCAGTTTTTTAAAGATTTCTTAGTGTAATGTGTAACGTTACTTAACATAACATCACGCCTTGTTTCCCCGAAGGGTCGGGGCAGAGGAGTACCTATAGTACATCCACATTTCGCCAGTTATGTTTAAGTCCCATGTAATAGGGGGCGAGGCCAATGCCATCAACCGAGCACAAACCCAGACTCCGGGTTGCTACTGCAGTAGCGCTTGCGAACACTACACCATCGAGGCCAATACATTTGATTTTGAAAATTACGGAAACTCTTCTTCCTATTACTACTTTGCCTACAATGGAAGAGTTTTCTAACACTAATGCTAATTAGGTATACTTAGCCTACACTTAGCCTTCAAGATTTGGCCTATTTCTGCTATTTTGGTATCTTCCTAAAGTTTTACTAGAAGTATAAAAAAAATGCACTGTCTTCGAAACTGAACAAACTTGTAAAATTTCAACTCCTTAGCGTAAGAGGAAGTGGTTTTAATTCAGCTTGCAAGATTTGATCCATTCATACTAACTAACAAAGCGAGTTAAATAAAAGCTTGTAAAAATAGTGGATCGTGACTTCTTTACTTGTAACAACAAAAAGGTTGATATGGACGGAACTCACAAGTCAGAATGCGTGTTAACTTTGCTCGCGTTTTTTATTCGTATCGCCATGCTTGTTAGTTTTTGCTATCAGTCTCACGACTAACGGTTGACGTAACAGCATTTTGTATCACTACCTTTGCTAGTGTTGTAGTCGCGACTTCAAATGATCTGATTAGGGCTGTGACTTGAATTAGAATACTTTGTTGTTCGCATCTTGCAATATGTGGTGTAGGATAATACCAATATAGAACCTTTTATATTTGTATGGTTTAGAATTAATTCTGATTCAGCTTTATCACTTTCTGAATAATTTGGCGGCTATTCTGTGACACTACGTTTTGGCATTAAAAGCATTGTGTTTATAGTTGTAAGGTTTTTCTTTTGCTCAATGCCAATAAAGGCATTTTTTTTATTATTCCTAAATAAAATGACTAAAGAAATCCGAAAAATTCAATTCATGTTTTTCGTCAAAAAATTACGTAATTCATTTTTGTGTTTGTGTTACGCATCTCGTATGCAGTAATATATAATCTTGTCCCTAAAGAATTTCAGTAGGTGTAAGTACAATAAATTGCTCAAAAAGGCTGTACCCAAGAAAAATATTTCGGTATATTGAATGAAGAAATCAGATACCTACATTGCCGGATGAAAATATTATATTTTTTTACAATAAATTTTACTTACTGTCACTTATTTTACCGATAAAAACTTCATGTTCATTGTGAATACGCCTAAGGTTTCGTCATACATACAGGAACGTAAGGACCGTTATTTAATTTCGACTCTCAGGACCAAACTATAATTTACGTGGGCGGGTTACCTATATGAAACCAATATTAGGCACCCACCTAATGACTATTTAATAACTATAACGGTATTCCGCCAATCAGTCATGTTACCTTTTTATTATGACTGATAATTTTTGTTAAATTTTTTTACCTGATAATTTTAGTGTTTCGCGGTCACGTGGCCATTGGCGTTCATTCCATACTAACGTTTTCGCCACATTTTATTTTATAATACTTACTATATACCCCATTTGAAATAAGATTAGACATTAAAACAAACCCTTTTACAGTCCGTTCAACCGATTTTGTAGGCATAAGGATAGCATTAAAAGCAAAAAAAGTTACACAATACCAACTACCTACTGCGGCTGCCATTTGTCATGCCACCAACGCAATAGAATTCAAAATCGGTTGAACGGAATGTACAAAAGGCTTATCTATACGTCTAATCTTATTTCAAATGGAGTTATAGTTAAAATCAAAATATTTTATTTCGCATAAAGCTACAAGGGCACTTATGAAACGTCAGAAGCTAGGTGCACGGTTCCAACGTGTATTCCCGTTCGTCCCACTGCCGTTCGTCCCGGGAATATACGGGTCGTTTCGTATGGAGAAAAGCAAAAGCCGCCCGGCAAGAAACTCCACAGTCCAATTTTTTTTTAGCGATCTGTTTTATCAATGACCAGCCTTACCAAGGGCTATCGCATTACCCAGTTACAGGGTTGCGGAGGTTAGATAGGCAGTCGCTCCATGAAAAATACTGGTATTCAGCTGCATCCGGTTAGACTGGAAGCCGACCTCAACATAGTTGGGAAAAGGCTAGGCAGATTGATTGATCGATAGTATCATTAACCTGGGAAAAGAAAACAGAGGAATATCGAATGAACGCCAACGACTACGTGACCGCGTTTCCTCTTAATTTAATATCTCCTCAATTTAGTTTAGAAATGAATTTTTTGATATCAGGAAAGGTATTTTGAGAAAGACAATGACTTTTTGTAATGATAATAACATTTAAACTCACACCACAGTATTAGTCGGTCTAATCGATAAACTTAAGCGGAGTGGAGTGCTGTCTATTTAGGCCTTACCACAAAGACATTATACACGCGTTGAAGAAAACTTAGACACTTCTTCAACGCGTGTCTAATGTCAGTTTTATGTCAAACTCCATACAGAAATGTCATGTTTAAAAGGTGTTTAGTAACCTAAACACCTGTTAAACACGGTTTTGTGGTAATAAAGTGTAAAGTGTTTACATAAATCATTAGAGTAACCAAGTTAAATGGTACTAAATGTTTGTAAGATGTTAATTTAGCAAGTAGTAGGTATACGCAACATCTTTTTCATCTTCTTAGGTTTTACATATTATGTTTGTATTTTTTTTTGTTATTTACTAACTTATAAGCTACGGTTTCGTAGAAGAGCGTTGGCCGTCATTATTATAACGGCCGTTAGGAAAATCTGTTATTTTCACCAGTAAGTTGATATTTAGGTGTCAAAAAACGCCCTGTAGGTATTTGAACAGCCGTTATTGTGTAACCGTTCACCTCTTTCTTTGGAAACTTAAACTTAACACAGAGGGTCTAACAAACTAAAGAAACGAATACGAAATAGAACCATTTCCTATACCATATTTCCGCTACCGCTTATAACTTCCACCGACATTACAAGACGTAATCTCAGCCTGTAAGTGGGTTAAAAATTATAGGTAGTAGGTAGTTGTTTCGACATTTCGGCGCAGGCGCAGACACAGAACGGTAACAAAGACCGTTACTTCGATCCCAGTTGTGGTGAGATTACGAGTAATGGCCGCCCGTTATCATGTAATGGAAGTGACTGATGTTCTGTAGTATAAAAGCATTAACGTTAGTTAATTTGTTGTAAATTGCGATGATTTTTTTAATTAGATTCATGATACTGATTTCAATTAGTGTAAGTAGTTGATGGATAGCTAACGATGTTCTTTTTTTAAGGGGATTAATAGAATGGATAGCTTGTATCATGCGTCATCTTTGCCTAAAATAGGGGAATAGTGTTGGCCAGTTGTTCGCACAATAGACTAAAAATACATTAAAAATATATGTATACTTGTATACGCGCCGAAAAGCGTACGTCATTTTTTTCGAAACGTTACTTTGAAACGTTCAAAAGTATAGTTATTATGATTTTTCCTAAAATTCGGCATCGGTATTCAACAAACTTAATAGACTATGCTTATAAATCACACTTTAATAAACAAATATTACTACTCGAAATTCCGGTGTTAATAATATTCACTACAGTCCAGCGGTCGAGAGATTGCGTTCTTGACACTGTCAGTTTTATATTAACGATTATGTGTTTTGCGAAATTAGTCATTATTACTGCTAGAAATTGCCCAACAGACAGGTATCAGGCACGCATTTTTTCGGACTGTAGTTTACAATGCTAATATGCCTTTTACGGGTTAAATCTAGTTTTAGCAGTTCATTATCATAAGACCTTAAATTATTTATAATCCAATAATTAATTAATTTTATATCTTATATTTACCGTTTGAATATATTTTGCATTTGGCAACAGTCTTGGCATATTATTCGATCATCTTGAATAATAATATATATTTTTGTATAATATATTTTCTTTAAATTATATTAATATTTGATTTATTTGGCAGACTAAACACGCAATTTCCATAGAAACTGTAAGTAGATGATTTATTTACTTTTACTAATAGACATTTATTTTAAAGAAATGCTTAGGTTTTATCGAAGAGAAGATAATATAAAAAAAAAAAAATACGAAGGTTCCTAACATAAATCCGAACTGTAATTGGCTCTATGTTTCTTATATAATTGTTATCCATCTGTTATAGCTGCTAAACTTACAGAAATTAACTAGAAATTATTCAACATCGTTCGTGCGTATTATAACAGGATTTATGAACGTAAACGAGGCAAAAGGAGTATGTAAGGATCGTAGCAGATGGCGTTCTGTAGTTTCTGCCTACCCCCATGGGAAGAAGGCGTGATTATATGTATGTATGTGACATCCTTAATAAAAAATGTAATGTCTTTTGCCGTCGCCAATAATAATGATACAATATTATTATAATATGATGATTTATAAGTTTTATAACACAGTAATTTATAATAGTCGTGATCGTATTTCGTATCGACGGTTCATCCGAGGATTTTATTAAATGCTACAATATAGATATTTGTGACATAAGGAAGTAAAACTTGACCTATAGCAACTATCTCCTAACTCCTCCTAACATTATACGTGTTATACAAGAGATTAAATTTCTCTAGATTAGACTAGTTCAAATGTCAATTTAAGCTTTATTAAACTATCGATAGAAAAATTGGTAATTTCGTTTCCAAATGTACCTTTTTTTAACCGACTTCAGCCGAAAGACGCCCACTACTGGCCTCTCCCAACCACTTCGACCGGTTCTGTGCTTCTCGCATCCAACGGATTCCTGTGGCTTTCACCAGGTCATCGGTCCACCTTGTGGGAGGCCTTCCAACGCTACGTCTTCCGGTACGCGGTGGCCACTTCAGAACCTTTCGGCCCCATCGGCCATCTGTTCTGCGAGCTATGCATATGCCCTGCCCACTTGCACTTATGTTTGGGATTACTTCGGGCTAAGTCGGTTCCATCTATCATACTCCAGTAAAAACAATAGCAAAACACATCTATTAAGCAGAACTAATAACAGACAGAACCGCAAACAAGGACTAGTTATTACAATATAACGTAACATCTTCCAAGTGTGACGCACGACTGCACATTAATACTCCGGAGTCTGACCGACTGAGCACGAAAAAATAGATATAATTTATCGGAACAGAAAATCTCGTACAGTTAGTTACATTGAATCGAAAAAACTGTGTCACACTGAAAGTTATGAGACAATTATATAATTTTAAAATCACGCTTTTTATTTTAAAAGTAACGGCTGCTATAGTTTTCGACTCGCAATTTAGTGTCTTTAGAGCAACCTGAAAGTCCAAAAGTCCAAAAGTCTGACAATCAGTCTTACCAAGGGGTATCATGTACACAGTAACTGGGTTGTGGAGGTCAGATCGGCAGTCGCTCCATGTAAAAGTCTTATTACTTATTACACTACGCGATATTCAGGGACCCTTTTCCTAAATCGGGATGGCGTCATAAGAGTAAGGGAGGAAGAGTCCCTATTATAAAACACATCACCTAAATATCGTGTAGTGTAATAACCCCTATTACACTACACGATATTTAGGTGATGTGTAAAAGACTGGTATTCAGCTGCATCCGGTAAGACTGGAAGCTGACCTCAACATAATTGGGAAAAGGCTAGCCAGATGGATTTGCGTGTCTTTAGAACACTCAGGAGTAATGCGTGTGTATCTAATCAATTCATCATTCGTTTTAATAGCCAACATCTTTAACGATGTGAAAAAAGCACAATAGTGTGTGTACAGTAGAACAAAAAAAAAATTGTTCGTTAAAATGTTTCATCACGATGTTCATTAATTAAGTGAACCGTTCATGTTTTTGTTACTTAAAAGCTTCAGTGGTTATTAAAAATAACTGAATTTTTGTCTTACTGGAGATAGACTAACTACAGTTAAGATTAAATAATGGAACAACAGTGTTTAACTGAACAAAAAAGTGCCAGTGATAAAAAACTACAATGAAAATTAGGTTGAATAAAAAAAAAGCTGTACCTGCCAGTGAATAAAAAATGAAAAGATTTAAAAAGTGTTCAAACTGAATTTGGAGTGTTCTAAAATGGCGGCGTGGGTGTGGTTGGCAGCATTGCTGTGTGGCTCTCAAGCCGCAGTGCTACCACCACCATGGGCAGATGTGAAGAGGAATCCTTGCGCAGCATTGCCCAGAGGATGGCTCATGCTGTACTGGCCTAAGGATGGGAAATGTTATACCATATACAAGGTGAGTAAATATTTTAGATTCCTTTTTACGCCCTTTCAGCTACATGAAAATTTTTTATTTTATGAGTTTCAATAACGTACATAAAGTAGTCCAAAGTTCACAGCAGACACACAGACCACAGAAAAAACACACAATAAGAAGAGAAAAATAAAGAGTACAGAAGTTCACGGGCAATGAACTTAGACACAGTCACCTTTATCAATTTTGGGGATCTTCAATCCCAAATTCCCAATATGGCACCGGACGTTTGAATGTGACTGAAATCTAACATGCAGGTACTACAGAAAGTATTAGACACGACGACATGACTTAGCACTTAACGGTTTCGTTTCGACACACTTGCTCCACAGGTCAGTATTCTTCATTGTCCTATGAAAAAATACCTAAGATCGCTTAGCAAAAGATGTCGAAAGAAAAACGGTATTCAACCTTAATAGTATTTTAACTGCACCTCCAAGATTGTAATGGCCGATAATTTACCAAAATGTGTAAGAATTTGGAACCATAGAGTACCGTATGAAATGCTAGTTTTTGACACAGAGTAAAGTGGTACAGAAGGTAGTCTCTTAATTTTTTTTGAGATTGTACTAATAGTTTCCGGTAAAAAGGGGACCGGGAACTCACTTCTCACACACACCAAGAGGATAGACAAAAACAGTCGCCTAAGCAATCACATAGAAGTTATGATGTTGATATTTTCCACTTCACTCTTCGTAGGTCCACCACAGGCAAACTTTATTAAATTGTTGGTTTGTTATAATAGATGTTTTATATCCTACCAATATAAAACCTTTGTTTTAAAATTACATACAACAACTTCCGCAGCGTCATAACGGTTGAGGCGCAACAAACTCCCAAAACCATGCAACGCGTGGCGACGACGACGATCTTGATACGACTCGATGGGACTTCTGATCCCATCTATTCCGTGTTCTCAGTCTGTCATTGCGCAACCTCACCATCAGTGCTATGACCTCAAGACATCTCGCTCATGTTAAACCGACTTAGTTTTGGGAATACTTCGCAGTTACGTAATAGGTACGTGAAGCTTTTAGTGCCTCTGTTGAATAAACAATTAAGCTGCTCTGCGGAAATATTCCCATACAATAGTCCCGTTGTATAAACTTGGCGCATCGCCTGAAGAAGTGGGATTGAATGCACTGGAGGATAAATATTGATATTGAACTTGAAATAATATATACAGAGTTGTGTAATATAATGAGGTAAGTAATAGTATACCGTACTGCGTTCTGTGGTTGGCTGCAACTGGATAGATCTTCCGTAAAGTGTCATATTTTCTTTCTGTACCAAGCAACAGCGCATGCAGCCTTTAATACTGAAATACTGAATGATGGGTACTGAATTTGGAAAATCATATCAAATAGTCTTGGCATGAAATGCCATCATACATGTCAGTGGTGGAGTTATGGGTAGGAATTTAGACAGGCATTTGCCATGCAACATGGCAACACTGCCAGCCTTTTGGGCACTTTTCCTGCTGACAGCGATGCAGATGAATTTTTTGATTCCCTATGATCATTTATTATTAATTTAAGTCAGTAAGTAGTTGTATTAGGTAAATTTTATATAGACATAATTGTATAGAACTGATAATAAAAATAGTATTAATATTGATTTAAAAAAAAACTTTATAGGTAATTGAAGACAGGCTTTTTAATTTGTGTAAATGTTTGATCATCTCGTTTAAAATGGTGAAGAACCAGAAAATCTAACACAAATGACGTTCACCACAGCTTCCGGCCTACATAGTAGTCCGTATAACTCTCGCAGAGTGGAGGCCTAGCTTGGCAGTTTGACCATGATAAAATAGGGCTGATTATGTAATATTCCAACGCATTTGCGTTAATTACGTGTTTATCTTTCTGTCACTTCAAATCAGAACCTACTGCATTTCAGTGTCACTACACTACCCACACGGTGAACACTTCTAGGAGTTAACTAATTAAACAGTCTGGGCACATATAATCTCTCGAGATAAAATCGTATAAATGCTTGTCGTTCGACATGTCCGTGTTGCGTAGTGTGCTGATTAATGGACTATGTGGCAGTTGGCAGGACATGGCAACACATTTTATTGGAATATGTGAACTGGATTGGATAATTTCCTTTTAAGTTTGAAAGTTCAGATTTAATTAGCAGACCTTTTTGGAGATTTTATAGGTCCCCCAAAAGGTGAACTGATTAAGAAAAAAAGAAAGAAAGAAAATACGTTTATTTGCGTTAAACATGACGCAAAGAAAGAATACAAACATAAATAAAAACCGGCCATGTGCGAGTCGGACTCGCGCACGAAGGGTTCCGTACCATTATCTATAAAACTGCAAAAAAATCACGTCTGTTGTATGGGAGCCCCTTAAATATTTACTTTATTCTGTTTTTTAGTATTTGTTGTTATAGCGGCAACAGAAATACATCATCTGTGAAAATGTCAACTGTCTAACTATAACGGTTTATGAGATACAGCCTGGTGACAGACGGACGGACGGACAGCGGAGTCTTAGTAATAGGGTCCCGTTTTAACCTTTGGGTACGCAAACCTAAAATTAAAAATTTGGGAAGATATGCGTCATATCCACGCAAATCGGCCATCACTCAGCATAATGCTGTGACCTTATGCGAGACAGAGCCCCAGCGCTGGTTTTTAGGGACAGCCGGCGATGATGTGAAGATGATTCGGGGAAAGTCGCGGAAATCAGCTATAGATTTGGGAAGACCAAGTCGGGTCGGTATGGCGACGCTTGGGTGTCCAGCAGTGGACGTGTTTCGGTTGAAGTGATAATAATGATATCATCATCTGCCTAGCCTTTTCCCAACTATGTAGGGGTCGGCTTCCAGTCTAACCGGATGCAGCTGGATACCAGTATTTTACATGGAGCGACTGCCTATCTGACGTCCACAACCCAGTAACTGGGTAATACGATACCCCTGGGCAAGACTGGTTGTCAGACTTTCGGGCTTCTGACGACCCGTAACGACTGTTAAAGATCCATAAATGACAGCCGGGACTAACGGCTTAACGTGCTTTCCGAGGCATGGAGGAGTCTCGGTATTTAAAGATGGTCACCCATCCTCTGACCAACCTCGGCGTGCGTAGCTTAATCTGATCCGTGCGGCTGTTATTACTTAGCCACGAGCTCCTCGATAATAATCTCGAGTGGTAATTGATAATGATGTTTTTTACAAGATCGCCGGACCTCTTATAAGCACATACGTCCCTTCCACTGTTCTTCCATGTTTGACAAGAACCTGACAAAACTAAGAAACTAGACAATAAACCTACATCTTTAACAACTACCTGGAATTCTAATAACATTCCAATATAGACAGTTTTGAAGACTTTATGTTTGAACTTTGTTCGGGTCCAGAAGATTAATCAATCATTGTCAATTCATACTGTACCTAGTAGTTTATGTCTATAATTTTATGGGTACATAATAAAGAGTATTCTATCTGTCTATCTATCTGTGGAAGTGAATGTTGAGATGACGGCTAATACAGATGTATTAAACCAAGTGCGAGTCGGACCATACCATTATTTATAAAAACGGCCAAAAATCCTTGTCTGTTGAAGGCCGCCATTCAACAGAATAGGTTTTTTTTTCCGATTTTTATGCCGTTAAAAAAAACAGTTTTTTAGTATTTGTTGATAAAGCGGCAACAGAAATACATCATCTGTGAAAATTTCAACTGTCTAACCATCACGGTTCATGAGATACAGCCTGATGACAGAAAACGGACAGAGGAGTCTTAGTAATAGGGTCCCGTTTTACCCTTTGGGGACGGAACCCTAAAAAGACTTGCTTTGTCGATCCCAAGAAGAATAGAAAAGAATATAAGTACTACTGTATACTTAAATATGAACAATTTGCCAACGACGCCGACGTCGGAAATCCTCTTTATTCAATAAACAAGTTTAGAATAATCTCAAAAATCTAAATATTTTATTTCAGACTCTCAAACGTTAAGCGCAGGGCACACTGAGCACGAAACGAAACGAAGCTAAGTTCGCTTAGCTTTGGTCATGTTGCTAGCACATCTTTTCATACTTCGGTTCACACTGCGGAATATGAAGCGAAGTATGAAAAACACACGAGGCACACTTCCTTCTTAGGGTACCTACACTTTTAAATTGTTTCATTTTCTATTTTTTTTTACTTGTAGTTACGTTGTGTTGTGTGCTCTGTCTGTGCTAAATAAATGTATTTTCTTTATTTCTTTTTTTAAAGGCGCTGTAGCTACATGAGCGAATCTAAGTGAACTTAGTTTCGTTTAAGATTGATGCGCCAGAGTGGCCCGCGATATTCAAATTTTCTTACGTTTTTTGCAATTTTCAGGTCAGTATCAGGTTGTATGTTGATCTAAATATTGTGTATATGTAAGTGTATTGACTGACGATATCATGAAATTTTCATTCAATACACTTACATGAACTTAGAGTTGTATTGCTGATTCTAATGTTTATAATTCTGTAAATCCATATTTGTTACGGCCGCTAATAATATTTAGATCAACATACAACCTAATACTGACCTGCAAATTGCAAAAAACGTAAGAAAATTTGAATTTCGCGGGCCACCCTAGCACATCAACCTTAACGTTGTTCTCAGAGTGGCCTGCGCTTTACGCATACATTTAACAAATTACCAATCAGAAAGGAGACTCCCAAAAATCGCAATTCACTTTCCTACTGGCGCCAACAACATTTTTTATTACGCTAAAAACTCAAGGCCAAATGCAGAATCAAGTAATCAATAAATACTGACGAATCATTGTGAAATGGCGAAATGTACGAATACAACACTAGTGGGTCAGTGTGTGGCATAACAAGATCGATCGGTCACGGTCTTTCACAAATGCAGTCGAAACCTCGCCGAACCGGAATTACAATGTTTTATCACTTATTGTTGTTATGTTGAAGTTGTAAATGAAAGATTTGGAGACTGGAAGATGATGTGTACAGACTTTTGTGAGTGTTTCGTCTCAGTAAAAAATATGCAAGAATATAATAATACCTATTATATAACGCAATGCGACTATGAATAGATTGCGCAGACCCCTAAAAAGTTCAAGGAAGACTTGAACACGACTCATACATTTTTCCGAATAATTATTACACACATTGAGTAAGACGAAACGTGATATGTAATATACACAATATTGCACGTGCATCAGTTCATCAGCGGTGATCAGCACTTGTATTTTCAGTGGTCAACTACTCACATCCTTCCTAGCTCTACTAATCTATCACACAAATGCCCGCCGGCATCGTGCTAACTTATACTCCATTTGAAATAAGATTAGACGTATAGATAAGCCTTTTTTACATTCCGTTCAATCGATTTTGAAATCTATTGCGTTGGTGGCATGACAAATGGCAGCCGCAGTAGATAGTTGGTATTGTGTAACTTTTTTTTGCTTTTAATGCTATCCTTATACCTACGGTATAGAAGTCAAAATCGGTTGAACGGACTGTAAAAGGGTTTGTTTTAATGTCTAATCTTACTTCAAATGGGGTATAGGTGAAATGAGTTGTCGTGGGGTTGACAGATCACTTCAAGCTCACTTCACTTAAGTTTTCATGGTGGGTTTTTCAGAATTTTTGTAATAACACAATGTTTGTAAAAACAAACAAAATGTTTGTTCTGGCGAGATTATTAATCCTGAGTAATAAGATTTCCAAATTAACTATCCCTTTTTATATTTGGACAACGTAAAACTCTGTCAGCTTCACCATTGTGCGCTAGTACGGTATCGAAACTATCATAATAATCATGTAACGGCAATCGGATTCATTTAACATTTGGAACCGAATGTCATACGAAACCGATCGGCGTGAAAATCGAATGATTCGATGAACGTTGACCGTTTCAATGTTTGTTTGGCTATCAATAGCGCACTGTCAAATGTTTGTATATATGTGAACTTTAGTATCATTGAAGCTTTTGTATTTTAGCGTGGTGGATTCTCAGACCAAATGAAAAACCAAGACAGAGCGCTGCGAACAATACAGTGAAGCATGCCAAAACTACACCACCGCTCTGTGCATACACGCTCAAACGCACAAATTTACAACCATTTACAATCAAACTACACCAAAATATGTGCACACATGTTTACGAAACCGGCCTCACGTCACTGTTGACAGCGCTGTCTTGGTTTCTTATTTGGTCTGAGGGGGGATTACGGCCATTCTCACTCACAGGGAGGAATCCTGAGCCTCAGTAGTGGGAACATTATGGACTGATTGTAATAACATAACAGTAGGCAGGCATCTAAAGTACACCCACATTTCGGCAATTATGTGTAAGTCCCATGTAACAGGGGGGTGAGACTTTTGCCACCAACCGGGTACAAATCCAGACTCACGGCTGCTACTGAGAAATTCCAGATGAAATACCTATTAATTGCTTGCTATTTTTTTTTCCTAGCCTACTCTGTCCCACTCCTGGGCAAAGGCCTCCCTCCACTCCTTCCATCTGTCGCGAGCCCGCGCGTCCTCTTTCCAGTTTTGATGGAACCTATCCAACTCGTCCCGCCATCTCCTACGTGGTCTGCCGCAACCCCGTCTCGCTGTCTCAGGGCACCAGTTCTGTGCTATTTGGGCCCACAGTTTGTCCGGCATGCGGCAGACGTGTCCTGCCCAGTCCCATTTAAGTTGGGCAGCCTTTTGAGCCACGTCAGCTATCTTTGTTTAGGAGCGTAGTATTGTGTTACGAACAAGGCTTGCTGATTATGTTATATAATGTTTTATGATAGCCATATTGCTAAAGAATCGCTAATGTCTTAGTTAGTGTCTTCTAGTTCCGTACGTACTCTGTTTGACCAAGGCAGGATGCTCGCGGCACTTCTTATCCGACTCGATCTTGATTTATGCTCGGTTCCTATAAACAAAAACGAATCGTTTTGCTTACCAATGGTAGCATTTTTTATTGCCAAACTGGGCAAATAAATAAATAAAATAAAGTGAACTAATTTGACCAGTAATATCTACTTCCATGTGAAAGGGTCTACTGTACAAAGCTATGAGGTTTTTGCTTCATTAGTGTTAAAGATACAAGAGTCTTAATTTTAACCAATAACGGTCCGTTAATTATAGGAATCGGCTATTAGTTCACTTTCTCTTCGGCATTACTTTCTCCCCTCTTCCTCATCAAGGTTACTCTCGTCCTTCAACCTTTTTGAATACTTTTGGGTGATCTACGCATGTTCTGACCTCAGACCAAATAAATAATTTGGTCTGAGGTTCTGACATCGAAATTTCTATACCATGCGTATGTTTTTCTGCCTACGTGATCTTAAGTCGATATATTAGGAAAACCACACTTAATCATGTCTTTCTGTGTCGAATGACGACCTTGTATACCAAAAGCGAAAAAGTAATTCTTTAGTCATTGAAAAAAGTTAGGTAAATAATGCTAAATGCTTCTATATATTTCAAAAAGTTGTTTTCCATAAACACGACTTCCTCAAGGTCAATTGTATGATTGCGAAAATTGCAATTATTCACATGTGCATATTTTGCAAATAATATACTGTTTGTATGTATCGGTCACGACTCTTCAAAATCGTGATTTTGTAGCTGTATGAGTATTGTCGTCATGTACCATGTATGTTGGCACAGACGAATGTTTGTTTGTATTCGACAATACCTATTTGCTCTTTAACTTGGCTTGAATTATCAAAAATCGTCGAGCGAGTTTTGTTCTACCACATAAAATGTCTTCCTCTAAAAATCTTCTATCGCTATTGGTATAGCATGTTTAAAAAAACTCTTCACTTTGTAGAGTTTTTTTTTTGGAAGTCGGGTCTTTTTTCTGTAAAAAAGTTTTTATTTTTCGCTTTTTAGTTATAAAGTGCGCGTCACATAAAAATAACGCTGGAAACTTACTACACAAGTTCATGTGACCGCTCTTCTTACGTGACGCGAACATTACCTGCCAACACGAAAAAAAAATACAAATAGCCTCCTCCTTTTTTGAAGTTGGTTAAAAATTAATAAGTAATAATTTAGTCTTGTCTACTAAGGACTTATTATTATAATCCAACGAAAAACTGACCCTGACCTGGTTAAAAAGAAACTTCTATTTCACTCATCATTATGTACTACACTTATGTCAGTAATTTAAATAATAACATTTAATTAGCCATAATGTATATTATATAACGTGTTACTGGGTCACAGTAACAATTTCTCATGATAATTTATATAATTACCGCTTGTCCCAAGTATGACGTGAGATGATGGGTTTAACAGTAATTTGTAGTTAGGAGGATGAGGAGGAGGAGGTTAGATGATGCGACGATCACGTGAAAAAAAGGAGAGTAAATTATAGTTGACCTCGTAATAGCAATTACTATTTTTGACAACAATTATTTAACTGTCACATAGCCCAATTGACCTAGTAGTTTTAAGGCTGGCTCACATTTTGGCGGGCCGCATCGCAACGCAAAAATCCTCGTACATCACTTTCGTACATTTTGTGTGAATCATCAACAGGCGGGCCCCACCGCACTTTTGTATTGGAATGCGTTGCGCTTTATTGTGCGCTTGGCTTTATTATGTGCAAGTGACATTCAACCTCAGGGTGATAAAGCACCTGCCAGGGTTGCGGGAATGTCCGAAAGGGATATCGGGACCCTGGCAACAGGCAACTGAAGGAACACGGGTGGGTTTTAGTCAGTAAAAGTCTGACACGCCCTTCCGCTCCGCCTAGAGCGGGAGAAGTAACTTGATGATATCCAACCATCAAAAAAAAAAAGTGTGATAAAGCAATTACGAGGTTGGCTATACATATTGTAAAGGATTAGATGTATCCCGTTAGATGGATTGATAGATAACTCTTGCGCGATTGCGCTTCTTTTGAGATTCATGATATTGAATAAGTGATTAAAAAGTACAATGGGGCAGTCTTATCTCTATCAGACAATCTTAGGCTGAACGGAAATGTGTGAATAGATAGGTATAAGGTTGCAGAATCCATCCCTGTCAAATCAGAGGGCCTAGACAAATGACAATCGCTTCGAAAGCGTTTCGTATTTCTACAACGACTTTCAACTGGATTGACATATGCTTTTCGATAGCATATGTCAGTCCTATATATTTTTGCCTTATCCATCATCGTTATCGCTGATAGAATGTCACTTTGTCTGGGGCCTCAGAATCAGAATACATACCTAAATGGTTGGTGGGTGGAAGTTAGAGAATCACACATGATATGAGTCCCCCGATTATAGTAGAATATTTTGTTAACCAATGAGTTTGACATGATAGATTTTGTTGTGAAGCCATTGTGCTGGTAAGTTATGTAATTTTCCAAATTAGGGGATAATTTAGAAAATTGACACCGAAGATGAAAAGTGATCATTTTACGATTCTAACTCATTTACACTATTTCTCTTTTCTTACGAAACGAACAGCACAAAATATAATCAAATCGAACTAAATCAAAATGTTGAAAGCACAATCCATTTACTTAGTATTCTTTAGAGCGAATTTAACGATGGCGCCACATCTAAGCGCCACTTATCCAATTAGGCTCAATCGATTTAGTAAAAGCTAGACATCTATAATTATTAGGAGTTCCAAGACTTTAAGCTTGTTTCGTTATTTAGTGATATCTTGTTTAAATGGGTTGACTTCTGTGACCTCTATTTCTTTTAATTGTTTGTTGGACATGAATTGACATAAACTGCCTCTGACTTGGCTTCACATGCCGTCGAGAAATATCTCTCAGACATGCCTCACTTTCTCATCCTTACATATTATAAAACATAGTCCTCCACCGCGTCTGTCTGTCGTCCTGTTCACAATAAACTCAATAAATACTGCACCGATTTTCATGCTGTTTTCACCAATGGATAGAGTGGTTCTCGAGTAAGGTTTTAGTATATAATAACCGACATCCACGTGGGCGAAGTTGCTAGCATCAGCTAGTATACTGATAAAATCTTTTGGGATTGAATTTACTTCAATGCCATTATCAGTGTTTAAAACTTACTTCGTGATAGGTGTACGATATGGAGCATATAGTGTTCGGTAGTTCTTGAGTTCTACATGCAGATATTTCTCTTCATAAGAATTAGTTACGAAGGCAAAAGGAGAAACCACTAGCTGAGGGTATTTTACGCAAAGGTCAGAGGCCAAAAATATTTGGCCTACGTGCTTACTGCTTAGGCCTACGTGTGAACAGGCATTATAATTCAAATGTAGACCATCTCTACATATTATAAAACAAAGTTCCCCCGTCGCCACGTCTATCTGTCTGAACGCGTTAAACTCAAAAACTACTGAACGGATTTTCATACGGGTTTCACCAATAGACGGAGTGGTTGATGAGGAAGGTTTAGGTGTATAATTCATTAAGGTTTTTTGTAAATTAACTGATATTACGATGATTGTAAAAGATGTCGGAAAAAATCATGCTGACTGGGAGCTGTACCGCGTGCGTCGCGGAAATTCTATGAAAACAATGTATTACGGAATTAATACATTGTTTACTTGGATTAACACTTCAGGTTCTTTATAATCCCGGTAGTATGTTCCCGTAGGATATTATCCGACATCCAAGCGGGCGAAGCCGCGGGAAAAAGCTAGTGATTAATAAGTAACCAATTCAACTGACTCACAAACCCACAACCTCCATATTATCAGGTCGGGGAAAGCGCCAGACAATATTTAGGTTATGACATCACATGACATGCATACCCACTTCTCACTCGAATCGAAGTCGCCTGCATAATTTCACACGTATAAAACTGATAATAATATGGAATTAGTAATTAATTTTATTTAAATGACATCAAACTTTGGTCACAATAGCCTGCTTTATAAAAATATACCTTGATGTTTAGATGTTAAGGTTTGAAATAATTTGTGGTGTTTGGAATAGGTTACGTGTTTCCCTTGCTAGTTCAAGGGTCATGAGGCAAGTTATCCAACGCTTTGGATGCGTTCAGAGTATATAATAAAGGATGTTTATTGTGTTCATGCGGAAGAACACATAAATACACTTGATGTACCTACTGTGTTTACGTCAATTAGACAAGCTAGTGATAAATAAAGGCTTCAGCCGCGAGAACCTGTCTTGAAGGTCCAGTTGATTGAATTTGCTTAACATAACACTGTTAAGGCTCTGCAAAAAACACTTTACTATAAGAACCAATAGCCATCAACTAAAAACGAACCTATATTATGACGTCACTGAAAACTCCGTAGACCAGGCTTTTTGGGCATACTGAATTGGCTAAAAAAAGCAGGAGCAGAAAGGATGTGGAGTCGTGATGTTAAGAATCAATCAATCTGCCTAGCCTTTTCCCAACTATGTTGGGGTCAGCTTCCAGTCTAACCTGTTGCAGCTGAATACCAATATTTTGTATGGAGCGATTGCTTATCTCGTGTTCGTGTTTTTAAGAATAGGAGACCAATATTCCAAACGTGTGTGTCATACGTAAAAGGGTGAGTTGATAAATATATGGGAAGTTTGTATCAAAAACCTTTAAACGAAGGCTGGCAGCTTAAAGCCGTTCTTAACGAACTAGGGTTATTGCTCATACGTCAGACCAAGTCTAATATTACTCGTAGATAATATCACTTTTATGGTAATCAAGATTAATGTATGCAACCGTCCGGTCTTCACGCTATTCCTGCCATTAGAAGATGTAATGGCGTGTACGCAGTAATGACGACACTTGACACGAACGTGACTTCTGGTGGAAGAGAATATACTGGTCATACTGTACTAGTTATGGTAAGTTTAAGTGTGGTTTTAGTAGTCTTGGTTGACGTTAGAAAATATAATGATTTTGAAATTGACATGGAAGTTAAGAATTTTACTGTGCATCTGCAGTCGAAGATAGCACGAGGAAATGGCAAATGAAAATTATAACGTAACTATTTCGAGATTTTGTGATTGCTAACACAAGAAGTTTTTCTTAAAGCTTGAAAGGATTCAGTTGTATTTAATGAAAAAAAAAACATAGTAACTGTGGTAAGCGAAAGCTTAGTTTGAGAGCCGAAAAGAAGAAGTTAAAAACCTTTGGCACAGAATTATGATAAGCCTGGAATAAGAAGAATAAAAAGAAGGAACACATTTAAAGAAGGAGCATAGAAAAAGAAGGAACTCATTGCAAGAAGAAGCGATTTGGCAGACGAAACATTGAAAGAAGCACTTTAAGATTATGTAAGACAATAGGAGTCCATTGATACTTCTTTTTTTTAATAATATGAGAAAATAAAAGGATGTGGGCGTCAGCACAGGCTTTAAAATAATCTATTGATCATCTCCATAAAGGTCACTTCTTACGAAACTAATACTGCAGTTAGGTTCTATTCCGCAATAGTGTAAACATATTAATAATATAAATGTGCTTTCAGATTAGATTAATTCTATGTCCCACATTTGATACCTGCATCCTTCTCTTGCAGTTGCCTAAGTGTTGTGCTACTTGACATTTGTCGTAAATAAAGTTACATTGACTAGTTCTGACAATATTGATTTACAGTGTAATGTAATATTATGTATTTCTCAAACTTTTATGTAATGTAAAATGTTGTGCAATATGGTTTCTATATTAGGAATTATCATCTGTCTAGCCTTTTCCCAACTATATTTTGGGGTCGGCTTCCAGTCTAACCGGGTGCAGGTGAATACCAATATTTTACGTGGACCGAGTGCCTAACTGACCTCCATAACCCATTTACTGGGTAATACGATACCCCTTGGGTTGACTTTCAAATACATTTTTGACTTTTTTATTTGAAGAAGGTATAGCCAACAGTTTTGTTATGCAACCACCAACTGTATCGACATTAATATATGACTGTTCCAAAATAATTGTGAACTATCTTTTGCCTGCGGCTTCGCCCGCGTGTAGGTCGGAAATTATCCCACGGGAACGTACCAGGATAAAAAGTATCGTATGTGTTCATCCAGGTTATACTTAATGTAAACTATCTGTGTGCCATATTTCATCCAAACCCGTTCAGCCGTTTTTGCGTAATGGAGTAACAAACATTCAAACATAGAAGCTTTCACATTTATAATACACTAGCTGATGCCCGCGGCATCGTTCGCTTGACAAATTGTATACTAACACCCTCGTCGAGAACCACTCTATCCATTGGTGAAAACAGCATGAAATTCGGTGCGTTTTTGAGTTTTTAGGGGTATGAGGAACAGGGTGTAAAGTTCACTCATACTCCATAGAAAAGGGAGAATCCTCAGACCAGACGGGTGCTGTGTCTGGCGGGCAACTGCCCCACGGTTGATGTTGGTTTCTTGTATATATGTCCACTGCACGGTAAACTTTAATTGCGCGATGCAGGATTTATGTGACGTCAGGATGACGTCAGGTCTTTGATGCGTAGTTCGCATGTGGCGATGTAGATACCGCCACAAGTTTATCGCGAACAGACAGACAGACAGACGCGGCGGAGGACTTTGTTTTAAAATATGTTGTGATATTACATAGGTAGGATAATGTGAGCTGGTACATAATATCTTCTGATAAAGTCACTGAAAAAAGCTGTCTCAAATATTTTTGTTCAAATATGCGGATGATGCAAATTATAGCCCAAAATTATGAGAATAATTGCTAAATTATGTTGTTAAATTAGTTTGAATTCACCGTCAGTTATTTCAGACGCTCATAAAATACTAATGAATTCCACATAATTATTTTGGCTTTAGTATTCGTAATTAGCGTGTAAAAATAATAGAATTTGGTCCATAAAACAATTTATGACTTGACAAAAAATTAAAATGCATAATATGTAGTGGTGTAGAATATTACGAACTTGCTTGTACTGAAATACAGTTTTGGATTTTAAGTACTCAGGCAACTCTTACAACAATGATGGAGATTGATTTGAAGTTCAAGAACTATTTTAAGAGGTCAAAGTTCAGTGAACACGCGCCTAAGTGGGTGCATGGCGCGTGTCCACTGAACTTAATACGTGTCATTTCAAGTAGGTTCCCCTACTTAAAGTACTCCTAACTTTCTTCCCAATAGAACTAGAAATAATTGAGAATTAAGGAGCTCGTGGCTAAGTAATAACAGCCGCACGGGTCGATCAGGTTCATCAGGTTTGACAGTCGTTACGGATCGTCACAAGCCCGAAAGTCTGACAACCAGTCATAACAAGGGTTATCGTATTACCCAGTTACTGGGTCGTGGATGTCAGATAGGTTCCATGTAAAAATTGTAAAATACTGGTATTCAGCTGCATCCGGTTAGACTGGAAGCCGACCCCAACAAAGTTAGGAAAAGGCTAGGCAGATGATGAGTAGAACTAGAAATAATTATATTATTTCTAAATAATAAATAAATTATTAATTCTAAATAATAATAGTAATTCGCAATTTCTTAATAATAATTTATTATTATTTTCAGATTTTGAACGTTTTTAATTGCGGGAATTGGCCTTCATATGCTTTCTAACAACATACTTAAATACAATATCACAATACTTACAATATCTATGTTCTTCACACACTAAGAATCTGCGTTCTTCTAACAATCTTCTCCTACTCTGCCCTTCTCATACTTCTGACTTTGTTCATTCTTCTTTTCATATTCAGTCCATTCTTCTTTGGAATGCGCTTCCTCTTGATATCAGGACGGCCACCAGTCGGTATGCATTTAAGCGGAAATTGCAGAGATTTTTTTCAAAATAAATAGAGTAGAGTCATATACACCTCTCTGCCTTGAATTTGTATATTATGTATACATATATATATATATATATATATATTATAGGTATATATTATAGTAAATATGTATGTAAGTATTTATGTATCATAAGTTGATTGCGTATTTATGTACTGTAAAATCTGTTTTATCTATAATGCATAATGATATATATATTTTTCCTTATTTTTTTTATTTTTTTTCTCTCTCTTTGTTCCTCTCAATCAGAGCACCCGCCATCTAATCTCTTCACCACCTTTGGTTGACTGGTAGAGAATGCCTAAGGCATTAAGTCCGCCTTTGTACCTTTTTTGTGTGCGAAAAGTTTAAATAAATAAATAAATACTTCGAATTCGAAGTGGTTTGGTTCCTCGTTGTGTTTAGTTAGTAACTAAACACAACTAACTAACACTAGTAATTACTAGTGTAATTCGCAACTTCTTAAAAGTGTTTTGGTTGTTGAAGTATTTTAAACTAGGAACACTAGTAATTCGCAACTTCTTAAAGTTGCGAATTACTAGTGTACTTCGAAGTATGTTGTTAGCAAGCATATGAAGGCCAATTCCCGTAATTAAAAACATTCAAAATCTAGTCGCAGTCTCATCTCGTCGACAATCAATGTTAAAAACTTGTCAAAAATGTAGGGAGACTGAGAACATTCGAATCTTCATGCGAATATTCTTCAAAATATGGGAATTGCCCTTCTGCTCTCCAGCAATAGAATTAACTGGAATAGTCCAGCGAACAGGAGGCCTAAACCGGTCACATTAGCAATTCCTCTAAAAGCAGTTCATTTCCTGAATCCCAGCTGTCATTAGCAATTCCTCTAATTTGACATAAAAGTAATTCATAATTTGTGGACAATTTTACGAATCTCCATAGAAAACTGTCAAACAGATGAATTATTTCGTAATCTAAATTACACGCAGATCATAATAATATTATGAATTGTCAGTTTGTGTTATTTTATGATAATTCATAATATTTTCATATTATGATTCTGCTAATGTGAACGTTTTAAGCCCCGTAAGAGGTCGTGAGTTTGATACCCCATATTAAGCCTAGGTTGGAGGGGTGAACAGGAATATCAGCAATGTAGAAACAAGCAACGAATCTTAAAAAAATATTGCAACAAAAAATCATTGTAAACGCATTTGTAAAGCAACAACTGTCTTCAAGTTACAAAAACCTGACACAGATACATCAAGCTGTCATGTTGGTACAAATTGCTGACAAAAACTGGTTACCGATTAGTTTTCCCACGTAGATCATAAGTCGGTTAGTTAAAATGGGGCTGCTGTCATCATCGATAATTGATACTTATGTTGTTAACTTGTCAGTAAAAAGTATTAGAGGACTGCTGGTACAGTCGAAAAAATTGAATTCTGACCCACCATAAGCTTATTTTCGTACAGACATTCAAATAATTAAGTCGACATTCGCGTAAATATACGTACATTTACAATATTTTACATTTCGTTGGTAACGAATTTGTCATCTGCCATCTTTGTTATTTTGAAGGTTTCAAACGATTTATCGTCAAAGTGGGTCATGATTCACTTAGCCTGACTGTACATACAGTCTTCTGTCAGATTTGCCGATCAGGGGGCTTAAAACAGTCACTTTGGCTGAATTGTATTAGGAAAATATTATGAACTAGCTGCTCGTTCCGGCTTCGCACGGGTAGCACTAAGTACTTATCTGCGGCTATTTTAGGTATTTTTTTTACATCTTGGGTTACATTATTGGAGTTTTAGTAAGGAGCCCTAATTTTATTGAAAATATAATGTAGCCTATGTCAGCCAGGGATAGTGTAGCTTCCCAACAGCGAAAGAATTTTTAAAATCGGTTCGGTAGTTTCGGAGCCTATTCAATGCAAATCTTTCCTCTTTATAATATTATTATTATTATTAGTATAGATCATCGTAAAATGTCACAAACTTTCAATTATTATGATCTGCGTGTAATTCATATTACGAAATAATTCATCTGTTTGACAATTTTCTATGGAGATTCGGAAAATGGTCCACAAATTATGATTTGCTTTTATGTCAAATTAGAGGAATTGCTAATGACAGCGGGGATTCAGGAAATGAACTGCTTTTAGAGGGATTGCTAATATGGCCGGTTTTGGCCCCCTGTACGGATTTAATATCATCATTTATCATTCCTTATTCCAATTTATTCGTGGTCGGCGGTCTCTTTCTTCCATACTTCTCTATTAGTCGTCATCTCGGTAGTCACCCCCTTTCTAGCCATATCATTTTTTACACAGTCCATCCATCGTTTCTTTAGTCTTCCCCTACTCTTATAGCCATCGACATTCATACCCAAAACTTTTCTCAGAACATTTTCCTCATTGCTTCGCATCACGTGCCCAATATAGATACAATACTGATAAACAAAAATTGTTTCACTTTACTGAAGCTTTTTGAGAACCGGCTCGTTCTGGTGGCTGGTTTTCTGGCGAGGTTCGATCCTCTACAATAGGTTGTACACGTAGCTCAGAAATTAGATGGGTCTATAGTTCTTCATCAAGTAAATAATGCTACTTTTTTGAAGAACTGGATCACCGCTTCACGCCTCGAGTGTTGCACTTTCTGACATTCTGTAATTCCATGTTGCCTACATAATAATATGTTGGTCACTGACATATTTTAGATCACACACGGAGTTAGGAGTGAGGCATATTTATCGTCACAGATAGAAATCACAGATATTAAAAAATAGCAGATAACAGTTGCTCCTAACGATAAAAAATATCTGTTACTTAAAATCACAGCTGCGTATTTATCGTCCGTGCAAAAATAACCAAAAGAAATAAAGAAGATATTCGAGTGAGATTTAAATACGTATTTATCGTCCGTACAAAAATAACGGGCTGCATATTTATCGTCTGTGCAAAAATAACAGGCTGTGATTTAATAACAGATATTTGGAGCTGTGATTTTTTTGTCACAGTCACAGTGATAACAGATATCGTGTTTAACCAGTTACAACCCAACTCTACACGGAGTCGACTCTTAAAGCGTGTCGGTAAAACCATAAAAAAATAAATCGGAAGACTAATGCTCGGTTCCTATAAACAAAAACGGGTCGTTTTGCTTACCAATGGTAGCATTTTTTATTGCCAAACGGGGCATGTAATAGATTCATTAGCTACTTCCCTAATGGAGTATCTACCATGCAAAACTATGACGTCTTTGCTTCATTATTGGTAAAGATACAAGAGTTTTAACATTAACCATTTACGGTCCGTAAATTATAGGAATCGGTCATAAGAGATCCATACATTTTAGTCATCTTCGGTCTACTCACTTTTGTTCCCGACTATACCACTAACTCGTATTATTTTATAGAAGAACTAAATTACTTTAACCTTGTAATTTACGGGTTTTTGCTTCAGTCAAACACTGTTAACGTTTTTTGACTAATTACTAACATGCAAATTATGTGTAAAAGAATAAGTTTCGTAATTCATGATTAAATAACAGGTTTTCATATTGTTTGCAGTTAGGATAAGCGTTGTAAGAGTTGAAAACAAAGGGCTTGTGAAAAAATTAAGATTACAAACATTGTAATGCATGGTTTACTCACGATTTTGTTGATCTTAGGGTGAGATTGAATCTCTTTATTGTATTCTCATTATTTTATCTGCTGCTCCTTTCATACTAATCTTACTTTGACACGGAGGTGGCAGGTAATGGAGCCTTCATACAAAGTCTCATTGTAAATGCAAAGGTGTTTCGTACATTTCGTTGTTTTGTCTGCAGGGAAGGACCTCTTTGATTAAAGCTAGCCTTTATGCACTGGACCTTTGTATACTTTAGTGTTACAAGAAATCGAATTTCTGATTTTTTTATTCACAGCTACGCGTGTTATGCTACCGTTATGATTAGTTGACACACAACAAATTCATATCGCGCAAATTTACCTGCGTAAGTCTCGATCCCATGGGAATATCGGGATAAAAAGTATCTATGTCCTATTCCATGTCATGGTCTACTCCTGTGCTAAGTTTCATCCAAATCCGTTCAGCCGTTTTAACGTGAAAGCATAACAAACAAACTCACTTTCGCATTTATACTATTAGTTAGGATAAGGATTTTTCTCCTGTCCCCCCTTTTAACTACTTAAGTTTACGATAGTTAATTGATTCAGGCGTGACTTTGCGGAAATCCATTATAAAATACAATAGACGTAGATATATTTAGTAACCAATTCCGCTTGACTATTCTTCAAGAGTCCTAAAAAACCCTGTAAGAAATCGACACGTGTTTCACCTCTCAACGAGGCATCCTCAGGATGACGATTGACCAATTGCAAACCAGAACGCGACGTGTTACCACACCGAGCGCTGGACACAAAGCAAAGCCGACTTTGTGTCCAGCGCTCGGTGTGGTAACACGTCGCGTTCTGGTTTGCAATTGGTCAATCGTCATCCTGAGGATGCCTCGTTGAGAGGTGAAACACGTGTCGATTTCTTACAGGGTTTTTTAGGACTCTTGAAGAATAGTCAAGCGGAATTGGTTACTAAATATATCTACGTCTATTGTATTTTACTTAAGTTTACTACTAACTAATGAATATTTTTCCCTTTCCAGAAAGGCCACCCATGTGCAGAAACTCAAGAGCTAAGTCCAGGCCGCTGGGGTGGTCGCACCATCGCGGAGTGCAAGTGTCCCCCTGGCACTGCCCAGCTGCCACATACCAACACCTGCCACAAACTCTTCGAGAGAGGACCATGCCCTCCAGGGGAGTACTTCGCGCCAGTCGAGGAGTCCTTCAACAAGAGAGGGTAGGTAAGCATCTTGACGGCTCATCTTGTTAGCTGAAAAGTTGGATACTTTTTGTATACATTTCTCCGTAGCCGTTACCCTTACAAATAAAAGCGAACTTTTGGCTTTTCAACCCTTTGCTTAGCGCCGAGACTTAAATGAATGTTTATTTTTTATTTTTTTTATACTGTATTTTATTTTTTTATTTTTTTAACAGTGCAATAATATTTAGACGTTCATTTTGGTGAGTCCTAGTGTTAGGAAAAGGCAATACGTTTAATAGATTTCTGCTAGGAGTGAAGTGAGTGATGAACCACTATGGTTGTTATATTGAATAATGCAAACATACATTTAGTTCTCTAGAAAACTTTTTTACAAGAACTTTTCTTTTTTAATTCTCGTTTTAATTTTGTCGTCAATGAACCTAGCACAAGATTCTGTTATCAGTCTCAAACAGTTTCTCACCAAAATCTTAAACTACTGAAATCTTAGAAAGCTTATTTACTAGATAGATAGTTAAGTATATAATGCAGGTCTTTACATATATTACAGAAACAAATCTGGGCCTATTAAACCCTTAGGCTGTAACCATGATTTTAACTTCCTTAACAGTTTCACCACCTGGACGCCATTAAAGTCGTTAAAACAAACTAGACACTGTTGTACGACTTTCACTAACAAAATAGAGTTAAAATAAATTTAACTTTGATAGTTTAGGGTTAGCTAAATACGAGCTTGTCGTGGAATGTCGTAAAAGCCCGAAGGGACTTAATTCCTTAGCATAAACTACAACGGTTGCAAAACCTGGCTATTGCAAGTTTTTTGGCCTTATTACTCAAAAAGATTTCTCTTTAGACCCACGCAAAGAGCCATTTTGAAATTTCGAACTTTATTTTCGAAAAATAAATCTAAATTCAAAAACTAATTTTGAGGCCGAGTCAAAGTTGTGGATTTTGTATTATGAACGGAAGTTGGAATGAGGTTCGAAATACAAAAACTGAAAGCTTAAAGCTTCGTTAGAACTCTGTAACTGACCACTGATCTACAAGCTTATGAAACATAGAAAAAAACATTCCTTTAGAATATCGATAGTTCTAAGGTTATGGCCACTCGATATCGCGTAGTTGTCAAATAGCCTTTAGCGCGTGCCAAGTGTGTTTTCCAATCTCGTGTTATTGGTATGATTGAAATTCAGATAACTTCTCAAAATCTTTGGTCTAGTGGACGCAAGCGCTATTGCTCAACATGAAGTCCTGGGTTCGATTCCCATAGGTCGGGCAAAGTGTTATTGAGTTTTTCCACCAGGAAGTTCTTAGTACCAGCCCGGAGTCTTGATTCGTGTCCGGTTGCTGGCAATAGGCTTGTTCCCTATTCATCATCATCTGCCTAGCCTTTTCTCAATTATGTTGGGGTCGGCTTCCGGTCTTACCGGATGCAGCTGAATACCAGTTTTTACAGCGAATTGTTCCCTATTACATGGGGCGCACTGGTACACTTCTGCCTAACTCTGCGGGTATTACAGGCGTGATGTTATGTTTCTCAAAATACACTTATATCCTAACAATCGTAATGTAATCTCCCATTACCTAACACCTACCTAATTTCAAAACACAATCGCTTTTCATTAAAAGTCAATCTATTTCCACGAACAAAGGTTTATGTGGTCACAATATAAAATATTCAAGCAGGCTAGTGTTCAACATTCCTATTCAAATTAAGTATAATATTCTTAGAAATAACTGTTACCTAGATTACCTATTGCAGCATCTCTGAATCCTAGATGTGGTGCTATGTAACGATTTGCCGCGAAGTAATGAGAATTAGACTTAATCTTGTCAGGTATAAAATTGGGTTTTAAACTAACTTCCGCCCGCGGCTTTGCCCGCGTAGTATGTCGATAAAAAGCATCCTATGTCCTTTTCCAGGTCATGGTCTACCCATGTGCCAAATTTCATCCATATCCGTTCAGACGTTTTAGCGAGAAAGCGTAACAAACAAACTAATTTTCGCGTCCTAACTTATATAAATCGTTACTAGTCCTTACTAATCCTTACTTACTTATTAATATTATTAATTCGAAAGTAACTCTGTCTATCTATCTGACTGTCTGTCTGTCTGTCTGTATGTTACCTTTTCACGCCTAAACCACTGAACGGATTTCGATAAAATTGGCAAGGAGATAGATGGCATCCCGGGGAAGGACGTAGGCTACTTTTTATCGACATACCACGCGGGTGAAGCCGCGGGCGGAAGCTAGTATTATTATAAATGCGAAAGTGGGTTTGTTTGTTTGTTACGCTTTCACGCAAAAACGTCTGGACGGATTTGTATGAAAGGAGAATGCCCTCTAATATAGGGCACCCTGTACCAAGCCGAAAAGTCCGGTGTCACAACCAAACCTAGTGTATTTGGAGGAGAATTTAATGCTCTTTCTATATTGTAAACTATTTTTTACATGGATTTCCGCAATTCGTATTTATTTACCATTTACCTACTCCATATTTTGAGGTTAAGTTCGAGAAAGCACATGGGAAAACCATGGAATAGGACATAGAATACTTCTTATTCCGATATTCCCACGGGATCGAGACTTACACGGGTGAAACTGCGGTGTGCAGCTAGTTTATAATATTAGTTAAGGGATAGTTAAGATTTAAAGGAAAAGGAGGTCTTGGCTTGCGATAGACTTAAAAGGTAAGGTGATGTTGTAAGCAATAAACGTATTAGTTATAGGATATGCTGGCTTACTTCCAACATCTTCACACTTATTGGTATCGAATTCAAGTCGTAATTCTAATAAAATACGATTCAAATCAGAACTCTAAGGTATAGATCGAAAAAATCGTGTTGGATTAATAAATATTGAGCCAATTCTAATTAATTCTTAGTCCATCCTTGGTATGTTTTACTTCTACCTGAGTAGCATATTAATATCAAAATACAGTCATAATACGATGACTAAGGCCGCATTCACACGGGATCCGTCATTCGGATTCGTCAAAAACCATGTTTGGGCATGACGGATGGACGTTCACATTGCAAACGGTTATCCAGTTTTTTCGCGATTCGTCAAAATATCCGAATAGATGTTGTTCACACCTGATTCGTGATTCAGAGTTCAGTTTAGGGCGAGTGCTTCAGCGGAGCCGTCACAAAAAAATAGCGATTCGTGTTTTTTGACGAACATGATTTTTAAATGACGATAAGTACGTGATTTATGACTCCTCCGTCATTTTTCTTTATTCATGATGCGTGTGAACACGGGCATTTAAGAAGCATTGCCTCCGTCAAAATAAAAAAAACGTAACGTGAAAAAAGACGATTCGTCAGAAAACACGAATCGTCCTCGTGTGAATGTGCCGTAACCGGACCTTATGAATAACATCTCAAACAATTTCAAGTTATTTTTCAAAGCCAACTTCCAATTCTCCAAATTGCACCATAATAAGCAACATCTCCTCAAAATCACTCATTTCTCAACATCTGTATTCACTTATCACGAACATTGCAAAACTTAGAAACCCCACGAGTGACTTACGAAGAAACCCATTACTAATTCCAGTGAACGACAAGGTATGTGCGTGAGGCCTCAACAATGTGCAGACGAGACCTTGGTCTATTGGCCTGCTGACGGAAAGTGCTACTACAGAAATACTCAGGGACCTTGCTATCCCGGATCCGTGCTGGATGCCGGGGAAGATGGGGTCGCGAATTGTTCAGTAAGTATACAACTTGAAAGAAGTAAGGGCTCGCCGCATGCGCTTGAAGCAAAAACAATGCACCAACAAGACTAGTGCTTTCCTGTCCTGGGGGCCTACCACCCCTGTTTACAGCAGTATTATTTTAATATTACTTCAGTGTAGGAAAGAGATGAAGTTCTACAGGACGTATAGCTCCATTTCTTTCCCCCACGAAGTAAGATTAAAATAATACTGCTGTAAGCGGGGGTGGTATACCCCCTGGATACGTATTTGGATCATAGGTTTGCGAATGAATAATGAGATTACGTTCGATATGGATAACTACAGCCCTTGATAAGGTTGGCAGTTAGATGAGACATGTGCTTGAGCCGTACAAAAAAATAATAATTTGACCTTAATGGCCGTTCTAACTTAACACTTGTAACTTGGTTGATTGTAAACTCTAATCCGTGGGTTCTTGACTTGACCATCACCATCATCATTATCATCAAAAAAGTCAAGATCATAAAATTCCCTACCATGTTCGTTAACCATATCGTTATGTTTCTAGTGCGCAGTCTCCGGTCCCCACTACTGGTCTGCAGATGGTAGCTGCTACCCACACTACACCAGAGGTCCCTGTGAGAAGGGCCAGCTGTTCCTACCTGGTCCCAAGTGTGGCTGCGAGAGCCATCTACCTCATTACCATAATGAGACTGGATCTTGCTTTGAATTAGGTGAGGAAGGATGCACGATTGGACGTTTATAATATAGCTTTATGTCACTCATCACTTTATATTCTTCGTTTTCAATTATATTTTTTTTTACAAACTATTAAGTCAAGCTCAATTACTTTTTATCAATTATTACACAAACAACACAATATTCGATGCGAAGCCGTTAATAAGTGTTCACTGATTGATTGGTCAATGAGTGTAAACTAGTAATTCTACAAATTGGTGAAATTACACCGAAAATTAAATATTTCTTACGGTCTAAATAGCAGATTGGGCAGCATTTGCACATAAACGTTTAATAACTAATTGGGTAGGATTAGGCAAAATCTAGAGTTGTGCAATCTAGAGTTGTGCAATCTCTCTTATGAACCTATGATCCACAATTAATGATTTGATTTGATTTGATTGATTTGATCAGTGAAGAATTGTGCAATGTATGAGTGTAAGTAAAGAAATTGCGTGTTCCAATTGTTGCCATGCGAAGGGGTCGAAGATTGTGCTTTTATCCTTCAGATGGGCAGCAAGACATCACTAATCCTTTTGTCCAAATGTGGTGATTCTGCTAATATTTCCTCACGAAACTTAATATTTTGTTTGTCTAACAGAAGTCTGATTAATCTTATAATTATTAATTATTTTAATTATTTAGGCTCACTTGCCCACAAACCACTAAACTATGCTACACTAAAAATAATCGGTCTTATTCATAAATTGGCAACATTTTGATTTATATCTGAATTTTAACAACATATTAGTACCTAATAGAAGGTTTATAGAATGTTTATGAATATTTATCGAACACTTTAACTAAAGAATGTTTTAAACCGTCGACAAGCTTTTTTTATGAATAAGACATATTTAAAACTTATTTTTCAAATATTCAAGTAAGCCAGTGTGTTAAACATTCCTATTCAAATTAATTATATTATTCTTAGAAATAACCTAGATTATTGCAGCATCTTTGAATCCTAGATGTGGTGCTTTAGTTAGAATGTTACGATCTACCGCGAGTAATGAGAATTGGACTTAATCTTGTCAGGCATAAAATCGGGTATTAACATCATTAGGGCTGGGATTAATTTAAAAGGAAAAGCCGGTTGGGTTGCGACAGGCTTAGAATGTAACGTGTCATTGGTCGTATCATATAACATAACATAACGCCTGTAATCGTCGAAGGGTTAGGCAGAGAGTTTTGTTCATTGGTCGTAACGTTAGTAAAATGATTTACAATTAGGATCTGCTGGCTTATTTCCAACATCTTCACACTTCTTGGTATCGAATTCAGGCCGATGAAATAGTAATCAATCAATGGGCGGATGGAAAGGCAATCATATCATTTGGTTTAAATAGATTTTTATTTTATTTATCTTTTATATTTTGTGAATATTCTTGGCTTAATAGACTGTCAATTTGTAGGCCATTTTCTATTTTGTTAAGTACTTGGTAATTGTTGTCAGGCCGACACTGTCCTCCCATACCTTTTAACACTTTAATGTGAAAACAATGTAAAAGCCAATTATTTTTTATTAAAAGAGTACTTAACCGTGGAGTTTCTTGCCGGCTCTTCTCCATAGGAAACGACCAATTGGAACCGTGCACCTAGTATCAGACTTTAGGGGTATGAGGAACAGGGTGTAAAGTTCACTCATCCACTATAGAAAAGGGAGGATCCTCCGACCAGACGGGTGTTGTGTCTGGCGGGCAACTGCCCAACGATTGATGTTGGGTTCTTGTATATATGTCCATTGCACGGTAAACTTTAATTGCGCGATGCAGGATTTATGTGACGTCAGGTCTTTGATGCGTAGTTCGCATGTGGCGATGTAGATACCGCCACAAGAAAGTGCTCATGTAAAATAAAATATTGAAATAAAATAAATTCATAAAATATTTTGATTTTGATTTCTTCATAGATGTATTTGTTTTTTCAGATTCGCTCGGCCCGTGTCCAAGAGGTCACATATTTTCCATTGCCGAGGTGGCTCCATACGGCTCCCGGGCTGAATGTAGATGCAAGTCGTTCCATGCTCGAGCTGCCGACGGTGTCTGCTACAGGCTCTATACCAGAGGACCCTGTGCGCATGATGAGATGATTGCCAGAGGAGGAAGATGTACTAAGGTAAAGTTTATAAAGCAGTGGTGGCCCAGTAGTAACGGCGCCGACTTAGGAGAAGGTTCGAAACCAAGACAGGCGCTTTACTTCGTGTAAATAATTTCATCACCACTGCTCTCAAAATGGTGAAGGAAAACATCGTGAGGAAGCAGGCATGTGAAAACTTGACTAGAGTGACTTAACATGAGCTAGGGTAGTAGGGATTGATACTACTGAAAGCTTACATCACCTATTTTACATAATGGAACGGCTGAGATTTCACTTATTTTTTGTACTTGTACTTCTTATTTATTTTATAAGTAGCTTCCGCCTGCGACTTCGCCCGCATGGTATGTCAATAAAAAGTAGCTTATATCCTTCCCCAGGGTTCAAAGTATCCCCATACCAAATTTCATCAAAATTGGTTCAGTTGTTAATATTAGTTAGGATTTATGTACACACAGAAGAGCAGTAAATACATAGAGAGTACGACATAATTATAATTTAGAGTACTAAGGTACTGCTTTTTTAGGGTTCTGTACCCAAAGGGTAAACGGGACCCTATTACTAAGACTCCGCTGTCTGTCTGTCTGTCCGTCTGTCACCAGGCTGTATCTCATTAATCGTGACAGTTGAAATTTTCACAGATGATGTATTTCTATTGCCGCTATAACAACAAATACTAAAAAACATAACCTTCCTTGGCAGTCCGGGTAAAAACAGAATAAAATAAATGTTTTAGGGAGTAATGTTATGCTCTCTCGTGATCTGCATTTATACCTACTGAGAATCACTCTTAAACCTCTCTTATTCTTAAATTCCAGGTGCCATGTGGCAGAGGTCGTCTGTATGTTCCAGAACGTCGTCGCTGTTACCGGCCCGGCACCGCAGAGCCGTGTCCGGTGGGAGAAGTGGTGGCCTTCGACTTTGAAGCGAGACCAGCTATTGACGGTCTCAGCCATAATGGAGTGTGTGCTTGTGGGAATGGTGCTTGTAGTCGACGAGAGGTATGTCAAGAAGACGGTTTTTTATTTCACCCTGTGGCACAACCAGCCATACTTATTTATTTATTGATTCATAGGAGAACCAACAGCTATAACAGATGGATAACAATTAAATAAGAAACATAGAGCCAATTACAGGTTCTTACGGGTAAAAAGTGAAAAGTAATAGAAATCTTAGAATCACTAATAAGCACGATAGAAAAGAATATGAGACATAAATGTCGTTTGTCTTCGGTTGAGACGACAAATGCCGCTTGAATGCTATTCGTTTTCATAAGGCGTTGAGAGTCGAAAGGTGTAACCGTAACGATAACGTAACCACATCAATATTTTGTTTTTTTTTGTCAACATCGTGCTCTAAAATTGGTAGTTCCTTAACTAAACTAAACCACGTAAGTATTTATTATATTTGGTTAATTATAACGTATGAATTTTACTGCAGAATTCAGAGGTCCTAGACAAGTGACAATCGCTTCGAATGTGTTTCGTATTTCTACGACTTTCAACATCATTGACAAAAGGTTTTCGATAGCTTAGGTCAGTCCTATACATTTTTGCCTTTTCCATCATCGTTATCGCTAATAAAATACTATATTAGTACAGTTTATAGTACTATACATACTATATTCTATAGTATAGTATGCATAGTATAGGACTGACATAAGCTATCGAAAAGCTTATGTCAATCCTGTTGAAAGTCGTTGTAGAAATACGAAATGCTTTCGAAGCGATTGTCACTTGTCCTAGGCCTTCTCATCATACTGAACGATAGTGACGAAAAACGGTAATCACCACGCTTATCAAGACAAACGTGGTGATTACTGAATCTGACCCCGACAAAGCAGTTTAGAATAAACTTATAATTTTTTCAATTTGTTTAATAATATTTCTCCATTTCAGGTGGAAGCCTGCATCACTCGCAGAGGCACAGCTCCTTACAACGGTACCTGCCACATTCTGAACACACAGGGCCCCTGTCCCGAACACTCCTGGCTCATGAGAGACCATACCAACAATATCAGGTGTACGTGCAGGCCTGGGAGGGTACCACCGGATTGTGAAGAGGATGTTAGGGTCGAATTGAAGAGTTGATACAGTGAAATGGTAGTGAAGGGACTTTTAGTATAAAGTAGTGTATGATGATCAAAGTGTAAAGGCAGAGAAGAGATCAATTTGAACGGACGAAACTGTGCCAGATCGGTATGACAAGATGCGTGCACACATAGGCACGAAAATTGTCATCAGAATAAATTACCCGTAGGGGTTAGTTCACATCGAGACGCGACACGGACTTTTTTTATGATCCGATACAATATAGAATTTATTTACTACACAATAAGGTACACGCGCTGCGCAGCCCCGCGCATCTCAGCGTACTTTGACACGTGTCAACACTCGCACTGAAATTATACCTTTTTGTAAACAAAATAAGTTCGATAATTGTTAAAAAGTGCGCGCGGTCTGAACTGATCAAAGGGAATGGTCGCTTTGGATTCTGAAGGTGCCTAACCCGTAATAGCCATATACGGTACTGATTTTGATGATGTCAGACGAATCAGAAGGTAGAACTGGCCATGCACGAAACATTATGGTTTCCGGTTTAATTCTGTGTGTTGGCCAGTCCGATGTGCCTGTATGCCTATAAACAAGGCGACAGCGCCAGAGTTGCCCGCGAAATTCATACATAAAATATTTTCTTAGTTCATAAGTACGAAAAATTGAATTTCGCGAGCTACCTTAGCGCCTCCACCATAATTAAGTAATACAAGCTTACAGCAGCAGTTGCAGCAGTCTGTCTGTCATGAAATAAGATTATTTATAGATACATAATTATTTTATTAAAAGTCATATTTAGTGTTAAGACTGAAGAGACTCAAAGTTTAATAATCTGTACATATTATTAGTTATGTAGATAAAGTAAAATAAATAAATTATGCATCAATAACATACAAAGTTTTAAGAGAAAAAATACTATAGTACATGTTAAGGTAGGTAGGTAGGTAGATATTAAATTAAATAAAGGGGTTTTAATTTTATTTAAAATCTTTTTTGTGAATAATTAATATTCTTATGCATTTACAACTGGCATTATTTTTTTACTTTTTCTTTTTACATTTAAAATGAATTGTAAAAAAAAAAATATTTTATATGAGGCATAACGGGAAGAATAAAAGAATAAAATTATATTTTTACATTGGATTTTTATTTTTAATAACTTATCGTTTACATTTCCTTACATTTAATTTATAATAACAGTACAAAAATAGTCAAAATTTACTATCTAATTGCGTGATGTCTGACTAAAACTAAATAATTATACACAACTATAGCACAGCACTAGTCTTTGTTTTGGATCATTTGTCTTTTAATTTCTTCTGTGATTGTCCTGTGAAGAAAAAAAACAAAATTATTGTATAATTTCTATGGCTATTTCACTCCTGAGATCTCTTGGGTACTTATACTCCATTTGAAATAAGATTAGACATTTAAATAAGCCTTTTGTACAGTCCGTTCAACCGATTTTGACTTCTATTGCGTTGGTGGCATGAAAAATGGCAGCTGCAGAAGACAGTTGGTATTGTTTAACTTTTTTAGCTTTTAATGCCATCCTTATGCCTACGGTATAGAAGTCAAAATCGGCTGAAGGGACTGTAAAAAGGTTTGTTCCAATGTCTAATCTTATTTCAAATGGGGTATAATTAACGACGCCCACGTGACCTGGCTGGCTTATTTTTTGGCCAAAGAAACAGCATTGCCATTTGGGCACTTTTTCTGTTTACAGCGATGCGGATGATTTTTTTGATACCATATACTATGATTCTATCCCCTCGTTTTGTATACATTTAAATGACATCATCTGCCTAGCCTTTTCCCAACTATATTGGGGTCGGCTTCCAGTCTAACCGGATGCAGCTGAATACCAGTATTTAACAAGGAGCGACTGCCTATCTGACCTCCACAAACCGTATATCTAATGACGTTCTCGGTCTACATACATTTTTTTTTTTAAATATATCCAATAGTTTAGTTACGATAGCTAGTCAAAGATCGGCAAACCCCATACTCGGCCCAGCACTACTGTTTAGTTTGTTTGAAAAAATGACTTTTTAATTTCCATGTTAGGATTTATTTGATAGTTCCAAAATTGACGACACGGTTGGCGCAGTGGCTGAGCGATGGACTGCTGCGCAACGTGTCGTGGGTTCGATTCCCTCACGGAACAAATATTTGTATGATCTGCTAGTAGTTGTTCCGGGTCTGGGTGTTAGTGTATGTGAGTTTCTATGTTTGTAAACGCACCCACGATACAGGAAGAAATTCCTAGTGTGGGGCAAAGTTTAAAAAAAAAAAAAAAAACTCTTATGCATTATTATTGCCAGTGTTTTCATTTATTGTTGTATTGTCGTCTCCACATTGTATAAAATAAAAACATCTCCGTTCTAGCTGAGGTTCTAATAGTAGTTTATTTTTCCGATAAAACTTACCGAAATATATCCTATAGACTTGGTTGAAAGGCATCTCGATGGCGACAGTCGACAATATTGATATCACTGTCACTACAAACAGTTCTGGGACGTGCAACTGAAATAACAGAAATAATAACATTATTGATAAGGAAATACCAAGAGTCTAGATATAGTTATTATGTTTTTTTTTAAGGTCTGTGAAGCTTCATCTCCGTAGGCTCCACGGATATCTAGGCTCGCTCATCTGCGGTCTTAAGTCTAATTCATCTGTAAATTTCTTTATCCAGTTCCTAGACCTATGTGATTTCTGAATCAAGTCTCATTGTGTTAATCAATATATTACTTCTTAAATAATTTCTAGTGAAACCAGATCTTCTGGTTATGATCGTCTAAAGACGTTTAGAGTTGGAATCGAAAAGCTTTGTAACACCACAGATGAATACAAATGGTTCACTCCGCATTTTAGGTATGAAGCTACAAACAAGTACGCGGCGGGCTCGTCTTTGTCAGGCCAACGTAACGGAGCGAGGCGGGGGAGGTCAGCGAGCGTAACGGAGTCAGAAGACATAAGAGTTATGCGATAGAAAGAGAGGCAACTTCTAGGTGGATATTACTGTAGGTAATTAGCGCTGTGCGATATGAATTGCACTTTATTGTGTCGTAGTAAGAGTCGCTTTTTATTTAAACGACTTTGCGTAGTGGACCATCTGTAATCATCTAGAGTAGAATAGATTTATTTTTATAGACAATCCATTTTATTGTCAGAACCGGTTATGATTATTGAAATATTTATACGTGTGGAGTCGCGTCGTCCGCGTAGGTATATTCTTCTTAAAAATAAATAATATTATCAATATTAAAGACGTTTTTTCACCTAATTTATAAACGCAGTTTATTTGAGTTTCCTTATTCAAAACTTTACCAAGTAGGTTCTTAAAATTAAGCTTACAAAAACTTAGTTTTTAGATGATAGATTTATTTTTATAGACAATCCATTTTATTGTCAGAACCGGTTATGATTAGAAAATATTTCAAGGGCGCGGTTATAGCAGCTCGCACCGGGCGCATAAAAGGCTAAGCAGAATTTTTGCTTAACATAACATCACGCCTTGATTCCCCGAAGGGTCGGGGCAGAGTCTCCGTAGAATATTTAACGGTTCTGTATATCTGTATATTACAATCAGCCATATTATGATGCTGACCATGTCACCGAAGCTTACCAAAGCTTAGGTATCACGAGGAAAAAAATCATGGATACTTACAAGTAGTAAAGGCGAGTAGTACTCTGCATTTCTCTGCACTCCCACGTTGTAGAAGAAGATGGGGAACTGGGTCAGGTACACGCTGTACGCGATCTTGTTGAAGAACTTGAACACTCGCGACTCTATGAATGAGGTTCCTATGCCTGTGGATATAAGGTTGTATATTGAATGCAGGTTTAGACACTGTTGCTATGGAATTGGAAATAACTGGACCAGTGTTCTAGAGGTACACAAGATCAAATCTACCTTTTTTTTTGAGGGTGGGAAATCATCATATGTTCCTTCTGTTGCCTGTTGCCAAGGGCCCCGGTATCCCTTTCGGACTTTCCCGCAACCTTGGCAGGGAGATCGAAACTACCTAGTATGTAAAATGGTGACAGACTTATTGCTTTTCATCTTCTTTGGTAACTATCAAGGAAAATTATGTAGTTACAAGAAAGAAGCACCTATTATTTCGTCTTGAGCGTCAGATCATTTCATATCTCAAAGGTTATGTTTAAAAAATAAAACTTTAGTCATAAGACAAGCTTCTAATTATGATTAAAGGTAACAATTAAACTATGACAGGCTTCGTTTAGGCTTGAGGCGTATTGATCCATCACCAGGGTATCAGACACAAAACACCATTTTTTTTGTTGCCAAATTGGCCGCTTTAACTTCGACCTCGCCTGATGGAAAGTTATGAATGACTCATGCACTTTTCTGTGAAATTGGCCAATCACCAGAATAAGTCGACTTACCAGCATAGTCATTAGCGATTGCCCAATGCGACGCGCACATGAACACCCCCCACAATATTGGTGATAGTGCTGCGAACATGGCCGCACCGTAGTTCTCGTACTTGTACCCCTCTAGACCCCACTTGTAAGGAGTCGCGATGGTCGCCGTCATCAGTGCTAAGCAAAATGCCCAGAGAAGTCTCGATTGAGCCTGGAAGGTGGAGAAAAATATATTAATTTGGTTTCTTCATTCTCTCATACTAAGAATTTTTACCGATGCCATTAAGTCCCGTCTTTTCAGCAAATCCTAACTAGTCTATAATCCTACTAATATTATAAATGTGAAAGTTTGTGTGTTTGTTACTCAATCACGCAAACGGCTGAATGGATTTGGATGAAATTTGGCCAACAGATAGTTTAAACCTGGATTAACACATAGGATACTTTTTATCCCGATATTCTCACGGGATCGAGACCTGCGTGGGTGGAACCGCGGGGCGCAGCTAGTAAACATAATATTATAAATGCCAAAGTAAGTTTGTTTGTTACCCTTTCACGCTAAAACGGCTCAACGGAATTGGATGAAATTTTGTATAGGGGTAAATGACCTGGGTTAGAACATAAGATACTTTTTATCCCGATTTTCCTGCGGAATCGAGACTTATGCGTGTGAAACCCCGAGGCGCAGCTAGCCATCTATAACATTGTAAATCGGACGGAACTTTCTTCAATGACGGGAAAATTGAGAATGACTAAAAAGTACTATTTGATGAGTAAAAAATCGTAGTAAGTAGAAACTTATTTCACATTGCCGATCGAAATGAGGATAGTTCAAAAATACTTACGGTTGAAAGTGTGAAGTTTAACTTTTTGGTTTTCATGAGATACGCCATGACAACTCCTATTAGGTAGATGGTGGCTCTATGCGTAGGTAGGATGTAGGAAAAACGTGCCGCATCTAGTAGCTTTTGAACTCTGTAAAGAAAGTAAAACAATATTAAAAAACTTGTGCACTAAAGTGGAAAAAAGTAAAACTCTTTGTGTTGAATCCGATCCCTCTATTTTCCCGAAGATATCCTGAAGGATAGCTAAGGAATGAGGGCAAGAAGATAAATTACAGGCAGCAATAATAAAATTAAGCAGCAGCCCGGAGCAGCCCGTAGTCTGGATTTGTGCCCGGTTGATGGCAATAGGTTGCCCCCGGTTGATGGCAATAGGTTGCCCCCTATCACGTACCATGGGACTTAAACAACTGGCGAAATGTAGGTGTACTGTAAGTACACCTCTGCCCCGACCCTTCGGGGAAACAAGCCGTGATGATATGTTAAGCAAAAAATCTGCTTAGCCTTTTATGCGCCCGGTGCGAGCTGCTATAACCGCGCCCTTGAAATATTTTCTAATCATAACCGGTTCTGACAATAAAATGGATTGTCTATAAAAATAAATCTATCATCTAAAAACTAAGTTTTTGTAAGCTTAATTTTAAGAACCTACTTGGTAAAGTTTTGAATAAGGAAACTCAAATAAACTGCGTTTATAAATTAGGTGAAAAAACGTGTTTAATATTGATAATATTATTTATTTGTAAGAAGAATATACCTACGCGGACGACGCGACTCCACACGTATAAATAGTAATGTTAGTGGCCCTGGTCTGGACATTTCTGCGTCCCTCCAGGGCCTGCGCCCTGTGCCTGGGCACCGCTGGCACCGCCCTAGTTACGGCACTGTGTTGGGGTCAGAAATGGGATGATGATAACCAACCTACATCATCTGCCTTGCCTTTTCCCAACTATGTTGGGGTCGGCTTCCAGTCTAACCGGATGCAGCTGAATACCAGTATTTTACATGGAGCGACTGCCTATCTGACCTCCACAACCCAGTTACTGGGTAATACGATACCCCTTGTTAAGAATGGTTGTCAGATTTTCGGGCTTCTGACGACCCGTAACAACTGTCAAAGATCTACAAATGACAGCGGGACGCTTTCCGAGGCACGGAGGGGTCTTGGTATGTAAAGATGATCACCCATCTACGGACCAACCGCGGCAAGCGTAGCTTAACCTGATCGATCGACCCGTGCGGCTGTTATTACTTAGCTACAAGCCCCTGACTATGACCAACCTACATATACTTAGAAATAAAATCATTTATCATACTGAGCTACCAAAGAACTAAATCTAAGTCTAAGATTGCCTTCTAGACTGCGCCTACGATATAGTCAAAGCAATGCATCAACAGTAATATTGTTTGCTGCTGCCATCCGTCATCTTTGATGTATGATCTGTGGTCTCAGCATCGAACAGGACCTTAGAATATATCGGCTGTGTGGACAGCGACATCTATCTGAACATTTAATAAATCATAGATGTCTTCTGGGGCGATTGCATGGTGTTTAAGGCAAAATTTTGTATAGTTGTTACGAGTTTAATGCTTGAAATAACTAGTCGTAAAGGTTTAACCATTTCTTTTACATAAACACATACTATTTTTTATTCTGTTTATTTAAGCTGCAAGTCAAATCAATCAAATCAATCTGCTTAGCCTTTTCCCAACTATGTTGGGGTCGGCTTCCAGTCTAACCGGATGCAGCTGAATACCAGTATTTTACATGGAGCGACTGCCTGTCTGACCTCCACAACCAAGTAACTGGGTAATACGATACCGCTTGGTAAGACTGGTTGTCAGACTTTTGGGCTTCTGACGACACGTAACGACTGCCAAAGATCCACAAATGACAGCCGGGACCAACGGCTTAACGTGCTTTCCGAGGCACGGAGGAGTCTCAATATGCGAAAATGGAATTATGTTTTGTTGCGTCGTGTTCATAATATTTATGGAACCTGTAATCATTTTAATCATTGGTTGTTTTATTTTTTTGTAGACTCGATTCGATTTGTTGGCCCTTTTCTATTATTTTTTTTGTCGTACTTTTTTTTTACTACCTTGCCTCTACTTTAGTCGTACCTTTTTTAATATTATGAATTATTATATTTTTAATAAAAAAATCTTAAATAATAATAATTTAAATTTAAAATTAAAGAATTTCAATTGAAAATGATGGGGTAATTTCCAAATCTGTGACCAAAACCTTTTTAGTGTGGTCAAAGATTTGAAAACCTTCATTTTTAATAGACAAGATTTGAGACGGAATTTATGTAAGTATGTGGGAAAAATTTCTGTAAGTACCTACCTATTTTTTATTTACCAATTAACAACGATTACATTATCAAAGTGTGTATTCACTTTATTTAAAGAAACAATACCTACATATCAAGTTTCAATAAATACATTCAAGAGAACTCAACAAGTCACTGAAATGACATTAAAACAAGTACCTAACGTACTAACTACTTATCAAGTGCCTTCATTAGCAGTTGCAAATGTGAATACTTAAAAACTTAAACAATGTTGGTTAACAAGGACTTATACGTAAGTACTGTGTTGTGTTAAGTAATGGATTTACAAGTAGGTACTGACAGCGCTCGTCAGCGCTGGAGGAGCGCTGACGGTACCAGGATAAATAAAACACTTGTTTGTAATCATAATAACTCGAATACTTAGAATCTTTTCGTTTTTACATTATTTTATTTTATATTATCATGACATGGCGCTTGTCAGCTCAGGGGGTTTCATAACCTCATTAAAAATTTAATTTGTTTTGTATTTATAATAGTTTCGTGGAGGTTACATGCAGATACCAAGTCAGCCTCTACGTAGGTACCTATCTACATAGGTTACTAGCAGGTACCATTACCCATGGTACCTGCTAGTAACCTATGTTATGTCGTGTTAAGTAGGTATACAGCGTACTGAACAAGTATTGTTTGTACAGTCGAACAAGCTATTTAGTATACGGGCTTATAACTTGCACCTACTTTAAACAATTTTGTAAGTGTTTTCAGTAGTCAACAATCCTTTTACGTCACTCTCCTAAGCTATAAGCTCAAAAAGTTACATTACACACAATCAAAACGAATTTTGGCAGTGTAGCGGAAAATGAATATATTTTGCCTGTATACTAAATAGCTTGTTCGACTGTACTAAGTAAGTGTTTAAAACATGGTCAAGGAGTCAAGGATTTGAAGTATTTGCTTCTGGAAGACTCTTGGACTTAGTGTTTCCTCATTCCTCCGTTTGGACGGATTAACAAATGGTCCTCAATTGTTTATACGCCATTTTGCGTATGACCATGTTCTCTAATGTCTTGAGAAAGAGAGATGTATATATGTATACCTACTGTATAGATTGGTGAATAATGATGTGTACATCCTAATCCTAACTAATATTATAAATGCGAAAGTGAGTTTGTTTGTTACGCTTTCACGCTAAAACAGCTTAACGGATTTGGATGAAATTTGACACAGGGATAGACCATGACCTGGAATAGGACATAGGGCACTTTTTATCCCGATAATCCCGCGGGATCGAGACTTACACAGGTGAAACCGCGGGGCGCAGTTAGTAAATAATAAAATCCTAACTAATATTATAAATGCGAAGTGAGAGATTGTTTGTTACGCTTTCACACTAAAACGGCTGAACGGATTTGGATGAAATTTGGCACATGGGTAGATCATGACCTGGAGAAGGACATAGGACATACTTTTTATCCTGAATCGCAGACGAAGTCGCGGGCCAAAGCTAGTAATAATATAACATGAACGAAGGTCAAATTCCATCAATGCACTAATTGTAAATGACCCTGAATCATTAAAACTGTGTCTAAAAAAACGAAACGAGCGCTTAAACTGACCAATTTCTGTAATCGCGAACAAGTTTTAAGGCTAAACTGTGATTAACATGGCGTTTCCTAGTCATTAATTAACAAAAAATAATAGAGCCTGATTTACATGGAACGATTTAATTGCCGGTGGCATACCTAAAGTTGAATCAACAATAAAAGTTGCTCCGTCTAAACCATGTGCATACGATGCAAAGACATTTGTTCATCGTCACCAGCCTGCAGCAGACCACTGCTGGACATACACCTCTCCAATTGCACGCCATTCAACTCGATTCTCGGCAAGTCTCATCCAGCTACCAGCGTGTGAGGATCGTCACTCCATCTAACCTGAGGGCGCCCTACCTTATGTTTGCCGATTCGCAGTCTCCACTCAAGAACACATCTACCTCATTGCCACATCATCTTGCTTATTCTGTGAGCTTTGTCGACAACATTGTTTCTCTGCCGGAACACCTCGTTCCGGATTCCATGCCTCTGAGAGACTCCAAGCATAGCATACATTTGTTGCTTCAATTTAATTGTACGCCACTGGCAAGAAACTTGCATCGTGTAAATGGGACTTAATGGACGCACCTATAGGCAATTTTGGCAACTTTAGGATTAGGTGAGCAAAACCGCTAAACGATTAACGCCTTGATTCCAATCGGAGGGTTAATTTAACCTGTTTAATTGACTGTGCCCAATGACACATAATTATCAGCTCCTATGTAGGTAATTTAACTTTGAACAAAGTTCTGTATACATTTTTTGGGCATACTTTAAGGTTTTCCAGACATATTTACTTTGCTTTTAGGAAACAGCCAGTTAATAATGATTATGAAACAAATAAAGAAAGAAAAAAATATCTGCCATCCCGTACATTTGGGTCGAGTAGGTATTGAACGTCCCATACATTTGGGTCGAGTAGGTATTGAACGTCCCATACATTTTGTCGAGTAGGTATTGAACGTCCCATACATTTGGGTCGAGTAGGTATTGAACGTCCTATACATTTGGGTCGAGTAGGTATTGAACGTCCCATACATTTGGGTTGAGTAGGTGTTGAAGCTTTGTATGGGACAGCTGATAATTTTTTCTTGATTGCGATGTTGGTCCCATGGAGAAAATTGTTCAGTTTGATGGTCTGTACCACACCCGTTTTGGCCACTTCTTTTTGATACACACTGTGTATACCCTGTTGTTATGAAAAGCGAGTATTTTCAAAACACAAGACCACGTAAGAAAAAAAGAAAAGAAAAATACTCACGAAATTCCGTAATACACGAACATGCTGATATTGTACCAGTATATGGCTAGGTATCTCAAAACTGTAGATGCTACTGCGATAAGAGTCAAGAGGGACCAGCCCAGGGTCTTGTACTTCCAGATGAGCAGCATCAGGGGTAGGGTAGCCACGTAGAGCTGCATGTCCATGCCGATTTGATGCGTGTGGGTTAGGCACTAGAAAAAATGGCGTGAGGGTTAGATATTGAGGTAGGTAAGCAAATGGTAACCATAGGTAAGCAAGTAGGTAACCATCTGGAAAATCAACTCAAACTCAAAGCATTTAATTCAAATAAACCAATTACAGGCACTTTTCGGGTCGGTCAGTCAGAAAGATGAAGCTAGTTGCCCATTCCAAAGCGTAGTAGGTTTGTGGCGGTATCTACATCGCCAAATGCGAACTACGCATCAATGACCTGACGTCATCCTGACGTCACATAAATCCTGCATCGCGCAATTAAAGTTTACCGTGCAGTGGACATATATATAAAAACCAAACATCAATCGTTGGGCAGTTGCCCGCCAGACACAACACCCGTCTGGTCGGAGGATCCTCCCTTTTCTATGGAGTATGAGTAAACTTTACACCCTGTTTCTCATACCCCTAAAGGTTCCTAGGGAGAAGAACAGGCAAGAAACTCCACGGACACTCTTTTAAATCAGAATATAGTTACAATATAAGAAGGATGGTTTCGGGTCACCTAGAAAATGATTTGGGAGTTCTTTCAAATGATGGTCTACCTTTTGTTAACCAATAACTATTTCAACGGCTTTATGAAGGTTTTTCTCATTGAAAGTGGTTAACTGCAGATAGGTAGCCCCAAAACTAAGATTATAGATGCGGGAACAAAGTCGTGTCTTGCCCGTTCTTCTCCATATGAACCTACTACCTACGCTTTGGAATGGGCAACTAGCTTCATCTTTCTGACTGACCGACCCCTTGACAATTCAAAAGTGCCTGTAATTGGTTTATTTGAAATAAATGCTTTGAGTTTGTGTGTTTGTAGTTTCATTTGCATCCAAGCATACTGTTCCAACTGAGACATAGCTACTGAAATTACAGGTATGGTTACCTCACTAGATTATTGCTTATTTCATAATATAAGAAATTACAGGGATTTCACTAAGTTGAGAACTTAAAATCTCTGCTATACCTGGTGATTGAGAAGTCAAGACATATAATAAAATAATAAAAGTTTATTTCGGAACAATAAGACAAGACTAAGAAGTAGAGTACAACAAGTAAAACGATGTTAGCTGCAAAAGTATGAACTGTAGCGCAGCCAACAATGCCCTTTTCCAGGTATAGAATGGAATGATGTTCCATGAAAAAGGTGTTAAAAGGTAATTAAAATGAACAACAACCGCAGATAAGAAAAGTAAACAATGACGAACAGATAATATGAACAGAAAATATTATAAACCTAATATTTACTTTAAAACCAATTTAATATAACTTAGCAGTGAGACCAATTTTCAATTGGTATAAAAGTTACAATAATATCTTTTGGTGGTTATCTATTCGTTTGATTACAATGTTATCATTATCTGAGGGATTTTGACTTATTTTCAAGAAAGTGGAATGAGATTGAAGTTAATAACTTGTTAATTTATTACATCGCTAGTTACTGCCTGCAATTTTGTCCACGTGGAAGTCAAGTATAGCATAGAACTTATGGTATGGCACTCGCCAATAGTGTAGCTTCCCATCAGTGGAAGAATTTTTGCTACATGACCAAATAATCAAATGATCGTCTAATGATCAGTGTGATCAGTACTTTCCGAGATTACCTTGTAAATACACAAACAATTATACCTCTTTATAATATTATTTTTCTTTTTTTATATTGTTTTAATACTAATGTAGTAATTTTGATGTAACTTTACATTTTTATAACTTGGGACTTAAAACGTCGTTGGAGCCCGAAAGTCTGACAACCAGTCTTACTAAGGGTATCGTGTTACTTAGGAACTGGGTTGTTGAGGTCAGATATGCAGTTGCTCCATGTAAAATACTGGTATTCAGCTGCATCTGGTTAGACTGGAAGCCGACCCCAACATAGTTGGGAAAAGGCTAGGCAGATGATGATGATAGACACATCCGTTGCTACAGCTAGTTTCCAATAAAACGCACGATAAAGATCGATGTAACCTCATTTAATAATGTGGGTAATACCTAGTTATATAAGAATCGTGGGAATCTATATTTTCTGATTACCGTGTTACCCCGTATGTACCCTCCATTCATTGTTAGCGATCGTAAACGCTATTACTACTTTACGAAAAACTAAGGACTTGTACTGGATTGAAATCTTCTATAGACATTTTTACCTCAAATCAATCGATCGCGATGTCACGGTGGTGTTTAACATAAAACTCTGGGAGATTGTCATAATCGCCAAAATCGCCTGGGATACAAATTAGTAATCATCCTTTGTTTTTCAGTAAAACTGGGGGCCAATTCAATAAAACCGACAATCTGACAATTTTATAAGTTTTTATTAAAAAGTCCACACGACAAAGTAAGGGATCTCGTGCACTAGACCACGACCAGGTAAAATATAGAAACCGATACGAATCGCGCAACTGGGTTGGGTTCCAGTCTTACCAGATGCAATTGAATACCAGTATTTTACATGGAGTGGCTGTCTATCTGACCTCCACAACCCAGTTACATGATATTCCGAAGTAAGACTTATAGGTAAGGTTGACAAGAAGGCACACGTTTGATGTGAAAAGCTAACGGATAGGATTTTTTTTTAGATAAATCGAATTTACACATGTACGAGAACGAAACGTCAAAACGGACTTCTTAGATTGTCGCGAGTGTAGGTAATTTACAGGCTTATACTCCATTTGAAATAAGATTAGACATTCAAACAAACCTTTATACAGTCCCTTCAACTTTGACTTCTATACCGTAGGCACAAGGATAGCATTAAAATAAAATAAAGTTACACAATACCAACTGTCTACTGCAGCTGCCATTTGTCATGGTACCAACGCAATACAAGTCAAAATCGGTTGAACGGACTGTAAAAAAGGTTTATTTAAATGTCTGATCTTATTTCAAATGGGAAAACAGTCACTCTACAGAAATACACTGTTGATGTTACCGTTTCATAAAATAAAAATCTTCTGCGATAGATACTCGACGGAGATGCAGTAAAACTAAATTGAATCCGATACTCTGACTTTAGTTTTGAACCGAATAAACTAAAATGTTTAAAAGCTAAATTCAGCGAGGCTTTTCAATTTACTCTGCTATGTTATAGGTGAAATAAAAAGCCGTTTTCATAGACGTCATCTCTGAAACCGGTGTTAAAATAAAATGCTGAATATACGTAAAATAAATATTGGAAATAAATATGTAATATACTGGTGTTGTTTTCTAGGTTTTTGTACAAAAACCTAGAAAACAACAGTCAAACGATACACATGTATGAACTCACGCCTTTGTATCATGTGGGTAGGCAGAAACCACAACAGATATTGATTGGTTCTTTTGCTTCGTCTATGTTCCTGCACGCGTTGCATAACCATCGTAGAAACGGGTTTTGTCGACGGAAGAATAGACAAAATGACAGATAAATAGGCACGACTTTGAGAAACACACGGGATAGAGATATTATATTATTTGTATATACATGTTTATACAACTTGGGACCCTGGGATCCCGGACCTTTGGAAGGCGTGCGTGGGGCCAAAGCCAACTCGCAGTATATTATTATTATTATAGGAGTTGTATATTAATAAATAAATATTTTTACCCTATAAACCAGACTCAGTAGTGTTGGAAAGGCGGGCTTAGCCCGTCTAAAGCCCACATCTATACCACGTTTAGAGCTGCGGCGACCAAAATAGCCATTTCTGAACAATGTCTATGTGTCATTTTGTCTATTCTTCCGTCGAAAAAACCCGTTTCTAAACGGTCGGTTAACGGAATGGTTAAAAGAAGTTCCTGCTATCCATTAGCATAAGCATAAGCATAATCAGCCTATAATGTTCCCACTGCTGGGACACAGGCCTCCTCTCTGTGAGAAGGAGCGGGCCGTAATCCACCACGCGGGCCCAGTGCGGGTTGGTAGATGTCACATGTCTTCGAATTTTTGGTTCTAGGACATGCCGGTTTCCTCACAATGTTTTCCTTCACCGTTTTGAGAGCAGTGGTGATTAAATAATTTACACAAAGTAAAGCGCCTGTCAGGGTTCGAACCTACGACCTACAACTCGTAAGTCGCGGCCGTTACCACTGGGCCACCACTGCTCACATCCATGATCCATCCATCCATTCTGCTACTATTTTATTTATTTATTTATATATACTTTATTGTACACCAGAAAATACATAGCGAAAATACTATCCATTATTTTGCTCCAATCCTTAGTCAATTATGGGTACCAGAGATGATTTCTTAAATAAAAATTGAGTTGAAAATACATACCATGTCTTCGAAGCCAAAGTAGTTATGTATGAACAAGAAGCTCTTCCACATGTTCTTCTCACAGACCCTGCTGTGCTCCTCCACCACCAGGTTCCACTGGGGCCCGTTGTTCAGGTCCGGTAAGATGTACGTGCAGAACAGCATCAGACTCACAAAGAGTGGGAAGAGTCTGAAAGAGATTCAGAATTAAATATGAAAAAATGATGGTCAAACAATTTTATGAAATTGCAGTTAGTTTTTGAATTCTGTGCATTTGAAAACTTTAGCTAGGATATATTGAGTTAGGCAGAGGATTTACTTGACGTAGATAGATTGTTATAAGTTGTTCGAAATACGACATAGGTCACGATACTTGATTGACTCGGACACATGACGTATCTGAAACATTTTTGTTCCGTTCCGAATTTTGTCTGCATATCAATGATTAACTTTGGGCTTATACGAATATATTCCAGCTTGGGCAAGACTTTAGTGATGCTGACAATGATGACATGATGCATTTCCTCATGGTTTGGCATTTTTTATTAAATCTTTAATGAGAATCTGACCACAACGATTATGGGATATTCTTTATAATTCCTTCTGAAACCCAAGACGAAAAGGTTTTTTTTCAAAACATCATATAATAGACAATTATATTATTTACCGCTACCAAATTCCCCGTACATCAACATCGATTTAATAGTAACAGTAGCAGAACTTTAACAAACAAGAGGGGTTAGCTCCGATCTGTCAAAGATAATCGCTTCGTAACGACCTGTCTCGTAAACTCGTAATACACACAAATTTTGGACACGTGTGCGCCCTAGATAAAAATCCACGCGCTACTTGATTATATTTTAAGTGTTGAGATCATTAAGAATGTTATTATTTGTATTTAAGGATATGTGACCTCTGACAGATTGGAATAGAAGAAGGGCGAAGAAAGAACAGAGCTGCGCCTAAAAAAACATGTTTTGTGGTAGTATTTCCGATCATTACTTTATGTGGATTAATCCACTACCTATGTTATAGTCCCTATAAAATCAGGACTCCCGCCTCCTCTATGCGAGAGGAACTGAGGTGTAATCATCGATGTGGGCCCAGTTCAGGGGGCTGGACGTCAAATGTCTTCGCATTTTTTGGTTTTAGGACATGCCGGTTTCTACTTAATGTTTCCTTCAAAGTTTTTCTATCAGCTAAAAAATAGTATTATACTCTGCTTATAACTTAAACTAAAAACAAAGGATGAAGATAGAATATTTTTCAATTCCGTACAAATCTAGATTAATGACGAAAAGGGGGATTTAATGAATGGACCCGTTTCAAACAAAAGATATATTTTCTGCACTTCAAAGTGTAATCAATCTCTAGTTAATGATGATGGCATCGATAAATGTTTCGAGTTCTTACCTAAACCATCTGGCGATAAGGCGACCCTTAAGGTTGATGGTGCCTTTCTTCTCGAGGTCTGTGAGTAGGTTGTGGGCATTAAGAAACCCGCTGAGGTATAGGAAGCTGTCTGTGTAGAGAATTGCGGAGCGTCCTACCACTGCCCATGGCATGCCGAATACCTGGAAGGAGGTGGCAACATTCATAAGTGGTTACATGTTTAAAACCGCGCAATCAGCATATACAACATTAGTTTTTGTTTACGCTAAGCCCGAAAACGGGATCAAACTTGAAATCGCGAAAAAACAAATCGGCTGTTCCATACATTTGTGTTCACTTAAATCGTCAAAATTTATGGGAAAGCAGATTTTTTTTCGCGATTTCATAGTTGGTCCCATAGAAAAAGTTGTTCAAAATGATGAGTACAAAGACCCCTTTTCGAGTTTAGCGTAAACAAAAACGAATGTTGTACTTATATAACTTCCCGACATCAACTGTTGGACAGTTGCCCGCAAGACACGACACCCGTCTGGTCGGAGGATTCTCCCTTTTCTATAGAGGATGAGTGAACTTTACACCCTGTTCCTCATGACTCAAGTACTAAAGGTACATCTCTGCCCAACCCTTTCGGAAAATATACCCTGATGTTATATTATGTACATATTTCACAACAGTAAACATGACTAACCAAACAAATTCCCCAATAATTACTTTATACATTCAATTCTCTGCAGAGTTAATCAATAGGTACATGTCTTGTTAACACCTTCGCCTGCCTGGTATGTAGAATACATTATATATAATACTAGCTTCCGCCCGCGGCTTCGCCAGCGTGGTATGTCGATAAAAGTCCCTATGTATTCCTGTCTTTCCCCGGGATGCCATCTATCTCCTTGCCAAATTTTATCGAAATCCGTTCAGTGGTTTAGGCGTGAAAAGGTAACATACAGACAGACCGAGTTACTTTTACGTTATAATATTAGTATGGATGTGCAATTGTACATTCCCCATGATCAAACGGCACTTTAAAGAGTTAGACCGAATCTCATAAAATCTAAAGTATTCAAGAAAGTGTTAAGTGCTAATATAAAGGGTTTCCATACACATTAAGTGACTTGATTGAATTTTCGAGACTTTGCCAAGAGGTGTGAGTTTCACTCTAAAGTCGACTTTGTGTTAATTTGATACTTAATATGCCAAATAAGTCGTTATTGGATTGTGTGGGAGAATTGTATAAGTTGATAAAAGCTAAGTTCTAACCGCTTAGAATCTGTTAGACTCAACAAAGTTAGGGAATTTGGTTACAAAGAATTTTTACTTTGCAAATGAACAAAAAAAGTGTTTTGTCGTTGCGCTGCTTATGCAAATTGAACTCTACGACTGCATATATTTATATTGCTTTTAAAAACTTGGCAAACGGACTAGATTACAGTATATTGTTCCTGAAAATGATACCTACCTACTGCTGCTCATCTTCCTGCAAAATATCTTACAAGCACATTGTACCAACATAATTTTACGGTTGGCTACCGTCCGCAATCCGATATGTACAATAATTGCTAAAAGGATATCAAAATGTTGTATGAATGTTGTTGTTGTTTGTAGTTGTGTACTTACAGCAGAAAAGCTGACTTTATTAACAAAAGGGTTGTGCGCCATTGCCATAGACTTGTGCGCTATGAGCAGAGCGAACGCGTTCATCCCTCTATACGCATCCACTCCTTTGACCCTCGTAGGAGAGTCGGATAAGTCGAAGACTTTCCTCAGATTCCTCTTCAAAGAGAACGCGTTGAGAAGCTTCTCGAAGTTCGTGACTCCTTCCTTTCCGTCGTCTAGGATTGTGCCTAAACTGAGGAGCAGGATTACTGCTAGGAAGAATGTTCTGTAAAGAAGAGAGAAAATTGTTAAAATTGTGATGATACTTAAAGCTTTTTTGCGAAAGAAAGTGTTTTTTTTTTGCCATCTGGCAGGAACACGGACACTTGATTCTAACAAAAATTTGCACTTTAAAGCTTAATATTTCGCAAATGGATCCCTGAATCGTAAAATGGTTTTCACACACCAGCAATACTTTTGAACGGCCTATCCAATGAATTCTTGGGATAGACGAGAAAAAACTACCATTCCTTATGACGGACATGGCGAAACTATAAGGGTTCCTGGTTGATTACGGAACCCTAAGAAATGGGAGTATCTTCTTACATATACTAAGAATATTTCATTATTATTTACTGCCCATGTTTTTATAACGTACTTGTATAATATCACCGTTGAATACCAACCCAACAACTTTGTTATCCGTTTATTTACAAATAGGATCGCTTTTGAAACTGTTTCCCGCTTAGATAGTTAAATGTAACCATCTATTGAATTCCTTAGAATATCTTAGAAACTATTAGATAGTTAGATTGGAACTCGATACGGTTCATAACTAGACTAAGGCCGAACTTAGGCCGACTGTCCATTGAGGCGGAATGGAGCGGAGAAGTGCAGAGCTAGGGAACCATTTTTTTTTTTTGAATTTTGTAAATCATCAATTCTTTAGGAGGGCGTGTCAGACTTTTACTGTCTAAAACCCACCCGTGTTCCTTCAGTTGCCTGTTGCCTAGGGTCCGGGTATCCCTTTCGGACTTTCCCGCAACCCTGGCAGGAGGGAACCATTAAAAGAGTAACAATGGAGTTCATTTCTCTCCATACGAAACTACACTTTCGAATGGGAAATGCTCAAATATCTTTTCTTTGTAATTTTTTACTTTTACAATTGCCTATTAATGATCTACTTGAAATAATGAATATATGCTATTGTAGAAAGGATAGCTGCTGTTAATTTCCTATTTTCATGAGCCGTCCCCCGACGCGACGACGCTTGGATCAAAATATTACCTACAACTTTTATATTAAACTTAAAGGGCCAATACATATTATTTTTTTACTTTTTAAATGCTTTGTTTTTGTCGGGGGTTTTTTAAATTTTAAATTTAACTTTTATTTCCAGTTTTTTAAATTTCATATTATATTACTAGTAGAAACGCTACGATCAATACGCGACTCGCCGAAATCTGCGTAGCTGTACGTACTTTTACCATAGTGAAGCTAGTTACTACTTTAGTCTCATTTCTCTTTCCTACTCTATCATCAGACCCTGATCACCATCCATCTGTAACCTATTTTTTGAGACCTTTCCAATGAGCCCAAACACGATACCTCTGCTGTAAGTTGGTGAGGGAGTTGGGTATCCTGAATCCAGGTGATGCTGCAGCATCAGTTCCAGGTTACTATATTCTTCTAATTCATCATTGAAGTAACAGAATTCTAAATTTCCAATCGATTAGACCTGCGAAAGATGCTCACATCCATTCATCAACTAGAAAAGAGCTGATAATCTTCAAACGGCTGAACCGATTTTCTTGAATCATAGCTAAGAACACTCTCGATCAAGTCACCTTTCAAACAAAACAAAAAAAAACAAAATCGGTTCAGCCGTTTGGCAGCTACGATGGAACAGACAGACACACAGATACACAGATACACAGATACACAGATACACAGATACACAGATACACAGATACACAGACACACAGATACACAGATACACAGATACACAGATACACACGTTAAACTTATAACACCCCTCTTTTTCAGTCGGGGGTTAATAAAATGATTTCAATTTGATTAACCAGCAGAATTTATATAAAAAAGCTTATCTTCGTAGACATACAGGGTGTGGCGTAAATAATGGATAACCCCGAAACTGTCGATGGGCCAGATAATCATCTATCATTTACCCCACTTATATCGCCATATGCCCCATAATATATTATACCATATATTTTCTGCATATATTTAAGGATAAAATAAATATTTATTTCAGGCTCCCATACAACAAACGTGATTTTTTTGCCGTTTTTATAGATAATGGTACGGAACCCTTCGTGCGCTAGTCCGACTCGCACTTGGCCGGTTTTTTTTCTTACGAGTCGTAACTACTGGGTGTTAGGGTAGACACCGTTATCCTTGAAACTAGTGGTTTGGTGTCATCTATAATATACTTTTTCTATGGGATCAAACTTGAAACCGCAAAAAAAAAATCAGCTGTTCCATACATTTGTGTTCACTTAAATCGACAAAATGTATGGAACAACTGATTTTTTTTTTGCGGTTTCAAGTTTAAACCGATAAGTGTTTGTAGAATATGGAAACCCATCAACTTCATACTACCTAGACAAAGAAACCATAATTTTCCCTTGTATTATGTCAATACTTATTTATTCACCCAGTGTTTATAGATGTTATCACATCTTTGTAAGTACCTAAAGTGTGTACGGCCATCCTTCAGGTACTTAATGAATCAAGTATGACATAAAACTATTAATCATCTTTATAGTACCTATTATCATATTGTGTATATTTATGTACTATAGGGTAAATGCAAGTTCAGGTAACTATAAAAAATCTAAATTCGCCATATAAGTACTAGCTACTATTTGGACATAGACTTTGTCCGGCCTTGCTATTCGTCCGGACTTTTCGACATAGGGCCCGAAACATAGGGGATTTCATTTTGAAAATAAAAATAAAGTTAATAGGATCTTACTGAAAAATTTAAGTTCTAAAAGTAATGTCCGGAATTTTATGCAAAATTCGAAATGGTAACCCTACCCCCAAACTCCTTCAGCCTGCTGATAGCTGAAGGTCAGTATTATTTAGTCTAGAAATAAATGGTGTAGACGTCAAGCTGTCTAGCATCCTATTACTAAACTAATTTGAATAATTTGAATATTAGGTTGCCGGACAGTTAACCTAGTCTGGTAAGTAATTACACCTTTTTTTTAGATTACTTATTCAAAAAACTAAAGTATTAAAAACTAAAACCCAACTACGACTAAAAAGGTATATACAAGACGCCACAGACAGACAAATTAAAAATCCGGAGTCACACGTGTTATGGCATAAATCGAACAGATTACGTGTGACTCCGGATTTTTAATTTGTCTGTCTGTGGTGTCTTGCCTTACCTTTTTAGTCGTAGTTGGGTTTTAGTTTTTATTACTTTTTATTGAATATCTTTTTAACTAGTCGGTCTATTGAGGTCATTGATACAGCAAAAGAAAGTTATTTTTTTGTATTTAATTCAATTTCGATTTTAGCATTAAATTATGTGTCGGAAAAACCTTGCAAATTAAGAAAATAAAAATTACTCAAATATGATAGGAACATTGTTTCAGTAGTAATACAATACATTTACGCCATTATTGCAATTTGTAGTAAAGTTAAAAAAAACTGACGTTACATTACAATACGAACTTTTCCAATGTTATTTCATATCTTAAAAACGATACATAATTTGTTATTAACACAATACGGTGTGATTGTGGTTATTTTAAACTGAGACAGTAACAATATCGTTACAAAACATTGTTTTTGACGAAAACGGGACCAAACGTGTTCAAATTTGATGAGTATTGCAATTTTACACATATTTATTAATAAATTATTTACTTTAAAAACCTTGTTAGTTCCCGTTATAGTTAGAGCTTACTCAAAATAATTCGACAATAACAACGTGCTAGCGTTTACCAAGAACTGCACGAAATTAACATAGATACCCAATAAGTTGCGGGAAAGTCCGAAAGGGATACTGGGACCTTGGCAACAGGCAACTGAAGGAACACGGGTCGGTTTTAGTCCGTAAAAGTCTGACACGTCCTCCCGCTCCGCCCAGAGCGGGAGAAGTCATTTGATGTATTCTCAACATCAAAAAAATTTAAAAAAGTTACCCAATAAGTCGGTAATCGGAGTCACCGGATTTTTAATTAACCAGCAGACGATCATGAAGCTTCCAACGAATACCTCATTTGTCAAATTATGATAAGTTCTTCATTCATGATTTTTCATTCATTCTTCATTCTTCTTCATTTACAATTATGATATGTACCTCATTTGTCAAGTTGAGAAGTTATGAGGGAACAAATGAACATACATACATAACGGTCATGCTTCGCCGTAGTAGGGTAAAAAACTCAATAATAAATATCTAAAACCGTATAATAGCACATTACCGACTTATTGCTTTATACATACATCTTTTATGACATCATCAAACCATAGTTTAAGGTCATTATGTGCAATTATGTGCATCATTGAGTATGTAAATCATCCTTAATTAATAACTTAAGCTGGTCAATCATTTCGCTTCATTACACTTAGTGTTAGCGGTAATTAGTTGTCAGTTATGTGTGAGTGAGTCACTCGTATTGCTGATTCTAATGATTATAATTCTGTAAAGCCATATTTGTTACGGTCGCGAATCATATTTTAATCAAGATACAACCTGACATTGATCCGCAAATTACAAAAAAACGTAAGATTTTTGAATTTCGGAGGCTACTTTAGCGCATCCCCCTTAAATCTGGGGGGCGTTTAGTGTCCCGCAAAGTGTTAGCTAAATTGTATTATACGAAAAAAGTAATCAATAACTTTAATTAATTATCAAAAAAAAACTGCCTAGCCTTTTCCCAACTATGTTGGGGTCGGCTTCCAGTCTAACCGGATGCAGCTGAATACCAGTATTTTACATGGAGCGACTGCCTATCTGACCTCCACAACCCAGTAACTGGGTAATACGATACCCCTCGGTTAGACTGGTGTCAGACTTTCGGGCTTCTGACGACTCGTAACGACTGTCAAAGATCTACAAATGACAGCCGGGACCAACGGCTTAACGTGCTTTCCGAGGCACGGAGGAGTCTCGATATGTGAAAATGGTCACCCATCCACGGACCAACCCCGGCAAGCGTAGCTTAACATGATGGATTGACCCGTGCGGCTGTTATTACTTAGCCACGAGCTCCTCTTTAATTAATTATCACTCAAAGGAAAAAAAAAATAGACATTGGTATATAATTTTTGCTTATCCGTCTAGAGTTCAGTTGATAAAAAACTTACATAGAAAGCGTCTTCCCAAAAGAGTAAGGTCTTTTAATGTTTTTCACTGAGCACATATTGTTATGCACTTTCACTAATATTCCGAGTCCTGTCAGTCTCTGAGAAAGCTCCTCTTCCAAGTCATAGCTGCTGCAAGAATTGGGGATGCAGACTCCCCACATCAGGCTTGAGTATCTTGGGACTCGGTGACCCATCTGGAACAAAAGAATAATAGGTTAGGTTAGATACGGATATAGTATTGTTCCCGCTTTTGATAAAAGGACCACCACCCTTGATGATGATAACATGGGTATCATTATCATCTGCAGCACGACTCCACCCACTGCTGCTTGCCTTTCACTGTCCTGCGCCAGTGTAATCTAGGTAACAGGTTCTAGCCTGGATAGCTTCAACGGCTTCCGCCCAACTCACCGCCTGACAACCGACTTGGGGCTTAAAACAGTCTCTTTGGCAGAATCATAAACCTTCAACTGTCATTAACGAGACACAATAGAATTTTAATTGTTATCGGTATTTAAAAGCCCGATTGACACATGTTGGGATAATAGGAAAATATTATGAATCATCGTAAAATGTTACAAACTGACAATTCATAATATGATCTGCATGCGATATATTACGAAATAATTCATTTGTTTGACAGTTTTCTATGGAGATTCGTAAAATGGTTCACATAATATGAATTGCTTTTGTGTCAAATTAGAGGAATTGCTAATGACAGCTGGGATTCAGAAAATGAAATGCTTTTAGAGGAATTGCTAATGTGGCCGGTTTAGGCCCCTGTTCGCCGTATAACATGACTACGGATGATACCACGAAATTGGGCAGCAGCCTTATGGTCGTCATGTTCGTGAACGGGCGCCGTCAGTTGTGACTGGTAATTTCTTAGCTGCCATGGCTTATTTTAATTTTTGAATTATTCTTATTTCATAATTGCGGATGCTTTCTACATTGTTCTCACAAGTATAATTTCAACATGAATGATGTAACCATTATATTGTAACAATATTTTGATTTAAAAGAAAAAGAGTGTCCATGGAGTTTCTTGCCCGTTCTTCTCCATAGGTACCTACTACGCTATGGAATGGGCAACTAGCTTCATATTTCTGACTGACTGACTCCTTGATAATTCAAAAGTGCCTGTAAATTGTTTAATTGTAATGGTTTAATTGAAATAAATGCTTTGAGTTTGAGTTTGATACCTGCTCGCAGCAAACTGTGATCATAAATCCAGACGAATTAAAATCACTCACTTAGCAGACGTTATGAGAGTTATTATGCTAATTTGTATTTTGACCATTCATTCATAATTTTATCGTTTAAGGCCCATGTTTGTAGTGACCGTTTACGGACTGACATGATTGATTCTCGGCTAAGGTTGTTAGCCTTGACTATGAATAGAGCCTAGTGATAAACTAGGAAGACCCATAGTTATCATCCCCATATGAATCAATCAGGAATTATAAATGTAATGGATGAAATAGTAATTATTTTGTTAAAAGAAGACGTGGAATATCCACGGCACATGGTGAATAGGATTCGAGTGAGCTAACAATTTCATCCTCATTTCATTGTATCAGAGTTTGAGTATAAAACATGGATTGAATGTAAATGACGAGATAAAAACTGTGCCAGCAGGTATCTTAAACATTTTAACAAGATAACTTGTGTTACAAATATTGCAATCAAAATAAATACTGCAATGATTTCGGCATCCGAAAGTGCAGTACTCAAAAAATTATTTCACATTTCGCAATGAAATTACAGCGACATCAAAATTTAAAGATCCAGTGTAAACTGCTTCAGAATTTGTCAAAGTTGTTAATTACGATAGACAGACAGGGTGAAGCTAATAAATAAACTATTTACACATAACATAATAATCATCTAGATCACGAACGCGAAACAATCCAAGGTTTACAACTAGTTAATATTCCGAGAGGGCAGCACCCGTCTACTATGTATGTACGCTTATTTGGTCCCACACTTGATTTTGAATCACAATTGTATTGAGAAACACAATAGTCCTTGACCAAGACAGACATTGCTGAAAATATACAAAGAATTTGTATTGATATCTACCCTTTGTGAAGACAATGGTATCCAATTTTGGTGCGGTATTGTTCGTGCGCTCAAAGTTATCGTGATTTCTAGTTCGGTTCGAGCTGTGTTATGATTCTATGAATATGTGCTTTTTGATTTCTTGTTTGAGCGTTCTTATTTTGATTTGTATTGTTCTTCTTTTGTCTTTGATTACAATGAAGAAATAGTTGTTCATGTCCATTTGGCTAGATTTATTCACGGCTGATTATCCTAACTATATTAATATTATAAATGTGAAAGTGAGTTTGTTTGTTACGTTTTCACGCTAAAACGGCTGGACAGATTTGGATGATGGGTAGACCATGACCTGTGTTAGGACATAGGCACAGGGGTAGACCTTGCCCTGGAGAAGGACATAGGCTTTGCTTTTTATCGACATACACGCGGGCGGAATTACATAAAAGCTGTGAGCACGAAAATTCACAATTCAGGTTTTACAATAGAGGCCGAACGATAACTGACAAGGATCAAGGATCATAAAAAAAACTATGCGTAGTTTCCTCATGTTATTCGAAACTAGGAAATTGAATACGTTGGTTAACTTTTACCATTCATATTTATGGGATATAATATAACGACATAGACATGACAAAATGAATAGTCAAGTTTTTTGTCACACACTTTATTACTGTTTTGTTTTTAGTTTGAATAATGTTTTCTTGTTATCATGATGATCTAGGAGTGGAGTATTGGATCGTGACAAGAATCCTAATCCTAACTAATATTATGAACGCGAAAGTGAGTTCATTTGTTTGTTACGCTTTCACGCTAAAACGGCTAAACGGATTCGGATTAAATTTGGCACATGGGGAGACCATGACCTGGGTTAGGACATAGGATACTTTTTGTCCCGATATTCCCACGGAATCGAAACTTATGCGGGTGAAACCTCGGGGCGCAACTAGTTTATAATAACCTAAAGGCCTCCTCTGAAAACTTGGGCTTGTTCCACAGAAAATGTAATTTAGGACAGTGATGTCTACGAAGGTAGATAAGCAACTGTTCTCGAAAAAAAGTAAAATGCTATATTATCACTGAGTAACATAGGCTATAATTTATAAAGATAACACGCGGGCGAACCCGCTGGCGGATGCTAGTTATATAATGGTAATTAATTAAATCTAATCTATTGTTTTTAATTTTCTTGTCACTCTACACAATCTAATGTATAATAAAAGCAAATTACATGAACTAAAAACCAATCACTATGCTAATGTAGCGCATTACATTTGAATTACCATAAAAATAGAGTGGAAACCTTAACGGGTTCACCTTGTCACTTTAATTTATTAATCAAGCACTGCACGAAGAATGGGCTTGGAGCTTACTTACTTGGAGCAAAAGTTTCATACATCATCATGACAACATTACTCCTGTAAGGGATCCCCTAAGGGATAGGCACATATGTATATATAGTACACCCACCCTCTCTCTCACTCTTCCTGGCTATGTATACCACATGATGGTCGGGTCAGCTTTCGTCTTGCTCTCCCACTTCGTTCTATCCTCGACATCGTCTTCGGATAACTTCTATAGCACACCTACTAGCTGTGCCCCACGGTTTCATCCGCGTAAGTCTCGATCCCGTGGGAATATCGGGATAAAAAGTATCCTATGTCCTATTCCACGTCATGATCTACCCCTGTGCCAAATTTAATCCAAATCTTGTCGTTTTAGCGTGAAAGCATAACAAAAAAAACAAACTCACTTTCGCATTTTATAATATTAGTTAGGATTAGGTTACTGAAAGTCACGGGTATGAGACCGGGAAATGACAGCTGTTCGAGCACTCATGATGTTGTTCCACATCCACAGTACTGCTTACTGCTGAAGTTATGTGATTTCTGGTTAGTGGTACATCCGATCCTCCTAGGTACCGCAGTCATCTCATACACCTTACATCCCACCCACTCCATCTAAGTACACAGACCAGTTCGTTTTAAATCTCCCAAAAATATACAGACTTTATATTTCTAGTTGTACAGTTTTTCGTTATTCGTTTTATTGCATTGAATTTTGATGATTTAAGGGACACGCAATGCAAATTATTATTTTGGTCTAGAATGATTCTGCGGAAGTACATTTTGAGTAAAACTGGTCTATGTATTTGGAATGGCTGAGGTGACTAAGGCACCCAAAAGGCTGGTTTTAAGTCATCACTTCTGCCCAACCTGAATGCTAACATGACATTTTTATTCAAGAATTGGAGTAGAAAGGATATCCACTGAATGGAAAAATATAAAAATAGGCATATATTCTAAAACAAGGCAAGAACAGCTGGCTGATATCCAACATTATTAAACACGAGAGGCCATTTGGTAGACTAGATGCATTTTAGTGGACAAACTACAAATTTAAAAAAAGAAAAGTAATGTTATTATGATGTCTAAGGAAGTCCAGGACAACAAATAAAAAACTTTTTACAAAAAAAAAACCGACTTCCAAAAAAAACACTCAAAACTGAATAACTTTTTTTTTTTTTTTTTTAAGTTTTTATTTTTCACTTTTTAGTTGTGGTACCTACCCCACACAAATTCGAATACCACTAGCTGATGTAAATAACAGTGAAGGAGTAAATGAAGACATCGTCTAGATAAACTAATTGGGAAAAATACGTAATATTCAAGCTAACTCAAAAACTACGTAAGCAAAGTTAATAAAATTTATATGGGACCACCTCGGAAGCATGACCTACCATACAAAAAAATAATCATCAAAATCGATTCATAATTGGCGGAGTAATAAACATACGTAACAAACATACAAAAAAAAAAAAAAAAAACATAAAGACGAATTGAGAACCTCCTCCTTTTTGAAGAAGTCGGTTAAAAATGGGTAGTCCTCCAGATCGAATTTCGGCCATAGCGACCAATCTCATCACAGGCTAACCTTCGGCGCGGAATATTGTATTATAGTGCACAGACACAGGTGCACCTTTCCCTCACACTCATAGTGTGATGGGTCGGAAATCCGACACGACCGGAGAGAGATCAGGCGCAGAACCAACGACTTTACGTGCGCACCGAGCCACGGGGGTATCACACCAGCAACTTCCAAACTCCAGGCTGTTACTAAGAAATTCCTAATAGAGAAACCCAGTAACACTTTGCCCGACCTGGGAATATAACCCTGGACACCACGTTCAGCAGTCGTGCCCACGAGACAAACGAGGCAGTCAAACAACCATATACATATACAGCAGAGGAATGTGCGCATAGACAAGAAAATAATAACGAAGAGACGCTAGTAACTGAAGACAAGGCTATGCGCAGACGTAGACAAAACTGTCCGAACGAAACAAATGCTTTATTTTAATTCAGAATTTAAGAAATGTCATGGCCTTTTTGTTAAATTACTAGTCAAGCTAGTCAGAAATTAGCTATTTTGCTTCCTTGATATCAGCAGCCATACTAGACTATAATATATTTCAAAATATTTTGGTCATCGTTTTCCGGTGTCTAAGCCGATGTAGGTAGGTTATTGATTAAACTTCTTTAACGGCCGTGGGTGTAATGTGAAGTTTTCTCATATACTTGTCCGGGCCTCTGCTAGAGGCTTCTACTAGCTTCACTACCGGCTTATTCATTGCATTGCTTTTGTATTGCATTGGTCTCGTGGTTGCAAGCGCGACTGCTGAGTGTGGGGTCCTGGGTTCGATTCCCGGGTCGGGCAAAGTGTTATTGGGTTTTTCGATTTGGAAATTCGTAGTAACAGCCCGGAGTTTGGAAGTTGGCGGTGTGATACCCCTGTGCCTCGGAAAGCACGTTAAGCCGTAGGTCCTGCGCCTGATCTCTCTCCGGTCGTGTCGGATTGCCGTCCCATCAGACTATGAGAGTGAGGGAAGAGAGAGTGCACCTGTGTCTGCGCACACACTTGTGCACTATAATATCTCCCGCGCCGAAGGCTAGTCTCCGTTGAGATTGGCCGCCGTGGCCGAAAATACGGTCAGGAGGACTATTATCCATTGCAGACACCTACTCGTATAATCATCATTATAATCCTGTTCCAATTTCTTTGTTCGTTCGTTTCGTTCCTCCAAATTTTTTTTATCTTCGGCGCAGCATGTCTTTATCTTCCATACTTCTATATTATTCGTCATCTCTGTAGTCACTCCCTTTCTAGCCATATCATCTTTCACACAGTCCATCCATCGTTTTTAGACACCTATTCGTATATGCATCAATTTGTCGTACGATTTAGAGACTTAGGCCGCGATAGCTCGTGCTGACTTGGACATATTCCCGTCTCTGGCTTGCAATTATTGTAGTGTGACCAATGTGCGACAGTGACAGGAATAACGGTTAGCTTAAGTACGTGGTAATTAACGTTTATAGATCTTGGCCTTAAAGCTGGTCCCACTATGATTGGGGAAACAAACCATGATTAGATTAAACTATTATTTATAAAGGACACTAAGAAACTGATCCATAATTCTGGTGTTAAAGAAACTGGTTTACCACTCTGCCTAGCTTTTTCCCAACTACGTTGAGGTCGGCTTCCAGTCTAACCGAATGTAAGTGTTTTACATGGACCGACTGCCTATCTGACCTCCACAGCCCAGTTACTGGGTAATACGAAACCCTTTGGTAAGACTAGTTTACCTCTAAAGCATCACAATTTGTAGATGCCAAAATGGTCTTTTGTCGGATAAATACTGAAGACATTAGACCTGCTTAGCCCAAAACGAAATATAAGCGTTAATTTCACCAGTCATAGACGTCTCGTCGTCTACACACTAATTATCATATAATGTAAATTAATGTTTTATAAGTTCACACAGAGACAATAAATCAAACTGGATTAAGAAATGATGAAGCCCTTGAACTTGAAACCTGTCATTTCGAAACATATCGTTAAGGCGGGCTGCGCGCGAACAAACCGTCAAATGAATTTTATATACGACAACCTAGGGCGCACTAGATAGTGGGATAATAAATACAAAATACGAATTATCTTTAAAAACAATATCAAAAACACTATCAGAATTATAATATTATTTATTTTGTATATGATTATAGATATATGAGTCATAGTAAAAATTTAATATGACAATCCCACTATCCTACTAATATTAAAAATGTGAAAGTTTGTGCGTTTGTTACTCAATCACGCAAAAACGGCTGAATGGATTTGGATGAAATTTGGCAAACAGATAGTTTATAACCTGGGTTAACACATAGGATACTTTTTATCCTATATATTTTATACTATATATTCCCACGTGATCGAGACTTACGCGGGTGAAACCGCGGGGCGCAGCTAGTGAAGACATGAATCATTAGTAAGTTCGCTATAAATATCTTTCTTATATTTATAGGATAAGATATAACATGATCCTAGTTAGATATTATGATAGTGTAAAATCTCCCAGACAAGTTTCAAACATTCCTATATATTTTTCTTAAGGGCGTAAAAAGGACCGAGATGGAAATCGCCGGTAGCGAAACCGTTCAGCTACTATTCAACTGTACTGGGGCCTTATTATGACGTATTAATGCCAGCATTTTTCCAGTGTGAGTGAGAGACGGAGCTACACAAGGCCGTTATCACCATCCTTTTTTCGCAGTGGAATAATGATGGCATTAATACTTCATAATACGCGCCCTGACTCACGTCATGTTCCGCTACACGAATCCGATTCAAGTAGCGGAACATGACAGGAGTCACAATTTAATTACTGCGGTTTCGCTGCTATGGTTTCGCGGCGGAGGTGTGCTGCCGGCGTGAGAATTGGCAAAACCGGTCGAGATGACTGACAGTTAATTTCAGTTTCAGTAAGATACTTTTAACCCTTTTTAGTTTTCCAATAAATAACTTGTAATGTGTTGCCAGCCTTAGTGTAAGTTACTTAATCCTAATGCTATTGTGAATGTTGGTAATTCTGTATTGTTTAGAGATCAATGTTATTCACCTTCAGTAGGTCAAAAGTTCGAGTTCAAACGAGAATTAAAAGTACCTACTAATTACCTTCTGTGTTATTATGAATAATTACCTGTTTGCCCATCCTACGTCATTTGGAAGAATATGGGTGGACTTTTGCCTAAGGTTGGTAACTGTAGCCTGAATAATAAATGCGAACTTGAGTTTGTTTGTTTCTTACGCTTTCACGCTAAAACGGCTGAATGGATTTGGATGATGGGTAAACCATGACCCTCGACATAGATAGCGATCGCAATACGACCGAATTCGGTTGCGTTTAGAAATTGCTTGACAAGCACGAAAAAATCTACCCATCATACGTCGCGCGCGTCTTGGGACGCCACTAGGACTTTGCGACCGAATTCGGTCGTATTGCCATCGCCATCTATGATGAGTCTGCATGCCCTGGGTTAGGACATAGGATACTTTTTGTCTTGGTAGTACATTCCCGTGGGATTATTTGCGACCTACGCGCGGGCGAAGCCGCGGGCACCTATACTCCATTTGAAATAAGATTAGACGAATAGATAAGCCTTTTTTACAGTCCGTTCAACCGATTTTGTATTCTATTGCGTTGGTGGCATGACAAATGGCAGCCGCAGTAGATACTACTAATATTAAAAATGTGAAAGTTTGTGTGTTTGTTACTCAATTACGCAAAAACGGCTGAATGGATTTGGATGAAATTTGGCAAACAGATAGTTTATAACCTGGGTTAACACATAGGATACTTTTTATCCTATATATTCCCACGTGATCGAGACTTACGCGGGTGAAACCGCGGGGCGCAGCTAGTGAAGACATGAATCATTAGTAAGTTCGCTATAAATATCTTTCTTATATTTATAGGATAAGATATAACATGATCCTAGTTAGATATTATGATAGTGTAAAAACTCCCAGACAAGTTTCAAACATTCCTATATGTGGCGGAGGTGTGCTGCCGGCGTGAGAATTGACAAAACCGGTCGAGATGACTGACAGTTAATTTCAGTTTCAGTAAGATACTTTTAACACTTTTTAGTTTTTCAATAAATAACTTGTAATGTGTTGCCAGCCTTAGTGTAAGTTACTTAATCCTAATGCTATTGTGAATGTTGGTAATTCTGTATTGTTTAGAGATCAATGTTATTCACCTTCAGTAGGTCAAAAGTACGAGCTCAATACAAGAATTAAAAGTACCTACTAATTACCTTCTGTGTTATTATGAATAATTACCTGTTTGCCCATCCTACGTCATTTGGAAGAATATGGGTGGACTTTTGCCTAAGGTTGGTAACTGTAGCCTAAATAATAAATGCGAACTTGAGTTTGTTTGTTTTTTACGCTTTCACGCTAAAACGGCTGAATGGATTTGGATGATGGGTAAACCATGACCCTCGACATAGATAGCGATCGCAATACGACCGAATTCGGTTGCGTTTAGAAATTGCTTGACAAGCACGAAAAAATCTACCCATCATACGTCGCGCGCGTCTTGGGACGCCACTAGGACTTTGCGACCGAATTCGGTCGTATTGCCATCGCCATCTATGTTGAGTCTGCATGTCCTGGGTTAGGACATAGGATACTTTTTGTCTTGGTAGTACGTTCCCGTGGAATTATTTGCGCAGCTATACTCCATTTGAAATAAGATTAGACGAATAGATAAGCCTTTTTTACATTCCGTTCAACCGATTTTGTATTCTATTGCGTTGGTGGCATGACAAATGGCAGCCGCAGTAGATAGTTGGTATTGTGTAACTTTTTTTGCTTTTAATGCTATCCATAAGCCTACGGTATAGAAGTCAAAATCGATTGAACGGACTGTAAAAGGGTTTGTTTTAATGTCTAATCTTATTTCAAATGGGGTATAGTAGGTACATAATATTTTTGAAAATTAATTTATTAAACTTTAAGCAACTTGAAAAGATTCAAAGGTGGACTACAATTGTACCTACTGTTAAAAGTTATGTAGTTGAAGTTATGTACCCGATATAAGTGATCTAGAAAGAAAGAAAGAAATAAATTGTTGTTTTGTGTCTACCAAAATCGCGTCGCACTGTTGCGTCGCGCCTGTCTGCTTGAGTCTTTATGCGGATGCCGAGGAACTACCTCACTCATTATTGTGGACAATGTTATATCCGCAATAATTATCCTTATATACTAAGCAAGTTCAATGAGGCCTAAGTTTGAGTGTCATAATTACTAGGAACAGAAACTTTAAAAAAATCTAGACTCGGCTAGTTTTCAAGATCACTACTGTTTAGACACATTAAATTATGTTTAATATTTACTTACGTAAAAATTAAATATTTACTGAACTATGTAACATTGTTTGTCTGAAACCAGTTTGTCACAGAAGGTCAGTGGTGGTCAGTATTACCATCGGGTTCCGTCAGACAAATTTAATAGCTCTGTGATCACGCGATCAATCGAAAGGAGGCATTAAGTCCGCCTTTGTACCTTTTTTTTTGAGTGCGAAAAGTTTAAATAAATAAATCGAATTGTTTTTCTAAAATGCATCCGTCCGTGCTTAGCATAATCAGCCTATAATATTCCCACTGCTAGGACACAGGGCTCTTCTCTAAAAGAGTGGGCCCACCACGCGGGCCCAGTGCGGGTTGGTAGACGTCACACGTCTTCGAATTTTTGGTTCTAGGCATGCCGGTTTCCTCACGATGTTTTTCTTATAAAGTAAAGCGGCTGTCTGGGTTCGTTCCTACAACTCGTAAGTCGGGGCCGTTACTACTGGGCCACCAGTGATCCAGTGCGTGCTTATCGACTATAGAACCTTTCGTGCTTATCGTATGTACTTTGATAAGGAACTATGAATTAACCTAATTTCACCAAATTTAATATCGAAGATAACGATTAAAGACATTAGGAAGGTAGACTCACATAAGGTCAAGTTAGTTTAAGCGACTTCGCTTAAAACAACTGAAGAAAAAACTACATAGTATATAAGATAAAAAAGCACACCATAACATTTTATAGAAGCGATGATATTTGACAGTGACAGACAATGGTCACGGAGAGTGGAAGAATTTACAGGGCTCTTTAACATATCCTCACGGAACCCCAAAAACCCGAAAAATGAGCTATTGTATGCAACGCATGTTTAATTTTTTTTATCTTAAAAGATGTCTCGTCTCGTTCGTAACTTTAATGTTACGTGGCCGGACTACAAAACGTTTACTTCGACCTTGAATATTTTAAGTTCCGTTCGCGAATTTGACAGTATACTATAGTTTAAAGCCACGGTTTCACTCGCTAATTTAAAAGAAATCGGATTATTTTATACATAATTCGCCCGCCCGCGCTATTTCTTCGTTTTCGCTTAGCGTGCTTACTGACGTTTCTTGTTTTTGCTCGGCTCCTAAGGGTCGTATCATGATGTTAAATAACCTTTAACCTTCCTTATGAATAAGGCTATCAACAGCAAAAAGATTTTTTCAAATCCGACTTGTAGTTCCAAACGAAAAACAACCAAATATTCAGCTTTATTATATTACTACCTGCGCCCCGCGGTTTCCCCGCATAAGTCTCGATCCCGTGGGAATATCGGGATAAAAAGTATTTTGTGTCCTATTCCAGTTTATGGTCTACCCTTGTGCCAAATTTCATCCAAATCCGTTCAGCCGTTTTAGCGTGAAAGCGTTACAAACAAACTCACTTTCGCATTTATAATATTAAGTTAGGATAGTATTATAAATTATATATGTATTATTATATAGATAAGTATACATATAGATGACCACAGTGATGACGTCAGAGCTCTGTAAACAGTAGTGAGTGATAAGGTGCGGCCATTGATAAGTAGTCTCTTAAAATGTAATGATGACGTTCGCAGTATTAATGTTTGAATTAATTTGAAGCTGTTTATGTGATTGTTTATTGTTTTTGTGGTCCGTTCAAAGTCTTCAAGCTTATTATGGATTTATGAATGAATCATAGTTGTACAACATGATTATCATTGCAGGGCAAAGCCCTCTTCGTAAATGTTGGTATCTATGTATGAGTGGCTAAGTAATAACAGCCGCTCGGGTCGATCCATCAGGTTAAGCTACGCTTGCCGGGGTTGGTCCGTGGATGGGTGACCATTTTCACATATCGAGACACCTCCGTGCCTCGGAAAGCACGTTAAGCCGTTGGTCCCGGCTGTCGATTGTAGATCATTGACAGTCGTTACGAGTCGTCAGAAGCCCGAAAGTCTGACAACCAGTCTAACCAAGGGGTATCGTATTACCCAGTTACTAGGTTGTGGAGGTCAGATAGGCAGTCGCTTCATGTAAAGTACTGGTATTCAGTTGCATCCGGTTAGACTAGAAGCCGACCCCAACATAGTTGGGAAAAGGTTAGGCAGATTGATTGATTTTATGAGTATCGTGTGTGGAGGAGTGATAAAGTCTATTGACAGATGACCATGAATTTAAAGCGCTTCTTACATAAGTTATACAGAAAACAAGTTATAGCCACGGGGGCGTAAGTTGGCAAAAAAAAAAAACATATAAGCCTACAAGGGCACTTATGAAGAGCTAGGTGCACGGTTCCAATTGGTCGTTTCCTATGGAGAAGGAGTCTGCAAGAAACACCACGGTTACTCTTTTAAAAATAACTGGCTTTTACAATATTTTCAAATAACAGTGTTAATTAGATAGGTGTTGAAAGTTCAAGACCTGCACCTGTTTTTACCCGACTACGGCGAAGAAAAAAGGAGGGTTATGATTTTTTACCCGACTACGGCGAAGAAAAAAGGAGGGTTATGATTTTGACCGGTATGTATGTATGTATGTTCATCTGTTCCCTCATATCTTGTAAACGACTCATCACAATTTGAAAAATGAGGTATTGTTGGAAGCGTCTTGATCGTCCGCTGGTTATAGGCTATGTGACGTCACATTAAATTAAAAAATATTGCAATTTAAAATTCACATTTCATTAAAAAAATAGCAAATTTTCTACAGAGGTCATAAGTTATGACTTGTAGACACCCGCTAAACTACGGCCGCCCGGGCCCCATTTAATAAACCGGTAAAATGCCGCATTGAAAAAAAAATGCGGCGTATTTTATTTTTCTTTTTCCGAAAAAAAAAATCCACATAAATAGAGTCTCAGTATGATTCTTAACAACACCCTCAGATCGGCCAGGGGTCTTGTTACACGCTATATATTTTGAATTTAGGAACTTTTTCAACGCATCATCTCATCATCTTGCTGGTTAGAATAACCACTGCCGGCCGCCATGGCCCACGCACAATGGTCCACCTGAAGGACTAAGTATGAAATACATCTCATCATCAACATCTGAGGCACTAGAAAAAGTGACATTCTATCAGCGATAACGATGATGGAAAAGGCAAAAATGTATGGGACTGACATAAGCTATCGAAAAGCTTATGTCAATTATGTCTATTATGTCAATGCTGTTGAAAGTCGTTGTAGAAATACGAAACGCTTTCGAAGCGATTGTCACTTGTCTAGGCCCTCTGCTTAGCCTTTTCCCAACTTTGTTCAGGTTGGCGTCTAGTCTAACTGGAAGGAGCTGAATACCAGTATTCTACATGGAGCGACTGCCTATCTGACCTCCACAACCCAGTTACTGGACTACCTACCTAAGACTGGTTGTCAGACTTTTTGTGCTTCTGACTACCCGTTACGCCTGTAAAAGTCCTACGAATGACAGCAATGCAATATTTATTTGCTCAAACTCAAAGCATTTATTTCAAATAAACCAATTACAGGCACTTTTGAATTGTCAAGGGGTCGGTCAGTCAGAAAGATGAAGCTATTTGCCCATTCCAAAGAGTAGTAGGTTCCTATGGAGAAGAACGGGCAAGAAACTCCACGGACACTCTTTTAAATCAGAATATTGTTACAATATTTTTACACTGCCATTTCACCTCCCTCCACGCGACCATAGGTACGCAAACAGTTAACCTACACAGCCGATTAAAAACAATTCCAATTAAAACAGCTGGGCTACGATTCAGCCCCAAACCTGTACGATGTTGCAACCGGCCAAGGTTTTTTGAAAAGCAGGCTTTTGCCCAAGGTCACGGTTATGCCGCCCGGACCCAGCGTGAGTGCATTCTTGCAACAGAACTTGCGAAATTACCCCACCTACTGTTATGCACGTTTTGGGGTAAACGCTGATATAATATTGGACAAGTACCTATAGATTGTATTTGTGTTTTTTTTGAACAATTTGGTGGAAAATAGTAATATACGTTGACGTCAAATAAGATAATCCATCTACACCACAGTCTAAACTCATCAGTGGTTGCTAGTTGACTTTGAAATTAAACTTAATTGGTTAGGTTAGATTTACGAAATAAAATCGGAAGTTTCGTTGAAGTGGAAGAGTTTGTGTGGTTGCAGTTTCGCATTGGAATTGTGCCCAATATGTTTCAAGTTTTCTATAATATTCTTGTAGATGCTATAACAATGTAGGCGGTAACCATTGATGAGGGACTTAACCGACTTAAAAAAGGAACAGGTTCTTAATTCGTCTGTTTTTTTTGTGTGTTTGTTGTTACGCGATTACTCCGCCAATTATGAATTGATTTTGATGATTCTTTTTTAAATACTTTGTTGATTTTTAGTGTTCGTTTTCAGATTTGTCCTCATTATGAAAATAGTCTACCTATTTACCAGCAGCAGCAGCAGTGAAAGCCTAGTGGTGTGACCTGACTGCCCAGTGGTATGTCTCGAGTTCGAACCCAAGACACGCACCTCTGACTTTTCGGATTCATGTGCGTATTGTATAATTATCACTTGCTTCAAAAACGGTGAAGAAAACCATCATGAGGAAACCGGTATGCCAGAGAGATATTTCTCGACGGCATGTGAAGCCAAGTCAGAGGCCCATGGGCGGCATAAAAACTCAAAAACTCAAAGCATTTATTTCAATTAAACCATTTACAGGCACTTTTGAATTGTCAAGGAGTCGGTCAGTCAGAAATATGAAGCTAGTTGCCCATTCCAAAGCGTACTAGGAACCAATGGAGAAGATCCGGAAAGAAACTCCACGGACACTCTTATAAAAAAAAATATACAAAAAATTGGTTACATCATTCATGCTGAAATTATGCATGTCACTGTGAGAACAATGTAGAAAGCACTGATACCAGAGGTCCTAGACAAAGTGACATTCTATCAGTGATAACGATGATGGAAAAGGCAAAAATGTATAGGACTGACATAAGCTATCAAATTCAAATTCAAATTCAAATTCAAAAACATTTATTTTCTCTTCAAATTGGTTGCCTTAAAATTAATATCAATTGAGACAAAAGTATTACCGTAATCACCAATGTAAGAGACTGGTGCCTGAAATAGGTTTTTGTAGAAAAACCTGTGGTACAGGTCACCAGGACCTCACCTTGGAAAAAATTAAACACTCACGTCTTGCATGAGGCAAGTAAGAACATGCGACGTGATCAGAACATAAACAAAAAAAATATATAAGGAATATAAAAACTAAAAATAAAAACAAGAACAAAATAGCAGAAATGTAGATTGAGTTATGCGAAATGCGGAAAGAAACTCCACGGACAGTGAGTAATTTGTGGTGTAACGGTGTAAAGGCTCGTGCAAACAGACGCGATATCGCGGGCGCGACAGGCAGCGGTACCTTTGTCGACAAAGGTACCGATGCCTGTCGCGCCCGCGATATCGCGTCTGTTTGTACGAGCCTTAAGTGTCAGATATGAAAGAGAGTACAAGAGCGAGTATGACAAGTGATACCTAAATAAGGGTGAAAGAATATACGAGACAGAGTTTGGTGAGAGGACCGGTGAGAGGATGGGCGGTGAGGAACGAGGGCTATTTTACAATTTTTAAAAGATTCTCAGTATTTTCATAATTAAGAGTTTTGAGGAAAGTTATTACAGATTTCTTACAATTATATATCCCAAAACAAAAGCTAATTGTATCGAAAAGCTTATGTGAATCCTGTTGAAAGTCGTTGTAGAAATACGAAACGCTTTCGAAGCGATTGTCACTTGTCTAGGCCCTCAGATTAGTACACGAAAAAGAAAGAAGAAAGAGTATTTACCACCCAATCATATTTATCCCAATCAGTTCGGTTTTGTTGTATACCCTTGTTTTCAGAAGTATCAGAAGTATCTACACTTACCGCCTTATTCATAAACGCTGCATAAAGTTAAGTTATGAATTAGCAACTGTTTAAACATTTTCGACGTTTATACGTCTCTTTAACTTTATAAAACGTTTATGAATAAGAGGGTTATTTTTTATGAGTTAAAAATAGCGTGGCAAAAGCTTCTCTAAAATTCTAAAGTACCTACCTAACATGCTACTAATTAAAGTAAACATCGTTTACAAAACTGCGCGTGCTATTGATACTACTATATCAAGCTAAGAGCCAGTGACCATTTACTTAGCGTTATTAGCACTGAATATTATTTGGCCATGACCCAGCGTAACTTACCAAGGTTTTACTGAAAATCAGAGAATGTAGTGCGTGGAATAAAATAAAAATAAAAACACTTACGAACGAGGTAAGCTAATATAAAGCTTTTAGAAACATAACCTGTATCTCATTATATTATATTCTTTTTCCTGGATATAATCCGCATTCGCCCCACAATTGATTTTCCTATTCCGCCCCACATTTAATTCCCTTTTGGACCCGAAAATAATTTGTTTAATTTATTATTTTAGAGGCGTATTGCATAGTTCACTGATATTTCGCCAGTTATGTGTTAAGAGTTGTTACCATGTAGGTAACAGAGAATTTTCCATTGGAAAAACTTGATCAAACTTCGTTTGACCTGGGGATCGAACTCACGGCACCGCATTTAGTAGAAGACTTCTTTAATCCAAGGAATGCTTCGTCTATTAGTCATAAACACAAGCGTATGACAATGAGAAGAGGCATTTAAAGATATTATAATTGAAAAATCAATCAATCACACTAAGCGTATACAACCAAGAACGTTATATTTTTACATTCTAATATTTAAAAATGTTATTTATATGTAACTTTATGAAATAAAAGATATAAATCAAATTAAATTGAACACCTGTTTCCAATAAATTACCAATTTACCCACTTTGTTTTTATAACAAACTTGTGTAGGTACGTCATCACATCGATGTCTATTCCAGTTTTCCTAAAAAACCCAAAATTGATAATAAAAGTATTTATCTATCTTATAAATTAAAGTCGCTTTTCGTGTTTGTCTGTATGTTCGCGTTTTTCTTCTAACGCAACAGATTTTAATGAGATTTTCATCATCGATCGTTTAGAAAATTTATTCCGGAAGGTTTATGGTATGTTAATATGAAAGTTACTATAACTAAGAAATCTCGATGTTTTGTCAAGTCGTAAAAAGTGTTCGAAGCAGGAGCGGTTCGCTAGTTAACAATAAAAGGCAAGGTCAACGGGTCAATGTTTTTGTATAATTTGCATATTCGGTAAAACTACATCCGTATTAGTGATAGTTAACATGGGTTTGAGTTTGAAGAAAAGTGTCTTATTTATAAATAATTTGTTTGGAAATTGCTTAACATTTTCGCTCATTGATTGTACTAATCACATTTGAAATGTGAATTTTCTACCTTCTTCCTGGCAGATTTTTTTTTGTGGGACAGATTTTTTGTTTTTGGTACGAACTACTCTTGACACTTATCCTATTTTGGTGTTAAGAACCTCCATCTATAGTGAAACCTGTTTTAAAGCAACAGCTGGTCTAAAGATCATAATTATGTCAAGATATCACAGACAGACAAATTAAAAATCCAGAGTCACACGTAATTTGTTCGATTTATTGCTCTAACATGAGGTGTGACTCCGAATTTTTAATTTGTCTGTCTGTGATATCTTGTTTATACCTTTTTTAGATGTCGTTTTTATTGTAGTTAGGTTTTAGTATTATAACTTTTTTTTAAATTAATCCCTTTCATTCGATAGGTAGGTACCCAAAATAGCAAAATAAAAATTTTTTACTTCATGACCTTCCTTTTCATTAATTGCCATATTCATTAATTTAATGTGACGTCACATAGCCTATAACCAGCGGACGAGTAAAGGCTCGTACAAACAGACGCGAAATCGCGGGCGCGACAGGCAGCGGTGCCTTTGTCGACAAAGGTACCGCTGCCTGTCGCGCCCGCGATTTCGCGTCTGTTTGCATGAGCCTTAAGACAGCAGAGACAAGCAGATTTATTTTTATAATTTCTTTCTGAGACTAGTTTATATCCGAATAAATCATATTTTGAGATCATCAATTTTAAATATTCTAAATTGTGGTTTCCGTAATCATAAATTATGTTTTTTTTAGACGGACTAATCTGACATAGGTAACTTCTAACGCTGAGTGGGCCATGAACTCTTAAATAGCGGTATAAATAAAATTATATTCATATTTTCTTAAGATTATAAAGACTATATTGTGTAAAATCCAATTCAAAACTAGAACATCTATCTGTTTGCTTAATTGTAAGCCTCGTGCACACTAATACCGTAAAGTTACCGGTAATACCGTAAAGTTTTCTTAGATATTATTATGTTACAGTTGCGTCACGTTGTCGCGTCGCGCCTCGCCTGTCTGCACGAGACTTTACTTATGATTTTACGATGAGCTCCTTCCTGATATTCCCTTCCTATTTTTATATAATCTGGTCAATATGAGGTAGCTTTAAAAGGCGGTTATCTAATGAATGACTTATTATCGAACTTATTTTCTTCACGAAAAGGTATAACTAAATTTCAGTGCGAGGGTTGACACGTGTCAAAGTACGCTGAGGTGCGCGGTGCTGCGCAGCGCGTGTACCTTAGTAGTAAATAAATACGATATTGTATCGGATCATAAAAAAGTGCGCGTCGCGTCGTGTCGTCGATGTGTGACCTGACCCTAAGCCTCTTTTTTTTTTTTCAAAGGGAAGTTTTGAATTTTAGTTTTATGGGCCCTTTGCCCAGCAGCCCAACATTATAAAACAACGTGTTGAAAAAAGGAAAAAAAAATAAAAAAACCACTCACATCAGTAATATTACTCCGTATATAATGTCCGCTGTGCACCAAAGTGTCGATCTCATCCATATTTTTGTCTCCACTGAGGGTTATCTGCAGGGAGGCAAGGCAGTACTTCCCTCTGACCGCGCCATCTATGCTGAGGCATTCGTCATAGTCGCCATATTGATTCCCATTGCCGCTTAGTATGCCTGCAGGGGGTTTTGCAGTTGCGTCGAACACTGAAACAAAATGAAACCTTTTTAGTGGCTAAAGTGACATTCGGAATCTACTCGGTACCGCGAATATTGGGTGGCATCGCCATGAATTTGCAGGTATAGAAATAATTGTAAAAGCGTCCAGTAAACATGTCATATTTAAAAAAATCTAGCTCCTAAACTAAAAATAATTGTTTCGGAAAGTACCTACTTGTAGAGAGGCGCCAAAAAAGCGAAATTGTGCAACTGTAAATGGGTCACCTTGTAAGTCGGATTTTTTTACCTTGGGCTTATGAAGTTTAATTACGAAAGCTGGATTGAGAAGAAGACTATGATAGTGCTATATCGTAGATTCGTAAATATGTTAGTGTTAGAATTAGACACTCACATAAAAATCTGTTTGTTTTGGTGCCACACAACATGCCGAGGACATTGAGTCAACTATAATAATTATTAGTTAGGTATCGTTTCGTTTTTTAATAACCAGAAGCCCTAGACAAAGTGACAGTCTATTGTCTAGGCCCTCTGTTCTGAGGGCCTAGATAAGTGACAATCGCTTCGAAAGCGTGATAGAATGTCACTTTGTCTAGGGCCTTAGACCTTTGTACCTACGGCGAAATTAAAATGGCGGGACAGCCGATCAAATTAAAATAAACACAAATATTGTGTTCAGTTCTTTTTTAATATTTGAATGGAATTTGATCGTGAATAAAATTATAATTTAGCAAATTATAACGTTTTATCATAACCAGAACAGTGGAATTTGGTCAGTTGGCGATTCATTGACGATCGACTAAAAATATCGTTTTAAATGATTGTGAAACATAATTTTATTGAATTTGGCATCATTTTTTTATATACTCGTCATGTTCTTTGACGTTTAAAGTCAATAACCTTCGTTAAAAATTCAATTTCTCAAACATGCTGATTCTGGAATTTACAAAGTTTGTATTTCTGCGCATTATTTTAGAAAAGTACTATACAAGAAAATGTGCGTCTTGGCTTCGAATCGGCCCACATTTTAATTTTCGTCCGTCAATGCCCCTTTTGCAGGCCGCGGGAGTAATGTACTATTCTCTCATTCTTAAATCGGAACTTCTTTAAATTTTTAGGCGTGTGCATTGCTTGCAATAATATATTGTGTATTAGTTTAAAATGTTTACAATAGTAATCATTTATCGGTTTCAAAATTAGTGACAATGTCCGAAGTAAGATATAAAGATACGCCACAAAACCTTCAATACTATGCTACCGAAACTTCATCCAATTTGCACGACACATAACCCTCAAACGCCACAAGGGCTTTTTCCGAACCGATTTCGATCGAATGCCTTACACACTCCAATCTCGTTCGTTGAACCTTGTATGTCAAATGTCACTGGTGAAATGACTGTGGGCAGTGAATACGAAATGTCGCAGCGTACAATTCAAGGATGCCATTGGCGTGACTCGCATGCACGTGCAGAAACGGAGAAAAAAAAACGTTAGATCGCAAACTGACGGACCAGGCCAGCAGTGGTAGGGTTATTTTTTTAGGAACTCTCAATTTGTGGGTTGGGAATGAAAATGCCTTCGATTGATGTGTGCCAATTTTTAATATTCTTCTTTTTTTGACACGGAAAATGTATCAAGGAAAATGTGTTTGCAGGGAAAATGTTTGGTTGGGTTATATACCATACCTTATAGTACCTATTTTTGTTTATCGCGAAATAACAAAGTTGTTCGCTAAGATTAGTAGGTTTGCAAGTTTTTTTTTGTTTAATCGTTTACTTCCTTGTTGCAATGCCTAAGGATGATCTTCGTGACTTCACAACACAATCAAGGCATAAATCATGCCGTTATGAGATTTCTGATATCATAATATGACGAGTAGCAGACAAGATTCCTGCATTAAAACTGGTTATTAATACGTAATATTTATTAACCTTCACATCGGTCTATTCTACAAAAATCTCAAAGTGATATTACTTTGGTGAAGTGAACCGTCATTCCATCTGATGCTAGGAATTTACACTATTGAATGATCGACTGTATTTTACACTATTGACAGATCGACTGTATTTTACACTATTGACAGATCGACTGTATTTTACACTATTGACAGATCGACTGTATTTTACACTATTGACAGATCGACTGTATTTTACACTATTGACAGATCGATTGTATTTTACACTATTGACAGATCGACTGTATTTTACACTATTGACAGATCGACTGTATTTTACACTATTGACAGATCGACTGTATTTTACCTACACTATTGACAGATCGACTGTATTTTCCGAAGGGTTAAGGGTCGGTACAAGGAAATTGTGTTAAAGGTTTTGGATAAGTTTATATACAAAACGTAAAAGGATAAAGTACGAAATGGGTATAAATGGGGAAGTTTAAAAGTGACGCCAGTGACAGAAAAGGTGACAAGTAATCGTTTGGCCTGGTATGGGCATGTGATGAGGAGAGACGGAACGCATGTGACTAAAACAGTGATGAATATAAATGTTGATGGATGGAGCGGGAGAGGAGGCCAAAGAAAAAATGGATGGATTGTGTTAGGAATGATAAAAAGAAGGGACTGAATGCTAGCGTGACGCCTTATTTAGTCTTGTGGTATAGGTACCTATAGTGCAATACCGTTTCCAAAGTCGAAGTTAAATGGTTTCATCATCATCATCATCAGCCTATAGCAGTCCACTGCTGGACACAGGCTTCTCCAATTGCACGCCAATCAGCTCAATTCTCGGCAACTCTCATCCAGTTGCTACCAGCCACCCTGCGAAGATCGTCGCTCCACCTAGCCTGAGGGCGTCCTACCTTACGTTTGCCGATTCGCGGTCTCCGCTCAAGAACACGTCTACCCCAACGGTCATCGGTACTACGGCTAATATGGCCGGCCCATTGCCAATTCAGCTTGCTTATTCTGTATGTCGACAACTTTGGTTCTCCGGATTCTAACCCTCAGAGATACTCTAAGCATAGCTCGGATTTTCAAACTATTTTGTTATGCTTCTCGGGGTTTAGACTTTAAACTAATTTTTTTGGCACACATAACATGGAACCTCATGTCAATATTGTCAATATTGGACCTTTGGATTAATCTGTTTTCTAGTCCACTCCAATTAACTTGCTAACAACGTAATTTAACATCTTTATGAGTAAAATTCAAGGTTTCTTAGACCATCGTCTAAATTCCAGATGACTAAGTATTGGGTAACGGATGTTTTGTTTCAAACGGGGATTTTGGGCAGATTTCGTACAGAATTTACCTTATGATCTGTTTTGTACGCGAAGTGCGCGTGAGTTGCTGTTTGGACTGCTGATCAAGCGCTGCTTTGTGTCAATGACATGTGATCTAATCTTTTAATATTCAGTTTGTGGTTAAAAAAGTATTCGGTAGGCGAGTGAGTTTTTGGGAGATTGTCATTTGTGATAATACCTTTGCTTGTTCCATGGTAGGCATGGTACGGTCTGTTCTAAAAATATATATAAATACATATTTTTTCTTTATTTAATATTGTATGAGACTGGTGAATAAAATAAGAATACACCAGGATCTCCGTCATTTACACTTATTATAATGTACTCATTTATTCTAATGTACTTGTACACTGACTATGAGGAACACTATCATGGCAAGAAAAAGAGACTTTTTGACTCAAGTAAAATGAAATAAAAATAAAAATTTGATGTAGTTATTGACTCACTAAGATTAGTTAGAGATTCAGGAATTTATTATGTTAGTATTTGTGCTTGGAAGTGTATGTATGTGTTAAGACAAATAAGATGATGAAAATGTAAACAGATGGTTTAGAAAACGTACCCGTGGATACATTTGTAATGATCCCCCATGATCACAAATTGAGCGCCTTGATTTGATTATGCGAATACTTAAACCCGATATTCTAATTTTAAAGGTTTTTAATTGAGGTTAATTTTATAACCCCTTTTTTGTCAATGATTTTTCCGTAAAAATTTAATATCTAATCTTGTTCAAACAATAATTGTTGAAAAAAGTAGTGAGATATAAAGTTAAAACCTTTAAAATACAGATGAATCTAACTAATCCTACTAATATTATAAATGTGAAAGTTTGTGTGTTTGGATGTTTGTTACTCAATCACGCAAAAACGGCTGAATGGAGTTGGATGAAATTTGCCAAACAGATAGTTTATAGCCTGGATTAACACATAGGATACTTTTTATACCGATATTCCCACGGGATGGAGACTTACGCGGGTGAAACCGCGGGGCGAGGCTAGTAATATTATAAACGCGAAAGTTTGAAGTATGGATCGATGCATGTATGGATGTTTGATACTCTTTCACGCAAAAACTCTTGAACGGATTTGGATGAAATTTGGCACACAGATAGTTTATAACCTGGATTAACACATAGAATACTTTTCATCCCGATATTCCCACGGGATCGTGCCTTACGCATAATTCGATTTAGTGACTGATTGCGTAAAAAAAACCTGAAAAGGGTTTGTTTAGACTTTCATCACATATTTTTGGAACAGACATTGGGCTTTTTCTCTGACAACTTATTTTGATGCCTACTACCAGTTGGCTTTTTCAAAAAGTCGTTGAAGTCAAAATCAGTTGAACGGACTGTAAAACGGTTTGTTTAAATGTCTTATCTTATTTCAAATGGGGTATAGTTGGCTAGCGACGTGCATTGAAAGCGAGCGCGACGGCGACAAGCGATCGTCTAATGCTCGGTTCCTATTAACAAAAACGAACCGTTTTGCTTACCAACGGTAACATTTTTTATTGCCAAACTGGGCATGTAAAAAGATTCGTAAGCAAATTTTACATGTGATAGCTACTTCTACATGGGAGGGTCTACCGTGCAAAGCTATGAGGTCTTTGCTTCATTATTGGTAAAGATACAAGAGTCTTAGTTTTAACTAATAAACTACGGCCCGTATTTCATAGAAATCGGGCATAAGTTGTGTCGTACCTACTGTACCAATAAATACGGGGAGTAACGTTAACAATTAAATATTAATGTATTATTGATTACAATCATTAGGTATATAAAAACATGACAATTTAATCAGTTCCGTTTATAAGTGGGTAATAATATAAATTACTATAGTCATTATGTGGTATCTGTGTATTAGGAGCTGATGATATCTAGGTTTATTTATGATGTCAGTTCCGTGTTATACGTTTAATGACTGATTTATTATTAGTCCTTACTACTTAATAAAAATAAAATAAAACGAGTTTTAGGATTATATATTTTTTTTGTTCAAATCCATATAATTATGATTTACGATTTAAGGAATACAAAATTTATTTTAAAAAAATTAGCATATAGATTAGCTTTTATTCAAACATTTTTTTAAATACACCATTGACATTTAACCTAAATGTATATTTTTTTCCCCAAATTCATATTTTAAGCAACAAAAAAAAAAACAAAAGTCATTTATTCAAACTAGGCTGAGAATCAGCACTTTTCGAACGTCAAAATTACATAAGACAGTCCCCCAAAACGCCCACCCTTCACCACTTTCTAGTGCTTTAGCTAGGATGAAGTGGCGCAACAAACTCCCAAGCAGCACAGCTGTCTGTTTTGTTAGAAAAAACATATGGAAAACTAAAATGTTACTATAATCCTAACTAATTAAATGCGAAAGTGAGTTTATTGGTTTCGCTTTCGCGTTAAAACGGCTGAACGGATTTGGATGAAATTTGGCACACGGGTACATCATGATCTGGATTTTTATCCCGGTAGTACGTTCTCGTGGGATAATTTCAGACATGCATGCGGGCGAAGCCTCTGGCAACAGCTAGTCTTCTATAAAATAAAGTCGCTTTTCGTGTCTGTCTCTGTGCACGCTTTGTTTTTCTAAACACGGATTTTGTTGCGGTTTTCACCTTCATTTACAAAATTTATTCCGGAAGGTTTATGTGTAAAATATACTTATATTAAACTTACAAATTATAAAGAAATCTCGATATATTTTCAAGTCGTAAAAAGCGTGCGAACCGCGTGCTTCGCGCGATTTTGACGATAAACTATCTACAATGTGTTTTATTTGGTATCCCATAACTCTAGGGTATGATTGAGAGCATATCAAAGAACCAGCTGGCATATGAATTATTCTTCAATCATATTTTATTTTTTGTTTTCGTTTTTCATACAAAATAATTCGACAAAGTTACGATAATTAATGTAAAACACCCCTAAGTGAAATATGACAACGTCGCATTTTCTTAGCTTTAAATATGAATGATTGGTTTGAATAAAAATTAATTACTCTTATTTATCAATGAAACTTAGATACCTATACACATCGAGAGTCTTAAATATGGTTGATGATATCTTCGAAACTATGCATTTTTGGACCACCTATTCTAGTAGATTTTGTGTTCTTTACTTACTTTACTTAAATAATATAACCCTGGAGTTATGGGATATCAAAAACAACACGTTGTATATAACATCTATTATAACATGTTTAATAATTTTATTATTATAAAAATATTTTCCACTTAAGGGAATCAACGAGTTGTTGTTGAATTACTAAAAAGTAAACATGAAATACTAAAAAATAATAATATTTATTTCGGCATAACTTAGTAGAATCATTATATACTTTTGGGCTTCTAATGATGCACACTTTTTATAAATACTTGGCTATTTAGTATTTTTAGGAGCTTAAAATCCTATACTATTAAATGAGCAATTTGATGATGGAAAAGGCAAAATGTATGGGCCTGACATAAGCTATCGAAAAGCTTATGTCAATCCTGTTGAAAGTCTTTGTAGAAAAACGAAACGCTTTCGAAGCGATTGTCACTTGTCTAGGCCCTCGGAATTATTTGACGTTCGATGTAATACATGTCAAAATCATTGACAGGTAACCAAATTAAACAAGCATTGGTTTAGTGGTCGCAAGCGCTACCGCTGAGCATCAGGTTCGGGGTTGGGTCGGGCAAATTGTTACTTTGTTTTTCCATCTGGAATTTCTCAGTAGTGCCTCGGAGTCTGGATTTGTGCCGGGATTATGGCGATAGACCTTGGATATATCATGGGACTTAGGAAACATAACTGGCGAAATGGGGACCTCTGCCCAACCCTTCGGGGGAACAAGGCGTTATGTTATGTTATTTCAACCATATTAGAAGACCTACATTGAATTCGATAGTTTGAAGCTAACGTGAGGAGCTCGTGGCTAATTTATAACAGCCGCTCGGGTCGATCCATCAGGTTATGCTACGCTTGCCGGGGTTGGTCCGTGGATGGGTGACCATTTTCACATATCGAGATTCCTCCGTGCCTCGGAAAGCACGTTAAGCCGTTGGTCCCGGCTGTCATTTGCGGATCTTTGACAGTCGTTACGAGTCGTCAGAAGCCCGAAAGTCTAACAACCAGTCTAACCAAGGGGTATCGTATTACCCAGTTACTGGGTTGTGGAGGTCAGATAGGCAGTCGCTCCATGTAAAATACTGGTATTCAACTGTATCCGGTTAGACTGGAAGCCAACCTCAACATAGTTGGGCAAAGGCTAGGCAGATGATGAGTACGTTCCCGTGAGATAATATCTGACCTTTATTGGGGCGAAGCCGCGGGCAAAAGCTAGTCTAAGATAAACAGTTACTAAAGTAGATTTTCTATAAGGTACATAATCTCTTAGGTGCAGTTCAATAACAGTTCACTTACATAGATGGTCATTATTATACTCGTAATTTCCAGGAGTTATGCCCATTCATGTCTTCGTTTGTCTTCGACCTGATTGCAAAATTGCTTAACGTTTAACACCTTGTTTACACTAACATTTTTTATTCTGAATCTGCACAAAAAAAAAACAAACAGTACAACAAAAAAAAAAAAAGACAAATGAAAAAATATTTGTATTTTTGTTTAAAACTAATTGATAGATTTTATATATTAAAATTCTTTCACCAGTAGAATGCTATATTATCGCTGAGTAACATAGGCTATAAATTATAACTCTTAATAACTAATAATATAATGAGAAAATATTTGTTTTTAGTATGTTGGTTTGTTACGTTTTCACGCTAAAACGGCTGAACGGATTTGGATGAAATTTGGCATATGGGTACCCATGACCTGGGTAAGGACAGGATAGCCTGATATTCCCAAGATCGAGACTTATCCGGGTAAAACCGCATAGCGCTGCTATATTTATAATGATGGTGGAAGGTGAAAGCTAGTTTTTGAATAAAGTCAGTAGGTTAACGGATTAGTTAATATACGTATATGCTAATTTATAGATAATTAAGTACTTTCACTATCGATTTCTTATTGTTGTTTTGATTTAAAACATAATTTATAAGCTGGAGTTTTAACGGTTTTGGCAAAAACATTTCTTTCAGATTTGGGCCATGCGTCACAATTGTATTTTCATCGTCTGCGTTGGTAGAACGCAAGTCAACACTAGAAATTGACATAGAAAAAATGTCTATCGACCCTTTATAACTTACTTTGCTTGAATATGAGGCTTTTGGCTCCTCTGTATGTGTGTATTTTAAGTTTTTTTTTTTGTAATGTGCGTTTTTTTTTTGCAGAATAAACATTTTTTCTTTCTTTCTTACTTACAAGTATCATCATTCTCTTGTCCTTTTCCCAATTTATTTAGGTTCGGCGCAGAATGTCTTTTTTAAACCGACTTCCAAAAAAAACATTACAAGTGAAAAATAACTTTAATTTCGGAAGTCGGTGTCTGGTTTTGAATTTTCGTTTGTTGCCACCGACTTCCGAAATTAAAGTTATTTTTGACTTTGTAGTGTTTTTTTTGGAAGTCAGTTGTTTTCTTTTTGTAAAAAGTTTTTTTCTCTATTAGTCGTCATCTCAATAACCACCCCCATTTCTAGCCATACACACAGTCCATTCATCGTTTCTTTGGTTTCTCCCACAGAGAGGAGGCCTGTATCCTAGTCCTAGTCCTAGTCCTAGTGGGAACATATTATATAAGCTGACTATATAGTAGGCTATGTGGTGTACTTAATGACTTTCAAAGAAACCATAAATTCCTAATTAAGCGATCACAACTTTCATTACCTACTGTCATATTTCAAGAACATTTTACCTGTCATTCATGCCATAATGACTGATCAAGCTTTATTGCAGTAATGAACATGATAATACCAGAGTAAGCAAATAACGCGTAGAGCTGTTCTCAGCACGTTTGTAAACTTCAACGGAAATACAGTTCATTGCACTTTTGTATTCTTTCCAAGTAGTTATAGTGCTTCTTTTTCTTTCTTTCCGAGAATGTAAACAAATTGATAAATGGGCTGTTGTCGCCACCATTGTAAACAAATGAATATTCTAAAGGGGTGTGCTGGGAGACTATAGGGGAGTCTATATGATGGTAGTGTTTTTCTCACAATAAAGCCTTATGCAAACTGGCACGATATCACTGGCGCGACAGGCAGCGCAACCCTTGTCACACCCGCGCCTGTTTGTGGGAGCCTTAAGTCAAAATCTATCTATCTATAAATAAGGGCCGATTTATAAATCTTATGATAACTTTTTTCTGAGTAATACAAATGGCGGTTTGACAGCTTTTGTATAGAAAATATGTCAAAACGCAACATATTTAATCTCGAGATAAAAGTTGTCTGACTATTGAAAAATCAGCCCTCAATCGTATAAAACAAAGTTGCTTTTCGCGTTTCTTAAAATATTAAGAATAGCAACTTTGTTTGGTTGGTTTAGTTTTTATTTTTATTATAGTTTCTTTTCTATTTTGTGATCTCTGTTTTTTAATCTCGTAGACTAATTTGACAGGTGCAAATGTCAAACTCCAAATTGAAAAAGAAACAACAATCACTTGGAATGTAGAAAAACAGACTAGTAGACTGTAGATTTGTTAATTTTCCATTTTCTAATTTGCTAAGTAGGTCTCTGGAACTTGTTGAAAGGCCACCAGTCGGTATGCATTTAAGCGGAAATTGCAGAGATTTTTTCAAAATAAATAGAGTAGAGTCATATACACCTCTCTGCCTTGAATTTGTATATTATGTAGGTAGGTGTGTAGGTATATATTATAGTAAATATGTATGTAAGTATTTATGTATCATAAGTTGATTGCGTATTTATGTACTGTAAAAACTGTTTTATCTATAATGCATTATGATATATATATTTGACGTTTCAAAGTACCCATGTGGGTTTATGTCAAATAAAATATTTTGATTTTGATCTTGTGTGACCGCTACATCATCATCATTTCAGCACGGAATCACCCACTCAATCAATCTGCCTAGCCTTTTCCCAACTATATTGGGGTCGGCTTCCAGTCTAACCGGAAGCAGTTGAATACCAGTATTTTACATGGAGCGACTGCCTATTTGACCTCCACAGCCCAGTAACTGGGTAATACGATACCCCTTGGTAAGACTGGTTGTCAGACTTTCGGGCTTCTGACGACCCGTAACGACTGTCAAAGATCCAAGAATGACAGCTGGGATCAACGGCTTAACGTGCTATCCGAGACACGGAGGAGTCTCGGTATGTAAAGATGGTCACCCATCCACGGACCAACCCCGGCAAGCGTAGCTTAACCTGAAGGATCGACCCGTGCGGCTGTTATTACTTAGACACGAGCTCCTCTACGGAATCACTCACTACTGGGTATTCTACCCTATTTTCTACCATCATACTTCCCGGTTCGGTGGTCCCTCATCCCAGTGTTTCCCGCGACTTTGACGATATCATCAACTCAACCGCTGTATGCCCGCTTAGTCCGTCTAAACTACGTAGGGACCTAATGTATTTTGCCCATCTTTTGATTTTTTCCGGAAGATTTAAGGAAGAAGTATATATAATACATTCATTTTTAAATATAATAAGGAAATCTCGATGTCTTGTCGAGTCGTAAAAACCGTGCAAAGTAGGGTTGGGTCACTAGTGTCCTATAAAAAGCTATAATTTTTGTACTTATAGAACAAAAACATCTGAATTTATTTATAACTAAATATACTTTATTGTACACCAGTTTATACCTACATTACATAAGATATTAGTGAATGAATTTGTGACTTATTAACAATTGAAAATCAATTAGCAAACGATGTAATATATTTAAATTGCGAACTTAACGCATTTTTAAAGAAACAACTATTTTGCCACTAATTGTAATTGTTACTAAGTATAGTAAAACATATTGTAATATGATCGTAGGTGATCGTTTTCAAATAGATTCAGGTCAGCGGAACTTGACGTTAGCTAAATTTATTAAATTACTAACGCTTTTAATGCATGGATTAATAATTATATATTTTAAAAAAAACCATAACGGGTTAGCTGTTGGCCTTCAACTGACCTGATGGTAAGTGATGATCAGGCCGAAGGTGGAAGTGAGCTCCACCCGGAATTTTCAACCACAGAGGAACTATACCCGATTTGAAATAAGATTAGACATTAAAACCAACCCTTTTACAGTCCGTTCAACCGATTTTGACTTCTATACCGTAGGCATAAGGATAGCATTAAAAGCAAAAAAAGTTACTCAATACCAACTATCTACTGCGGCTGCCATTTGTCATGCCACCAACGCAATAGAATTCAAAATCGGTTGAACGGAATGTAAAAAAGGCTTATCTATACGTCTAATCTTATTTCAAATGGAGTATAGTTATCTTAGCTCTAGGCCGAATTACAACAATGCTGTTAACATTGTTGTTATATAGCGACAGACTTATAGATAAGATAATGGGTAGCTAGCCAGGCGGACTTCGAACGAAACTTACCACCAACGAAACCGAGAAGAAAATTTTTCCCCTGCTGGGAATCGAACCCGGGACCTCTGAGTCTGAGACAAGTAGTCTTACCACTACACCACAGAGGCGGTTTAATGCTTCCTCTCCCCTACTATCCTACCTATTATTTTGCTGGGCCCGACACGATCCATTAGTGATCTCATTAAGTACATATTGTGGAATAGATTACATAGGTAATTATATGATTGAGTATTGAGTAGGTAAACCTATTGAAAAATAAATCTGTTCTGAATTAAAAGAGTATAAACTACATGAATGAAAAACATCCTAAACACGTGTATTTATTCTAAAAAATTCTCTGTGAGCTTTGACCTAGACATTCATCAGATAAAATTATGTCTTTATTTGGCTATCTCAAGTTGGAATTACGAAACTTGTTGTACTATAGTCATCCACTTTCATTCATGACTGAGTGTCCTTGAAGTTATTCCACTAACCTTTCCTTTGAGATCGAAAGTTTAGTCAAAAGTTAATGTTTGAATCGTTTGGTATATTTCTGGGAAAATATGGTCGGTATCTGGCAGAAATCTACTAATATTTTAGGAAAACTATAACATAATTTCGTATAAGAATTATTGATCGAAATATTTTTGCGTAAACAGACATGCGTCGTCTTAAATTGAACTAAATTATAGTTATCATTTATATTTTTGGGTAATTATTATCAAATCATTTATTTAGATGGTCATGTTACTGATTATTGCAAAATGAAATAATGATTTAATCAGAAAAACTCAAGAATAATGGCACCGCCATCAACCAGCGGATGTGCCGGCCGACATAGTATTTCACATGCGGATATTTTTTTAGGATATGGATTATTTCTAAATATTACTTTTTCGAGAATCCGTATTAATAACCATGCCAGTATAATTATAACCTAATTGTAATGCACAATATTTTGTTTGTGAATTTTGCGTTCAATTATCAAGAGTAGGGTAGTCCCTACGAAAAAAACAATTAAAACAAAAAGTAAATATTTACTTTTCAGGGCCCAAAGCTCCAGCCTTTCCAAGCTGTCCAGGTACTGCTGGCTATCCCGCCTGCACTGCTCGCTTGTCCCGTTCCTGGGCACCACAATTTTAGGGAACCGCTCCCACATTTCCACAATATTAAATCGTCCACTTTCATCGTAACTTTCATTTTTCGCGGCTAATTTTAAAATAGTTCCATTTAATATCGAGTCGGTTAGTAAACTTTTGTCTGAAAATGTCAATTCGATGCAATCCCGCGCAGCGACGGTTGCGATCGCGAGGAGCAAGACAGCGCATGCGCGCGGCGCCATGATGTTACACTGTATGACGGGCGGCGCTCAATTCGCGGGTATATCTGAACCGATCTGAACGAACGTACTTGTCACTATAACCCAATGGATCAGACAATAGCGTTGGGTAATTTTTTATAGATGTATCACTAATTAAGTTGGGATTTTTCACTTGTGTTTTGATTGGTTAATTAATTAATTTGTTTGATAAGGGACCTAAAGATGATTGTTAGTGTCAGATATCATTTGTTTTGTTGGTGACGTGTTTCGGTGGTGGGTGGGTCCGAGATTTTGTTGTCGTCATTAGACGTCCGTAAACGGCGCATTGTGACGTAATGCTGATAAATAATATGGCATTGGTATCTTGGTACTTAGGTAAATAAGGTGTGGTGGTCAAAACAAAAGGATGGTTGGTGTTTTTTTAAATTTAAAATCAAAATATTTTAATTCACATAAACCTTCATGGGCACTTATGAAACGTCAGAAGCTAGGTGCACGTTTGCAATTGGTCATTTCTTATGGATAAGAGCCGGCAAGAAACTCCACGATTAAAATAAATTAAAAAAAAAAGCCTTTATTATTCCTTAATTACAAAAAAATAATAAAGTAATTTGTAAAGTACTTAGTGTTAATTTATTAACTAATTAAGGACCCCTCGACGGGTAAAGGCCTCCTCCGGTAATTGCCATTTTTTTTTGTTTAAAAAAACTCCATGGTTACTTTTTTAAATAATTGGCTGCTACAATATTTTCGAATTCCAGTGTTAATAGGTATGGGAGAACAGTGTTGGCCTTTCAACAAGTACCAGGTATAGAAAATGTTCGACGTTAACGATGTAGATCGTTCTCACAAAATGTAGTGTATGTAACAAATCTGAATAATTATCATGTCCACAAAAGCCACTAATAAAGAGTAGACATTAAATTTTAGGTATTCTATTCTATTTTTTATTATGGCAAGCAAAGCCGATGTCGACCATTCTGCCAATGTCTAAAGTGAGTTGGAAAAGCAAGTGTGTATCGAGAAAGAAAAAAAAAACTAGAATGCTAAAAATCTTCGGTGGTATAGGTAGTTGAAGTTAAGTAGATCTTGCGGGGGTTAGTACTGGACTGGAACAAACAATAGTTATTTGTTATGCAAGGCTGCAAAGTTGTTTTTTCGCGCGAGTACCTGTATTGAAACCTGAGCAAGCGAAGGATTCTAGGATTGAACCATGAGCGAAGCGAACTTTGCTGCCGAGCGAAACACACAGATTTTCACCTCACTACACCGAGGAAAATGCTAGGTGTCTCCATGTATTGAACAAAAATATTGTACCTAAGCTTTTATGTACTTTTCGCGCAATTTTTCCGGAAGAAAGCTCAATTCGGCATTATGTACCGCTTGCACTAACTCTGCACTGCTAAACAAACCCAAATGGTGGAAAGTGAATTGAATGTACAGAAGAAAATTATATAAAGTTTTTTTATGTGAAAACTTCTTTAGGCGCGTTGAGCGATTTTTTTTCGTGCCGGCCAGTGCGATTATTCTGAAAATGAGGTTGGCGCTCTGACATAAAATAAGTATTGATGCATTATCAGTCGACCCGGCGGTATAGAAAATTGTTGAATAGAAAGGTTCGAATTTTAAAAACACTTTCCACGCTAGTGAGGAAAATGCACTTTTCCACGCAGATTTCGAATGCCAAACAGAATCATTCCGAGCTGGTGAGGTGAAAAAGATAAAATTACATTTTATAATATAATTGTTAAAACATAAAATATTCATATACCAAGGTATATAATGTCAAATAATAGGATGATAATGTCAAGGAAAATGTAAAAAAAAAAACTGCAATATGGGTATGCTCTTGACCTCGATTATGCCTGATAGAAAGCGATTTACGGTAAGTAAATGATAGCACTTCCCCTGATTGTATCGAAAACTGTAAAGGTTATTTTCTGTGTAATCCTCATTAGTATATCATTATAATTGCTAATGAGGTGTTTAAAAATTCTTAATTACTTTTTAAGTATATTATAATAATTATAAGTAGGTACCTCTGTCCAAATCTTCGGGGAAATAAGGCCTTATTTTATATAAGTAAAGTTATCATGTTGTCCAATTGATGTATTTGTCTATTTTTTTTTGTATATATATTATGGATCTAAAAAATATCATATCATAGCACCATGCATCGAGGTTCTAAAGTGATGATGACATTATTTTATGAACACCCAATCAATCAACTCAGCCTATTGCAGTCCACTGCTGGACAAAGGCCTCTCCCAGGCTGCGCTACAACACCCTGTCTTCCGCCTTCCGCATCCAGTCTATCCCAGCCACTTTCGTAAGGTCATCGGTCCATCTAGCTGGGGGACCTCCCCGCTACGCTTGCCGATACGCGGTCTCCACTCTAGGACTCGTCTGCTCCACCGGCCATCGGTCGGTAAATTTATGTTTTTATGCTGTAGGACCGGTTGGACGAGACAGCTCAAATAAAATATCAAATATTTTATTGAAACAAAAAACAGGTTCACAATAGTGTTCGTTAACAGCTAAATTAGTTAAAAAACTATGTTGCAGCCATTAGCGCCCACTTACGAGAGAGGAGACGTCGGTGTTCTAACATTTATAAATACTAAAACAATAAAACAAAAATAAAAAACAGTTATAATATAATAGAACCTAAAGTAAAAGTAGGTATATCGACGTTCCCTACTAGTCTATGTACAATTATAAATATTTTTTTTCTATAATGTTTTATTAGCTTTAGGAACTTTATAATGGTATTTATACTTTTTTTTTTCTTGGAAAATCTGATAGATGACTGTTTCTACGCTGATAAAGCATGTCAGACATGTCTATGATACCTTTTTATACGCAGGAAAGAAGAACACAGTTTATAAAGTAGAATTTAAATAAAATGTATTATGAAATGAAAACGTAGAATTATGTTATTGTTTCCAACTCACGCCGTGAATGACGTTATGCCAGACAAGACCGCGTTCGCACCGAGTGGCGCGTTCCGTTCGCCTCGCCCCGTCCCGCTGCCAGTGTCTGCAGCCCTAGCGAAACCCCGGCAAAGGGATTTCGCTGGCGTCACCGCGAGTGCCCCAGGCGCTCCAAATATCAAGTCCATGCCGGAAAAGGCATCGAATAGGACTGATGATGTTGACGGTTTCGTGACGGTGCAAAGGAGGAAGCGCCGATCACGAACGAATAAGAACCGCTGCGGTAAAGCTCCTACGGAGCCCACAGGGAACCTTCGTGCCGCAAAGCCGAACACACCGGTGTACATCTCCCGCCTGCACTACACCACTAAGGCGGACGACATCTTGGAGTACGTGCGCCAGAAGATCAGGTATACGCCGAGGGTGCAGTTGCTAGAATCGCACCGGAACGTCAACTTCAAGGCGTTCGTGGTGCGTGTACCGAACTGTTATCTGCCCTTCGTCATGGAAGAAGACTTTTGGCAGCAGGACGTGGTGTTCCGTCGCTTCCGCGGACAAATACCACAGGACAGCACATAGACAAGACAAGCTAGTGCAAAGTGAAGTGCTACTAACATAGTCTTAAGCCTTATTTATTAACACAAGTTTTTGATTTATAATATGTATGTCTAGGTTAAGGTATTTTTCTATGGGCCTGTGTCGCCTGAAATAAATGGTATTATTATTATTATTTTAAAACACCGTACAAAACGATACGTAATACTTACCCGCATCTACTACACATATTCGTTGTAAATATAATATTTGTACTCATTTACGATTTGTAAATGACGTTAAATACGTTATATTAAAAAGATATAAATATACAGGTGCATATGGAAAATCTAAACCCCAATGTGCAATAAAAAAAAATGGCATTTTTGACATATAAAACTTTGTTTATGTACGTAGGGACCATCGATATCAAGAACCTAACTTATCATTAACATAGGTACATAACATAATCAGCCTATTTATAAATCACGTTCCCAATGTTGGGACACTTTCCTGCTCTCGGTGAGGGGGACTGGGCCGTAACCCACCCAGAACTGCGGGCTCTGTGCAGGTTGGTAGATGTCACATGTCTTCGATTTTTTTGGTTCTAGGGCAGATTTCCTCACAATATTTTCCTTCAACGTTTTGAGGGCAGTGGTGATGGAATAATTTACACAGTAAAGCGCTTGTCTGGTTCGAACCTACGACCTACAATTCGCAAGCCGCGGCTGTTACCACTTGGCCCCCACCACTTGGCCACCACTGCTCTCTGGTCAGAACTGCTTTTCCAGGTCGTATCATATCAATAATTAAGAGAAATATAGTACTTTTTATTTTATACCAATATTTATGCTGTAGGTTGGCCACCAGGCTCTTTATCTACCATCATCATCAGCCTACAACAGTCCACTGCTGGACATAGGCCTCTCCAATTGCCCGACATTCATCTCAATTCTCGGCAACTCTCATCCAGCCGCTATCAGCCACCCTGCGAAGATCGTCGCTCCACCTAACCTGAGGGCGTCCTACCTTACGTTTGCCGATTCGCGTCTCTACTCAAGAACACCATCTAGGTACCCCTACATTCATCGGTTATCTGCCATGTTTACTTAAAACACCAAAGAGATATCTGAAGCTTCAATTTGATTGCAAGCTTATGATAAGTGTCGAATAATAACTGCATGTTTACTAACATAGGTGTAGTAAAGTGAATGACATTGATGTATTATTATCAAGTGATTAGCGTGTATTTACGACGTTGGAGGACTTTCTCACAATTTTGTATGTTCAATTTATTATGCTACTATAAATATAGCAGTTACTTCATAGTTCAAGATTTGGTTTAGGATTCTTTTAAGGCCGTAAAAATGAGTAAATATTGCATGGTTTGGGGCATACCCTTAGTGTTGGTTTATCTGTTTGTTGAAGTCATTGCCCGTTATGTTGACCTGCGAGGCCTTCGCGATACCGTATAGCTGCAACGTACTTATTTATTATCAGCTGCGCCCCGCGGTTTCACCCGCGTAAGTCTCGATCCCGTAGGAATATTGGGATAAAAAGTATCCTATGTGTTAATCCAGGTTATAAACTATCTGTTTGCCAAATTTCATCCAAATCCATTCAGCCGTTTTTGCGTGATTTAGTAACAAACATCCAAACACACAAACACACAAACTTTCACATTTATAATATTAGTAGGATTCAGAGTCGGGAAGCGAATATTTACTCTCAGATTTACATTTTAAACACGGGACAATATATCAGCTTCTAATCTACGATCAGCCGGATGCATACGACCCCTGGGCAAAAGTCGAATGAAAATGGCCGCCGCCGCCAAGGCCACTCCAGCACGCGTAGCATGATCACCGTCTCGGGTTTTGTCGACGGAAGAATAGACAATATGGCAGATAAACAATCACAAACTGTCATTTTGTCTATTCTTCCGACGACAAAACCCGTTTCAACTGTGGTCCTGCTACGCGTGCTGAAAGAAGACCTTTCGCGAAGCCTGGTTCGAGGTTGCACAAAAAAAGAGTACCTGAAAAGATGTGGGTAATGCCTTTGGCCAGTGGTGGGACATTCTAAAAGGTTAAGAGAAACAGATCGACCAATATGTATCTACTATTTGACTAGGATTCGATGCATTGCGCGACCCTAGAATAGAAGATGAATCGCTCCGCGAATGATTTAGTGATTCATCATGATGTAGCCTGCTAAGTCATGATCAGTTCGATTACTTCAATGAATTTGTTTTCTTAATTTTTTTGTCATAATATCATAATTATTATGCGCGTTTTTGCTGCTAATAATCTATGATGCCTTGAAAGTCGTCATTATATCGACAATATTGCGGGATAGGTGTCAATTTTTACGTCACTATTTACATTGACCGACCGAGACCTGAAAAAAAAACTATTTTAGTGCTTACCAGCTCGTGTATCTCGTCGTCTGTGTCGCTCCTTATTTTGTGCTAGTACCCTTTTGTATTTTGTACTACTGTTAAACTGCCAAATAGATTTTTTTCCACATCTGTGGTCAAAAAACCATTTTAAAACTCCGTATTATACCAGGCCAGTCCAAGGTCAAAGTGTTACCACAGACGTGCGGTAGACTGATAATAGACTAAGGGATGCTATGTTTGGAAAAAATAAAGAAAAAAAATAGTTAGATATTCGGAAATGGAACGCAAGGGATGAAATTGAGGTACTTCTGATGAATGTTGCAGTGAAGCCATTAATGTAGATATAACATTCCAAACGTTTCTTGAGGTTCCTGGCAGATTGCGGCCATCCCTATAGGCCTTCGATGTTTGCAATATGGCAAAGGGAGTAAGTAAACGATGGGTAGCAACATCCTCCTATCTACCTGCTGTAGCAAACTCGATCACCAATTGGTGAAACAAAGGGGTGGATTTTAGGAAAAAAAATATTTTTCATAGGTGCCGTTCGGAGACTGAAAACAATATTAATAAATTGTTCCACCGAACAGCACGTATCAACATTTTGTTTCAGTGCGGTTAGTGGAAGTGCTCAGGTGCTGACAAGTGCTGTTGAAATCAGTGCTCTGAGTGGAATACCTAAATTTTTCCCATGGTTAAACAACGCAGTCATTGAAAGGTTCACGCTCTGCAGTGACAGTTGATATGTTGCTACACAGCCCACAAAATCCCTACATTATGAGCTTTAAGCGGTCATAAAGTTTCGAAAATAATGATGGTATTTTTTTAACTCTTAAATAAATACTGTACTTTATGAGTTGCTGCAGCTTACCTAGGGAAGGACATTCTTCTTAATAAGTTAATTAAATTGCCTTTTGTAGTTGTCATTATGTGATTTGCTTGGAACGAGACATCCGTCGGAAATCGTAAGACAATTACCTACATCAATAATCTATACAACGTTATTTTTTCTTTATGCTAAACCCGAAAAGGGGTCATTGTACTCATCATTTTGAACAACTTTTACTACGCGAAAAAAAAATCAGCTGTTCCCTACATTTTGTCGATTTAAGTGAACACAAATGTAGGGAACAGCTGATTTTTTTTTCGCGATTTCAATGTTGGTCCCATAGAAAAAGTTGTTCAAAATGATGAGTACAATGACCCCTTTTCGGGTTTAGCATAAAGAAAAAATAACGTTGTATATAAAAGGCTAGGGTGATTGAGATATCAACGCACAGCCTAAACCGCTGGTCCAAGAGACATGAAATTTGGAGGGTGTGTTCATTATGAAGAGTAAATTTCCACTAAGAAACGATTTTTCGAAATTCCACTCCTAATAGGGTGAAATGGGGGGATTTCGTTTGTATGAAAAATCTTATTTCTTGAGTTAATAGACTTGAAACTTGGCATGAATATGTATCTAAGTAAATTATAAAGTTTGTCATTTTTCGTTTTTATAAACTACTCCCTAAACGGGGATTGGGGTGTGTCAAAGTTTGTATTGAAAATTTTTAACGAGCTGTCCGATAAACTCGAAACTCAGTATTTATACTTAAAACCAAAAATAAAGAATAATGTGTATCAGGGTTTTTCGAAAATTCATCCCGTGGAAGTACATAGGCTACTTTTTATCGACATACCACGCGGGCGAAGCCGCGGGCGGAAGCTAGTTCATTATAATTATGCTCTGAATTATGAGTTGAAAATCAATGAATCTGCCTAGCTTTTTCCCAAGTATGTTGGGGTCGGCATCCAGTCCAATCGGATGCAGCTGAATATCAGTATTTTACATGGAGCGACTGCCTATCTGACCTCCACAACCCAGTCACTGGCTAATACGATTATACTCCGATGCCTTTAGAGGTATGAGGAACAGGGTGTGAGGAATCCTCCGACCAGACGGGTGTTGTGTCTGGCGGGCAACTGCCCAATGATTGATGTTGGTATCTTGTATATATGTCTATCGCGCGGTAAACTCTAGTTGCGCGATGCAGGATTTATGTGACGTCAGGTCTTTGATGCGTAGTTCGCATGTGGCGATGTAGATGCCGCCACAGTAAGACTGGTTGTCAGACATTCGGGCTTCTGACGACTCATAACGACTGAAGTTGAAAATAGGTAAAATATTAATTTCAGTTATTTAATTTCATAATGTTAATTTTCACGGTAACTGACTTATCCAGAAGAATTGCCAAACTGAAGTCGCAGTGGGCGATTTTGCTGATTTTGTTTTTTGATTGGGCCGATTGGGCAGAGTTCGCGCGTGGCGGAGCGTTGGAAGGCCTCCCAAAAGGTGGGCCGAGGACTTCGTGAAGGCCGCGGGAATCCGTTGGATGCGAGAAGCACAGAACCGGTCGATTTGATGTTGAGGAATTTATTAGAAAAAAAAAAGTGATGCTTGATCTATTGATTACTATCACACTTGAACTTTAGGTATAAAACAAAATAATTAATTAATTATTAGGATTACCTAATAACATTCTATAGAGAGAAGCTCGTGGCTAAGTAATAACAGCCGCACGGGTCGATCCATCAGGTTAAGCTACGCTTGCCGGGGTTGGTTCGTGGATGGGTGACCATCTTTACATAAGGAGACTCCTCCGTGCCTCGGAAAGCACGTTAAGCCGTTAGTCCCACCCAGCTGTCATTCGTAGATCTTTGACAGTCGTTACGGGTCGTCAGAATCCCGAAAGTCTGACAACCGGTCTTACCAAGGAGTATCGTACTGCCCAGTTACTGGGTCGTGGAGGTCAGATAGGCAGTCGCTATATGTAAAATAATGGTATTCAGCTGCATCCGGTTAGACTTGAAGCCGACCCCAACATAGTTGGGAAAAGGCTGGGCAGATTGTTTTTTGACCTAATAACATTCTATTTAACTTACCTACCTAATAATTAATGACAAGATGATTTAATAGCAATAAGCGATAATACCCCACAGTCGATCGTTGATCGAGAGCTCGTGTTTGAGAGCACGTACCTAATACCTACATAATTATGTATTGTTACGGTTAATTTACTCCCAGTTAACGCGTTATTAGCTTACAGAGTCAATAGAGATACAAGTCGGTAGTTAAGGACACTAAAATGGAGGAAATACCGACGGTTAGATTAGAAGCCGTGCCCTGATCAGAAACGTAACACTTAATAATCCTTCACTTAGCATATTCAGCCTATAATGTTCCCACTGCTGGGACACAGGACTCCTCTCTTCGTGAGAGTGGGTTGTAATCTATATTTATGCGGGCCTAGTGCGGGTTGGTAGATGTCACATATTTTCGAATTTTTGGTTCTAGGACATGCCGGCTTCCTCACTATATTCCTTCACCGTTTTGAGAGCAGTGGCGATGAAATTATTTACACAAAGTAAAACGCCTGTCTGGGTTCGAACCCATGACCTAAAACTCGTAAGTCGGGGGGCCGCTACCACCATTACAATCCTTCTAATATTAAGCATTATAATAATATTCGTGTTCAGTACAGTCAACCGCACGTCAGTAGTGTCACTTTGACCTTTTGCTAGCCTAGCGTAGTACGGGGTTTCAATAGAAAGCCAGCTAAGGCTGATTTTAGAGTCACGCTAAACGTCGGCGCTGACGGCCCAATATGTATGTATGATTGCCCTAGGGGCGTTTTAGGGTCAGTACACACCGAGACGCGACGCGACGTGCACTTTTTATGATCCAAACCATATCTAATTTATTTACTACACAATATAGTACACGCGTTGCGCAGCCCAGGGCATCTCAGCGTAGTTTGACACGTGTCAACACTCGCACTGAAATTATATTTTTTCTCGAAGAAAATAAGTTCGTTATTTGTTAAAAAGTGCGCGCAGCGTCGCGTCGCTTCACGGCGCGGTCTGAACTGACCTTTATAATTACGCGTAGCTGTCAGCACTGACCGTAGGAGCGCCGACGGCCAGCGTGACTCTAAAACCAGCCTTATACTTGGTGTTATTCCGACTGACGTGCGCGGTGCGCCCTACTGTACTACTAATGCTCAGAGGGGAAATCCCCCTCGAATTCTAAACTCAGTCTCAATCTGTCAAAAACCCAGTAATTTACCTACATTCTTGAATAGTTTTGACATTACGACATGAATTTTATTTATTTTTATGTACAAGAACTGACCTTCTGATCAGTGCTTGAGTTTGCTGGGAAAGAAACTTATCTTATTTCTGTCATTTTTTCTTTCTGCTCGGCTCCTAAGGAGTGAGCGTAGCGTGATGTTACAAAAATGAAGAAGATCCGACTGGTAGTTCCAGAGATTAGAGCGTTCAAAGAAACAAAAAAAAACAGTAATAGATTAATCTAATTTTATTACCGCTATAACTTTCTATTCAATAAACAAAACATTCCTTAAACCAGCCATACTCAAAGTTTGCTCCGCGGAGCCCTGGGGCTCCGCAAAGCCTCTGTGGGGGTTCTGCGAAAAACTTTTGGCATATGTCCAACTGTAGACGACATTGCTTTGTGGTATTTTAACTGCTTCAGAATCATACTAATCTCGTACAAATAATTTCTATAATATAACTGAGGTCAGTTATATTATAGAAATTATTTAAAGAAAAGGAGTTATCAATATTTTATTATTAAAACTATTTTTATTTTCGCCGTAATCCAACCCCTAGTGTAGTGTAGTTCCTTTTTCCCTAGTGGAAAAAAGTGAAGTCAGAGTAAAGTGGAATTCAATGAAACGCAGTTTTTGATTATTTTAGGGCTCCGTCAAATATTTCCATTTCCAAAAGGGGTCCATGACCAAAAAAGTTTGAGAACCGCTGCCTTAAACAAAAATCCGAGGTTTATTATCCCGGTTGTATGGGCAACTTTGGGCGGAGGGGAAAGGAAAATAGGTACTTTGAGGCCAATGTGTCTTTTGTAGATAGCCATTTAGGCCCAGAGTGGAATCTATATTGTGGTGATTACGGTAGGGAAGACCCTTAGCTATTATGAGCTAGGGAAGACCGGAGTTATTCGAAATCAATTTCGATTGCAAAAATCGGTCGTAAAAAATCGATGTAATAGTGATTTTTAACCACCACGGGGAAGTTCTTGGCCTGCATCTCACCTGATGGTAAGTGATGATCAGGCCGAAGGTGGAAGCAAGCTTTACCCTGAATCCTCAATCACTGAAGTTACCTCTAACGGCCGAAACAAAACATTGCTGTCAACATTGTTGTTATGGCGACAGACTTTGATAAGATGGTGGTAGCTAGCCAGGCGGACTTAGTGTTCTAAGTCCGGCTGGCCAAACCAAACCGAGCAAAAATGCTTGCCCCCGCTGGGAATCGAACCCGGGATCTGTAGGTCTGAGACAGGTGGCCTAACCACTATACCACAAACGTGGTTTTGATTTTTATTACGAAGTAAATATATGAGATCTTATTTTCAAGTTAATTATTTGATATTTTTTCCTTCCCTATTTTCGCTTTATTATTTTCCTAACAGTCTGTTGATTTTTCGTGTGTTGAGGCAATCAATCAAAATGAGTGTTGAATTTATCCATAACTAGTTTTTGTCCGCGGCTTCGGCCGCGGGAACGTACCTAATACCAAGATTAAAAGTTCCCTATGTATTCATCCAGGTTATAAACTATCTGTGTTCTAAATTTCATTCAAATTCGTTCAGCCGTTTTTGCGTGATTGAGTAACAAACATCTAAACATCCAAACAAAATGTTTGGACTTTTACACACTTTCACACATCGATTTTTACCGATGTTCCAGAAATCGTTTTGATACACAACACTAATATGCGCGACCCTAATATTTTTAGCTATTGTGTGGACAAATAATAAAGGCTCAGATATTATCGTACACATAAAAATATATTTTTATATCCTATCAATATTATTATGTCCCCTGTAATGGGCTATATTAATTAATTTCTCTTAGAAATATTTATGTAATATTGATTGAATACGTAACCTACATTTTTGCCTGTTGGAGGTTGTTTTCTTATGAGTACTATATTAATGACAAAATATTTTTTTTGTAAACACGGCTACACATCAAGCTATACAGTACCAGTTTATGCTGATCTCGCATTGTATAGGATTTCCGTACAATGTGAGGTCAGCTTATACTAGAAATGTATAGCTTGATGTGTAGCCGTGTGTACACTTAGAAAAACATAAGTAGATAACTATACAAGGATTAAAGAAATACTGCCGACTGCTAATACTTAAGAATTGCCTCATTGGTCTAGTGGTTGCAAGTGCTACTGCTGAGCATGAGGTCCCGGGCTCGATTCCCGGATCGGGCAAAGTGTTATTGGGTTCTCCATCTGGCATTTCTCACTAGCAGACCGGAGTCTGGATTTGTGCCCGTTTGATGGCAATAAGCTCGCGGCGCGACAGTCTGCACGAGGGTTCTGCCTACGTCTGCTCGAGACTTCTGCCTGCGTCTGCACGAGGCTTCAGCCTGCGTCTGCACGAGGCTTCTGCCTGCGTCTGTACGAGGGTTCTACCTCCGTCTGCACGAGGCTTCTGCCTGCGTCTGCACGAGGCTTCTGCCTCCGTCTGCACGAGGGTTCTGCCTGCGTCTGCACGAGGCTTCTGTCTGCGTCTGCACGAGACTTCTGCCTGCGTCTGCACGAGGCTTCTGCCTGCGTCTGTACGAGGGTTCTGCCTGCGTCTGCACGAGACTTCTGCCTGCGTCTGTACGAGGGTTCTGCCTGCGTCTGCACGAGGCTTCTGCCTGCGTCTGTACGAGGGTTCTGCCTGCGTCTGTACGAGGGTTCTGCCTGCGTCTGCACGAGGGTTCTACCTCCGTCTGTACGAGGGTTCAGCCTGCGTCTGAACGAGGCTTCTGCCTGCGTCTGTTCGAGGGTTCTACCTCCGTCTGCACGAGGGTTCTGCCTGCGTCTGCACGAGGCTTCTGCCTGCGTCTGTACGAGGGTTCTGCCTGCGTCTGCACGAGACTTCTGCCTGCGTCTGCACGAGGCTTCTGTCTGCGTCTGCACGAGACTTCTGCCTGCGTCTGCACGAGGCTTCAGCCTGCGTCTGCACGAGGCTTCTGCCTGCGTCTGTACGAGGGTTCTACCTCCGTCTGTACGAGGGTTCTACCTCCGTCTGCACGAGGGTTCTGCCTGCGTCTGCACGAGGCTTCAGTCTGCGTCTGCACGAGGCTTCTGCCTGCGTCTGTACGAGGGTTCTACCTCCGTCTGTACGAGGGTTCTACCTCCGTCTGCACGAGGGTTCTGCCTGCGTCTGTACGAGGGTTCTGCCTGCGTCTGTTCGAGGGTTCTGCCTGCGTCTGCACGAGGCTTCAGCCTGCGTCTGCACGAGGCTTCTGCCTGCGTCTGTACGAGGGTTCTACCTCCGTCTGTAAGAGGGTTTTACCTCCGTCTGCACGAGGGTTCTGCCTGCGTCTGCACGAGGCTTCTGCCTGCGTCTGTACGAGGGTTCTGCCTGCGTCTGCACGAGACTTCTGCCTGCGTCTGCACGAGGCTTCTGTCTGCGTCTGTTCGAGGGTTCTACCTCCGTCTGTACGAGGGTTCAGCCTGCGTCTGAACGAGGCTTCTGCCTGCGTCTGTTCGAGGGTTCTACCTCCGTCTGTACGAGGGTTCTACCTCCGTCTGCACGAGGGATCTGCCTGCGTCTGCATGAGGCTTCAGCCTGCGTCTGCACGAGGCTTCTGCCTGCGTCTGTACGAGGGTTCTACCTCCGTCTGTACGAGGGTTCTACCTCCATCTGCACGAGGGTTCTGCCTGCGTCTGCACGAGACTTCTGCCTGCGTCTGCACGAGGTTTCTGTCTGCGTCTGCACGAGACTTCTGCTTGCGTCTGCACGAGGCTTCAGCCTGCGTCTGCACGAGGCTTCTGCCTGCGTCTGTACGAGGGTTCTACCTCCGTCTGCACGAGGCTTCTGCCTGCGTCTGTACGAGGGTTCTACCTCCGTCTGTACGAGGGTTCTACCTCCATCTGCACGAGGGTTCTGCCTGCGTCTGCACGAGGGTTCTGCCTGCGTCTGTACGAGGGTTCTGCCTGCGTCTGTACGAGGGTTCTGCCTGCGTCTGCACGAGACTTCTGCCTGCGTCTGTACGAGGGTTCTACCTCCGTCTGTACGAGGGTTCTACCTCCGTCTGCACGAGGGTTCTGCCTGCGTCTGCACGAGGGTTCTGCCTGCGTCTGTACGAGGATTCTGCCTGCGTCTGTACGAGGATTCTGCCTGCGTCTGCACGAGGGTTCTGCCTGCGTCTGTACGAGGGTTCTGCCTGCGTCTGTACGAGGGTTCTGCCTGCGTCTGCACGAGGATTCTGCCTGCGTCTGCACGAGGGTTCTGCCTGCGTCTGCACGAGGCTTCAGCCTGCGTCTGCACGAGGCTTCTGCCTGCGTCTGCATGTGGCTTCAGCCTGCGTCTGCACGAGGCTTCTGCCTGCGTCTGTTCGAGGGTTCTACCTCCGTCTGCACGAGGGTTCTGCCTGCGTCTGCACGAGGCTTCTGCCTGCGTCTGTACGAGGGTTCTGCCTGCGTCTGTACGAGGGTTCTGCCTGCGTCTGTACGAGGATTCTGCCTGCGTCTGCACGAGGGTTCTGCCTGCGTCTGCACGAGGCTTCAGCCTGCGTCTGCACGAGGCTTCTGCCTGCGTCTGCATGTGGCTTCAGCCTGCGTCTGCACGAGGCTTCTGCCTGCGTCTGTACGAGGATTCTGCCTGCGTCTATACGAGGGTTCTGCCTGCGTCTGTACGAGGATTCTGCCTGCGTCTGTACGAGGATTCTGCCTGCGTCTGTACGAGGGTTCTGCCTGCGTCTGTACGAGGATTCTGCCTGCGTCTGCACGAGGGTTCTGCCTGCGTCTGCACGAGGCTTCAGCCTGCGTCTGCACGAGGCTTCTGCCTGCGTCTGCATGTGGCTTCTGCCTGCGTCTGCATGTGGCTTAAACCTGTGTTTTAGGACAAAATAGTATGAACGTGGATGGCTATATGACTAGAAAGGGGGTGAACTGAGTTGACAGTTGATAGATATGTGTGGAAGCAGAAGACATGATGCACCGAGCCATTTTTCTAAATAGCCTATAACATTCCCACTGCTGGGACACAGGCTTCTGAGAGAGAAAGTGGGCCGTCATCCACCACACGGGCCCAGTGCGAGTTGGTCAATGTCACACGTCTTCGAAGGTTTGGTTCTACACTTGCCGGTTTCCTCACGATGTTTTGCTTCGCCGTTTTGAGAGCAGAGGTGATTAAACAAATTACACAAAGTAAAGCGCCTGTCTGGTATCGAACCCACTAACTACAGCTCTTAAGTCCTCCAGTGCTCTCAAGGGAAGATAATATATGAAGAGGCCTATTTTTAACGTTTATTATATAAGTTTAACGTGTGTATCTGTGTGTCTGTCTGCGCCATCGTAGCAGCCAAACGGCTGAACCGATTTTGTTTTTTTTTTTGGTTTTGTTAGAAATGTGACTTGATCGAAAGTGTTCTTAGATACAAAAAAAAAGTTTATGAGATGCTTTGTTTTTGTCGGGAGCTTTTTAAATTTTAAATTTAATTTAACTTGTATAACTAGCTTCATCTTTCTGAATGACCGACACCTTGACAATTCAACCTGCCTGTAATTGGTTTATCCTACTAATATTATAAATGTGAAAGTTTGTGTGTTTGGATGTTTGTTACTCAATCACGCAAAAACGGCTGAATGGATTTGGATAAAATTTGACAAACAGATAGTTTATAACCTGGATTAACACATAGGATACTTTTTATCCCGATATTCCCACGGGATCGAGACTTACGCGGGTGAAACCGCGGGGCGCAGCTAGCTTGAAATAAATGCTTTGAATTTGAGTTCGAGTTTGATACAGACCCACGAAACTTAAGAATAATCCAAGGAATGCTTAGGCTAGATTGCAGTTGCATTGTTTTAAAAACAATTAGACTACAATACAAAATGTCAGAGTTCAAGATCCTGATGACAATTGCTTCGGCATTGACAGCGCGTTTCGAAAGAAATACTTGGTTCAATTAACATACCTATACATAGATGCAGGTGCGTATAGTAACACTAATCTGTGAAAATTGTGTTTGAAATGGAAAATTGTGATTGATTTATTTTATTTTAGCGACCAGGGTGTCTAAAACGGCCACATTAACAATTCCTCTAAAAGCAATTCATTTCTTGAATTTTCAACTGTCATTAGCAATTCTTATAATTTGACACAAAAGCAATTCCTAATGTGTGGACCATTTTACGAATTTCCATTTTTAGGGTTCCGTACCCAAAGGGTAAAACGGGACCCTATTACTAAGACTCCGCTGTATGTCTGTCTGTCCGTCTGTCACCAGACTGTACCTCATGAACTGTGATAGTTAGACAGTTGAAATTTTCACAGATGATGTATTTCTGTTGCCGCTATAAAAACAATACAAAAAACAGACTAAAATATATATTTAAGGGGGCTCCTAACAACAAACGTGATATTTTTGCCGTTTTTATAGATAATGGTACGGAACCCTTGGTGCGCGAGTCCGACTCGTACTTGGCCGGTTTTTTTAGGGTTCCGTACCCAACGAGTAAAACGGGACCCTATTACTAAGACTCCGCTGTCTGTCTGTCCGTCTGTCACCAGGCTGTATCTCATGAACCGTGATAGCTAGACAGTTGAAATTTTCACAGATTATGTATTTTTGTTGCCGCTATAACAACAAATACTAAAAAACAGAATAAAATAAATATTTAAGGGGGCTCCCATACAACAAACGTGATTTTTTTGTAGTTTTTATAGATAATGGTACGGAACCCTTGGTGTGCGAGTCCGACTCGTACTTGGCCGGTATTTTTAAAATAACATGTGCATAATACCTACACGTGCTGTCTAGTTTGGAATGATATAATATGATAACCAAACTTATCATATTACGTAGATCAGTCGAATATAATTTCATTAATTTATTCATGAATGTACCTATTTCTGGTATTCATATTCAATAAACTGCACTGTTTGATCAAAAATCTCTAGATCCGCAGTTGTTGCCCGCGAAATCGAAATTTTATTATGTTTTTTGCAATTTGCAAAATTTTGGTCAGTCTCAGGTTGTATCTTGATCAAAATATGAATTGCCACCGTAACAAATATTGCTTTACAGAATTATAATCATGAGAATCAGCAATACAACTCCCTAAGTTAAAATTGGCCTCAAATATCATGATTTCATGAAATAGTCTTTTAATAGGGTATGAACTTAGAGAGTTGTATTGATGATTTTTATGATTATAATTCCATAAATAAATATTTGATACGGCCGCGAATCATATTTAAATCAATATACAACCTGGGGGCTTAAAACGGTCACTTGAGCAGAATCATAATATTAAAATATTATGAATCATCGTAAAATGTCACTGGTAATTCATAAAAACACCAAAATCGATCGCCCAACAATAATTTAGTGAAATTATCATAATTTGCGGTATCAAAATACTGATAGCCATGTTTAATAGAACGTAATAATAGGTGTAGGTTTATAGGTAATAATTATGTAATATTAACTCCCTATTTAATGCAGGTATTATTTTATTAACTGAAATATTTTGTGCGTGGAGGCGTTATTTAAACCTGCTGTACATTCACAAGGTTAATATTGCATAATCAGCCTATAATGTTCCCACTGCTGGGACACAGGCCTCCTCTCTGTGAGAAGGAGCGGTCCGTAATCCACCACGCGGGCCCAGTGCGGGTTGGTAGATATCACATGTCTTCGAATTTTTGGTTGTAGGACATGCCGGTTTACTCACGATGTTTTCCTTCACCGTTTTGAGAGCAGTGGCGATGAAATAATTTACACAAAGTAAAGCGCCTGTCAGGGTTCGAACCTACGACCTACAACTCGTAAGTCGTGGCCGTTACCACTGGGCCACCACTGCTCGTAGGTTAATATGTTATGAATGAAACACATGATTATGATTTTGCCACTATATTTGGCAGAAGCGAGTTTTTATACCGGGTTTAGTATAGCCATACCAGAGGCCCTAGACAACTTTATTTTGTTTTTAATTTGAATGTTGAATTAGATTTTTAATTTTTATTTTGTTTTTAATTTGAATTTTGCATTTGATTTTTTATTTTAATGAGTATGATTTTTTTTTAAGTGTGTTTTTATATAGACCATGTGGATGTGGTCTGCAATATAGATTTTTATTTATTTATTATTTTTGTCCCACTGCAGGGCAAACTAAAATATAATTAAGGTACGAACGAAATTATAGCGTAAAACTTAGGTCGAAAGGTTTCTTTTATGTTTTAACGTACTTTAGCCTGATTAATAGGTCACCTCTACCTAGCCCTTCGTGGAAAACAAACGTGACGACGTAATAATAAATGTCAAGAACACTCAATGGTTGGCCATTGAGTCATTGTCCACCCAAATAATGGACTAACAGGTTTCAACCAGTTAACCTTCTGAGTTCTATAGAATCCATCATGGTGCCCGATAGGTGTTAGGACGGATAGAACCAACATGTCATAGTCACCAATCCAGGCCGGAACAATTTATATGTTTATTTTAATATATTTATGTAAATTACATAAATATATTAAAATAAACATATAAATTTTATTAACTTTGCTTGCGTAGTTTTTGAGTTAGCTTCAATATTACGTATTTTTTCCCACTTAGTGTATGTAGATGATATATTGTTTGACTCCGTCACTGTTATTTACATAGCAGGTAGTGGTATTTGAATTCGTGTGGGGTAGGTACCACAACTAAAAACTTTTTACAAAAAAAAAACAACCGACCACCAAAAAAAACACAAAAAAGTTTAAAATAACTTTAATTTCGGAATTCGGTGGCAAAAAACGAAAATTGAAAGTAAACACACCGACTTCCGAAATTATAGTTATTTTTCACTTTTTTTGTGTTTTTTTTGGAAGTCGGTTGTTTTTTTTTTGTTTTAAATTTTGTTGTGTAGCGATGAATTTTTTTAATTTTATTGAAGTGTCTGTCGACGAAAATTTTTTTTAAAAATTAACATGTGTGTTGTGTAGCGATGAAATGGCGAAAATACATTTTTTTCAATTAATAAACCATCAATGATCTTAGTAGTTCGTGATAAGCACTATTAGTGATGACTATACTGCAGTTAAGATGTCTGGCAACTCATAATTGGATGAGTAAATCATGTTACACATCGTGAGATATCTTTTTATTAGACTCATTGTGGGGCAAAAAACTCTCGTGAAACATCTCTCTGCTATTTCGCCAGAAGGACAATAATCCACGTAATTAAAAAAAGTCGAGAGGTGTCGCGGGACTTCCGGTTAAAACGAAATTACTTTCGCTGTATATCATGTATTAAATAACAGGCACAATGGAATAAATTTAAAAACGTTTAAGGGTAACTTAATGAAAAAAAAAATAAGGATGAAGGAATTACATATACATCATTAATCACTCTCCTGCCCTTATCCCAATTTATTCGTGGTCGTAGCAAAATGTCCCTTTCTTCCTTACTTCTCTATCAGTCGTCATCTCGGTAGTCACCCCCTTTCTAGCCATATCATTTTTCACACAGCCCATGCAACGTTTCTTTGGAATTACATACCTTTTTTTTTTTTGAGGTTGGGAATTCATCAAATGGCTTGGAGTCAGACTTTTACTGACTAAAACCCACCCGTGTTCGGATCAGTTGCCTATCGCCAAGGGTCCCGATATCCCTTTCGGACCTACACATACAAATTCATATACATACATAAATATATAGATCTAAGCTTGTAAACACACTAATACTCATACGAAGTACCTACAGCAAAAGTCTCGTGATGGTTAAAATGTTATACTTTTCTCGCTAGCTCATCGCCAAGACGTGTGCAGAGTATAACGTGCGATAAGGAACTTCCAAAAACGTTAACTCATCATCAGCGACAATCAATGTCAACAACTTGTCAAAAATGTATGAAAATATGACACATTTTTGACAGATTGATGAATTGATTGAACTGAGATTAGAATGCGTTCGAATAACGTTCATAAAAATATGGGAATTGCCCTCGGATGTTGAGTAAAAATTGTTAGTAGGTAGTCAAATTTGGTACTTAATAAAATTGAAAATGGTTGGAATCTGAAAAGTGGATTAAAAAGTACTGGGACAATGATTATGTGACCTGGTGACATAGGGTAATGTTTCTGGCACTATTCGCTGCAGATGTCGCCAAGTGTGTGCGCGGCTTTATATAAAAAATATTTTTACCTGTAGTTCTCGCGTGTGTGTGACAATAGAGGTGATTGACCCAACTACATTTACCAGAATTTTTTATTTCATAAATCCGTTAACGTATTGAAAGAATATCTATCGTGATTTTCAACTTGTTCCAATATAACGAAAAACCATACCTACATAGTTTTTTGTTTGGTTCCTACGGAGAGATATTAGAGGGAAAGGTCAATGACCTCTATTGCCATTCTAAAATGCAACAACTATAGTCCTCGTATGCATTTCCAATTTGGTGGATATTGTAGTCGGAAGCTCGATAAATATCACATATTAGGTATTTCCATTTTGGCACGTAATAAAAACAAGGTATTAACCTTTCCTTCAAACCGCAATTTCCTTATTTTCAGGCGTCTTTTGTTTTTTTTGTTATAGGTCAATGAACTCGCAAAGAGATTAGGCAGATGGAGATAAATAGTTCTTTTAAGAATTCTTAGTAGTTTCAAGATTTACGATAACATAAACATTAAAATTAACGAGTATTTTCGAACTAGATGCTAAATGTGCATAGTTTGAACTAAATAAATCTCTTGTGTAACTTACAGACGACTTTGGGTTTCTAGTTTAAGTTCTGATTCGAATATAATAATTATACTTTTGTTCCCTAGAGTTTTCTTACTGAATCTCTAGGAGGGAATCTTGTATGAGAATGTCCCGAGAAATTCAAAATTTCTCACATTTTTTAAAATTTGTTGGTCAGTGTATGGTTGTATGGTTAACATAATCAGCCTTTAATGTTCCCATTGCTGGGATACAGGCCTCCTCTCTGTGAGAGGGAGTGGGCCGTAATCCACCACGCGGGCCCAGTGCGGGTTGGTAGATGTCACATGTCTTCGAATTTTTTGTTCTAGGACATGCCGGTTTCCTCACGATGTTTTCCTTCACCGTTTTGAGAGCAGTGGTGATGAAATAATTTACACACAGTAAAGCGCCTGTCAGGGTTCGAGTCGTGGCCGTTACCACTGCTCACACTTGCTTAGGTTGTATGGTTGTATGTTGATTATGAATAATATGATTCGCCACCGTAACAATTATGGCTTTACAGAATTATGATCGTTAGAATCAGCAATACAAATCCATAACTTAAAATTGACCTCAAATTGGACTAATATGAGCTTAGGGAGTTTTATTGATGATTTTTATGATTAAAATTCTTTAAATAAATATTTGATACAGTCGCGAATCATATTGAGATCAACATACAACCTGATACTTAACTGAAAACCCGTAGGATTTTCCTACGCTTTCGCCTTAGGGCTAAGATAAACAATTGAGGAGGAGGAGGAGGAGATTGAATTGAGTGAGGTCGTATTACAATATTACTTAAGTTGTTATTTAACAAAAAAATGTAGTCAGGGGAAATATAAGTCCCCTCTTTGAGGAGTGGCTGGAGAGGCGCCACGGCGTCCTCACTTTCCGCCTGACGCAGGTCCTCACCGGACATGGCAGCTTCGGGAGGTACCTGTGTAGGATTAGGCGGGAGGAAACGCCCGGGTGTCACCACTGTGCGGATCGTCCGGAGGACACGGTGGAGCATACGGTGGAGGTGTGCCCTGCTTGGGCGGAGCACCGCCGTGTCCTTGTGGAGGCGATTGGCGGCACTGACCTCTCGCGTCCGGCCCTGGTCCAGGCCATGGTACGGAGCGAGAGGGCATGGGAAGCAGTCACCTCCTCCTGCGAAGCAGTGATGCTCGCGAAGGAGGAGGCGGAACGCGTAAGGGAGAGGCAAAGCCTGCGCCCTCGTGCCCCTAACCGCTGCCGCTGGAGACACCCTGGGCGTCGGGAATCCCAGGCGGATTCCCGGCCACCATAAGCGCAGGCTTACGGACGGCGAGCAATGGGTAGCTCGCCGTCCGATAAGGACCAGGCCCGGGTCGATGGCGCGTCGTGTTCCACGCGCGCATCAAAGACATGTCAGCACACCTGACGGGGTCCGTTAGGACCGATGCCTGTCAGGGTTGCGGAATAGTCCGAAAGGGATACCGGGACCCTGGCAACAGGCAACTGAAGGAACACGGGTGGGTTTTAGTCAGTAAGAGTCTGACACGCCCTTCCGCTCCGCCCAGAGCGGGAGAAGTAATATGAGGATTTCCAACCCAAACAAAAAAAAAGGGGAAATATAATAATAATTCATTTATTTTTGAGAGGCAAAATTGATATAAAAAAACACACAATAAAATAACAATCAAATCAAATAAAATACCTAATCAACAAAAAATTCAAACACAAACACAAGTCATTTCAAATTAAATAAAAATATAAAACGAATAAAAAAATGTTAAGTGATGCAATTTAGTCTCATATTACCTATAGTTTCGGAAAGGTTAGAACAAATAATATTACAAGAGATCTCAGACCAAATAGAAGACCAAGACATAGTTGTCAACGGTGACGTGAGGTCGGTTTCGTTAACATGGGTGTGCACTTAATGAGGTGTAGTTTGATTGTAAAATTAAATGTGTGCGTGTATGCACAGAGCGGAGGTGTAGTTATGGCATGCTTCAATGTTGTTCGCAGCGCTATGTCTTGGTTTTTTATCTGGTCTGAGCAAGAGGTGAAAAGCATTAAAATTGTTTTGACATTCACATTTACTCGTCATCTGAGTGACAATATTTTTATCCCGGAGGCATTGACATTGCGTATACACGTGACAATCTTGGAATTGCTGTAAATTGCTCAATTTACAGAAATTCCAACATTGTATAGAAATAGCCAAGAGTTGCGCAATTTAGTGGCTCATATACGTGCACCGTAAGTATGATAATAATAAAGCCCCGCGGTTTCACCTAAGTCTCGATCCTGTGGGAATATCGGGATACAAAGTATCCTATATCCTATTCCAGGTCATGGTCTACCCATGTGCCAAATTTCATATAAATCCTTTAATTTAAGCCGTTTAAGCGTGAAACAAACAAACAAACTCACTTTTGCTGTTATATTAGTTAGGATTGTGTGTATAAGCCTGTTTTGTTTAAAAACACTTCGGCATCGGATTTTATCTAAATCCAGTTTTTGTTAAATTATGATTTTTTTCATTCCAGATTTTGTGAAGTAACAGTTAATTGATTACATAATGATATTATTGTTCTGTATTGATATAAGAATTTGAAAATGCGAAACGTCGAATCATAACGAATTTATTCTACCTATCAGTGGAACAACTGCCATTTACGAGTCCAATAACAAATTAGGCAAATTTATCTCATGCGCAGTACCTATTGTCACAAAAGAAACCATCCCAAATTGGAGTTCAATGAAAAATCGATCTTGTGCCGGGAAGTAATAAGTGGTTTATTCTGTTCGATATCGCTTACGTTATATTATTGCCGTGTCTTCGACACGTGTACCTACGTAGAGTAGATACCTAAGCATACATTTTTCGTAGCCAATAAATTTGTATTAATGAGATGTTTTATAGGACTACATTTTTGGTTCATTTTGCTTACGTAGTGGCTAACATATTGTTTTTTTTGCAAGGCGTTTTGACATAATCGCGAATGATTCATTATAGTTCTTTGTCCAAAACTAAACCTGTTTATTTGAATTATTTTAATTTTCCTTTTGAGGATAGTGTTGTCTAATTTAACTTGCTTACTCATTCAATAATACCTTATGGACCAGGGCCGTAGCTAGGAATTTCGGGGGGGTTAAGGCAACCTTTTTTTTAAAGAAATGATGTAGGTACATATATCTGATTTCAGAGAGGGTAGAAAAATAGTAAACACAGATTTAAAAAACAGAGTATTTTCCTCTTTTTCGGAAATCCTAAAAAAATGATAGCGAGCGAAGCGAGCTCGAAATTTTTAGCATCCAGCTTCGAATAAGTTAGGTTTTCTTTCTCTTTGGCTGATCATACAGAAATAGAAGTAACTTTATCGACTTAATATGCAGAAAAGTTTGAGAAGGATGATGCAGAAATTTTCGCACCCCGCCTGGGTGAGGCTGGGGGAGGTTAAAATATGGATTTACAGAATTATAATCTTTAGAATCAGCAATACAACTCCTTAAGTTCATGTGCATTGAATGACTATTTCATGAATTAGTCGGTCAATGTTGCAAAAACGAAAGAAAATTAACGTAAGAAAATTTGAATTTCGCGGGTCATCTTGGCGCATCGCCCTTAAAATGCAGAAAAGTTTGAGAAGGATGATGCAAAACAGATGCAAGAGCGAGCGAAGCGAGCTCGAAAATTTTAGTGCCCCCCTCCTGGCAGAAGCTGGGGGAGGTTAGAATATCTCAGAGAACGCTGAAGTTGCAGGAATTGATTCAATACAAAGTCAGAGTCGATAAAAATACAGTACTTATTTAAGCATACTTTTACTGGTATTGTAGATTATACATTACGCCTATAAAGCCGCGAAATAGATTACAATTATCTGTAAAAGGAGGTACCCTAGGGGGTCGATCTCTAGATTGAGATTCTGGTTTCTTGCATTTCGGGGGGGTTTGAACCCCCAACCCCCCTGCCTACGGCCCTGTTATGGACACACAAGAACTTACCACCACTATTTTAATAAATATTATTAAAATAGTGGTGATGTAGCAATTTAAGAGCGTTCATTCTAAAAGTTGGCAATATTGCAAATTGCTGTCAAAGATTTACCCGTTTTGATTAATTTGGCAATAATACAGTAATATCGCCAAATTAATCAAAACGGGTACCTAAATATTAATACTGTATGGAAATATAAAATAAAGCTAACTCAAGTCTGTTTTTAAATCTCGTAGATTAATTTGACAGGGGCAAATGTCAAACTACAAATTGAAAAAACCAACAAAAATCACTTGAAATGTGTTTTTTTGAGGATGGGAAATCATCAAATGACTTCTCCCGCTTTGGGCGGAGCGGGAGGGCGTGTCAGACTTTTACTGACTAAAACCCACCCGTGTTCCTTCAGTTGCCTATTGCCAAGGTCCCGGTATCCCTTTCGGACTTTCCCGCAACCAGGCAAACCCTGGCAGGAGACTTAGTGACCTGAAGTATTAATAATGAACTCTTGATGAGTTTTTTAAAAACAAATCTCTATAATTTATTAACATAACATAACATCACGCCTGAAATCCCCGAAAAGTTTGGCAAAGGTGTACAGTACACCCTCATTTCGCCAGATAATGTTAAGTCCCATGTATATAATTATGATGACATTTTAATACTTACATAAAATAATAATCTTTTGAATTGAATTGACTTTAAATTGAAATGAAACTGAATTGTAATAAAATTAGATATAATAATGCATGCTTAAATAAAATTAGGTACTCCAATAATTTCGTAATTATAATGTAGTTTTATTTATCATTTTAATTTTATAATACTAATTTAATAGTTTTTTATTAATTAATCATTTGTATGTCATTATTGGAAATCCATAGCGCACTAGGTACCTAATATTTTAAGACCTTTGTATGTCACTATCATGAATTTATTTCACAAATAAATTATCTATTCTATCCAATCGTCTAACTAAGGCTTTGTCTAGAGTGAACGCGCGTTGACTAGGGCGGTAGAGCGCGCGGTGGCGGGCGTGATTAGTTGGCCATGCATCGCGAGTTGCTGTAGCGGCATTAGAGGCTCGTAGACCGACAGGGTAAAACAATAAAAGATCGCTCACTAGCTAACAGCTCTTGCATAGTTATTTTACCACAATGACAGCGACCTTATATAAGAAATCTGTGAAAGGACTGTAGGTCGCTCAGTCCCACCATACTCACCCTATCGACGCACATGGCGCCTTCTTATTTATGTTTGATACTTCGCGCCCACCTTAGCACCCAAGAGCAAGAGCTCCTCACTCCGGACGAGCCCTGACGGGATCCTCTTCAAGGGTTCATCAAAGTTCTTGGCCATAAAAAAATTGGCCGTAAAACGTAGTACAATGTGACTGAGACATACCGACAGTCTATAGCGTCAAGTCTAGACGTTTAATTAAAAAAAAAACATATTATTATTATTATTTATGAATCTTGCGGAAACGATAATAATTTTAATAATTTGTTGCCGTGTATTAAGGAGACAGGTTTATACGAAATACCTGTTTATTTTGGCACTCTGCTTAAAGTCTTCAGAGGTGAAGGCTAAAAAAAAAAAAAAAAAATGACATTTATAAAAATCTATTATTTAAACATTGTTAATAATATCGTGTAAGCTTTCCTGGCAACGAATATTATGTATATAGGATGTTTTGTTATAATCTATTTTTTTTAAATTATGTTTATTAAAAAAATATGTTTTAAATAAATGGTTCTTTGTTTTCTATATTTATGTGGTAGAATGTAATCTATTACTGGTCATTGAATGCTGCTTCAATCGCCCATTGTATCAATACAAGACTCATCATCTTTATTACAAAACTGACAAATTCCTGCACAATCCATAGCATTTTGAAAGAAATGCCTAATCCATTGCTTCATAATGTTTGAAAAATTCGTGTACTCGACAGCGTAAATAAGGCAGTGAATGTTGTCGGATTGTCAAAATGAAAGACATTTGTGAGTGTGTTACGCAATTACCCTGCACGGCCGTTTATAGGGTTCCGTAACCAAAGGGTAAAACGGGACCCTATTACTAAGGCTCCGCTGTCTGTCTGTCCGTCTGTCACCAGGCTGTATCTCATGAACCGTGATAGATAGACAATTGAAATTTTCACAGATGATGTATTTCTGTTGCCGCTATAACAACAAATACAAAAAAATTGAATAAAATAAATATTTAAGGGGGCTCCCATACAATAAACGTGATTTTTTTGCCGTTTTTTATAGATAATGTACGGAACCCTTCGTGCGCGAGTCGGACTCGCATTTGGCCGGTTTTTTTAAATTAGTTATGTTCATTTTCCTGCCAAATTGTTGTATAAAGGCTTACGTATTTATCCTTTCAAACATAATATCTCATAATATCATGTTAATACCTAGGTGTCTGTAATACTTTGTGAGGTAAAAAACCTGTAGTTTATCTTGTTCTTAGGTTAGTAAACTTGCAGGAATGTGGTAATGATCTTGACCAGCCCTGACTCCTGGGAACCTGTTAGTAATGGATGAAGGGTATAAATAGACAAGTACTGACCGCCCTACGGAGGTTGTTGAATGCAGGTCTCTAGTGCATATCTGTATATGTTTTGACCAGAAAATATTCAGGCATTTTTAACATAATTTGATTCCAGTGTTTTCTGTGTTTTCCATCATCGGAGATACGGAGTGTAGCCGTACGGATCATTTCAAATTCATGGAGGTACTTTTTAGGGTTCCGTACCCAAAGGGTAAAATGGGACCTATTACTAAGTCTCCGCTGTCTGTCTGTCTCATGAACCGTGATAGTTAGAGAGTTGAAATTTTCACAGATGATGTATTTCTGTTGCCGCTATAACAACAAATACTAAAAAACAGAATAAAATAAATAATTAAGGGGGCTCCCATACAACAAACGTGATTTTTTTTGCCGTTTTTATAGATAATGGTACGGAACCCTTCGTGCGCGAGTCCGACTCGCACTTGTTTTTTTTTTCTTTGTGGAATTCTTCTTGTGTCCATGAGGATTTCCCAAAGTCCGACAAAACCCTCCGTCTTGGGGGAACGGAGGGCTATGTCGGACTCCTACCTAAAACCCCACTGCAGTGTCGCGACGACACGTCGTTTGCTGCTGCTGCCTGCAGTCGGCTACGGACTTGGTTGCTAGGTACCTTTAGTGTGGTGACCGTGGAGTATGAAAAAGTTTTGTATGAGGTTTTTAACAAACAAATTGATCAAGATTTAAATAAAAATACAACCTGTATCGCATCTAAGCAGAACTGGTAGAACCATCTGCAACGTTATTAATGTCACAGAATGGACTTCACAAGTGTACATGTTTTTTGTGTTGCTCTTTCTCTGGTTAGTTCACGTAGACCTCTAGGTTGTACATAAGTACCTATATGTTAGAGCTATATTAGGAGATTCATAGATGGACACAATAAAACAAACTGTTTGTTCTTGGGCTTAGAACTATTTTTTGTTAGTTTTGTTTTAATGTAATCCGCTTATTAATTTACATAATTAAATAAAAATTAAACGATAATTGTATGTACCGCGGTAGCGTCTGGGCACTGACTATAAATATTGTTTGACGATTTATTATTTTTTAAATTCTCTTTATTACTTATTTATTATGTAGGTACTAGCGACCCGCCCCTACTTCGTACCGTTTTTACGACTTGACAAAATATCGAGATTTCTCTAATATTTGAACATTTATTATGAATGTATTATACACAAACATCTTTCGGAATGAATTATCTTAATAATAGCGAAAACCGCAATCCATTACGTAGTTTGGAAGATCTAAACAGTCACACAGACAGACACGTAAAGCGAGTTTATTATAAAGGTGTTAGGGTAAATACCGTTATCCTTGAAACCAGTGGTTTGGTGTCATTTATAGAACGTAAAATCAATGGAAAATTACGACTTTTTTTAAAATTACATTTTACCACTCGAATATTGCACCCTTTCACCTAAGCGCTAGGACAGGACTAAACTAAAATTTATCTTCTGTCCTTTTCTTAACAAAACAGAAAGAAAAAGATGCACTGAACTTTTTAGTTTAGTTGTTGAACAATAGAATCGGCACCAATCTTAGTTAAGTATAAATAACGTATTATACACATAAACCTTCCGGAATAAATTCTCTAAACGACGGTGAAAACCAGATCAAAATATGTTGCTTGGTTTAGAAGAACAACGTGGACATACAGACAAACACGAAGGTGTACCTCTGCTTAATCCTTTAGGTAATACAGCATGATGTTATGTTATATTGTTTACCGCTTCTTTTATAAGGAAAAGATGATAATATTTCTAGCGCGTCCATAGATATTTCTATTTCTCCTCACGTCTGTTTTATGACACAATATTAGGTGGCATTTGCAACCATTGCACAATAGGTGCTGATTGCATAACCAGGATAGGTGTACCTTACAGCTTACTATGCTAATTCATGAAAGTTGACGGTGCAGTATAGAATTTCATATTTTTGTTTGCAAAAATCAATCTGCCTAGCCTTTTCCGAACTATGTTGGGCTCGGCTTCCATTCTAACCGGATACAGCTGAATACTAGTATTTTACATAGAGCGACTGCCTATCTGACCTACACAACCCAGTAATTGGGTAGTACGATATCCCTTGGTAAGACTGGTTGTCAGATTTTCGGGCTTCTGACGATCCGTAACGACTGTCAAAGATCTACGAATGACAGCCGGGACCAACGGCTTAACGTGCTTTCCGAAGCACGGTCCAGGAGTCTGATGGATGGTCACCCATCCACGGACCGACCCCGGCAAGCGTAGCTAAACCTGATGGATTGATCCGTGCGGTTGTTATAAATTAGGCACGTTGATTGCAATTAGTGATTTTAACTTGGCTTTTAGACAAAAATATCGTAGATATTACAAACATACATACGTAAATAATTCTCTTCCCATGGGGGTAGGCAGAAACTATAGAACACCACCTTCTGCGCTCCTTACTCCTTTTGTTTATATTATGTCCTCCTCCTAGGGCGACCCTTGCTCCTGGCGTTTCCACTCCCATCCAGCTGAATTGGTGTTTATGGGAGGCGGTGATTGCTAAACAGATGACCCACACTTGTTTTGTTCCCCTTATATTATAGAACTAGCTCATGGGCGCGACGTCATCCGCGCGAAATATCTTGTTTTTCCATAAAATCTATCATCATCCATATAATATGACACTCGGCAATACTGTAGCTTCCCATTAGTGAAAGAATTTTAGGAATCGGTCAGTATTTCCGAAGATTAACCCCTACATTACAAACTCTCTTACCTCTTTATACTATTACTAGCTGTGCCCCTCGGTTTTACCCGCGTAAGTCTCGATCCCGTGGGAATATCGGGATAAAAAGTATCCTCTGTGTTAAAAGTATCCAGGTTATAAACTACCTGTTTGCCAAATTTCATCCAAATCCGTTCAGCCGTTTTTTACCCGACTACGGCGAAGAAAAAAGGAGGGTTATGATTTTGACCGGTATGTATGTATGTATGTATGTTCATCTGTTCCCTCCTATCTTCTAAACCACTCATCACAGTTCGACAAATGAGGTATCGATGGAAGCGTCTTGATCGTCCGCTGGTTATAGGCTATGTGAAGTCACATTGAATTAAAAATGGCGCCCTCTAGAGGACATAAAGTCAGGAACTAAAAAAAAAAAATTGTTTAATCGTACCATGTTGGGTATCAAATGAACGGGCTTAATGAGCATATTTCAAAAATATATATGTTATAACCCCAAAATAAAAAATAAAAAATTAAAGTAATAAAAACTAAAACCCAACTACGACTAAAAACGTATAAACAAGACACCCTAGACACACAAATTAAAAATCCCGAGTCACACGTAATCTGTTCGATTTATGCCCTAAAACGTGTGACTCCGGATTTTTAATTTTTCTGTCTGGGGTGTCTTGTGCGTGATTGAGTAACAAACATCCAAACAAACAAACTTTCACATTTATAATATTAGTAGGATTAAGTATTAGCTGCGCTCGCGCCGGTCATCCCCATAACTCTTGATTCTGTGGGAACGTCGGCATAAAAAGTATGCTATGTCCTAAAACGGGTCATGATCTACCCATGTGCCACATCCAAATCCGTTCGGCGGTTATAGCGTGAAAGCGTAAGAAACAAACAAACAAAAAAACTCACTTTCGCATTTATAAATATTATTATAAAATTTAATATTTTATGCCTAACATAAAATATTAAATATTATTAAGTATAAAAAAGACAAAAACCTGAGAATCCAACCAATATGTCCAGTTCAATGTTAGACCTTGTGCTAATTCGTCGTCAATGTAAACATCAGGTGCATACCAAAGGTTCAATGTCCTAATCAGTTCACAATGAGTACGATTGATTAGTATGTTCCCCGGTTCGTTTGTACATCTTCAAGGTTTCTTAGTGTACAGTGACGAGCAGGTGACAGCTAGCACGTTTGCAAGCCTTGATTGGTCATGGTTGAGATGGAAGACATGGTCATGTATGATTAGGGTTTTTTATGTAACAGAAGTACTAATTTTTATTTTTTTTAACCTATTTTTTAATTTAGAATATTATAAATGCGAAAGTGAGTTTGTTTGTTTGTTACGCTTTCACGCTAAAACGGCTGAACGCATTTGGATGAACTTTGGCACAGGGGTAGACCATGACCTGGAATAGGACATATGATACTTTTTATCCCGATATTCCCACGGGATCGAGACTTACGCGGGTGAAACCGTGGGGCCCAGCTAGTTTCAGATAATTATCAAGTTTTGGCAACATCATGTCAAAGTTCGAATTCGTAATTTGTCTCAAAAAAGTGACCCTCTTCTTCAAAAATTCATTTATTTACGTAACACGCCGTTTTCGGGTCACAGAAATTGTGTGAACCTTTCCACTTAATCAGTCCATTACATTCGGAGCAAAGATGTGGCAGACGGAAAGACAGACAGACACACGAGTGACCCTGTATGGGTTTCGTTTTTTTATTCGGACACTCGGAAACCCTAAAAAGGTTACTGGGTTCATTAAACTAGCTCATAGCTTCAATCACCAAAGTGTTCATAATATAAACAATCACTGCACAAAGTTGGTCAGGTAAAACAATGACCTAATGAAAATACAAAAAAAAAAAAAACTAATGCTTTGTTGTCTGCAGTATTAACACAACAGGGCCTCAATATCTAGACTAGATTAGCGACTGTTGAGCGTGAGGTCCCCAGCTATCTAATTGCGTAACCGATTAAGACTAATTTGTTTCATTTTGATATTTCAACAACTTTCATTGCGTTATTTACGCTGTTGAGCAGATTTTTTTTCGAACTTATGAAGCAATGGATTAGACATTTGTTTCGAACTGATTCCAGATTGATCGTGTATTACGATATAGGGTGGAAAAATGTTATAGGGTTTTTCCATTAGGAGTTTTCTCAGTAGCAGCCCTGATTCGGATTAGTGCCTGGTTTTTGGCAATAGAGTCGCCCCCTATTACATCATCATCTGCCTAGCCTTTCCCCAACAATGTTGGGGTCGGCTTCCAGTGTAACCGCATGCAGCTGAATACCAGTATTTTACATGGATCGACCGCCTATCTGACCTCCACAACCCAGTAACTGGGTAATACGATACCCCTTAGTAAGACTGGTTGTCAGACTTTCGGGCTTCTGACGACCCGTAACGACTATCAAAGATCTACGAATGACAGCCGGGACCACCGGCTTAATGTGCTTTCCGAGGTACGGAGGAGTCACCATATGTATAGATCACCCATCCACGGACCAACCCAGGCGAGCGTAGCTTAACCTGATCCCTGGTCCCCCTGATCACAAAAACTAGGGGTCACTTCAATCCCCAACAAACGAATAGGCACAAGGGTATATTACGATAAGATCATAAGGTCTAGTTCACAACATGCTTGGTATTCAATGCAGTGAGCACTCCTCATTATAATACAATACACTGATTACTCATGTATTTGGCTAATGTTATCTTGCAGTCAGGGTTGGCTTGCGAAATGTATCGGCGATAAATCAATCGTCGTCGATCTGGCGGACTTGTTATTGTTAAATTGTTTTTACAATTAATAATGATGTAACATAAAACAGATTTTGGGATATTTTCGTAATTTTTTTTTTTCTTTATAAATTCTGGGGTTTGTTAGGTAAGCAAACTTGTGGCCAACTCAAATAATTGTTGTCACTACTGTCATTCAGTCACAGTTGTAGGGAATGGCTATAACACGGAAAATTTATGAAGAGTGTTAATTTGCTTAACTATTAATTTCTCAGATAATACCTATGTGCAAGAAATGCTCAGTCATTTAATGAATCATTATAATTTTTCATTTTTATTTAGGTATTTATTTCATGAATTTTATTTTAGTTTCGGTATAATAATATTTATTCAATTTGTTATTGCTTTGAACATAATTATCATTAAAAAAATGTGATTGTGTAATTATATCCCCCTAACGGGTATAATAATTTTATTATAGCTAAGTTGAATGGGTAATAGGAATACTTTTAATGGGCAACTCGCACAGCCAAAACTTTTCAAAATTAAAATTATATGAGTTATACAAAATCTAGGCTACGTAGTTACAGTTTAAAACTTTGCCCCAAAATTTGGTATTGGGTAATCATAACCTTCAGGATATTACAGCGAAAGTTAAAATATACTTTTTGATAAAAGTAGTTTGTATATCAAGTTACCCTTGTGGGAGCAGCAGAGATCACGCTGACTTTGTGGTGAATGTTTGTCCTTTGGAGTTTTGTATTATGACTATAAAAGGTCTCATACTGTGAATACTTAGATACCTACCTATATTCGTACTACATAAGCTTTTAAAATGCTACTATGTCCTTGGTTTACTGGTCGTATCGCAAGCGCGGCTGCTAACCGTGGTCAAAGTCAAAATCAAATCGTTTATTTCAATAAGGCACTTTTTAACGTCAAAACAAACTGATTCTAGTAGTGGGTCTGAGTACCTAAATGTTTTTGGATTTTCCCTACAATTAGAAAATTCTGAGTTCTGGATTTGTGCCCTCTTTTACTTGGGTCATAAAACATAGCTGTTGGAGTGGGTGTACTATAAAACTAACCTCTAAGCTGCTTGACTTCAAACGAATTATTCCGTTTTAGATGTGTACCTACATTATTATATTTTAGTTGCTGGCTACAATACTTATTCAACCCTGAGAAACTGAATAGTCTACATGTTATAATTGCCAGAAAATAAATAAAGTTAAACAGAACAAACAAAAGTTATACAAACAACGCCTAGTGAAAAATGAATAGCATCGTAGCGTGACTACTAACTCCCCACAAAAAATATGTAGGCGCTTATTATAGAAACGGCTGGTTATAACACAATATTAGATAGTATCAGAATCTTTGCTAGGTGTGTAAAAATGCAGGGAAGAAAAAAAAATGCTGTCATATTATCCGATTTTTTTAAATTACCGACGAAAAATTTCAACTCTGGGGGAGCCAGAATTATATAATTGTATTGAATACATGGTGACAGGTTGTGCGTCGATATATGACCCCTGTATACTTATTAATTTTAAACGATATTCTAAATTCAGAAACAGTACAAGCAATATAATTATTAATTAATTTATGATTGGTTGGATTGATGTGTTTTCATTAAAAATAACATAATTATTTTTATATTAAGTATATGTATAATAAAAATAATATAATATGGTTTCAATTTGGGTCTTTGGTGTTGAGAGGGCAATACAATTTAATTTAATTTTACTATGTCATTGTATTCTCAATTACCATAATATTCGATTACCTACCATAAAGATAATTATTATAGACTGACCAATTAATTAGTTAATACAAAACAGTAAGTACCTAACCTAACTTATCCAAATGATTTGAGCAGATATTGCAACAGACATTTAACATTAGGGATAGCAAAAAACGAATTAAATTTTTTTACAGTGGCACGTCATTGGTTCAAAAATTCATGAATCATAATTTGAATAATACAAGTACTAGGTGCTTAATGTTATGAACATTTAACTCGATCCCTAGCAACAATAACGCTGATCTATCACAATACAGTCAATCTTATCGGCTGCTCCGCGCGACCGCCGGACAATTGCCTTTGCAACACTATTTTTACTCTGATCTTGGACGAGCGCCATCAGCTGAGCTAATGCCAGTTCACTAGTACTAACCCCACAGATATACGTACCCGCTCCCACAAAATTTTAAAATACTCTTACTAACCCATAACCTCGACCGAGAACCATCAATGAGCACCCGTTTCAATGAGATACGTTTTAATCCGTGCGTTCCAAATAAACGCCAAGGTTCGTGATCGTTTCAGTTCGAGAGTATGGCGGCGTGAGCGCGCATCGCGTCGGCCATGGCGCGCCAACGATGGACGCTAGCTCTAATTTTAATCTGCCTGCCTATCCTTGCCACAGTGATAACCGCATTCCGTGTACGCGATTTACCCAAAGTCGAAAGTGTGAAGCACGATGTAAAAAAGCAAAAGTGTGAGGACTGTGATGTGAAGGTCGGTCATAAGTTGCATAGTGTTAAAATCGAAAGTGATAAACATGTGTCTGAGGATTTGAAGAAGGTGGAACGAGACAAGCAACAAAAACATCAGAAGGCTGAAACTAAACCTGCTCATAAATTCGATATAAGAAGCGACGAAGACGACGACGATGATGATGATGGAAATACTTTGAACATAAAAACAGGATTTAAACAGGAAATTCCCGCTAGTAAAGTGAAATTAGAGGCAAGTAACAAAAAGTTCTTAAAATTAGATGATGACGACGATGACGATGATGATGATGACAATAAACCAAGTTTATTGAAAAAGTCTAAAGTGGTCGACATTAAGAAAAGTGATCAAAAACCAAAACAAGAAACTAAGAGCTCAAATGTCAAGGAATCTCCTTCGAAGACTGTAAAACGTGATGATGGTGATGATGACGATGACAGTGACGACGACGATGATAAACCACGTATTATATCGAAACCAAAGGTATTTGAGGCCAAAAAATCGGATCAGACCCCTAAGCATGACACTAAACGGCCCGAGTTTAAAGTTACTCTACCGAAGTCAAAAGAAATTGATGACGATGACGATGATGATGAAGACGATGAAAAAATTAAGCGAAAGGCATTTGAAGTAAAAAAACCTGATCTGAAAACTAGACAAGACACTAAAAGGCCCGAATTCAAACTTACGCTACCAAAGTCAAAAGTAGTTGATGATGTTGATGACGACGATGAAAAGTCAAGTACTTACCCGAAAATAAAAGTTTTAGAAAAGAAAAGTGACCACACATTAAAACAAAATACCAAGAGCTCAGAAGTTGCAGACTCGGCATCAAAGTCAATAGAAGTTGATGATGACGATGACGATGACGACGATGACGACGACGATGATGACGACGATGATGACGATGATGATGACGATGATGATTTCTATAGCAGTACATTATCAAGCATCTTGGAAACATTTAATATGCTCGGTTTAAAAATTGATCCCAGTCTTGAACCAAAACCTAAAACTCATGAAACTAAAAAAACAGAGCACAAGGTTGTAGATGATGATGATGTTGATGATGAAGACGAAGTCAAAGAAAAACCAAAACATAAACTCGAAGTCGCAACAAAACCAACTACTATTAAGAAGAGTGATGTTAAACCAGATATACAGAAAGTGAAAGAAGCACCAGCAATACCCTTTTTCAAGAACATTTTTGGTGGTGACGACGATGATAAACCACGTGTTTTGTCGAAACCAAAGGTATTTGAAGCAAAAAAATCTGATCTGACCCCTAAGCAAGACACTAAGCGGCCCGAGTTTAAAGTTACGCTACCGAAGTCAAAACAAGTTGGTGACGACGACGATGATGAAGACGACGATGACGAGGATGACGAGGATGACGATGATGATGATGACGACGATGACGAAGATGAAGATGACTTTGCGTTAGAGAAAATAAAACCTAAAATTGGTCTTAAAGAAAAGGATAAAATAGATAAAAAACCTCCAGATTTAAAGAAAGAAGTTAAAATGAAAGTAGAACCACAGAAGAAAATTTTAAAAGAGGACTTAAAGGATAAAAGGGAAGAGAAAAAATCTGAAATAAAACCTGAAATTAAAAAGATAGAACCAGTTCAAAAAGAAATAAAGGAGAGTAAAAGTAAAGCTAAAGAAGATGATCAGAAAAGTGATAAACCTGTCTCAAAAGATAAAGCTAAAGATGCCTCCGAAAAACCAGCTCCTAAAAAAGAAGACAAAAAAGAAAAAGAAACAAAACACGCAGAAGATAAGCCCAAAAAAGATGCTGTAAAGAAAGAACCTGAAAAAGACACTGCCAAAACAAAATCTAGTCAAGAAAAGGAAGACAAGGATTCAAGTCACGAGGACTTTCAAACGACTGAAAAAATTGTTCCGGAGCATAAGAAAAAGTATCCTATCAAAGACACTTACAATATGTACGATTTAAAAAAAGACACTAAAACCGAATTTGTCAAAAAAACTGATAAATCGTCAAAAGAGAAGTTTGATGATGGCCCAGAAATGTCTTCGTCAACTGAGAGTCATCTAACACACGTTACGGACGCTTTGCAGAGACGAAATTTGCTCAAAAGTGAATTTGAAGACTTCTATGCATTCTTTCCTACTTTTGCACCAAATTTTTCTCGAATCCATAATCCGGAATGCAGGCGTCACGGACAGATTGTGTTGAGGCAATTACGAGGAACCAAACTATGGGCACTGAATAGTAAGTTTCTATAATTTCTAATATTTCATTCTCAACACGATTCAACAATCATAGTTTAGAAATTCAACACTCGTATTTTGAGATTTATATCCGTTAACCGAAATAATTACTTTACCTTACAACTATTTATATTGGCAATGTTTCAGAGATTTCCACAACAGATGTTGCGCGAAAAAAAAAACAAAAATTACGACTTATTGCTGTTCATTAATCAAGGGTTTTACTGTTTGTAAACGAAGGACACATTTTGTTTTAGTGGTCGCTATAAAAACAAGAACTGTTTATTTTGGGTAGTTTCATAGTTAGGGCCTAAAATTTGTAATACTCAAAGGAATTATAAAGAACAGTAAACATTGGCGTGGCCTTGACACGTCTGCGTTAGTATCAGGTGCTCCCAAAGGCTTTGCATAGTTGAACGAACCAGGAATTTTTCATTACAGTGCTCGACGCTACGGCGAAGATTCCCTCGGGTATCTTGCAAGGTAATGGAATCCAGCTTGGTGACTTCGACCAGTGTGTAGGGAGCCGTGCTCGAGTGCAGTTGGAGACTGGCAGCGTGGTCAAGGTCCAGGGGAAGTACTGCTTGGCTCGGCTCGACGTGAAAGCGGAACACCCAGAACTGGAGACTCCAGTGCATTTGGCGCAAGCCAAGAACTTGATCAGGAGTCGGATCGATGATGTGAGTTTCAGTTATAAACAAATCAATGGTTTACATTCCCACACGTTAGATGCCATAACAAACAAAATAATGGTGCACCCAAAACTACTAGCTCGGGAGCTCATTGTTTGCATTATTCGTAGGAATTCAAAACATATATTCGTAAATACTCATGATATTTATATTTACAAGCAATGTGTGTGTTTTGAATTCGTTATTTCAACTAGTATTCTAGAATCTGTTATATTGAACATAATTTTGTATTGTTCTTGAAAGATAAAACTGAAGAGCTACGCGATGGTGGCTTCCTATTTCAAAAGTTGCAATGCATGTTGTCTAACCGAAAAAGCACTTCAAATGCTTGAGACGTTCCAAACTAAGCTACGTGGTAAAAGAACTGAACTGAAAGAAATCACGAATTTAGCTCTAGAAAGCTGCATTTCTTAAAGCGATTAGACAGTAATAGTTTTCCTATTATCTCCTGCTGCGAGTATCAAACTTTGAGACAAATATTTAAATCGTTAGATTCGCGCGACCGCGTCAAAATATGATCAGAAACGTGACTATTATTTGACACGGTCGCGCGAATCTATGACAACGACATAGTCACAGATATAGTTGATATTTGAATAGTATTGTCTCGCTCACTCATATATGATATATCTATCGTTCCAAGCAGGATGTGTGAGCTCACTCTTCTTTGTCAGAAAACTAAACTTTTTAGCGCAACATAATTATGTATTTATGTATCGTGAGGGCCAATTTAACGATTTAAATCTTTGCTTTGAGACAATGCCCCTCACCTAAAAGCCAGACACGCCATTTAGATTGTCTGGGACAAATTAGATAAGAAGCCATCAAAACCCGATGTTTTATATAATGTATGAGCATGCGGTTGGCGACACTTTGCATCATTTGTCTGTCAAAGTACAACGCATCGTACATGCGTTGGGTGCCAACCATGCGTGACGATGAGTGACCGGAGACTGTCAACTTATCAAATGTGACGAAAGGATTCGTGACGATATGTTTTTAGCTAGCTGTTGCCCGCGATTTCACCTGCATTTTTAACATAAACATCCAGGGTGAAAAATAGAGTATGACGTTCTTTAGGTCCCAGGCTACTTAGAACTGTCTTTCATAACGACCGGTTCAGTGGTTTAGGCGTGAAAAGACAGATAGACAGAGTTACTTTGAATACTAACATAGTAAGTATAGTATACAACTGATAGTGTGGATTGTACACAGAAGATCAATGGCATTGATCTTTATCTTGTTTGTTAGATTTTAACAAAACAGCGGTACGTTCTTGTTGTCTATACACTTTTTCGTGTATAAAATCGTTACGGATTTCATCAAAATATACAAGATTATGTAGAATGGTTACTGTTAGATTGAATTAATATATCTAAAGATACATTTAAGCTATGTATAAGCTCGGTAGATTGATGAATCCTATCTATAATGTTATAAATGCGAAAGTAAGTTTTTTTGTTATACTTTCACGGTAAAACGGCTGAACGGATTTGGATGTTTGGGGCATAGGTAGACAGACCATGACCTGGATTAGGACACAGGATACATTTTAACTCGATATTCCCACGGGATCGAGGCAGGTGAAACAGCGGTACGCCTGCACGTCCGATATCAATTGAAGTCTTTATTGAAATTCTCATAATAATAATTTTGAAACATCAAGAATACCTATTTGAGATTTTATTTGTTGTAATAACAAAATGAATGCGTAGTTTAATCATCAGGAGTGATAGTTTTAATAATATATATTATGAAAAGATAGAATGATAAAGAAATAATGAATTAAATAAAAAAAGAATGAAAAGATATAGGTAATACGGGCTGGTATCCGCAACTCCACGACAAAGCGCGTATTTTGCGTATGGATGAAAAGATAATAATATAATGTTGCATTCAATTCATACAGATTCTATATTTATGAAGAACTTCTCTTACGTTTCATTGTTAAATTAAAAAGCCAATATGGATATAATTTTATTAAGAGTTCCTTTTATTAGAGGAACCAAAAAGCATAATATTAATTTATTATTTCGTTGCCTTACAACTTATTTGCGAGAAAAATGGCTATATTTATCCACTGACAATATGATTTATTGTACGCTTTCATTACAGTCGCTCTATTAAATAGAACATGAAACTTTCGTATTATTACCCTTGAAATTAATATTAATATCATGAGTACTCTTATCAGAAAATATGTCTAAGGCCGAAGCCACACAGCGCACAGTTTCTGTGCGTGAGTGTGAGTTTGGTGCTACGACAAATCGGTAAAATCTTTTTTTGAATCAGAGCGTCCGTCGGTCATTTCATAACCGTATACCGTTCGTATTAGCCAATCAACGTTCATAGTCATCATAATTATTATTATGATTCATATTTCATAATTTCCAATAATCCGGTCACACTTCTGAACATAGTCATGCAGCGTGGCACCAAGTTCTAGTGTAGCCATTGCAAAAGTAAAATCCTGCGTTGATGCGCCGGAGCATATCTGTTGCGTATAGGTCCTGTTCTAAACCCACCTGATAAAGTAAACAAATAAATCTTTTAACGTACCTGTGGATACCAATGTGTAGTGCCACTTACGAAATGGAGTGCTTTGATTTGATTATCTATTTGAATATTTATACCCGAAATTCAATTAAATTTTCGCTCAATTATGTTAATCAAACGATAATTATTGTACAAAGTACACATAATACACATGAATATAGATACGTATGAATTTGTTACTAATTCCCCTAAGTGAGTGACTTCGTAAGAACAGGGGGGGGGGGGGTTGGTTACACTACCATGAGATACTTTTGAAACAGATCATAGTACTAAGCACGAAGCACCTTGCTGTGTAGTCTAAAAAAACCAAAAAGGCAGAACTATTAACACTAAGCGTTCCCATGCTTTGTTTAGCCAGGTCACTTTGTGCCGCGATTTTCAACGTTGAGTTGGGGAGTCTGCGTGCCAGCTGCCTGCAACCCTGAGGATGTGGAGGTGGTCATCAAGGATGCCATCAAACACTACCAGCATACCAGTGGGGTGGTTGTACGAGTCAAGGTGGACGAAGAAGACTGTCATGTGGAGGAAGGCGATTGGTGGGAAGACTGGACTGAAGTGCCGACTCTCTTGACACTGTGAGTTGCTTGCTTTTTGTGCTTAAATTCTCACCAGCAGAAGCAGAGACAATAGTTCAACAATCGTCCTGAACCATAGCTCTAGCATTTATAGAAGAAAATTTTCAATAAAATCTATAGAGGTAATGTAGATTTTGCCGATTTGCCGAGATTGTAACGATGGATATACAAAATTATTTTTTCTTTATGCAAAACCCGAAAAGGGGTCATTGTACTCATAATTTTGAACAACTTTTTCTATGGGACCAACTATGAAATCGCGAAAAAAAAATCAGCAATTCCCTACATTTGTGGTCACTTAAATCGACAAAATGCGACACAACAAATGAACAGCAGATTTTTTTTTCGCGATTTTAATGTTGGTCCCATAGAAAAAGTTGTTCAAAATGATGAGTACAATGACGCCTTTTCGGGTTTAGCATAAAGAAAAAATAATGTTGTATATTGTTTTTAATGAGCAGTCTTCTACGAGCTTGTTAATGAGTTTAAACTTCGTTTATTTTTAATTAAAGCTGACCCTGGAGTTAATTTGAGAAAATAACGACATGATTATGAGACGATTTTTAACTCGGAGTAGAAAAAATATTACAAAAAAAAAATTACCAATTGTCAAATTGGTAATTTTTTTTTGTTACATTTTTTTACAGTTAATAAACGCAACAATGAAATATATTTCAGATCGTTCTATGCTGTCATCCTTTTGTTGGTACTTGTGGCGACGGTTCAAGACTTTTTTAATAGAAGACCAGAATATCAGGATGAAGACGCTGATGAAAAGGCGGAAGGCAATGAAGAACAGGCAAAGGATGAAGAAAAAGAAGCAAAAGGAAAGAAATCAGGTAAAACACTGTTTTATCCATATCGAGCCATCAACTCAGAGTTTGGCAGTCCATTGCTATATGTAGGCCCAGCCATCAATGGACTTCCAAGTAGACTTGTCCTGCTAGCTGCTTTAAATTGGCCTCTGACCAGTGAATAGAGCAAACTAGACTTGAACTCGAATACAGCAGTAATCGAAGTCAGAAAAAACACCGATTAAAAGGTGCTGTTAAAAATGAGATGACCTAAATAATATTATATAAGTCTCGGTGAAGATTTATGCAGCACATCTGTTTAAGTAATAAAATCTTTATGTGGCATTCTGCACATTGCTATATCAAGGTTAAGTCCAGATATTTTTGTTAATTTGCACGTGGTATTGAATAATACTGACTCATTTGAGGAGTTTCGTATTATTTTAAAACCGGAGACTGTTAAGCTGTTTTACTATAGCAAAAACTAGTGGAATCCACAATGTCTGGTGATATTTTGGATGATACTGGATACCTTATTATTTTTCAGTAACAATTTAGGTACCTATTCGGATGTCTGACCAGAATACACGTGGATATATATATTTTTTTAATTAATATTTTTTATGACTCTTCTTTAGGTTGTGATCTATCTGAATGACAAAAAATATTAGGCCTAGGTCTAGGGGGAGGCGTGAAAATTGATTCGCTGTTACAGGGTTTAGTAGAAGAAAGTGGAATTGTGGAGTAAATATTTGTTTGGCGTTATGAATGAAAAATTTAAGGATTATTCCTCCTGAGTCTCAGGACTCAGGAGGGATAATCCTTAAATTTTTCAATTTTGACTGTTCTGCACTTGTAACGCAAAAGTAGTAAATATCAGTATATACCAAAAAGTGTTCATCATAAATGATTCTACCGTGCCGCTACAGCACATCCTTTCTCTTCCCTTCACAGAGGGTTTCTTAAGCTGCTTCTCACTCTACTACACGATCGGCAAGCTGACTGCTCCGGGCACAGACGATGAGATCTCCTGCATCCATGGAGTCAGAGGCATCTCCACCATTGCTCTGTTGATCGCCCACAAGTTCCTGCCTGTTGCTGTCATGCCGTTTACTAATCGGTTGAGGATTACTGAGGTAAAGCATATTGCCATAGTGATGTTAGTTTCTCGAAGGGAGTATTTTTCTCAGTGGGTGTTGTAAAATGGTATGGATTGGTGTAGCATTGAGGAGTTAAAATCTCCTTGAGTTAATAGTACCTATCTATTGGATCCTATATAAAGTTGTCAGGGTTGACGTAATAATTTTAATGTCCGTCTATCATTAGATTTAAATTGAGTAGATAAAGGTTTTGTTTGTAAATATTCACTAAGAAAATAGACTAATCACATAGTTACACTCAAGTGAAAAGGAGGAAAACCACTGGAACTGTTCCATTAACCTCATAACAGTTTTGTATACAACGTGTTTGAGTACTATTGTAGTTTACATTTGTTTGTACATTTTCGTTCTCTACACAAACGTTTTAACCGCGTTTTAACCAACAGTACTAACTAGAGAAGCTTTTCAACCACTGAAACCTTTTCCTTATTGTCGCCTTTTACCATTACATAATAATTTTTGGTCTGGAGTTTGTGTGGGAAACAGAAAAAAATCCGAGTTAATTGTTTTCATACAAGATTTGCGCAATTAAAACAATTTGACAGGTGTCCAAGAGTTATTAACTCTAATAATCCAAATTATCGTGTAAAACATCGCACAATTGGCACATACCTAGCATTGCCTAACGTTACGTTATTGTCTTTAGTAGCCGCCAAGTTGTTTAACCTTAGCCGTGGAATTTTATTCGGAGCATCTGCGTGGAAAGCATGCTGTAAAATAAATAGTGTTGGAATATGTCGATAAAATCTGTCACGTCGTATCGATGCTTGGTGGAGTGTCGGTGTGATTTTAGTGAAGAATGACTTAATAAAAATCATGTTAATGTCTTTGTAGTTTCACAAAAATCACACTCCATTATGAAAACCAATCTAGAGTTACATAGCGGATCAGATTTCCGATCGGATTTGAGTATGCAGTAAAAATGATTAAAGAAGTCACTAACATTTTTCTTGTAATACTTCATTATTGTTTACTATAATCAAAATCGGTTGAACGGACTGTAAAAAGGTTTGTTTAAATGTCTAATCTTATTTCAAATGGGGTATAGATAAGTGTTAGTGAGTTTAATACAATTTCTCCGTCTATCTGTGTTCTTGGTGTATCCATGACCAGTATAATAACAATGACTAACCAGAAAACTGACTGTACTAGAGTATGTATGTTGATTCATCACCAACAGGTAGATATATTTATAAAATCCTAATCCTAATAAACACGGCTCTAAACAGTTAAACAACATGACTATTACAAATCACATTGTTTATTATTAAATCAATCAGCAAACCCACAAAATCTACATATCGATCTTCGACTTTACTAACACTTTCCCAGCACTATTTCTCTTTCGTAATTCTTATTAGTAAGGCAGAGGGGTGATATTCGCGTAACAGCTAGCCGTATGAAGCTTGTTATCGTTGGCTGGTTGCCACGTTCGTTGCTACTGTGTCCGTCCGGTGGTGAACTGAATCACGCCGCTCCGGGCAAGCCGGTTGCGAAATCGGTAGTAGTAGGTACTAATTAAACGATTAACTCATTAGTATGATTATGGAGGCTAATCAGGATTGATGGATTGGTGTCCTGTTTCTGAGGTACTCCGTATCTGAGTGCTCAAACTCGCAATGTGTCAAGGTATCGATCCTATGGCACTATTGAATAATTGATAAGCTAAAGTTAAGAATAGTGCCTCTTTATAGATCAGAAATCATGGATTGTCTGGTTAAATCAGAATTGCAAGACAGTAATTTTTATAATAAGTTTAAAAGTCATAACTAAATGAAGATTGAAAGTATGAAAATGTGATTTGTGAGAGTTTCTTTCATTTTGACAGTTCAGCCATCAGACACGTTCATTGTGTTATTTCCGTTGTTGAGCAGACGAATTTATTAAACCTATGAAGCAATGAATTAGAAATATCCTTCAAAACTCTCGGATTTTGATTGAAACTGTGTAACGCAATTACGGATTGAATGACACGTAAGGATTGCCGTTAGTAATTCGGTTTTAGTTTAGTAGGTACATCGGCATAATTATAAATGCCATATCCTTGATCGTATTTTACACCTATTGCTGGATACTCATTTTCTCTTTCACTAACAAAACCAAAAACAAAAATAAACAATTGACTCACTAAAGTCTGTTTTAATCTCGTAGACTAATTTGACAGGTGCGAATGTCAAATTCCAAATTGAAAAAAAAACAAACAACAATCACTTGAAATGTCAAATAAGTCTAAGAGATTAAAAAACAGACTAGTTATGTAATTTACCGACTGGTTAATTTAATTGAAAACGTGCTCAAACATTATTTAGCAAATTTACGTACTAACCTTGAGTGTAACAGCTGTAATTCAAAGACATTATGGATTAGGCAGATTAAGAACTCGCGTGTAATGCCTCATTTACATTAATAGGTACGTACTTAGCAGATGAGCGTGTGTCTAAATTATGAGACAATCGAGACAATTCGAAATTCGTGATCGAGAATTTGAGACTGTTCTCTCTTGGTTCTAGTGATACGAACTATGAGACAATCTGTCATCTGCTGTCAGAAAACTAGTTCGGTCGTCTCGTAAAAGGTTTCCCGGAAATCAATTCAAAAGGGCAGCAGTTTCTTCTTTAGTCGAGAAAATGCGTTCTTGACACATGCCAGTTTCATACTAACGAATATGTGTTTTGTGAATTTGATTCCTTTAGTTAATAAAAATTGTCCAACTGAAAACTGTCTGAACTGAAACCGCGAAGCGCAGCTAGTAATAATATAAACCTTTATTCAGACACAACACTTTACATTGATTGATGACTCTCGTGAGTCGATGACACCGACTTGGTCTGTTGCCAAACTTTGGGCAAAGGCTTAATTTCTTTCCACGCTGTTCTGCTTATCTCTTTCCTAGTCCATGTTTTCCTTGCTATTATTTCATCTTCTCACTTTCGAAACTGTCTCCCTGATTTCCTTATACTATTTCTTAGGTACAATTTTGTTCCACTTCTCAATGCCTATGGCCTGTCCATTTCCACTTAAGTTTTCTTATTCTCGTTGTTACCATATTCTATTTTTAGTACGTTTTCTGTTAGTTTTGTTATTTATGAGAATGACAAATTTATGTTAGAAAAGTATTCTGGGGTAAGTGCGAAACTGGGAAACACCGTACCTACTAGTCAAAATATGACAACATTTTATTCTGCCCCGACAGACTGACAGCAGATTTCGAGGATTAAAAAAAAAAAGATTTTTAATTCATATTCTTTATGGCACCTCTTTAGGTCATGAGCTATCCGAATATCAAAACATATTTGGCCTAGGTACTTAAATAAATATAGGTAGGTATGTTAAAGTTGAGGATTGATGCTAGGTCCTATGTTTGACGAAAACACGATTAAATAAAATTTTCTCGTTTGCAAAAAATATCCAAAGTTACCTCTATAATAACTCTATAATAATAACTGAACTAACTATAAAGCAGGTCTTACGTTTTTTTTTTTAAATTACCATTATTTTCACCGTGAAAAGCAATTACCTAAACTATTCGAGGCTTGGAGCCGCCAGCACCTCACTCCGTCTCGCTCTCACTCAGGCCACGATTAGTATGATGCGAGCGAGATAAAATTTGAGGTTGGGTAGGCCCTTAAGGGGGAGGCGTGAAAATTGACTCACTGTTATTTTAATTTGATGTAAATTAAATAATTAAATTAAAATAAGAGCCAAAAGTAGTAGTCATGCTTTTTCTATTTATTCTTGACACACAAAAATCAATGACAATTCTGTTAATTAGATTAAGAAGAGTATAACAAAACAAATAAGTATTTACCATACCTTGAGTATTTACTACATACCCCCACTTAATCAAATAATCTAAGTTTTGAAGAACCCTATAATTAATTAAATCCCATTCCTTTAACGCATCTTAAATGTGGTATACGACCTAGGGCTTTTGTCATAACGTCAGCGCTCATGTCATGTGTTTGAATATACCTTAAGTCTATAATATTCTTAGACACAATCTCTCTAATATAATGATGTTTTGTATCTATATGTTTGGTTCTATTATGGTGAATAGGATTTGATGCCAGTTTTTGCGCCCCTTGACAGTCATTATAAATGATAACTTGTCCTACCTTGCCACTAATGTCCTGCAAGAGTCTGCGCAAAAAGACAACTTCTCTGGTTACGGCACTCAGGGACATATACTCCGCCTCAGTCGAAGATAACGCAACCGTTGGCTGTTTCTTTGACTCCCATGAAATTGGTCCTCCAGCCAGTTTCACAAAATAGCCTGTATACGAACGGCGGTCAATTGTGCAGTTGGCCCAATCGGCATCAGCGTATGCAGAAATATATTCGCCAGTCTTCCTGTAGACAATGGAATAATCTATAGTGCCCTTAACATACTGAAGTACGCGCTTCGCTGCTGTCCAGTGCGTTTTGTCATAAGTCATATTAAACTGACTCAAGTAACTGGTAGCAAACGCTATATCTGGCCTAGTATTAACAGCGAGGTACATCAAACAGCCGATCAAGTTCTGATACGGATAATCAGGTTTCTCACCAGTTCCAGGTTCCAACTTACTGCTCCCTAAAGGAGTATCATACGTTTTACACTGTTGCATATTAAAACGTTTTAATAAATCAAGTATAAAAGTTTTTTGGTTTATTTCAACTATCCCATTATCATACTGTACATTGAGAGATAGGAAATAATTTAAATTTCCCAGATCTTTTATACCGAAAATTTTTCTCAAGTCATGTTTGACTTTGTCATAATATGTCATGTCAACTTTGTGCAACAAAACAATGTCATCAACATATACAGCTAATATAACTAGTTCAGACGAACCAAAAAGTTTCGTATAAATACATGACTCTGAGGAGGTTCTACTAAAACCCAAACTTATAAGAGTTTCATTCAACTTTTTAGTCCAAGCTCGCGAAGCTTGCTTCAACCCATAGATGGATTTCTTCAGAAGACAAACTTTTCCATCTTCTTGTGTAAATCCAAGAGGCTGTTGCATGAACACTTCTTCCAATAAATCGCCATGAAGAAATGCTGTATCCACGTCCAAATGCTTCAGCTTATATTCGTTCTCAACGGCAAAAGCAAACAGCATTCGTAAGGATGAATTCCTCACCACAGGAGAGAAGGTTTCATAATAATCCACTCCTGCCTCCTGACTGTAACCTTTAGCAACAAGTCTTGCTTTATACTTTATAGGATTTCCTAAAGCGTCTCGTTTCAACTTGTAGACCCATTTACTAATAATTTAATAATAATAATAATTTTCTTATTTTCAGGTCTGTTGACCAAAATCCAAGTTTTTCTTTCTATTAAGGAATCATACTCGTCTTTCATCGCAGCAATCCAACTATCTTTATCTTCTCCGTGCTGCTAGATGGATCTTCATTTAATACCTCTTCCGTACAGGTCTTGTACAACAAGAAATCTGGTTTCTTCCGCTCTCTCATTGGATAGCGACGTTCTTCCACTGACTCACCGAGAACACTGTTGCTTTGTTCTACTTCTACATCTGAAGCATCATGAAAATTATCAGGGGAAACGTCACGAACGTCCATAGAAGTGCTTGCTGTAGGAACATTTACATTAACTATCTGTTCAATAGCATTGCAAGGATCAGAGCTCAAATGAAATGGAACTACCATTTCTTCTTGACTAGAAGATGCTGAATTTTCTTTTAAACTTGTAAAAGAATTTTCAAAAAATACTACGTCTCTCGCTTTAACTAAGCGACGTGGGGATTCAGAACTACGAAAAAAGTAACTATGGATATCATCAGAATATCCTACAAAAATGTGCTCCGTAGATTTGACATCCAGCTTCTTTCTTTGACAATCGGGGACATGAACCATCGCTCGACAGCCAAAAACTCTTAAATGTGACAGGTTTGGTTTATTCCCACACCACATTTCAAAAGGAGTTTTATTTTCGAGTGCACGATGAGGAGACCTGTTTTTCAAATAAGCAGCAGCTTGAACTGCATCTTGCCAATATACTTTGGAAAGTTTACCTTCAGTAAGCATACAGCGCGCCTTTTCAATTAGTGTGCGATTTACACGTTCAGCTACGCCATTAGATTGAGGGCTATACGGAGCTGTCGTTTCATGCTTAATTCCTTTTGAAATCAAATAATGTCTCATACCTTGGTTCACTAACTCAGTCCCGTTATCCGTTCTGAAAATTTTAATTTTAACTTCCTTCTGTCTTTCAACTGAATTCTGAAATTCACAAAACTTATATTTTACTTGAGTTTTCGGCGAGATAAAAAAAAGAAAAATCGCTCTCGAAAAATCATCAATAAAAACTAAAAGATATTTGTTTCCTTGAAAAGAATCATGTGACATCGGACCACACAGGTCAGCATGAATTAGTTCCAACAAAGCAGTTCCTCTTTTAAATGGAATTGACTTGAATGGTTTTCTTGACTGTTTGCCTTCCAAGCAATGTATACATGGTTCATTGTCTACCTTATCGTAAGACACACCTATAGCTTCACCTTTTCTAAGCTTATCCATACCTATACGACACAAGTGTCCTAAACGCCTATGCCAAAGTCTACAATCTGACGTATCAAGGAGTGCATTAGAGGCAATTCTCTTAGGAACATTTACAGTACAATTTAAAGTGTACAGCCCACTACTTACAGAACCACGTAAAATAGCTTTTCCAGTACAAGAAAAATTTTCATAAAATATACAACCATTTTTATCAAAAACTACGTGAAAACCGTTATCGCAAGCTTTCCGAACAGAAAGTAAGTTGCAATTGAGGTCAGGCACGGCAACAACACCAGTCATTGTACCTTCTTTGCAATCTTTAGTGGAAAAAGAAATACTGCCTATGCCTTTGCAATTTATCTTCTGTCCATTTGCAACCGTTACAGTATCATTACTACCTGCTTCATTATTCAACCTTACGTTCTCCAGGTAATCAATATTATGGCACATGTGATTAGTCGCTCCAGTATCAATGAAAAAAGTGGTACTCTCTCCTTCGACAGTATTGAGTGCTGTCTTCAGAGTAACATTTTTTACTTGCTTATCCTTCTCGTCCTTCTTTATAGGACAATCGGGCCTTTTGTGTCCAGGTTCACCGCAACCATAGCATTTGATTATTCTCTTCTTCTTATTATTTTTGGAAGAAATTTTACCTTGAGATGATTTCAGGGCGGAAGTCGTCGGTTTATTCTCCAGAGCTTGAACGTCTACGGTTTTCGAGAACTCATTTAATAGCTTACTCTTCACCAATTCACTTGTAATCTTTAAGTTGGAGTTTTCCATAGCCATAACTAAGAGATCGTAGCGAGGTCCTAAACCTCCAAGCATAATGGCTGCTAAACTTTCGTCATCAATCTTCTTCCTAATGTCAGCTAGATGGGATGTAGCTACGATTGTGCTTATGTATCGCTCAATATCATTATCGAAGTCAGACAAATTGTATCTATACAGCCTGCGCTCTAGGGCCAATTTTCTGCCCATTCCCTTATCCTCAAAAGCATCTTTGAGAGAATCCCATGCTTGCTTGGCAGTCTCAGCGCTCCGAACATGTGCGATTGCGCCTCCGTCGATCGTTAAACAGATCTTGGTTAAAGCTCTCTGATCCCTTTTATTTGCATCAGAAGGTTTTTGACCTGAGTAACCTTCTATAGCTTCCCATAAATCCTCATGCATCAAATACATACGCATTTTGAATTTCCAGATGCCATAGCCGGCTCTTTCACACAATGGTTTTATTGCGTTCAACGACATACCAGCATGTCCACACGACATTTTACTACTTTCTCACCTCGTGCTGATAACGAATGATGTAAATTAAATAATTAAATTAAAATAAGAGCCAAAAGTAGTAGTCATGCTTTTTCTATTTATTCTTGACACACAAAAATCAATGACAATTCTGTTAATTAGATTAAGAAGAGTATAACTAAACAAATAAGTATTTACCATACCTTGAGTATTTACTACATAATTACAATTTCTTTATGTTCAGCATGCTCCTCTCCATTGCTGTCTGACAGGTTTCTAGTTTCTTTTTTTACGCTTGACTATTATCTTTATTTTCCATTTCCAGGTAGTTAGTTCTCCTCTCTGGTCGTGGTGCCGAGCTGGCTGGATTTTTACAGACTGCTTCCTACTCCTCAGCGGCGCGCTGACGGCTCACAGGATATCTGACAACGACACCGGAGCTCCTAGGAGGCTTTTCTCGAGATATTTAAGGTACAAATTCATCTGCTTAACCTTTTCCCAACTTGTTGAGATCGGTTTCCAGTCTAACCGGATGCAATATCTGACCTCCAAATTGCTTGACCTGCAAAGTCAGACTTTCGTGCTTCTCACTACCAGTAACAACTGCCAAAGATCTAGCAAATGATAGCCGGGACCAACGGCTTAGTATGCAGTGATATGTAATGGATGGTGAGACTGGAAGCCCAACACAGTTGGGAAAAAGCTAGGCAGTTTGAAAAGCCTACAAGGAAAATAATAGCAGCAGATAATTGTGCTACTGGTTGCTATTATAATACTAACAGGCATTTTTTATTTTGTCCATTGTTAGGGTTCCGTTCCCGAAGGGTGCCCAACGGAACCCTAATACTCAGCTTCCGTTGTCGGCCCATCCGTCCGTCCGTCTGTCTGTCAGCGGGCTGTAGGTGTCTTATGCACCGTATATAATACGTACCCCATTTGAAATAAGATTAGACATTAAAACAAAATTAAAACAAACCCTTTTACAGTCCGTTCAACCGGTTTTGACTTCTATACCGTAGGCATAAGGATAGCATTAAAAGCAAAAAAAGTTACACAATACCAACTATCTACTGCGGCTGCCATTTGTCATGCCACCAACGCAATAGAATTCAAAATCGGTTATTCAAATGGAGTATAGACAGTTGAAATTTTCACAGATAGTGTATTATACTATTGCCGCTTAAAAAAATAATAAAGTTAATAATTAAAGGGGGTTCATACAAGTAACGTGTTTTTTTCGTTTTTTTTGCTTAGTCTGAATATTTTGCTCTCTTATCTTCTTAGATCTTAAGAGGAAATAGGGTCGGTCTTTTCTCCATTCAAAAAGTCATAATTCGAGGATAAGCTTTGTAATTTGCCAGGTTGCGTTATACTTGCAGCAAGTCTAAATTTTGTAATTCAATGAATACCGCATCGTAAAGGAATTTCCATTACCTATAATGGAAATTAAAAAAACATGATGGAACATGATGGAATATAACAAACCAATTAAATAATCTGATTGAACTAGCATCTAGTCCTATACATAACAAAAACATTACAGTATTTTTCCTAAGTCATAACTAATTGTATTTTATGTTCTCCACAAAAAGGAAAAAACAACAGCATTTATGTCAGAATTATCCATAATAAATCTTGAACTTCAAAATACAAAAAAAAAATCCTTTAAAAATCATTCAAGCCTATAAAAGGCTAATTAGATAATAATTTATAGAAACACGAAAAACCCAAACACAAATAGGTGCTAATAAAAAAAAACATGTTTTTGTTGGAAGATCCAGTCACCACTATAACATAATCTATTTAGAAGCTTGACTCATTCATTAAACTGATTTTTAGAGTCACGAACATAATATATTTATGTAAAATCTTTAGGCCAAGTGCGTGTCGAATCGTACCGTGGAGTTTCTTGCCGGTTCTTTTCCATAGGAAACATACAATTGGAACCGTGCATCTAGCTTCTGTCGTTTCATAAGTGCCCATGTAGGTTTATGTGAAATAAAATATTTTGATACTGATTTTGATCACGCAAAATGAAGGGTTCCGTAGTTGGGATGAATTAATCCCAAAAACAAACTTAACTTTGTATTTGAAAAAATGTTCTTCCATAAAACTAGTTAGGTAGGTACGTCCCGGTCAATTCTCCAACTGAAAAATGTAAGTAATCGCAAAAACAACTACTTTTTATGTGATAAAACTACACATTAACGATTTTCTGTTTTTTTCCTTTACATAAGCTGTGATACCTAGCTTCCTGTAGCGGAGTAGGTACAGTCACGGACTTTAATTGATAAGCCACCTTCAAACTTTTCAATTTTACAGTTTCATACATTCACGAGATTACACGATTAAACACGAACTCAAACCGCACGCTCGTAAACAAGATGACAAATAAATTACTTATAATCGGAAATAGTCTTATCCATAGAGGTTGACTAATAAGTTCTCAATGATTAAAATAAGTAAAATGTTGCATTAAGGTTATCCAATCTATTTGATACTGACCTCCTTTGAATCAGAGCTCATTAACTCGGTTATTCTGAAAACATAACTGAAGACAGTGACAGTTGAAATGTCGATGTCAGAGACGTTAATTTCGAAATTGCCGAAATGACTATTGATATTTCTCCGTACGCTAACGTTACTATCGCTACGCTTAAACAATCGTTGCTAGGTTACTGTTGCTAGACCTACAATTGGTTGACTTTGGGTAGTCACTCTGCTGTCAAGTTTGTAGTTCTATAGGTTGGCTAACCTGAGAGCCCTCAGGTTAGCCAACTGGTAAAGTTATTAAATATAATTTTCTTCTACTAATACGAAGACATCATGACTTTCCGTGTCGGGAACCGAATAAACGCGATTTGCATTACAAGGCTAAAATATGAACAGTGCCAGGTGGCTCATCAATTAAAGTCCGTGACTGTACCATAAAGGTTTTGATTTATTTACGAGTATCAAAATTATGTCGCATAAATGGCTGTATTTTTTATTGCGTTGATTTTACAGCTCCAAAAGACCTACGTACTTAAGACTATTAATTATTAATTTCAACTTGATACCTCCACGCGTTCCTAGAAATAGCGTCTTCACAAACAGACAGACGGACAAAGAAGTAATCCTATAAGGGTTCCGTTTTCCTTTTGGGGTACAGAACCCTAAAAACGAAACTGACTGTAGGTAACGATTTTGATTGTAACTACAACACCCTTTGTACGTTTACGTTTTTATTTTTCACTTTTTAGTTGTGGCACCTACCCCACACAAATCCGAATACCACTACCTGCTATGTAAATAACAGTGAAGGAGTCAAACCGGATATCGTCTAGATAAACTAAGTGGGAAAAATACGTAATATTGAAGCTAACTCAAAAATTACGCAAGCAAAGTTAATACAATTTATATGGGACCACCTCAGAAGCATAACCTACCAGACAAAAAAAGAATCATCAAAATTGTTTCATAATTGGCGGAGTAATCGCGTAACAAACATAAAAAAAAAAAAAATACAGACGAATTGAGAACCTCCTCCTTTTTGAAGAAGTCGGTTAAAAAACAACGCTTTTGCGTTTTTTTTATTATTACGAAAATTGAAGAGTGTATGAGGCCCGAAACACGATGACAAAACTTTCCTGGATACAAAAAAACCGCAAAGTTTCCTTAAAATCTGCTTTTTTAAAGAGAAAAACCTATTCCATTCGATTGTTATCAAAGCAATTGTAATAAAATTTTGTCTACGTGTTCACTATTAAATACTTTAAGGGATTATGGACTTATTTTTTCTATATAAACACAAATAAAATTTTAAAATTAAATATTTGTAATCACAGTGAACTAGAATTGCGCGCGGGCGGGGTCATACCTCCCCCCTCGGCATGTAGCCGTGTGTACTTAACTACATTCAAACTGTTTTCGTATCAGTGCATACACGTTTTTCTTGCCGTGAAAAACTACGGTTTATTCGCCGTGTGTAGGCACGGTCGTCAGTGTTGTATAGATCACTGTGGAAGTTAGTTGACACACACGTTTTTTCTACGGCGCGGTTTATACGCGGTAAAGAAACCGTTCTATGTACGGGAATTAGTCATTCTCAGATTGAATGATAGGATAAACTTACGTGAATAAATAAAAGACATTCACAGCATCTTTTATTTCCCACTAAGTAGGAACAAATGAAACGCTATGGCTGGCATAATGGACAGGTATTTTAATCAGTACCTACTGTGAATTACACTAATTTATGCAAAATATTCAATAGTCTTTTGAACAAGCAGTTTTAAGTTTAAAACCAACTCTATTATGTAATAAACCACAACTTTATGAATGGAGATTATATTTACCTACCATACGTAGATATACACACCCACATAACATAACATGACGTGATTGTGTAAATAAAACGAGTATGATATTCGCCTATATTTTACTTATTAATTACTACCGAACCGCTGCTTCGCATGGTTTTTCCGACTTGACAAAACATCGACATTTCTTAGATATGTGTAACTTTAATATCAACGTATTAACGTACACAGAAATCTTCCGGAATAAATTCTCTAAACGATGGTGGTAACCTCATCAAAATCTATTGCGTGGTTTAGAAGAACAGCGCGGACATACCTACAGAAAAACACGAAAAGCGACTTTAATTTATAATATGTATAGAATAGACCTGTTGCCCGCGACTTCTTAAGCGAACTAAGATTCAAAGTAGCCTATATCCTAACCCAGGTCATGGTCTACCCATGTGTCAAAATTCCTCCAAATCCGTTCAGCAGTTTTAAAGTGAAAGCGTAACAAAAAAAACACTCACTTTCGCTTTTATAATTACTGGAAGACTTTGGCAGGCGTTGAGGCTCAGGTGCTAATTTTCCCACTGCTAGGACACAGGCCTTCTCTCTTCGAGATGGAGTGGGCGGTAATACACCACGCGGGCCCAGTGCGGGTTTGTAGATGTCACATGTCTTCGAAATGTTGGTTCTAGGACATGTTTTCCTTCACCGTTTTGAGAGCGGTAGTGATGAAATTATTTACTCAAACTGAAGCGCTTGCTTGGGTTCGAACCTATTCGTAAGCCATTACCACTGGGACACCACTGATCTTCGGTAGTACAGGAGACGTTTCGTTATACCTACAAACTTACAATCAAATTCATATTTTTATGGTACCACAGTATAATAAAGTAACAGTATTATATCTCGGCAGTGAGCTTGAAATATTCACCTACGACCCATAAACCTTCCGCATCTGTACGTAACTGCTGCGCACTCAAGACTGTTGCGGTTTCGAAGCGCGTCGTTTCGGCCGTTTTCTATGGAGACATATTACTGTTACTTATTTATACTGTGGCAGTACATAACAATTGTCAAATTGAATATTAATGTATGGTAGAATGAATCCGAACCTTAAATCATTAGCAATCGTATATACCCAAATTGTGGGGAACGTAATAATTATAATTAGCATTGTTTCGGTAGATCCGGGTTGGGTGCTAAATTAATAACATAGCTACTTACATAATTATATTATGAAGTTGTATTTACTAGTAGGTAAAGACACGTGTCATCATCATTCTCTCGACACGTGTCATTTTGGTAATGTTGAGAATATTATTACTTATATTGTTAACTACCAACTGTTTCGCAAGTTTCCAAAGCTTAAACAATTCTTAGATACGGATATACTGGGACGCCATGGTTGCGCTGCTAAAAATATGTATGGATGGTTACGCAACTAATCGACCGCCTGGGATCTATTTAAAGGCTCCCACAGACAGGCGCGACGCGACACTGGTAGAACAATTTCCGTGAAGTTTTCATAGAAATTGTTCCCCCAGACTCGCATCGCGCCTATCATATAACCGACAGGCGACAATCTGACAATCCGACAACTTTACAAGTTACTTTAATATATTTTCTGCGTTATTAAACAGCATCGGTCGTGAAAATGTGACAGTTAGAAGTACTTAGGTAATTGTCACATTTAAACACACATAAGACATAAGTGGCAGTTTTTGACAAATGTGTCACATTGTCAGTTTTTTTATAGGGCCCAGGGAGATACCCACCACAAAGTTTTATACCTACATTATGTGTGAGGATAATAAAGAGAAGGGAGTAAATGATAGCGTGACAGTTGACAGGGGAGAGTGGAAAAAGAAAACGTGTTGCGCCAACCCCAAGTAACATGGGACAAGGGCAGGAAGGTAATGATGCTGGCGGCGCGACCATGGTCGGGGAACCATAGTTTCCCAGTTTTATATTGCTCTTAGGGCCATAACACACTCTGGCGATTTGCGAGCTATCAGCGAGGCAATTGTAAGTAGCTAGCATGCCACGTGTGCGCAACGTGTTCGCCGCATTTACGTAACGATAGCGATTGACGTGTGTCCAAGAGAGAGCGAGATAAGCGAATGTACAATATTGTGGAAACGCGGAAAAGTAGCCGCGTAGTCGCGGTAAGCTCGCTTCGCTTCGCTCACATATAGAAGCAACATGAATACTGTACCCAGGATTTTGTAATATCTATATCCATTTTTTAAAAGAGTGTCCTTGGAGTTTCTTGCCCGTTCTTCTCCATAGAGATCTACGTTTTGGAATGGGCATCTAGCTTCAACTCTCTGACTAACTGACCGACTCTTTGACAATTCAAAAGTGCCTGTAAATGGTTTAATTGAAATAAATGCTTTGAGTTTGAGTTTGAGTTCGCACCCGTGGAGAGCACGTTCACAGATCGTCTCGCTAGAAACACGCTGGAAAATCATCAGTGTGATAGTACCACCGGTTTTCCTCGCCATTCAAACAATGCATAAAAGCACTCATTAAAGTATGCCGAGTAAAGATATAAACATACAACATATTTATCTCAGGGTAATGTTTTGTGCCTATAAAGTTACATAAACATCGAACATCTAGACTTCGTACTATGTTTACATAGAGCTAAGACTCATAAATATTAATTTGCATTTATGTAATTGAATATTAATTTACATAGTGCTACATAACATTTTATACATTTGAAATCAATTCACACAACAAGAAAATTTCCTAACTCACAAATATTATAGTAACGCACTCGTTTACCATCGGCAAACTTCCATACAAACTTGCATCCCCTATTAATCTCTTTAGGGGATACATTTTCGAAAATTCCATCCGTCTGACAGTCAGCGGGCTTTATCTCATGAACCATAATGGGTAGATAGTTGAAATTTTCAAAGATTGTGTATTCCTATTGCCGCTATAACTACAAATAAAATAAAGTAAAAAATTAAAGGGGTCCCATACAAGAAACCTGTTTTGTTTACTAAAGTAAAAAACGTAGTGTTAAAATATTGTACGGTGGTGGTGGTACGGAACCCGGTTTTTTATTAGTGTTGACAACTAAACCATGTAGTATAGGCGACACGTCAATCAAACCGGCGACATATTTTTTCCCAACGGAAACTTAATGTTTTTTGTCGTGTTATTTAATAATTTAGTTTTTTTTTTGTTAGTTATTAATACCTGTGTTGACCTGTGTGTTCATGAGGAAAATAATTATTGTTTATTTCCCCAGAACCCCACTTTACCTTTATTTCTGACAAGTATTTGCGATACCAAAAAAATACCTATATTATTATTTGAATAGCTTTTTTAGCGTATTTGTATATAATTCAAGTACCTAGTTCCAGTACATTGGGTTGACGTTTGGACTATTTTCATTTGTTATATTGGTTTAGGCCTAACAGTCCAACTGTCAAAAGAATGCGTTCTTGACACCTGTCAGTTGCACAACTTCTAGTAGTAATAAGGATCAAATTCGCAAAACACATATTCGTTTGAATGAAACTGACTGGTGTTACGTATGCAGTCTCTCGAAAGCCGGACTGAATGCCTAAATCAATATGGTAGATGACGTTTGTAAGCAAATGATTAACTTATTTACCTAAGTTCAACTACCTCCCGTTAATAAATGATAAATGATGTTATTTCTGTAAGTAGTTTTGTACAAACATTTTTACACGTCAATCATTTTTTTTTTAACTAGATGAGGTCAGCAATATTGAATACAGTTATGTTATCGTAGCCCAGAAATTGATACAATACCTATGAGGAGTTACGGTCATTGACTTAAGCTTATTTCGTTTATCATTAAATATTATTTGGTGATTTCCAATTTCACTAAAAATTTAATGATAAAATCTAAAGCAACTCGGATGATAAATGCCGATCAGATTAGTGAGTATGACGAGCACAAAACCCAGACTAATAAAACAGTCTAGAATACATTATCATAAGTAGTTAGATTCGTTTACAAATGTGTATACCTAATGTATTTCTCTTTAAAATTCCTGAACTAAGTACCTTTTCCTTTTATTTAATACTGGCTTCCGCCAGCGGCTTCGCCCGCGTGATATCTTTATATCTTATACCTATGTTACTCAGTGATAATATACAACACCAACTTTTGACAAAAAAAACATGCTAGGACTTACATCATCTTTGGGGACAACATCTTTGGGGCCTGCCTATAGAAGTGAAAACTAAGTAACATTAATTCATTTCTTCAAGCGTTCGGTAACGATGACGCGAATTCCATGATTTTTGTTCACCCAACAAGCGTTCGGTGACGATGACGCGAGTTCCATGATTTTTGTTCACCCAAAATGTGCTCAACGCGCCTAAAGACGTTTTCACTTCAATAAATCTTTGGCTATAAAACCTCTTTTCATTCTCAGGTTGACACCAGCTTTGCTGGCCGTGGTGCTGTTCTACGCTTACGTCTGGGACAACATGTCCAGCGGCCCTATGTGGGGTACCTTCGTCACTAAGAATGCTGAAGTCTGCCAAGAAGGATGGTGGTGGAATCTTCTATATGTGCAAAACTACTTCGGCTTTGAAGATATGGTAGGTAGAGTAAAATGTATGACCGAATCATTTTCAGATCTTTCTCATCAGATTTTTTTATAATAACCGACGAAAATTGTCCGCCCTGATAAATCATGTACGTACAACCCGTGCACATTAACATGGCACCTGGCTCAAAGACGTTGGTACCTCCCCCCGCTTCCCCGCATGGCGACGGCGGGGCGCGGCGCGGGTAGCGGGAGGGGAGTATTGAGTTCCGAGCCAGGTGCCATGTTAATACGCACGGGTTGTACTGAATTTATGATAACAGTTCGTGAGTCGATGTCAATTAAGCTGCGGTTTTCTAGAAGAGCGATGGCCGCACATAACGGCCACGGTGACGGCTGTCATGAAAATAATGGCAGCGGCAAACATTTAAATCGTTAGATTCGCCGGTTAACTACCGAATATAGTGCCGTTTTTGTTTCGATTTGACACCTCTCATAAAAATTACTCAGTGGCTTGACTTGATTCATGGAAACGCTATTTAATAATGTGTGAACTCACTTTTCACAATATGGATTCTTTTGCGCGTGACTAAGTACGGTGAGGGAAAACTAGCGATTTCATTCTTCACGTTCTCTAGGAAAACACACCAATTTACTTTCATAAATAACGTTACAGTGATAATGACGTCAAATTGCAGACGTTTTATGGCTGCCACCGCTCTTCTAGTCTTTGCTTCATTATTGGCAAAGATACAAGAGTCTTCAATTCAACCAAAAACGGTCCGTAAATTATAGGAATCGGCCATCAGTGTTCGATTTATTAGCCATTCGGTAAAATGAACGTTGGACTATTTAGTTATTACTCATTCGATTAAAAGTGGTAGTGGTGGATCAATTGATTTCGATGATTTAGCATTTGATATGACGGAAAGAACACCTGAATTAAAATACAGTTCTTTCATTATAGGTACTTGACCCTTGACGCACTGAATTTATTAATAATTGGTAGTACAGTTCTGTCAATCGCCATTTTGAACTCTATTAGTATTGAAAGTAAGACTGCAAAATTTAGTGCTACCAATCGCGTCACGGATCACTTTCTGAAGTAAGGCCAAATCAGATATTCGTTTCATAACTATGTGACCCAAAACTTAATGAATAAGTAATCCTCCCTCTGTGGTGCAAATCTCTCGATAGCGATAGGCTGAGGACGTCGGTGGTAGTTACACTACTACAAGAATCTTTTGGCGTTCGAATGACGTTGACAGGGAGGCGCTGTTGGTCAACATTTGTGCAATTGTTTCGGGAAATGTATTGAAAAAACAAGATGGCGGCGTTAGTTCCAATTTTGCCCACGCGCCAAAAGATTCTATATTTAGTTCTCCACCATCATCATCATCTGCCTAGCCTTTTTCCAACTATGTTGGGGTCGGCTTCCAGTCTAACCGGATGCAACTGAATACCAGTATTTTACATGGAGTGACTGCCACAAACCAGTAACTGGGTAATACGATACCCATTGGTAAGACTGGTTGTCAGACTTTCGGGCGTCTGACGACCCTTACCGACTGTCAAAGATCTATAAATGACAGCCGGGACCAACGGCTTAACGTGCTTTCCGAGGCACGGAGGAGTCTCGGTATGTAAAGATGGTCACCCATCCACGGACCAACCCCGGCAAGCGTAGCTTAACCTGATGGAGCGACCCGTGCGGCTGTTATTACGTAGCCACGAGCTCCTATTTAGTTCTCCACCATTCGGTGAAAATTCCAAATTGTTACTTATCTAAATCTTCTGAAAATCGACTTCTTAATTTTCAGTGTGCACCTCAAACTCATCAGCTGGCCCTAGACATGCAGCTTACGATCCTCGGCTGCATACTGCTATGGCTGATGCAGGCAAAGAAGGGGCTTTACCAGATCCTCATACCAGGCCTGCATGTCTTTGCAGCGTACTCAAGATACACCACAGTGCGAGACCATCGGTTGACTATGCTGGCTTATCACGGAGTCAGGTGATTATTCTTCTTTATTCGATATTTAAAAATTTACATAATTATACCCGACTGTTGCCTGGAGACAGGCGTCGTCACTGAGGCAGGGGCTCAGAAATGCTGGCGTGAAGATTTGGACTCGTTTCTGACAGATTGGCCTGAGAAGCAACTTTGAAATTGGAAAACTAATTTTGCTTCTATACTGCTAGATATTTTTTTTAGTTAACATTCGTTGCCCAACTGGAAAACATAGGTTAACTAAAAAAGTTTGGTAAGGGTGGTTTTTCAAGCCCATGGATTACTGTAACATCTCAGAAATACGATCATGGTAAGATATTATTTTTTATCTTTCGCGTATTGGCACGAATTTGTATGCAAGGTGTAATTGCAATACTACTACTTAGCTGAAAATTTATTAAGGGGTCATTGAACTCATCATATACGAACAACTTTTACGGTGGGACCAACCCTGAAACTCACAAAAATAATTACCTGTGTTGTATAATTCGACAAAATGTGGGGAATTGTTGTTTTTTTTCGCGATTACAAGGTTGGTTGCTCAGTAAAAGTTGTTCGTAATGAGGCGTACAATGACCCCCGTGGCTTACGTTTCGATGGTCGAAGCACATGCTTCGCACTGTCTAGACTTCCCTTAAGTGCTTCGCTACCCGTGGAGGTTATTTCAGCTGTGTACCCCATACATGTTTTTTTAATAGATATAAATATAAGATAGACAGCCAAAGCTGAGAACTTGTTGAAAAAAATAGGGGGTGAGATGCACACACACTAGAAATGCATAATGACGTGGTGCGTGCATAAGACGTACTGTCACACACACCAGCATAACAAATTTGGCTTGTTAGTTTTAGTTCTTTTGCAGCGCGACATTCTTTCTATGTAGACATAAATAATCAAAGGTTTTATTATAATCATTCGGTTAGTGGATAACACAAACAAACTTATATTATTGACCATGTTGAGCTGTCATTATATCTTTTACTTAAGTAATCATGAAGTTAACTGTTATTGATTGACTCTTGACGTCAATAATTTTCCTGTTAATTATGAGGTATCTAGGTGTAATGATGTGTAATGATTTTCCTTAGTAACTACTTACTTAAAGCACTAAAATATCATAAAATATTATTATCAATCATTTTCACTTTTTGGAGAAAAAAATGCCCATCTTTGACTAGCTGTATCTTCACAATCAATAGGCCTAGAGTGCTTGGTGTGGGCTCAGAGCATGCTTTACAAAAATATAAAACAAAGATGAATGCGTCCTTAAGGTATATTTTTCAAAGAAACTGAAACAAGTGCCAGAATTTCGCAGTTTTCGAGCACCATGGGAGTAGCACAAGTTTTTCAATGTTGCATTTTTGGGTATAAACTATTCATTCAGGGGACCTAACAACATATTAAAAAAACTTATTTACATGCTCGTTTTATGTTGTTATTGGCTGGGCTATATGACACGTCATGTTATTTAATTTCACCTATTCAATAACAAAAACGTCATTTTTGCTGAAAATACATATTAATTATCCATGTTTGCAATAATTTGGACGACTAAACATCAACATATTAGTAACAATTAATTTTATTTGTTTTGTATATATTTTGCATTGAAATGAGTATTATTTTATTACATTATTTACAATTATGTCACGTCATCCATTTTACAAATATTTGCTGATAATTAATTGAAACATAGAATTCTGAATACTGAAATCATTTTAGTATTGTGATATTACACATAATGTCACATCACGACTGTATTCCCCGAAGGGTTACGCAGAGGTGTAGGTACCTGTAGTAGGGAAGGAAGGCACGAAGGTCCTCGGTTCGATTCCCAGGTCAGGCAAAGTGTTGTTTGGGTCTTCCATCAGGAATTTTTCAGTAGCAGCCCGGAGTCTCGTTTTGTACCGGGTTGATGGAAATGTTCGCCCCCTGTGACATGGGGCTCACAGGGTGTTAGGGTAAACACCGTTATCCTTGAAACCAGTGGTTTGGTGTAATTTATAGAACTTAAATCAATGGAAAATTACGACTTTTTTTTTATTTTAATATTACATTTTACCACTCGAGTATTTCACCCTTTCACCTATGCGCTAGGGTAACGAACTTGCGTCTCAACACGGGTGGGGGTCGCGGGACGTGATCTGACCGGCCGCGAGCGCGATCCCTCCCTCAGTCAGCCAGGTGTTTCGCTTGCGAGCACGGTGTCGGACTTTTTTAAATCTTTTAATGAAAATAGCGGTTTTTTTTTTGTTGCTCGCTCAATTATTTTTATATTTAAGTAACTACCCATGGTTTGAGTGACAACGGTGTACACCCTTACATCCTGTATATAGGTCCACCTTTTTTTGAGGTTGGTAAATCATTAAATGACTTCTCCCGCTCGGGGCGGAACGGAAGGGCGTGTCAGACTTTTACTGACTAAAACCCACTCGTGTTCCTTCAGTTGCCTGTTGCCAAGGGCCCCGGTATCCCTTTCGGACTTTCCCGCAACCCTGGATAGGTGCCCTGCCTAACCCTTCGGAAAACAAGCATGATGTTATGTTATAAATTCGATCAAGTTGCTAAAACAAAACACGGTCTTTTACCCACGTAATACCGTAGTTAAAACTCAAGCCCGTTAAACTTTTGAACTCTTGCTTGAACTTGTTTACAAACCTGTGATACTTTAACATGAACACTTCCCAAGTTAAAGCAACTAAGTTGTGAGTAAGGAATATTAATTTCGTCATGTTTTTCAGTGTAAGTCAGCTGTACAGGACGGCACGTTTGAGCTACACGTCGATGCTCCATCGTTCTACACCATATTTGGTCGGCCTGAGTTTGGGACTAGCGTTGAAAAAACCTGTGGAGCATGGCAAGGTGAGATGGTTTGAGAAAATGGTATGAGCATAAGCATAATCAGCCTATAGTGTTCCCACTGCTGGGACACAGGCCTTCTTTCTGTGAGGGAAGTGGGCCATAATCATAATCCACCATGCAGGCCCAGTGTGGGTTGATGGATGTCACATGTCTTCGAATTTATGGTTCTGTTTGAAATTATATAATTATGCAAAAATGATGAACTAATAATATCTTGTAATATGATACGTGGAGAACAATCTGCCTAGCCTTTAAAAATACAAGAAGCCCTAGAAAAAAAAATACCACATTAAAATACCAGAAGAGCTAGAAATTTGTAAAATAATAATTATTGAGGCTGTTATTTTAAGGTTATGAGTTGTCGTGATATAGTTCATCAAAACTGTAGATATTTTTGCACAAAGTATTGCTCTTTTCGATGCCACTTCTAAACACTTAAGCAATAATTTTCTCGTTGGAAATATTGATTAGGGGAGAGACTCGTCTTTCCGATTTCTTAGGAACTTGCTAAGAAGCTAGCACATTTCATCGTAACTCATCGGACACTTTTCCATGAATTTATGGTTGAGATTATTATTAGGGGAAATCATCGTAACTCATCGGACACTTTTCCATGAATTTCTGGTTGAGATTATTATTAGGGGAAAGAGCAATCTCTACTCTATAAATTTCTCTGCGTCCTAACAATTAACCGATTAACTGGCTTAATGTTCAGGTTCTTTAGGGCAGTGTTTTTTTTGGAGTGACCAGATTTTTTGACGCGGAATTGGCTTTAGCTGGTCACAAAGAGCTTTTTGTCCATGCAATAAAAGTCAAAAAAGAAGCCTCATTTCGGTTCGACACCACATCGAAATTAATGAGACAAGTGTGGTGATATTTTATGATCAACTCTAGCCGATTCCACCTCGATCAGTATGGTTACCCTCTTACGAGAGTATTCTTGATTTTCACAATGCCGTTTATCTTACAGTTCATTCTCACCATCGGTTGGCTGTCCAGCATTGCGCTATGGTGCCTCGTTTGGTGGGCTGGTATTGACGCCGGCTTCCTTCAGTATCGGTACAGCGCCTCATTCGCTGCTCAGTACGCTTCACTTGCACCTATAGCCTCCGCCCTTGCTATTGCATGGGTGATTTATGCTGTTCATAGCAGTAATGGTAAGAATTTAAATCCAGTATAGGTACTAGTACTTAGTTTAAGTTTCCGCTCTCTTGATAAGTGCGGTGTGTGATTCATAGGTAGGTAGGTCTTTGATTATGTTTGTTTTTCAATTTTAATGTTCGTTTTGTCCTACAGGGTTCCTGTCACGTTTCTTGTGCTGCGGTCCTCTGGTGCTGATCAGCCGTCTCTCTTACGCAATCTACCTCACTCAATTCATTGTGTTCATTACAAACGTCTCTACTGTCAAGACTTCTAGGGAATTCACTTTGATATCTATGGTAAGGATGTTAATGAATGACTCAATAAGATCTAACCAGTTACAAGATCAATAAATTACTTATTGTATTTGTATATTCATATTACAGATCGACATCCAAGAAATATTAGCAATACTACTATCATCCATCCTTCTGACGTTAACATTTGTCTTGCCGATGCAAAATCTGCACAAAGTCTTCACTTTTCCATCAAGATCCAGGAGTTCAGACGACGCTAAGGAATCAGAAGACACTGAAAAACAAAAACATGAAGAAGAAAAAGAAGAGGAAGAAGTAATAGAAGTACCACAAAGTAGGGGCAGACAACACTTTATAGCACACAGAGAAATGTTAGAAGAAATTCCTGAAACAGAAGTAGAGTATGAAGCACAGAGAGACAACGAAGGACTTGAAGAAATTTTAGAAGAGGAGGAAGAAGATGATATCGGCGAAGAATCTGTTGGACATAATGATGATGATTTGGAAATAATCGAAGAAGAAGGTGGGGAAGACGAGGAAGATGAAGCGTGGTTGGAAAGAGAACACTATGTACGAAGGAGGTCACAATCAAGGGAGGATGACCACGATCTTGATGAATGGGAGTGGACTGCGAATGGGAATCGCAATGGAGCTCAATATTATCGATACTCAAGGTAGCGTTGTTTATCTGTTAAATTAAATTATCTTTTTGAGTTTTCGTAATTGTTTCATTTCATACGCACATCCGTCTTTATTGTCGTATCCTTTTTCCTTACTATACTATCCTAACTAATATTATAAATGCGAAAGTGAGTTTTTTTTGTTTGTTTGTTATGCTTTCACGCTAAAACGGCTGAACGGATTTGGACGAAATTTGGACAATAGCTAGACCATGACCTGGAGAAGGACATAGGCTACTTGTCATCTTGGATCGCAGACGAAATCGCGAGCAACAGCAGCTATCATTTTAATACAAAAAAATGAAACTATCCAATGTACCATGCGTAAAAGTTCTAAAGGAATTATTAATTTTAATAATTTAGGAAATAAATCCATACGAATGCGTCCCGAAAGCTATAATAAAGAGCTCATGATGCACTTAAAATGACAGAATTTAAGTAATCAAAATTACCCGTTGTTTTTAAATTACTTTACCGATGGAACAACTATATCGCCTTAACTTTACATAGATGTATCAAAATTTTCGATACAGGTATTAAAAATTGTATAAGAATTCAACGATCCGAGTATTAAAATATTTGAAGGATAGATCCGCAAACGTAGGTAATTAATGAGAAAGCCTGACCTTCTCTTAAATGTTTTAATTACATTTCAGCATTTTCTTAAGAGTCCTTTGTGTAGCAAACGATTTGAGAAGTACTTCTTGATGTTTATCATATCCTATAGGTAGGTACTATTAAATGAGCAATATTTGTATTTATACATATATTTGTAATCACATTCTCGAAAACAGGTCAAACGATTTCGATCAAAGTTGTAATATAGTTTACGGGGTCGAAAAATCCATCTAGCTAAGTCTCATATCTGGGAAAAATCGTTTTCTCTATTGTCACCCGAGCAAAGCTTGTTCACCCAAAGATTACACACACAGTACCACAACTAAAAAGTGAAAAATAAAAACTTTTTTCAAAAAAAAAACAACCGACTTCCAAAAAAAACACAAAAAACGCAAATTGAAAAGCAAAGACACCGACTTCCGAAATTAAAGTTATTTTTCACGTTTTTAGTGTTTTTTTTGGAAGTCGGTTGTTTTTTTTTTGTAAAAAGTTTTAACTAGAGCAGAGCTCGCTCACCAACGTAGTACCACATTACTAATCGGACAATTAGGTAACAGATTTGCCCGTAATCTGCTAACATGTGTTATTAACTAATTGTTATGCTAAACCACCAAGGCTTTAGACAGAGCTCTGCGAACCATACAGTGAAGCATGCCAAAACTACACCAACGCTCTGTGCATACACGCTCAAACGCACACATTTACGACCATTTACAATCAAACTACACCAAAATATGGGCACACATGTTTATGAAACCGGCCTCACGTCACTGTTGACAGCGCTCTGTATTGGTTTTTATTTGGTCTGAGGGCTTTATAAAGCGTCCTGCGACTTCAAACAGTTTAGTGACTAGGAATTTGCGCAAGTATGTTAAAAAAAACGAAATTTATAAAGGTAACATAACCTGATGATCTCGTCTGCACCAAACCAAATGACCTGCATAAAATTACGCATGACCTAAAATAAAAGTCAAGTCGAACCATCCAGAACATAAAGGTAATCAACCACCGATCAAAAACAATGAAGATATTACAATATTAAAAAGGCGACGGAACCCATAGCGAGGACTCAATTCAATTATCGAAGGATCGAAGCCTCAGTCGCCTCAGTATCGCTAGAGCCTGCGCCCGCGCACGTCATGTTCTCCGCGGCGGTTTTCTTAATCGCGTGCGCGGCAACTGCCGCCATTGATCCGAAAACTTTTAACACTACATTATTGAACCAGGAAGTGTTACAGAAACTATCACCTTTATTAAATTCTAACAGAACTCTGAATGAAAGAAATTTAGCTCTGCTTAACAGGACTGTTCATCAATTGGGAGTGGATAAGGATTTAATAGCGAGGTTCACTGATTTAGTTAGGAATAATACGGTTCAGAAAGAGGCTGAATCGAAAGTACATGATGAAGCCAAAACTTCTTCGTATGATGTTTATGGGGATGAGGTAGGCAACAGGGATGGGTCTGTCAGGCATGTTGAAGAGTCTCCTGATTACGCGTCTTCAGTAGTGTTGGCGAGTGATCTGCTGTCCCTAACTAGTGCTGTAGCTAGCGTGAAGGAGACGGCTTGCAGGGAGCATGGATACAAGTTTCTGAATGGATTGATTATGAACAAAAGATGGGCGTTAAAAAGTAAGTAATGCATTATTTTGTTTAAAATACATGTTTGTTTTGAAGAAATGAATGTAATGAAAGCTGTGTCAGCAGTTAAAGGAATGCAGCAATTTTTATAATGTTTGCAGTTTCGGTGTGTATTTATTTATGAAGTGTTTTTCTTATGTGTGTTTCAAATTATTTCAAGCAGTTAATGTTTTTAGAGGTTAAAGGATAGACCTTCCACTATAGACCACTACTCTGCACGATCTTGGAAAAACGACTTTTCCTCATTACTGTTTTCCTTAATAACCAAAATCGCCTTGCGATTACATAATTAATTTGACTCATAGTTTTTCCTAGATTTTGTCTTTATGTAAAGTTAAAAGATTAAGAAATTTTTATGTCTTCTAGTTTATTTATGAGATTTATTCCATTCTAATACCAAAAATAAATACCATTGGTACTTGTTAAACTCATATTATTTATTTACTATTCCAAACGGATACCATTGTTTAAACTAATACCAAAACAAGTTCAAAGATATAAGTTACAATCAGTATAAATATGAGTTTTAACAAATACCAGTGGTATTAGGTTTTGGTATTAGAATGGAATAAATCATTTATGGATAATGTTTGTAATAATAACACGTTTTACAACGATTGGTACCTACTTTATTGTTACGATACCGGTTTCGTTCTTAAAATAAAAATAAATTATATGATAAATAAGCATCTGGCCGAATTCTCCAAGACATAGAAGTGATTATATTTTTAGATCCTCTTTTGAGGAAAAATCTTCAAAAACGCAATAAGTAACGGACAAATTGTTAGTTATCTGTTAGAGATAATAACACTTTGAGGTAAGCTAACTTTAATCATTTAAATTTACAATATTGAATCGTAATGTAGCGCCTTTGATTACAGCATAGATTCCATCCGGCCAAGTAAACTATGAACTAGCTTAGCCTACATAGTGTGGCATGCGCTTTAGGCTCATGCATAATATATCTAATGTCAGTTCAATTCTTTGTTAGTACTATCAAGGAAAACCCTTTAATCGTTTATTATAATGATCATAGCAGAGTTAATTTTTAAGCCATTTGAAACCACTGCATTGCCTATTTAAATACAGACCCATTGTGCTCTTCTTGTGCAGACATTGCAACGCATTTAAATTAGATTTACTTGATGGTGTTAATAGTAATTCCTATAAGTAATGCATCACACATGGCAGGTTTAAAAATACCAGACATGGTTAAAAAGTGACGTCATAAAGTCAAAGTATCAAAGCTAGAACTTATACAATCCCATATTGATACAAATCATAACATCACGCCTGTATTCCCCGAAGGGTTAGGCAGAGGTGTACACCTCGTCGGTTATGTTTAAGTCCCGTGTAATGAGGCGCGAGCCTATACTCGACGGCTACTGAGAAATTCCAGATGGAAAAACCCAATAAAATTTTGCCCAACTCGGGAATCGAGCTCGAAGTTGTTCGTGAATACGTTTACCTCGGGCAAACTCTGCAGTTTGGTAAGAACAACTTTGAGAAGAAAGCTAACAGAAGAATTCAGTTGGGCTGGGCAGCTTTTGGGAAGCTCCGTCGAGTCTTCTCGTCGAGTATTCCGCAGAGCCTAAAGACTAAAGTCTTCAACCAGTGCGTCCTGCCTGTCACGACTTACGGAGCCGAAACGTGGACACTCACGGTACGGCTGGTCCATAAATTCAAGGTCGCTCAGCGAGCTATGGAACGAGCTATGCTTGGAGTATCTCTGAGAGATAGAATCCGGAATGAGGTAATCCGGCAGAGAACCAAAGTTGTTGACATAGCTCATAGAATAAGCAAGCTGAAGTGGCAATGGGCCGGCCATATTAGCCGATGACCGTTGGGGTAGACGTGTTCTTGAGTGGAGACCGCGAATCGGCAAACGTAAGGTAGGACGTCCTCAGGCTAGGTGGAGTGACGATCTTCGCAGGGTGGCTGGTAGCAGCTGGATGAGAGCTGCCGAGAATCGAGCTGATTGGCGTGCAATTGGAGAGGCCTATGTCCAGCAGTGGACTGCTATAGGCTGATGATGATGATGTTGATGATGGGAATCGAGCCCAGGACCTCATGCTTAGGAGTAGCGCTTGAGACCACTAGACCAACGAGGCACATACAAATAAAATACGTCAGAAATCGATTTGTATGCTAAATTGATGGCAGTTATATGGCTTGTTCAAAGGGGACTGACACATTTCATGGTAACATCAGCGGAAATGGTCCACCTGTCTGTTCTTTTTCTTTTCGTGTGGTTAGTGACTAACCTGGTGAGGAGCTCGTGGCTAAGTAATAATCCTTCAGGTTAAGCTACGCTTGCCAGGATTGGTCCGTGGATCGGTGACCATATTTACATACCGAGAGTCCTCCGTGCCTCGGAAAGCACGTTAAGCTCGGTCCCGGCTGTCATTCGTAGATCTCAGAGAGACAGTCGTTATGGGTCGTCAGAAGCCCGAAAGTCTGACAACCAGTCTTACCAAGGGGTATCGTATTACCCAGTTACTGGGTTGTGGAGGTCAGATAGGCAGTCGCTCCATGTAAAATACTGGTATTCAGCTGCATCCAGTTAGACTGAAAGCCGACCCCAACATAGTTGGGAAAAGGCTAGGCAGATGTTTTAGTGACTAACCTAGTGCCAAAGTTTTAAAGCCGCCAAAGGGCCTCTGACTTGGCTTCACATGCCGTTGAGTAATATCTCTCAGGCATGCCGGTTTCCTCACGATGTTTTCCTTCACCGTTTTTAAAGCAAGTGATAATTATACAATACGCACATGAATCCGAAAAGTCAGAGGTGCGTGTCTTGGGTTCGAACTTGAGACCTACGACTTGGCAGTCTGAGGGTCACACCACTAGGCTATCACTGCTCTAGAAAAGCGTTTGTAAGAAAGTAAGAAATTAAAGAATTCCGACCGTTTTATTTATTAGTAATATACAGAATCGTGTAAATTAATATTTTAGCGTATAGTATAATTATCACTTCGTTCAAAAACGGTGAAGGGAAGAAACATCGTGAGGAAACCGGCATGTGAAAATATTTCTCGACGGCATGTGAAGCCAAGTCAGAGGCACTTGGGCGGCTTTAAAAATCTGACACCAGGTTAGTCACTCAAGGAAGCACTCGAAAAGAAGAACATGAACGCTTTTCTAAAGTTTAGGATATAAGAATAGCCTACTCAGCTGTTTTAAGCTCCCCTTACCAAGAAAGATTCCCTTCCTTCCTGATCAATCATTTTGGCAAGTTAATTAATATGGGATTAGAGATAAATTGGTCTACTTATGTGGACGGGGTCCCAATTGACGTCACTCGCTTTCTCGTCGCTTTTTTATGGGCTCTGCCGAATGGAACATGTTTCAAAAAGTGATTTTTGGGTGGGGAAGTAATTCGTTTTTTTTCGCAGCTTTGTATTTGGAAGTTAAAGGGCATTCACTTTAACTGTTAAAAGAGGTATGGATGTTTTTTTTTATTAAAGGCATATTAACGTGTAGGCTTCTATAGTGAGTATTCAGACACAATTAAAGAATTGCAGTACTTTTTAGATCTACAGCGTGTAAAAGTGTTGTAAAATCATACTGAGATAGATACGTGGTTTTATTTTTGAAAAAAAGAAAAATATAATAGCCGCATTTTTTTATATGGGTACCGGGGTATTACTTGGAGCGCGGGCGGCAGTCGTCTAGCGGGTGTGTACAATTGAAGTCATAACATAAGATCTCTGTAGAAAATTTGCTAATTTGTAATGAAATGGGTGAATTTCAAAAAGCAATAACTTTCTTATTTTCACAAAATAACAGTTTTTAATTACATGCTGTTTAAGAGGCACGAGAGCAGATCATTGTTAGTTCATAGAGAAGTCTGTCAAGAGGTCGCTTACATTCCTGGTTTGGTTAATTTTGAGTAATTTCAAGGCTTGATTAGAATAATAAATAAAAAAAAGGAAGAAAGAAAAATAGGTTTATTTGTCACAGAAACACGTGCTTAAAAAGAGATAACAGTAATCAACAATATTAAAAAAAAAAAGCAAAACAAAAACAAAATTGGTCTAAGTACAAATATGAGAACACGAGTATAAATATAAATAATTGGCACGTCATGACTGTGACAAGAAGGCTTCCACTCAGCATGATGCTGCGCTATGGGGGACCCACAGCTCAGCGCTGATTTTCAGTGGTCACCCGAAAAAGACGTACGGAAATCAGGTTCAAAAGATTTGTACATATTAAATAGGTAAAGAATAAAATAAACATATACGATACTTAAAATATAATATAACTTTAAGCTAAACGAATTAAATGAATAAATATTATTAAATAGGTAACGAAAATAAATAAATAATGAGGGTATGTACCTACATTATTCTATATGAGAATAATAGTGTTTTGTCTCGCTCCCACCCTTACCTTTGCGTCGTCGCCATCACCAGCGCACGCGCTCACAACTCAATATAAAAAGCATAGTTGCATGCATTCCCCTATGCGTCTATGCGCGTGATGACGTACTGCGTTGTTGTGAGCCGGGCGACCAATAAGCAGGATTATAGTCTTAATGTGATTCATACATAAACTCAAAACTTTCTACCATGGGGGTAGGCAGAAACTAAAGAACGCCATCTGCTACGATCCTTATATACTCCTTTTGCCTCGTTTACGTCCATACATCTGCTCATACACGCACGCGGGTTGTGAGTACTACGCAGCTGACCTTTCTAAAGAACATCACTAATAAGGTCACTATTATGTCCTCCTAGGACGTCTCCTTCTGGCGTTTCCACTCACATCTGCATATATCTTGCGTTAATGTGATTCCTTCAATCAATAATGCTGTTAATAAGAATATCTGACCAGTATTCAGTACGGCCACTGATCTGAGACACGGGAGACTTTCGATTATTATTTTCAAAGAATGGTTCCAGTAAACTCTTCCGAAGTACGGGACTTCTGGGTACATATTGGAAGGTTTTCAAAACGCAGCAGCGTTCTGCTGTCTGCTAGTAACAAAATAAATTGCGTTCATCAATCCGTCTGTTAACCATGTCGACTGAATCATGTTTTCAAAGGACAATAAGTTGAAGAGAATAAAAAGAATGTTATTATATTATACAATTTAAATTAAATTTAAAATTTAAAAAATCCCCTACAAAAACAAAGTATCTAATAAAAGATTTTTTTTTTATAGCTAAGAACACTCTCGATCAAGTCACTTTTCAAACAAAACCAAAAAAATCTAAATCGGTTCAGCCGTTTGGCAGCTACGAAGGCGCATACAGACACACGGATTTACACGTTAAACTTATAACATCCCTATTTTTCCGTTTGGAGTTAAAAAGAGTATTTTTCTCAAAATTCTCGGGTCAGATTGTGATGTCCTTCTGCTCAAGTGTAAAGATGAGGTATGCCTACACAAAAATCAAAACCGTATGGCTATTGGTCCGAAACATTAAAAACGAACACTAAAAACAACATATTTATTTAAAGATATAATTTTTTTTAACTCAAACTCAATGCATTTATTTCAATTAAACCACTTACAGGAGCTTTTGAATTGTCAAGGGGTCGGACAGTCAGATAGATGATGCTAATTGCCCATTACAAAGTGTAGTAGGTACCTATGGAGAAGAACGGGCAAGAAACTCAAGAAAGAAATAACAACCATACCTATCATTGGTGGTTTGTTTTTTATATCATTCATGTTGAAATTATACATGTGAGAACCGAGTCCGTAATAAAGAGATAAAAACCAAAGACAATTAAAAAAAATTATTATATTAAAATGATTGTTATTTAATAAAATTATATAAATAAATTCACTAATGAGGTAATTATGACTCGAAATATTTTTTTGACTGGCTGATAAAAACGGCAATTATAATATTATATTACTAAAGTTACTTTAACTAAGACTTCGATTTGATGGGAATCGCTGTATTATGGTAATTTCTGTAGATTTCAAGCTAGTGTCAACAAACTCATCAATCTTTATCGTGTTTCTATGGAGACTTGAGAGTAACACCTGTACACGTTGTATCGATAAACGGAAATCAATTAGCACCTACAAAATTATTATAATGAATCGACTACCTAATTTACACAGGTGTGTATACATTGTGTCATTGAGGCACTTTGGGTATCGTTATATCAGAGAGCAGTGGAGGCTCGAGAGCAGTGGTGGGCCTCAGGCGTCCTCTCAGTGAGAGGGAGTGGGCCGTAATCCACAACGCGGGCCCAGCGCCGGTTATCACATGTCTATTCTTTTTTTGTTCTACAACATGCCGGTTTCCTCACGATGTTTTCCTTCACCGTTTTGAGTGCAGCGGTGATGAAATAATTTACACAAAGTAAAGCGCCTGTCAGGGTTCGAACCCACGACCTTAAACTCCACCACTGCTCTCCAAACTACCAATACAATAACTAAATTCTCATACAGACAAAACTGCGGAACGGAACGGATGCATCATCGACATTTTGCATTTAATTGTTGACTCACATTGCGACGATGGTCATTCTGCTCACGGAACGTGACTATTGAGTAAATACTGTCTCCCTTGTGTCAATATGACGTTTGTGCATTTCGGTGGCAACTATTGATTCTCAATTTCCATGGTCAATAGACTTAATTTATAGTGATGGGATAGTGGGGAACAAAACGATTATCTATTTTATGTAGGGGAACTATGGCTGTAGTTTATGCCTCTGTCTAACCCTTCGGGGAAATCAGACGTGATGTTATGTTATAGTTCAGGTTTGAAGTGTCTCAATGTCAAGGCAAAGATGCAGTTGACGATGGCGCACGATTTCCTAGGAGATAGGTAGGACCTGAGATATATATCGCGTTGTAGTGGCAAATAGACTCGTCAAAGTCAAATCATTTATTTCAAATAGGCACATTAAAGGCACTTTTGAACGTCAAAAAAACTAAGAAATAGAACTGATTCTAGTTGCCCCTTCCAAAAGGTAGTTTTCGTATGGAGAAGAATGGGCAAGAAACACCATCGTTACTCTTTTTAAAAAATGGTTTACAATATTTTGTATACATCAATTATAATTACATGTGAATACGATGCACCTAGAATACGATTACTTTACCACAAATTGTAAAAAGAATTAAAAATGGAGCAATGACAAATAAATTGATTAATTTAATTATGTGATAGATACATGGTGCTCACACATTTACTTACAAACATTGTAAAAGTAGGTACCTATACAATATCACAATATTCCTAACATTTTTACATTACAAATAATACTAATAAGACAGTGTGTGAGTTTAAGTAATCACAAAATGTGTAAAAATCTATGATATACAAATAAAGTTAATTATACAACTAGAGTATATTATACAACTAGATTATCGATCGACGATAATCTAGTTACACGGGATATACAACACTAGTACAACCAAACACCTTCGGTCCCGACGACTCAGATTTTACCGTTAAGGGGAAAGCGTCAGGGTATCCCCCTAAATTCATTTTATGCATTTGCAGGTCAGTATCAGGTTGTATGTTGATTTAAATATGATTCGCGGCCGTATAAAATATATATTTAAGTATAGAATTTATAATAACTTAAGGAGTTGTATGACTGATTCTAATGATTATATATAAATATAATATAATATTAATAATAAAGCCATATTTTAATCAACATACAACCTGACCTGCAAATCACAAAAAACGTACTTATGTAAAAAAAATTGAATTTCGTGGGATACCTACCAAGTGACATATCGTTCGTGAAGTTTTACAGAATAAGATGCAGTTCCTTACTACCGGATTGCCAAGAAGGGTCATTATAAAACATGATTGCTATCTGAACAAGCGCTTAATCAATTTCATCATTTCGAGTTTAAAGCCCTTTACAAATTATTTTAAATTCGAGATAACAGTAAAAGTTTAAACTCGTTTAAATTGTAGCTCCAGACAGAATCGAATAAAATTAAACGATTTTGTTTGATACCGAAACTCTTTTGTTGAGGTTTTAAAATCGCTGATATTGCTCTCCGATAGAGCGCATTGAAACGAAATACTCGTAAATTGTACACGAAAGACGTTATCTTAACTTTTAAGATTTATTGTAAAGTATTAAACACCTTTTAGATAAAAAATCCTTTTTAATTTATCAAAAAAAACTTTCAACTTTGCTTTACGAGGTCAGAGAGAGGGCCAAATTGAGATGGGGTAATTTTTCGTTGCGATAAAGATATTTCAAAAGACGATTCCTTTTTCGATGTTCAAGACACGAAATAAAGTGGATTCTTCCACTTGCTACAAAATTGGATCCGTTTTAAATCTAATGGCGGGATGAACACAGACGAAAGATGATGATTTTAACTCTTTTTTGTATTTATTTTCAAAAGAAAAGAAATGTGTACTTGAATTATATTGCCGCATTTTCTGAATGATTTTTATACAAAGAAGCTGCCATTTAAAATCGTCAAAAAATGAAATTATAGTAGTAGAAAAAAATAATCCGCAAAAAATGAAATTATAGTACAAGGGCATAAAAGTAATACATGAACTCTGTGTAAGTCACAACCTTTTGCTGCAATTGGCTTCCCAAAACCTTTTACAAATATGACGAGATACCGAAAACGATCATGTTAATTGTTATATACCATTGGGTAATATAATGCCCGAAGCTTTAAATAATTGTTGGCGAAAATATCAACCACCTTATAATAAAGAGCTGTCGCCCAACTGGTTTGACCAGAATTAAAAGGACCGCGTTGACGAGCGAAAATTTTCAAGTTTCGGATAATTTTGATACCCTCCGAATTTGGAACTTGTTGAAATTTTTTCTTGTTCAGGAATGCAAAGGTAATCATGTGGCTTGTCTGTTGTAATTTTAATAAATTTTGGGCTTACATCATGGTTCTATTTCTGTTAATCTTTGAAGTTGATGGAGACAAAACGATTTTTTTAAGCGCGTATTTACTACCTTGCTGCGCCTCGCGGTTTCACCCGCGTAAGTGTTGATCCCGTAGGAATATCGGGATAAAAAGTAGTCTATGTCCTAGGTCATGGTTTACTCATTTGCCAAATTTCATCCAAATCCGCGCAGAAACAAACACACACACAAAAAAATATATATTTTAATATATATAATATATATTTTCTCTTTATAATAACTAGCTCCCGCCCGCGGCTTCACCCGCGTGGTATGTCGATGAAAAGCCTATGTCCCGCTCCAGGGTTCAAAGTATCCCCAAACCAAATTTCATCCAAATCCGTTCGGCTTTTTTAGCGTGACAGCGTAATAAACAAACATACAAAAAATCAAATCTTTTCCCTTATATTATTAGGTGGATTAGTGGTGCACCTTTGCAAGTAGTTAATTTGTGACTCATTGATTAATTTTAGCTCTAAGTATACTCGCATCATATTATTATTTTGTATTACATATATTATGGGTTATTTTTATCATGTCATTGAGTAACGTAACAAGTATTCAATAAAAAAGTGCATGCTGAGACTTGAATAATTTAGTATTTATCTTTTTGAACAAGTATTCTATGTTATTCGACCTGTTTTCTTAGCTAGTTATACAAGGTGGAGACGACAATACGACAAAATATAAAACTCCGTATATCTAATGACGTTCTCGGTCTACATACAAAAATTAATCAAATATATCCAATAGTTTAGTTACGATAGCTAGTCAAAGATCGGCAAACCCCTTAGTCGGCCCATCACTACTATTTAGTTTGTTTGAAAAAATGACGTTTTAATTTCCATGATAGAATTTATTTGATAGTTCCAAAATACTCTTATGCATTAGTATTGCCAGTGTTTTCATTTATTGTTGTATTGTTGTCTCCACATTGTATATGTCACCATACGGATGGCAGGTAGAAATTAAATTAGTAGTTTTTAATAAATCTGTAACGAAATTCTAAATTCCCTAAGCAATAGTGGGATATCTTAGGGAATTTAGAATTTCGTCTAGAACACCTGTTAATTTAAATAAAAAATCTTTTTGCAAAAAAACAAACAACCGGCTTCCAACTTATAAAAAGTTTTTATTATTTTATTATGGTACCTACCCCACACAAATTCGACTACCTTCTATGTAAATAACAGTGACGGAGTTACTTAAAATATCGTCCAGATATACTAAGTGGGAAAAATACGTAATACTTATTGAAACTAACTCAAAAACTACGCAAGCAAAGTTAGGCAAAGAAAGACCACTTCTGAAGATCACCTACCAAAAAAAAAAGAATCATCAAAATCAATTCAAAATTGGCGGAGTAAACTCGTAACAAACATACAAAAAAAAAAATATAGACGAAGGGAATTCCTTTTTGAAGTCGGTTTAAAACGATGAAATTGATCAAGGTTATTAACAAAAAAGGTAGGGTACACAGTTTTTTTTTTTTTTTGTGATATAATAAAACATAAATCATCAAGCCTTGTTTCCCCGAAGGGTAAGGCAGAGGCGTTAGAGATAAATGAAACCCCCCGATATAAAAATCAAGCTACTACAATCTATCAAATTTCTTTAGTAGATTTAAAACTTTATCGCTAAAACATTCAAGGTTCAAGGTTGATTGGGAAAGTTTGACAGTTTCGGGTAGCTTGATGTGCTGGCGTCTGTACGTTCCCGTGGGATATTTTCCGACATTCACGGGGACGAAGCCGCCCGGGCAAAAGCGTTATTAAAGTTATTCATAAAATCTTCTGTAGTTTAAAAACTGGCATAAACAATTTTGCGTCACAGCAATATTATAATTATTAAAGAATCTGACGCTTGCAGAAAAACTATTTTTTTTTTTTTTTGTAACAATTTGTTACAATCATAACATTGATAATCAAATGCAAATTATACGGATAATTCAATAAATAATAATATTCATAATCGTCAGATTACAAACTTGAACTTCAAATAAAATACATAGTTTGAAGAGCAGAGAGAGATAGAAGATTGATCGATCGAAAAATGTATTAATTACCAATTTATAAGCAATCATCGAATAAAGTTTCTGGGTACGCAATAATTAGTTTTATAATAGTTCTATATTATTGGCAAGATTGCTAGCGGGGCCGACTTTTTAGTGTATGTTCACTATAGATAATATTACGTTCTAGATGTACCCGCGGCTTTGCCGACGCGAAAATGTTCATTTTTTAACCGACTTCTTTAAAAAGAAGGAGGTTCTCAAGTCGTCTAATTGTTTTTTTTTGTGTTTTTTTACGCGATTACTCCGCCAATTATGAATAGATTTTGATGATTCTTTTTTTGTTGCTTCAGAGGTGGTTCCATATTATAAATTTTATAGATTTTACCTAATTTAACAACAGCAATTTATGGACCTCATTTAGTTCTAAGACCTCGGGATGCTACTGAAAATCTGAAATAATACCTTAATTCCTACACCAAATCTGGGAACCTTACAATTAAACATAATACAATTTTACAGTCTACTACGACCTCGCTAACTTCAAATAAAGCAGTATGTCAATATATGTCCAAAAAAACGACTTAAAGTTAAGATAATTATTTATTTTCTTAACCTTCTCATACCGTTACGGCATCACAACCTCCTTAATCGTGGGTTTGACTTCATCACCGGAAGTATCGATATCGATCAAGCCTTTAATAATATGTACACCAAAATACGGAAAACGGAAAAATACGGAAATGCATGTCATTTCCGCGCATTATTTAATATTTGACTTAATTTTGATAAAAGGTCAAAGTCGTAATGTTGAATTATCTGTAAAATATGTTTTTCGACAGTTACCTATTTGAATGTAAACCTTTGTTGTAAGCACTAAACGATTTTTGTTTCTGGGTCTCATAAAACTGGTTCAAGCTATGGCCACACGTCCATTTAGTTCCGCGTCAGGGTCTTCCGGGCTCCGGTCAGTCTGTGGTGGCATCTATATAGCAACATGCGAACTACGCATCAAAGACCTGACGTCACACAAAATCCTGACGTCACACAAAATCGTGCATCGCGCAATTAGAGTTTACCGCACGATGGACATGTATACAAGAACCCGACATCAATCGTTGGGCAGTTGCCCGCCAGACACGACACCCGTCTGGTCGGAGGATCCTCCCTTTTATATAGAGGTTGAGTCAACTTTACACCCTATTCTTCATGCCCCTAAAAGTTCAAGCTCAATGATAGTGTTTAAAAGAGCGAGCTTCGGAACACTGAGCGCAGGATTGACCTGGAGTCCATAAGGGTAATTTCCCCCCGTATCAAAACGTTCTAAAAGCAAATGAACCTATTATCAAAACGAACCATAATCAAAACGACACTTTAGCAAAATGTCCTATCCACAAATCGTCCTATGAGCAATGTAGATAGACCGTTAGAACTTTCATCCAAGATGGTTGAATTTCGTATTGTTTAGCAACACAACTCATTGGTAAAGAGGAGACAAAGTATCTAATAGGTGCCCTTAGTAGTGAACTTCCTTACTTCTTCCATACTTCTCTATTACTCGTCATCTTGCTAACGAGATGTGTCTACACATCTGCTATCTATCCCTATCATCTTTCAGACAGTCCATCCATTATTTCTTTGGTCTTCCTCTGCCCTTATAGCCACTCACATTCATGCTCTATCCCTCTTCCCCCTCTCTTTCTTTCTCTCTATGCTCTATTGAAGTGACTATCGAAGTTGAAATGACTCTCATCTAACCGTGATCCTTATTAGGGACTAGCTGTGCCCCGCGGTTTCACCCGCGTAGGTCTCGATCCCGTGGGAATATAGGGATAAAACATATCCTATGTCCGATTCCAGGTCATGGTCTACCCGTGTGCCCATCCTCTCTCTCTAGAGTAAGGAAAGTCGCGGCGGCGCAGCGCCGGCGTCGACCGGTTCGCGTATTGCATTTTTATACTCGCCATAACTTCGAAATTAAATAAAGGTAAAGATACAAGAGTCTTTATTTTAACCATTAACGGTTCTTAAATTATAGGAATCGGCCATTAGTCATTAGTACTTTGTCCGTCAAAAGAGTTTCATAACCGGGAGTTTCTCGGCTATTTTGTAATAGTCAGGTAAAAGTTCAGCGTCAGTGCCATCATTATTTATCTAATGTCCTCTAAAAGAAACAATGCATATTTTATTGTGAGAATCGTTACTTATTGCGTGATCGATCCAAAGATGTTTTGCTTTCATAAAATACAATTTATGTTAACTAACGAAGGACGTTCCCTTAACCCGCAATAGAATAGCGGCATATAGGCTAAGAAAAAAAAAAACTAATAATATATTTACAATAAATATTAAATTGATACGTAAAAGAAATACTCTGTACACGCACACTTGTCTTTCAACGTGAAAAGAGAAGTGAGCATATACAGAGTAGGTATTTCTTTAACGTATAAATTTAATATTTTTTGTAAATATTTCACTAAATATAAAAATATAAAAAAGACTTGTGTTTTCGAATAACAATTTTTTTTCAAAGTAATAAATAATTCAATATTTTATTATTTATATACAAACGTCCTTAACACAAATCGGTTCATAGGAAATAAGTATCATTAACGATCTGATTTTTTATTGTTTTTCATACATATTTATTTATATTAATTAATTATTTGTAGAATAATAATGTTGATTAAAAAGGACGTTAACGTGCCAATTTTCAAAAACGTGTTTCAAAGATCAAAATGATCTTGATTGGCAGCTACTGTAGGTAATTTCTCAGGGATTTATTCAGAAAGCCGAGACTCATCTATTATTTAATTAATAATAGATGAGATTTGTGCCCGGCAATAGGCCCCCTATTGCATGGGACTAAAACAGACCTGGCAAAATATGGGTGGTAACTATAGGTACACGTTTGCCTAACCCTTCGGGGAATACAGGCGTGATGTTATGTTATATTGTTGTTCAAATAACATAAATCAATCAAAAACCTGCTAGGATCAGCGTAATAATCATTGTTGTTAAAATCGTAGAGTACTATGATATAATTGGTACAGACACCAAAAAGCTAAGCAGCACCCCCGAATCCAAAAAAATCCTCTTAAAGAAAACCTCTTTTTGCCGTCAGTAAAAAAAACCGGCCAAGTGCGAGTCGGACTCGCGCACGAAGGGTTCCGTACCATTATCTATAAAAACAGTAAAAAAAATCACGTTTGTTGTAAGGGAGCCCCCTTAAATATTTGTGTTATGCTGTTTTTTTTGTATTTGTTGTTATAGCGGCAGCAGAAATACATCATCTGTGAAAATGTCAACTGTCTAACTATCACGGTTCATGAGATACAGCCTGGTGACAGACGGACAGACAGGCAGACAGCGGAGCCTTAGTAATAGGGTCCCATTTTACCCTTTGGGTACAGAATCCTAAAAAACCGGCCAATTGCGAGTCGGACTCACACACGAAGGGTTCCGTACCACCGTACAATATTTAGCAAAAAACGCTGAAAAACAAACGTTTCCTTTAATTTTTTACATTATTTTATATTTATTATTTTTTGTTATAGCGGCAATTTCTATTAAGATTCATGAGATACGGCCCGCTGACAGACAGACGGACAGCAAAGGCTGTGTAACAATGTTCCGTTTTGCACACTTCGGGTACATAACCCTAAAAAGCAGTATCGAATGAATTAATTCGTCATAAGAAACCTTTAATTGGCTTACCTGCGCAGTGGTTGCGTAAACGCATTCTTGGCATCTTGCCGGTGCGTTGAACCGAACCAGATTGTTGACAAAACGAGTAAGAAGGTGTAGTGTTGTTTAAAAAGTGGGCCAATTATGGCCAATAGGTCACCTTGTTTTTTGAGTCAAAAATGTTTGTTGTTTTTAGGTACCTTTAGGCATTTTTTAAAGTGAGTAATGGAGATAATGAAAGGCTCATGTCTGTGAAGCTTGAAAAATTACCAGCCCGTTGATCAAATCGCAATCTATACTAGTAATAAAGCTGAAGAGTTTGATTTTTTCTGTGTTTGGTTTAACGCGCTAATCTCGGGAACTACCAGTCGGTTTTAGCCGGTTTTTGTCTAGATTTTTGAGGAAGGTTATAGGGCAAAAAGGAATGAAGTCAGAAAGAACGCTAAGCAAAAAATAAGTAATAACGCAGGATGGGATGCGACCGAGACGTGGTAGGTCGGGGGCCGAAATTTAACGCGAGCAGAAGCTAGTAATTAATAAAGAAAATAACTCAGAGGAGTAAGCAGGGACGATAAAATCACCACCAGTTATGTTAATTATTCATAATAATTTATAGCATTCCTTAATGTAAAAAAAAAGATGTTATTAAAGGCTAGGTACAAAAAAAAATAAGGACATTAGAATGCCACCGCATCAGGATAAAATTAAAATTTACAAGAAACAAAACTAAAACTATTATAACAATTAAAATCTATTAAAAGTCCCGTGTATCTAATACGAAGTGGATAGCGTATGGCCAGACTCAAATCCAGATTCTAAGTTGCTAACAGAGAATTTGGAAAATTATAATAATGTAAATAAATGAGTCGTTAATCTTTCTCATAATTCTGCTACATACTAGAGCTTATAAAACCTTGAGACATGCATCGGTTATTGAACGTGAACAAAATGTGAATGGCATTGAACTACAAGTTATATACTTTTCATAACTCATCTGCTCACTTCCGTGTTGATTCATAAATAATGAATTATTTATTAAAATACCATATTGGACATCACTACAACAATAATATAATCGATTGATGACGCGATATTGAGCGAGTTAAGAATAAGTGCGACATAGATGTCGAATTTGATTTGGATATTGTTTCGAAAGATCGTTATTTGGCTTTAAATACATTCCAATTTTAGATTTAATTCATGAATTTTAGATTTTATAGGTCAAATTAAATAGTGATTTGTTAGTCCTACATAAATCACTATTTAATTTGACCTATAAAATGCAAATTATTTTTTTTTGGTAAATTTCTTCAGAAAGGTCAGGTGTTTAGTACTCGCAACAGGTGTGCGTGTGCTATGAACGTAAACGAAGTTTCTGTTTACCCCCATGGGAAGAAGGAGAGTGAGGACGTGAGTTTCTTTATGTAACTGCAGGCCATTATTTCTGTTGAATTTAATATAAGTGATTATTGCCCCCCCCCCCCTTTATATAATTGTTCAAATTATTATTATTTTAGTAGATGTATATTATTGAATTATTATGGAATAATTAATACAGGAAAGTGCTTGATTTATTATTTATTATTAGTTCATAATCAGCCTATAATGTTCCCACGGCTGGGACACAGGCCTCCTCTCTGTGAGAGGGAGCGGGCCGTAATCCACCACGCGGGCCCAGTGCGGGTTGGTAGATGTTACATGTCTTCGAATTTTTGGTTCTAGGACATGCCGGTTTCCTCACGATGTTTTCCTTCACCGTTTTGAGAGCAGTGGCGATGAAATAATTTACACAAAGTAAAGCGCCTGTCAGGGTTCGAACTTACGACCTACAACTCGTAAGTCGTGGCCGTTACCACTGGGCCACCACTGCTACTAGTTTATTATTAGTTATTCATGATTATTTAAATATCGTCATAATATTTTTTTTCATTTGTATTTAGCCTTATTGAACTGGATGCAGCAAAAATAGATCTATGATTTTCATGACAACCTTTCAACACACTTGTGGTATAATGTCGTATTTTGTAGGCTGACAAACGTGTTGAATTTAGTTAAAATACGGGTTCACAATAATAATGAACGACGTTTAAAATGTACGATTTTTTGTTCAATTATGTGTGCGAAAAGAAACGGGTTTAAAAAATACTTTAACATCGACCCGCGCCGCTGTTTTTATGACTTAGCCACGAGCACGCTGTTTATAAAATAAATGATATTTATGTAGAGTATATGATTAGAATCCAAAGTATTTTTCAAAGATCTTTGAGAGGTCGTCACCCTTTTTATTACCCATTAACAAAGCTTGACACTTCCTGTTCCCACTCATTCATCGATTCCTAATTATAATTAGGAATATTTTCTCTCTTTATTGTGCCTTAGCTCATTTATTTAGCCATCTAAATTATTTAGTATAAGATGCTGTTTATTCGTGTTCGGGTATAGCCTGAAGGGAAAAATATTTTCGGTATTCCATTAAAATGAGTAAACAACATGGAGGGTAAACAATATTTTTCGGAAGGTAATTTAGGGTACCAGACAAATTAAGCGTTGAAGGTTGCTTGTAATGTTGTTTTGGCTGATCGAGTAAATAAAAATGAGCTGAAATTTTTATAGGGACCTATGTAGTTCAGGGCATTTTCTTTTTGTCTGGATTTCGGCGAAAGTACAAGGTTTCCCCCGGGTGCCCAACTCATGGTAATAGTAGTAGGAACAGTGGGGATTTAGTCGGTAGGAGTCCGACATAAACCTTCTCACAAGATGGAGGGTAAACATGAGCATTTCCACAAGAAAAAAAAAAGAGAATTTCCACAAGAAAAAAAAAATTCTTTTAATTATGTTTCAAAGTTAAAGTCAAATAATTTATTGCAATTAGGCACATAATAGGCCCAATAAGAGACTAACGAACATTAATTAATTTTTATACAGGGTGTTAGGGTAGTCACCGTTATCCTTGAAACTAGTGGTTTGGTGTCATCTATAATATACTTTTTCTATGGGAACAAGTTTGAAATCGCAAAAAAAAACAGCTGTTCCATACATTTTGTCGATTTAAGTGAACACAAATGTATGGAACAGCTGATTTTTTTTCGCAATTTCAAGGTTAGTCCCATAGAAAAAGTATTTTATAGATGACACCAAACCACTAGTTTTAAGCATAACGGTGTCTACCCTAACACCCTGTATAATATAAGAAGAAGAAGAAGATAGATAGAAGATTAATAACAACAGCAGCAGATAACATTAAAGGTTTGGGATGCAAATAAAAAGTCGTACACTTAAATAACATAACTACGTCCTAACTTGATAAATGCTTAAAAAATAAGCGAGTTTTAGTTCCGCAAGCTCCTTTTAAGTTATAAAAGTCAAATGAGTGTGACTTAATAGTGGTGCACTGTGTTTGTTTTACTGTACTCGTAACTTTACACAATTTATGCATTACAGGAATTTACTACTCTAGTTAACAGTGCTGTAACTGTTTAATTAAAATATTACTATTTCCGTTAGAACATTGAAACTGCATTAAAGGATTATCGAGATTTTTTTTTTAGCTCTATTTAACTTTGGTAGGTTTACTCAGTTTTTGAAACCTTGACTTATTAAGTTTGAATTATTATAAATTATATTGCAAATGAGTCGGTTATAAACTGAATTATGATCATTCACATTTTCGAAAAATGAAATTACATACGAAGCATTTTTACTGACTGTACCTTATATTTTTGAACTTGTTTTGGTGTTAGTTTAAACAATGGTATCCGTTCAGAATAGAAAATAAATAAGAGTTGAAACAAATACCAGTGGTATTCGATTTTGGTATTAGATTGGAATATATCCTCTGTACTTGTAACTTGACTTAGTATTAAATACCTACTAATTCAAAAATTATAGTTGAATTGACTCGCTCCCAGCACACTAAATTAAATGAAGTGAAGAAGAGAAGTGCGAAGTGTGGGTGTCACAATACACTTCTGTCTAACCCTTCGGGGAATACAGGCGTGATGTTATGATATATTGTTGTTGAAACCGGTAAACAACAGGTTAAGTCGGAACTGTTGCTAGATCAGTTCTGAGACCGGTTGAATAGAACTCTTTGTTGGAAACCTATTTAACGCTCAACGCTTATTGGATCGCAGAAAGGAGTTTCTTGGTAATTTTATAATAGACGCAGAGTTGTTAGCTGGTACTGAAGTTTACAGATAAGTATTTGATGATTTTCATGTGCAGGGGCTGTATAAATCGTGGCCAGGAAACTGTTCACAGGGTGGATTTCGATTTTGGTGGGGGTATTGTATTACCCAGTTGTAGGGTTGTAGAGGTCAAATAGGCAGTCGCTTCATGTGAAATAGTGGTATTCAGCTCATCTGGTAAGACTAGAAGCCGATCCCAACTTAGTTGGGAAAAGGTTAAGCATCTGCCTAGAAAAAAAAAAAATAACAATCAAATAAAAAATATAAAAAACTGTAAATCAATCAATCTTGATTGATTTAGATTTTGGTGAAGTTCCACTATAGTCCGACTGCTGGAAACTGCCTGAGGCAGCATTTTTTTTTGCTCACATGAGCAAAAAAAAATATAGTGAAATTTCACTGTCAATTTTGCTGACTCACAAATGTTTTCATCAGGAGAAAACTTTATTTTCCCTTTGTAAAGTAGGTACTAAGAAAGTTTTTCATGAAATGTATTGTCAAATAGGGCTTTATGTAAAGCTACGGTTTCCTAGATGAGCGGTGGCCGCCATATAACGGCCGGTATGACGCTATAAAGAAAATGATGGCAGCGGGATTTGACTTAACGGCACCAAAAAACGCTCTCTTGGAAAACACATCAACTAAGTTTCATAAATGACGTTTCAGTGACGTCATTCGCCGGTAAATTGTGACGGCCACCGCTTTTGTAGGAAACGGTAACTTACTTAGGGTAAGTTAAAGTATAGCCAAAGTACTGTCGAGAACAATACATTTTCTATAGACAAAGGTGACGTTACCAACTAATGTATATGTCAGTTTATCAGCATTTCCAGTTCGCCGAAGAACTTGATTGATTTTCAAGAAAATCATTCTCAGTATTTTGTGGTTTAATAACAGGTTTTCGAACCTGTTGGATAAATTCTCTTTGTCTTTTACCGGAAAATTTAGAACACGTCAACATTATTTTAATTGATGGATATCAAGATATTTTTTATTCATTTAACCATTTATATCTACCGATTAGATGAAAATAACATAAAAATATTTACAAAGGTGATGCTTATTTCTAAAGAAATCTCTTAGCCCAGCTTACTGCGATAGGAAAGTAATAGTATAATAAATGTAAACACCGTCCCGTTGACATGGCGGTGGACAAACGGCCTAAGGTAGTGTTTTAGAGGTTGCTTTATTGTTATTGTATTTGTGTAAATTTTAATTCAATAAAAGTATATCTAGACTAAAATTCGTGATTCTAGGTGGTTGTGGAAAAAAAGGTGTCAAAAAAGTTGTTGGATTTTTTTTCCTCACAGTATTTTTTTTCTGGAAATTAAAGTTCTTTTCAGAAGTTGATTTATCTCTCTTTATCTTTTGAAAGGTATTCACGTACACAGTGGTAACGGTATTACCCCTGAGCTGATAATACTGAGAATTGGTTCCGGCAATTAATAAACGAACGGATGCAATGCAATTAGCAGGTCTTAAGTTAATTGGATGATTTTACAACAATGTAGAGTCAAGATAATTATCTCGCAGTTGATCTTTAAATTAATTAGTTAGTAATTAATTAATTTAATACAGTTTATAGATTCGTACTTGAACAATAGTTCAATACTGTCCTCAGAACAAATAAAAAAACCAAGACATAGCGCTGTCAACAGTGACGTGAGGCCGGTTTCATAAACGTGTGCACTTAGTGAGGTGTAGTTTGATTGTAAATGGTTGTAAATGTATGCACAGAACAGAGGTGTAGTTTTGCCACGCTTCACTGTATTGTTCGCAGTGGAGGCAGGGGAGGTATGAAATACCCAACTCCCAGCCCAACTTCACCTATATTTATTTGACTTTTGAGTCTGTTTATAAATTGGCACATTTTGATGATTCTTTTTTTGTTTGGTAGATCATGCTTCAGAGGTGGTTCCATAAATTTTTTATTAACTTTGCTTGCGAAGTTTTTGAGTTAGCTTCAATAATTACGTATTTTTCCCACTTAGTGTATGTAGACGATATATTGTTCTACTCCGTCACTGTTATTTACATAGCAGGTAGTCGTATTCGAATTTGTGTGGGGTAGGTACCACAACTAAAAAGTGAAAAATAAAAACTTTTTCCAAAAAAAAAACAACCGACTTTTTGGAAGTCGGTTGTTTTTTTTTTTTAATAGTTAAATAGTTTTTACCGTTACATTTTTGGTCATACTACACTTGATTCATTGATAATAATCTTAAGCCGATATTATCAGGTGTTTTTTTAGGGTTGCGTACCCGAAGGGTGGCAAACGGAACCCAATTACTAAGCCTCCGCTGTCCGTCCATCCATCCGTCTGCCATCGGGTTGTATCTCATAAACCGTAATATAAAATTGCGCAGATTGTGTATTTCGATCTATTGCCGCCTCAACAACAAATAACAAAAATAAAATTAGTTAAAAATGAAATAAACAGTTTTTTTAATTTTAAAGAAGTTAATTACTTATTAAAATGACTACCAAATTAAATCCTTTTATATTAAAATCACAACTACAAGTCTTTGAATGTCGTATAAACTGGCTATTACATGTCATATTGACGCATTGTGTCTATTTATTAGCATATCTAAAGGCAAAATATATATTATGTTTATATTAGCGGCTTTTTAGGACTTGCTCATTTTCATTTAGCATCAAAGTGCAATATAAACTTTTCCATTTTGCCAATAAACAGTTTCCATAATTTATTTCAGCATGTTTAATTGAGTTTTGCAACGTGAATTGAACGGCAATCGTTGGTATGATTGGAGTTTTCCATAATAGTCTATTCAATCTACTATACAGGGTGTAAGGGACAGCCCTCCGCAAATTAACAGGGGGCATTCAGCTTCTTATTATGAATCATATTCCACCGAAAATTGGGAGTAACATTGATTGTCGAAAATGCAGTTGTTTTTAGGATCCATGCCTGAGCCCAAGATGGCCTTTCGTTATGTCTGTCTGTAGAATATCTACGTGTGTTTTTCGGTGAGACTTTTTCTAAAAGTGAGTTTTAATAAAAAACTTCAGGTTGCTGAAAGCCTGAAACTAATTTTAAAATGTGGTTATTGCCTGTATGCCGAAATTAGACTTCTCTTCGTCTCGTGATGGCCACAATATAGCTATAGTGCGTTTCATCAAATAGTTCTTATGCCGTAATGTTGGCTCTACTGTTCTAGGACTCCCACGAACATTTTCATGCTACGGCGCAACCCAATCGTTCCTCCGTCTGTTGTTAAAGTTTAACAGTAGAGTCAACATTACGGCAAAGGAACTATTTGATGAAGTGCACTCTAAAGCTAAGGAAATTAATTATCAAATTGAGACACTACGTCAATTTAACGTAACGTGTTACCATTCATACAACCGACAAAAAAATCCCACCAAAAACATAACATGTAAAAAAATGCAAGTCTCGCAACGCAGTTCTTCTACCGCAACGGGCATTACCGTGCCCCCGGATACAGTTAGGTGACAATGGAGCCAATTGGATAAAAAAAAAATTGCTGTCTTTAATACCGGCGCCAGACACAGCAACACACATTTGAACACTTATTTGAACACATGTGAGGCACGGGTGTTTGGGTATTTGATCACATTTTGATGTCACATTTTTACCGATTATTCCCGATTGCCCCACTTTTTGGCCACCACTGGCGGACAGCGAAACAACTTTTAAATTTTTTCTCGTTGGCCACCACTGGGGGGGCCAGCGAAATAACTTTTAAAATGTATTCTCGCTGTCCACCACTGGGGGATAGCGTCACAACTTTCTAAGTTATTTCCATTCGCCGCCACTGGTGGAGACGGATTTTTCAACTTTAAATTATTTTATCGACATCGGGAATAATCGTTTTGAAGCGATTATTCCCAAAGTCCAACACTTTTTGGTGCGTGAAAAATTATCGTTGTCCGTCATTGATTCTGGAATTTATATTATTAACTTATTCAGTTTGAATTTCCGCGCATTATTTGAGAAAAGGCTCTCTAGATAAAATAATTCAAAGTTATAGCCAGTGGGAATTGGGTGAAATGTTGTGCCATTGTACCCTAGCGGTGGTCATAGGGAATGTTTAAAAATCCGTGTCACTTCCACCAGTGGTGGCGAATGGAAATAACTTAGAAAGTTTTGACGCTGTCCCCCAGTGGTGGACAGCGAGAATAAATTTTAAAAGTTGTTTCGCTGGCACCCCAGTGGTGGCCAACGAAAAAAAATTAAAAAGTTGTTTCGCTGTCCCCCAGTGGTGGACAACGGGAATAATCACATTTTGACCGTACCTCACAAGTGTTCACATAATGTGACTGTGTCTGGTGCCGGCTTAAATGACAATTGCCCAAAATGCATTGAAAAGTTCGGTTCGTAGCGGAGCTAAATACTCTAGGTGCCCCGAAGTTATTGTAATTATTAAAAATAAATAATGATACATATTAGCATTTTATTACTTAAGACCTGTGTTGCCTTTAATTAACTTAATGAACTTAAGGTGAACGGTTTATAGTTCATTAAAATTGTAAAATCGAACTTTATATAAATTACATTTATATAATTATATTACTACATCATTTGCTGAACAAATTCAGTAATAAATTATTTTATAACAGAATACTAAACAGTTTAAATTAGGTACTTAGTAATTTTATTCGAAATGTAATACATAAATGTTTTTATTCCAATCTCATTTATTCGTAGACATTACTTTTTCAAGGTATTTCAAAGGCCCACGTAATTAATGAAATTCAAGGGATTAACCTGAAATGTTCAAAACGCGGATTCTATAAAAGAATCATGTACGAAACATTAATTCAGAGTTTGGTTTAAATATTTATATTTTAGTACAAATATTTTATGTTCTAACTAACATATCACTTAGTGCAGTGCTTAGTATAATTATGGAAAACAGATAGCGTCACTGAATTATACAACGCCATTATTTCCTGTACGACAAGAGATTGAACTTGATATTGTTGTATAACAGAGCCATAAGCGTCGCGTGCGCCGCTAATTGTTTTACTAGACATATTTAATTACTTGTTACGACTGTGATACATTTAAACTCGTTTACTTTATGACGAATAAAAAGTTGCTCAATCTGAGAACATTCCTGTGAGTGGTTTTGATATTTTGCCAGCGATTTCTTACTAAATATTTGAGAGTTTGTCAGGCTAGTGTTATACGGTTTTTCCTTCAGGAGTTTCTTAGTCGCAGCCGGGAGTCTGAATTTGTGTCCGGTTGATGGCAAATGGCTCGCCGCCTAAAACTGACGAAATGTCGATGTACTGAGTAGATACACCTGTACGTACGGTATACTCCATTTGAAATAAGATTAGACATTTAAATAAGCCTTTTTTACAGTCCGTTCAACCGATTTTGACTTCTATTGCGTTGGTGGCACGACAAATGGCAGCTGCAGTAGACAGTTGGTATTTTGTAACTTTTTTTGCTTTTAATGCCATCCTTATGCCTACGGTATAGAATTCAAAATCGGTTGAACGGACTGTAAAAAGGTTTGTTTAAAGGTCTAATCTTATTTCAAATGGAGTATAGATTCTGTAAAATTCAAACACGAAAACAAATTTTCCTTTCTTACGACCATCAGAATCCGTTCTATCTTTCAACATAGTTTTTGATAATATGTAGGAATATCCCGCTCTCCTGTTATGTAATAGGGGACGAGCTTATTGCCATCAACCGGGCACAAATCTAGACCCAGATCTACCCAGTGAGTTGTACCCGAGGCTCTGTAGCAGCCTTCTACGGATCTGCATCCTGCATCTCTTTTCTTTTTTGAGGGTGGGAATTCATCAAATGACTTCTCCCGCTCTGGGCGGAGCAACAGGGCGTGTCAGACTTTTACTGACTAAAGCCCACACGTGTTTCTTCAGTTGCCTGTTGCCAAGTGCCACGGTATGCCTTTCGGACTTTCCCGCAACCCTGTCAGGAGCCACTGTAGCAGCTGCTGCTACTGTTGCAGCTGCTGCTACTGTAGCAGCCCGGAGTCTAGATTTGTAGTGGTGAGTTGTGCCCGATCATAACATCACGGCTGTTTCCCCGAAGGTATCCCTTCGGGGAAACAGTCGTGATGTTAAACTCAAACTCAAACTCAAAGCATTTATTTCAATTAAACCATTTACAGGCACTTTTGAATTGTCAAGGAGTCAGTCAGTCAGAAATATGAAGCTAGTTGCCCATTCCAAAGCGTAGTAGGTACCTATGGAGAAGAACGGGCAAGAAACTCCATGGACACTCTTTTAAATCAAAATATTGTTACAATATAATGGTTACATTATTCATGTTGAAATTATACATGTGAGAACAATGTAGAAAGCACGTTTAAAGCGTCCGCAATAATAAAATAAGCACAATTCAAAAATTAAAATAAGCCATGGCAGCTAAGAAATGACCAGTCACAACTGACGGCGCCCGTTCACGAACATGACGCATGGATCAGCACCATTCAGATCAACCATTTTGAAGGGAGCTAAATGATCCAACACATACGCCACCATCAGCCAGGGCACATTCAAGTCAATGAAAGACAAAATACCCGGTAAATGGTAGCTCTATAGTACATAGTACTCACACCTGTGCAATTATATAATACAAAGGAGATATTGAGTTTATACAATGCAAAGATAGTCTTACAATCTTCAGCAGCTCCAACAGCATTTTCGAATGTTAATTAGTTAGTTGTGGTTGTGGAGCAGGACCAGCATTAAGCCAAGCATTTTTATCAGAGATGTAATCCTCCAACTTATAATATGCCTGCCTACATAGTGTGCGTTTTATGTTCGATTCCCTTCTCCAAGCTATGGAAGCAGGACATAGGACTAGACCAGTTAGTATGCAGACCTATAAGAGCTTTCCTCGGTAGAATTTCCTCACGAAAAAACAAAAATCTTTTGTGCTGTATTTGTTTCACACGACAAAGTTTTAATGGCATTTAATTTATTACGTAATTAATGACTAACAGTCATTAAAGGTTTTTCCTTACGTGTTATTAAGATTAATGTGACTGCGAATAATGTAGGTACCGTTTATAATAACGGTGTAATAAAATAACTATGTAGGTAGATTGTCGAAGACTCTATTTTTATACTCGGGTTTTACCTACAGTGGTCTAATCTTGATTGATCGTTGATAAAAAAAAAAGATTCCAACGAACTTTTTTTTTTAAGTCTGATAAAAATAGATTTTAGTTGACCTTGTTGCGTTTAAAAATACCCATGTTTGTCTCATCAATTTTTTTAAATAATAACTCGGTAGCTTAGAAAACTTCGCTGGTTATAGACCAGTGACGGTAACATTAGGTTTTGGTGTTGAAAATATAAACCTAACCGTAATTAATGCCGCAACTTTTCAGCCCATTGTCAGGCAATGATATTATAACAGTACTTAAAGAAATTAAGAAAATAAAGAATTAAGAAATTAAGTTAACTTCATCACTTACTTTTTTTCATTAATCAAAATTAATATTATGTACATTTTTAAGTATTGGGGGGCCTGGTGACCCGTAACACAGGTATTTTCATTTTTCGGGCACCAGTCACTCACAGATGTTAATTATTTTTTTAAAGATTAAGCACTTCCGGTCCATTTATATATATTAATAGCTGCGCCCCGCGGTTTCACCCGCGTAAGTCTCGATCCCGTGGGAATATCGGGATAAAAACTATCCTATGTGTTAATCCAGGTTATAAACTATCTGTTTGCCAAATTTCATCCAAATCCATTCAGCCGTTTTTGCGTGATTGAGTAACAAACATCCAAACACACAAACTTTCACATTTATAATATTATTAGTAGGATAACAAAAATATAAAATTACAGTACTATTGAACTGTTGAGGAGTTTCACTCTAAATAAACATAACATAACATCACTAGTGTAATTCCCAAAGAATTTGGCAGAAGTATACCTATAGTAAACCCACATTACGCCAGTTATTTTTAAGTCCCATGTAATAGCCACCAGATAGGGGGCGAGCCTATTGCCATCAACCACCCACAAGAATCGGGGCTGCAAATAAAATAATCCTGATGGAAAACCCAATGACACCGCGAGATTGCGACCTCTAAATCTACGAGCAGGACCGAAATTACGTTTTAGGTAAGGGCTCAAACAGGCGCGATATCGCGGGCACGACAAGGGTTGCGCTGCATGTCGCGCCCGCGATATCACGCCAGTTTACACGAGGCTTAACCCTATTGCTGATTGCACTTAGGTCTTCCAAACAGGAGAGGACCCATCTCCATTTCCTATTCTCTGAAGGTCAATCCCGTGTGACCTTTAATCAGAACCCCATTACAATTATTTTGACGTAACCTTTAACCGATATGCATCGTTGAAGATATTTTCGGTATGTGCAACAAATTATGTATGCTGTGGTCGTACAAAGTCGTCATTGTTTCACTTATTGTCCTACTCTGTGACGTTGGATGTACTAATGTAATGATAATTCTGTTTCTTAATAAAGTCATGTTTGTATTTTTGGGTAAGCTGTATTTGTAAATAAGGCTATGCGATCAAGATAGGAGTTAGAACTGAGAAGCTATGTTGGTATAGTACATAAATATACAGCAAAAAAGCTGAGTTGATTGAGATGATGACTCTACGTATCTTAACGTAGACTCATCATCTCAATCAACTCAGCCTATCTCAGTCCACTGCTGGACATAGGCCTCTCCCAAGCTGCGCCACAACACCCTGTCCTCCGCCTTCCGCATCCAGTCTGTTCTAGCCAACTTTGAATGTCGTCGGTCTATTTAGCTAGGGGGCGTCCCACACTACGCTTGCCGATAATCGGTCTTCACTCTAGGACTCGTCTGGTCCACTAGCCATCGGCGGTACTCACCGGCCATCGGACTCATCATTTGCCTAGCCTTTTCCCAACCATATTGGAGTCGGCTTTTAGTCTAATTGGATGAAGCTGAAGACCAGTATTTTACATGAATCGACTGTCTATCGGACCCATACAACCCAGTTACTGAGTAATACGATAGCCCTTAGTAAGACTGGTTGTCAGACCTTCAGTTTGATACACAGACTGGTGAATTAAAACAGACGAACCTGAAACAGTGCATGAAGAGGATGCTTGGTTGCTCAGGTGTAAAAAAGCAAAAACATTTTTCAAAACTATTTTTTTGTCGGTGGGAAATCATCAATTGACTTCTCCCGCTCTAGGCGGAACGGGAGGGCGCGTCAGAATTTAACTGACTAAAACCCACCCGTGTTCCTTCAGTTGTCTGTTGCCAAGGGATCCCTTTCGGACTTTCACTCAATCCCTGAGCTGGACTTACGGGAAGTTTCTGTTTCTATGTGAATAAAGTCTCGACAACAATATTAATAGTGAAGAGCAGTGGTGGCCCAGTGCTAAAAGCCGCGACTTACGACTTGTAGGTCGTAGGTTCGAATCCTGACAGGCGCTTTACTTTGTGTAAATTATTTCATCACCACTGCTCTCAAAACGGTGAAGGAAAACATCGTGAGGAAACCGGCATGTCCCTAGAACCAAACATTCGAAGACATGTGATATCAACCAACCCGAACTGGGCCCGCGTGGTAGATTTCGGCCCACACTCTCTCACAGAGAGGAGGCCTGTGTCCCAGCAGTGGGAATATTATAGGCTGATTATGAACAATATTAATTGGTAATAATAATATAATGTTTTTTTAGAACGAAGTTCTTTAACGCTTGTGGTAGAAGTTGACTGGTAGAAATCGTCACGTAAGGAAAAAGCGTTATACCCCTTTCATGCGACTTTCTCTCTCTCTTTGTCTCTTTCTTTTATATACAAGTGTGTCTGCGTGCGAGTATTGCGTAAGTTACCTCGTTCAATGGGGATCCTCCGATCGCACACGTTTTAGTTAATAATAAACCGGTTGTGTACCTACTTGTGTTGCCAAATTAACTTGGTTATTGAACTATTCCACTAATGGTTATATGTAAGAAAAATTCCATTAAATAAAATATGTTTACGCTTGTTTGTGTATGCTATGTTTAGAACAGGATGTTTTGCTAATTTTTTGTTATTGTATTGGATTATTTTTGTTTACAGAGATACCTTACGTTCTGAATGAGTAGACTATATGTAGTAGGTAGAGTTATAGGCAGTTTTTTTTTACTTGGAACAAATACAAATTGCCATAAAATAATAATGTGTAGAACTGGGTGGCCTGTAGCATTTTAGATTTATATTTACATTTAGTTAGAGTATGTTTCAGGAAGGCGATGATCATGTCAGGCTGCTAATTATGCAACTGTTTACTATTTAAATTAATTCGTATATACCAGCTGCCCTGACGGTCACTTCCGAACATAGGTATTTTAATTAACCCAACAAAATACCAATGCAATAAAACTGAAACTAATTATGGCAACGACTAGATTAGAAGTTGCCCAATTGGCTGTAGACAGAAGCCCGAAAGTCTGACAACCAGTCTTACCAAGAGGTATCGTGTTACCCAGTAACTGGGTTGTGGAGGTCATTTAAGCAGTCACTCCATACTTGTATTCAGCTGCATCCGATCCATCGGTTAGACTGAAAGCCGACCCCAACATAGTTGAGAAAAGGCTAGGCAGAATATTTGTTCGATAATCATCTGTCATTACTTTCTTTATCTTCATGGTAGCCGTGATGAAAACTGTGAAATGAGTAAGATACTGAGTCATCGTATTTTGGTCGCCCCACCGTCTATAAATGATAAGCAATATGTTAATGCACATACTACGCAAACCAAGACATGCCTGACCCTACTTCCACCATTTTTGACCTCAAGGTCCATTGCACTGACTACATGTGAGAGTTTTATCAACCACTACACTCTACACTTTGAAGTTCGATGTAAAATTACACAATTTAGGTCAATATCACAGTGCAAGTGTTAGTTAGCAGGCGGGCTGCGTATGAGTCAGTCCGCACCGCTCCCGAAACACAACATATATATAATCAGAAGGTCAATTTCATACGAGTGAGAGTAAACGCACGCACACATAGACGGGTACCAGCGGGCCTAAAACGGCCACATTAGCAATTCCTCTAAAAGCATTTCATTTCCTTAATTTCCAGCTGTCATTAGCAATTCCTCTAATTTGACACAAAAGCAATTCATATATTATTTCGACCATTTTACGAATCTCCATAGAAAACTGTCAAACAGATGAATTTTTTCGTAATATGAATCGCACGCTGATCATTATTATTATGAATTGTCAGTTTGTGACATTTTACGATGATTCATAATATTTTCCTAATAAGATTCTGCCAAAGTCACTGTTTTAAGCCCCCTGCTATCTCAAATTAACTTGCTATATTGACGTATACTAACTGACATGTGGCTTTACTGTCAAAATAACTTTTTGCTATTATAGAATTAGGAGAGCAGCGGTGGCCCAGTAGAAACGGCCGCGGCTTTAGTGGTAGGTTCGAACCAAGACAGGCACTTTACTTTGTGTAAATAATTTCATCACCACTGCTCTCAAAACAGTGAAGGAGAACATCGTGATAAAAAAATGTCCTAGAACAAAAAAATCGAAGACATGTGACATCTACCAACCCGCGCTGGGTCCGCGTGGTGGATTACGGCTCACTTCTCCTCACAGAGAGGAGACCTTCGTCCCAGCAGTGGGAACATTATAGGGTGATCATTCTTAGGCTTATGCTATTATAGAATTAAAATGTCATTAAACTATACACAGACGTGCACTACATACAGACGTGTTTCTGAGGAGTGTGTCGCGCCACTTCTTCTTTCTTCTTCAGCTGAAGGAAAACTCTAGGAAGTGATGACAGCCGGGCCTTTTGAGGGCTATCTTTTGACAATCAAAAATTGATGATTTAGCTTTATTTGAGCTTTATTTGAAAAGGCCAATTTTCATTTTGATTCAGAATTTAATAACTGCCAGTCGTAGCGAGCGCTCGCTTATTAAATGTAACACAGGTTAAAACAAATTCACCTATACTCCATTCGAAATAAGATTAGACGTATTGATAAGCCTTTTTTACATTCCGTTCAACCGATTTTGAATTCTATTGCGTTGGTGGCATGACAAATGGCAGCCGCAGTAGAAAGTTGCTATTGTGTAACTTTTTTTGCTTTTAGTGCTATCCTTATGCCTACGGTATAGAAGTCAAAATCGGTTGAACGGACTGTAAAAGGGTTTGTTTTAATGTCTAATCTTATTTCAAATGGGGTATAGTTTTAAGTGTTTTATTTCATGTTGCCTTGCATTCATAATGACGACCTATTAAGGTCGATTCACACATATCAGTGAAGACACAGTTCCGACACAGTGCAAAATATTCTTTCATACATTCTCTATGAACGCATCCCCACTTGTCAGTGTCAGTGCCGACACACAACATGAGAATGTATGAAAGAATATTCTGCACTGTGCCGATACTGTGTCGAAACTCTGGCTTCACTGATATGTGTGAATCGAACTTTAGTGTCAAAAAAAAAAAGATGTCATAGTTAAAATGTCATTACGTTTCACAAATCTGTACCCGGCTTTATTGTAATTCCTAGAAATGAGTGCGAACGCCTGTTGTTAGTCTTTGTATGGAGCCGACCTTCTGTACCTTCTGTATGTTGTGGCCGAACATCGCAGTTCTGTTTAGGCATTCGTGACAAGACTCAAGGTCGACTGAGGATTGACTGTTAATGCGCCTGCGCCCATGTGTTTAGTTGCTTTCGTTGTGAATTTATTGTACCAGGTATTTTAGGTGGAAGAGACCACATGCACATGCGGTTATATTATATCACATGTATTTTTAACCGACTTCCAAAAGGGAGGTTCTATGTTCGTCTATATACATTTTTTTTTGTGTATGTTCATCGGTATTTTCGCCAATTGTGAATCGATTGATGATTCTTTTTTTGTTTGGTAGCTCATGCTTCAGAGGTGGTTCCATATAAATTTTATTATCTTTGCTTCCGTAGATTTTGAGTTAGCTTCAATATTACGTATTTTTCCCACTTAATATATCTAGACGATGTTAGTTAAGTGACTCCGTCACTGTTATTTACATAGCAGGTAGTGGTATTCGAATTTGTGTGGGGGTACCACAACTAAAAAGTGAAAAATATAAACATTTTACAAAATAAAAACACTAAAAAGTGAAAAGTCGGTGGCAAAAAACGAAAATGGAAAAGCAAAGACACCGACTTTCGAAATTAAAGTAATTTTTCACATTATTGTGTTTTTTTTTTGGAAGCCGGTTGTTTTTTTTTTTTGTAAAAGTTTATATTAATTTATTTGGGGTCTGAAGGATAATTTTATACGTGTCTGTGATTCTGAGAACATCGTCTAAGGAATTAATATTTTAACATTAATTTGTTGGCCAATTTCGTTACAGCGGGATATATGAAATTAATTTATTGATAGATTCCACCTGCAATTAAACTTGGGTGGTCTTCCGATAAGGAAAACTGTGCTTTATCCGTGTCTTGATTCGATATAGATTGAGATGAAACGGATTCATTATTTTAATTGGAAGCTTGTCGAAAAGAAACGTGGTGATATTTTTCCTCCTAGTACTTTTTCAAATAATTTTTAAAAGAACTAGCTTTTGCCCGCGGCTTCGCGCGCGTGGATGTTGGATATCGTCACATGGGAACATTATAATATTATCATGGATTAAAAATTAATACAGTTTCAAATATTAACTCGCAAGGTTTAGCAAAATGAAACACGATAGAAAGCTAGGGAACTACGGATAACTACTATGAGAATATCTTTGTATATACATATAATATCTCTACCTCTAGAATATGTTAAACTCAGACTTGGTATAACAGTCCGCCCGACTTCTTGACACTTGTTAGTTTCATACTAACGAATAGGTATGTGTTTTGCGAATTTAATCCTTATTACTACTAGAAATTGTCCAACTGACAGGTGACAGGAACGCAATCTATCGACAGCCGGACTGTACTGTATATTGATTTTCCTTAAAAAACTTTATGTCCTTAACTCTTATTCATTGCCAGGCACCTTTGATTATGAAGGCGTGGTAAGGTAGCAACTCACAATCAGCATATAATGTTTCCATTGGACACAGACCTTTCTGTGAGAGGGAGCATGGGCTAGCTATATTTAAAAAATTGCTTTCACCTTTGATTCGCTTTCATGCTAGCGATGATTTTAAAATTAAATAGTTTATCATCTATACATACATATTATAAGATAGTTAATTGATTCAGGCGTGACTTTGCGGAAATCCATTATAAAATACAATAGACGTTGATATATTTAGTAACCTATTCCGCTTGACTATTCTTCAAGAGTCCTAAAAAACCCTGTAAGAAATCGACACCGAGCGCTGGACGCAAAAGTGCTGGACTTTTGCGTCCAGCGCTCGGTGTGGTAACACGTCGCGTTCTGGTTTGCAATTGGTCAATCGTCACCCTGAGGATGCTTCGTTGAGAGGTGAAACACGTGTCGATTTCTTACAGGGTTTTTTAGGACTCTTGAAGAATAGTCAAGCTTAATGTTTTAAGTTTTATGATTTATACATTAAACATTTTATACACTATATTGTAATCCTGCGGAAGTCTCTTACACTTATTTTTAAGTATATTAAGCACAACAACAATACATTCACTAACCAGGACTTTTTCTTTAACCAATAATCCAATATGGCTATAATTGTGAGCTAACTTAGGAAATGTTTAACTTAATAATATCCGCGTGCTGACATATAACTTAATTCCTCAATGCTTTTAATTACTTATACAATGAAATATTACGAATTTTTTTGATAATATTTTTTGACATTACACGATTAAAATATTCCACTCGCCCCATTTTTTATTATTTTGGTGTAGTGATTCGCCCCTTACGAAGGGGCAAGTGGAAAATTGACACTTAATAATTATTTTGGTGTATCGATTCGTCCCTTGCGGCATTCCTCTCCGCTTCGCACATCTTCATCCATATGAGCTGTGTTTGAGTTCGGGCCTATTTGCATTGTCTGATTAGTTTAAACCTTCGAAAAGCCTCAGTTCTTTAGACTAGGTACTGACGAAATCGAAAATGATGTCGTCATTATAAAATCTAATACTTACCAAAATATTTCCTTATATGCCTGAAACGTATGAGACACCGGGTATGTACATTCTTTGAATATGAATGGCTTATTATAAAAGCAATAAAGGACTAATGTGGAGGCTTGACAGTCACCGTCATACAAAATACTACTGGGTACTATAAAATGAGGATAAACCGATTTATCTAAATAATGTGTGTTACCAAATTCTTAAAATTAGAATAGGTATATTGTGATATTCTCTAATGGTATTGGTAAGTCTCTTGATATTGGGTTCCTATATTAAAATAACTGCTCGTTTTATTTACCAATACGAGGTGGAATGACTTAGAGCTCACTTCAAGGTGACTTCACCTAAATTTTCACGGTGAGATGTTTAGAGAATAAACCAGCTGGTCATACACAACGTTAAGGGTATTCCACATCTGCCCCTTGAACAAAACCGGCCTCGAAGGGATCCATAAAACCGTAAAATAGTTAGCAAAAACGCTGAAAGCAACGCGTTATATGTTATTCCCTTTAATTTTAACTTTATTTTATTATTTCTTTATTTCATTTATTATTATTATTTTTTTTTTTTTTAATTTATATATTATTACCTATTTGTTTTTATAGCGGCAATATAAATAGAATCTGTGAAAACTTCAATTGTCTACATTTTACGGGTCATGAGATACAGCCCGCTGACAGACAAACGGACAGCGGAGGCTTAGTAATAGGGTTCCGTTTGGCACCCTTCGAGTACGGAACCCTATAAAATTGAAATAATAATAGTGACTATGCAGTCACAATTATTATTTGTATTTTTTTAAAGTTAATAAAACGTTTTAAAGATGTAGTCACAATTATTATTTGTGTTTTTTTAAAGTTAATAAAACGTTTTAAAAATGTAGTCACAATTATTATTTGTATTTTTTTAAAGTTAATAAAACGTTTTAAAATTAAAATTATTTACTTACTTCCTTTACTTCACAATACAAGTCACATTTAGTGCTTATTCAACTCCAAGAAGTTAATAATCTAATTCCGAGCACATGTAATATTCAGTCAACGTGACAAACAAAGAAACATTTGTTTGTTTGTGCCTCACAGTTTATTGTTGAGTAAACTCTTTATAATTACAGAACAGCTACTTACTCAGCATATTAATGTGGCTAGTTGGTGATGTTTGCACCAATGTTTGTCATGCCATGTTTACTTGTAGACGGTCAAACACATGGTGACACTTTTGTCGACTAATGACGCATTAGTAATAATCTAATTTCTATCTAATTTATAAGGTATCTCTCGGCAATGCTCAAAATATTGTCAAATTACTGCGAGTGCACAATGCACATATAAATTTAAAAAAAACCCCCGACGAAAACAAAGCATCTAATAAAAGATTTTTTATTTATTTCTAAGAACACTCTCGATCAAGTCACCATTCAAACAAAACCAAAAAAATCAAAATCAGTTCAGCCGTTTGGCAGCTACGATGGCGCAGACAGACACACAGATACACACGACTTATAACACTCCTCTTTTTCCATCGGGGGTTAAAAACATATTATTTGTTATTATAAAGTTTCATAATAAGTAATTTCACATTACATCATAACATCACGCCTGTATTCCCCGAAGGGGTTCACCTATAATATAATAGTACATCTTCGTTTCACCGGCTTTGTTTAAGTCCCATGTAATGGCGAGCCTATTGCCATCAACCAGGCACTAATCCGCTATCTAATTGCGTAACACATTTTCGTAAACGATTATGATTAATCTGTTTCATTTTGACAGTTCAACAACATTTATTGCGATATTTACTTTGTTGAGCAGATTTTTTTTTCGAATTATGAGGCAATGGATTGTGATTAATCGTGTACAACGCAATTAGGATGCTGGACTCCAGGCGTCTACTGAGAAGTTCCAGATGGAAAAACCCACAAATAACACTTTGTCCGACCCGGGAATCGAACCCAGGATCTCTCAGAGCAGTCCTTACCACTATTATACATTGGTATAATAGTCGTAAGTAATCTCATTTGTAAGCTCATCCTAAAAAGACAAATTCCGTCAGAAAATCTATTTAAAAATCTTCAACAGAAATCATTATTATTTTCATTATTCTTAGGAATTAAAATGTTTTTTACTTATAAGGTTCTTTTTACGAATGAAAAATAACCATAAAATACATAGCATGATCACTTTTGTAAGATTATACAAATCGCACAGTATGTAACCATTATTTGATCCAACATGTGTTGCAATCGTGGTCGTCTGTTGGTCTCAATCCAATGTTTGATGCATGTTGAATGTCTTTAACGTACTTACAATTATTTCCTTATTCGTGAAGGTGCCAAAAAGGAAGGGTAATTGTTTACCCTATCGTGTGTGCCAATGTCTGTCCATTGTTGGTCTGGTTTAAAGTAATCAATGGCAATTTATTGGAACACGGAAACGAGTTGAGAGGTCATTGAGACGCATTTAAATATCTAGAAAAGGATATTAATTAGCATTTTTATTAAAATATTCATTAATTTTCATTTTAATATAATAATATTAAATATTATATTGTATATGAATAAAATATAAAAAAAAACCTAATTATTCCATTAACAACGTAAAATATTCAGGAAACTAAATTAGAATTTCATTTTTTTATTTTATAAAAAAACTTAAGATGATTAAAAATCAGCGATACGGACGAATACTTCGACACCTAAAGGTGCCTTTGTTTTTATATTTATTTAGTTAGTCCCTTTAGTTTTAGTTTTTTATGTAAATAGTTAGTAGTGTTCTATAAATATTGTGTATAGTAATGTAAATATAAATAAATAATTAAAAATTAAATTATTGACTAAATTGATAAAATATAATAAAGTTTTATAAATGTCGTGATGCCCTATACTCCATTTGAAATAAGATTAGATATTTAAATAAACCTTTTTTACAGTCCGTTCAACCGATTTTGACTTCTATTGCGTTGGTGACAAATAGCAGCTGCAGTAGAAAGTTGGTATTTTGCAACCTTTTTTGCTTTTAACGCCATCCTTATGCCTACGGTATAGAAGTCAAAATCGGTTGAACGGACTGTATAAAGGTTTGTTTAAATGTCTAATCTTATTTCAAATGGAGTATAGTGGGTAAGGCCTCGTTCAAAACCGGGCAAGTACGTCGTTGTTTCTAGAGTTTATCTTGGATATTACTGGCATCAGTCAGATCATCAGGTATCAGAGGAAACCTGGACTTATAACCATCTTTAATCACCATCCCGTCTTGAGCAAGCGTGGTGATGGTGATCAAATGCACGTGCCTTCTCTGTACGAGAAGAGGACTTTGCCCTGCAGTGGGATAGTAATAGGCTGGTATTATTATTATGTAAAAAATGTTAACAAATAAATATTCATTCATTCATAAAATTATAAAAATAACTTACCTAATTATACCACTAACAATAGAAAATATTTAGGAAAACAAAGAATAATTTAATTATAATATGACAAATCTTAGATATAATATAAAATATAACACTAACACTATAATATAAAATATATATTATTTTACAAGTATGTAAAGGGAAAATAAAAACTAAACGGAAGAGCTCATTAGGCATTAAAAAAATGTCCGCATCGCTGCCAGATAAGAATTTTATTTGCTTATTTAATGCTAACACAATTATTTACGTAAGTAGGTGAGAATTACATAATTTGAATACCACTCTCTGATCCTGCTAATATATGAGTACTCAATTACCTGTTATCTGGTCTTTAATTAAGAATTTGAGATGATATGCAAACAAGAAAAAAAAAATCTTTTAAATAAGGAAAATCCTACATCAAAAGATTAATAATTGATTTACTTTTCAAAGTAAGTTTGAACATAGCATGTAATTCAATTATCATTATCGAATAAAGTCCATTACCTCAGTGGAAAACATTAAAAAAAACCGGCTAAGGGCGAGTTGGACTCTCGCACGAAAGGTTCCGTACCATTATCTATAAAAACGAGCAAAAAAATCACGTTTGTTGTATGGGAGCCCACTTAAATATTTATTTTATTCTGTTCTTTAGTATTTGTTGTTATAACGGCAACAGAAATACATCATCTGTGAAAATTTCAACTGTCTAACTATAACAGTTCATGAGATACAGCCTGGTGACAGACGGACGGACAGCGGAGTCTTAGTAATAGGGTCCCGTTTTACCCTTTGGGTACGGAACCTTAAAAACATCGTTGGCAATTAAAAATATTAGGAAAGATGTAGGTTATTTATTTTATCCATGTACCTACCATGTCAACTTGCCTGAGGCAGATGCTCATCATAGGATGTTGTTCGTCTTCTGGCATTTTGTAGACACGTACCAATATTTTTTTCTCAAACATGCTTGGAAATTCGAGCATTATTTTGACAACCGCTACACTGGTCAAAAACAAGTGACGATGCGGCCGGCAATGTAACTATGAAAATCCATAGCTGACGTGTCTAGCGGCCAAATAAATTACAATGAAAACTCATATCTGTCGTGTTATTTAAAAATGGAACGAACTTTTTACTTCAACACATGGCAACCAAGGAGGTAAATTATCAATGATTTTATTTAAATTTCGATTTGGCTTGCAAATAGAGCTGTTTTGAAGAAGAAACAACAAAAAAATATCGTTGTCCGTCATTGATTCTGGAATTTATAATTAATTTACTTAGTTTGAATTTCCGCGCACTATTTATTATCAGTAATAGTATTATCTAATATCGTACTTAGGTGATAAAAATGATGGTGAAACGAAATTTAATTTAGGGGCTAATTTGGGGAGCTTTTAAGCTAAACAACCTATAAGTAGGTGGTAGTATAGGAGATGTCGGTGAAAACGGGCAAAAGTCTTTCATTCACTTATGTATTTTATGAGAACCATTTTCCAAAAAATTGAAAAGAAGCCTAGTGCGGTTTGCATTGAAAAGTATTCTCAGAGAGATAGAAAATAACGCATAGCTATATACTTTTAGTTCGCGACATCTGTCTCCGCTTTTGTGGAAACAGGCCTTTATGCTCGGGTTACACTAGGTAAGAAAGAAAGAAAAGAAAGAAAGAAAAATAGGTTTATTTGTCACAGAAACACGTGCTTAAAAAGAGATAACAGTAATCAACAATATTAAACAAACAAAACAAAAACAAAATTGGTCTAAGTACAAATATGAGACCACGAGTATAAATATAAATAATTGGCACGTCATGACTGTGACAAGAAGGCTTCCACTCAGCATGATGCTGCGCTATGGGGGACCCACAGCTCAGCGCTGATTTTCAGTGGTCACCCCTGATTTTCAGGAAAGTTTTGCGATCTAGGATAGAACTGTCTATCCCATGCTAGGAAAGTTTAAGCCACTAGCATTGCAGTAACATAGGCCGTGCAGTAAAATGATCCAATTGGATACGCTTCGCCGGCCTCACAGTACACAAGCCAGGATGCTAAAATCAGAGGTGGGGGGCGCTACGACCTGAGGGCCTAGACAAGTGACAATCGCTTCGAAAGCGTTTCGTTTTTCTACAACGACCTTCAACAGAATTGAAATAAGCTTTTCGATAGCTTATGTGAGTTCTATACATTTTTGCCTTTTCCATCATCGTTATCCCTGATAGAATGTCACTTTGTCTAGGGCCTCTGATCCCACCATCTCCCTTTCACTGTCGGACGTACTTCAGGGTGCAATCTGCACTTGGTCGATATACCGACAAGTCGTACTCAGCGCTTCTCCTCCCATTTATTATACGCACGGCCAAAATGTGGAACCACCATCAGTGTTCCCCGTATAACCCGTCAGCTTTCAAAGCAAGAGTGAACAGGCATCTTCTGGGCTTGCTCGTTCCATCGTAGACCTCATCGCGATCAGGCGAGATCGAGAGTTGGCCCATAACTCAATGAAAAAACGCTCAAAAATAGAACTCCATCCTATTAAACTATTACTATCTTTCTCACTAGCTTACTAGCCTAAAGATAAGGATAGTATACACGAGGCCAGAGCAACACTACAACGTCTCGTACCTATATCCGGACATTATGTCTACAAAACTAAATAGTTCTGACTGTCATAGCGCCATACTTCTGACGTCACCTATAAAGTGTCAGTGAATGGCCATCGACCATTGTTTACTTACGTATTTAAGAGCCGTGTGCCTGATTGCTTGTCGTCAAATATTGGTATAATCGGAGTATATGTAGTTTATAAAAAATATTATTTATTATTCAATTTATGCAGTTGCAAGGTGTTTAAGTAATGAATAAGCAGGTATTATTTGACTAAATCTGACACGATGTTAAGTTTGTTTGACATTTGTGTTTCACCTAACGTCACACAAAAATCCTGACGTCACATAAATCCTGCATCGCGCAATTAAAGTTTACCGTGCAATGGACATATAATACAAGAACCCGACATCAATGGTTGAGGAGTTGCCCGCCAGATACAATACCCGTCTGGTCGGAGGATCCTCCCTTTTCTATGGTGGATGAGTAAACTTTACACCCTGTTCCTCATACCCCTAAAATTTCATTCTGTATCGTATCTGTACATATTATTATTGACATTATTTATCTGAACTTGTCTTCTTGTTTGGGCGCTAGTCCGGTCAATGAGGTTAAATACCGTGCAATTAATTAATCAAGTGATTAATTTCAACGTATGGTCAAACTGTTTACGCGACCACGATTTGTTGACGTTGCACGGAGTAGGTATTAATAGAATTGTGATCCCAAGAAAACGTTTTCAGGGTTCCGACCTCAAAATAAAAAAAAGGAACCCTTATAGGATAACTCGTGTATCAATATGTAATCTATTGGACCGATTAAGTTGAAAGGTACACGTGTATTTCTGTGCCCCAAACATGCATGACAATGAATTTTGATTAAGGGGACAATCTTTTTTAGTTTTTAGGGTTCCGTAGTCAACAAGGAACCCTTATAGTTTCGCCATGTCCGTCTGTCCGTCTGTCCACGGCTTAGCTCGGAGACCGTTGGTACTAGAGAGCTGTAATTTGGTATGGATATACATATAAACGACGCCGATGAAGTGGTAAAAAAATATCGTAAAAAAGATTTTTTTTAGGGTACCGACCCTACACGTAAAGTGGAGATGGTTTTTTTTCCTCCTCGATCACATGGTGTGGGGTATCGTTGGAAAGGTCGTTTAAAATAATGGAAGTTTGTAAAACCATTTTTGGGTTCAGTTATCCGTTTGCGGAATATTAAACTTTAAAGTGCTAATTTTTGTTAGAGCCAAGTGTCCCCCCCCCTGCCAGCTAAATGGTTGGGTTTGGATGTGAAAAAATTCACGGCAGTAGTATATACATATTACATACTATACGAAATTAAAAGGAAAATATCACCGCTACGTAGGCTCCACAAGTTACCGATTAATAATCGACCAACTTAAATTTGCAGTTGTAAAAACATGTTCTCCCATACATTCTGTATCGGGGAACAAGTTTTTCAACTACAATGTTAAGTTTGTTTTATAAATTCATCCCAACTACGGAACCCTTCATTGTGGATGTACGACATGCACTTGTTTTGTTTTTTACATTATTGTTATATTTTTTTTTTTACAAAAAACGGAAAGCTAACGGCTGCTTACTGGAAATAGCTTCTGTTTTCTATTTTATTAATTGTTTTATTTCCTTAGACTGCTTTTACTAAAAGTTACTTGTAGGTAATGAAGCGTTTATAGATTAGTTATTAACTTATGGATAATCATTCTCCTGCCCAAACCCAATTTATTTCTTTTTCTTCCATACTTCTCTATTAGTCGTCATCTCGGTAGTCACCCCCTTTCTACCTATCATCTTTCAGTCCATCCATCGTTTCTTTGGTCTTCCCCTACTTTTAAAGCTCCGCATTACATGCTCATACCATGACAACTGATTTCCGCACAATTACATAATGTGAGTTGCATGCAGGTCCACCAACGTAATTAATAAAATACTGACCATTTCAATGTCACCTTGGTCACAAGGCCAGTTGATTAAAACGTAATTATATGCCGTTATAATCTATTCACTGATTGATTAGTATTTATTTAGTAAATACATAACCAGTGTCCATTAAAATTAAATAATAACAGCTGTACGGGTCGATCGGAGGTTAAGTAACACTAGCCGCGGTCGGTACATGGATGTGTGATCAAGATCATCCATTACTTATCCAGACCCCTCCGTGCGTGCCTCGGAAAGGATGTTATACTGTTGGTCCCGGCTGTCATACGTAGATCTTTGACAGTTGTTACGGGTAGTCGGAAGTAAAAAAGTCTGTCAAACAGTCTTACCAAGGGGGGGTATCTTGTTACTGGATAACTGGGTTGTCGAGGTCGGATAGGCGACCGCTCAATGTAAAATATTGCTCATCAGCTGCATCCGGTTAGACTGAAAGCCGACTCCAACACAGTTGGGAAAAGGCTAGGCAGGCTGATTACAAGTATACAATTTACAAAATTTGTAAAATCTTACACGCTGTAAGCCACATGATCGCAACTGAAAATCTTACAAATATGTAAATTGTGGTAACAAGTCCGCAATTTACTATATTTTCTACAGTTTACCAATTTAGTAGAATTATAGACTTGTAGTGCAGTAGTGGCCCAGTGGTAACATTCCCCGACTTACGAGTTGTAGGTCGTGAGTTAGAATCTAAGGCAGGCGGTTTGTTGGAAATAATTTCATCATCACTGCTCTCAAAACGGTGAAGGAAAACATCGTGAGGAAACCGACATGTCCTAGAACCAAAAATTCGAAGACGTGTGACATCTACCAACCCGCACTGGGCCTGCGTGGTGGATAACAGACCACTCCCTCTCACTGAGAGGAGGCCTGTGTCCCAGCAGTGGGGACATTATAGGCTGATTATGATAGACTTGTAAAGTTTTGTGGCATAGGGTCCTGGTAAGTGAATCAAAAAAGTATTAGCCACTTCACGTCGTGACGTTTTCGGTGGCAAGTGCTCTTCACCACATAATAGAAAAGTTCAGAAGCACAGCTTATCAAAACGTAAACGCCAAAGTAGCAAAAATAAGCTGTGATAACAAACTTTTTGTACTCTGACTTTGGAAGCAAAAGCTTTGAATTTGGAAGATCAACCAAAATTCATTGCGTTGATTCAGTTGTGACTAAAATATATTTTTTGACTTACAATTACCATTTGCAACGTGGAAATATGCAAACAATAAGGTGTTTATTATAAACTCTACAATCTAAAAGAATGATCAGTGCTGTTAGGTTATCCTGTTTATGCTTATAAACGAATTATTTTGCCTGATCTGAAATAAAAAAATCGATTCGATTGAGTTAAAAACCGATATGTATGTGGCTACTCTCGTACCACCTAATTATGCGTTGTTTGCCTTCTGAATTTACTTATTCTGTGCCATCCACTCCTGACGACTAAGTTGCACGGCAAATTTAATTAGGACCCACCTGACATCGCGTCTGTCGCACAAATGTTTTTAATTTTTCACATACGGTGCAGAATTTCTATGAAAACTGTGGATATGATATGGAATTTACTGGGACTCAGATGCATAGATCCTTTGGGCACTGGCCACTTATGAAAGTCAGAAGCTAGATACACGGTTCCAATTAGTCGTTCCCTATTGACAAGGGCTGGCAAGAAACTCCACGGTTACACTTTTAAAAACATTTGTCTTTCACAATGTTTTCAAATTAAGTCAATAGGTATTGTGTGCCCTGCTTGGGCGGAGCACCGCCGTGTCCTCGTGGAGGCGATTGGCGGCACTGACCTCTCGCGGCCGGCCCTGGTCCAGGCCATGGTACGGAGCCAGAGGGCACGGGAGGCGGTCACCTCCTTCTGCGAAGCAGTGTGATGCTCGCGAAGGAAGAGGCGGAACGCGTGAGGGAGAGGCAAAGCTTGCGCCCTCACTCCCCTAACCGCCGCCGCTGGAGACACCCTGGGCGTCGGGAATCCCAGGCGGATTCCCGGCCACGGTAGCTCGCCGTCCGATAAGGACCAGGCCCGGGTCGATGGCGCGTCGTGTTCCACGCGCGCCTCAAAGAGATGTCAGCACACCTGACGGGGTCCGTTAGGACCGATGCCTGCCAGGGTTGCGGAATAGTCCGAAAGGGATACCGGGACCCTGGCAACAGGCAACTGAAGGAACACGGGTGGGTTTTAGTCAGTAAGAGTCTGACACGCCTTTCCGCTCCGCCCAGAGCGGGAGAAGTCATTTGATGATTTCAAACCAAAAAAAAAAAAAAAAAAAGGCCGTTCAACAACTACCAGGACTTAACAAAATAGAAAATGGCAAAACATACCGAAACATTTATAAGTCTACAAGTTCAACGGTACAATGTCTCACATTCACAAAATAGAAAATAATCTATATAAAAGATTAATAATTGATAATCGACAAAATATTTACCTCTATAACGTCACCTGAAGTCACTGAACCAAGACACTAAATATGACAGTCAAAGTCTTTGAAATTCTATTTTGAAAATAATATGTGCACAAGTTTGAAGATGTCATTAGCATCCATATATCTTCAAATCAACAGAAATACGGCAATAGTGTGCAGCTATGTCAATGATGTGCTTTTAGAGTAGATTTAGGATTAGTAAACTTATTTTTTTTTTATTGACATATCTACCGAAATGCTATATCAATCCTGTTGAAAGTCACCAGTAAAGTGGTTTATAAGGATCTTTTGGTGCCAGAATAACATTGACACATTGATGGAGTTGTTGGAAAACTATAATTGCGAAACTGTCACAGAAATTGTATTGACAAAACAACAACAAACAAAAAACATTTTTATTTTAAAATAATTATTAAAAGATATTTAAGAACATATACTTTAGAAAATTTACCAGTCCACCCGCTTATCTCCGAAACTACTGAGCGGAAAATTAGACATTACAATAGAACAAGTTAAATAAATTAAAAAGCCGCCGACAAAAACAAAGCATCTTATAAACGATAAAAAATAGCTAAGCATACTCTCGATCAATTCACCTTTCAAACAAAACAAAAAAAAACTAAATCGGTTCAGCCGTTTGGCAGGTACGATGGCGCAGACCGACACACAGATACACACGTTAAACTTATAACAACCTTCTTTTTCCGTCGGGGGTTGAAATGGGTACGCGACGTGTGCGCTCCCGCAGCACAAACTCAAATTCGTTTGCCCGTCCTTACACAAATTGCAAGCCAAGAACCTCCTTCTCTGCTTTTTAGAATTACTTAGCGTGTCCGCAATAAAATTGCAAGTATTGCAACCCAGTGTAAGTGCGAAATGTTTCACTGCAGCTACCTAATCTCGACATTATCTGCATATTTATTACACCCCGCTATTTCTACAAAGAATGGATTAATTCCTATTTCAATTCTGACTTGGAGGGAAATGTAAAGCGGTAAAGCATTCTTGGACCTGGATTTTAATTTACAGTTTTACCTGAGAAAAGTGGTTCGTAATAGTTTTTTTTTTCTTTCTTTTTTTATGTTAGCCTAAACTGTCGCACTGCTGAGCAAAGGCCTCCCCCAATTCTTTCTAAACATCCTTTTTCAGGGCCATCTCGATCCAACCCTTGCGGTACGCGTCTAGATCGTCTCGCCATCTCTTCCTGGGCTGGCCTCGGCGGCGCCGTCCATCTTCAGGCACCCACCGCGTGCAGACTGTTGCCCAGCGGTCGCTATGCATGCGGCTGACATGACCCGCCCAGTCCCATTTTAGCTTGGCAGCCTTTTTGCCTACGTCTAGAATCCCCGTTTTGGAGCGCAACGTGGCGTTTCGTATTCCGTCAGTTCGGTTTACGCCCAGAATGCTGCGCTCCATTGCTCTTTGGTAAACCCCAAGGCGGAACTTTTGCGACTCGGTGAGCGACCAGGTCTGGGCACCGTAGGTTAGGATGGGCAGAATACACATATCGATGAGTTTTCGCTTCAGGGAGATTGGTAGATCGCCCTTCATTAGCGTCTTCATGGACCAGTACCAGTAGTCGTAATAGTGCATCATATTAAATCTTGCTGTTCTATTGAAATAGTTTTTTACTTCTTTTGTTTTAAGTTTACTGACTGCCCCGTTAGTCTAGTGGTCACACGAACTACTGTTGAGGTCGAGGTTCGGGGTTCGATTCCCGGGTCGGGCAAGGGTTAATTGGGTTTTTCCTTATGGAATTTCTCAGTCCGAAGTCTGGATTTGTGCACGGTTAAACACTTATATAATTCAAAATTGGGACACAAAATCGACAAATATGTGTATTATTTTTGTATTTAATATGGGTCAAGGACCTGAAATAAATGTTTTTTTTTAAACTAAATAACAGGCCTGTGTTCAGCAGTGAACTGATTTATGTTATAATAATGATGATGACAGATGACCTTTACTATAATAGTTATTTATGCAACTGTAATATAATAAGGGGTATTAAAACACCAATGTGGGTTTATCACATGAGTGTTTTAATACCTAATTATTTACAGTTGCATACAAGACTTTAACTACACCCATGATATGAATCTTCTATAAAAGATTCTTTGCATATAATATCGAAAAAAAATGGCGGGATATGATGAAGGAATTTTTCGAATTCGAGTAATAGATACTTTTTTGTTTTAAATTACGGTGCTTTGTTAATGAAACGCGCCTGCATGACAATGTTCTTTTTTTGAAATGATTTGCATTATGAAATTTAGTACAACATAATAACACCCGTTTGGATGATATTATGGTTGCTATGACAACATTAAAACAACCAGTGTTTAAATGTTGGCAATAAGCTAACTGTTTCAGAAACTCTTATACAGGATTTATAGCATGGGTGTAGATAAAAGTTTTTTTCTTTTCGTTGGCGTCAATTTCAATGAGGCAACATCATACGAACAATAATCATATTCGCAAGTGATACGCGAGGCAACTACAGTAGTCTACACTCGTTGACAGCTATAGTTGCCTCTGCCTTCGACGCGTCTACGGCTGCTGCCGATGAGTGTCGACAGCTATAGTTGCCTCTGCCTTCGACGCGTCTATGGCTGCCGCCGATGAGTGTCGACGGCTATAGTTGCCTCTGCCTTCGACGCGTCTACGGCTGCCGCCGATGAGTGTCGGCGGCTATAGTTGCCTCTGCCTTCGACGCGTCTACGGCTGCCGCCGATGAATGTCGACGGCTGCCGCCGATGAATGTCGACGGCTATAGTTGCCTCTGCCTTCGACGCGTCTACGGCTGCCGCCGATGAATTTCGACGGTTATAGTTGCCTCTGCCTTCGACGCGTCTACGGCTGCCGCCGATGAATGTCGACGGCTGCAGTTGCCTCTGCCGTTGGCAACGTGCCGCTCGTGTTAATTAGTACTAACATCACTATGAGTTCACGGTACTGTTATTGTAGAAACAACTGATAGGAAGAATAACAGAATCAAACTCCTTCAGATATGTCAGAGTAAGGCCCTTTCCATACTGGTCGGTACGTCAGCGGTGCGAAATTAGTATGCTCCGTACCGAAAGCTTACCGAGCGCCTTATTATTATCTTTATATATATAATTCTTCTGTACGTGTGTTTGTCACCTAACTCCTCCTAAACGGCTGAACCGATTTGGATGAAATTTTGTGTGAATATTTAAAATGGGATGGTTTTAAAATACAGTTGAACCCGGTAGGTAGCGCCGTTCGGGCAGGACAACGTCTGCTGGGTCCGCTAGTATATACAATATAATATATTATAAATGCGAAAATGAGTTTGTATGTTTTTTTGTTACGCTTTCACGCTAAAACGGCTAAACGGATTCGGATGATATTTGGCACAGGGGTTGACCATTATACCGAAACGATACCGCACCGAACAATGAGGAAATGAAAGTAGTGCGGTATCTTTTCAGTATTATACCGATCGGTACGGTATACCGACCAGTGAGGAAACGGCCTAACAGTTCCTAGTCTTGTGATTATGACATTTTTTACCAGGAAAAAATAGATCGTGTGTATAATTATGGTAATTTGGATGATCAATGGTAAAAACCTATGACTTACAAAAAGTTCCAGTCGCCAAAATGGATGTGTGAATATTCTTAACCGTACCGATAGAGCTCGTGTCAATATTATTTCAATTTAAACCTCATATCAATGTCACACGTAGTTCGTGGGACTTCAATGATCTAATATCAAATACCAATTTTTTCAAGAAAACCATAGGTTATTTACATTGTTTATTAGCAGCTTGCTGTTAACTAAAAGAATAAAGTGCAACTTTTATCACAATTTGCTTATTCGTAATCATTCACATGTGCTTCAGATACAGACACGGAGTTCATTTATAGGCATAATTTCAATTTATTGATGTTATTAATTATCACGTTTTTTTTAAACAATAATAACGTGACTTCGTTATTTTTTTTCTTTGATATATTTAAGTTGGGTTGAGAAGAGACCACAGACATTAAAAGCAAGTTTATGTTAAAAAAAAATTGCTGTTCCATACTAAAATTTAATGCCTACTGTTCTAAACTGTATGGGACAGTTGTTTTTTTACGCGTTTTCAAAGTTGGTCCCAAAAGTTATTCAGTTCGATGGACAAAAGCACCTCTTAATGTTTGTAAAGTTAATTTTTTAACACCTTTTATCTCTATCTTCTTCTAATATTATGTATAAAATTCTTGTGTCACAGTGTTAGTTACCATACTCCTCCAAAACGGCTTGACCGATTTTTATATGTAGGACATATATATTATGTATATAGGTCTGAGAATCGGTCGTAATCAATTTTTCGAGAGGGATCGAAACTTACGCGGGTAAAACAAACCTTTACCTATATATTGTAAATGTGCACTGCTGATCATAGTAGCACACCTTTCAACAATCGGCCAGTGATCGTAACAGAAGATTATATCCTTGTTTTATATTGGATACCTTTAAAAATCTATCCCATCAAACCTCTGCAATTTAAACAAACGGTATAGTAAAATAAATGCGGTGTGTAACTTTTCACAAATTCAATCGTAACATTCTTTGCCAAAATTCCACCAACACATGTCATCTGCCGAAATGCCATCACATCCTCATAATTACTATACATGTCATAGCCAATGCTACCGGGAAACCATTATCGGTTCGTGAGGACGGTTACAAGGACTCCGGTTTTCCGCAACTCGGCGATAGTCCTTTGTTTTATAACAAAGAAAGATAGATCTCTATGGACGGTTTTATTTTTGGGAACTCCTTATTGTTAAGATTGTTAGAAAGGTATGTCAAGGTGTGTGCTACATACATGTTTGCTAAACACATTCGATTTTACAATGTTTGTTGAGTAATAAAGCCGACGCGAAGCAATTACTACTTACTTACTTACATATTCGGCTTTCATTGGGCTCGTGCTGTTCGGCGAACTCCGTACGGCATCTTCCCTCGCTGAATCATATTCGGGTTCGCTCGGTACAATTCGAGCTAAACTTATTCCCGGACAATATCTACTTAAATATTCCATTTTGATCTTCGGCTTTGCCGACCCGAAACAAGTGTGTAGCTCCTCTTTTCATTGGGCTCGTGCTGTTCGGCAAACTCCGTACGGCATCTTCCCTCGCTGAATCATATTCGGGTTCGCTCTTTACAATTCGAGCTAAACTTAATCCCGAACAATATCTATTTAAATATTCCATTTTGATCTTCGGCTTTGCCGATCTGAAACAAGTGTGTAGCTCCTCTTTTCATTGGGCTCGTGCTGTTCGGCAAACTCCATACGGCATCTTCCCTCGCTGAATCATATTCGGGTTCGCTTGGTACAATTCGAGCTATTCCTAGACAATATCTACTTAAATATTCTATTTTGATGCTCGGCTTTGCCGACCCGAAACAAGTGTGTAGCTCGTCTTAGTCTGCGAAATGTTTTTTAGCATTTAGGTATCAGCGGGAAGGAATGACATGACGCACTTTTTGTGGGCCGTTCGTATGATTTCTGTACAAAGGTGTCACCTAAATCGGGACACCCAATGATCGAAAATTCTTGTAAAATAATATGATGATGGAATGTAAGCCCACGCTTGACTCTAGATCAACTGATAATTCCTGTAAATAATTAAAAACGTTCAAAATCTATTCGCAATCTCATCTCAGCGATTATCAATATCATTGACATGTCAATTTGGGAAAATTAGAGGTATTTTTGACAGAGATTAGAATCAGAATGTCAGTAAAAATATGAGAATTGCCCCTCAGGTATTATATTTTAATTAGCTGCGACAGTGATCTATAGCTTTTCTACTGCGCACACTTAGTTGTTTCAGTAGTGTATTGAATTCATAGTTAAATACAAGGAATAAAAAGGAATTCTTTTGATAGACTGCGGACAGCTCTTGAATGTAGTTGATATTTTTTTCAACAAAAATCAGAATTTCAGAATAAATATCAACGAAGTAAATTTTATGCGTCCATGTGTCTGATACTCTCGAGCCCTGAAAGCTCGCCATCACGGTTTTTCTTTCCAGAAAGTTCGAATCGTCGTCGAATACCTATAAACAAATCAACACAAAGCCACCGATTTTTTTGGTGTTTAGAAATAAAAATAGAACAAGCACAAGTTAGAATCATGCTCAGTTTAAAGATAGCGATCTTAACTACCCAATCTGAATTGGTACAGTAGTTTCGACGTGTTTTGGTTACAAACGTACATACACAACATGTCCGTGAATGTGGTTACTGCGTATTTCAATGAGCTCGAAACTTTTGGAAAATTTCCACATTTTGACATAGAATTATGGGTTATACTAAAATAAGTGGTTGGACTGTGACAAACATACAAAATAGCTTAGTTATAACATCAACAACTGTTCGTTTCTAGAATTATAATTTATATAATAGGTCTTTACCTATGAAATTGCCGTTTTGTATGAAAAAATTTAAACGAATTTTTTTCATGAATTTTTTATTTGTATTAATCGAAGTAATCACCCATGCAATCAATGCATCTTTGCCATCGCAGTGGCAGTTTATTGATGCCCTTCTTAAAGAAATCAGCTGGACGGGAGGCAACAAATTCTTCAAAGGCATTTTGTACTGCCTCTCGGGTATTGAATTTTTTTCCCGCCAAGAAGTTATCCAAATTCTGGAAAAAGTAGTAGTCTGTAGGCGCAAGGTCTGGTGAGTAGGGCGGATGACGGAGAGCTTCCAACCCCAGTTCTTGCAACTTGGAGACCGTCTGCTGTGCAGTATGAGGTCGCGCGTTGTCGTGCAAGAGCAGCGGAGACGAGCGATTGACCAATGCTGGTTGGAGATGCGCCAGCTTCTCCATCATTGTGTTCAGTTCTTCACTGTACACATCTGCAGTAATGCTCACCCCGTTTGGTAAGAAGCTGTGATGAATCACACCGGCGCTAGACCACCAAAAAGTGACCATCACTTTTCTAGGGGTAAGTTTTCGTTTAGGGCATTGTTTAGGTGCTGAACCAGGATCCAACCAACTTGCTGAGCGCTTGCGGTTATCAAACAGAATCCATTTTTCATCGCAGGTAACAATGCGGTTCAAAATTCCTTCATTTGTGTGTCTGTTGAGCAGTGCAAGGCACGTCTCGACGCGTACTTCGCGCTGGCGATCATTGAGTTCGTGGGGCACCCATTTGTCAAGCTTTTTTACCTTGCCAATTTGACGCAAATGGACCAATATTGTTTTGACGCTAACGTCGAAAGCTGCTGCTAATTCAGCCGTAGATTGTGTATCATCAGCTTCCACAATCGCCTTCAATTCGTCATTGTCGACCAAAGTCTTCGGACGACCGCGAGGTTCATTTTTCAGGTCGAAATTTCCAGAACGGAAGCGAGCAAACCAATAACAGGTGGTGCGTTGGTTTGTAGTGTTAGCTCCGTAAACGTCGTTGATGTTGCGTGCCGCTTGTGCCGCGTTGCTGCCACGACGGTACTCATATTCCATAATTACTCGAATTTTTAACGTATCCATGATGACGAAAAAGATTGAAATGCGATGAAAATGTAACACTAACCAATAAAGAAATGACTACTTTTGGAAAAAAAAATCCATGTTTTTAAAATAAAATTAATTTGAAATTAGAATTCTTAGCCAAACAAAAATTATTTTGATTTGAAATGGCCAGTACTGCAGAACGGCAATTTCATAGGTAAAGACCTAATATTAGAAGCGGGTAGTTGCAGCGTACTAACGTAGACTAAAGAAAAACATAATTTCGGCTCGATTTATTTACCTTCAGATGTTTAACATTTGAAATTGTATGGCACTCTTGTTCCATAGCAAATCAAATCAAATCAAATCAAATCATTAATTCGTTTGCAAACATGGGTTATTAGTACATAGATGTTTTTCTTTTTTATATAAATAGTGCTCCATGTTCTCCCGTCACATGGGCATGCAAAGCATATTTAATTGAAGTACATAAACTTAAAAGATATTTAAAATTTAAATAACAATTAAGAAATTATACAAAATACAAAATGAATATCAAATCGTTTGAATTACATGTCCAATCGTTTGAATTAGGTACATTAAAAATGTCATATTATTAATATAAAAATGTCAAATGGTATCAAAGGTTGAAGAAATAAAAATAAAATGTCAAATGGTATCAAGGTCAAATAGCGTACAATTAGTGCAACTTTGAGCATTAAAAATATAGATTATCAATATAATATCAGTCAAATAAGTCCCGTTGGCGCTGGGCTAGACACAGGTCAGCACTTTTTGACGTGAAGCTACAGGAGCGCACGCCCCGCTTGAGAGGAAGAAGTTAGTGATCAAAAAAAGGACATATAAAAAGTACAGTACAGTATAGTTACAAACACAAATCATTAATGAGAAGCCAGTATTTCACAGCACTAAGTATTTATATAGTGACCTTATTGGTGATGGTCTTCAAAAAGGTCAGGTGCGAAGTAGTCGCAACCGGCATGCGTGTATGACCAGATGTATGAACGTAAACGAAGCTAAAGGAGTATGTAAAGATCGTAGCAGGTAGCGTTCTGCCTACCCCCATTACATGGAAAGAAGGTGTGAGTTTATGTACAACCCGTGCGCATTAACATGGCACCTGGCTTAATGACATTTGGAGCTCCCCTCGCTTCCCTGCACGGTGATGACGGGGCGCCGCGCGGGTACCGGAGGGAGTATTGAGTTCCGAGCCAGGTGCCATGTTAATGCGCACGGGTTGTATGTATGTATTACTATGCGTTTGCACCAGAAAACATTCAACATGTAAATGTTTCGAGACTTGTCACATGAAACAAATCTCATTACTTGTTTTGTTGAACTTGCGTTCGCACTGTACAAAACATGAGTAAGTCTTAAGACAGATCTCAAGATTTGTTGTAAACTGCGTTCGCACTGTCTAGAAACATACACAATATACATGTTTTGTATAGAGATTTGTCACGTTTGCGTTCGCACTGTTGCTTGTTTAAGTCAAATTATGTCTCGCAACGTGTCTATTGCTTGATGTTTAGTGTTATCCGAGTATGGTGGTAAACATCCCGTGTTTATATCGAAACATAGAGTGGTCCAAAGTAGACACGATGAAGTTTATAGAGCTTTGGCAAGGTGTCCATGTTTGTGGAATACAAAATGTGTGGACTATAAAAACCGACCAAAGTGTCAAAATAAATCTTACAACATGTTACTAGATTCATATAGATACATTTTGATACGAAATTGGTTTGTAAAGACATGTGGCGAAACATGTCGAGTGATTTGAAATGTCAAACATTTTTCGCGTTAACAAGTTGCGTGATAATGCGAACGCGAGTCGATACATTGACAGAAAACAGAGATTTCAACATGTTTTTATGTGAATGTTTCGCCAGTGCAAACGCACGGTTATAGTATTTCAATGGCGATGGCGGGTCGTATTTTTTATTCTTTCCATAAAGGGATTCTCTTGTCCTGCATCTCACCTGATGGTAAGTGATGATCAAGCCGAAGGTGGAAGCGAGCTTTCGCCTGGAATCCTCAACCACAGAGGAACTGACTATTTTACCTCCAACTGCCTCCAAAACCGTGTAAATCATTCTTGGTTCTCAGTTTTCTTATCTGTTTTTTACAAACACAATGATTAACCTATCTTTTCTTTCTTTTCAGTGTTCGATGCATCAGCGAAGTCCCCTCAAGGTCTACTCTTCGGGTCTTCGTACCATCTGGGTAACTTTGACGAGTGTGTCGCGATCGAAGACCCTGGGCACAATGGAGTCACTATAGAAGGTCAATATTGCCTGGCTACTATTAAGTGGAGACAGAAACATGAGACTAACAAGGTAATTGATTGATTTATTTTAGTAGTCTAGATGAACAGAGGTTTTATGTTGCGTCTCTTTCTAATGTTTACAATGCTGGTATGATTACTTGCATTGTAAAGATTAGAAAGAGATGTCAAGTTAAAGAAAAAGAACAAAAGGTGAGTAAAAAAAATTCTTCATCAATTTAATCTGGTTAACGCAAAACGTCCCAGAACTAAGAACATTAAAAAAACATTTAGTATTAATTATGTCAACCCAGACATGCATGGTTATGCGTCCTTGACGCCTTTTAACGTCGTCATAACTATGCAGATAATACACAATCATACAATACTTAAGCGAGTGTATACTGTGACTTCTGCGTTAGATATGAATACCGACCTGGCGACTGGGAAAATTTTCAAATTTTTCATCATGGATATCGTTTTCATAGTTTTCGAGGGTGCTAAGGCTGATAGTGAGGAAAAAGGAAACTCAAGATGGCTGCGAAAAGTTTTTGTTTTTAATCATAATATCTGAAAAGGAACTTAGTTCCTAACGGGTAAGTAAAAAAAAAACATACATGTGCGGTAGGGGGTCTACCGCACATGTATGTTTTTTTTTTACTTACTTGTAGATGTACTTGTGTTTTAAACCTATTTACACATTACAAAATAAATATCACTTAAGTGACGTGCAATTCTGTTGAATTATGTGTATAGGTAGTGCAAATATGAATGAATTAAAAGGATTATAATCAAGCAACTTCAAGCATTCTCTTCTTACATAACATTTACGTCATTTATGGCCGATTATTATAATTTACGGACCGTTATCGGTTAAGGTTCTTGTATCTTAATCAATAATGAAGCATAGACTTCATAGCTAACACAGGTAAAATTAGCTTACGAATTTATTTACATGGGATACTTTAGCAAAAAAATGCTACCATTGCTAAGCAAACGATTCGTTTTTGTTTATAGGAACCAAGCATTAGTAACTCACTGTAACTTACTGCCTAATACCACAGTATAATAAAGTAACAGTATTATGCCTCGGCAGTGACCTTGAAAAAATTACCTACGGCCTTTCGGTAGATAAACCTTCCACATCCGTTTGTAACTGCCGCGCACTCGATACTGTTGCGTAATACACTGAGATTTCGAAGCGCATATTTTCGGCCGTTTTATATGAACATATAATACTGTTACCTATTTATACTGTGCTAATACTTAGACACAAAGTGTAGGAACTTCAAACCGGTAACTATGCAGCACAAGTTCAGTGGAACAGAACATTATGTTTAGAACTTAGTAATAAGGGTCTTTCGGTAATCCCTTTAATTCTACTTAACTATGTCATTGTAACGACTTTAAACTGTCTTCAGGCTTTGTGTGTGACTTAAATTGTTTCCTGTACCTGGGAATTATTGGAGTAGAATATGCATCGTCATGCATATACCTAGGACTAGCTGTTTGCCCGCCACTTCTTCTACATTCATTTTGTATTTTATAATCAAAAAAAACAAATAGAAGTGTCTGTTTGTAACGTCAAAATAACAGCTTTTCACTAAATAAGTACATAAGAAATTATATACGGTGTATCTTTTCATACACGAAATCTCTTAAGAGGAAATAGGGTCGGTCCCCTCCCCATACAAACGCTCTCACCTGTTTTCTCTCTGGTTCATGACCTTAGAGCAATGATTTTTTATAGTAAAATAAATATCAACTAGTTCTATGCCCCTATGTTTTCCGTTTTGATGATACATTATCTGTAGAAGCATTAGAACCCTCAGAAAATGCTCAAAATTTTTAGACCGCTGTCATAAGGTCCTATTGTACAAATTTGACAACTATTAATGAAAAAAGAAAAACATAGGGCACAGTAAATATCCTTCTTATTCAATTTATAAAATATCTTTCAAATTGGTCCAATATTGGAGGAGGAAATAGACGAGAGCCGAACCTCGAATTATGACATTTTTTAATGGAGAAAAGACCGACCCTATTTCCTCTTAAGGGGTTGTTGTGCTCATCATTATGAACAACTTTCACTATGGAACCAACACTGAAATCGCGAAAAAAAAATCAGCTGTTCCCTACATTTTGACGAGTTAAGCGAACATAAATGTAAAGAAAAGTTGATTTTTTTTCGTTAATTAGTGTAGCCAACCTACCTCAATTCCGGTTATGACCTTTTCAACACAAAATATTGCCTTCTTAACTTGGCAAGGAAAAAAAGAGATAACGTTTTGATAAAATTAACTGTGTGCACTGTGACGCATGGTATGACACTTGTATTAGGATTTCAAGTGTTTACTTTTGCCATGATGAATGTACGGTCACGATTAATCTGAAAAACAAAGATACAAATAACTCCTAAACCCTATGACTCATTGCGTTTACTTACAAAACTAAAAAAACTACTATTTACATAGCTGTAAGATTTTCCGTTACGATTATGTGGCTTACACAACTTGTAAGATTTGCCGTAAATTATACACTCGTACCTAATCAATCTGCCTAGCCTTTTCCCAACTGTGTTGGGTTCGGCTTCCAGTCTAACCGGATGCAGCTGAATACCAGTATCTTACATGGGATTCCACAAAGCCGGGCGGTAAAATCGAATATAATTATGTAGATATAAATATATTCGGGATAAGCCACTAGGCTTAGCTCGAATGATGCCGAATCGACCCGAACATCATTTAGCGAGGGTAGATGCCGATCGGAGTTGGCCGATTGGCATGAGCCTAAAAAAAGGTTTCGGGTCGGCTATGTTGTTAAAAAATACTACCGAACAAGTATGTAGGACCCGATATGCAAATGGTCCCAGTTTCGTCTTGTTAATATGTTGCACCATAAGGAAAAATGTATAATCACTAGTTCGTCATACAAAGCAAACTTTACAAAGACAAGTAAATAATGAAAAAACCTAGCTGCTATGTTTCGCACTTCGAAAAGTCTATTGAAACACTGCAAGATAGATAATTTATACAAATATTAATTTTAGTAGTGTATTAATAACTAAAATGTGTTAATTCTGACACTAATTACATGTATATTTACTTTTCTTTATGTAAATTATTTCATCACCCACTGCTCTCGAAACGGAGAAGGAAAACATGGTGAGGGAACCGGCATATTCTAGAACCAAAAATTCGAGGTCATAATATGTGTAACATCTACCAACACGCGCTAGGCCCGCGTGGTGGATTGCAGCCCACTCCCTTCTCTCAGAGCGCACGAACATCAAAGGCTGATTATGCTACATGTATAGGTCATGGTAACATCTATTCTCACAGACTGGCTAAAAAAATTACAAAAAAAAATGATGGCAGAGAGAGTAACCGGCAACGCGTATGTACGAAGCAAGTTAATAATATAAAGCTTGTAAAAAGAGAAGTGCACATTATACTATATCGATTTTGTGTCCGCTGACGACTCTTATTGTTCCCGTCAGTATCAATGAATGTGGGTACAATTGTACAGTTCCCGGAAATTATTTTACAATTATTACTTCGCGAGAAAAGCAGAAATTAAATATCAGAGAATATGGCTATCATTTTAGGTCATGTGTGATATTTTGGATATGCTCAAAAAAAGCAACATCAAAGTAAAAAAAGTTACAATCTAAACTTAGTTTAAGGGGTCCCCGAAACGATCAACTGCCATCAATTTGTACTATAGTAATATTATCAATCGCTTCACTTGCATTTGGTAGACGATCAATTTACGCATCAATGTGTATCAATCAAGTAGAAATTGACAATTGCAATTGATCGTTTCGGGGTTTAAGTGATATTGTGTGCATACTTATATTTCTTTTGCCGTACCTGCCATATGATTTGAAAAATAATACATTAGGTCTCCAAGTCGCTATACAGGGTGAAATTTAATCGCAATAAAAGAATTAGCTGTTCCCTACATTTTGACGAGCTATGCGAACAAATGCGAATAATATGCGAATGTAGGGAACAGCAGATTTATGTTCGCGATTTCAGAGTTGGTCCCATAGTGAAAGTCCCATAATGATGAGTATAATGACCCCTTAAGAGGATGCCCATGAATTCAATTGCACCTTATAACATCCAGTTAAAATATAAACGGGCATTAATTAAATTATGGTCATTGTTAGTTTAATGTTATTACATCGTAAACTAGTCTTATGTACTGTAACGTTTATTGTTCAACTAAGTTTAACGACTGTCGTGTAACACGTTAAACAAAAGGCATTTTAGTTTAAACATTTACATAAGAAACACATAAATTATGTGACTATTACACGACTAATGTGCAATTTGGTCAAGAGGTCACAAATAATCTCTGTCGAAATGTAGCCAATTTGTCAAAATGTAGTGCTAAAAAAACTGTCTACCTTCCTTGGTAATAAATCTTAATTACTCCAAACTTAGTACCTACTAAGTTTGGAGTCATAAATTAGGTCCACACATTTTGCTAGTTATCCAGCCATTAGTACGACATTAGCACCTCGTCCGTCAGTTACGACTACTGCTTGTAGGTGAACTTTCATGTTTGTTATGCAAAGTGCACCTTACATTTTCAATTTTGACTAACTCAACTGTCCAAGATAATAAAAATAGTCCTCCTGACCGTATTTTCGGCCACGGCGGCCAATCTCAACGGAGACTAGCCTTCGGCGCGGGAGATATTATAGTGCACAAGTGTGTGCGCAGACACAGGTGCACACTCTCTTCCCTCACTCTCATTGTCCGATGGGACGGCAATCCGACACGACCGGAGAGAGATCAGGCGAAGGACCAACGGCTTAACGTGCTTTCCGAGGCACGGGGGTATCACACCGCCAACTTCCAAACTCCGGGCTGTTACTACGAATTTCCAAATTGAAAAACCCAATAACACTTTGCCTGACCCAGGAATCGAACCCAGTACCCCACACTCAGCAGTCGCGCTTGCGACCACGAGACCAACGGGGCAGTCTGTGTCCAAGATACTCAGACTATAGAGGCATGAGGAACAAGGTGTTAAGTTTACTCATCCTCCATAGAAAACGTGGGATCCTCCTACCAGATGGGTTTTTAGAATTGCCTGACGATTGATGATGGCACGTTGTGTATATTATGCTAGTCGCGTGGTAAAATTGCTTGCGCGATGCAGGATTTTGCGTGATGTCAGTGTGATGCGTAGTTCGCATGTGGCGATGTAGATGCAGCCACAAGATTATGGTTCTAACTATCAGCAATACACTAAAAGTGTCTTTATTAAATGGTAACCCATCCTCAAACCCATCGCGGTAACCACAGCTTAACCACACAGACTGATCCATCAACGCAGCTTATACAAGCCACTTTCTAACTCAACAGACAGCTGTGCTTCTGGGGAGTTTGTTGCGCCACTTCTTCTTCCCAGCTAAAGCACTAGGAAGTGGTGAAGGGTGGGCGTTTTGGGGGACTGTCTTATGTAACTTTGACGTTCGAAAAAATGCTGATTGTCAGCCTAGTTTGCATAAATGACTTTTGATTTTGATTTTGATAGCACTTCTAAACGCTATTCTAATTTTGAATTCCCTTTCAGACCCGCACCGGTCGTGGCGAGACCCTACGCTGGGCAGTATGCGTGCCAAGCGCGTGCAATGCTAAGTCAGTGGCGAGCTTCGTCAGTAGTGTCCTAGCGCACACTGTCAGCAATACTACGGGAGTTGAAGTTAGTGAGAGGGACTGCTATACGAGACGACCACTGGCTATTACGTCGTTGGATGTGGCTTATTTGTAAGTATACAACTTGACTAGTTCCTATAAAGGTGTATCCAGTCTTTGAGCGGCAATCGTGACCACATAGTAGGGAAGTCCCTACTATCTCCGATTAAATTATGATATAATGAAAAAAAAATACAACGTTTGAATCAAGCTAACATGAAAACCGAAACCTAAAATGAAAACAACATCCCCACTATTAACCAGCAGAAAGGACAGATTTTTCCGCAAAAACTTACGCCAAGCAACAATAGAGAGATTAAAAGATTTTTCTGTAAAGTCCACATTCCACTAGGGCAAGCCACAGCTAATAAATCACACAGGTTACTACCCACCTCTATATTTCTTCCATTTTCCCATGATTTAGTATGGGTTGGGATGATATTGGACGACATAATCGAGTCGACTTTGTGCTGGAACCAATTATGCTGTTGGGTTACTTTTGGGGTTCGAAAATGGATGGAAGAATTTTATACTTGCATTAAATTACCTGAAAATATTTAATCATATTATTAACAAAATAATATACTATGAGTTTATTGTTCCTCTTTCTTTTGTTTTGAGTAGCACCTCTAGGGCAAAATCACCTAATGCTGGGTACAGATTGGTGTAAAGTAAAAAACAAAAGAAATGATAATTATGTGTTCTATTTTCAAATATAAAAAAAAATAACCAGCCTATAAGATTGTGTATAACTTGCCAGTGTCAAACAAATGAATAAAGAATAATTATCTAACTTCTTTTGGCATGCCCTCGTAATAATGCAACACGTTGAAATAAATTCGCCTAGTTGTTGTGATGCATTTCATCGCATATAAATATCGATTGCATAAATATCGACTAATTTGTGATAGTTATTGAATCGGGCGTGACTTAGCGGAAATTATGATAAAATACAAGAGACGTAGATAGATATATTTCGTAACCTATTCCGCTTAACTATCGCTCGGTGTGGCAACACGTCGTGTTCTGGTTTTGCGACTGGTCAATCGTCATCCTAAGGATGCCTCGTTGAGAGATGAAATACGTGTCGATTTCTTACAGGGCCTTTTATGACTCTTGAAAAACAGTTAAGCGGAACAAGTTACTAAATATAACAAAACATGTAGCAGGAATAGCAGTATGTCCTGTTTAATCTGCTAGATCTGACATTTTCTCTGATAATTATATTGTAAAAAAGAAGGAATTAGGAGAAGAAACAGCGGGAAAATTGTAACGCATTTTCTTTTCCTGACTGTTATTATATTGTGATTTGCGAGCAAAATAATTATTACTACAATTACCTTAACGCAGCATCAATTACAAAAGGGACGTTAACTTTAAAAAAAATTGTAACTTATACAGTAGAAATAATTTACGACTTTCAAGTTAGACCGATAGCTAGTAATTTTACCCTATTCACAATTTCTCCTGACATAAGGTATAATTAGGTTTCAGACTAGTAATTAACTAACCAAGTGTCTAGATTACGATGAATGATATTAATTAATGCCTAGCTTTACTTTTAGTGGAGTAGTTTAAGTTTTAGAACTTAATATTTTTGATTACTGGTATTAGAAACTAGATTTAGAGATAAAATTGGATGTAGTAAGGGTGAATTCGGCTGACTTCAAGTTGTGGCTAAGGCAATAAATTAGGGTTATTCATTGAAATAGTTTTCAGGAGTTCATTCATCCGATACTTCTTGAGGTTTGAAGTTCACCTTATGATTAGAATAAAGCTTAGGCTTAGGAGTTGTATGGGAAGCGGTCACCTCCTTCTGCGAAGCAGTAATACTCGCGAAAGAGGAGGCGGAACGCGTGAGGGAGAGGCAAAGTTTGCGCCCTCACGCCCCTAACCGCCGCCGCTGGAGACACCCTGGGCGTCGGGAATCCCAGGCGGATTCCCGGCCACCATAGGCGCGGGCTTGCGGACGGCGAGCAATGGGTAGCTCGCCGTCCGATAAGGACCAGGCCCAGGCCCGGCCCGGCCTCAAAGAGATGTCAGCACACCTGACGGGGTCCGTTAGGACCGATGCCTGCCAGGGTTGCGGAATAGTCCGAAAGGGATACCGGGACCCTGGCAACAGGCAACTGAAGGAACACGGGTGGGTTTTAGTCAGTAAAAGTCTGACACGCCCTTCCGCTCCGCCCAGGGCGGGAGAAGTCATTTGATGATTTCCCACCCACAAAAAAAAAAAAGCCTTAGGACTTGTGCCTATGTAATAACAGCCACGCGGGTCGATCGATCAAGTTAAGTTACGCTTGCCGCGGTTGGTTCGTAAATGGGTGACCATCTTTACATAACAAGACTCCTCCGTGCCTCGGAAAGCACGTTAAGCCGTTGGCCGCTGCTGTCATTTGTAGATCCCAGAACCAGTTTTACCAAGGGGTATCGTGTTACCTGGTAACAGGGTTGTGTAGGTCAGATGCAGTCGCTCAATGTAAAATATTGGTATTCAGCTGCACCTGGTTAGACTGGAAGCCGACCCCAACATAGTTGGGAAAAGGCTAAGCAGATTGATTGATTAACAGAATTGGGCGCAGCAGTAACATTTAGACCTATATTTTTTACATTTCTACAAACAACGCTAAGAAACATACCAACTCTTGAATAAATGCGAACCATACAATAAACGTTATGTTTGTCACAATTAACAATAATCTCCTTACCAATTCGGCGTCCAAAGAACAAAACTAACAAATTGTACTCCAACAGAAAAATCACACCAATTACTGTTTTTATTTGTTTTCTTTGCGTAAATATACTTTGTTAAGAACACACAATATTTTCTCGGCGCCAACGGAACGTATACACCGTAACTTCTGACGTATTATGATCGATCACACACGGGAAGATAACATTACTTTCCTTTTTTTCATTAATACTTGATGATATCGTTTCATCATAAAATAATTTTGTTGTATCGATGGGCTGTGTCTATGAATTTGGGGTCGGTGATATTGAAATTAGAAGGTTTAAGGTTGAAAATGGCTTGGAATTTTTATGTGTATGGTAATATTTGATCGATTGGATCTGCTAGTAACTTCTTAAACCGTGATGGCTTCATCTTCTTCTTAGCGATCAATCTAAATGGACTTGGCCAATGATATTATATTAAACAGATATGTTGTGAGCGCGCAATCGTGAAGACTCGAAAACGTACTAATTGGGACGTATAGCCTTTAGTCTGCGACACGCATGGCGACGGGTAATACGCTTAGTTGAAGCAGCTAACAACTAAAAACACTAGTTGTCTCTTTTTTTTCTTGTTGTTTTTATCAAACCATCTCTTTTCAATCATTTTTACTTGTAGTGAAATTTAAAATTAATGAAAAGGTATGTTTGCTGCCGCTGCTGCGCGGAACACTTTTTTCGGTTGTTTTGTGAGTGTGTAACATATCTGTAAATAAAATATCATTGGACTTGGCTCAGAATTCGGCTAGGTGTTTGGCGCCATCACTAGGGTCCATCAGTAGCTGCAACGTGCAGACGATAGGACACGACATTAAGTGTCTAATCGTTTGTGGAACAGCACCACATTTACAGTCCAAGGCGGAGTTGTCTATGAATCTCCACCTGTACAGGTTTTCCTTGCTTCGGTCAACCTGGGTCTTCATTCTATAGTAACATCATAATCTTCTTTTCGTGTAGTTAGGGGCTATCCTGGTGTCAGAGTTTTAAAGCCGCCAAAGGGCCTCTGACTTGGCTTCACATGCCGTTGAGTAATATCTTTCTGGCATGCCGGTTTCCTCACGATGTTTTCCTTCACCGTTTTTAAAGCAAGTGATAATTATACAATACGCACATGAATCTGAAAAGTCAGAGGTGCGTGGCTTGGGTTCGAACTCGAGACCTATGACTTGTCAGTCCGACGGTCACACCACTAGGCTATCACTGCTTAACATCATAATAATGATTAACATCATAATTATTTATTATAACACCATTTTTCGTGGTACCGTACTCTATCGTTAAGCTTGCAGTGATGAAATTAGTTCACGTAATAAAAAACTGAGACAAGGATCTTTTGTATTAATTTGAATAATATTGAAATTTAAATTTCTAATGTTTACTGTGCCCAAAACAATACCCTGTGTATTAGATAGTAGATTCAGATTTATATTCTTCTCCATTTCAGGTCACTTATCCTGCTCTTCGCCAGCATCCTATTCTTCAGTACTGTCTATGAAACCTACACAATCTACTACGGGAATAAAAAAGAGTCATTGGTCTCCAATCTGATTATCTGCTTCTCTATCATCAACAATATGAAGAAGATCATCTCTACGAAGCAGCACAACACTTTGGGCTTGGATTGTATCTCCGGAATCAAGGCATTGGCCATGATTTTTATCATTGCTGGTCATGCATGCATGTTTATTGCCAGTGGACCTGTTATGGATGCTGACGCTTGGGACAGGGTAAATATATATATTCATTTCTAAATTTTTATCGACTCCTGACTAGTCAAACTCATTGTCAATAGCGTTGGTGGCATACCTATACTACAAACATCGGAAAATGTAAGTTAGGACGCCTACAGGCTATGTGGACTGATGATCTTCACAGCAGCTGGACGGGAGTAGCCGGGAATCGAGTGAAATGGCGCACGATTAGAGAGGCCTATGTCCAGTAGTGGACTGCTACAGACTGATTATGTTATTGAGAGGAGCTCGTGGCTACGTAATAACAGACGCACGGGTTGATCCATCAGGTTAAGCTACGCTTGCCAGGGTTGGTATGTGGATGGGTGACCATCTATACATACCGAGACTCATCCGTGCCTCTGAAAGCACGTTAATCCGTGGGTCCGGCTGTCATTTTTGGATCTTTGACAGTCGTTACAGGTGGTCAGAAGTCCGAAAGTCTGACAACCAGTCTTACCAAGGGGTATCGTATTACCCAGTTACTGGATTGTGGAGGTCAGATAGGCAGTCGCTCCATGTAAAATACTGGTAGCTGCATCCGGTTAGATTGGACGCCGACCCCAACATAGTTGGGAAAAGGTTAGAGAGATATACAATTATTGTGTTAAATGAATTAGTAGCAGTTTTAATAATTCCATCCTCTTTTTGACATGAAAGTAAAATAATCAAGCCTTTTGTAGTTAGAAACCAGTAATTAGACCCTAGACAAGTCTAGACTAAACGTTATGCCTTTTTTTTCTCCACTAAAGGCGTAAAACAAACGAGTTTAAATTACTTTGTCTAGTAACAAAGCAGTCTTTCCTCAGCTATGAGCGCTAAACCGGGAAAACGACGAGTAAATTAAATTCAGACCATAAACTTAATAACGTGGAGGTAACGTTTCAGTAGTTTTATTTAAATATTATGAGCATCATCTTTATGCAATCTTCGATATTTTAATACGGCGTTGTTGCTGGGGACGTAACTTACGTAATGAAAATCCTATATAGGGCTGTCAAATGTATATTACTAACTGTTCGAACGTTTTTGGGCCTGCCAAGATTGAATTTTCCGGGTTTTATAATTATTGAAAAAGTGTCATTAGATTTTACAATAATCACTAGAAAAGTCTCAGTAGTCACGGTAGCATAAAATTGATATAAATTGTCCAGGAAAGGTGGAATTCTAGTTATTTAGCTAATATAGCAACTGATCTTGTTGATCAGATTAATGGATTGCTACCATCTAACCGCTTGTTATTTGATCCGTAACATTAATTCTGCCAACCCTACCGCCATAAAGCCTAGCGTACACAGTATAAATTATGTAAAAGTTTGCTAGCTTGATCTCCAGTATTATGTCCTCGATAGGGTCAAGGTTACACAGTTTACTTGGATTTACACAGAGCTTCTAATTATGCCCAGATCTTGCCGCCCAATACAGTATCGCATAAATTTTATCCGTAATCAGGGCCTGGTGTTAGTTGTACAACTGCCTAGGCTGGTTCTCAAGGTCAACTTAGATTAAGAGAACTAATCGTAAACTCAGGAGGTTCTGCACGTACTGTTGCTTCAACTATGAAGTGAGGAGTTACCGTAATGTGGTGTGATGATCGTTTCATGCATAGAAATGACTTAGAAAAACAGCTGTTTCAAAGGAATTTTATAAATAGTCTTCTTGGTAGAAGTTTCTTCAATATTTACGATGGGACATAATTATGTCAAGCATATGGCCATAATTTTGGATACCAAAGCGAGGAGATCTACAAAACCAATTATGGTACCTTTATATTTATTTATAGATTTATCGCCTTATAACTCGCGACAATCTAAGAAGTCCTAATTGACGTTTCGTTCTCGTACATATCAAACATGCCTTGAGAATCAGTTTTAAACAATGTGGATAAGTATGTAGTGGATTACAAACTCTCTAAGTATGATCAATCGATATGTCTCGAGAATCAGTTTATAAGAAACTGTAATTATGTTTTTTCTACCGCTACCCAAGGTATTTTTAACCGACTTCTTCAAAAAGGAGGAGGGACTGGTATTCGAATTCGTGTGGAGTAGGTACCATAACTAAAAAGTAATAATTAAAAACTTTTTACAAAAAAAAAACCACTCCCAAAAAATACAATAAAAAAGTGAAAAATTACTTTAATTTCGGAAGTCGGTGGCCAAAAGACACTGAAATTAAAGTTATTTTTCACTTGTTTAGGGTTTTTTTTGGAAGTCGGTTTTTCTGTTTTGTAGTTATAGCTGTCAAATCGGACTTCTTAGATTGTCACGAGTTTAATATTCTTTTTTTTCTTTACAGTTGGTCCGACAACCAGTCAATGCCTTCATGTTGAACAATACCTTGTTAGTGGACACTTTTCTGATGCTGAGCGCGTTCCTCTTCTCAAGACTGCTCCTCGTTGAGCTGGACAAGAGAAGGGGCAAACTCAACGTTATACCGATCTTGATCTTCCGGTATATCAGGTAAGATAATTGTCATCTTCTGTTTTAAATATTTCCTCTTCTAACCCTTTAATGATAGCTATAGATTATCTACATTGTCTATTTTACCCAACGTAATTGAACTTGGAACAAGTTTAATGACGTTAGTCTAAATTATACTTCTGTAAACTATGAAATAATATCGCTGTCTACTGATTCATCAAGCGGCATTTCTTTATACTGTTGTGGATGATCCTCTTATAACGTGAGAAAAAAAGATCACTATAATATTGATATATTTCACTAGTTTAGCATAAGCTAACTCAGTTTGAGCACCAAATTCATCCAAATATTTTTGTTCTTCGATTAACTTTCGACATGATGAAGGTAGCTAAAATAAAGCGCTTCATTTGATATTTTAACAAAAAAACATTAGCTTTGTCATAAACAAAATTCATAAAACTTTTACTTGAAAATACATCACAAAATCCTGTACAAAGCTTTTGCTTATAGGATTTCATCAAAACGTAACTACTTCCTCTTTTTGCAAATAACCAGCTTTTACCCAATAAACTGCCATACACAATGAACGTCGTACCCTTTGTAGTATGGAATAAGCCTTATTAACTTAACGCATTTCTGTACAGTATTATAAAAGCCAGCTCATTTCTCGCTTAGCTTGCTTTTTCTTTGGTTTCAATAGCAACTTGTTCTTTTAGCGTCTTTGATGTTGAATTTAGATGTTGGTTTGCAAAAATACCCATTTTAATGACTGGATTGTGCCCTTTTTAGATTTCTTTCCCAGCTAAATGGTAAGTAGGTAAGTATTTCACCGAACATTTCGAATAATTCAGTTTGAGAAAATAAAGTTCTGAAACTGTCTGGAAAGATATTAGATTGACCCAAGTCTAACCGAAAGTGACAGGCACCAAACCGAATATAAATTTAATCGATTGCTCACTTTACCCGTGCCTAGAATTTATTATCAAACCTAGAATTTACATTTTGATTCTTAGAGCGTGACAGGTGATAAGAATAACCACTTTCTGACATTACAATGGGTTTCAATGATACCAATTTCTTGGAAGCAGTCAGGTGGGAGAATGAAAGCATACGAATTGTTTCCAAAACCATTATTTTCTGCGATATTTTTTCTTCTAGCACCACTTGTGTTTATGAGGATACCTATGGCTATTGATAACGTTAGCTAGTCGGTAAAATGGTGGTGCGTGTAGCGGTGCTGATAGCACACATTGCGTCTGTGGTACTTACCATTTTTTTATGCGAATCTTATTAATGTGGTACTTACCATTTCTTTATGCGAATCTTAATGTTATGGGAATATTAGGAGACGTTCGTGGTTAAGTAATAACAGCGGCACGGGTCGATGCATCAGGTTAAGCTTAACCTGATGGATCGACCCATTCTCGGACCAACGACCACGACCACGTTAAGCCGTTGGTCGCGGCTGTCATTCGTAGATCTTTGGTCGTTACCGGTCGTCAGAAGCCCGAAAGTCTGACAACCAGTCTTACCAAGGGGTATTGTATTACCCAGTTACGGTTGTGGAGGTCAGATAGGCAGTCGCTCCTTGTAAAATACTGGTACTGAGCTGCATCCGGTTAGATTGGAAGCCGCCATAGTTGGGAAAGGCTAGGCAGATAATAATTCAAGTTGATCTTATAAGCTCTTAATTAATTAATTTAATCTTTTAAGATCTTACAAGCTTAAAGTTAATCTTGTTTATTATTTAATTAACTTAAAACTACTTTCAACTTATAATTTTTTCATTTTTTTCAGGGTCACTCCAGCATACCTGGTCGTCATTTTGTTCTACATGACTTGGCTGCCGAAGATGGGAGAAGGTCCTCTATGGCAGGACAGGCTGCTGTTGGAACAAGAAAGATGCATGGCTTCCTGGTGGACCAATATTCTGTACATCAATAACTATGTCAATACTGATAAAATGGTATGTTTGAGAGTTTCTGAATGTACTTTCACTCAAAACAAAATCAGCTGTTCCCTACATTTTGACGAGTTATGCGAACATAAAAGTAGGGATTAGCTGCAGCAGCAACATTTTCGTTTTTCGCGATTTCAGGGTTTGTCCCATTGTGATAATGATGAGTACAATGATCTCTTAAGAGATTTCGTGTATGAAAATATACACTTTATACGTATACACAGGTTCAAATTAAATTACTTGCGAAACTCTGCAAACCTGGACGGTATCGGTATCGAAACAATAAAAAAAAATTTTTTTGGTCAACATCCTCATTGTAGTTGAAATAATTATCAGTTTAAAAAAATCAGTTCTTTTGTGTAAACTTCACAAACGTGATGGGAGTCGATAAGTACAAAAATCCTGAACATTAATAAAACAAGGAACTAACAATGTAATGCAGTGTAAAAGAGGATCATAAGGGTCAAGTTTCCAGTTGTCAAACTAAAGTTTCACCGGGATTCTCGACAGTAGTTTCATAATGCTCTTTATTGTGAGCGTATCTTTTTAAGCTCTAGACACCCTCGGACAAGCGATGACAAAGACTTTGCCTGTTTTAAACTTGATGAAGTTATCTGCCTGCCAACTATCTGTGTGCATTGTTCTTTTACTATTAACATTTTTCAATTATATTTTGGCTTTAAAATGTCTGAAAATTGCTAGCTCGTGTTTTGTAACTAGTGTTTTAAAATATGGGGAATTTGCCAAAATTATAAAAAGTATTAAATCTGTTAATGGAGCGTACAAGTTAATTAGTATAGGCTTAGGGCAGTTTACGCGCGTTTAACAATTGCCTCATTAATTTTGCGATTATTTTCGTTTAAGAAACTGGCCCATATGCCAACGACCAACATTTCACCTTCAAACAAATTCGTTCCATTGGCGATTTCATTAGTTTTGACTTTGATATTGTGATCGTCATTTTTAGGGTTCCGTACCCAGAGGGTAAAACGGGACCCTATTACTAAGGCTCCGCTGTCTGTCTGTTTGTCTGTCTGTCCGTCTGTCACCAGGCTGTATCTCATGAACCGTGATAGCTAGACCGTTGAAATTTTCACAGATGATGTGTATCTGTTGCCGCTATAACCACAAATACTAAAATACAGAATAAAATAGGGGGGGCTCCCATACAATAAACTTGTTTTTTTTTGCCGTTTTTATAGATAATGGTACGGAAGCCTTCGTGCGCGAGTCCGAGTCGCACTTGGCCGGTTTTTTTAATAATCAAACTTTGATCAATTTTTGAACCTGTTTTTGTTCCTTTCAGTGCATGTTCCAATCCTGGTACCTCTCCGTGGACACACAGCTGTTCTTCATAGCCCCCATCTTCATCTACAGTCTATGGAGGTGGCGCAGATTTGGGCCTATACTTCTATCAGTTTTTCTCCTCCTCTCTTTAATTGGCCCTGCAGTTATCACCTACAGGGATAAGTTGGATCCTACGCTTTTGTTTTATGCCAAGTAAGTTTTCATTTTGAATTTCTTGTTGATTCTAGAAGAATCTTTTAATTATTTTCTCATTCTTGTTGATTCTAAATTTAAATTTGTTATTGTCAAGGAAATTTGTGTCATTAGAAGGAACAATTATTTTAATACAAGGTTTTGATTTTATGGTTTTTGTTTCAGAGAGTTCACTGATATTATTTCTAACTATTACTTCAACGAAGCTTACATCAAGACGCATATGAAGATGGTTATCTATTTCATGGGAATTTTAACTGGATATCTTCTACATCGGGTACAAACCGAAAAGTAAGTTTATAAATGACTAGCTCCCGCCCTGATACACATTATTCTTTATTTTTGGTTTTAAGTATAAATACCGAGTTTCATATTAATCGGACGGCGTGTTAAAATTCTTATACAAACTTTGACACCCCAAAATTCCCCGTTTAGGGGGTAGTTTAGAAAAACAAAAAATGACAAACTTTAACATTCACTTTAATAAGTATTCGTGCCAAGTTTCAAGTATTAACTCAAGGAATAAGATTTTTCATACAAACGAAATTCCCCCTTTTCACCCCTTTTAAGGTCGAATTTCCAAAAACCCTTTCTTAGTGGACGTCTAGGTCCTAATTGCTATCTATGTGCCAAATTTCAGCCCAATCCGTTCAGTGGTTTAAGCTGTGACGTAGACTACCCATTTTCACCCTGTTAGGGGAAGATTTTTGAAAAACCCTAATACACATTATTCTTTATTTTTGGTTTTAAGTATAAATACTGAGTTTCGAGTTAATCGGACAGCTCGTTAAAATTCTTCTATACAAACTTTGACACACCCCAATCCCCGTTTAGGGGGTAGTTTATAAAAACTAAAAATTACAATCTTTATAATTTACTTAGATAAGTATTCGTGCCAAGTTTCAAGTATTAACTCAAGGAATAAGATTTTTCATACAAACGAAATCCCCCCATTTCACCCTCTTAGGGGTGGAATTTCGAAAAATTGTTTCTTAGTGGAAACTTAATCTTCGTAATGAACACACCCTCCAAATTGCATATCTCTAGAACCAGCGGTTTAGGCTGTGCGTTGATATCTCAGTCACCCTTGCCTTTCATTTTATATAGATTTCCGCCATTATTTTTAAAACTTGATGAAGCCTTTTATTTGTGTGACTTTCATACAGATTTACTTTTATAAATGCAACCATAAAACTCTTTACTGTTTTTACAGCTACCAGTTCTCTTTCCTGATGAAAACCTTTGCGTGGATCACCAGTGTGGTCCTTGGTGTCGTAACTACATTCTCCGTGACTATCTTCTATCAAGAGTGGTACCAATACAGCGCGCTAGAGGCCGCTGCCTACATTTCTTTGCACAAACTTGCCTGGGGCATTGCTAACGGATGGCTGATTATTGCCTGTGCTACTGGGAATGCAGGTAAAATATTAAATAATTACTGTAATTTTGAACTAACTCGCAATTTCTTAAAAGTTTTTTCTGTCATTGTAAATAAGTTATATCTTCGTTTTCCACAAGAAAATGGTTCTATCAATAACAATGTCGACATTATGCTGTCTCCTTTATGTATTACTTTGGACCTTTAGTTTGACTTAAATACTTATTTAATCAAACATAGTCTTAGTTTTTTTTACTGGTGTTACAATAAAACCTGTTGTATCACTTAAAATTACGATCCTTTACCAAAAACCATATTCTTTCCAGGTTTCTTCGGAAAATTACTGACGTGGAAGTTCCTGGCTCCATTCTCAAGACTGACATTCTGTGCTTATTTGGTGAACGGAGTCGTCGAATTGTACTACGTTGGTGAACTCAGACATCCTCTACATATCACCTTCTTCACTGTTGTGAGTATTATTTTAGGTACCTTTTATACCTGCTTTATTTAGATTGACCCTTTATTATAATGTTAGCCTACGTTTTATACCACCACACTTCAAGTTCATTAAAAGAATTTACGAGAGTACTTTTGGTTTCCTTGAAATGTGTAGTATCGTCGAACAGGAAAAGATACAGGAAACTTAGATATAATTACTTTTCGTACTAGGTTTTTGTAAGCTTATAAATGTGGGCTTTTCAAAATAATGGGACAGATATATGAACTTGAAGTTTAAGGAGAAATAAATAAATGGAAAAATAAGTAAAAATTTAATAAAAATCGTGTCTGACGAACAAATTAAATACGTAAATCATAATTACTCGTGAATTGGCAGAGTAAGACAACATTAGGACACATCTACTATCAATATAATGGTGACATTACCAAACTCAAATCCTGGAGAGATAAACCTTAGCATAAACATAGGGCCTTATTACACATATTTATGTAGGTCCTCAGACCAAATAAAAAACCAAGACAGACCGCTGCGAACAATAAAGTGAAGCATGTCAAAACTACACCACCGCTCTGTGCATACACGATCAAACGCACACATTTACAACCATTTACAATCTAACTACACCAAATTCCAAAAAAGCCATCTTGGTTTTTAATTTGGTCTGAGTGTAGGTCAGAATTTTTTTATCCAAGAAATAAAATTGAAAACCCGGTTTTTTCGGTCTATTATTTATATCAGTCAAACTTGGTAAACTAAAATTATTATCTTTCTTTTTCAGTTGGCGAATGCAATATCGCACATAGTTCTGACATTCTTCCTTGCCATGTTTCTATGCTTGACTTTCGAGTCACCGCTACATGGGATTGAGAAAATTCTTCTTCGGATGTTTGGTGAGTACTTACATTAATCTACTTATTTTTGGCAAACTCAACTGATATCGCAAACTACATTAATTGTATGCCAATTTATCACTTGTAAGAAGCAGATTATTCGAATGTTTTTTATTAATTTAAGCAACATTGGAATGGAGGAGCTCGTGGCTAAGTAATAACAGCCGCTCGGGTCGATCCATCAGGTTAAGCTACGCTTGCCGGGGTTGGTCCGTGGATGGGTGACCATTTTCACATATCGAGACTCCTCCGTGCCTCGGAAAGCACGTTAAGCCATTAGTCCCGGCTGTTATTTGTGGATCTATGACAGTCGTTACGAGTCGTCAGAAGACCGAAAGTCTGACAACCAGTCTAACCAAGGGGTATCGTATTACCCAGTTACTGGGTTGTGGAGGTCAGATAGACAGTCGCTTCATGTAAAATACTGGTATTCAGCTGGATCCGGTTAGACTGGAAGCCGACCCCAGCATAGTTGGGAAAAGGCTAGGCAGCTTTTTTTAAGCAACATTGGAATGTACAAAAAAATATATTACTTTTTTCAAGACAGTAAAATATTTACATAATTTAAAAACTTACAGACTTAACATTAAATAGATCGAGTGTGAGCGGAGCGAACGCTTCCGGATAAATCTTTTTAAATTCCCAAAATATGTTTCGAATTGGTACTTTAAATAGTGTTTTAGCTAAGCATATGTCGAACAAGGCTAGAATTTTAAAATAATTTAAAATTCATTTGGCTATGAGGGAGCGACGTAGTCAGTATTGTTACAAAGCTCCTCAAAAAAGATAAAAAAAAAAAGATACTTAATAATAATATGATGTACAAAGTGCATTTAATTTTTTTGTTGAGTGTGTTTAATTTTTAATTGTCTATTTCAAGTGAATCACTTAAGTATATACTCAACTTATTGTGCTCTTTTCAAAAAAAAAAACGTTAAATTTATCGAAGCGTTTTAAGAATATTAGCTAAATATCAATTATTTCATTTAAATACCGTTATATTTTAGAAAAAAAAAATTGCCCGCCGGTGTCGAGAGCAGGGTCCAATCAGCAAAATGTTATTATTAACTGTATTTTTAATACCTATTTAGGGAAAAGCCTTAAAAAATATTATTTGGAATATTTTGTAACTTGATGGCGTTTCTTACAGGAATAGTGGATATTAGAATGGAGACATTCATTTGAAGAGGTTTTTTTTTTATAATGGTAATTTATTTTTATTTTTTTATTTTTTCAGCTCGGCCAGTATTGAGTGATAATGCAAGAAAAGACGTATCAGCGGAATCATCGAGAAACACTAGTCAATCTAAATTAGATTCGTAGCTTAGTGTTACACATTCTTAGTTTATATTGTTAGTAGAAATCAATGTGTGATATTTACACAGATGATTTCCTTTATTTTAATTAGGTTGGTATCTGCGTAATACCCCTATAATATGCGGTATTTGAAAAAAACTGGGATGTGAGGATATCGAAAACGACGTAAAACGAATTATGACGAATTTTATAAGTAAAAGTAGCTAAAGACAGTTGAATTCGACCCAAAATTTTGAGTACCGTAGAGGTTCTAAATAAGTCTAAGATCTAAAACCGAGATCATTAAAATAAGCACGTGTTGCGACTTAGGCATAATCCTGTCTCTATCTTACACTTGTAGTTTGATAGTTGTGTGACAGAGACAGGAATAACGCTTAGTCAAAGTACGTGAACGTTTATGCCTTGATCTTGGTCTTAATGCGAAAGCGCCAGGGTATCCTGCGATATTCAAATTTTCTTTAGTTTTTTGCAATTTGAAGATATTTGTATTGATGCTTTTAATGATTATAATTGTGTAAATTCAAATTTGTTACGATCGCGAACCTGACACTGACCTGCTAATTGCAAAAACCGTTAGAATGTGAATTGCATTTCGCGGGCTACATAAGCGCATGAGCGCAGCGCATTTCCCTTAATGTTATGTAGTAAGCATGACGATTTGAACATAGAAATCGAAAATTAAAACAGTATTTAAATAAGTTGGGGTATTCCGCTAATATAATATATATTTATGAACCAATCAGGCTCAATTATTTATGGTTATAGGCAATTTTGTAAATATTAAATTTCTAAGTTAGGCAAGTAACTAGATTTAAGTGAGGTTAGGAAAGTAACTAGAGGTAAGTTAGTAATTTTTACAATTATAAAATTTGAATAATATTATGTTTTCCAATTTATATTATGTATTTCCGATAAATAAATATGAGATCAGTATCACTAACCAGTAAGATATTGCTATGAAAATGTTAATAAAAATGACATAATTTTTCGTGAAACGGCGTCCATTTTTTTATCGCCAAAATTACAAGATCATGAGTCAAGATCAAGAGAGCTGTCTGTATATTTTTATGCCAAATAAAAAAAATACAATTTAATCCGTAATCCAAGAAAGTTACGGTTCGTAATTGAATATTAGTTTGGGAAATACAGCCAGTGTATATACGTTGACATTTCAGTGTTAAGAAATTACTGTTTTATTGCCGAATTGAAGACGGTTACAGAAATAAGGTTTCTTCATAACATTGCGCTTGTATTCTATGAAATGGATGGGCAGAGGTGTATACTGTGAATAATAGGTATACCCACAGTTCGCCAGCTACACTGAAGTGAACCAGAGGGCCTAGACAAGTGACAATCGCTTCCAAAGCGTTTCGTATTTCTGCAACGACTTTCAACAGGATTGACATAAGCTTATGTCAGTCAAGACGCGCTAGATAAAGTGACATTCTATCAGCGATAACGATGATGGGCAAGGCAAAAATACATAAGCTATCGCAAAGCTTAATGTCAACTCTGTTGTAGAAAAACGAAACGCTTTGGAAGCGATTGTCACTTGTCTAAGCCAGTGTACACTTTTGCCTTTTCCAACATCGTTATCGCTGATAGAATGTCACTTTGTCTAGGGCCTCTGATCCTTATAATAGGTATCGACTTGTGATGGTGCTTGAATTTTTGATGTAAGGAATACCTTATTCTGAATTTTAATACCTCTAACAGAGTTTTAAAGGCACCCATGGGCCTTTGACTTGGCTTCACATGCCGATGGCTTCACGATGTTTTCGCCCGTCTGGCTTATGTCCCTCTACTTCTGCGTATACGATTTGAGTTGAAGTTGTGATTTCTTGTGATTTCTCGAAGAGATTGAGTCTTGGATTAAAATAATATTTTATACGAATTCTTAGGAGAAAACTAAGTAAGACTTTAGATAAAATAATGTTACCTGTAGCTATAAGTTTACCCCAGCAGGGTTAATTGCGAAACCATCGTAATACCAATCGCTTTCATTTTGACAGTTCAACATGCATCCAATGCGTTGTCGTGAACAGGCATTTTAAAATATAGGGTGTAGTGGATATTTTTGAGTTTTTGAAATGAAAGCGATTTTCATTGGGAGTGTGTTACGTAGTAAAGCTGCTGGTTTCTTTAAGCTTATTAAAATATGACTTAAATGAATTGATTGACCAGGCTTTCAGACTCTACGGGGTTAAATGTATTTTAATTTTGATACAAATGAATGTTATTCCGTTTTTAAATGTATACAAGTGCCTATTGTGTTGTTACGCAAAGCCATGATGTTTGCGTTTTTTATTTATTGAAAATCGAATGCTTTAAATATAATACGCCCGTTATTACTTGGCAGCTCTGAACATAGGCGATATACGCATTCGCGCATGTTCTCTCACTCACACTCGCCTCACGTCACCATTTGCTTCCTAAAAAATGTTACTGCGCAAACCCTCTGCACGAAGTTCACGATTGCCAAGTTATATCGACCGTATAGTTTTTATATTTTATATATAAAAACTGAATTTATTGAAATTTATTTTTATAAATAAAAAATGCACTACATCAGTGCATTTTTTCTTTATAAAAAGAAAAGTTACTGGTTTATCTAAACACACAATCAATATAATTTCTTCAAGACTTATTTGTTTATTATTATCTTAACTTCCATTGCTCAATGATATTATACTCTATTTTATACATACCTCAATGAACACAGGATTTTTATTTTGATATTAAAAATGTTGTTTTATATTTTGATTTTTCATTACTCTCTTGTTCCGTGTTTTTAGGTGATTAATAAACAATTATAACGAGAGAAAATAAACGAAACGGAATAATAAGTATGTAAGCGGCTTATTGCTGCATAATAATTAATTAATTAAGGAGAAAGTGATGGGCTTCACTGTTATTGTTAATTCCTAAATTAAATATAACATTTACATTTAAAGGTAAATATAACAATTTAAGGCGCGGGACATACACAAGAGGGGCGGCGCGGGAGAGGCGCGCGACGTTGCGGCGTGGGCGTCCCGCCGCTCCTTTCATATTTCTCGCTCGCGCCCCGCCGCACACTGTAAAATAACCCGTATCTAGCATCACCTTATCCAAAATTTTAACATAAAATATTCAAGATACAATATTTTTACACGACAGCTAGATAAAGCAACTATATGATTTGATAATAATTTGCGAAGGTGTCGATATTTTTCATAGTATAACATCGAGAAATTAACATTGAGTTTATTCGCCTTTATTTCTTTGATTGATTAAAGGTGTCTCACGGGTGAAATTTTTAATAGACATACAGAAACGCAGTTGTAATAACACCTACAGTGTTTTAGTTATCTTAGAAGGTGAGTTTGAAAGTTACACATTTGTTTTTCTTTTGTTTTGTATATTTAATTACGCATATATTAAGACATTAGAAAATGTACCCGCGTGTATCCGAGCTGAAACATTTTTTTTCTTATTCCCTGACTCGTGCTCTAAAGGAATCAGTTGTATTCCCGTGTACCTATTTGCGCATGTAATTTTTTTTTTTTTTTTTTTCATTTGTTTGGTTAAAATGAAGAAACTTGCTATTTTCCAAAAGTTTTGCATAGTACTATTTTTATGTTGCTTATTAACGGTAGAAAATAAAATATAAAAAGATGATATTTTTGTTACAAAAAAAAAAAAACAATTACAGATTTTTTTTATAAAGAAGTGCTAAGCTGACCCCCTTCTGTATGTTCAAAAAAAGTTTCAGTTTAAAATACTTACTATGCTACGAGATACAAAAATAAATATGATGAACTGAATAAAGTGACGCTAGATACGACATATGTCACAGTGTGCGCCGCCTGTGTATGTTCCGCGCCTCGTCGCTCCTATACATTTTGTATGAAATATGAAAGAACCGGCGCGACGCCCACGCCGCACTGGCGCCACGCCCGCGCCACACGCCACTTGTGTATAGCATTTTTAAAACCCACAATCTTGATGTATTTTTATTTTGAGTTTTGGCATTTAATGTGGGTTGATACTGCAGTAGTAGTTCACCACATGCAATATAATTATTATGTGAAAAACCGATAACTTGGACTGCTTTTCTTTTGGCTCAAGGAACTAGGGGTGTGTGACAGAAGGTCTGTGTCAATATCACTCAGGCACATTTGAGAAATTGTCACAGAAATTGTACTGACAAATCAACATGGTGCCTTTAGTTCCGATTATGGCCACGCGCCAAAAGAACCTTGTAGCGTTGTACAGTCACGAGCAACCTTACAATTTACGCATAATTCAAAAGAGATTTTCTCGAGAAATAATGAGAAAAGACCTATTTCATAATAATACTATTATGAAATAGGTCTTTTCTCATTATTTCTAAACCATACGTTATAAAATATAATTCTTGTAACGCCATAAAATGTCTATCAAAACTTTAGAAAAAAATCGCTTTTGAATCTTGCGTCAATATAGATATTTATGCTTGTGACTGTCCAAAAGAAATCTTCGTATAACTTAGCTCGACGGTCAAAAAGAACACTATCCAACAAGTACACTTCCGGCCCTACAAAACTTCCCACACAATATAAACGAGTTAACTCCAATATTTGTGTTACCAGTGAATGCACTCAAGTGTTCGGGCGCAGGGCCGGCGAACTTGGACAGTTTTCAATTACTCAAAGTTACAGAGTAAGTGCATAGCCCGTCAAGTATTTGCAAACTTGCATAATCTCCGTCGGATCATGGCTGGCATACACGGACTAGAGTTACCAGTACGTATAAATTAAACTTGCTGGCTTGCCATGTTGCTCTTGTGTTAAGTGTTCCGGATTTCGGGAGTCTAGGATGACTTGATGCATATTTGGTGCAGTGCTGTTTGTTGTTCGTTGGAGCTGGTGAATGAAGTCTACTGTACAATTATTTTGTGGAGGAGGAGTAATTCTTTTAGAACGTTCATCAATATTATCTAATCTTAGTTTCAATCTCTGAAAAATACAATCAATTTATTTATTTTGGAACAACTAGATCCAAAGGTATTCAAAAACTTAGAAACTATTGTTAGTAGGTGCTTAGACACAATCACACTCTATCACTTCTCTAGGATGAATCTATCCATTACACACAAATACAGAAAAATACAAAAAAAAATTGACATTGATTGTCGCTGAAATGAGAATTTGAGACTGTCTTTTTTTCTGGCCTCTATTGTAATTTTTAGTTACATAGCTTAATTTTACCTTACGCTTTCATGGTAAAACGCCTAAATGGATTTGGATGAAATTTAGCACATGGGTAGACCTGTGATCCCGATATTCCCACGGGATCGAAACTTATGCAGATGAAACCGCGGGGCACATCTAGTTTTATTATATAGAGGGCTACAATTGGGTTTAAAGTATTAGTTTCAGAGCTATGTTCAGAGTTAATCACTAGATAAGATTTTATATCCAGTTTTAATGGGAATTAGTAAATCTTGTCTGATTGGCTTGTAATCTTTAAATGGATTTTTCCAAAAAAATTGATAGATCTTGGATTTAAAAAAAAACTAGCTTGATATTCAGAACCGGTGAAGGTAATAGTAGGTACCTTTTAGGTAATAGTATTTTTACTGAATATCAAGTTGTTTTTTTTTAAACCCAAAAATGCTAACTATAAAAAAATGCTAGCTACAAAAAAAATGTAGAACCAATATAAAAAATAATAAAAAATCCACAATGGGGAAGCTCTGCTCAGCAGCTCAGCTTTAGCTTTGTTTTTGGGATAGCAAAACGCCTACGACGTCTCTAGTATTGCAATATGGTGAGTTACATGTTAGTTTGCCATCGAATTACTTACAGTAAATCTTTTTTCTTGATGTCCCTCGGGAATCGTTGCCGCTCCGCTGCCGGCGCCGGTTGCTGAATTGGCTGCCGGCGCTGACTTTGGTTGTCAGTTTGGCGTAAGGAGTAGATAGGCAGGGTAGGCATAATTAAAAAAACATGTAAAAGAGCATTTTTTTTTTCCACGTTCCTGTAATAAAGTCATAAAGTACCCGAAACCGAACTAGTAAGATTAGGTTTAATACTTTTAATTGCAAAAAAGGTTAGGTTAGAACTGTGACCCCCTACGTCAGTGCTGCCAAAAACGACTAGAATATGCAGAAAAACATATTTTAGTTAGGGTTAGTTAGTTGGGGTTCTGAATACTGGAAGGGTTTAATAAACGTCGCGCCGCCATTGTCCATTATGGGAGCCGATGTTTTTAATCTTGGCTGCCAGCAGTAATGGCATTGCCGGTTCCCAATAACGTTATTACTGCATTTTCTCGTATTCATTCATCGTACTAACATTTTTGTCAAATAGCGATTATTATTTCTCTCAGCCAACACTTCTCGCTTGCGGTGTCGCCTGTCTCATTCAAGATAGGACAGAAACTTATATTGGGTCGGGAGAGAGCTGCGTAAAACGTTATCGCAAGAAACAACCAGCTTACAAGTTCCTTCCCTTATCTTTTATCTTTTGTCTAAACAACATCCCGCTATGTTTATACGTTCCCGCTCAAGTTGGCAGAACTTGCCATTTGTTAAATTAAGATGTTTCCCGACTTCCGATTCGAATTTCTTTGAGCTATCGTTTTTTGTATTTTTAACTTCAGTTGCTTTGTTTTTGTTTGATGCTACTACTGCTTGAAAACTAGAGTTACTTTACAATAAAGATTTAGTACGTACTAGCTGAACCCCGCGGTTTCACCCGCGTAAGTCTCGATCCCGTGGGAATATCGGGATAAAAAGTATTCTATGTGTCAATCCAGGTTATAAACTATCTGTTTGCTAAATTTCATCCAAATCCTTTCAGCCATTTTTGCGTGATTGAGTAACAAACATTCAAACACACAAACACACAAACTTTCACATTTATAATATTAGTAGGAAGCTTCCACAAACGGGCGCGACAAGGGTAGCGCTGCCTGTCGCGCCGACGATATCGCGACAGTTTGCACGGGCCTTAATTTCACTGTGACTGCCTCATTGGTTTAGTGATTGCAAGCGCTACTGCTGAATAGATCTTGGATTCGATTCTCGGCTTGAGCAAAGTGATATTATTATTTTATATCTGGAATTTTTCAGTAGCAGCCCGGAGTCTAGATTTGTGCCCGGTTGATGTTAAAGGCTCGCCCCCTATATCATGGGACTTAAATATAATTGACGAAATGTGGGTTTAATAGAGGTAGGTACACCTCTGCCCAACCCTAGGGGAAGATAAGGCGTGATGTTATGTTTCGACTGTTTTATAATATTCGGAGTGGAGTTTGTTCTGGAGTAGAGACCGCGTATCGGTAAGTGTAGTGTGGGACGCCTTCCAGCTAGATGGAAAAAGGTGACTGGGATAGACTGGATGCGGAAGGTGGAGGACAGGGTGTTGTGGCGCAGCCTGGGAGAGGCGTATATCCAGCAGTGGACTGTGATAGGCTGATTTATTGAAAATATTTACTGCATCCGCCATACAGCCATATTTAAAACAAATGAGTATGATTCATCACACAAGACGGTTGGAGTCACACCATGAAGCACAGACTATTAAAACAATATTATTTTCACTTTTTTATTTTTATTAATTTGTAATTTGTGTTTCCCGATTTGTGTTCAAATAAACGTTACTTTCTTTCCAAGTAGAAGCTTTACAGAATAGCAGTGTTTCATAATTTATTTAGTCCTGAATAAAATTTAAATTCAACAAAAAATTATGTAACTAATTACATTACTAATAACTTTTCGTTCCAATTATTAACTAATATTTTTTTTAACAATATCATTTAAAAGAGTGTCCTGGAGTTTCTTGCACGTTCTTCTCCATAGGTACCTACTCTACGCTTTGGAATGGGCTACTAGACTTCATATTTCTGATTGACCGACTCCTTGACATTTCAAAAGTGCCTGTACCTAAACGGTTTTGAAATAAACGGTTTTGAATAAATGAGTTTTTAGAGTAGGTATTTTGTTGGATAAAATCTCTTTGAAATGTTATGTACTTTTTTCGAGATGCGAATATAAATAAATAGAAAGATTGAGATACGTCGTCAATTCTATTTCATTGCTTCAAAGGCAGTGAATTTCAATGACTTGACCATTCAGAACCATATAAAGGTGAATTTCTTAGACCTCACTTGTTTAATTCTTTAAAAGTTGAAGTTCTAATCGATAAGGCTTCTTTACTTACTTGATTAACGGATCGGATAGTACCTAGGCACATAAATTCTGGGAAATATTTGCGTCTTAATAGAAAATCACGGTTCAAGACATAATTCTTCAGAACCAGTAGTATATTTTAGGAATAAACTGGTACTGGGATATTTCCCTGAAATTTCAAGATAGAAATGTGGTTTTATTTACTTGGTATTCATCTTGTGAAATCCCAAGACTATCGTGAAATGTGGCTGTTTTCTAACAAGTAAGAAATGGAAGTGTGTTACACATTACAGAGCGGTGACACAAAAGGGAGCAGAAATGTATATTTACCGAGTAGGTACATTTTATTATCAAACAAATCGTTGTTGTTGTGGGTGTACGCCTCTGCCCAACCCTTCGGGAAAGCATGGTGTGATATTATGTTATGTGTCTAATCGTTGTTCCACCTATGATTTAGTTTTATGTTTTCTAAGAACAAAGGGCCTAAAACGGCCACATTAGTAATTCCTCTAAAAGCTTTTCATTTTCTCAATCCCCAGCTGTCATTAGCAATTCCTCTAATTTGACACATTCATAATTTTTGGACCATTTTACGAATCTCCACAGAAAACTGTCAAACAGATGAATTATTTCGTAATATGAATTGCACGCAGATCATAATAAAGATTGTCAGTTTGTGACATTTTACGATGATTCATAATTATTTTTCTATTATTCTGTCAAATTATGTTTTCAGTACGTAGTTTCCTAGGAAAGCGCCTTTATCAAAATCTGTAATTTTTACTAGTATTTGACATTAGGTATCAAAAAACGCTCTGTATTTGGACAGCCATAAGCTTACCGTACGCACGGGTGCTTTTTTTAACGCGAAGTTTTCGCCCGTACCCTAGCTTTCAACTCCCGGCGTCGAGCCATGTTTTGAGAATCCAACAGAGTACATGCCTAGCGCGTTGAAAAAGTGCACAGTTGGATTTTCAACTCACGCCGTTAAGCCGAGCGTTGAGAATCCAGTGCGCGGAAAAAAATGCGCCCGTGCGGACGTAGGCTTATTGCGAAATTCAAAGTTTAAGCAAATACCTTTAAATTAGCAACACCTGAAAAGTCTTTAGAGCAATTAAAATAGAGCATCGGTGTCGAGTCAGCACATCAAACTGTACTGACTGAATACGTAATAAAAAGAAAAAAAAATGTATTTGTGTGTGTGTGTGATTGTTTTTATCCATTTATTATGTGCCTTGAATTATGTTCGAAGCGCACAGACTTGAACGCATGAAACCGCGAGCGTTTTCTCGTTCTCGTTTTCATCTTTACACGCGCGTTCTTTACTGCGTAAAAGGCCTTTCACGCGTGAAAGCGCGTGTCGTGTAAAGGCGGCTATTGTCGCAGAAACATGTGAATATCAAAAGCTAGGCAGTCTAGGCACAACCGGACTATATCAAAGTAAGTATTAAGTAAACTAGTTACACCACAGTTTACAAAACTCCTCACGTATACACAGTACACTTCACTTCTAAACTCATAATCCTCTGTTTACAGCGTTGGCCAAAAAATTACAAAGTACAAACGCTGCCTAAATAACTTCACGACGGCGTTTGAATTAAAAGGGGCAACCGCGCGTGTGCCCAACTTTTTTACCCTTTCAGAGTTCGTAGCACCTGCGTTGCTTAAATTATGTAAATACAATTTAATTCAAAGTCCTTTGTAATCTTTTACTTTCAAATTTTCGGGGAAATTGACTTATTTAGGCATACGAGTTGCGTAGTGTTTTTTTGTGTGATGAAAAAAAGGTGTTCTGTTTTGTTTGTTCATTCAAGTTGAGCATGGTTTATGTCGGGAATCCCAGCGGATTTCCGGCCACCGTAGGCGCGGGCTTGCGGGCGGCGAGCAATGGGAAGCTCGCCGTCCGATAAGGACCTGGCCCGGGTCGAAAGCGCGTCGTGTTCCACGCGCGCCTCAAAGAGATGTCAGCACAATTGGTGGGGCCCGCCAGGACCGTTGCCTGCTAGGGTTGTGGGAAAGTCCGAAAGGGATACCGGGACCCTTGGCAACAGGCAACTGAAGGAATACGGGTGGGTTTTAGTCAGTAAAAGTCTGACACGCCCTCCCGCTCCGTCCAGAGCTGGAGAAGTCATTTGATGATTGCCAACCCTCGAAAAAAAAAAGACGATGTGTCGCCGCGAAATGACACGTTTCTATGTATGTCTACGAAACCGACGTAACGCTAGCTACGGAAGGTATTTCATAAAAACCAGTCGTGTCGCGTCGACACGTCGCCTGCTGCTGCCGTCTGCGGTCGCCTACGGAATTCCTTTAATACGTCTTAAATAACCCTAACGACATTCCCATACTTTCTTTTGGCCTTATAAAATAATCCAGTTTTAAAATAAAATGATTCTTAAGTGGCAGAATATTCAAACGAGGTTCATTTTTTACTCTTGAACGCCTGCATTGCAGAATTGAGTTGAATATTTAATTTGTGAGGATCTCGCTCTGAATTTTTAATATTTTTGTAGAGATTCCTTGAATATATCAATAGATCTAAAGAATATAATGATGTTATCATAGAGTTACTCATAATACCAAATGACTGTTTATTTTCTCTCACAAGGCGGACATCTTAACCTGTATGTAGCTCATATGGCTAATACACGTTTGTATTAGGCAAGTAGCGAGTTTAGTTCTAGTAGCAAGTTATGTGAGCAATCGTCAGTCCAAAAGTGACAATTTTTAATTGTGAAGTGTCACTTAAATTCTTCAAAGGGACTTAACTCGCTATGCTACTAATTTATGCCAGACGTTATGCCATTGGCCCTGGTCCTGATCTCTCTCCGGTCGTGTCGGATTGCCGTCCCATGGAACTATAGTGAGGGAAGAAAGAGTGCACCTGTGTCGGCGCACACGCTTGCTTGTGCACTATAATATCTCCCCCGCCGAAAAGGCGTATCCGCTGAGATTTTTCGTCATGGCCGAAATTCGGTCTGTAAGGCTATTATTAATGCCAAAATAAATCAGTATGTTTCCCAAGTATTCTTTTCAGTGTTTACCTATAAAAATAATGGTTGCTAGTTGTAACCCTCCGGCCTAGCTTAACTTCTTTAGCAACCTTTACAATACTTTCTTGTAGGGATAAAGCAGGGATGAAGACCCAAATGTCTTAGTGACCTACAAACATAAGTAATTCAATTAGTTAGTAATGAACTGACAGACGTCACTCTGCCATTACCAATTATGATGTTAGGTACACTCACGAAGTAAATATATTTTGTCCTCATAACGTAACATAAAATAACGTCACGTGTGTATTCCGCGAAGGGTTAGGCAGAAGTGCCCTTATAGTACACCCAGATTTTGCCAGTTACGTTTAAGTCCCATGTCTCACGGCCTATTGCCGGACACAAATCCAGATTCCGGGTTGCTACTGCGAAATTCCAGATGGAAGAACCCATTAAGAATTTGGCCGACACGGGAATGGAATTCAGGACTACCAGGTTCGTTTGCGACCACTAGACCTAGCATTGATCATTGATTGTGTTGTCCTTTTATTTACATCAGTGTAAATGCACAAAATTATAATGACCTGACCTTATCTAACTCATTCATATTATTACTTATACATTAAAATAAACTCCACACCAGTTTTTTACTAGAAATAAAGAGATTAGGTACAGTCAAAAAAGGCACTTTTGAACGTCAAAATTTACAAGAAGTTAAGAAGCCAGATCATAAATCTCTGGGCCACCACGACTATCGTCTTGAAAAAGCAGACATCCTAATGACTAGCATTAAGTTTCTTTGGATTTTTTGGAAGCTCTAATTATTACCTACCTACTTTTGTACTTACCAAATTATTATCCTTTTTTTTTGTCATAATAAAGCCTGTTTCTTAATCTCGTAGACTAATTTGACAGGTGCAAATTTCAAACACTTCTTCACAAAAATTTCACAGCTAGCAAATGCCTAGTTTTCGAGAAAATTAAAATTAAGCAACTTATTTACGGATGCAAGAGCGAGCCTAGTGAGCTGGATATTTGTGGCACCCCGTCTCGGGCAGGTTAGGTTCGAACCTAACCTGTCACGTCATGTCCGTCACGAAAAAGAAAGAAGTGGTAAAATAAGAAGAACTGATACAGCAGTCTCAAGATACCATACGATTTTCTTTTGCCAAAAATAACATACAGAAGTTCGATGAGGTACACAAATAGTTTATCAACTTAATTACAAAACTCATACCTGTATGGTTCACCTAGAGTATTTGCATATACCTACCCTATTATTATCCCTATATTTAACCTATATTCAATTTAAAAAAAAACATTTCCACCTGTGATAATAAAGTCCGTTTTTACAAAAATATTTTGTATTGCCTCAACACAGTTCATTTGAATATTGGGCGACTCGTTCTTGTTTTTGCTGTTGGGCGTATTTTATTTAATAAAATATGGGAATATTATTTTAATGTATTGTGTATTTGCTGACATTGCGTAGTTTAATATATTATCTAGGAAATAACAGTTATAAAAACTAAAACCCAATTACGACAAAAAAGTCAACTAAAAAGGTGTAACATCACAGACAGACAAATTCAAAATCCGGAGTCACACGTACTATGACATACGCATGACTCCGGATTTGACGTCTGACGATTACGTGTGACTATGACGACGATTACGTCTCCGTGTGACAACGATTACGTGTTACTCTAACATAGCGCGCTGTTCTCAAGAAATCCGTCATAGTTTTTCTTCTAGTTCTATTCTGATTAGCTGTTGAAGCCTCTCATGGTAAGTAAGTACCACCAACTACCAGAAATCAAACCAAATACCCTTTCAGGTGGAGTAGAAACGCTTATCATGCAAACCATGAAGAAAGGACTGAATGAAATAAAAAAAAAACTGATGTAATAAACGAATTGATCTAGTAACAAAGTTGTATTGATTCTTAAATTCGATATTCAAATGACACTTCTTTAAAAAAAAAATAGTTTTGGTAGCACAACGCGGATAAAAGAACATTGAACGAACTCAAAACTCAAACTCAAACTCAAATCATTTATTTCAATTAAACCATTTACAGGCACTTTTGAATTGTCAAAGAGTCGGTCAGTTAGTCAGAGAGTTGAAGCTAGTTGCCCATTCCAAAACGTAGATCTCTATGGAGAAGAACGGGCAAGAAACTCCAAGGACACTATTATAAAAATGGATATAGATATTACAAAATCCTGGATACAGTATTCATGTTGCTTCTATATGTGAGAACAATGTAAAACAAAAAAAGAATCAAAAGCAATTCAAAATTTAAGATTAAAAATAAGCTCTGGCAAATAAGAGGTGACCAGTCTCAACTGACGGCGCCCGTTCACGAACATGACATGTGGATCAGCACCATCCAGCTCAAACATTTTGTAGGGAACCGAATGATCCAACACACGTGCCACCATCAGCGAGACATTTAAGTGAGCATGACATACTCTCATCTGCCATGCTATTTCAAGTCAACATACATCATACCATACTAAACGGCTCCATGGTACTCACTCAAAGAAATTGAGCAATTAATATAATATTATTTTCAGATAAGTTAAATAAGAATAAACAATAAGTTCGTAATGTCAGGAAAAAAAAAATAGCAAAAAGGGGGAAGCCACACTTCCAATTATGAAATTTTAACTAGTGAGCCCAAGTGCCTGTGGAGCAGGACCAGCGTTAAGCCAAGCATTTTTATCTACGATATAATCATCCAACTTATAATATGCATGTTTTAAATTTCTTCTCATTTAGTTGAAGAATATCGAGTGGAATTTTATTATAACATTTTAAACAGTACCCCATAAAAGAAGTATGTACTTTAGACAATCTGAAACGTGGTTGATCTAATTTGTTCCTATTTCAAGTGTTAAAATTATGCCTGTCACTTATTTTACTAAAAAGATGTAGATTTTTCCGAACGTACATAATGTTTTCATATATATATACTGACAAGGTACTGTCATGGTGTTAATTTTTTTAAACAGTTCCCTTAGAGACTGACTTCTGCGGAGGTTGTAGATGGCTCGGATAGCTCTCTTTTACAGAATAAAGATAGAATCAATATCTGCAGCCCGTCCCCACAGCAAAATACCGTAAGACATGATGCTATGAAAGTAACTAAAATAGACCAGTCTCACGGTATCCACGTCTGTTAGCTGGCGGATTTTCCAAACAGCGTAAGCGGCTGAACTAAGTCGCCCTGCAAGTGATGTTAAGTGAGGACCCAACTGTAATTTTGAATCAAGCGTAATCCCCAGGAAAACCATCTTTTCGACGAATTGTAGTATCTCCTTATTCAGTACAACTTGACAATCACTACTTCTAACATTCCGTAACGCGAATCTAATGCATTTCGTTTTCTTCTCATTTAATACCAAATTATTTACAGTAAACCAATTCTGGACCATACGTACGCATACACATAGCGTTATTTACGTCGTCAAACTAATGTGCATGTCTATTTACTTTAAAAATCAGTGAACTGTCATCAGCAAATAACACCATTTGTGGTCGGTTTTTCAGTAGATGAGGTAAATCATTTATATATACTAAAAAAAGGAATGGACTCAATATCGAGCCCTGTGGTACACCCATTTTGACTTTTAAACCTAATGAATTCACACCGTTTATTTGAACTTGCTGCAGTCTGTCATTCAAATAGGATTTTACTAAGCTAAACGCAAGTTTACCCAGTCCGTAATGCTCAAGTTTCAAGAGCAGTGTTTCGTGATTCACGCAATCAATCATGCCTTAGATAGGTCGCAAAAGATGCCTATTGCATCTTGAGCCTCTTCCCATGCGTTAAAGATGTGTTTTAATAAGGTGACACCGGCGTCGGTTGTACAACGTCCTTTGGTGAAACCATACTCTGACTACTGTTGATCGTTTAGGATGTTATTACGATTAAAATGATTGAGCATTTGATTTAACATTACTTTTTCAAACCCCTTACTTAAAACCGGCCAAACCGAAACGGGTCTATAATTATTAGTGTCTTTGCTGTCCCCGGATTTGAAAAGAGGAATAACTTTACTGTACTTCATTAAATATGGGAATACCCCTTGATCAACACACAAATTAAATATTAAAGCTAAATGGGGTGCAATTGTCTTAATAATGGATTGACAAACTATAGTAGACAAGCCCCATAGATCTTCGGTAATTTTGATCTTGAGTTGCTTAAAAGCTTTTACAACGACCACAGGGTTTATATGTTTAAATTCTATAGGACAAGTTGAAACATTCGCTTTTAGTAAATCAATAGCAAGTGAGGGCGAGGAATTTAAAGTTTCCGTAGTCTTAATTGGAATATTGGTAAAGATGAACACTATAACAGTGTTTTATAATTAATATCATTTAAAGTTCAACTTCTTGAATTAATTTCTCAATTTTATGTCAAGAGTTTTGCAACATCTGTACAAATAATTACTTTTTATTAAAATTCTATTAAACTATAGAATGGTTTACATTTGCAATATTTTTAAAAATTATTATGTTCTTGTTCTTAATCAATCGTGGGCGATTGGACAACTGCCGCGCGCGAACGCTTCTGTCTACCTGTCGCGCACAAACATTCGTCAGTAATTGTGTTTGGACAAATATATTATAAGCAGAGCTACGACACACGCAACTGTTTTATTTATTGCCATCAACCGGGCACAAATCTAGACTCCGGGCTGCTAGTGAGAAATTACTGATGGGAAAAACTCAATAACCCTTTGCCAGACCTGGGAATCGAACCGAGGAATTCATGCTCAGCAGTAGCAGTTATGACAACTAAGCCGAGGCAGCTGGTAATATAATTAAAATCTACCACCCTCACACGAACTAATAACCTATTTTCCCAACATGAAAAATAAAATGCATCAAAAATATTTAAAAAAAATGTCGTACGCTACGCGTTTTTAGCGTTTCTGCTCTCAATATTGCAGTGATGAAAATGCCAGGGCTCAGAAAGTATTCGGAGTTTTCTGTTAATATCGCGTCCCTCTAACCGTCGTATCATGTACTCGCGTTATTATAAACATACATGGAATCATGCCATTTTATTTGCACAAGTGAATAGAGGCTGGGAATGTAATATTTTTTAGGGCTTTCTGGTGGTCGTCCAGTGTTTTGCGATAGATTTTGGTAAGCTATCATAATTTTGAAGAAAAACAGTCGAGAGGTGTCGTTGGACTCCCGGTTGGAACGAAATTAATTTCGCTTTTGCACACTAGGTGAATGAGAGCTAGCCCCAAAAAACTGTAACATTTTAACCGTCACGACACTTTTACATGTCGAGGTATGACGCAGCATCATGACTTTTCTATTGATGGAAAACCATGCAAACCAAATTCCCAATGGCTTTTGAATTTTTCGCGATTGTTTCTCAATTTTTAGCGTTCCGTCGCTTTCCGCTCGCGTATTAACTGGACAGTAAACCTGAGCTGAACTACACGCTGCTCGTAAACTAGTTTCCATTCAGAGTTAGATCGACTGACGTTTCGATGTTTCGGCCATCCCGATACGGATTTGAAAATTTGAATGAATAAAAATTCGTTTCGCGACGCGTACTATTTTTTGTTTTCAATTTTTTAAGTCCTTACCTTATTGTTCTCGATTCGTAGTCCAGTGCGGCACTCGATATTGATTTATTTGAATAGATTTGTCGATTTTTTGGCTGGATAGAACCAATTTAGGGTCTGATTTTTAACCGACTTCTAAAAGAAGGAGGTTATCAATTCAGATGTTCATTTTTTTTTTATGTACCTATATCCGGGCATAACTCCGTCATTTTTACACGGGTTTGCAATATTCTTTTTTTGTTGTTTGAAGGGGTCTATTTCCGAGATGGTCCCATTTTCATCACCAGGTCAGGATCTGATGATGGGATCCTAGATAAATCGAGGGAACTCTTCAAATATTATAGGCAAAAAACGAAAATTCACCAAGCGGCTTCCGAAATTAAAGTTATTTTTCACTAGGTTTTTTTTTGGAAGTCGGTTATTTTTTTTTTTTGTAAAATGTATTTATAATAGGGTAAATCTGCAGTGCGTGAGTCCATTATATACAATTTATAGGCAAAATAGGCTAAACATGAATACCTACAGGAATATTATTTCTTAAGTAGTTATTTACATTATGTTACTCAAACATTGAGGTCTGCGTTATATATAATAAAGACATACATACAACAGTTATTTTCTTTTGGCAGAGAATGTAATTTGTTTTATTTAATTTACCCTTTAAAACACATTATTCCCACCGGACCAATCAATCAAACCCAGTCCATCCATGTCAAAGAATTACTATATAATACTCCACGATCGCAATTATTCAAAACGGTACGAACTCATGATGAGGAGGAGAGTACTCAATAATTTCACGATATTGTTCCGACAGCTATCATCTATCATTTACATCATTGATCGACAAAGAGCTCTTTTGAGCGCTGATGTTGAAGTCGAAATGACTTTTACGCATTGCGGATGTATGTAGGTACTTGTCTCCTCTCGAAATGACATGTGAGGCCTTATTGAGAGCAAAAGGATTGACATAATTATCAAATTATTTTTATATGTGACAGAGTGAGTCCGGTTCGTCAATTTGGTCCCTCGAACTTTTTCTTCGATTTTTGCGTTTATTTATGTTTATATCAATTTCTCGACGCATGAAATTGTTTTATTTGTATTAGCCTATATTGACCCAATGCTGGGCATAAGCGTCCCTAAAGTCCTTCCAGGAACTCTTTTCCCGTGCCACCGCGAACCAGCCCTCGCTGTACGTGTCCAGAGGCCCTAGACAAAGTGACATTCTATATATCGGCGATAACGATGATGAAAAAGGCAAAATTGTATAGGAAGCAAAAATTTATAGGAAATGTATACGATTCTAAGCAATTGTCACTTTCATAGTTCTACAACGACTTTCAAAAGAACTGACTTACGCTTTTTGATAGCTTATGTCAGTCTCATACATGTTTGCCTTTTCCATCATCGTTATCTCTGATAGAATGTTACTTTGTCTAGGGCCTCAGGTCACTTCGCCACGTCTTTCTGGGCCGGCCTCGGCGGCGCTGTCCATCTTCAGGCACCTTGTGCATATGGCACATTGTGCCTAAAGGATCATCTCCCATCATCTTTTCAAAAATTAAAATATTTTATTTCACATAAGCCTACACGGGCACTTATGAAACGTCAGAAGCTAGGTGCACGGTTCCAATTGGTCGTTTCCTATGGAGATGAGCCGGCAAGAAACTTCACGGTTACTCTTTTAAAAATAATTGGCTTTTACAATATTTTCAAATAACAGTGTTAGTTTCCCTGGCCTTAACCTTATTTCCATAGTTCTATCAGGGACTGTATGTCGGTAGATACTTAGTTCTAGCCTTAGATAACAGATGGGGTTAGCTTTGCTATTTGAAGCATATTCTCCGTTAAGTATTTTTTTTAATATGGAAGTGTAATTATTTCAGGAATGCACAAAGCGCAGGGCCGGTTACTGAACTGATTTTTAGGGAAAGCAGTGGATGCCTCTTGGATGAGAAAATGTTGATGGTGAATGACATTTTCAGGTATAAAATGAACTCTTAGAATTCGGCACCTAAAACAGAATCAATCTGTCTAGCTTTCCATTCTGCGTAGCTTTTTCCAAACTATGTTGGGGTCTGCTTCTAGTTTAACCGGATGCAGCTGAATACCAGTGTTTTTCATGGAGCGACTGCCTATATCTTACCTCTACAACCCAGTAACTGGGTAATACGATGCCTCTTGGTAAGACTGGTTATCAGACTTTCGGGCTTCTGACGACCTATAATGACTGTCAAAGATCCACTAGACACGGAGGAGTCTCGTTATGTATAGATGGTCACCCAACCATAGATCAACCCCGGCAAGCGTAGCTTAACCTGATAAATTGACCCGTGCGGCTGTTTTTACTTAGCCACGAGCTCCTCCAGAAACCCTACGTTGGTTAATATACTTATAAATATTACTTAACATAGCTAATACACCCAAAAATAAATACGACTACGTGCATTAGATTAAATAACACAATTTTGAATGAAACTCTTAATACAAAGCCACATTACGTAATTCGAGATCAAAGCCATTCAAAAACACACTGGTTTCAACACAGTGAAAAGAAAATTTACACTATTAAAGAGCCCCGGGGCTCTTAGACATAGAGCTCCTTTAAAATTTATCATAACAACCTACGCTTAAGCACTTTGTATCCAGACGCCTACGTAAATTATGTGTAGTAGAATCAGAACAGTAGGTTAAGTTGGAAAGATCACTGAAAAAATAAAGGAGACAAATGCAGTTACCTACATTTTAATCTTACCCACAAGCTGTTCATCTTACTTAGAGTATTTTACATCGTAATATTTCAGCCAATTTACACAAAACCTTTCAAAATCAAAATCAAAATATTTTATTTTACATAAGCCTACATGGGCACTTATGAAACGTCAGAAGCTAGGTGCACGGTTCCAATTGGTCGTTTCTTATGGAAAAGAGCCGGCAAGAAACTCCACGGTTACTCTTTTAAAAGAAAATAATAATTGGCTTTTACAATATTTTTGATTTACAGTGTTAATAGTTATGGGAGGAAAGTGTAGGCCTTTCAAAAAATTTCAGGTAGGTTAGGCTAAGCCTACAATGTTCTCACATTCACAAGGTAGAAAAGAATCAATATAAAAGATAAATAAGAAACTAAAGATAAAAAACCTATCTAAACCAAATGACATGATTGCCATTACAACTGTAACAAATCTGATTAATTATCATGTCCACAAAAGCCAATCAGCCAATCTTTTCAGTCCACAAAAGCTCAATAAAGAGTTGAAATTAAATTGTATGTATGTAATGTCAAATAATATTATGATTATGTCTGTCAGGGATGAATGTAAAAAATAAACATAGTAATTTGGGAGCAGTTTATAGACTCTTACATAATTGTGCAGAAGGAATTATAGCGAAACTTCCCTGTCTTCAACATAGTCTTTAATGTTATCGTATGCTTTTTTGATAAGGACACGTTTGATGAGGGTTTTGACCTTACCATCGCTAAGTTCTGTAACAACTTTGGCAAGTTATTATAAACGCGGATACTGTTTATAAGAAACGACTTACTAGTTTTAGTTAATCTAAATTTGGGTATCACAATTTCATGTTTCACACACAATTTAATTAATTATACACCTACCCATGAATCTCTTCGTTCATTGAAAAAAATATGAAACGTATGAACATCCATTTGGCAGTTTTTGAGTTTATTGCCTTCAGCCAGACATACGCGGCGGAGGACTTGGTTTTAAAATATGTTTTGATTAGGTAACGACTAACATCGGACTATGGCTTTCAGGTCTGATTTTCTGGCCTAGCAGCCGATACGACGGTCTTATCATGTTCTAGGAATTTGAGTTATAGAAAATATGTAAAAAAACCCTGTCTGATGCGAAAGGGGCACATACTGCATTAAAATTACTATAAAATAATAGCAAAAAATAATGAAAAAATTGCAAAGGTATTTAGCCAAAATTACCCTAATTTCATTATAAATTAGCGACGGCCGTCCGCGCCCCATGTAAAAACCCGGTAAAATTCCCCATTGAAAAAAAATGCGGCGAATTTTTTTTTTCATGAATAGAATAGAATAGATCATTTATTTGTCCGAAACATGAGTATGTACACACAAAGCATGCAAGATGTTAACTAAATTGCAGATTCTTGAGTCTCAGTATGATTCTTAACAACACCTCACGGACAGGGTTTTTGTTACACGATGTATAGTCTATTCAAATCCTTGCTTCCAATTGATAATTTTTCTACTTACACGAATATCAACTTTCTTTTTTATTCTAGGTTAATTTTGAAGTCCATAGGTACAGACGAAGTTGGGGCCAGAAGCTAGTATATAAATATATTTTTTTATGTATAACCACGCATAACTTTTTTAATCACATTGCTGCTTCCGAATTGGTTATTGCCGTTTGATATATTATTTGTTTTGTTATTTGTCTGCCGCTGCCTAACGAAATTTATTCCTTAAATAAAGGACTTTAAAAAAAAAAAATGATGGGATACTCATCACAATTTTTTTTTTAAATTTTTTACTTCGGCTTCTGTACCTTCTTTTTTTTTGTATTTGGGAAATCATCAAATGACTTGGGCGGAGCGGAAGGGCGTTTCAGACTTTTACTGACTAAAACCCACCCGTGTTCCTTCAGTTGCCTGTTGCCAAGGTCCCGGTTATATATCCGGTTATATATCCCTTTCGGACATTCCCGCAACCCTGCCAGGCCGGCTTCTGTACCTACCTACTATTGCTTTCGAAAAGCTGAACCTTCAATTTTTTAAGAGCTGGACATACTGTACACACTGTATTCAATCAAAGCAAAACCATCTCGATTCACCAACTACTTTCGTGCAATCGATACCGACTCGATTGATATTTCATGAACTGGTACCATTCGATACCTGCGTGGGAGATCTCTTTAGGGCTATACTCAAAATATCACTATCCCATTCCCCAGCGCAATCCGAAGTGATTTTAACAATTCTGTTTCTAGAAATAACATCGGCACTTTAATTGGAGTGCTGTTGTGGGCAGAATGTGTACTTTTGGGCTATTTTTAATCGTGACTGCCCTTTGTACTTTCTTTGTTTTTTGCCAACCAAGTGTTATCTGTAACATTTTATTTGTATCGTTTTGATATATTATTATCCGCTCAGTGTTTCCTTTTTTTACCCGACTACGGCGAAGAAAAAAGGAGGGTTATGATTTTGACCGGTATGTATGTATGTATGTATGTATGTTCATCTGTTCCCTCATATCTTGTAAACGATTCATCACAATTTGAAAAATGAGGTATCGTTGGAAGTGTCTTTATTGCCCGCTGGTTATAGGCTATGTGACGTTACATTAAATTAAAAACGGCGCTCTCTAGAGGACATAAAGTGAGGAATTAAAAAAAAAAAATATTAATCGTACCATGTTGGGTATCAAATGAAAGGGCTTAATGAGCACATTTCAAAAATATATATAATATAACCCCAAAAGAATAATAAAAAAAAATTAAAGTAATAAAAACTAAATCCCAACTACGACTAAAAAGGTATAAACAAGAGACCACAGACAGACAAATTAAAAATCCGCAGTCACACGTGTTAGGGCATAAATCAAACAGATTACGTGTGCCTCCGGATTGTGCTTATGTTTATGGAAAAATGTCACCGCATCAACAAGACTTAAAATTACTCACTTTTAAGACACACACCAAATCCCATACATATGTATTGACTTTTGATACCTTTTTAGGGTTCCGTACGTCCGAATTAAAAAACAATACCCTGTTTTGGATCACTCTGTCCGTCTGAATTTTGCTCCGAATCTAATGGACCTATTGTTTTTTGATGCACATATGAACTTCTAGGACCCAAACATGGACGTGGAATAATTTTGATTAAGGGTGTCACTTTTGGGGTGAAAATAAGAAAATAATATAAAAAGTTTTGCAAACTGTAGCGTGTGACATACCTACCAAATTAAAGGGCTTCCTGTGAGGGTCTCAAATATAGATTTTTTTTAAAATTAAAAAATAATATTTTAGAAAATTGATAAAAAATTACCATTACCCTTATCTCCAAAATTACTGAGCCCAAAAAAAAAAAAGTACTGAAAATAATTCTATAGTTACGGATTACAGGAAATCCTATAAGAAGTCTATTATTTTAAAACACCATGGCAAATCACTCAATATTGTGCGTACAAACTTACATTTGCGTTTTGTTTTTGTTTACCTTGTCATTGCTGGGTAAAGGCCTCCCCAAGTCCTTCCAGAAACTATTTCCCGAACCACCTCGAACCAGCCCTCTTTAAAGGAGAGTGACCGGACCCCGTATCGCTATTTGTTCGGCTGTGACTTAGGTTTCTAATGTTGATAATTCTAGTTTTAAAATATAATGATTTTATCTAGTAAGGCTAGTATCTGTTTTTAATGCGGAGAATCTTTAAATTCTCTGCATTAAAAACATCATAAAAGTATTAGTTTTTATTTCGATTTCCTATTTTAGTCTTAAATAGTTTCTTTTTCATGTCCAATGTCATTGGCATTCAAAGAGTATGTAAGCAATGAAACCTTCTTGACTTACGCAAAACAATTAAATTACACATCCAATTATGAAATTATAGTTGAATAATTAGTAACTAATTATTATTTTTAGGTATGTTGTAATAACAATCTGTTGGTAATGTAATATTAAAAGTACAGCAAAACTTTTGGTTATACGCAAGGCAGAATGTTTTCAAGACCTTTGCCTGTTTCATTCATCATTCAAAACTCTTTGAAAACAGTACAATCGCGCGCCTTATGAGTATAAGCGCGCGCATCCCGAGCAGAATATGCTGACGGACGAGTGACGGCAGGTGTTCTCTTTCTAGCGTATATGCACGTCCCATTCGTTTGGTTTTAAGTACAGTCTCGAACATATTTGCTTTTATGATTGTTTATTTTGTTTTAATTAAACTACTAGGCCATTATTATTTTACAATTTGGATTTATTCTAATAACTTATGTTTATAATGTCAATTAGATTATTTTTTAAGTGGATACTGATTTTGGCCAACTCTTACGGCAAAACAAAAATGTACCTTTACTCTGATTTACTTCAAATTTTTGCTTGTTTCGATCAGTCTGCCTAGCCTTTTCCCAACTATGTTGGGGTCGGCTTCCAGTCTAACCCGATGCAGCTGAATACCAGTATTTTACACGGATCGACTGCCTGTATGACCTCGACAAGCAGGTTACTGGGTAACACGATACCCCTTGGGAAGACTGGTTGTCAGACTTTCGGGCTTCTGACGACCAATACCGACTGTCAAAGATCCAAGAATGACAGCCGGGACAAACAGCTTTTGTAAAGATGGTCACCCATCCTCGGACCAACTGCAGCAAGCGTAGCTTAACCTGGTCGATCGACCCGTGCAGCTATTATTACTTAACAACAAGCTCCTCTCTTTAAATAACCACTTAAAGAAATAACTAACGTGGATATTTTGCTTATAGATAAGGTCTGGTGTGGATTAATACCTATATATTTACATAACTGTAAACAAGTACATATACTAATATAAAATGGGTGGCAGGCCAATATAAAATAGGTGCGGGTGAATCCGCGTGGTAGAAAAAAATATCCATTGCGTTTTTTTAAGCGACTGTACATGCGCCAATTTTTGAGTGCGCGAGTTGCTACTGTGTTCTTTTCACCGATTGTGTTTTTGTTTATTTTTTGTGAATAAGTATTTTATTTTATTTTTTGATTAATTTGATTTTCTTGAGCAATATAACATTTTAAATTGCGTTACATTAGTTAGCTGTTCACTATGGAGGATTCAGTTCGTCCGTGTATTAATATTGTTCGGTTCTACTGCGGTATTTACGTTGGCAGTAGTTGAGAGAAGTTAGTGAAAATACCTACAATACTCTGGCTTCTTGGATTTCTACAACATCGGTAAGTCATATTAGAAGTAGCGGAACATTAGCTGGAACGGCAATAACGCGGGTGACTGCTACATAATAAATTATGATCATAATATTATGTTTACTAACTTCTATTTTTCCTACATATTTATTAGGTTGATATTGACACCGCCTAGGTAGGGACGCCACTTTTTCTCACCGTATATATCGTTTGGAATATGATTGAAAAATAAAAAGTTTATTTAATACAAAGTAACATAATAACGGTCCTGAATTATTCTTCAAAGGGTTAGAGGTGTGCAACCTCTTTTATCAGTTCTGTGTGTAGCACCTACACCTACATTTCGCCAGTTACGTTTAGTCTCATTGTTCGATGTTCTGTTACACGTGATTTCTACTTAGCTGCCTATAAAGCCTCTACATCAACCTCTATCTGTCGGAATTGGCGAGCATTGAAAATGCTCAAACGTCATTTTGAGTAAATCGTATTTTGAATTTACCACCCTACATTGTGTCAAAAAGTCACTAAGAGATTCGATCTGAACCTAGATTTTGAGACCTAATTACCGTGTAATGCGGAGAATTATGATAAAATGGTAAATAACATTTGAAAGCCCTAAAATCATCCTATAAATTAAACCATAAATCTTTGGGTCACTGCATGTTTCATACCGATACGGGGTTCCTTAGTCGCTTGGTCAATGTCCTTTAATCAAATAAATAGTAATGCTATGAAATTTTGGCACCTACTTAAATCAATAATCCAAATAATCCCCAAAACGTTATTTTATTTTATCCCTAATCCTAATCTTACGCCAAATAATGTAACAAAAAGTTAGCCAAAGTATATTTTTCACGTTAGTTCATGGCTCGTTCGTTTGAGCTGTCGGTTTTATGCAGTAGGCTAGAACGGGCGCGAGGATTACATGGTCGGGCCACTCCGGCAAGTAGAGGGTTAGAGTGTGACGTCACGAATTTTGTTGATACGGTTTTTGTATGGACTTGAATGAAATTTAAAAGGTTTTTAGTGTAAATCTGTGTGGCTATTTATATAATTTTTGTTGAGCTGGGATTAGATGAGAGTTGATGTTGAGAGAGATACTGTTATGATGGTCGTCGGTAGGGACCGAAACCGGTATGATCAATACGGGTCACAAATATTGAATTAATTAATTAATTTGTCAATACACCATTTTTTTTTTTTACCTTTTGCGGTATAGCAATTATATTCTAGGTGCATCGTCTTCACATGTAATAATATAATTATAATATACCTGTACCGTAATTTATATATTTATATACTTACCGTAGTTTTCGGTCCCTGGTCGTCGGTCACAATAATATTCAGTATGTATGGAATTTATCCCAAGAACAAACATAACAATTGTTGTTGAAAAACATGTTCTTCCATACATCGATATACGCCACGATCAATTCTCCAACTGCAAATGCCTCGCCCCGTCCCGCTGCCAGTATCTGCAGCTCTAACGGGCGTCACCGCGAGTGCCTTGCCGGAAAAGGCATCGAATAGGACTGATAATGATGACGGTTTCGTGACGGTGCAAAGGAGGAAGCGCCGATCACGAACTAACAAGAACCGCTGCGGTAAAGCTCCTACGGAGCCCACAGGGAACCTTTGTGCCGCAAAGCCGAACACACCGGTGTACATCTCCCGCCTGCACTACACCACTAAGGCGGAGGACATCGTGGAGTACGTGCGCCAGAAGATCAGGTATACGCCGAGGGTGCAGTTGCTGGAATCGCACCGGAACGTCAACTTCAAGGCGTTCGTGGTGCGTATACCGAACTGTTATCTGCCCCTCGTCATGGAAGCAGACTTTTGGCCGCAGGACGTGGTGATCCGTCGTTTCCGCGGACAAGTACCATAGGACAGCACAAAGACAAGCTAGTGCAAAGTGAAGTGCTACTAACATAGTCTTAAGCCTTATTTGTTAACACAAGTTTTTGATTTAAAATATGTATGTCTAGGCTAACTTTTTCCTTTATTTATTTATTTATTTAACCATTTATATACATACATACATAATAAACAGACAAGAAGAAGAGAACAGAAAAAAACGTACAAAGGTGATGCTTATTTCTAAAGAAATCTTTTCCAGCACACCTGCGATCCTGCCAGGGTTGCGGAGTAGTCCGAAAGGGATACCGGGATCCTGGCAACAGGCAACTGAAGGAACACGGGTGGGTTTTAGTCAGTAAGAGTCTGACACGCCCTTCCGCTCCGCCCAGAGCGGGAGAAGTCATATGATGATTTACCACACAAAAAAAAAAAAAAATGGCACACTTGCGATAGGAAAGTAGATAAGAGATGTAGACACCGTGTGTAAATTTCGCTTCTTTACTTGCTTCTTGCCAAATATGATTCTGGGTCAACGGGTCAAGTACCATATAGGCCTATAGGTTTGATAGGCCTATAGATTTGCGAGTATCAAAACACGTCACAAAAATGGCCGTCAGGATCTTGACAGACAAACAGACAGACGGACGGACAATGAAGTGATCCTTTAAAGGGTTCCGTTTTTTTCCTTTTGAGGCACGGAACCCTAAAAATGATCTTTCATACCAAGTTTCTAGGCACTAGGTCGGCACGCAGGCAATTTATATCAAGCCAAGCTCAGCCACTCCGAATAGAATTTCAATCTTTCGCGTGCTTTATTTGAATATAGTTTTTATAGGAATCCCATGACTGCATATTGTTTATATTAATAAAATATATTGACTACATTTTGTAACAGGAATGGCGTTATTGCTGGACTTGCGGATTATGTAAAAGTAGAATTTGCGTACGGATACTATTTATTCAGAGCAGGACCCTAGACAAAATCCAAGCGTATTCTGCTCACACTTTTTCCTTTCACGCTAAGGAATTGACGTTAGCGTGAAGATAATGGTAGACAAGTTACACAGGGATTGCGATACGCCTATTCCGTAGCGTCACACGAAACACTCAATATATCGCATGTACGGATATTATTTATTCAGAGCAGGGGCCTAGACAAAATCCATGCGTTTTCTGCTCACGCTTTTTCCTTTCACGCTAAGGAATTGACGTTAGCGTGAAGATAATGGTAGACAAGATACACAGGGACAAGGATTGCGATACGCCTATTCCGTAGCGTCACACGAAACACTATATTTCGCATAAGGAATAGTGTGTAGCAGTTGTCTTTAAGATTATGGAATGTTTTGTTCGAAATTATATTATGTAAATAAAATTCCGGATTGTACTTCATCAATTGGCAATACTTTAATCTTGAAATCATTTAAAATTGTTATGTTGGGAGACGAGGAGACAGTATGCAAACACGGTGGTCGAGCAAAGACTAGTTTAATCAACTTCGTTCACATTATATTTCTCCTACCTACCTTCACATGCATTATTATAATATTGAACAATCATTCATAGAAATTTACATATACCTACAAAAATAACATCTAAAATTGTATAAAACAATTTTTTGTTAGATGATGGTTTGACATATCAACTACTTAATTACTATGGAAACCGGATATTTGGTATTTTTTCTCTGAGGTCCAAACAAAGAGTCTCTATATAATATTAAACAGCGCTTGGTGCTTGTGGTTATATATGATTGTGGTTCTTACATAGTTATGTTATTCTTCTATAGATAAAATCGAATTACCTTAATACTTATTGCATATGTAGGGTGTTAGAGTGCCAAAATTCATGTTTACAGACTCCTATTCTTATTGTACAATAATGTTATACTTAATTAATAGTAATTTTAGCCATGGTGATTTTTCAAAGCCACAAGCTGTGCTTCAAGATTTGTAAACTAATTTCCTGAATGACTTTTACGAAGTTATACGCCGAAGATCACGATGAAGACGCCAAAAGCTTTGTTTATTTAGGCCTAAAACGATGAAAAGTCCAATTTTATTATTTTATGTTTATATAAATTTAGTCTTGTTTGCCGTCTTGCAATGCTCCTTCATTATTAACTGCCCGTATTAATCTCAAACTATCTATTTTAATTGATTAATCCCGCTAATGTAGCGTGTTGCGGAACCGCCAAAATAACATTTACGTTTGTCAAAAGTGGCACTTGTCTACAATTTTGATTAATATTTTTGGCGTTTAAACGTCACGCTCACTTCATCGTTCCTTTCCACATGAGGAATAATGACTTTGTCACAATTGTAACAATTTAGCAGCAGTCACGTGACATCTCTAAAGCTAATGACAACTCCATACAATTTGATCTTTCCGTTGGCGTTAACGCTTACAGAAAAAGGGATTTTGTTTAGGTCCCCAGAGGCCCTAGACAAAGTGACATTCTATCAGCGATAACGATGATGGAAAAGGCTAAAATGTATAGGACTGACGTAAGCTAACGAAAAGCTTATGTCAATCCTGTTGAAAGTCGTTGTAGAAATACGAAACGCTTTCAAAGCGATTGTCAATTGTCTAGGGCGTTTTTTTTTTTTTTTGCGTGGGAAATCATATGACTTCTCCCGCTCTGGGCGGAGCGGAAGGGCGTGTCAGACTCTTACTGACTAAAACCCACCCGTGTTCCTTCAGTTGCCTGTTGCCAGGGTCCCGGTATCCCTTTCGGACTATTCCGCAACCCTGGCAGGCATCGGTCCTAACGGACCCCGTCAGGTGTGCTGACATCTCTTTGAGGCGCGCGTGGAACACGACGCGCCATCGACCCGGGCCTGGTGTTATCGGACGGCGAGCTACCCATTGCTCGCCGTCCGCAAGCCCGCGCCTATGGTGGCCGGGAATCCGCCTGGGATTCCCGACGCCCAGGGTGTCTCCAGCGGCGGCGGTTAGGGGCGTGAGGGCGCAGGCTTTGCCTCTTCCTCACGCGTTCCGCCTCCTCCTTCGCGAGCATCACTGCTTCGCAGAAGGAGGTGACTTCCTCCCATGCCCTCTCGCTCCGTACCATGGCCTGGACCAGGGCCGGACGCGAGAGGTCAGTGCCGCCAATCGCCTCCACGAGGACACGGCGGTGCTCCGCCCAAGCAGGGCACACCTCCACCGTATGCTCCACCGTGTCCTCCGGACGATCCGCACAGTGGTGACACCCGGGCGTTTCCTCCCGCCTAATCCTGCACAGGTACCTCCCGAAGCTGCCATGTCCGGTAAGGACCTGCGTCAGGCGGAAGTTGAGGACGCTGTGGCGCCTCTCTAGCCACTCCTCAAAGAGGGGACTTATCGCCGCAATTGTGGCGTGCCCATTGTCTAGGGCCTGAGCTAAGTTAAGTTTTCCGATAGGTATTGTATTTTTCAGGGCTGACATTTGACGAAGCTCATGTCGTGAGCCTTTATGTCTTTATTTAGATACCTTTTAGCATGAATAGCCATAACGTTTAGATTACTACTAGAAATGAATGATGCAATCATCATAATCCTAACTATCCGATCCTAACTTAGTATAAATCCGAAAGTGAGTTTGTTTGTTATGCTTTTAGGTTAAAACGGCTGAACGGATTTGTATGAAATTTGGCACATGGGTAGACCATGACCCGAAGAAGGACCAGGAGAAGGACCTGGACCTGGAGCAGGCTATCTTTCATTTTGGATCGCAGATAAAGTCGCGGGCAACAGCTAGTAGTATTATGAATGCCAAAGTGGGTTTTTTTGTTTGTTACGCTTTCACGCTACAATGGCTGATCGGATTTGGATGAAATTTTGCACATGGGTAGATCATGACCTGAATTAGGACATGGATACTTTTTATCCCGATATTCCCAAAGAATCCAGACTTTTACGGGGAAAACCGCGGGGCGCAGCTAGTTTGATTAAAAGGGGTAGGTTAGGGCAACTAATCCAGTTATTTTTCGCCTCTTCCAATACTCGAGAGCTGCTTGCTAGGTTTGCTGCCTCATGTGCACCCTTTTTAATTTAAACTCAACAATTTCAAAGTCCTTCACCCATACCTCCAACTTTCCCCATACACTTCACCCCAAAATTAATGACTCATGTTTTAATAATAAAACACCAAACAATATTATGTACATAAGGCTAGCTAATATCCAGTCTTGTACTCCGAAAATGACCATACACCATGTACATAATATTTTCATCAGAGTACCGAACATAATAACATCGTGTTATGCTTGGGTTACTTGTTTAACTAATTTGCATAAAGCTGTTTCGCAGATGAAAAAAAATACTAGAAGGGACTAAATATTTTGTCACCTTGAACAAATGAACATGGAATAAGGAAAAATGTTTGTAGTGGATTAAATTTAGAATAAACAAAAAGTATGAGGAGAATAAATAATATCGAATTCGCTGTACAATAAATGTAACATACTCTAACCCGCAGTGGGTTTGTGTGGTGGATGACATTTACTTTCTCTCAAAGAGAGCAGGAGAGGAGTTGCCCCTTCCAAAAGGTAGTTTTCGTATGTACCTAGAATAAGATTACTGTACCACAATAGGTAAAAATAATTAAAAATGGTGCCATTATCGTGGATGGTGTCATTATCATGACATGATAGATGTCATGTGTGTATCATGACATGATGAGGTGCTCACATATTTACAAACATTGCAAAAATATACGATATCACTATATTCTATATTCCTAACATTTTTTAAAGTGTTGTTGGAATATCCAGCAAAACCAAATAGGTATCAACGTTGTCCCGGACACTCGGCGAGTAGAGATAATAAATTCCCGCCCCACCTGCAAGGGTCGGGATCTTTTCTCTTAAGAAATAAAAGTTGCTGAAAAACGCACCTTTTGTATATTTTTTTCCTTCAAATTTTTTTATGACGTCCATCCATCTTGTCTGCAGGAGGTAACCCGGTTATTATATCTTGTTTCTGTTATATAATGATGTTGATAATTCTGTCATTTTCGTTGGAAATAATAATATTTTCATGGTTCATATTTAATTTAAAACATTTTTAAATTTAACAGCAGCAAACCTGTTAAATTTTGTTTTAAATTTATTTTAGTATTTTGTATGTTCTTTATAAATTTCAGGTTTATCTATAGAACTTGGCACCCATTTAGATCTCAATTCTTTTGTCGGCGAAGTCGACAACCACACTTATTCATTGAATTTGGCTCCATTCTCACATTTATGTTTTTGATTGGATTTAATTTAGAACATTTTTAAATTTAACACCAGCAATTTTTTAGAAATAACCTGTCACCAGCAAAATAACTAGCAATTAAGTCATGACTCAAGGTATACAGTAAGTAGGTGATTATTGGTCTTCTGCTTATATTATACTAGCTGCGCCCCGCGGTTTCACCCGCGTAAGTATCGATCCCGTGGGAATATCGGGATAAAAAGTCGGGATAAAAATCCTATGTGTTAATCCAGGTTATAAACTATCTGTTTGCCAAAATTCATCCAAATCCATTCAGCCGTTTTTGCGTGATTGAGTTACAAACATCCAAACACACAAACTTTCACATTTATAATATTAGTAGGATTATTATGGAAGTTTTCACAAAACACGTTATAAATTATCGAGGTGGTCTTCATGCATTATTGAAAACAATGAGAGGATACTACAAAAATTAAAAGGACTCTGTAACAAGCATAACAAAATACGAAGGAATTATTACCAAAACTCGCATAGCATATAAATAATACGACATTGAATTTAAAGAAAAATAAGCATTTTCTGCATTCCGAAAAAAAAACATTTTTGGCATGTCCTTCCGAAACAAGTTGCCAACTGAAATTAAAAACTCAATCTCAAAATATTTATTTCAAATAAACCAATTAGGTACAGGCACTTTTAATTGTCAAGGGGTCAACCAGTCAGAAAGATGAAGAGAAAAACGGGCAAACAACTCCACGGACACTCTTTTTAAATCAAAATATTGGTACTTCATTCATGTTGAAGTTAAACATGTGAGAACACTATAGAAAGACGTGCACGTTAAAAGCGTCCGTAATAAAAGATAAATGCCAAAGCCATGTGAATTTTTCACTTTTTAGTTGTGGTACCCCACACAAATCCGAATACCACTACCTGCTATGTAAATAACAGTGAAGGAGTCAAACAGGATATCGTCTAGATAAACTAAGTGGGAAAAATACGTAATATTGAATCTAACTCAAAAATTACGCAAGCAAAGTTAATAAAATTTATATGAGACCACCTCGGAAGCATGACCTACCAAACAAAAAAAGAATCATCAAAATCGATTCATAATTGGCGGAGTAATCGCGTAACAAACATACAAAAAAAAAACATACAGACGAATTGAGAACCTCCTCCTTTTTGAAGAGGTCGGTTAAAAACGACTAAAAAATTTAAATAAGCCGTGGCAGCTAAGAGATGACCATTCCTTCCCTACGGACGGCGCCCGTTCACGAACATGACGCATGGAGGTTCCGTCCGTAGTGGTCGTCAGCGACACTCACTCGTCTTTGCTGAATAGATTCGTATTTGAATAAGCCGTCAAAGGGTTGAGGCGTTCGTTGTCAATATGACGGTGGCTTACCGTCAATGGCTTACAGTTCATGTGGACTATTCAAAGAAAAATGGGAAGTATTTGAACTTGTATTTAATGAAACCTTATATGTCACTTATACATTTGTATGTCTTAATTATGACAAAACATAGCGCACTATTTATGTAAACACCTATGTTTCACAAATAAACTGATTGATTGATTGATTGATTGTCTGCTGGTAAAGTAACCGCTAAATAGAAAGAAATGATTGTATGATGTCTTTTCATTTTTACTTTACAGGGTTATTGGTAAAACACCAGCAACCTCTTAAGGAGTCATTGTATCATTATGAACAACTTTTACTATGGGAACAAATATGAAATCGCGAAAAAAAAAAAACAGCCGCTCCGTACATTTTGACGAGTTATGCGAACATAAATGTACTGAACACCTGTTTTTTTTTCGCGATTTCATATTTGTTCCCATAATAAAAGTTGTTCATAATGATGAGTACAATGACTCCTTAAGAGGTTGCTGGTGTTTTACCAATAACCCTGTATACGTTCTTTGTATTTGTTATTTTAGTCCTATCTTAGAAAATCTCATTAGATAATTAACATAACATCATGCCTGTAGTGTCCAAGGGCTTGGCAGTGATGCACCTATAGCACACCCACATTTTGCAGGATAATATTTATGCCTCATGTCACAGGGGGCGAGCCTATTGCCATCAACAGAGCACAAATCCAGACTCTGGGCTGCTACTGAGAAATTTCAGATGGAAAAGCACAGTAACTCTTTGCCTAACCTGAGAATTGAACCCAGGACCTCATTGCATGCTTAGCAGTAGCGCTTGCGACTATTAGACTAACGAGGCAGAATAATCTAACTTAATCCAGAGTTTCGATATTTTGTAGCATAAGCCAGTAGTGTTTTAAAAACCCAAAATTAAAACATTAGAAAATCTACATTGAACAAGGGGGGGGGGGGTGTTTTTAATCGCAACCATCATCTGCCTAGCCTTTTCCCAACTATGTTGGGGTCGGCTTCCAGTCGAACCGGATGCAGCTAAATACCAGTATTTTACATGGAGCGACTGCTTATCTGACCTCCACAACCCAGTTACTGGGTAACACGATACCCCTTGGTAAGAATGGTTGTCAGACTTTCGGGCTTCTGATGACCCGCAACAACTGTCAAAGTTCTACAAATGACAGTCGGGACCAACGGCTTAACATGCTTTCCGAGGCACGGTGGACCTTGGTATGTAAAGATGGTCACCCATCCACGGACCAACTGCGGCAAGCGGAGTTTAACCTGATTAATCGACCCGTGCGGCTGTTATTTCTTTGCCGCAAGCCCCTCAATCTGCCTAGCCTTTTCCCAACTATGTTGGGGTCGGCTTCCAGTCTAACCGGATGCAGCTGAATACCAGTATTTTACATGGAGCGACTGCCTATCTGACCTCCACAACCCAGAAATTGGGTAATACGATACCCCTTGGTTAAACTGGATGTCAGACTTTCGGGCTTCTGACGACTCGTAACGACTGTCAAAAATCCACAAATGGCAGCCGGGACCAACGGCTTAACGTGCTTTCCGAGGCACGGAGGGATATGTGAAAATGGTCACCCATCCACGGACCAACCCCGGCAAGCGTAGCTTAACCTGATGGATCGATCCGAGCGGCTGTTATTACTTAGCCACAAGCTCCTCAAGCCGCAAGCCCCTATCATTGTTTTTAATCGCAACCAAGTTCTTAAAATGTCGTCGTGCATGGTTTTAAAATCGTTCTCTTTCTAAATTCTGATTCTCTTATGATTTTGTTAGTATAGTATGTAGATTATACTCGATAAACAACTTACGATCCTAAACAAACAAGATGAAGATACGGATGTTATAAGTTTCGCAAATAGATGAGAGGTGAACAGCAGCTTTTCCCATAATATCAGTAATGGAGACATTGTAGGCATAAATACGGTATCAATATTTGTATAGCAAGGATTTGGCAATTCTACTTATAACAAAATGAATCTACAAATGGGATATAGAGTCTTATTACATTTTCTTAGGCTCCCGTTCTGTGATATTATTAGGTTCAGGTTTCACTCACGCTTTGTGTACTATATACAGGTTGGCGATTTAGTGACCTGCATCCGTGAAGGGGGTGATTCTACCGGTCAGACTAAACAACTTTTGCTATGAAGGCTTCCACTAACCCAAACTAGGCCTGCGTGGACACATACATTGTAGAAGATTGTATAGGAATTCGATTTAGATTTTTTGAATTTTATGGTGAAAGTTGTTTAATAAGACGAGTTGAATCACCCCCTTGTCGGATGCAAGTGTCGAAATCGCCAAACTGTTTTTCTAAGGAACTTATGAAAAATCCATACTTAAATATTATAAATTCGAAAGTAACTCTGTCTGTATGTTACCTTTTCACGCCTAAACCACTGAACGGATTTGGACAAAATTTGGCAAGGAGATAGATGACGTCCTGGGGAAGGACATACTTTTTATCGACATACCACGCGGGCGAAGCTGCAGGCAGAAGCTAGTAAAATACACATGGACATTACCGTTAAACTGACAGTGATAGTCGTCAGGCATGAGTAATTCTGCCAGAGTTGCGGAATAGTCCGAAAGGGATACCGGGACCCTGGCAACAGGCAACTGAAGGAACACGGGTGGGTTTTATTCAGTAAGAGTCTGACACGCCCTTCCGCTCCGCCCAGAGAGTCATATGATGAATCCCAGCCAAAAAAAAAAAAAGCCATGAGTAATTGAGTCTATATACGGGAATTCGCCATCAGTTCCCCTCCGAATCGAAAAGTTCTAATAGCAAAACGACCTATGATCAAAACGAAACTTTAACAAAATGTCATATTAGCAAAATGTCATATTAGCAAAATGTCATATTAGCAGAATGTTATATTATCAAAATGTCATATTAGCAAAATGTAATATTAGCAAATTGTCTTAACTTCAGATTCGTCTGATCCGCACAATAAGACAGAGAAACTCTGATGAGAACCCTTCTACTTTGAGTTGAGAGGTACTTCGTCGTGACCGTGTTTGGGCACTTTTATTCTAGTAATTTTCTGTTCGACGATGTGAACCCATTCGACACCATCAGTATTCCAAAGACACAAGAATAAAATTACCAAACAGCGATCGTTTGAATACTTAACTAGTTCAATACTTGACGTCCTTTGGTACTTAATGAAACAATATTGACTTTATTCAGTAACTTTAGTCTTCACCTGTACATAGAATACTTTAGATACTTCTCTAATTTAATTTTGTGAATAAGTATTGAGCTTTCAGAATAGGCTGCCAACCGGTTTCGTGTCTCGAAAGCTGTAATTACTTATTTTAACGCCTTTCTTCAGGAATGAGTTGAATTCTTGGAGGCTTCAATGTTTCGGATCGTACTTCATCGTACACTTAATTACTTGGATACTTATTTTTGGACGGGTTATTATCGAAGCTATTAAGGGTTTAAGAGTTGAAAAAAAAAAAACCCTACACCTTAAAACATGTTCTACTTAAAGGCTCCCACAAACAGGCGCGACACGACAGCGCGACGCGATTTTAACAAAACAATTTCTGGGAAAACTTCGCGGTAGAACAATTACCGGTGTCACGCCGAAAAAAACCGGCGAAGTGCGTGTCAGACCACGCACAATGAAGGGTTCCGTAGTTGGGATGAATTTATGCCAAGAAAAAACAACTTTTGTAGTTGAAATTTTTTTCTCCCATACATTGGTATAAGTAGGTATGTGAAGTTCAATTCTCCAAATGTAAGTTTGAAATTGCAAACAAATACTTTTTTATGTGATAAAACTATAAATGAACGATTTTCGGACTTTTTACTTGTGCTGTGACTGTGAGAACTTGCTTCTTGCTAAATTTCATGATTATAGTTCAACGGGGAGTACCCAATAGGTGTAGATTTATTTGCCGGTATCAAAATATGTCGTTAACTTAGAAGCTTAATTTTTTAAAGGTCCATGGGGCTGTTTATCTTCTTATTTGATAATTTCAACTGTACGCGTTCCTGAGAAAAAGTGTCTTAACAGACAGACGGATGGACGGATAACGAAGTCATCCTAAAAGGGTTCCGTTTTTTCCTTTTGAGGTACGGAATCTTAAAAATGATGTCACTATTAAACGATGTCACAGGGTTTTCGAAAAGTCATTACTGACTTGTTGTTGGTAGCAGGACTACTGATACAGACAACAAATTCCCATTGATTCCATGATATTTGCCTCCCAAAAGTGAATGACGGCCGTGTAATGTAAATAAATGAATTTTGAATATAGGGGTATTCTATTTCTTGAGGAGCTCGTGGCTAAGTAATAACAGCTGCTCGGGTCGATCCATCAGGTTAAGCTACGCTTGCCGGGGTTGGTCCGTGGATGGGTGACCATTTTCACATATCGAGACTACTCCGTGCCTCGGAAAGCACGTTAAGCCGTTGGTCCCGGCTGTCATTTGTGGATCTTTGACAGTCGTTACGAGTCGTCAGAAGCACGAAAGTCTGACAACCAGTCTAACCAAGGGGTATCGTATTACCCAGTTACTGGGTTGTGGAGGTCAGATAGGCAGTCGCTCCATGTAAAATACTGGTATTCAGCTGCATCCGGTTAGACTGGAAGCCGACCCTAACATAGTTGGGAAAAGGCTAGGCAGATTGATTGAATATAGGGGTATTCAAAATTCATTTATTTACATTACACGTCCATTTTTGGTCACAGAAACTCATAAGTGTACCAAAATTTTAACTTAATCGGTCTATTAGATTCGAAGCAAATTGGTTGTGACAAGCGCACGCGAGACGCACGAGTGATGAACTTCAAATAAAATACATTGGATAACGAATGAAAAAAGATCCGTAATGGCGTAAGCTCTACATTGCAACAGACAAAGGGTCTAAAACGGCCACATTAGCTACCTATTCCTCTAAAAGCTATTCATGTCCGGTATTTCCAGCTATCATTAGCCATTCCTCCAATTTGACACAAAAGTAATTCATAATGTGAATTGCTTTTGCGTCAAATAGATCTCGATAGAAAACTGTCAAATAGATGAATTATTTCATAATATGAATCGCACGCAGATCATAATTATAAATTGTCAGTTTGTGACATTTTACGATGATTCATAATATTTTGCTATTATAATTCTGCTAAAGTGGCTGTTAAGCCTACAGGTGTGATGATGTAGGAACAGGTGCATATGTCACAGAATGTTAAAAATTTCACGAATTATAAAGTGGATATAATCATCTAATTCCCCAGCAAACCCGAAAATGTAAAAACTCCCCCAGCAATATTCAACGAAACCGAAAACCAGCTGACATTAGTTCCTCTCCGTCACTTGATCTATACACTGCAACTTCAACTTTCGACCGCATAATCCGCAGACAAAGTGTTCATAATGAAACCGTTTGAACCATTTCACCGGGATTAAACTCTGTCACAATGTCTGGCGTTGAAATGCGATGCATAATGCACAGTATTAAAATATTAAAGAATCTCGTAATGGCTGCGGCGGGTGGGCGCGGCGCCAAAGCTGCTTTCACCACACTTTGCCGTTTTAAACCCTGAGACATAGATTTGAATATTTATGGGGTGAGAGGGAAATTTTGTGCCTAAGTGTTTGGTGCATCTGTGAGTAATTGAATGGTGGCTTGTTCTTCATCATAATAATCAGCTTATAATGTTCTTGTTCCCATTGCTGTGACACAGGCCTCCTCTCTTCGAGCGGGAGTGGGCTGTAATCTACCACGCGGGCCTAGCGAGGGGTAGTGGGGTACCTAGTTAAAGAGTTTTCATTTACTTTTATGAATAGTACTTATATACCTAGGTACACCTTGGACTAAGACAAAGTGCATTTCATTGTTGTTCAAAATAATCAATTGAACAGCATAAATATTTTTAGTTTAGGTAAATAAATTAATTTCCATAGAGAAGCATTTGGCAGCTGATACAATTTTATAATACCTACATAAAAATTTACAGTTGAAAAAATTTAAATTAAACTACTATATAACGTGGAATCCAGACGACAAAATATTCTAGCTTGTTACGAGTCGTACAACAAAATTCAAACAACATCTCAGCAAAACAAATAAGGGTATATAGCTTGTTTATTTTCAAAACTATTACCTCCCGGAGCTCATTTGAACTTTTCAAAGTTAAAGCTTCACTATTCGATGGAACTAAATACGGTCCGTGGTACAATGTTTCGGTTCATACTACACAAAATGTTTGAGGGCTATGAAATTGTGAAATGATACAGACAGTTTCAGAGGAACTTTTTGAACAATTAACAACTGGTTGGAAATATGAGAGACGTACTGTTGACAAAATGTTGTTGATTCAGTCTCAATTTGGTAGGAGTTGAATGTGTGGCAGTAGTATTGTACTGGGATAGTAATGGGACTATTTAGGAAGATAAAATACTACCACCAGATTTTGTCATTGGTAGGATACTGGTAAAACAATACAAAAACAATGTTTGTTTATCGTGTAGGAATCTTCATGAACAATTGAACAGTCTGTATCTTAGGAAGGTTCATGACCCACGATTAGCCCTCGCACCCATAGGCGATTTTATAGCACACTGTATTTTTGACGCACTGCATAGCGCCGAGGGTTGAAAATCCAACAGTGTGCTGTTTTGACGCGCTGAGATACCTACAGTCTGTTCGATTCTCAAGGCTCCACACCGAGGGTTGAAAATCCATTGCACGATTAAAATCGTCATCTTAAAAAAGGCGAACTAACTGAAACCATTGACGGTGGCCATTCTTAGCACCTTTGGGGAGGGGCTCGCTCTGTAATCTTCGGTGAACCGTGCTTCGGTGCTACACTCCATGGGGAACTAACTTATTTTGTTGTCCTGGTTTTTACCCGACTGCGGCAAAGCAAAAAGGAGGGTTATGATTTTGATTAGATTCCTGCAGGTGTCAAGGTCAGCTTGAGGTATTTGTATTGTTTGAGAAATACAGTGTCTGAGACTACTGTGATACAATATACAAGGTTATTTTTTCTTTATGCTAAACCCGAAAAGGGGTCATTGTACTCATCATTTTGAACAACTTTTACTATGGGACCAACATTAAAATCGCGAAAAAAAAATCTGCTGATTTGTGTTCACTTAAATCGACAAAATGTATGGAACAGCTGATTTTTTTTTCGCTATTTCAGTGTTGGTCCCATAGTAAAAGTTGTTCAAAATGATGAGTACAATGACCCCTTTTCGGGTTTAGCATAAAGAAAAATCGTTTTATGTATATCCTGTTATCATTATTTCAAAGAAACCACCCATCTATTCACAAAAATCAGCTACTCTATGTCCATCTCACATGTTTTTAATACACGTCTAGGTTCTGAGCGAATATACCTATCTCACATTAATTTAACTGAGTGCTTGACTTGTCTGGGTTCACAATGTGACGTCTGCCTCAAATTCCCAGTTTCATGATTAATTTTACAAATTTTCTGTATAGATAACTTTGTTGTCGAAAATTATGTTTGCGAGAAAATTGTGTCAGTCTTTATCCGACGGGTTTATGTTTCAAAATGTATGAAGTAGGTATTTAAGTACAGCCATAGTATAAATAAGTAACAGTATTATATCTTCATAGAAAACGGCTGAAACGACGCGCTTCTAAATCTTGGTGTTTATCCGTACGCAATAGTATCGAGTGCAGTTAAGCACGGACGCGGAAGGTTTATGTATCGAGCGGCCGTAAGTAATTATTTTAAGGTCACTGCCAAGATATAATACTGTTACTTTATTATACTGTGGTACGGGTTAGACATGATTCGTGTATTTGAGACTTATTTAGGAAACTATGTAGGTATTTTAAGAAGGGTTTTGTTTTGCTGAATCATTTTTAATTTTAGCGGAATTTCAGAGTAAAACTTTTTTAATTATTTCATTTTAAGTTTGCCATTGGTTTGTCTATATACAATTAATTTCGGATCTCGAAACAAGGACGCTTTATTTAATTCTTCAAGCTTTTACTTCTGCTTTCCAGAAGATCTATCTTTCTTATTTATTTCAAAGCAATGTTCGACAGCAAATAATGTGTAATAGTCTGCAGAGAAACTCATGCATACATTAAGCGGTTTATTACATCAGTTTAGTACGTTTATTAGTTTATTTTACTATCAAACCAATGTTCGCAAAACAAATGAATTCGTTATTTGTATGAAACAAGCATAAAAATCATAAACAAAATGGCCATATAGACAGACACGAACAATCGACCATCGATGAAAGCTTATTAACGCGCGATAAAACAGACTGTGTTGTTAAATTGATACAAATTAGCAATACTCACGGATTCAACCCCGCACTGCGGTGCAATTTGTGTGGGCATTAATGTGAGCAATTTTCTCGTTGAATATTTAAAACGGGCGTAATCTTTGCCAATTAGGGCGTTAAAAGTGTTAGTTTAAACTGTTTGCATCTAATTTTTGCGGTGTTTTTCGGCGTGGGCTATGTTTTAGTGCCGGTTTTGTTTTTGTTTTATATAATGGTTTGCTTTGTGAAATAAAATTAAAGTAATTCTATATTTTTTTTGTTAAAGAAAGGGGCTAAGTACCTAACTTACTATCAATAAAACAGATAAAAAATTAGAAGTACTTGATAAAAGTTAAAAGGGAAAATACCCAAAAATAGTTTCAATTGATGCACTAAATTTACAATAATACAAAGCAGTTTCTTGCATTTTTCATTTCTTTCATATATGTACTTCAGGAGGCGTAGGCAATAATTTTATTTACTTAGGCAAAAGAAATCAAAAATCTTTGATCATTCATCGCCGAGCTATACTTCAATCAACTCAGCCTACCGCAGGGCACAGTTGGACATAGGCCTCTCCCAAGCTGCGCCACAACACCCTATCCTCCACCTTCCGCATCCAGTCTGTTCCAGCCACCTTCTAAGGTCCTCGGTCCATCTAGCTGGGGGCGCCCACACTACGCTTGCCGATAAGCAGTCTCTGCTCCAGAACTCGTCTGCTCCACCGGCCATCGGTCCTTTGACAAACATGGCCAGCCCATTGCCACTTCAGCTTGCTTACGACCTTGAGTTATAATGTAAGTCCACATACAATTTAAGACAAATCGCACGACGAAGTCGCACATGTGCGCTCAACTGAACACCGTAAGCATGTGTAGTAAGCTCGGCGTAAATCATAACTGTGCGGCCACAAGTTTGAAGTCGGTGTCTAACTCAGTGGGCCTCCGGGCAATGTTTGAAGTTAGTTTCATGTTTTTGTATAACAGTCATATTTGTATTATAGTGTGAAGCTGTTCTTATTTTGTTGAAGTTAGTTTTCTTTAGAAGTTTTTTTGAACGATTTCTGCATGAAGGATTTTTTCAATTATGAAGAAGAGCGAAGCGAAGAGTTTATAATTTATGTAGTAGGTTTCTATGAGTAATTGAAACACTTTCTCTTGCCTAACTTTTAGTAAGAATGTGCCTTCGCCTATTAGGAACCCAGATTTCATGACCTGAACTGTCTTTTAACTACTTTATTTTAGTTTTCGAATCATAAAAAAAAAACATTTCTTCAATCATGTTTAAGTAATAGGGGTCAGCCTCAATCGGGCACAAATCCAGACTCCGGGCTGCTACTGAACAATTCCTGATTATTCCATCAGGATTATTCATCACCCAATAACTCTTTGCCAGATCTGGAAATCGAACCCAGGACCTCATGCACAACAGTAGCGCTTACGTCCACTAGACCAACGAGGTGGTTAAAAATAGTACCTACATTACTGTTGCGGCCTGCAACTGGCGCATTGATGGACGATCGTGAAAATGTGGGCCGAGGCGAAGCTGAGGCACACATACATGAATCCATCAATGCTTGATTGCGACCAAGGCTTTTGCTTGGCTTTTCTAAATAATGCGCGGAAATTCAAACTGAGTAAATTAATTATAAATTCCAGAATCAATGACGGACAACGATAATTTTTCACGCGCCAACATTTGTTTCGTCTTTAATTGAAATAGCTTTATTCGCAAATCGAAATTTAAATAAAATCTTTGATAAGTTACCTCCTTGGTTGCCATGTGTTGCAGTAAAAAGTTCGTTCCATTCTTAAATAACACGACAGATATTAGTTTTCATCGTAATTTATGGCCGCTAAACACGACAGATAAGTTTTTCATAGTAACATTACCGGCCGCATCGTCACTTGTTTTTGACCAGTAGGAGCAATTTCGATTTATCTCGAAGAAGGTTGTCAAAATAATGCTCGAATTTCCAAGCATGTTTGAGAAAATAAACATGCTCCTGAAACCCTTGCAAAAGAAAAACTTACTATACCAAGTCAACAATAAAAAAGGAACAAGAAAATAGTTGTAGAGTTTTATAGTCAGACGCGGGTCGACGTTTACAAGCACTTAAAGTTTTCCCATAAATATTGACATAACTTGTAGCTCTTCCATTCATAACATGTGTTTGACCCTTTTTTGTGACCACTGTTTGAAGAGTTCGGAGAAGGTGCCCACAGCTGGTATGTTTGCAACTTAATCCGTTCAGCCGTTTTAGCGTGAAAGCGTAACAAACAAACAAACTCACTTTTTCATTCATCATATTTCCTGCAAAAGTGTCAATCCCGTAAGAATGTCGGGATAAAAATTATCCTATGTCTGAACCTAGGTGTACCCATAATTATGCCAAATTTCATCCAAATCGGTTCTGCCGTTTTAGCGTGAAAGACTAACAAACAAAGAAACAAACAAAAACACTAACAAACCATTTTCACTTTTGCATTTATAATATTAGTTAGGATCATTCCTAACTCCTAATCCTATAGTTAGGATTGTTGTGAAAGTAGTTGTGGAACATACCTTTTTTTTTTTTGTGTGGGAAATCATCATATGACTTCTCCCGCTCTGGGCGGAGTGGAAGGGCGTGTCAGACTCTTACTGACTAAAACCCACCCGTGTTCCTTCAGTTGCCTGTTGCCAGGGTCCCGGTATCCCTTTCGGACTATTCCGCAACCCTGGCAGGCATCGGTCCTAACGGACCCCGTCAGGTGTGCTGACATCTCTTTGAGGCGCGCGTGGAACACGACGCGCCATCGACCCGGGCCTGGTCCTTATCGGACGGCGAGCTACCCATTGCTAGCCGTCCGCAAGCCCGCGCCTATGGTGGCCGGGAATCCGCCTGGGATGATGAGATGACGAGATGTCCACCACCGACTCACCCCGGATCCACACACACGTGGGGACAGAACCCCGGTTTAGGACGACCAGGGCTTGCCCCTGCCCCTGGCTTTGCCAGGCTTCGGTGGAGCGCAGGCCTTACTCCCGATCCGGTGGTCGGCCGGCTTGCCTGCCGCCGCACATACGACGCAGTGCGGCGTGGCCTTGCACGTGCCGGCCTTGTGACCGGGCTGACCGCAGCGGTAGCAGGCATCGCTGCGGTCAACCTCGGAGGTGCATTTAGCTCCCACGTGGTCGCCCACATGGTAGCGGAAGCACCTCCGAGGTCTGGGTTCCAGCAGTTTGACCTGCGCGGAAACCCAGCCCACCAATAGCCGTTGGCCCTCCCCGGCTATTTTCTTGGCCGCCGCCACGGGGCAGCTAACCGTAACGGCTTGCATACCCTTGTAGTCAGGACCGATGGTGCCCGCCTTGACCTGCTCGGCAGAGCACCCAGTCCCACCCCAGTCCTGACGACGGCGGCCACCACCTGTGCCTTCGTCACCGAGTCGTCCAAGCCCTGGATACGCATTTCAGCGCACTTAGTGGGATTGAAGTTGGGAAATTATTGTCTGTTAATTTTAATTCTCTCATTGCAGATTACTCTAAATAGAATGACATAAGCTGGATAAAGTTGCCAGCGTAAAAGTTTTTTTTGCAGGATTTTATTCTCTGAATATTCGCGTGTACACAATGGAAATAGTGGGACTAGTATTTGGGGTAATTAAGTACTAATTAACCTGGTTTACTATGTAGATGTTTAGAGAGATGAAGTTGGAGATTACAAACATGTTTGTCACTATTGAACAATAAAACATTCAAATAACATAAAATCAATATTTTATTGTAACTTAAAAACCTTTTCAAGATTATAAACTCTTAATTTTCTTCTAATTTTAGTTATCAACTATACTTATTTGGCTTATTATTAATTTATGACAAAATCAAATCAGTCTCAACGTTACAAACAGTCTTAGCAAAGAGATATTTATCATTTTTTCCAATCAAAGGCCTATTGTAATGTTTTGCAAAAACTTAGAACCTGTTGACCAACCAGCCGTTTTAAAGATAGTATCTACTGTTACACCTTCTCTACTTGGCATTGAAGTGGATGCATGACGTGTTGAATGAGGAGTGAATCTTTTGATATCTATGCCACTGTCCTTCATTGTTTGCTTAATCCCACGACTAATTGTTTGGTTACTTACATAATTATGAGGCTTTTTAAAACTAATTAATAATTTTTCTGTATTACCTAACAATTGTCTTTTCAATTCCAAATACCTAGTTAAGTTTTTTGTTAAAATTTATTTATTGTCCAGAAACATTGTTTAGTCACGAAATGCTTCACTGTTCTAGATATAAAATGGTTTAGTTTTAATAAGAACAACATCGAAACTTTAGATTTTCTCAAACATTTTGTAGATGCAATTTCATACCTCTGAGGGTAAGATTTTAAACTGAGTTTAAACTATTATACCGGATTATTTACCGCAGCAGCGCTTAACTATTAAGTTTAAATTTCAAGCGAAGTTTAAATCGTGTCTAGCGATAAATATAAAACGGAAGTCTGTACCTTTTTGTTGTCACTAAAATTTGTTGAAAATTGTTGCTTGGAGGTTTAAGAAATCCACCTTTTATGTAACCAGGTTACAGGTTCCAAACCAGGCATAGGTAAACTCATCAGTGACAGATTTTTCGTTTTTTTTTTTTTTTTTGTTTTAATCTATAACAGGTAGGTACATTATTTTTTGTTTTTTTTACATTTTAACTCGCCAAAGTTAAAGTTTGATGGCGAGAAGCGCTTGTTATTATTTAATACACAAATAATCTACTAAAAATGTCCTTAAAACTACCAGGTATGCACTAATGTAATGTTACTATAAGGTGTTAAATTACTTCGCTAAAATTATTTACCATTTCTATAATATTTTATCTTTTCTATGAAAATGATGTTTGTTAAGGTTTATAACGGGTGTAAAAAAGACACTTAACGAAGGCGAAAGTCACTTGTTATTCCCGTCATTGTGATTTTTTTTTTGTTCTGGACCATACCTGGGAACCTTTGGGTTACGGAGATATCGAAGGTCAAAGTTCTAAATTTTCAGACGTTTTTTAAAGAACACAATTTTAAATAACCCCACAAACCCTGAAGTGTTGTGCATGCACCCATAAACACAATGTTTTGCGTGCGTTACATTGCGCACTACCGTAAACAGCGACGTTTCACAATAAAAATTGTTTCCCAGCAATTATTTTTATGCAATGTTACTTAATTTGATGTATAGAATGCGTAGTTGACGGCCATGTGATGGGTCTTTTTACACCCTGTATAAGGTATATAATTATAATAATTATGTAATATGCAGCCTACCGTATAAAAATGGGAGTAAGTATTTAGATAAAGTACGCATGTGGGGTTTACCTATAAGTAACTGATGCACTGTTATTTTTCTTCTTAAAATGTAGAAAGTGCCTTCGCTGCCGGCGCCGTATGCTGAATTGGCTGCCGACTTTGGTTGTCAGTTTGGCGTAAGGAGTAGATAGGCAGGGTAGGCATAATTAAAAAACATGTAATAGAGCATTTTTTTTTTTCATATTCCAGTAATAAATTCATAAAGTACTACCCGAAACCGAACGCTGCTAATCGCAAAAGAGGTTAGATTAGTTTAGGGTAGAACTGTGACCACCTACGCACGAGCCGAGCAACCGTAGTCAATCGGCGAGTGCCAAAAACGACTAGAATATCCAGAAAAACATATTTTAGTTACGTTTAGTTAGTTGGGGTTCTGAATACTGGAAGGGGTTCTATAAACGCCGCGCCGCTGGTGTCCAATATGGGAGCCGGCGGCGGTGACATTACTGCCGGCAGCCGAGATTAAAAACAGCGGTTGCCGGCAGTAATGTCACTGCCGGTTCCCAATGCCATTATTTTTGGGAGCCGGCGCCGGCAGCGGAGGCACTCCCTAAAGTGTAATATGTGTTTGAAGTGATTGTGTTTGAAAATAAAAGTTGGTGAACCTAATAAAAAAAGGTAGGTTTAGATTAGAACTGTAATAAGGGAACAATACAATAAACCCAGATTTTCCTTCTATTCAGGTGAGAGACTTCATTTCGGTCACACAAAATAGCTTCTAAAGTTAGTTTACTTATCTGGGAAATTGGAACTAATACCGATTTTGCATTTATTTGTTGATGTAGAGACCTTGACCTGAAAAAGGACAATTATACTTTTATATAATACTTTTATCCCGATATTTCCACGGGATAGAGACTTAAGCGGGTGAAACCGTGCAGCTAGTTTGTAATATTTTCGGGCATATGTACAGACCAAAACTCTAGTTTTTCAACGAGGAGGTTCCCAATTCGTTATGTTTGTTACGCGATTACTCCGCCAATTATGAATCGATTTTGATGATTCTTTTTTTGTTTGGTAGGTCATGCTTCCGAGGTGGTCCCATATAAATTTTATTAACTTTGCTTGCGTTATTTTTGAGTTAGCTTCAATATTACGTATTTTTCCCACTTAGTTTATCCAGACGATATCCTGTTTGACTCCTTCACTGTTATTTACATAGTGGTGGTAAGTGAAAAATAATAACTTTTTACAAAAAAAAAAACAACCGACTTCCAAAAAAAACACTAAAAAGTGAAAAATAACTTTAATTTCGGAAGTCGGTGGCAAAAAACGGAAATTGAAAAGCAAAGACACCGACTTCCGAAATTAAAGTTATTTTTGGACTATGGACAAAAATGTCAATCATTAACGTTTTCAGTAGACGGAATAATACAACGTGTAACGTTAAATGCGCAAAACCTCAGACACCCCAACTGATTTTTAATTCAATTGACCTATTTCAGAGAGAAAAACAATCATTAAAAAAATTGTAAAGGTTTCATGTGCTGTTTTAGTTTTACTGGCAATTCTGATGGTGAACCTAACCTGATCTTGCGTCTGCGACGACGGTCTATCGAGGAAGGGTGAACCTATTAATAAATAGAAACGTTTTTAAAGAAGATTATGTGACCTATATTAAAAAGTGATTCAATTGATTCTGACAATTATTCTGATTAAACTATTTTCAGGTTTTGCGCATTTAACGTTACACGTTGTATACAGGGAGGCACGCGAAACGACGTCCAAAGAAAATTTTTAGAAGCGTATGTTCAAGGGATTTCCAAAACACTCCCATAAAAGTTCAGCGACTATTTATGAAACCCTTCTTTTTTAAAGACTGAACGTCTCATCCCCTTTGAGCAAAGTTTCAGTCACTTAGGGTGATTTTTAGACAGATAGTATTTTTATTCATCGTAGACCAGAAATTAAGGATTTATAATTTTTTTAAAATACGATACTGAAAGAAAAAAAAAGTCTGAAGTCAAGTGAGAATTTCCCAATAAATATTAAAAACCGTCTTGCTCCTAAACTAAAAATAATCGCTAAACATAATATGGGGGTGTTTCGGGAAGCTCTTGGAGAGAGGGTTTTGAATTTTTTCTTTGGACGCCGTTTCAGGGACCGTCCTGTATAATATAATCCGTTTCAACAATCAGAGCTATACGATACAAAATCGCCAGTCACAAACAAAAAAAAACAAATCGTCCGTTGATTCACTTTGCGTCCAGCGCTCGGTGTGGTAACACGTCGCGTTCTGGTTTGCAATTTTGTCAATCGTCATCCTGAGGATGCCTCGTTGAGAGGTGAAACACGTGTCGATTTCTTACAGGGTTTTTTATGACTCTTGAAGAATAGTCAAGCGGAAATAAATATATCTACGTCTATTGTATTTTATAATGGATTTCCGCAAAGTCACGCCTGAATTAATTAACTATCTGCTATTCGATACCTTTAGACTGATGTACACACGGCTACACATCAAGCTATACATTTCCAGTTTAAGCTGACCTCGCTTGTTACGGAATTCCTTTAAAATGCGAGATCAGCATAAACTGGAAATGTATAACTTGATTTGTGTAGCCATGCGTACGTCGCAAGCAAGTAATTAAATCGCAGAAAACTTTGAATAAGACCAGTAAATATTTTATGAATGCTGTATGCCGAAGTTTCACGATTCAATGGAGTTTCAACTTCGATTAATGACGGAATGAGAAAGTTTTGACACTTGATTGACGGCCGCCTAATTAGTGGATAGGTACATATCCACTTGATCCCCAATTAGAGAGATATTGATTGAAAATTAAATGTTAATAGTTATTATTTAGATATAATAAATACTCTTTGTTATCTTACACCATAAAAATTATAGATATAAATGTTGAAATTTTAATTATGGTAGATTTTGACGTAAGAAAATATAAATCTGAAAGTTTTGTAAAAATAACTTGGAATTTCAAAAGGCTGAGAAGAATCATCATCTCATCCTCATCATCAACTATATTGGAGTTGGCATCCAGTCTTACCGAATGCAGCGGAATACACAGTATTTTATATGGAGCGATTGCCTATCGGACTTTTACAACCCAGTTACTGAGTAACACCATGCCCCTTAACATCCCCTAAGACTGGTTGTCAAACTTTCCGGCTTCTGACGATCCGTAAAGACTGTCAAAGATCTACGAATGATAGCCAGGATCAACGGCTTAACGAGCTTTCCGATACACGGAGAAGACTCGGTACGTATAAAGATGGTCACCCATCCACGGACCAACCACGGCAAGAACTGTTAAAATAATCTTGACACATTAAGTTAACATCGTTTAGTTACATTTTAACATTTACGAATGCTCGTCCGACTTAGTTTACGACTCGCCGTAAACGGGGTTCGATTCCCGACGTCGAACAAAGCAATAAAAACGCGATAAACATTTTCTGGAAAAATCTATTTGGTGTTTATAGTCCGTCTTTACATAGAACGGAGGATAAATTGTGTTTAGTTTTGTCTCTATATAAACTCGTTTCTATCCTGACTAGCTGCGCCCAGCGGTTACACCCGTATGAGGCTCGATCCCGCGGGAAAATCGGGATCTAAGTATCATATGACCTATTCCAGGTCATGGTCTACCCCTGTGCCAAATTTCATCCAAATCCGTTAAGCCGTTTTAGCGTAAAAGCGTAACAAACAGGTAAACAAACTCACTTTCGCATTTATCTATACTTCTATACTAATATAATAAAGTGGAAAGATTTGAATGTTTGTTTGTTTGTTTGCATTGAATAGGCTCCGAAACTACCGAACCGATATGAAAAATTCTTTCACTGTTGGGAAGCTACACTATCCCCGGCTGACATAGGCTATATTATATTTTCAAAAATTGAGGGCTCCTTACTAAAACTCCAATAGTGTAAAAAAAATACCTAAAATAGCCGTAGATAAGTACTTGCGCCCGTGCGAAGCCGGGGCGAGTAGCTAGTAATATTATAATTATAAATACTCCATTTGAAATGAGATTAGACGTATAGGTAAGCCTTTTTTACATTCCGTTCAACCGATTTTGGATTCTATTGCGTTGGTGGCATGACAAATGGCAGCCGCAGTAGATAGTTGGTATTGTGTAACTTTTTTTGCTTTTATTGCTATCCTTATGCCTACGGTTTAGAAGTCAAAATTGGTTGAACGGACTGTAAAAGGGTTTGTTTTAATGTCTAATCTTATTTCAAATGGGTATAGTTAGGATATAAGTAAGGAGCAACAAAATCGTCATTCTTGGAGCTTGGGCGACGGTTTTGCTTCGTTTACGGTCATACAAGCACGTGCCGCTGCTGGTTTTTTTTTATTGCTAAATATTCGAATAACTTATTTATGTTTATCGACAAATTGTGACATAATGCTATTGTCACATCGGGGTTGCAATTAAATAAGTTCCTTTTACATAACATGGAAGAAAATGCAAGATTTACGGAAGCGTACATTATTATACGAAAACTCATAAAAAGCACGAAAGAATTCCGATTTTTACGACCCATGAAAAGTTTTTTATATAAAATATTGATTTTGCAATTCGTATAGATGAAATAACTTTTTTACGTCCAAATCCCTAATAAATATTATAAAATGTTTATGGCAGTTTGATTATTTGTTTGTCCTGGTTAAATACGGGGCTCGAATAATTCGTGAGATGTTCACATTTACCTTGTGGCGGTATCTACATCGCCACATGCGAACTACGCATCAAAGACCTGACGTCAGACAGACGTCACATAAAATCCTGCATCGCGTAATTAAAGTTTACCGTGCAGTGGACAATGGGACATATATACAAGAACCCAAGATCAATCGTTGGGCAGTTGCCCGCCAGACACAAAACCCGTCTGGTCGGAGGATCCTCCCTTTTATATGGTGGATGAGTGAACTTTACACCCTGTTCCTCATGCCCCTAAAACCTAATTGATCCTGTGTTTTAATACGAATCTGCGTCTAACAGCTTATTCTTTTCTATATTATTATTATTTATTTATTATATTATTATTATTATTATTTCCAAACCCGAAACAGAACTCTGTAGCCCAGGAAAATAAGTTAAATTAAAGGCAAATCTGCGAAATAAATCCTCGTGAAGATTTTTTGTTTAAGTAATTATAAAACTTACGAGAAAGACACGAGATTTTTGGAATAAACTGATTTTACGGACCTTCGACGGATAATATTTTTTATACCATTCCCACTCTAAAAAGCACTTTTAATCACTGTTTTGTGTTCTTTGCTGTCATTAGTAAATTGGCGCTATTTTAAATATTGTAAGTTGTACGAACAAACATTTTAGTGTTACTTAATGATAAATCGATTGAAAATGCATTCAAGTGATGAACAAGATGTGTTAACACCTGAGTTTATGAAAGAGAGGGCGGCTGATATAGTAGAAAACTTGCTACTCAACAAATCACAGCTGGTTTGCATCAAAGCCTACGATGAGTTTTGCAAATGGAAAAATGAAAATCAAGCTTCTGGCAAATTTTCAGAGTCTGTTTTCCTAACTTATTTTAATCAGTTGTCGAACAAAAAGAAGTTATTGACATTATGGAGTATGTGTTCTATGCTACGGTGTAGGTACTATAAAATCAAGGCATAACATTGACATAACAACATACTTGAAGTTGCAAGTTCTTTTTCTCGTAGTCATGGTATAAAGTTTAGTATGCAACTCTTGAATAAAACGGATTTATATCGAGGTCCATGAATCACTCGCGTCGTTCAGGATTCTAACACTTGAATCACTCGCTAATGAATCACTCCCTACGGTCGTGATTCAATCCTTCACTTGAAGAAATCCTTCACTTGCTCGTGATTCACCTAGGCCCTTCGTCTCTCTCTGGTTGAGATGCACTAAGAGAGGATTTTTAAAAACTCAAACTTGCAAAACAAACACAGGGTAGAAGTTTATTTGCAAACAAAATGGCGGCAACGAGTATGAAAATAGAAACGTTTAATTAAAATATGGTATTGAATAAACGCTTGTGGTTTTATCGTGGCTTGCTCCAATTAATTGAAAACAAACAAAGGTACTCCGATATTCTAATTTCCTTGTGGAATTACTTTAATTTTTCATGGCGGCAGACGCCATTTATTAATCTTGTTCTTAATTGAATATGGATTTTGTGGTTATTGATTTTTTTTTCTCCGAAAACATTTTAACTATTGACTGTTGGCTGTTTGTATTTTGATATTATCGTCACTCGAATTGAGGGTAGGAGCATTATCAACCTTCCCAGTATCACTCTTGGTATAAGTACTTTCGACGTATCCTTGCAGTTAACTAACTTAGCTGCTGATTAGCTATTTAACAGCGCAGAATCCCATTACAGTACGACACAACTTAGTGAAAATTTGCATTTGCATTTCAATAATATTACAAATGTAGGTATTTAGTTATGACTTTACTAGTTATTGCGTTTGCGTAAAGATCATTTTAAAGTAAAACAAAAAAAAAAAGATTAAGATTGGAGATTTCGAAGGCGCACTCAGTTCGGATGGTGATCGGTTTTACGGATTTTGCCGATACTACATCTAAGTTACTGTTGTATCGTACTGTATGTACCCTACTTGGTTTCTCTTTTTGTTCCAATGGGCACAACCATAAACTATACAACGTGTACCTTGTGATTTCCCATAACTCTAGGGTACCTACTAATGAGAACATGTCAAACAATCAACTAGCATACTTACATTTTTTTTTCCTTTTGTTTTTCATACATTTATGTAAGACACCATTACGTGAAATATACTATAATAAAAAAAAACGGACTATTTTTATACATAAAAAAAATGACAACGTCGCATTTTCTTAGTTTTTTTATGAATTATTGGTTTGAATGAAAATGATTTAGGTACTCGTACTTATCATCATTCTCCTGCCCTTATCCCAATTTATTTGGGGTCGGCGCAAAATGTCCCTTTCTTCCATACTTCTCTATTAGCCGTCATCTCGGTAGTCACCCCCTTTCTAGCCATATCATCTTTCACACAGTCCATCCATCGTTGCTTTGGTCTTCCCCTACTCTTATAGCCATTGACATTCATACCCAAAACTTTCCCCACAACATTTTCCTCATTCCTTCGCATCACGTGCCCATACCATGACAACCGATTTCCACACAACTTTTCAGTCACCGGTGCCACTTTCAAACTTCCTCTTATGTACTCATTTCTTATTCTATCCATTCGTGTAACACCACACATCCCTCTTAACATTCTCATCTCAGCTGCATGCAATTGCCTTTCATTCATCCCTTTTGTGGCCCAACATTCTGATCCATACAAGACAGCAGGTCTAACCATTGTTTTAGATATCTTCCCCTTAAGTTTAAGGTACTTCGTACTCGTACTTATCAATGAAACTTAAATCATCGAGAGTCTATTGTTTGCTTCAAAAGTATTTTTGTAACACTTGTTCTAGGACCTTTTGTATTATTTTTACATGTGGTAAAAGTATTAAACCGTTAGCAAGGTGGTAGTGGGCCGGCTTTCCAGGGTGCGCCAGACATATGCACACACGGCTACATATCAAGCTATACATTTCCAGTATAAGCTGATCTCGCATTATAAAGGATTTCTTTGTAAGCGAGGTCAGCATAAACTGGAAATACACAGATTGAAATGTAGCCGTGTGTACAATGAAGTACCTATACTCGTGGAGGCTATTATAATGCACCTAAGGCTGTGTTTGCTTGAACTAAGCCAGTAAAGAACTTTCTACCTAGACTAAAGAACCTATTCAACTACACTCAAACTATACTCCTAAACTGCTATTAATAATCGGTACTTACGCCTTGTCGCGACTTAACAGGTAAATTACAACATTGGCCAGGTAAAGTTACAGCTGTTGGCAATTAATAGTTGTGCCTGGCTTGTGTACTAGGTACATAAGTTGTATTATTGCCTAAGGTTTATGTAAAGGAAGATATACCTGTAATAAAAGACTCCGTGGAGTTTCTTGCCCGTTCTTCTCCATAGGAACCTACTACGCTTTGGAATGGGCAACTGGCTTCATTTATCTGACTGACCGACTCCTTGACAATTTGAAAGTATTTGTAATTGGTTTCATTTAAATAAATGCTTTGAGTTTGCGTTAGAATATATAAAATTTAATAAAAATACATCAAAAATGTAACAAGTACCTAGTAGCATAGTTTTTATAAAACCTAGATAAAAAAAGTTTATTGTCGTTGCATTAGATCGTGTCAACGTTATTTCCGTGACTTAGATTATTATTAGTGTAGCATTATTAGGGTGTACTTATAAGAGTGGGTGCGAACGCGTTTACGTGTATCTTTTTGTTTACCTACTACTACTTAAGTTCTCTCAAAATTCTGGAAACAAGAGTTTCTACCTGAAGGTTTATAAGTCGATTTTTTTTTAAGTAAGTACTTATTTTGCTTCTCGTCTTAAGTAACAACTCGGAACAACATAAAACAAGCGTCTAGAAGTTTTCCGCAGGTATTAAGTTTTTGTTAAAAAATCCTTCGGAATTTACAAGCATGGAAAGTGCTACAGACACACTCCACTTACTTGAATACTAAAGTTTTTGAAAAGTAGCTTAGTGTAAAGAAACATTTGGTAACTGCTTAAAAATATAGTGACTTATGGTCTGTTCCAAACTAAATGATAAAACGTACATGTTTAAACCAAATTGTAGTGCCACAGCACTTTGATTTGATTATTTGAATACTAAACCCGAAATTCTAATTTTAAATCACCTGTCCCAGCACCAACGAGGAAGCGACTAGCTATCGACTACTTTCTCGCTCAAGAAACGTACAATAGAGAGAGTTCTCGCCGGCCATCCAGTGTGACCTGTCGGCGATTAACTATTAATAATAAATGTATCTTTTTTACTGACACGGTACATTTGTTGTACATCTGTTGCACGTTTCTTGAGCAAGAAAATAACTTTACGAACGAAAATTATTGTTTTATGAACGTCCAAATTATAATATGACGTTTTTTTAGGGTTCCGTAGTCAACAAGGAACCCTTATAGTTTTGCCATGTCCGTCTGTCCGCCTGTCCGTCTGTCCGCGGCTTAGCTCAGAGACCGTTGGTACTAGAAAGCTGTGATTTGGTATGGATATACATATTTTATACATATAAACGACGTTGACAAAGTGTTAAAAAAAAATCTTAAAAAATATTGTTTTTTAGGGTACTGCCCCTACACGTAAAGTGGGGATGGTTTTTTTTTTCTCGTCAATCCCATTTTGTGGGGTATCGTAAGGTCGTTAAAAATAATGTGAGTTTGTTGAAACCATTTTTAGATTCAGGGATCCGTTTGCGGAATATTAAGCTTTAAAGTGCTCATTTTTGTTAGAGCCAGTGTCCCCCCCTCCTCTGCCAGCTAAATGGTTGGGTTATAATATAACGAAATTAAAAGGAAAACTATCACGGGTACATAGGCTCCACAAGTTACCGAGTAATAATCGACCAACTTAAATTTGCAATTGTAAAAACATGTTCTCCCATACATTCTGTATAGGAGAACAAGTTTTTCAACTATAATGTTAAGTTTGTTTTATAAATTCATTCCAACTACGGAACACTTCATTGTGCATGGTACGACATGAACTTGGCCGGTTTTTTTTTATTAATTACGAAAGGGCAACTATATTCCGACTGAAATCAATGATTACGCAGAACCAATACTTACCATCCAACATTTTTGTTCTGTAGTTTCTTGGAAATAGGTCAAAAAATTTTGACTTGATACCACTGAACCTCGGACAGCCTCAGAAATAAATAACAGCGCTTTTGTATCTTTGTAAAGATCCAATGTTCACTTCTTTAAACTATGTTCAAGTAATGGTAGCTTGTGATAAGAAATCTAAAACTTGAACTGTGTATGCATGTTTGTTAACTTACCTTCTATATCTATCCATTTCGTTACCGCCCGGAAACTTAGTTGGTACCATGTGAGGCCAATAGATGGCGCTGAGTGTAGCACTGGAGTAAACAAAGTGAATGCATAGATTATTTACTTTGTTCTGAACTTGAGACAGCTAGTTGATTGTCTGTTCATGCATCAATTATTTGACAGTTTGGAAAGTGATAAAATCTGATTAATTAAGTAGGTCAGTAAATATTTAGGTAGTTTCCTAAATCATATGGGTAAATATTATAAATCACATAATACAATTTTTGAAGATTTCCTATCAGTTGAAATACGTGCACTGCCAGACATTATTCCCGCAAAAATCGACACCACGACAGGTCCTACCTACTTCACAGGACAGGCCTGCCTACATACATACATTCTTCACACGACAGGCCTGCCTACATACATACTTCGAATTCTTGGATGCTATAATTAAGGCCAATTTTCTTAATTTTAGAACGAAATCTCTCCCAAGTTAATATTTAAGTACAGGCAGGTACCACTTTAAAAAATGCAAAAAATCCAAACAGATTCTTTAATCTATCACCTGTAACGCTCAGACCAAATAAAAAACCAAGACAGAGCGCTGCGAAAAATACAGTGAAGCATGCCAAAACTACACCTCCGCTCTGTGCATACACGCTCACACGCACACATTTACAATCAAACTACACCAAAATATGTGCACACATGTTTACAAAACCGGCCTCACGTCACTGTTGACAGCGCTGTCTTGGTTTTTTATTTGGTCTGAGCTGTAACGTCTGATATTTCAACTGCCATTAGTCGGGTGTATTATCCTAACCCAAATGTCAGTTCCATTTAGTTCCGAGTTTACCAACTAGGATCGTTCAAGTTTCATACATCGGGCCGCGTGAAGTTGAACATGTACCTACTACTCGCAGTTTAAGCCCGGACTTTAGTTTGAGGCGCGTTTACATGGCGCCAGTGTTTGATAGACTATAATATTTTCAACTACATTAAAAAAAATGCATGCATTATACTTTATTTTTTTCACAAACCAACCAATGCAACTTTTGGAGGAGCATGTACCTACTACTCGCAGTTTAAGCCCGGACTTTAGTTTGAGGCGCGTTTACATGGTGCCAGTGTTTGGTAGACTGTAATATTTTCAACAACGACGTTAAAAAAAATGCATGCATTACATTATTTTTTTCACAAACCCAGCTTGGCATTGGCAACTGAAGGAACACGGGTGGGTTTTAGTCAGTAAAAGTCTGACACGCCCTTCCGCTCCACCCAGAGCGGGAGAAGTTTTTGTGAAGTTTTCATTTGAAGACCTCCCACCCTAAAAAAAAAATGCTGTTTGTACGCCATTTTATTGTATTTTTTTTGTATTAACTTTGTTTTTAATCTTGTTTTTTATGGATCCTGTGGTCTGATATTTTTTTATAATAATATGACAAAGCAACTTGAACTATCCTACCACTTAAATAATTATCAAGTTACGATTCAAAATCTAAAATCTTACTATTCATGCAATTATTCAAGTCTCTTTATAAATAAAAACTCTCACTAAACGCTGACGCCGTGTAAACGAGCGCTAACTTCAGTCTTCGTAGGCCAACACTGACACCGGTAAAAGTTATTAACAGTGTTATTGGGACAAATTTGAACTCTCCGAGTTTGTAAGTTAGTTCACTTGGTTGCTGCTGGTTTTGGTAAGTATTGTTCCAACAAACCTGATGACGATGTGTCTGGTATATTGACTGTATGGTTTCTGATAAAATACAATAGACGTAGATATATTTAGTAACCTATCCCTATAAGCTATTCTTCAAGAGTCACAAAAAACTCTGTAAGAAATCGACACGTGTTTCACCTCTCAACGAAGCATCCTCAGGATAACGATTGACCAATTGCAAACCAGAACACCGAGCGACGCAGAGTGAATCAAATCGCCGATTTGATTCACTCTGGCCGATTTGACACTCACGTGGCAACAAGTCGTGTTCTGGTTTGCAATTGGTCATTGATTTTCGTCATCCTGAGGATGCCTCGTTGAGAGGCAACACGTGTTGATTTCTTACAGGGTTTTTATGACTCTTGAAGAATAGCTAAGCGGAATAGGTTACTAAATATATCTACGTCTATTGTATTTTATAATGGATTTCCGCAAAGTCACGCCTGAATCAATTAACTATGGTTTCTGATGTTAGTAAGACGAGATCCAGGGAAAAAAAGAATATGTACTAAGTTAGAAAAATATGGTGGTGATGAGTTTTCATCATCATCCCATAATCCCACGTTTCTGTGCCAGCCTCATCTAGGTTTTGCCCGCGATGGTGTGTGATGCATTATCAGCTTATAATGTTCCCACTGCTGGGAGACAGGCCTCCTCTCGGTGGGAGGGAATAGACCATGATCCACCACGAGGGCCAGTGCGGGTTGGTGGATGTCGTATGTCTTTGAATTTTTGGTTCTGGGACATGCCAGTTTCCTCACGATGTTTTCCTCCACCGTTTTGAGCAGGGGTGATGAAAAAGAAAAAAAAACTTTACGCTTTGCGCCTGTCACGATTCGAATCTACGTCCTACAACTCGTAAGTCGTGGCCGTTACAGCTGGGCCACTGCAACAGTTGTCTATTATGCAAGTGTCTTCACTACATAAATCAATAACATAATCAATAGAACTCGCAACTGATTAACTATCTCGTAACTCTTTTACGAACGAGAAAAATAGAAACAGGATTCGAAGTACTAGGCTACAAAAACAACCCTTGTTATTTACTAAATATTCCACATATAATTAAAGACCTAAATAAACATAAGAATTTGTGTACGAAACACATTCCGCTCCCTATCATAAAGACAACCTGAGGCCATAATTATGGGACCCCAATTATTGAATCAATCGACTTTTAAATAAGTAACAGTCGAGATTTCGAGTGACTCGTTTCGTTTCAAGTTTTCAGATTTGATATTGAAGGAAAAGTTCCTAAGTTTGTCACATTGCCTTTGACAAGGATTACAAGGGCACTGACAATTCATTTCCCAGAGTATTCGTTCCGTTTGAAATCTTTGTTAGGGGTAGCAAAGATTTCAAACGGCTGAGTTTACTATTGGTTTTGTTTTATACATACCTACGTCACACACTGTAGTCATGTTTAAAGATAACTTGAAACTCGATTCACTAGTAACATAAAATTATACACAGTATGACATTCAACCAAAGTCACGTGATAAGTTATTCGACAAGAAATTCTCGCACGTTCGAGAATGTGTCCAATGAGTATTTTAAGTACGATACTCATAAACACAAAATTTATTCCGGACTTAATGAGTGCCTACGTTCCAATTACAACCCATTGCAAGGCTTGAACGAGCTTAATAAGTAATTTTATTAGGATTACCAACTGTAATTAAAAGTACTGAGGCGTTCAGAGTTTAGGTTTCGTTTCTACTTTACATACGACCTATGAGCTAAGTTCTGAATGCTGACTTAAATTAATAAAGATGTTGCTTATATGGTTCATTCCTAGAAGGTTTTTCAATAAAAAAATACAGTTTGTAGTGTTCTTCGAATAGTAAATTAGAAGTCTCATTTACATAATACGTAGTCTGATACGATGTCTTTGCGAATCCTGCCTAACCTTCAATGAAAAAGAGATGCACTGCAATTATATTCCCAAAAGTTGCCATTCAAATTGCTTATGCGTTACGTGACTACTCCGTGTTGCTGATAATAGCATCGTGAGGGTGTCTGAAGAGGTTATTCAGTCTCCCTCCAAGTCCCTACACGCACAGCCAAGCTGGCCTTAGTCTACGTTTTACCAAAGATGCCAGAAAATGCTAAACGGAAAAAACAAATTACAACTAGCTTCCGCCCGCGGCTGCGCTCGCGTGATATGTCGATAAAAAGTAAGTTATGTCCTTTTCCAGGTCAAGGTAACTACCACTGTGCCAAATTTCATTAAAATCCGTTCATTCGTTTTAGCGTGAAAGCGTAACAAAAAAACAAACTCACTTTAGCATTCATAATATTAGTTAGGATTAGGATTGGCATTTTTGGTAGTCAGTGCTGGTATCATCTTAGCTGAAAAAAATTATTGTGACATGATAAGAAAAGCATAAGTGGCTAGGCAGACGTTCTATGAGCTTAATTGTCACTAACGAGACACAATAGAATTTTTATTTAATTAATAAAAATAATTTAAAAAAATATATTAACATTATATATATATATATATATATATTTGTTTTTTAAATATTCATATATATATATACAACGTTATTTTTTCTTTATGCTAAACCCGAAAAGGGGTCATTGTACTCATCATTTTGAACAACTTTTACTATGGGACCAACATTGAAATCGCGTTCCCTACATTTGTGTTCACTTAAATCGACAACATGTATGGAACAGCTGATTTTTTTTTCGCGATTTCAATTTTGGTTCCATAGTAAAAGTTGTTCAAAATGATGAGTACAAAGACCCCTTTTCGGGTTTAGCATAAAGAAAAAATAACGTTGTATATTTTTTAAATTATTATATTATATTTTATATGTTTATGTTTACATTGTTATTATTAATTTATTTTTTAATTTTATTGTTACCGACTTCTAAAGGCCAATCGATAGTTGAGCGGCTATGGGGCTATATGGTTAAATAAGTTCCAAATCTTTAAATGCTAAACCACAGTCGTCTGATTATGTGTATCAAAACAGTGGTAAACATGCCAAACAGCAGGTTCAAAAACGCGGTTTTGTCACAAAGAAACAAATTGGAATACAAAAATAATGTTCGCGCAAACATTTTAAAGCTTTAAAATGATTTTCGTCACGGATCGCTGCCGCCACAAAAACTGACGAACCATGTAAAAAGTTTTAGGTTCACCGCAAATGTAACTGAAGTTTTAATAAAATCGAGCCAGCTCACTGAGTGCGGGACTAACAGATAGGCATAAACATTGAATTTTTTTGACGTATCGATTTTACGTCAACGGAAGCGTGTTGCGAACCAATCAATCTGCCTAGCCTTTTTTCAACTGTGTTGGGGTCGGCTTCCAGTCTAACCAGATGCAGCTGAATACCAGTATTTTACATGGAGCGACTGCCTATCTGACCTCCACAACCCAGTAACTGGGCAATACGATATCCCTTGGTAAGACTGGTTGTCAGACTTTCGGGCTTCTGACGACCCGTAACGACTGTCAAAGTCCACGAATGACGGCTTAACGTGCTTTCTGAGGCACGGAGGAATCTCGGCATGTAAAGATGGTCACCCATCCACGGAACAACCCTGGCAAGCGTGCTCTACCTGATGGATCGACCCGTGCGGCTATTATTACTTAGCCACGAGCTATTCCGTGTTGCGAACCGTGTTGCTAAATAAAATCACATATCTTCTTTTCGTTTAACTGAGTTTCGGTGGATCTATTATGAATGACTGTTACCGGCTTACTCGTTGGCGGCAGTCGTAGGCGCGTCGATGCCAGCCGCCGACGCGTCGACCGTTGACGCCGACTAGTGTCGACGGCTGCAGTTGGCAACGAGCAGCTCGAGTATTAAGAACGTACTCAAATACAGGAGCTGCACGTTGTTGACGGCAACTGTTGCCTCTGTTGACGGCAGTCGTCAGCGTCGACGCGTCTACGGTTGACGCAGACTAGTGGCGACGGCTGCAGTTGCCTGTACCGTTGGCAACGTGTCACTCGTATATATGAGTACTTACTTTTAGCTCGTTTCACGGCCAAAGTGTTTCCTTCCACATATAACCCCCAGCAGCCTTCAAAGCAAAAGTACAACAGGCATCTTCTGGGCTCGCTCGTTCCACCATAGACCTTATCCATCGCTTTCCATCAGCCGAAAAGAAGGTTAACGCCAAGCCAATTCCAAAAAAAAAAAACAATATCAGTTACTTAAACTTACAGCACATTGAAGACCTCCTAATTATTTAAAGGTACACTCTTACAATTAAAATATGAAAATAGAAAAGGTTGGTATGTGAGGTAGGTTAAAACTCTACTGCAATTTTAGTTTTCATCTCAAAAACTGTTTTCTAGTTGGATAAGTAAAATTGAAAATTCACGTCATTTCGCCAATTACTTCAAAATCCAAATTGAACTAGAAATATCCTATACTATTAAATGAACTATACTATTAAATTCTTATATATAAACTATATAATTATTAGTAATCACGTTCTCGAAAACGGCTCTAACGATTTCGATGAAAATTGCAATAAAGGGGTTTATGGGGGCAAAAAATCGATCTAGCTAGGTCTCATTATCTGGGAAAAATCATTTTCTCTATTGTCACCCGACCAGAGCTCAGTCACCCAGGTACTTTTGTTAATACGCCACAAACGACTGTCGTGGTTACATTAAACTTTATTAAATTACCGCCATTTTGGGAACGATGCGAATCAAATAGCTACGAACTATAAATTATTATACTAATAATTTTGTGATGTAGGTAAATGAGTTTCGTTTGAAATTGGCTGTCGTTTTATGTGGTGGCAATGAATGAACAAAGTCGTAAAATCTACATAACTTATTTAATGAACCTATCTATATATCTTCTATAAACAAACGTGTTAAGGCTCGTTCAAACTGGCGCGAAATCGCGGGCGCGACAGGCAGTGCTATCCTTGTCTCGCCCGCGATATCGCGCCTGTTTGTGGGAGCCTATAATGTAACGTTCTTGTTTAGCGGTGAAGCAAAACATCTTGAGGACGTAAGCGTTTGAGAATCTCCTATTTGGAATTACCACATATGGTTACTTCTATAAGCGAGAAAAAAAAAACCGGCCAAGTGCGATCACTGTAAACGGCAAAAAAATCATGTCTGTTGTATGGGAGCCCCCCTTAAATATTTGTTTTATTTTAAATTAATTATTTAATTTTAGTGAATATATAACTAAGCAAGCGTTGTTTTGTTGCCGTTATCAATATCGAGCAAAAACGAGCAAAAAAATCACGTTTGTTGTATGGGAGCCCCCTTAAATATTTATTTTATTCTGTTTTTTAGTATTTGTTGTTATAGCGGCAACAGAAAATAATCTGTGAAAATTTCAAGTGTCTAACTATCACGGTTCATGAGATACAGCCTGGTGACAGACGGACAGACATACAGACATACCTACAGACAGCGGAGCCTTAGGGCTCCGCTGTCTGTCTGTCTGTCTGTCTAAAGGGTATAACGGGACCCTATAACTAATTATAGGGTCGCGTTTTACCCTTTGGGTACGGAACCCTAAAAAATGCGAGGTTAAACTTAATTTTTCTTTTTTTCGGAATTAGAAATTTAGAGAGCTTTTACCAAATGTTTACTGAAGATAACAGACAACTTTTTTATCCATTCATTTTTAACAATATTATTCTTACCCAAAAATTTGTATACGTCTGGCCATGAGAAAACCGGATTACATGCAAAATCTATCCAATATTTAGTAAGGCGTGTATTAACCAGATTTAACCAGTTTATCATAGCAAGCAACCTCCCGATATTTTGTTGTTCCCCGGTTTTGACTGCATAATGGAACGGATTTCAATATTTTAATATTTATAAGCAATTCGTTTGTTATTGGGCTGGTTGCTCCTACACAGAGTTATTTTTTTAAACGCGTCGATTTTTCAAGGGATTTTTTTAAGGAAAATCTGTAAATCTCACGCTATTATTTCCATTTGAATATTTTTTTGTGTACGGATCATAAAAGGGCCATTATCCTGAAAGCAAACAATGGCGATGAGTTGCCCAGCATCGTACTTGTGGGAATACTTGATGACACGTGTTCTGTGTAGCGTAGGGTTAGTACCTGGAAATTTGTAACTATCATAAACATTGTTATTTGCTTTCGGGAAAATTATAAATGATGATAAAACACGAGTTTCCGATTTATCACACAAATGAAAATATTATTATGAAATCGAGGGCCAAATTAATTATTGACAGTAAAGGCGCGGGCCCACCGCGGCGCATGCTGTTCACGGGCACGCTGCGTGTATTAATTTGTTTGACAACGGGGGTCTACGTTTCCACTGGAGTACACGAATATGACCAACGACTATGTATAGCGTGCCACGGCGCACAGAGAGGCTACGCACGTGCCACGTGCGTGAAACGTAGACTCACGTCGACAGCGTTGAGCTATGTAACCGCCTATTCGAGCAAGCCACGCATTAGCCTCTCCGTGGGTTGCAGTGGTCACAACCACATACATTTTCTTACAAAGCGAAGCTTAATACACGTGCGTAGCCTCTCCGTGCACCGCGGCGGGCCCGCGCCTTTACTACTACTAAGCGTAGATAACAAACGAAACCTCGCCCAAACCAATGCTACGCGCTGTGCTACGGCGTAGCTTGTACTGCTACGAATGTCGTAGGAAAACTATGTGAATTTTAAAATGTATTCGTAGGGCCCTTATTTTTTAGTCAAACTAAGAAGTAACAATATCTGCCTCGTTGGTATAGTGCTGAGTATAAGGTCCGGTTCCCAGGTCGGGTAAAGTGTTATTGAGTTTTTTAGAAATTTGTCAGTAAGAGCCTGGAGTCTTTTGTGCCCGGTGGATGACAATAAATCCCCTCCTATACCTCCTATTACATTTGACTAAACATCATCAACATCTGCCTAGCCTTTTCCCAACTATGTTAGGGTCGGCTTGCAGTCTAAGTATTTATTTACATGTAGCGACTGCCTATCTGACCTCCACAACCCAGTAACTGGTAATACGATACCCCTTTGTAAGACTGGTCGTCAGACTTTCGGGCTTCTGACGACCTGTAACGACTGTCAAAGATCCACGTTTGATAGCCGGGACCAGCAGCTTAACGTGCTTCCCGAGGCACGGAGGAGTCTCGATATGTAAAGATGGTCACCCATCCACAGACCAACCCCGGCAAGCGTAGCTTAACTTGATGGATCGACCCGTGCGGCTGTTATTACTTAGCCACGAGCTCCTCACATCTCCTTACATTGGACTAAACAAACCTGGCGAAATGGGGGTGTATCTACTAAAGATAAATCTCTGCCCAACCTTTCGGGTAAACTAGGTTTGATATTATGTTAAATTCATAAAAAAATACACTCAATCCTCTCTAACAATACGCTCAATGATACAAGCAATCCTCAATGACATGAAGTCATGAACAACATTTAAAACAACACAACCTTAAATTGTAAACATGACGACACCCAAATCATCTTTAGAGTTGCGCTCCAGTGCGTAATAGGCTTAATTTACTCATGTTATGTAATTTATAGCCCCCCCTTGTGTTATATCCCAGTTGATGACTGAAACCACCCTGTAGGGGTAAAATCTAATATGTTTGTGCTACTTTGTTACACTCCCGGACTCTTAAATCGAGCCATCCTACATATTTTTGTATACAGGTTTAATTGATTTAAATTTCGAATAATCATTACATAAACCCGGCCAAGTGCATGTCGTACCATGCACAATGAAGGGTTCCGTAGTTGGGATGAATTTATGAAACAAACTTAACATTGTAGTTGAAAAAACTTACACTCTTGACAAACTTACTTACTTATACATTCTGTATCGGAGAACATGTTTTTACAACTGTAAAGTTGGTCGATTATTACTCGGTAAATTGTGGAGCCTACGTAGCGGTGATAGTTTTCCTTTTAATTTGGTTATATATACTAATGCCGTGAATTTTTTCACATATCCAAACCCAACCATTTAGCTGGGGGGGGGGGGGGGAGGACACTTGGCTCTACACAACAACAAAAATGAGCACTTTAAAGCTTAATATTCCGCAAACGAATCCCTGAATCAAAAAATGGTTTTAACAAACTCACATTATTTTTAAACGACCTATGCAATGATTTATTTTTACCACTTTTTCGGCGTCGTTTAGATGTATATCCATACCAAATTACAGCTTTCTAGTACCAACGGTCTCTGAGCTAAGCCGCAGACACACGGACAGACGGACAGACGGACATGGCGATCCACCACCCTGTGCAGGTTGGTAGATGTCATATGTCTTCGATTTTTTAGTTCTAGGACATGCCGGTTTCGTCACGATATTTTCCTTCACCGTTTTGAGAGCAGCATTCAAGTGTTAAACAATAATCTATAGTAAGCGATTGCAGCGTTTCATTTTAAACAGCAGTAATCAGTCTACGTTACACACACTACCTAAATATAATATACAGGGTGTAAGGGACAGCCCACCGAAAACTAACAGGTCCGCGAATACTAACAACTCAGCTCCTTATTTTGAATCATATTATTCCACCGGAAATTTTCTCAAGAAAGTTTTCTTTTTTTATCGTTTTTTCAGTTACTATTCCGTTAATTCAATGTAAAATTACATTCTCTGTACGCAGCACTCCATTTATGTAAATAAAAAAAAAACAGCAATGGATGTTAAAATACCCGAGCGCGTCCTCCCCGACCCGGGGAGTGCGGCTACGCGGGTTTTGCCACGGTAACGATACATTGCGCGTGAGGTAATAATACAAATCAGGTTTATTCGATTCCCAAAACTTTCCTGAAATAATTTCATGTACCGATCGTCTTAGTATGATACGCTGAATTCATCCCGTCTGCGGAGGGCTGTCCCTTACACCCTGTATGTATATCCCACAACAGCCAAACCCCATGACACATTCACATAACGTTACCTAAGTACGTTCTCCATTTACGGTTAATGGAGACGAAACCCATTCAGCATTGAATTGTGTGTGTCATTGAAGAAACCCTTGTTGGAACCAATTTGTGTTAATTATAGAGCATCCTTGTTTATACAAACACTGAATGGTTACTTTGGTAAGTGATTAGTCGAGGTTTTGGGTTCCAATTCTAATCTGTCACTATGGGGCAGCCTGACTAATGGCTCGCGGTTGTAAATTGTGGCTACGGCGTAATGGAAATTGTGGTAGTTGAAATAAAATGAGTTTCTTTTCCCAAGTATGTTGGCGTCGGCTCCCAGTCTAACCAGATGCAGATGAGTACCAGAATTTTACATGGACCGACTGCGTATCTGACCTTTACCACCCAGTTAGTGTATGTGTGTGAGTAACAGGATACCCCTGGTTATGTCTAAAATACATAATATATATATATATATTTAAATTAACTACAATATTATTTGGAAAATTAATTACCATAATTTTGCATTAGTCACAGCTGGGATCTTCATTATAATATATACACTAGCTGATTCCCCGCAGCTTCGCCCTCTTGACAAATTATATACTAAAATCTTTCGACCACTCTATCCATTGGTGAAAACAGCATGAAAATCGGTGCAGTGGTTTTAAGGGTTCCGTAGTCAACAAGGATAGTTAGTACATTATAGTTTCCCCATGTCCGTCTGTCTGTCTGTCTGTCTGTCCGCGGCTTAGTTTAGAGACTAGTGCTAGAAAGCTGTAATTTGGTATGGGTATACATATAAATAACGCCGACAAAGTCGTAAAATAAAATCGTACAAAATATATTTTTTAGGGTACCTCCCCTACACGTAGTTGGGATGGTTTTAACCATTTTTGGATTCAGCGATCCGTTTGCGAAATATTAAGTTTTAAAGTGCAAAAATTTGCTTTTTTGCCAGATAATTGGTAGGTTTTAGACATGTGAAAAAAATCACGGCAGTAGTATATATAACCAAATTAAGAGGAAAACTATTACAGCTAAGTAGGCTCCACAAGCTTTGTAGTTGCAAAAACATGTTCTCCCATACATTCTATAAGTATGTGAAAACATATTTTTCAACTAAAATGTTAAGTTTGTTGGATAAATTCATCCCAACTACGGAACCCTTCATTGTGCGTGGTTCGACATGCACTTGGCCGGGTTTATTGAGTTTATTGCGAACAGACTGACGGACAGATGCTGCGGAGGACTTTGTTTTATAATATATAGTGATTTTTCAGTTAGTATAGTGAAAATAATGTAAGTTCATAGTAAATTATTTCGATTGTTGTCATTGGCAGGGATGATGCTCAAAGAATACAATAATTTTACAACCTATACTGAGCAGTGGGTGGAACAAGTCTGTCAATGATCATGATGATAATTGCATACCTACCAACATTATTTAAAAAAAAATAAAGTAATAAAAACTAAAACCCAACTACGACTAAAAAGGTATAAACAAGACACCACAGACAGACAAATTAAAGATCCAGAGTCACACGTGTTAGGGCATAAATCAAACAAATTACGTGTGACTCCATACATACATACATACATTCCGGTCAAAATCATACCCTCCTTTTTTCTTCGCCGTAGTCGGGTAAAAATCAAGTGTGATCTTTTTCATAGTTGCATTTAAATCATTGCCACAGCGAAGGCATCTAAGGGAGAATACGAGTAAAGAAAGAATATAAAACTCTTATAAAAACTGTCTTTACAAACCATAGACAAGCCGCCAACTAATAGTTATAGAAGATTAAAAACCTCGGCCAGAAAGTGTTAGTTTAGTTTCAAAGAAACTTGGAACCCTTCACAAGTTTACAAACATTTGCTTTCCAAGAAAAATAAGGCGCAGGAAATAAAAATGTGGAAAGTTTTCAAGTAAAAACTATCGGACATTTATTTGTTGGCTATTTATTATGGTTTTGGCTTTATAGTTTTAACCGCTGTTGTGCTATTCTGTAAAAAACTCACCGTGAAAACTTAGGTGAAGTGATCGTGGAGTGAGCTGTCATTGTCATCGATGGCAGTGACAGTTCACTTCAAACTCACTTCACCTAAGTTTAAGTAAGGGAGATGGTTTTATAGAATAACAATGCTGTTTCAGGTGATGTTATCTCAGACATTAAGGAATTTGGCAGCATCATAATGTTTAATAATACTGTTAGGCACAATATCTATCGAAGGAAGAGGCGGAACGCGTGAGGGAGAGGCAAAGTTTGCGCCCTCACGCCCCTAACCGCCGCCGCTGGAGACACCCTGGCCGTCGGGAATCACAGGCGGATTCCCGGCCACCATAGGCACGGGCTTGCGGACGGCGAGCAATGGGTAGCTCGCCGTCCGATAAGGACCAGGCCCGGTTCGATGGCGCGTCGTGTTCCACGCGCGCCTCAAAGAGATGTCAGCACAATTTGCGGGGTCCGCTAGGACCGTTGCCTGCCAGGGTTGCGGGAATGTCCGAAAGGGATACCGGGACCTTGGCAACAGGCAACTGAAGGAACACGGGTGGGTTTTATTCAGTAAAAGTCTGACACGCCCTTGCGCTCCGCCCAGAGCGGGAAAAGTCATTTGACGACTTCAAAGGCTCAAAAAAAAAAAATAGGCACAATATCTATAGTACCTAAATATTTTTACTAGGCAGATACCAATATTATAAAGAGGTGGTGGTAATCTTTGGAACTAAGGTTGCCGACCCCAACATACTGGGAAAAGGCTAGGCAGGCAGATTGATGAATATTTTGGAACTGCTGTTCCAATTTCGAAAATTCTGTTCCTAATGGCAAGCTTAGTATAGGTTATTTTATGATAAAACAAGAAACACGTGGACGAAGTCGCGGGCATGTTTATAAGCATAGTAATTACCACAAAACCGTCTATTACCGAGGAGGTCCTTGCAGGCCGATGCCCTAATCTTGTTCCAATTACAGTAACGGTCTCGAAACCCCTTTAGCCCTCAATAATCCGATCCACGAAGCGAGAAAACCCTCTGACAGCGCTGTCACTTTCAATCCTCCCCTTTCACCAAAAATAGAATAGTAAACAGAAAAATACCCACGAAAGAGCATTGACCTCTCGTCATAATGTTTTATGAATATTTTTCCGCTGGCCACAGAAGAGTACAGAAGGTCAGCTCCTAACAACGACCAAAACAAGACCAGAAAAGGAATGCGCTTCGGTAATCTTCGTTTTTCCGAATTAGCACGAACGTCGTGCCACAGAGTAACCTCAAACAGAGGCAAAGCTTCTAACTTTTTCTCTCCCACTATTTATAGTAGTGCATCTATTATTGCACGTTTGTATGAAGTTTTTCCCCTTTCAGGTTACCTATGTTACACGTCGCCATCTGTTTCTCAAAAGTTTTGAAAAGTTTATTGCATCGAGCAGTGGTGGCCCAAACAGCAATGGTGGCGCAGTGGTAACGACCACGTCTTACGAGTTGTAGGTCGTAGGTCCGAACCCAGACAGATCCTTTACTTTGTGTAAATTGTTTCATCAACACTGCTCTCAAAACGGTAAATGAAAACATCGTGAGGAAACCGGCCTGTCCTAGAACCAAAAATTCGAAGAACCTTGTGACATCTAACAACCCGCACTTGATCCGCATGGTGGATGACGGCCCACTCCCTCTCACTGAGATGAGGTCAGTGTCCCAGCAGTGGGAACATTATTAGGCTGATTATGCTATAATAATATACCTATGCATAGAGTTCTACTAATCTCAATTCTTTTTTTAAATACTATTTAATTTGGGAGATCTGTATATGTGCGTGCGCCACTTTTCGCTCGTTGTATGGAGTAAACCTTCTGTACCTATTCGGTTAGTACACGGGCTGTCTGTGTACGGTGTCGGAGTTTGGTCGGGTTCTGTAACAGACTTCCATGTTTTTGACAGTTGCTAGTGCATCCCGTTTTTCGCTTAGCTTTTCGCTGGTTAAATTCGGGTGTATGGTTGTAAGGGTGTAGAATGGTTGTCTGCACCGGAATATTTTATTACGAGTTGAGAGAGAGAATATTTAGATGAAGGGGTGTTAAGCATGCTTTGTTGTAATGTTGTGAAAATAACAGTTATTTTTATAGGTTTTTTTATACGTTATTTTGTTTTTAGCCCAAAAACAGAATTGTAAAAACCCATTGTCGTTTGTCAGTGATCTGAATTATCCACTTTCTTAATAATGTGGCTTACTTTTCTAAGTAGATTTTCCTGGCCAAAATACCTTATTTATTTTCACTACAACATTTCTATACATAAAATAATAACGAATATTTTTTGCCGAATGGTTTCTGTTTGTCTGGATGTATGTTTCGGATTGGCGCAAAAACGGCTGAACGGATTTAGATGGGCACACAGATAGATTATATCCTGGATTAACACATATTATAGTACTTTTGATCCCGGTAGTAATTATATTCTGATATTTTTCGACATCCACGCGGGCGAAGTCGCGGGCAAAAGCAATATAGTATTATCTAAGCCAAAGAATGTAGCTTTTCATTCTTTTGAGGGCACCAAAGAAAGAACCTCTACATTCTTTACAAGCCAAAGCAAATACTGAGGTAATTAAAGCTAAGATTCCCACTTTTTCTTTGAAACTTTAAGTATCTTGAAGTTCATTAAAATGGCGCACCAGTTTCACACAGTCTCCTTGTCGTTAAATAAAAACTAATAAGAATAACTAATGTTCATGAAAGAGTTTCATCTCGGTTTTTGTTTTTGTTAGTATCGTAGTTGAGTTTCATTTTTCATTTACCTGTTTAAAGAAGATACTATCAGCTCCATAGTTTTATTGTAAGATAAGGTAAATTAATGTACAATCACTTTTATTAAACGAAAATTTAAAAAACCCCCGACAAAAACAAAGCATTTAAAAAGTAAACAAATAATATGTATTGGCCCTTTAAGTTTAATATAAAAGTTGTAGGTAATATTTTGATCCAAGCGTCGTCGCGTCGAGGGACGGCTCATGAAAATAGGAAATTAACAGCAGCTATCCTTTCTACAATAGCATATATATTCATTATTCCTAGTGTATGTTGGCGTTTTCATTAGCCGTCCCCCGACGCGACAACGCTTGGATCAAAATATTACCTACAACTTTTATATTAAACTTAAAGGGCCAATACATATTATTTGTTTACTTTTTAAATGCTTTGTTTTTGTCGGGGGTTTTTTAAATTTTTAATTTAACTTTTATTTCCAGCTTTTTAAATTTCATATTATATTACTAGTAGAAACGCTATGATCAACCCGCGACTCGCCGATATTTGCGTAGCTGTACGTACTTTTGCCACAGTGAAGCTAGTTTCTAATTTAGTCTCATTTCTCTTTCCTACTCCATCATCAGACCCTGATTACCATCCATCTGTAACCTATTTTTTGAGACCTTTCCAATGAGCCCAAACACGATACCTCTGCTGTAAGTTGGTGAGGAGTTGGGTATCCTGCATCCAGGTGATGCTGCAGCATCAGTTCAAGGTTACTATATTCTTCTAATATCATTGAAGTAACAGAATTCTAAATTTCCAATCGATTAGACCTGTGAAAGATGCTCACATCCATTCATCAACTAGAAAAGAGCTGATAATCTTCAAATGGCTGAACCGATTTTCTTGAATAATAGCTAAGAACACTCTCGATCAAGTCACCTTTCAAACAAAACAAAAAAAAACAAAATCGGTTCAGCGGTTTGGCAGCTACGATGGAACAGACAGACACACAGATACACAGATACACAGATACACACGTTAAACTTATAACACCCCTCTTTTTCAGTCGGGGGTTAATAAATATGAATGGCGATCCACATACAAAGAAAAAATAATTTTTTTTTGCTCCAACATTTGTATACATACAGAATTAAAATAATACATGCATGCAAGATGTTTTAATAAGAGTGGCTCACGACAAGTCTGCCATTTCTCATGGCATGCAAATATCTTAATTATTATTAAATCAATGATTTTTAACTTTTACACTGAAAGTTGTATTATTAAGTAACAGAAAAAAAAACTGTTTTTTTTACTTTAAACTAATACTTACATTTATTTTAAACGAACTGAACTATCACTATTACCCACATTAATATGACCAATTGACCATATGACAAAGTAACATCTAGAACCTTTAAATTAATAATACAAATAGGTATAGCTTCACCGAACCGCTGTATCGCGCCAAAGGTATGCACACGGTGAGATGGGGGAAGTGCATGCCGCTAATTCGTCAAAGCTCACGGCGCGCGGTATCCCGCCCGCCGCTCATTGGTCAACGCTGCCGAGGAGCAGCGGTATTCAGAATGCGCGGTGAAACAGGGGCCTCGCCGTGCATTAAGGCGCGGAACAGCGGCCCGAGTCAAACTGTATACTTAGTAGGACCGTATCCTGATGACGCATGGAGACACGTTGGTGGCATTCTCAAAGCTTTCCTTACAAACCGAAAAAATATTTCGTGTCTGTACCGTAGACGGCTGTAGAGTTCCTTCGTCTGGAGCTAATCCTGGGTGTAGAATCAAGTCATGCATCATAAAAAATGCATTATCTTTGGAACTGAATCAACTTGTAAAATGTCAACTGCGTAGGATAAGAGGAAGTGGTTTTAATTGACGACACGGTTGGCGCAGTGGCTGAGCGATGGACTGCTGCGCAACGTGTCGTGGGTTCGATTCCCGCACGGAACAAATATTTGTATGATCTGCAAGTAGTTGTTCCGGGTCTGGGTGTTTAGTGTATGTGAATTTCTATGTTTGTAAACGCACCCACGATACAGGAAGAAATTCCTAGTGTGGGGCAACGTTTTTAATAAAAAAAAAATAAAAAAAAATTCAACGTGCAAGATTTTTCTATTACATACATACTAACTAGCTAACAAGGCAAGTTAAATAAAAGCTTGTAATGACGTATAGTCACTTACTTCCGTACGCAAAATACGCGCTTTGACGTGGAGTTGCGGATACCAGCCCGTATTTCCTATTACCCAGTCACTTACTTACTTTACTTCGTCACTCTGAGAGATAGAATCCGGAATAAGGTTATCCGGCAGAGAATCAAAGTTGTTGACATAGCTCACAGAATAAGCAAGCTGAAATGGCAATGGGCCGCCCATATTAGCCGTAGAACCGATGACCGTTGGGGTAGACGTGTTCTTGAGTGGAGACCACGAATCGGTAAACGTAAGGTAGGACGCCCTCAGGCTAGGTGGAGCGACGATCTTCGTAGGGTGGTTGGTAGCAGCTGGATGAGAGCTGCCGAGAATCGAGCTGAATTGCGTGCAATTGGAGAGGCCTATGTCCAGCAGTGGATAGGCTGATGATGATGTGATGATGATGACATAGAATCTGACGGCTTTGCATGGCGAAGATGACAGAACTTGTGCGCTCAACGCACTTGCAGTGCCATGAATATTAGTAGTACTGTATCTAGAACCTGACTGCCACGGCTATTCCGTGATATGTATGTGCGTCGGCCGCATACCATTTGTCCGCCGTACACCACCACCGGGACGTCACGTTTCGAATAATCTCGTTTCTCGTTGACATCCCGTTGACGTTGTGCGGTAGACAAACAGTGTAACTGCATGGCTAATCATGCACTTCTTTTTCTATCGTATCGTCAAAAATTAGCAAGCAATAATATAAGCTAGTCAGCATATCAACGAATAACGAATGCAATTAAAAATTAAACAAACAAAGAAAATCCTGTATTTCAATTATGAGTACCCACTTTTCCAGTCGACTTAATTTACTTGGAAAGTTATTTGAAAGTTGTATAAAGAGAGGTTTCCCTTTTGATCTTGTCTTTAACCTCTTGTTTTTGTAAAATAATTAGTAGGTATTAATTCGGATTAAGTAGTATTGAGGTCGTTTGAGAGTTGATTAAACATATTTTGAATAATAAACAAGTATATCGTGGGGAAACATTTAAAGGGTGGAATTCTTTTTGAACTATTATTATTAGTACTTACCTTGTAGGTAGTCATCAGGTAGGACCTACGGAGGAGCTCGTGGCCAAGTAGGTACTAACAGCCGCGTGGGTCGATCCATTAGGTTAAGCTACGCTTGCCGGGGTTGGTCCATGGATGGGTGACCATCTTTACATACCGAGACTCTTCCGTGCCTCGGAAAACGCGTTAAGCCGTTATTCCCGGCTGTCATTCGTGGATCTTTGACAGTCGTTACGAGTTGTGAGACGCCCGAAAGTCTGACAACCAGTCTTACCAAAGGGTATCGTATTACCCCGTTACTGGGTTCTGGAGGTCAGATATGCCGTCGCTCCATGTAAAATACTGGTATTCAGCTGCATCCCAACTATGTTGGGGTCGGCTTCCAGTCTAACGACTGGAAGCCGACCCCAACATAGTTGGGAAAAGGCTAGGCAGATTGACCTAGTTATCATAAAGGTTCTATTTAAGGCTCCACATGAAATGACTTCAAAAACGTCACTGAACGGACTTCTGTCACAGGGTTTTATTTCTTGGGGCTTCGTTTCTTAATATTTATGTCAACTTAAAAAATAATTACTTGAACATATTTTTTATTTGTCACCATCATAGTATCATCGAAAACTACAAAAAATGCCCACAATGCTAAAGACCTAACAACTATTAATATATATAAACAACACAATCGCGAAGTAATCCATTACCACGTTTCCATTGTGGCCAGCATACAATGCGTTCACTGCACTGTGACACGGCAGCGCGGTGACGGCGGCGCGTAATGTAGCGTGAATTAACGCGAAACCTCTAGAGGACTGGAACTGTTGATATTGTAAATGTGTGTTCTGTGCTTTTGGGATAGACACACCACCGACATCCGATGCAGGCGTGGCTGTGTAACTGATTATTTTAAAGACACGCAGTTATACTGCATTGTCGTGGATCTCACACAATCACAAATTACATTATTTTCATCATCATCTGCATAGCCTTTTCCCAACTATGTTGGGGTCGGCTTCCAGTCTAACCGGATGCAGCTGAATACCAGTATTTTACATGGAGCGACTGCCTATTTGACCTCCACAACCCAGTAACTGGGTAATACGATACCCCTTGGTAAGATGGTTGTCAGACTTTCGGGCTTCTGACGACCCGTAACGACTGTCAAAGATCCACGAATGACAGCCGGCACCAACGCCTTAACGTGCTCTCTGAGGCACGGAGGAGTCTCGGTATGTAAAGATGGTCACCCTTCCACGGACCAACCCCGGCAAGCGTAGCTTAAACTGATGAATCGACCCGTTCCGCTGTTATTACTTAGCCACGAGCTCCTCAAATTACATCATTTTCATATCTGTGGTAATTCTTTCACATACTTAATCTTTTATTCGTATTTGACGTTGTGCAAGCGTATGAAAATATCTTAATAATACAACATATCCACGCCTGTTTTCCCCAAAGGGTTAGGCAGAAGTGTACCTATACTACACCCACATTTCGCTAAAGATTTTAAGTCTCATATAATATGCGAAAAATTGTGACAAATGAAAAGAGCCAGCAGTATCTTGCTCTCTTTTATTCACAACGTGCCTACACCAACAGTAAGCAAAGCTGTGCCTTATGTACTAATTAAAACTACCTTCATGATCGTTCAATATGAAGTGGTTATTGGAAGGCTTATAGTAGAAACTGCTACTTTACTGCTAAAAAACACGTTTCAAAACAATTATATATAACAAAAGCAAGGTCAAAGTAGTCGCAATTTCGCACAATAAATTCCACCATTAATATTATACCTTTTAGTTCCAGAAAAATCTAAAATTTAAATCATTCTTTATCCAACCCTCACAAATAGCTGGTAGCAATTTTTGTTCATCGTTTAACAACAAAACAAACTAACATTATAACATGTTATCACTTTAAAATTTGCACGCAAGGGTTGAACACGACAGTGTGGAAGTTATTCAGAATAACATTGTCTGGAAGTTAGTCCAGCTGCCCGAACAACACGCTTCGCACTGGAGTTAAGAAAGAAAGTGGATATTCTATCAACATTGTCCTTAGAGTGATGTTCTTCAGAACGGACAGACGTGAGTAATCGCACCCGTACCTTGCACATGCACCCAGGCGTAATAACGATGAAAAAATGTTTTTTTTTTTTTTTTTTTGGGAAGCTTGCCAGTTGCTACAGCAGTGGAAATTACTTGGTTGCTAGCAAATGTGTATTTGTGGCTGTAGACGTTATTACGAGAGAACAGTAAATTAAAGAAAAGGTATTTATTGGGAATCGCATTGGAAGATCATATTTTATTATTGTGAATGTGAGGACTATGTGAATTTTTTAAATATTTTTTTTCGTTCTCAGTTAATTTTATCATTGGTCTGGCAATTTGAGAATTTTATGCGGCCTACCCAAATGTCCTTTCTTTGGTATTGTTCGTCGAGTCGCTGAGCTCCTTAAGTTCTGAGTTGAGCTCCGCCATTACTGACAAATGCTTGCACTGACTGGACAGGTCCACTCAAATCTGTGTGGTTCTTTCCTCAAAAGACCATTTCAGACTCGAATTTACATGGTCCTCATATGGCTTGACCAAGATTATGTCTGGACTTTAAAAGAGACTGTGACCTCTGAGTTTGTTTCGGCCTTTCTTCTCAGAGTAGTCAGATAGGAAACGCCGACCTCATCTAGCTTATTTTTAATATTTTTTAATATGACGTGTAAAAGTGATTCCAATATCCTATTTACAGAATAAACAATTTCATTTCATTTCATTTCATTTCATTTCATTACAAACTAAACTAAGCACATTCATATAAGAAAAAAAAGTCGGCTGGTGTTTTGTAATTTTCTACCCACAAGTATTTCGTTGTTAGCGTTAAGGTGTGTCCAAACATTGCGCGGCAAGAACGCGGCAGCAATAAGCGGCGTCTGCAGGACATATATCTGCCGCGCTCTAGTGTGGACTAAACCGACGAATGTTTGCGCGGCAGTACTGCGCGGCATATCCAAGACAAGCCGCGCTCTTCAGTTGGCATGAAAACGGTTGCGTGTGTCCAAACACAATTACTAACGAATGTTTGCTAGAAATGTTTGTGCGCGATAGGTAGACAGAAGCGTTCGCGCGCGGCACTCGTCCAAACAAGCGTGTCAGGCCGCGCGCGGCAGCCGCGCATGATTGCCGCTCAATGTTTTATGCGCATTTTGAGCATTACAACGTCTGCTTTTACTGCTCCTCCCTCGTTTCTACCCTCCTCACATTTCATGCAATATTCATGAATGATGCGTCCAGGTGTACCATTACTTCCTGCGGTTTTGAATGTTTTGTACTGATGTTGTGGCACATGTGCTGGGAGCTTGCGTTAGTAAATTAATCGACAGGCGTTGTGGTGAATAGATGGTTTGCCTTGTGGATTGACGGACAAGCAAGGCAAGATTCAATATTTTAGTACTATTAGTAGGTATTCATTTTTTCGGACATCAGCCGACGGGATTCAGAATTTCATATAATGATGCAAAAAAATTAAAGTAATAAAAACTAAAACCCAACTACGACTAAAAAGGTATAAACAAGACACCACAGACAGACAAATTAAACATCCGGAGTCACACGTGTTAGGGCATAAATCGAACAGATTACGTGTGACTCCGGATTTTTTATTTGTCTGTCTGTGGTGTCTTGTTTGTACCTTTTTATTCGTAGTTGGGTTTTAGTTTTTATTACTTTTTTTTTTTTTCTTTTGGATTTATAATATATATATTTTTGAAATGTGCTCATTAAGCCCTTTCATTTGATACCCAACATGGTACGATTAAACAATTTTTTTGTTAGTTCCTGACTTTATGTCCTAATTTAATGTGACGTTACATAGCCTATAACCAGCGGACGATCAAGACGCTTCCAACGATACCTCATTTGCCAAATTGTGATGAGTTGTTTAGAAGATATGAGGGAACAGATGAACATACATACATACATACCGATCAAAATCATAACCCTCCTTTTTGCTTCGCCGTAGTCGGGTAAAAATATGGGTCAATTATGTTTTCATAAACCAAATCTTAATCGAATTACGCTGGTTTTATTTACATTTTTCACAATCACTAATCATTGTATAAGAAACCATCGTACTATAAAAGATTTTTATTTTTGTTTGTAATGAATAAACTCAAAAACTACTGGATCGGTTTTGAAAATTATTTCACCAGTAAAATGCTGTATTATCACTGAGTAACATAGGCTATAAATTATAGAGATATCACGCGAATGAAGCCGCTGGCTGAAGCTATTCTTTTATAAAGATGTAAAGATCCCACTTCTGGGATTGAAGTCTTTGAAACGGATGACGGTTTAATTTAAGTAGGTAAATTCTGAGAATGCTCTTTGTAGGTTACAAAGTAACAAGTTACAAACAAGTAGTACTCAAGAAATCTCTCCTCTTCTGCTCTTGATGTTTCTAAGAACCAGAACCTTTCTTTCCTTTGTAAGTAAGTACCTACGTATTGACATAAATAAAAATTTGGATAAACAATAACAAACATAACCTAACGTCACGCAGTTATGCGTGGCGAAATATGAGTTACCTATAGAGGTAACCCACATTTCACCAGTTATGTTCAAGTCCCATGTAACAGGGGGCGAGCCTATTGCCATCAACCGGGCACAAATCCTGGCTCCGGGCTGCTACTGAGAAATTCCAGATAGAAAACCCAATAACACTTTGCTCGACCTGGGAATCGAGCCCGGGACCTCATGCTCAGCAGTAGCGCTTGCGACCACTAGACCAACGAGGCAGTACACAATATTATGTCCTAAATATTCATTCTTAAAATAATATTTAATGTACATGTACCCTATATAAAATAAAAACTTTGAAAAGTGAAAAATAACTTTGATTCGGAAGTAAAGACGACTTCCGAATCAAAGTTATTTTTCACTTTTCAGTGTTTTTTTTTTTTTGTAAAATGTTTTTATTTTATATAAGCTAACTCAAAAACTACGCAAGCAAAGTTAATAAAATTTATATGGGACCACTTCGGAAGCATCAAAATCAATTCATAATTGGCGGAGTAATCGCGTAACAAACATACCAAACAAAAAAACACAGACGAATTGATGACCTCCTCCTTTTTGAAGAAGTCGGTTAAAAAAGGGAGGGGAAGGAATCATGGGCATAACAAAATTCGTCCGCACCGTTGTCAACAAGGAAAGTGCCCAAAAGGCTGACGGCATTGCCACGTTCTATGCAATGCTTATTCTGTGGCCAAAAAATAGGCCAGCCTTCTGGTCACGTGAAGAGTCGACCAGAGTCGCCCTAGCGCAATGTCTCGAAAAACTCCCAATACGGTTGGAATATATTCGCCGTTAGGTTAGGTTTTCTGCTGCAGACATTCATTTATCCAGCCATCAACGATAAAAACAATTGAAAGTTTTAACATATTCAGTGAACTCTACGACTCAATTACAAAATAAGCTTAATAAAATATGTATCTCTCTGAATCTTTTCGAATTGCATTTAATCACTATTATAATATTAGTGACTCTATAAAAAATATTAATTCAAATTGTATTTTCCTTTCCAATTCAAAGAATTCGTTCAGTAAATACCGTCGTCGTGTGAATTCTATTTAATGGTAAAAAATCAACGAAATCCATATTGGTTTGTACAAATATGTTTATGTCAAAACGTTGAATTTTGGTCCTTTGACTTGCTTTGTTTGTTAAATTATTATACCGAGGGCGTTCTTAGGGATGAGAAAATTAGCAAAAAAATTGACTGTGGGTTATTATTATATATTTCTTGTAATCATAGGCTTGATATAGAACAGAACAGAACCATCAAAAAGAACAATCAAAAGTTCACTTTTGGAACAAGAGTCAAATTATTTATTTTATAATTTTTACGTTCTAAAATGCCTTTTAATTGCCTTTAAATAAATTATTAGGATTAAGAGAACTGTAATTTGTTCTTTGAGAAATAAATGTCTTTAAACCGAAATAAATTATTTGAAATTGACTTCAGTGTGTCATCCTCATCATAGTCAAACTAACTATACGATCTGTTCAAGCGTCACAATTTTAAATAATTCAGGACCTCTGATAAAATTACGTACATTTTTCACAGGCAAAACTCTGCTAGTCTCATGCATTGCACAATGAAAGTAAAAATACAACAATTTTCAAAAGATCCTGTCACATCACGCAAGCATGTAATATTTCTCCGAAAAATAAAATAATCTACAGCCGTAGGTGCTCCACGTGCTACGAAGCAGAATACCGAAACAAGTGACTTCATAAAATTTATTTCTTGTTCTCTCAGACGTTTTTAAATCTGTGGAATGTTTTCTCCAAAAGATGAGACGAATTGTGGGAAATCTGTATTTAAAATATGGCTACTTTTTACGGTTTCAATTGTAGACAGGTATGGAGCTCGTGGCTAAGTAATAACAGCCGCACGGGTCAATCCATCAGGTTAAGCTACACTTGCCGGGGTTGGTCCGTAGATGGGTGACCATCTTTACATATCGAGACCTCCGTGCCTCGGAAAGCAAGTAAAGCCGTTGGTCCCGGCTGTCATTTGTGGATCTTTGACAGTCGTTACGGGTCGTCAGAAGCCCGAAAGTCTGACAATCAGTCTCGCCAAGGGGTATCACATTACCCAGTTACTGGGTTTTGGAGGTCAGATAGGCAGTCGCTCCATGGCAATACTGGTATTCAGCTGCATCCGGTCAGACTGGAAGCAAACCCCAACTTGGTTGGGAAAAGACTAGGCAGATGAATTTTAGACAGGTAAGCTGCAGCTCCAATGTACGGTCAACGTGAGGTTACTATGATAAAAATAAAAACAAAAATCATTCATTTGTTTCAGATCTGACAGAATGTCTATGAACATTAACCCTTCAGACACAACAGCTGGAAACAATGCTTACAAACCAAAACAAACAAACATCGACTAAAACACGATTAGTCAGTCGACTAAATTACTCGATTAGTAATCGAGCATCGTAGTCGCATCACTATGGGAGTTTTAAACGAGTTTAGCACAAAGTTGGCCACTCAAAGAGGAAATTAACGGGAATACGCCGATCGTAAATTGGCATTTCGCAAGATATATTTTGCTGTTTCAGGATTAGGTACCTACAAAGATTGATTCGCGTGAATCGGGTTAATGTTCACTCGGTTATGAATGCTCGAGCTCGAGCCGGGGTTTGCGTTAAACAAGGTTATACGGATGTTTTCGTATACGATTTTTTATTGCTGCGTATCAAGAAGGTACTTCCTTTATTGTATTAGGTGCTTATGTGTACTGTAAAGGGTCTGTAGTCTCTTGAGTATGATATTAAAAAGCGGTGTAAATATTTTCTAATTAGTTTGTGCAATTTTTATAAACAACATGTCATAGAATTTTAATTCGAACTAGAATTACAATTCAATTAAAATTTTGCATTGTTTTAGGTATTTAAAAACTTCCGAATCACTTAACAAAAGACTATCACCACCTTCCATTAAATAAAATTAAAAAAATATTTATTTCAGGTCTTTGACCATAATTAAATACAAAAACAATACACAATTTATTAATTTTCTATTTTCTATACCATTCAGAACCTCACTCACGACCAACCACAAGGCCCGGCTCGAAGGACCATCTTATCATTATCTGCTGGCTACCAAAACCTGCATTTTGTTTTTTTAAACTCCCTTGACACTCAACAAATGACCTTCACCCCTTCCTTAAATCACTATCCCATTCAGAACCTCTCACACGACCACCCAAAATCTTGCAAAGCACAGATCAAGACCCGGCTCGAAGGACCATCTAATCAGTATGTGCGGGCTACCGCATGAGTTATGGCAACGCCCCGGGCTTGCATCTGCACACATCATAAATTTGCTTCACTCGATGCTCGTTCGATTTTCGAATACCGATGAGTCGCATACGGCTAGGCGGCTGTTCGATGCAGATTTACAACGGATATTTGAGTTTTAAACGTGGAATGGTCAAGTGCGTGCGATTTGGTGTATATTGATGTTGACGATAATGTTTTAATAGACATCTACTTACTTCGAAGATGAGTAACTACAATAACATGTGATAATATAAATGTGATGTGATAATAACATTGAGTTAGAAAGGTACCTGATGTTTTTATAAAGTAGGTATAGAATTAATAATAAATAAAAGTTTATTGTGGTAAAATGGTAAAACACTAAATACAAAGCTTAATAATATCTTCCTAAAATTCAATGGTTTTATGTGCCTGAACTAGGTCATCGTGTGTTTCAGGTGAGGCAAGGCATAGTATTTCTAAATAATCACATACTTAATTATAAAAATCTAGTCATCTAATAGGTATGTAAGAAATGGTGTAAATACTTACACAAAAAATAAATATACAATCAATTCTACTTGCTAAAATCTTAGTACTTACATAACCTAACTTAGCTAAACTTAAATTGTATATGTACTAAACATATACAATTTTTATGTATGTACAACTAATAATTAAAGAAAAAAAATTAAAGAAATGTTAATTGTCTTAGGGCCTGAAATTACGACTTAAGTTTTAGTTAATCGCAAGTAACAGCCTGTTAAAACCCAATTGATTGAAAATATTTTTAACACCATTTTTATCAATACGAGCCCAACAACAAAAAAATATACCTTTATATTATATTCAAACATTAATGGTTTGACAAATGACCTTTTTGCATCAGCCATAATTCTCTTGCCTATAGGTTTCCGGGCAGTTTATCTGTGGGACACCAAAAACAACGCATTGCAATAAAGAATTTTGTTTATTTCACGGACAATTATTTATGACAGGAAAATCCATTAGTAAGCTACTAGTATTGTTCTGCAACGCTATGCATACAATGCACCAATTTAACATAACCAGCATAACGTCACGCCCGTATTCCCCGAAGGGCTAGGCAGAGCTGTACGTATAGTACACCCACATTTCACCAGTTATGTTTAAGTCCCATGTAATAGGGGGCGAGCCCATTGCTATCAACCGGGCACAAATCCAAACTCAGGGCTGCTTCTGAAAAACAAGAAAATTTGCTGTCAGTGGGAAAAGTGCCCAAAAGGCTGGCAGCATTGCCACGTTGGATGGCAATGCTGATTCTTTGACCTAGAAATTGGTCAGCCCTTTGGTCACGTGAACAGTCGACCAACCGCTGGGCGATGTTCCGAAATACTCGATGAGCACTCGGACCCAACGGCCTTAGTGTTTCAACCCCAAACGGCTCTAAAATATAGATACCAATAACCTTTATAATTGAAGAGAAAATTAACATTTTTTTTTTTTAAACTTAGGCAATTTTTGCTTAATAAAAGCTACTACTCAGAAAGCAGCGAATATCTAAATGATAGACTTATAAAATCATAACTTAAGCACTCGAGACTTATTACTTAAACCTATTATTACTACATCACTAAATGACCGCACCTCACCTCATCTCACTTATTTATATTTTGCATAAAAAGCGTATTAGTATATTAGTCTATCTCAGAAAATACGTACATCTTTATTATTATATTATAGTAGTTTGATAAGTAATTTTAAATAAATAACAAATGCTTCCTCTCTCCTAACTCACTTATTTTGCTGTGCCCGACACGGTCCATATGATCTAATTATAAGTTTACCACCTAATACCTACATGTGGAATGCAATAAAGTATTGAGTATTGAATTATTTATTTTTTTCCTTTGTACATAATGTTAGAATTAGATTGTATATTTTATCTAAAATTGTAAATTTAAAAAACAAATGGACACAAACACCTGTTCCTATTTCAAGAAAATTTGTTTTTTATGTTTAATTGAAGAATTTTAAAAGGAGCTTTTAGAAATCGTTTCTAAAAGCTATCGAGTATCTCTCGTATATTAAAACCTCCGTGAACTACCCGATTTAGTAGTGACCTTATCGATGATGTTCTTTAGTAAGGTCAGGAACTCGCAACCGGCTAGCATGCATGACCAGATGTGAACGTAAATGAAACAAAAGGAGTATGTAAGCATAATAGCTGCAGGTGGCGTTCTGTACTGTCTGCATACCCCCATGGGAAGAAAGCGTAAGTTAATGTAAATAGGAGAAGAAAAAAAACGCATATAAGGTACTGCTGCTAGAGATTTTAATATTCAAATTATAATTTGCTTCACAAACATTCATTAATGATGTTCCAAGCATTTAGATTGTAATAAATGACTACGCACAAATTCATGATAAATGGTAGGAAAATTCTCCAACACAAATCTAAACATTGAGTTAAATTAGTCATTTATCAGCAAATTGCATACAAACCGCAAACAGTGAAAACCTATTTATCACAACAAATATTATTCTGTAGCAGCAAAAGCTATTATACGTTAACTGTACGATAAAAACTTCTATTTCGTCTTATAAAGGCGAAACGGGTCGCGTTGCATTCATCTTTTCACTTCTCTATCTACAGAATAAGCCCGCGCTTTGAGAATAGGGCCCCAAGCGAAAATACGCTTGCTTTGCCGTGAAGTGCCTTCCACTTGCCGAAGATCTTATAGATTTGGAAAGATTCAATAGGCCTCACCGTTCTTTGAGAGATGTACTTACGTCGACCTTGTCTGTTGAGTACCAAGGCATTTCGTTGAATTCTCATTGAAGTTGGATTATTTTTAGACTAACATAAAACTGGATGAAATGAAATTGGTATTGGGAATCGATAAGTATCGATTCTCAATGCCTTTATACAGGTGAAACATTTGGGTATGATTGAGCGAACTCCCATGAGTCTTGATACTTGAGTAGGTACCTACCTACGTAAAGCTAACTAAAGGCAAACTCTTTTCTAAGGCTGACTTACTCTCATTTTAACATATCCATCTAAACTCAGGTTAAACTATTTCATTGAGTGTCTATTTCCCACTAAGTCACTCTGTCTAGCTTTTTCCCAACTATGTAAGGTTTGACTTCCAGAAAACCAAGAACCAGATGCAGCTAAATACTAGTATTTTTTTTAACATGGAGTGACTGCGTAACTGTCCTCCACAACCCAAGAATTGGCTAATACGATACGACTTGGTAAGACTGGTTGTCAGAGTTTCGGGCTTCTGACGACCAATAACTACTGTCAAAGATCTATGAATGACAGCCGGGACCAACGACTAAACGTCCTTTCCGAGGCACGGAGGAGTCTCGAAAAGCACGTTAATGTAAAGACCACCCATCGACGGACCAACCCCGGTCCTCAGTCTATTTTTCAATAAGTTCGAGTAAGTAGGGGAAAGTTGCGATCATTGGACTAGGTCTTTCATTGGACCACCAAGGTATTTCCAAAACTGTCCAAGCTAGTAACACCCAAACTAGTCGAAACGACTCCGTGCCGGCTCAGTTGCATCCCTTCTTACCTCAGTGACGCTGCGGCACGTGGCGAGGAGTGACACGTGAAGTTGTGTTTGCGGCGGTCAACATCTTATTATTTGACTCAGAACAATTTGGTGTAAGTATCATTCTATTCATATTTGTTTGTGTGCACTGGTATGAAATATTAGATAATTTAATTGTGATTCCATGAGTGTTATTAAATTTTGCCTAATCATGTCCATGTATATTAAAGATTTTCTTTTCTTAGCGAGTATCTTGTTGCCATCAATGGACCTCAAGAGAGTTCCACCGTTGGACCGGTCCAATCATAGCAACTTTTTTTTGTTTATTTTTTTGTCATATTTATGGGAGTAGGCTTCGAGTATTTCACTAATTATGGAAAAACTCTTGAAAAATCATTATAAATTTATACTTTCAGAATATCGCCGAATAAAAGAAAACACTTTACTTGGAATGAAACTAGCATGAACCTCGCTCTAGAATCAGTGAGCAAACAAAAAGTGGTTTAAATAAAGCTAGTAGAATTTACGGAGAACCGAAAGCAAGCTTGTTTGTCTCTCCCCATATGCCATAATTTAATCATTTATTGATAATTATAATAAGTTACCTTGATTGGACCTGTAGAACAAATTTCTCGAAGTCCATTGACAGCAACCTGGTGGTTCAATGAAGGTGCCCATGGTCCAAAGAAGGTAACAGCCCAAGATTTAGTTTTCTTCGTTTATATCAAAAATTGTAAACCCAAATTTTTTGTGCGTTTGATTATTATAAATAAAGGTCCGAAATAAAAATATTACACTGCTTTCATTTTATCACTTATATTTCTTAAGATATGTTGTCTTGAAGTTAAGTGGTCCATTCATAGCAACCTTCCCCTAAGTAGTAGTAATACTTTCTTATGTGTCTCGAATTCCCCATCAAACAAGTTGACATGTAATATTTAAAAGCTTTATTTTAACTACTTAAAATAAATAAAATAATACTTTGCATATTTTGAATAGAAAATGTAACAACATTAAAATATGTTTCACGCAGAATTTTTTGCTTACGAAAATAAACAGAGATTTTAAAAACTAATAAACTTTCAGACCGTCTCTTGTACAAGAAATATTCAGAATTAGCTTTTCATTTCTCCCACATTATTTATCTAGTTATTTAAAAAAGTTTGCAATTCCAAGTAAATATTGAGCGTAGAAAAAATTATAAGAAACTGCTAACTAATTTTGCCTAATGATGCTTGTAACAAACTAAGATAATTTTAAGTTTGAAATAAAAAGTTTTGAGCTTTGAACTAGCTAATGAGTTGATATTAGCAAAAATACTAAACACAAAATAATAAAATAAGATACTGTGAGAAGATCAAGGGTGAAAATGCCTCAATAAAATTTACTTATATCGACAAGAATTAGTTTAATTGTCTTCATCTTTTTTCCAATATGTCCAACAAAACTTAATAATACATATGGGTACTTAATTGTACCTACATATTGATACAGTACAGTCACGTGGAACATTATTATTGTAGATAAATCCTACTAATATTATAAATATGAAAGTTTGTGTGTTTGGATGTTTGTTACTCAATCACGCAAAAACGGCTAATTGGATTTGGATGAAATTTGGCAAACAGATAGTTTATAACCTGGATTAACACATAGAATACTTTTTATCCCGATATTCCCACGGGATCGAGACGTACGCGGGTGAAACCGCGGGGCGCAGCTAGTCATATATAATTGTCGATATATAGGTACATCTTTTTGAGGCTGTCTGTAGGTACCTAATAAAAGTTGCGTAGAATCAGAATTTATTTATTAGTACAATCTTCACACCTAATTATGATAATATTAATATGATTAAAGTATTGATTGCCTGTTTTACCATTGAACATCTTTAATAACGATATTATCATATTTTTTATGTTGCTTTATACTTGACATCAAGGTAACGACGACATTTTGTATCAAAAAAAGAACTTCGTTCCGGTCGTGAAAGGAGCCGATTATCTCGAACATACTGACTTAAAGTATGAACAACTAGGCTTGTCTACAATGTTATAATCATTGGTGTCAACATTCTCTTGCTTTAATACCAATCTCAGATACAAGTGCGATCGCAGGCGTGGACAGACAAAAGTTACTACATATTTCAGGAGGTTTATCCCCCGCCTGCAATACCAAAATTCTATTCTTTATATTATAAATAAATGGTACAATTTATTTATTTTATTAAATAAGAATGTCAGATCGAACTCCAAGGATTAAATAAATTATAATGCTTGTCAAAATAGATGTTTTTGCAGACCGGTTTTTTGTTTTTTTAAATAATATCTTTTGAAATGTGCAGACTGGATTTTTGTTTTTTTTGAAATAATTTGCTTTATTTAAAGGGTTTTAGTTTTGTTAATAATATTTGATACCAATAATGTTGTTATTTTTTAGTTTGCGCTCCCTTTCTTTTGTATTTTTTTTTATTTGCAGATACAATATATAAATATTATATATATGTCACTCCCAACCACTCAACTATTGATTGGCCTTTAGAAGGCGGATAGCAATTAAAATTCTATTTTGTCTCGTTAGTGACAGTTAGAGGTTTAACACCAATCTAACGAAACCTCATTATATTAAAATCCATCAAATCGTTTAGGCTGTAATAGCGTGCTAAAGAAATAAAATACATTCTTTCGAATAATGACATGAGAATAGTTCCTAACATGAATTCTGTCTATAAAAACACAATTTTCAAGCTGAAGCAAAAGTACGTAGGATAAATGCATTTTAAATCACGAACGATACCCCATTTTTTCTGGAACCCAACCTAATAAAATAGACTGAGCAGTGGAGCACATTACTTTCCGTCGACTCCACCCGTAAGTCTCCTATGCAAAGGTTTAAATTCGAGTCTTTATGACACCATCGGAGCTATAAGAATGTTATATAAAATTCTTGTATGACGAAATTGCCTGGGAGTCTACGTAAATTTTTTAAAGCACCTTTTTGATACCTCGCGAGTAGGCACTTAATAAAAATTCAACGATGTTAGAACAATCGCAGTCGTTATTTTGATGACACCAGCGCGCCTGCGTTCTGAATATTACAACGTTTCTGTAAACTAAGCTTTGTGTAATAACACCCAAGTCGCGACTAATGCCTTGCTCTAATTTTCGTGGTTGATGTGATTTCAGTGCTGCGACGTAATGGCATGCATACTATTGTATGCTGCTGTGGAATTACATTTACGTACATGTCGTATGTACGTAAATGTATATGTACGTATTATATGCTTTTGCTATATGTAGTGTCTGAATGATCTCTGTCTTCCATCTCCACAGTCTCTTTGTTAATCTATTTATTCTTTGGTTTTAATGAATTGTGAAAACCAGCCCATCACTGTTATTGAAAGCCTGATCTAATGTGTCTGATACGTTTGTTGTTAGCTGACAAAAATAACAAAAATTTAGCAATCGTAGAAATAACATGAGATTTGATAGTAGAGTAAAGTCGGGTTTCTACGAGTCTATCTCGTATAAACTCGAGTTTAATCCCGAAAAAACCCGACTTCAGTTCGACTTCTGTTAGAAACCCGACTTCTAAGTCCGGAACATTTTTATTAGTATACTAACTGCTCGCCCCGGCTTCGCACGGGTAGCACTAAGTACTTATCTACGGCTATTTTAGGTAATTTTTTTACACCTTGTATTATTGGAGTTTTAATAAGGAGCCCTAATTTTTTTGAAAATATAATATAGCCTATGTCAGCCGGGGATAGTGTAGCTTCCCACCAGTGAAACAATTTTTCAAACCGGTTCGGTATTTTCGGAACCTATTCAATGCAAACAAACAATCAAATCTTTCCTCTTTATAATATTAGTATAGAAGTATAGATATAGATTATGACCGTACATTATTATATATTTCTTTTTATAATAAAGGCTTAATGAAACTCATAACGTAAAGTTATTTTAAAATTACCATGAAACTTACGCATAATATAACCTTGTTAGAAACTTTCAGAACTCTCCCCATCTAAAATTTCGTGGCCCGGTGCGTACCGAAATTAATTACAGCAGTTTCTGTTTATTTTGGATTAAAGCACATTTTAACACGAGGTTATTAAGGCCTCCAACACTTTATTGAAAATGTCTAATGTCTAGTGTTTAATTAAGTGTTCAAAGACAACAGGTAGGTGTTACTTATTGTAATTGGTATTTTGATTTATTGTCACACAGTGACAATAAATTATTTGAATTTTATTTGAAATTTGCTTGGAATAAGTTTGAGTTACAATTTTGACATTATTTCATGTTTTTCTCAGGCTTTAAGGAATAAATTAAAATCAATGATTGATTGATGATTAAAAGGGTTCATAAATGACTCCGCATTGGAGAATAAATGTTGTGGTGTTCTACAAACGATGAGACAGTCAATAACGTGTCATGCGTATCCTGTAGCCTTACAGGAACTGTTGAACGCTTCTGATGGCGCCAAATACGTAGCTCATTAATGGTCGACTCAATTTAGACTGCCATCGACAGGCGAAGAAGAAAAAAATATATTAAAAGTACCTGGCGAAATGTGGGTGTCATCCACCCTCTATCGTTTCTCTGACCATGATTATGTCTGGACTTTAAAAGAGACTGTGACCTCTGAGTTTGTTTCGGCCTTTCTTCTCAGACTACTCAGATAGGAAACGCCGACCTCATCTAGTTTTAAAAATGTGATTGACGTGTAAAAGTGTTTGTACAAACCCACTTACAGAAAATAAATCATTTATCATTTATCTCTCACCCTTTGAAGAATAGAGGCGTGATGATTTTTTTATGAAAATGTGTTACTCTTTCTTAAAAACCTTGGTTGTGTTCCTGTTGTATGCTTTACTAGTATAAACATCATGTTGAAACATTCTTCTTTTTTTTTTTAGTTTTTTTTATATAATGTCACCGATTATCAAACAAGTAACCTTTTAAAATTATATTGTAACGTTACAACTTTTTTAATCAATACGTATTTTAATTAACACTGTCTGAAGAGCGAAAAAATTGTAATGAAAGTTTTTTTATCAATAATATACTAACGCTTAAAATTCTTGTCACAAAACACTAAAAGCCTATGGCAAAATTCTTCGTTTAATTGAAGATGAAATTTAAGCGAAAAAAGATTATTCGAACTACAAAATAGAGTAGATATCTGAAAAGTTATATAATAACATAGACACCTAAAAAGGAAATTTATTAATTAATATAATTGACTTTTATAAAAAATTCAATTATTCTGAAACAGTCACTTTCAAAGTATCACTATCCATCGCCCTTCTTTAAAAAAAAACTTTTTCTTATTATAATCACACTGTTATGTAGATAAGAATTAATTCAGGCATGTAATAAGTTTTATCAAACATCAAAGGAAGGTTGGAATTAATTAGCTATAAGTTCCGTAATTAGCTTGATTAATGATTTTATTTCTGTAAGTAGATGTGTAAAAACATTTCTACACGTGAATAGTATTTTTAAAACTGGATGGCATTTTCTATCTAACTACTCTGAGAAGACAGGCTGAAATAAACTCAGAGATCACAGTCTCTTTTAAAGTCCAGACATATATCGGTCAGATCATGTAGATTAATGCCTAAAATGGTCTTTTGAGGAAAGAACCACACATATTTGAATGGACCTGTCCAGTCATTGCAAGAATTTGTCAATAATCTTGTAGCTCACCCAGGAAAATGACATAATATAAATACATCACTTATACATACTAAAACTTTGGTCTTCTAAGAAAGCGGAGAACGGTCACACAATTAACGGTTGTCCAAATACAGAGCGGTTGTTGCTACCTTAGACCTAGTTCGAACATACTCTATTAGTTAGTTTTAACGTCCAATATTGTAGTTCGAATAATCTTTAATTTTTTACATAGATAACGGCCCGTTAGGCATAGTGAGTGTTTCACCACATACTAACGAATGGGTAATTCTCTTAACAAGGAGTTAAATTTAATCACTGGAATATAACGTGAACCTTTTTTCAATTTTAACAGAACATTTCTTAATGGCTCATTAACAATAGTTGGTGAAATCGGGTCTAAGTGTCAAATACTGATGAAAATGACAGATTTTTATGACAGCCGTTATAATATGACATAACCACTTTCCTATGAAGCTTTAGCTTTAGCAATACTACGAGCTATATTTCTGATTTATCCTTTCCTTATAAACACTTCTCCTTAACATAAAAACACTTCTCCTTAACTTATAAACACGCTTCCTTAACTTATAAACACAGGCCTAAAAATATATCTACTACCTATACCATTCTTACTACAGGCTTGTATATTCATCTTCGTAATTGATGCCCCCAAGGGAGAGATGTTATGAACTTTGGGGGTCATCGCTCTAAAAATTAATAGGTACCTATTATTCTTGAAGGCTTTATAATATTCTGCGTTGTCTTTTCCCCTTGTTATTAAAATGAAAAAGGAATTCTTGTAAAGAATAGTTATACTTTAATTTGGGTGCCTTTTGTGATGTGAAAGTATTTCTTTTCAGGCTATATAGATTTTTAGGCATAGCGCTGAAGGCAATTGTTTGAATGAAATTAATATTTTTTTGATGTAATAAAAGTTGTGTATTTAGAATTTTTAGTAGTCAGAAGTAAGTTGTTTTTCGTTTTAAGTTAAAATACCAACCAAAGTAATTAATCTCCATATTATTAAAGTTTGTTCGGGGAAGTACCACAACTACTTTTTTCTCTTTTCTAGTAACATTTTTTGGTTGTTTCATAAAGAATTTTAAACAAATGTGAACCGGTGAAAACCGGCATTTACTACACAAAGTATTACAACAGAGATTTATTTTAATTTAAAGTGTGTCACCCCTGTGCCTTGTCATCTTAACGTACCCCTGTACGTTGTGTCACGGCTGGAAATAATTCACGCATGATGTAACGCAACATGGCGGCAAAAGCAATGTTTTAATAGCTACAGCATCTGTTGCGATCTGCATAATGCATATTTCAGTTTTATCAAGGAAAGCCAGCTACTTAGGTACCTACAAGTGGTCTTTGAATATTCCTTCAAAATTTTCTTCCGCTGTTTCACCCGCATAAGTCTAAATCCTGTAGGAAAGTCGAGGTAAAAAGTATCCTATATCCTAATCCAGGGCATGGTTTATCCATGTACTTAATTTCATACAAATCCGTTCAGCAGTTTTAGCGTGAAAGCGTTACACAAACAAACAAACTCACTTTCGCATTTATAATTAGTTAAGAATAGTTAGGATAATATGCTCCGTTTTCTTAATTAATTATACGCTATGAAATGCTGGATGAAGGTCTAACATATTAATTATGCACTCTAGACAAACATTGGCTGGCCGCATCCAGTTTTTTTTTCTGCCGAATTTGCCAAATTATCGGCACATCTTGCAAAGATGAAAGTTGGTATTTGAAAAACAAATGAGAGCTAAATATAAGCCAAGACAAGTTTCTAGCTACATGATGTCCACTGCAAGTTCTAGCAAGGGCAAGCATTATTTTGTCAAAGTCATCAAATCATCATCTGCCTAGTCTTTTCCCTACTATGATGGGGTCGGCTTCCAGTCTAACCGAATGCAGCTGAATACCAGTATTTTACATGGAGCGACTGTCTATTTGACCTCCACAACCCAGTAACTGGGTATTACGATATCCCTTGGCAAGACTGGTTGTCAGACTTTCGGGCTTCTGACGAGCCCTAACGACTGCCAAAGATCCACGAATGACAGATGAGACCAACAGCTTAACGTGCTTTCCGAGGCACGGAGGAGTCTCGGTATGTAAAAATGGTCACCCATCCATGGACCAACCTCGGCAAGCGTAGCTTAACCTGATGGATCGACCCGTGCGGCTGTTATTACTTAGCCACGAGCTCCTGCAAACATCATCAACATCACATCTACAATTATGAGATTATGACACAACCCCTTCGCAGATAAAGTCACAGTTATTTTCTAACACCTAGCTGTCTCATAAATCCTCACGTAGCAGCCCTAACTGTAGGGTTGGCAGTAATGCATATTAACTTCCATACAAGGTGATACACACGTCGGCTTGGCTTGTCAGTGTCATGTCGCTTCGTCGAGACCTTGTGTAAGATGTATTAGTCTTTGTAACGCGTGCCTTTTACATAATCTCAGGTTTTGTTAATGGAAAAAAGATTGTGAACGAGATTAAGACGGATTGAAGTATACTTTTTCTGTAAATAATTATATTCCGAGGAAATGTAAATAAATAAGTTTTTTTTAAGGGGCATAGGTAATCTTTAAAGCTGAATAGAAAAGTAAAAAGGTATGTAGTAATAAGGATCAATTTAGAAAAACTTGTACTGTTACAAAATTTAATTAGAATTAAGTTAGGATAAGAGTTAGGTTAGGCTCGCAAAGGAGGAGGCGGAACGCGTGAGGGAGAGGCATGGTTTGTGCCCTCACGCCCCTAACCGCCACCGCAGGAGACGCCCTGGGCGTCGGGAATCCCAGGCGGATTCCTGGCCACTGTAGGCGCGGGCCTGCGGACGGCGAGCAATGGGTAGCTCGCCGTCCGATAATGACCAGGCCTCAAAGAGATGTCAGCACAGTAGACGGGTTCCGCTAGGACCGATGCCTGCCAGGGTTGCGGGAAAGTCCGAAAGGGATACCGGGACCTTGGCAACAGGCAACTAATGAAAAACGGGTGGGTTTTAGTCAGTAAAAGTCTGACACGGGAAGCGGGAGAAGGCATATGATGATTTCCGACCCTCAAAAAAAAAAAGGATAAGAGTTAGGTAAGTAGGTACACTATCGTAATATGTTACCCTGTAATGATAGATGTGAGTTGGAAATAAATTAATAATGATTTTACGAAAGTGTATTTTTCAGATAGGTACGACATAATATTGTGTTAGTAAAAATAGTAATAAACATTTCGGTCCATAGACACGAAAACATTAAAATGCACCATCCCATAATTTGTCAAAATGTGCGGCAGGCACGCTCAAATCCTATGGGATGGCATTCACATTGATGTACGAACAGAACAGCTAGGTACCAAAACCTAGACTGCAATATCCATCTGTTCACAGTTTATACTAAAGATTTGTTCTGAAAGATTTTCAGTACTAATAATAAATCACAGGACCTGCCACTTTGTACTGAAAATTAATCAAAAAGGGATATTTGAATCCTGCCTCGTGATAAAGGCTATTCGCTTTGCCGTTGGCTCCGGCTGGTATAAAATACTGCATAAATAAAAAGTATATTTCTTTGTAAAAAGAAGTAGAAAACCCTTTTAGTGCTCTGAGTCTACGATAGATTTGAATCTGTATCGTGAAAAAAAGTAGGGTTGAAAAAAAAATGTCCGATTTGGAGCAAAACGTCCAATTCTCAGAATGTTAGATTAGTAAAACGTAATGTATTCTTTATTACTGCTTTCAAAAATAAAATTTTCGTGATACTAGCTAGCTAGCAAGATAGGTAAGTAGTGTAGGTACTTCGGATGGAAGTCGCTACTTTAGGGACTACTGAATGCACCCCAGACAATATACCTATTAAATAAGCTAATGCTAAAAAACGCGGGCGCGACAGGCATTGCTACCCTTGACGCACCCGTGCGCCTGTTTGTGGGAGCCTTTACTGAAATGCTATATTAAGATTAAAAAATTGGTTATTAAAGTTACTAGGTATATTTTTTGTTTAATCAACGTCAACACTACAACGGAAGTGAACATTTTGTAATTTCGAAATTTCATGTTTCCAATGTGGGTTAATTAAAATTAGATCATAAATTCCAATTACAATGGATCCTTTGAACGGAGTTTGTCCAAATAAACATCGAATTTATGTCAGTTTGTGAAAATCGTCGAGGGAATACTGGTTCGATAATGCAAACCAGCGGTTGTTTTCCATGAAAGTCTTACTATTACAAAGAAAATTACAAAAGGAGTAAAGCAACGCAAGGACAAACATTAAAAAGAAAAAAACTGAGATATAAATGCTATCAACCACACTGGCACCTGTTTACAAGATAAGGCTACTCCGCGATACAGCGGTTAGATATATCAGTACAACTGGTAAGCAGGGATCTGATTGCGTGTAATGTAAATGTACAATTTATGTAAAGTCATAGTAGTAAATATTATTTTATATTGTATGGAGCGTTTGCTGATTATTGGCGTATGGCTTCCGGCTTAGAACGCTGTTATAATATCAGGCTTTACCTGTCACAGCGGCAGGGCAATATCCTTTACAAATATACATAGTTTTGCGTAAATTAACATAATCGGTCATTATATTCCCACTACTGGGACCCAGGCTTTTATGAGAGGTCACACGTAGTCTGTTCGATTTATGCCCTAACACGTGTGACTACAGATTTTTAATTTGTCTGTCTGTGATGTCTTGTTTAGGTACATCTTGTTAGTTGACTTCTTTGTCGTAGTTGGGTTTTAGTTTCATAACTTTTTTTTGTTGCTTTTATTCCCCATTCATCCCTTTAAACAACACATATTTTACCCACTAAAACGGCATTCTCTAATATATAACATAACCCAAGCAGGCCTTAACGTGTTAATAATACAAATGTTATAGGTATCGGTTATTTCGCGCCATGTGGGGGTAATGGAGGCACGTGGCGACTGCCTGCATAAGCTAAGCTTGGCCCCGCGGCCTCGGTTGGTTTAAGCTTGAAAATATTGTAAAGGCTTTTTATTAGTTTGGTATTTTATGTTCGTGTATATGAAAATGTGTTGGTAAAATGTACCTTTTCGTTATACAACGATTCAATTATTTTTGGAAATTGTATAAAAATACAATCAAGTAACCAATTCTAAATTCTAACTCACTTTTTTTTTCGGTTGTCATGTTACCCATTTATTGGTTACCCATTTATTTACAGAATAAACAATTTCATTTCCTTTCATTTCATTTCATTTCAAATGTAATATAATGAAATGTAACGTAAACAGCGAGTTTCACACCAATAATAAAAGTCGTTTCCCAGCAATAATTTTTGCTCAATGTAGCTTAGTTGTTTCTATTTTTTTTTTTATTTACCACCTATATTTTGTTCATTATGGATTGCAATAAACGATTTGATTTGATTTGATTTGATTTAGTTTGATGTACAGAATGCGTAGTTAACGGCTATGTGACCTTTTTACACCCTGTATATTCTTACACGTGCTGGCAGAACTATTTACCCACTCCTACGGTGAGTCACACTATCGCTAGTCCGTGGACCGTACACTGTAGCTAAACTTTATTTTTCGCCTGGCCTGGCCCAATCAATGAGTGTCGGCCATCAGCTCCTACAACGGAAATATTGACAAACTTTATATTGGACTTGCTAGAGTTTCTCAAACTTGAGTCGTTTGTATGACACGTGCGAAGGGTGTGGGTGCGATGTTTTGTGAGATAATATTTGTGATTGGATGATAGGGGCAGATAGAGAACGTAGCTAAATAATTACAGCCGCACGGGTCGATAGAAAGTTAAGCTACGCTTGCCTCAGTCAGTTCATGGATGGGTTACCATACATTACAAATCGAGACCCCTCCGTCCCTCAGAAAGCATGTTAAGCTTTTGACGATTCGATCTTTCATAGTCGTAACGGGTAGTCCTAAAAAGTCTGACAACCAGTCTTACCAAGGGTTATCGTGTTACCCAGTAACCGGGTTCTGGAGGTCAGATATGCTGTCGTTTCATGTAAAATACTGGTATTCAGCTGCATCTGGTTAGACTCGAAGCCAACCCCAACATAGTTGGGAAAAGGCTAGGTGATTGATTGGATGATAGGGATAGATCTTCAAATGTTTTTTTGCGAGGGATAATGTTAGGTTATTAGGTAAATTGTATTCAATTTACCTAAAATGGAGCTGTAACTCTGAGTTGGCTGATTGTGCAGTTAGAATATTGTAAAACAATTTTCCATGAATTGTAATTTGCAAATTGGACAGACCAGTACCAAGAATTCCTTAATTACGGAGAGATGGCTTGTTTCAACAATGCTGCAGGCGACCAATATTATAGTAATGAAGTCACAGTGCATTGAATACTTTTGAAAAAAAGTAATAGATATGTTGACTGGGTAAAAAAAACAAAAAACTATTTAGTCCGTCAGATTATAAAAAAATATTAGACATGTATTTTTTTGCTTTATCATTAATTTTTTTTTTTTTTAGATAATACACATTTTATTTGAGGAGTGGGGGCTCACTACGTCACAAGTCAGCATAAAATCTACCGGCCAGTGACGTCATGGCACATTTTAACTCAATGTATTGCCATAATTTTTTTGATTACGTAAAAAAAGATAAAATACCTGTCCAATATTTTGTAAAATCAATCATAGGGACAAAAAAAATGTCAACATTCGTTACGAGGAGTCTGATGCCGAAAATAAAGTTTTTAATTCCTTATGCGTTTGGTAAAATTGGTAAAAAGCAGATATATTGACATTACAAACAGACACTTCAATTTTATTTATTTCTATGTATAGAAGACTAGCTATTACCCGCGATTTCGTCTGCGATCCAGGTTGAAAAGTAGCCTATGTCCTTTTCCAGGTCATGGTGTATCCATGTGCGAAATTTCATCCAAATCCGTTCAGCCGTTTTAGCGTGAAAGCGTAACAAATAAAAAAACAAACTCACTTTAGCATTTATAATATCAGATTAGGATTAGGATTATGTTAGAAGTAGTCATTTATCGCACATTAATTTAGTGAACATACAGTAGCTAGGAAGTATTTTTCCGTGCCGGACGGTTCAGGCGGCTATAGAATACTCCACTGTAGCGCTCTATGATTGAGATTCACTGGCTGGTAGTATGGCTAATATTTGAAGTGGCTAACATGACATCAATGAATGGAAAATGAACCTACCAGTGGGCTTAAAAGAGCCACCTTGGCAGAATCATAATAGGAATTATTATGAATCATCGTAAAATGTCACAAACTGACAATTCATAATAAGATCTGCGTGAGATTCGTATTACGAAATAATTCATAATTATGTTTGGCAGTTTTCTATGGAGATTCGTAAAATGGTCCACACATTAGGAATTACTTTTGTGTCAAATTAGAGGAATTGCTAATGACAGCTGGAAATTCAGGAAATGAATTGCTTTTAGAGGAATTGCTAATGTGGCCGTTTTAAGCCCCCAGATATTTAGAATTATTAACCCTGTCTCTATTTTACAAATCATGTTACGTTAAACATTATTAATGCAGAGATACGTTAAAATACATCCAATAAAAAAGCAATCTGCCTAGCCTTGTCCCAACCGGGGTCGGCTTCCAGTCTAACCGGATGCAGCCAAAAAAAAGTGTCAATATTACTATAGACGATAAACTTAGCAAAGGAAGTGTAGGCTTTGTCAAACTATTTCTGACATCTAAAAGGCAGTTCTTACAATAAAGGTCTAATTAAACGCCTTTATAGTGATTAGCAGTAACGCAATATTTTACAGATGTGCCAACACTCAGTTAATTAATTAGGTAATTCATTTAGTTATTTATTTATTTATGTATTTATTTATTTCTTGACAATTTATTACCTTAAGTATACTGTTGACATTACAATATTAAGATATTGTTGTACATCTATTACAGCCGTGTGTATAAAGTGTTCGTAACTTGAGACGGACTTTGCTAACGACTGCGCTGTTTGTCCCGGCCTCACTTCCAATCTATATAACGATTATCTGCGCAACTGTACCGGGATCATTTGTTAAAAGTTCCAGCGAATAAATGAGTTTGATTAAAGGGCACTTGAGTACAAAAGTGTTACGGATTTTCGCATTGTGTTCCGAAGGTCAGAGAGTTCAGCGTTTGTTATCGGGACAGGGATTAGTTTCAGCATTTTATTATCTTGGCGTTCTGGAAAAGTGTGTTGTGTAATAATTATTATTTATTAAAAAGGTTTTATGAAACTGGCAAATATTTTTGGAAACAAAGTACGTAAGTTTCTTAACACTTGTAGTTGATGCCTACCTCCATTACGTATACTTTTCATGGCAGGGTATTATTGCCTTGCCTCTTTCCCTATTACCTACGACAGGCACGGAAAAAGGAATGGGACGACCGCCATCCAATTACCACAGAACTAAGTGGAACCCAAACACATTCCTTAACTAGTGCATAAAAAACATGCTATCACAAACACGTCCTACTCTTCTATCCACTATAAAATCTATTATTGATCAGGATGTGTAGCCTCAATACGTCAACTAAGAACTCACAATTTTACACCTTAACGTTGAGAATATATGGTTTATTATTCCTTGACTCGTTTCCAAGACGCGTGGTAACCCGTTAACTGTAAGTGGGCTAAGTTTGATGGGCCTCGCGTGTCTGTGGACGAGACAGCCGACTTTAAGTTGTATAATGTTGTGCACAACAATTTGGCACGAAGTGTACCGAGTTTCTTTCTCTTAATGTTTTGAAATTGCTGCCGTGGAACGATTTGATCCGGATTTTAATTAATAGCGACTTGAGGGTTAAGTACTGGAAATAAATGGAACGAGTTTACCGGTTGAATGGGCTCAATAGTTCTAAATGAAATGTAATTTAAGTGGAATTGAAGATGGCTTTATAAATGTGAGTAAATAAAATAAATTAATGCCTTTACACGTTTCTATTGTTAAGAGTTATAAATACACTTATCTAGGTTTTATTTATTTAATATTTTAATTTAGTTAAATAAAAAGCCTTTTAGTTTTACCACTTTCGACGGTAGTGTTACTGATAAAGAGTATTTTGATAATTGATATATTTGTTTCATCGTTTTCGACTATTCTGTTTTAAGTTTACTTAAAAATATCTTTGATTTTTCATTAAAAACTATTTTATTATTATTATTTTTAATTTTTTTATTTTTTTATTTCACCCAATCATCCCGCTTTTTGTTTTTTTTTGTTAGCCTGTGCTGTGCCCCACTGTTGGGCAAAGGCCCTCTTTTTCCTTCAAAACCTGTCTTGTCCGATTTGGTCTCTGGGCATCCCACTTGAATATTATTAACTACTAGCTGTGCCCCGCGGTTTCACCCGCGTTGATGTCCATCCCGTGGGAATATAGGGATAAAACGTATCCTATTTCCTATTCCAGCTCATGGCTACCCGTGTGCTCATCCTCTCCTCTCTAAAGTAGGGAACGTCGCGGAGGCGCGGCGCCCGGCGTCGAACGGTTCGCGTATTGCATTTTTATATCGTGATATCTTTGAAATTAAATGTACGATTCGAATGAATTAAAAAGTATTTTACTGCTACATAAACTCTTGATGTTAAAACTATTTATTTGAATAAGAATTAATAATATGTCGATAAAACTCCTTCGCAAATAATGCATCAAATTCGAAAAAAATAGATTACCATAAAAAAGGTTATAGTGAGTCAATCTTAAAAGATAGACATATGCTGTCGTGGACTTTTTTTTAGAACTTTTAAAGAGGAACAATTCCATCATACGTGATATTTGCGTAACTTAAACCGTTTACGCAGCGCACGCAACGGAAGCTCTCAAAAAGGAATAATTTTTCCCGTTTTTGCAACATTTTTCATTTATGCTCCGCTCCTATTGGTCGTAGCGTGATTTTATATAGCCTATAGCCTTCCTCGATAAATAGACTAAACCAACCACCAACCAACCAACACAAAAATATTTTTTCCATTCCAACCAGGAATTCCTGAGATTAGCGCGTTCAAACAAACAAACAAACTCTTCAGGTTTATAATATTAGTATAGATTAAAAACTAAAACACCTTAAACACGAAGACACAGTATAATACAGTAGCAGTATTATGTCTCAGCAGCAGTGGCCTTGAAATAAATACCTACGGTCGCTCGGTAGGTAAACCTTCCGCGTTCGTGCGTAACTGCCGCGCACTCGAGACTGATATACACTGAGATTACGAAGTGCGTCTTTTCAGCCGTTTTCTATGAAGACATAATACTGTTACTTATATATACTGTGACGAAGTAATGATTAAAATGAGAAAAGAACCTTCAGCGTAAATATATTCAGAAAATACTCATTAAATCTATTCACTAAGCTATGAAGACCTTTTACTGCAGGTTTATTGTAATCCTGGATTACGACCTGCCAACTTAATTAACTGCGTTTTTTTATAGAAAATAATGAAGAAGAAATTGCTTTGGACTGAGTACTGCTAATAGAAATAATTTATTCTTGTTTTTAAAAAATGTTTTTATTGGACAATAAGTAACGTTTTCGTTTTGTAATTAATTTAAATTAGTGCCTAAGTAGTTTTGTAGCTTTATTTAATTTAGACTGATGTATTTAACTCAAAATAAAAATTAATAATTAATTTTACTGAGAAAATATTGTTTGTTAAAATTCGGTGGCAGTAACACTTGTTATACTGTGACATTGCTTAACGTTAACCGTTAGCTGTGTGTTTAGGATTCTTACTGTCACGAAGATTAATTGTGTATTAAATTGACACTATTCGATATTCAAATCACAACCGTGATATTCGTAGCCAATTTGATAAACAATTAACTTCTCTGACTGCGATTGTACCTTTAAAAAAAACAGAAATACAACGGAACCCACATCACTGGCGCTCAACGGCTCAACAAAACTACCGGAATGCAAAAAATACACACTATAGTCTAAATAACTGCCCAAAAATATTCATTGCCAACTCTTTTTCCCGCCCACAACAAACCAAAACGGACAAACAAACATTTGTAGAGTGACCGCGACTCTATAAAGGAGACCATTCATATTGGGTCCAAAAAAAGTATTCGAAAAATACTTGGGTGGACTTCCCCGACTTAAATGACATACTTTTTTCGTTTGCCTAAAATTTTCCTCCAAGACACGAATAGATATCATCAATAGGTAACTAGATTTTTCAACTTTGAAAAACAGCTAAAGGAATGGTCGTAGAGATTCGACGTCATAGTGAAAAATGATTAGGAGGACTTCCCCGACCGGAGTAACACAGTTTTTTGCCGGCACTTTGAGTTTTGGGCCCAACGTTGTATGAAACGTGAATGGTCGCCTTTTTGCTTGTCCATAATATTGCTCATTCCCTTAAAACAAAACCAGCTGTTAAAAGAAAATCTCAGCATGCAACAGACATGTACACAGGGACAGTAGCACTTTCCACAACAAAAATACGTTCTAAATCCGCCATTATACGTGATAAAAGCCGTTTCAAGCGAACACGCGAAACGTTAACTGAGTTTAAATTGCCCTATTAATGGGCTGTAATGGTGTGGTCCACTGGGGTAATTCTGTCCCCGACTCGCATTGCACGGTTAGGCGAGCGTCCGATTCGATGAGTGTAATCCTATTACGTATTCTGTGTAAACTATAGCGTAGTGCCCGTTTTGAACTGTTTTGATATTTGCTGATTGTTCTGCCTATTGGATGGCTGCTTCGCAATTATATGGTTATAATCATATTACAGCAAGGTAGCGAGATGTGCTGGCTTTTCCCGGGAAGTGATCTTCTTTTGTCTATTTTTTAACCCCCGACTGAAAAAGAGGGGTGTTATAAGTTTAACGTGTGTATCTGTGTATCTGTGTGTCTGTCTGTTCCATCGTAGCTGCCAAACCACTGAACCGACCGCGACGACGTTTGGATCAAAATATTACCTACAACTTTTATATTAAACTTAAAGGGCCAATACATATTATTTGGTTTACTTTTTAAATGCTTTGTTTTTGTCGGGGGTTTTTTAAATTTTTAATTTAACTTTTATTATGGATGCAAGCAGTTCATTAACTGCATACATACGGTATGGTTTTGTTTTGAACTTACTCGGCAAAAGTATAACTGACGAAAGACTGGGAAAAAATATATCAGCCATTGCACTTGTTTGCCTAAATACCCCGCCGCGCGCCCTTTCATATCATATCCATATATATCCATGTTTCCATATTTTATTAGACAACCACTTTTTAATAATATTAATTTTTATCTTCTCACTAATCTCTTACTTTTCATACTTTAAAATTCAAATTCATATATTTTACTTCAGACCAGGGGATCTATATTATAGTGTTAGTATGAACTTAGCCTATGTAAGTAAACTCAATAACTTAAAAATACAAAACTTATAAATTAGTTGGCTACATGAACATGTGGTCAAATGGTCTATCGACCTTGTCCGCCAGTGTAGCTAAAACTGTTAGGGCCATACTTAGCTTTAGGTCAAAAGTTTACTAAGAATATATATCGTTTTATAACATTGCCTTATAATATCTTTTCAGACAATAAGTTCTATTTTGGAACCTATTCAAAAAGATTTGGACTGAGACTAACCAGATAATGCACCTCAAATAAAAAAGGATAAAATCTAAGTCAACATTTCTCAAAGTTAATTTTTAGAATTCCGTACCCGAAGGGTAGGTACCAAACGGAACCCTATTACTGAGCTTCCGCTGTTCGTCTGTCTGTTATCGGGTTGTATCTAATGAACCGTCATAATAGGTAGACAGTTGGAATATTCACAGACTGTGTATTTCTATTGCCGCTATAACAACAGTCTAAGCGGATGCAGCTGAATACCTGTATTTTACATGGAGCGACTGCCTATCTGACCTCCACAACCCAGCAACTGGGTAATACGATACCCCTTGGTAAGACTGGTTGTCAGACTTTCGGGCTTCTGACCACCCGTAACGACTGTCAAAGATTCACGAATGACAGCCGGGACCAACGGCTTAACGTGGTTTCAGAGCCACGGAGGAGTCTCGATTTTGTGGAAAATGAGTTAAGTATACAGAACTGATCAGAAAAAAATGCGGAAAAACGGATTTAAGCTATCTCTAAAAATCCAACTGACACCAAAAAAAACTACAAAAGTCGGTTTCAAGTACTTCTGTATTCCTTTACACGGAAAAAAAAAAGGGATTTTTTATCTAAATTAACATAAATTACTCACGTTTAATGTTAGTTGGTGTTTATCAATACAACAAGTTATTAGACATAAATACGTTTTCACCAAAATAAAGGAAAAAATCAAAAATAACTTTGTAGAGATTAGTATTCAGTTAATCATTCCAAATGCGTATCCATTTTCACTTGTGTGAATTAACATTTAACATGGGAGAAGGGGTATAACTTATTTTATACCCTCAAGGAATTAATTTTGTAGTTAGTATAAGTCACTATCTTAAAAATGAATAACTTTACATAAAAAATAACTCAATAATAATAAAGAGCATACATTTTTTACTTATAAAAAACATCATATGTATTTCATTTGGTAGCGGTTTAAATGTCACACGAGGTCAAACACCCAATTTGATGCGCGCGGAGTGATTTTTGCGTCTCCTGTAAAGTTGCATTTTTGGACTTAGATCCCTTTTCACTAGGGCCACAGAAATATGGTCACCCATCCACGGACCAACCCCGGTAAGCGTAGCTTAACCTCCATGATCGACCCGTGCGGCTGTTATTACTTAGCCACGAGCTCCTAAAACAACAACCCGCCGCGATAACAAAAAATAATATTAAGTTAAAAATTATCAAATCAAATCAATTATTCGTTTGCAAAAATGGGTAATTAGTGCAAAGATGTTTTTTTTTTCAATATAATAGGTGCTCCATGTTCTACCGTCACATGGGCATGCAAAACATATTTAATTTAATTTTGTACTTAATTTTAAAAGACATTTTAATTATCTTCTATTATTCTTATAGTTGTAGGACGACATATTATTTTCCGCTCTGCCAGCCACGCATTTCTAACAAAACTTCCATATACCACAGACAATTTCGTTAGTACCCAAACATTAAATTAGTTTCTAAAAAAGGGATCGTTTCGAAACAAACCTATTTAATTGAAATACTCAAACGAATCTGAGCTAAAAATGTTGTACTTCCAAAACGTGATTGGCCCAAAACAACAAATTAATTACTTATTTGGCTGCTATACTAGGTCCTAAAATGTAGTCTTTGAAAACACTAAAACAATAATTGGGATGTTTTGTATTCAAGAAACAAGTCAATTTGGTAATTCTGTTTCGAAAATGGGATTTCAAAATATTTTAACACCTTCACTTCTTAGTAAATAATAACAAGAATTTTCTATGAAATATAAAATGTAATTTAATAAAAAAAAATTAATCGGAAAATGTACCTTCATTTTCCGATTAATTTGTCGTAATTATATTTAGTTCTTAGAATAAGTATAAATGTAAAAATATAATGGTAAAATTATCACAGCTCCGAAGTTTGACAACCTCTTTGGTGTCAAGTGTGAGCCGGTTTGCGGGAGCCTAGGTTACCTATTTTCAATAGGAAGAGAGGCTTTTATCGATGTCTAGGAAACTAGGTCGACATTCAGATTTCCCACATTTGACCCAACATAATGCTGTTAAATAGAGCAAACTGTTTCAGTTAATTGTTTCAAATGAAGTCGTTGTAAGAACTGTAATTTTTAACTAATTATAGTGACACCTAAAATTGCTAATTTTGGCCTAAAATGTAAAAAGGTAAAAGGGTTTTACAATTTACATGTTTGACGCAAACATTTTCATTACGAAAACCGCCTTTACTGCTACGAAACAAAGGCGCTGTCAATGTCAAATGGTTACAACTGATGTGCGGTTGACTGGTACATAAGACATTACTGCTTTAGTGTTATTGTGGAAGCATTTCATTTGTCAATTAATTATATTAAGATTAAATAATAAAGTAAGTGTCATTTGAAGAATTCTTAATAATATTAAAAATTCTTCACATTTGAATTTGTTTTTATACTGTACTAAAAATAAATATAATTATAGTGAATAATAATAAAAAAATCGTGATACTAATAATAGTACCCTATCTATAATAGGGTACTATTATAAGTATCACGATTTTTTTTACAAACGAATAAAGAATTAAATAAGTTTGATTTTGGCACTTTTATTTTCTTTTCCTAGAACACGGAAAAGAAAAAAAAAATGCCAATATCAAACTTATTTAATTTTCTAAATATGGACCTGACATTCAATTTAGGCCGTAAACGAAGTACTATGAAAATTATTTGTCGAAATAAAAATGATAATATTTTTTCTCATGAACAATACCAAATAGGTTTTCCAAAATGAAATATTATTTATCATTGCGACAGACGTTGTTAAATTATATTTTCAAAACTTTTTGTCAATATTCTGACATACCGTTCGATTGGGTTAAAAAAAAAACTTTACAAAAAAATGTGTCGGCATCTACAATTTCACATGTAAACTCAAACATCAAAGACCTGCCGTCACACAAATACTTCATCGTGCGAGCAAAGTTATCCGCGCGACTAGCTTATATACAACGTCCTGACATCAACCGTCGGACAATTATAGCCCACCAGACACAACGACCCATCTGGTTGGAGGATCCTCCCTTTTCTATGGAGGATTAAGAACTTTCTACCCTGTGCTTTATACCTCAATAATAACAACAATTGAATACAATGACAAAAAAAAATTACATTATGTCAATGTGACATGTGTGTGTGTGATATTATGACATGAGATATGCAATAACGATTTTTATCTACACCCATGCTATAAATCCTCTATAAAAAATTCTGAAACAGTTAGCTTATTGCGAACTTTAAAACACTGGTTGTTTTAATGTTGTCATAGTAACCATAATATCATCCAAACGGGGGTTATAATGTTGTACTAAATTCCATAATACAACTCATTTCAAAAAAAGAACATTGCCATGCAGGCACGTTTCACTAACAAAGCACCGTAATTTAAATTAAAAAACATCTATGTTATTCGAATTCGAAAAATTTGAATTCACGTGCGTCTTATCCCTCCATTTTAGTTGATATTAATATTGCAAAGTACCTTTTATAGAGGATTCATATCATGGGTGTAGATAAAGTCTTGTATGCAACTGTAAATAATTAGGTATTAAAAGACTCATGTGATACTATACAAACACACATTCGTGTTTTAATACCTTATATATAACAGTTGCATAAATAACTATAATTGAATTGAATGTCGTATTTATGAAAGTGTCCCTTATAAATGTGCCCCTACAGCCCCGCACTAAACTAGAAATCCAATTGCGTTAATGTCACGTCACAAAGCTTGATACTGACCGCATCGCGTCATGCAATTACTGGTCGCTTCCCTTAAGTGCATGCATGCATACAAATTCGTAGGAAGAATACTGTAATACGAGTGCTATTTCATGTTAGATGTGACATTGGCTTTTTGAATTCATACACTTTGAATACGAATGCATAGAAGCTACTGTTTTAGAATTTTATAATCATAGTAAAAAATTCAAAATCATCGTTTTTTTTAAAAAAAATTCGCATAATATTTTCTTGTCATTTAAAGTGTTCGGAAATTATTGGATAACCTTGACATGAACCACTCGTACAGAAGAAATTACGGCCGTTGAAAAAAAAACATATTTTTTATCTCAAGTAGTATATGATTAACATCGATGTTTTATAAATAGACAATATAAACACTTTAATTTAAATTCTTGTACGCTAGTACACGGTAGTGTTAAAATTATTATGTTCAGTTGTACGCACTTTTTTTTAATGATTAAAGACACTACCATTTTTTTTAATGATTCATTTCAAGGTAACGTGAGACTTTAATTACCGGGCACCCGATTATCGGAATTGATGAGAAGCCACAATGTAGCACTCTGTGTAGTTGAGAGCTGTCGTAGCAAGGCCGGCTACGGCGTAGCCCCTGCGTAGACCTTTGTGTAGCAAGTCATGTAAGTTACGTCTGACGGCTATTGCAGCGTACAATGCTTTAAACCTCCTTTGACGTAAGGCTGGTTTGGAGTATGGTTGGACTACAGTAACAGGTTGCTGAAACGACATTTATCTACCAACAAGCCGTATGTCCGATAGGATTTCCCATCAGCAAAAATTACAAACTTCCATAAAAACTTTCATCAGTAATAGGTATTATGGGCTGATGTCCGCAACTCCACGTCAAAGCGCATATTTCGAGTCGATCCCTATATAACCCGCTCACGGATTAATTAAAAAAAAACCTTTCTTAAGGTTCGGTGCCCAGACCTGGTCGCTCACCCAGTCGCAAAAGTTCCGCCTTGGGGTTTGCCAAAGAACAATGGACCGCAGCATTCTGGGCGTAAACCGAACTGACAGAATACGAAACACCACGTTGCGCTCCAAAACGGGGATTCCAGACGTAGGCAAAAAGGCTGCCAAGCTAAAATGGGACTGGGCGGGTCATGTCAGCCGCATGCATAGCGACCGCTGGGCAACAGTCTGCATGCGGTGGGTGCCTGAAGATGGACGGCGCCGCCGAGGCCGGCCCAGGAAGAGATGGCGAGACGATCTAGACGCGTACCGCAAGGGTTGGATCGAGATGGCCCTGAAAAAGGATGTTTGGAAAGATTTGGGGGAGGCCTTTGCTCAGCAGTGGGACAGTTTAGGCTAACATAAAAAAATAAAAATAAAAAAAAGGCTCACCTTCTCGTTATATTTGGAACTCGCATGCTTCTAGACCTAGCGGTTTGGGTTGTGCGTCGTCTGTCAGCGAGTGAATTAAAGATTTTATTATTAAATAGAAGCTACGACAGGAGATTGGTTCACATACAAAAGTAACATTGTACGAAACATTGAAAATTAGCTACATTTTGCCGGTTGATTGAAAAGAAAATTCGATAAACATACTCACAAAACATCTTTAATACAGCAAAGAAATGATTAAGAGTACTTCTTTAAAAAACGTCGGAAATCCCGTCATTCAGTACAAAGGGAATGGTATTTTTATATTCCATTTCAACATACAATTATCGTCGTTTCAAAGTGGAGAGTCTTAAGGCTCGTATGGCGTTGAGTGCCATCGGCTCAATAGAAATGTCATCACGTACGATGCGATAAAGCCCCGTACACCGTACATTCCCCCGTATACGGGTATTATTGGTTTCCACTCAATTTATGTCGTTTCTGAAGGAAATTAAAGAACATTGGTGTCAGTCGTTTGTGAAATATGAAGCCTATTATGAACTTGTGCTGTGTTGAATAATTGTAACATAACTTCACGTTATACTGAAAACTGCCTTGTATTAAGTTTTATGGTATCAGAAGCCACTTGCTTGTTGATTACTTTTATATATATTCTATACATATTATAAACTAAATTATAGATTCCAAAGCTCAAAGACCGACCACGGAGCATTAAATGGGATTTCTATCTGCATTATTGAAGAGCGCGGCGGGATGCCAAAGCATGCGACGGTATGCGCCGGAGTCCGCTACATTCGCTTCACGATCGCAGGGGAGAGGCAATGCAAGCGGGGATGCGCTCCGCATCTCCCCCGCGGGATGCTGCCGGCATGCCGCAGCATTCAGTAGTGCTTTGGCGGCTGCTGGCTGCATCCCAAATCATCAGTGTGCGCTGGCTGGTGGCAAATCTTCCTCTATGCCGTCTCCTGCCGTCCGCCGGTGTGCGCTGACCTTTTTCCGAGGACAAATTACTCCATTGAAGTATTAAGTATCCGCCCGTACGGTGGACCCGTCATACATTAGGCTATGGGCAAGCGGATGATGCTATTGAAATGATCAAAATAACACTGACAACAAGTAATAACATACCGATAGGCAGAGGCTCTGCAAATACTGAGGCTATTATTATTATATCCACAAAGCGAACACAAAAAGATTCTTCATCTTGTCACTTAAGTTCCTTGAAGTAATTAACTAACATATACGAATATTTTAGTTAATTCGATCATCATATAAAAAAACTTCGAAAATGAAAACCACAAAAATATTTACCATTGCAAAATTATTTGCCATCGTAAACTTATTTGTATGTACTTTAAAATAGGAATCAAGGATTTGTTTGGAATGTAGTTGAAATATGGAAGATTTATAATTAAAACATTCTTTACATCACCATGTTTTACAATAACAAATTATGTTGAGGAAAATTGATATCTTTTTGTGCAGTTTGGTTGTATTGACCCAACTGCAAAAAAAACAACAAAAAATCCTCATTAACATAAAACACTCACAGGGCACCTTGGGGTTGACCTCTTTGTCCCAGCAGTGGGAATGTTCCCAATACTGGGATACAGGCCTCCTCTCAGTGGTTTGATGGTTTAAACCTGGGTTTGAAGATAAATCTTGGTCTGTATGGTCACAAGTATTTATAAATGTAAAAAAAAACATAGTCTTTTAAATCTTCAAATAATCATCTTTCGGGACTACACTACAGTCGCACTTTGTTTTGGTGCAAACGCCTCCTCCCTTAGGTCCGGTTCCATCTCCAAAGTTGTGGCAGTATCGTTGGCAAGCGAAGAAGTCGCAGCTTCCGCGACGTACCCTGTTCCATGGACCAGTCCTGAGGAGGTTCAGGTCATCTCCTAGAAACAGAATAAAGGAATTTAATTGCTATATATTTTAATGTGAGACTGCCCTCATTACTATAGTGGTGCAAGCGTTACTGTTGAACACGAGGTCCAGAATTTGATTCCCAACCTGGAAATCAAACCCGGAACCTCGAGCAAATAGTTATCGGGTTTTTCTATTAGGAATTTATCTTTTTTTTTCAGGTTTTAGTTTATTATGAGGTACTAGCTGCGCCCCGCGGTTTCACCCGCGTAAGTCTCGATCCCGTGGGAATATCGGGATAAAAAGTATCCTATGTGTTAATCCAGGTAATAAACTATCTGTTTGTCAAATTTCATCCAAATCCAATACGCCGTTTTTGCGTGATTGAGTAACAAACATCCAAACACACAAACTTTCACATTTATAATATTAAGTAGGATAGTAGAATGGTAGGATTTAACCAATGCTGTAATTCAGTTTTATATTTCCTTGTAGCAATTTTCTCATAGAATCAGAGGCATTTCTGCTAAAGCTGTTTTATGCCCATTTTTCCTCTGTAGCTTAGTGGTTAGACCACCTGTCTCACACCCAGAGGTCCCGGATTGGATTCACAGTAGGGGTAAAATTTTCTACTCGGTTTGGTTGGTGATAGGGCTTGTTCTAAGTCCACGTGGCTCGCTTCCATCTTCTTATCCGATTCTGTCGCCGTAACAAAAATGTTAACAGAATTGTTGTGTTTCGGCAGTTAAAAATAAGATAGCTAGATCCTCTGAGGTCAACCACAGGATTCCGGGTGATGCCCGTTTGCACCTTCGGCCTGATCGTCACTTACCATCAGGTGAGATGCAAGCCAAGAGGTTCCCGGACGTGTTAAAAAAAAAAACATAAGAGCGGTCTATGTATTTTGACCCGACTACGGCGAAGAAAAAAGATGGTTATGTATGTATGTATGTTCATCTATTCCCTCATATCTTCTAAACGACTCATCACAAATGAGGTATCGTTGGAAGCGTCTTGATCGTCCGCTGGTTATAGGCTATGTGACGTAACATTAAATTAAAAATGGCGCCCTCTAGAGGACATAAAGTCAGGAACTCAAACTCAAACTCAAAGCATTTATTTCAATTAAACCATTTACAGGCACTTTTGAATTGTCAAGGAGTCAGTCAGTCAGAAATATGAAGCTAGTTGCCCATTCCCAAGCGTAGTAGGTACCTATGGAGAAGAACGGGCAAGAAACTCCATGGACACTCTTTTAAATCAAAATATTGTTACAATATAATGGTTACATCATTCATGTTGAAATTATACATGTGAGAAAAATGTAGGAAGCACATTAAAAGCGTACGCAATTTTAAATAAGAACAATTCAAAAATTAAAATAAGCTATGGCAGCTAAGAGATGACCAGTCACAACTGACGGCGCCCGTTCTCGAACATGACGCAAACTAAAAAATATGTTTAATCGTACCGTGTTGGGTACACGCACATTTCAAAAACATGTATATTATAACCCCAAAAGAATAAAATAAAAAAAAAGTAATAAATACTAAAACCCAACTACGACTAAAAAGGTATAAACAAGACGCCACAGACAGACAAATTAAAAATCCGGAGTCACACGTGTTAGGGCATAAATCGAACAGATTACGTGTGACTCCGGATTTTTAATTTGTCTGTCTGTGGCGTCTTGTTTATACCTTTTTAGTCGTAGTTGGGTTTTAGTTTTATTTACTTTATTTTTTTGACGTTATAATGGTTGTAGAAAAATTTCACTCACCTGGATTCAGACTTTCTGCACAAACAAAGGTTGTGAAAGCCGCACATAAAGTGAACTTAAGGAAATACTTCATCTTGTTCATTTAACCTTTAAAACCAATTAGCTACTGACATATAATCGGGCTTCTATCTCCTTATATACATCTTAGGAGAATCAATGTAGTTCGTAACCAACTTAAAATGGCCGCTGCGAAGCCATTTATTGAATAAAACTGAACTTTATTACGTTTTAATAAGGATGAGCATGGCAACAGGTGACAGCAATGTTCTAATGTTTTATGGCCGATAGATTAGGTTACCTTCATAGGTACCTAAAGTTTTGCTATAGGTATTTTTAAGCTTGTTTTTTAGGGTTCCAAACGGAACCATTAGTAAGCCTCCGCTGTCCATCTGTCTGTCAGCGGGCTGTATCTCATGAAACGTAACTTGAAATTTTTACAGATATTGCGGGTTTATCAAAAAAATATTAAAAATAAAATCAAGTTAACAATGAAAGGGGTCCCAGTTTTTGTACAAGGACAAGCAACGTGTTTTTTCGGCATTTTTTGCTAAATATCGTACTATGGTACGGAACCCTTCGTGCGCGAGTCCGACTCGCACTTGGCCGGTTTTTTAGGAACATTCTTCATTGTCTCTTTTGTGATTGTGTTGCATCAAATTCAATTAAGATAACTCAGATTTATGGACGCGTTAGACTTGAATTTTAAGGAAAATTATCATGTTTATTAAATGCATTTAGCTAGTTAAATTGTTATAGACAAAAAACAGGTGCTGTAAAAGGTTAAATGTCTGTCTGTGGGTACTATTAATAAAATTAGTAGAAACTTAATAATAAACCTAATTGCCACCGGTGTCACTAGAGATTTTGGAACTCATCCGCATTTGTTGAAAGCTGGTTACATAGAGCGACTCCCTATCTGACCTCGTCAACCCAGTAATACGATACCCATTGGTAAGACTGGTTGTTAGACTTTCGGGCTTCTGACGACCTGTAACACCTGTTAAAGATCCATGAATAACAGTCGTGGCCAACGTTATTATGGATTAATTTATTCTTTGGGAGGATCATTAGGTACTTGTAATGCTGTCTACGTGAGATTTAAGCAGTCATTGTGGTGCCAAATTAAGCCATTATTATGAGGAGCTTGTGGCTAAGATGAGGTGCTTGTGGCTAAGTAATAACAACCGAGTCGATCCATCAGGTTAAGCTACGCTTGCCGGGGTTGGTCCGTGGATGGGTGACCATCTTTACATACCGAGACTCCTCCGTGCCTCGGAAAACACGTTAAGCCGTTGGTCCCGGCTGTCATTTGTAGATCTTTGACGTTGTTTTGAGTTGTTACGGGTCGTCAGAAGCCCGTAAGTCTGACAATCAGTCTTACCAAGTGGTATCGTATTACCCAGTTACTGGGTTATGGAGGTCAGACAGGCAGTCGCTCCATGTAAAATACTGGTATTCAGCTGCTTCCGATTAGACTGGAAGCCCACCCCAACATTTTTGGAAAAGGCTAGGCAGATGATGTGGAGCCAAATTAAATGTGTGAGTGTAACGTTGTGGCTGAACTTAGTCGAGTACTCAATAATTACTAAGTGGTTAAGCACAACACTACAATACATGCCCAACACTAGTTGACTGACATTTACTCGTTCATTTCATCTGCAACCAGCCATACTAACGGTTCATCATGTAGAACCCCTAGATTTACACCATGTGCCCCGAGTCTAGGGTGAGTTCATCATTATTAATAACTATACTGTGTGCTCCTAAGCTATTGCGTGTGCCATCTGCAAAGGATAAGCTCTGAAAGCCTATCTTGTCACTATAACCTAAAATCCATCTGTCATTCTGCCACGCTGTCATTACACTCTCTCTGCCTGTAAGCCGCTGCGATGTATTATGCTTACCTATCCTGCTTCCCGTATCGTTCTTGGTCGCTAAGGAAGGGAAGGAGTCTAGCACATCGCACGCGGCTTGCACCTGCACCGCTGTTCTTCTTCGTCCCGGATTCTACGTCCCGACTAAAGACTGGACACGTGCACTACCACCTGTGCACACTATCGAGGCCTTACCAAGGCCTGCCCTACTGCGGCCTACCGCCGCGACCTACCTGCGGTCTACCGCCGCCAACTACCTGCGGCCTACCGCCGCTCGCAACCTGGAGGCCCACGGGTCTACCACCCGTTCTACCGACGGCCCTACCGGCCTCCCGCTGAGCCTGAGCTAGCAGGCCCCTACAACTACATCAGATGACCAAGGACGGTACCCTTCTACCTACCTAAGTGTGCGAGTGCTCGGAAATATCAGTGACCTTACCCACGACCTAGCTGTGGTACACTACCTACTTAGTACCTACAAATAAATGTCAGTTAACGGCCTGCGCAGCCTACCTGCAAAGCCCTAGCCGTTACAAGAGGAAAGTATAATTTTGTAATTATGATTATGTTTGGTTGTTTTGCCGTGAGGTAATGTGGTCTTTAGTTCGAGTCGCCAGGCAGTTAAAAAAAATATTTTTTGGATGATATCCTTACAATGTTACGTGTTGTTACGCTGTAGCTTGCTTCTAATTACTTCATGTACTATCTATGATTGACAGATTCTGTCGGTTTAATGGAAGATGTTGCCGTTTTACCGTCTGATTTGGCCTACAGACTCTCATAAAATGGTAGAATTCACCGGCACATTATATTATGTAAGTAAAGTCTAGGAATTTTATTGTTTAGCAACTTTTTGGGCGAACAATCGCAACAAAGGCGACGTTGTTCGCCCCTTATCGCGCTTATCGCACTGATAACGATTCTAGCCAATCAGCGCCGAGCAGCAATCCTATATAAGTGGGGGTGACGGGCGATTTGATTCACTTTGCGTCCAGCGCTCGGTGTGGTAACACGTCGCGTTATGGTTTGCAATTGGTCAATCGTCATCCTAAGGATGCCTCGTTGAGAGGTGAAACACGTGTCGATTTCTTACAGAGTTTTTATGCTTATCCATCAGGATAAGCTACGCTTGCGGGGGTTGGTCCGTGGATGGGTGACTATCTTTACATACCAAGACTCCTCCGAGCCTCGGAAAGCACGTTAAGCCGTTGGTCCACCTGTCATTTGTGGATCTTTGACAGTCGTTACGGGTCGTCAGAAGCCCGAAAGTCTGACAACCAGTCTTACCAAGGGGTATCGTATTACCCAGTTACTGGGTTATAGATGTCAGACAGCAGTCGCTCCATGTTAAATACTGGTATTCAGTTGGGAAAAGGCTAGGCAGATGATATTGTATCTGTATGGGTGCTGTTCCACGCATACTACATATAAAAACACCCACATTATATTTTATAGAGAACTTTTCAAACGAGACGAGGAAAAAGGGGAAATGTAAGTTTTCCGCCTGCATGGGTAACGACCAAGGAAACCTAGAAAGCAATAAGAACTTTTTAGTTCTCTCTCAGTATATTTTTGCTTAGAAAAGGGAATATGTTATCGGTTTCAAATGAAAGCAAAGTAACTGGTTTTTAATTTGTTTAAATGGTAGGTAGGTTATGGGCACCTACGATCAAAGAAGTACTGATAGTATTGACTGACTCGTTGCTCTAGTGGTCGCAGGCATGACTGCTAAGCACGAGTTCGATTCCCGGGTCGGGCAAAGTGTTATTGGGTGTTTCCATCTAAAATTTCTCAGTAGCAGCCTGGTGTCTGGATTTGTGGCCGGTTGATGACAATAGGCTCGCCCCTATTACATGGGACTTAAACATAACTGGCGAAATGTGTATAGGTAGGTATATCTCTGCCGAACCCCTAAGGGGATACAGGCGTAGAGTTATCATTAATAGCGAAGTAGTGGAATCCGTCTTAGTAGATCATGTACCTTTTCTCCTACTGAAACTTGAGAATCATCAAAAAACCATTTAAATCATATGCAAAAGCCTTTCATAAGTCAATTTAAACAAAATCAGCATCTCAGTTTTTATTATTCAATCTCAGAAAAAAATGGTTTAGTAGCACAGATTATTTTATTGTACAATCTAAAATAACTAAGCTATTTAGTAAGCTGTCAGCAATGCCAAGCCGACGTGTAGCAACGACTACAAAAAAGCTTGTTTAATTTAACAAATATTTTACCGTGTACAAGGTGTACATAACATTTATAAAACCTCATCATCGTGAATAGATACTAGGTACGTCTTTCATTGACTTGAATGTGCCCTGGCGGCTGAGAGTATGTCATGCTCACTTTAATGTCTCGCTGATGGTGGCGTGTATGTTGGATCATTAAGTTCCCATCAGAATGGTTGAGCTGAATGGTGTTGTTCCATGCGTCATGTTCGTGAACGGGCGCCGTCAGTAGGGACTGGTCATCTCTTAGCTGCCACGGCTTATTTTAATTAATTTTAATTTTTGAATTATTTTGTTTCTTTTTTATCGTTTAATTACGGACTCTTTTAACGTGCACGTTTCTCTACATTGTACCTACTCACATGTATAATTTGAACATAAATGATGTAACCAATATATTGTAACAATATTCTGATTTAAAAGAGTGTCCGTGGAGTTTCTTGCCCGTTCTTCTCCATAGGAACCTACTACGCTTTGGAATGGGCAACTAGCTTCATCTTTCTGACTCACCGACTCCTTGACCATTCAAAAGTACCTGTAATTGGTTTATTTGAAATAAATGTTTTGAGTTTGAGTTTGAGTTTGAGTCTGTCCACTGCTGGACACACCCCTCCCCCAAGCTTCGCCACTTCGACCCATTCTGCGTTTCTCAAATCCAGTGGATTCCTGCGGCCTTCACAAGGTCATCGGTCCACCTTGTGGGACGCCTTCTAACGTCTACATCTTCCGGTACGCGGACGCTTAGTTACTTAAGTGTGGCAATTCTTTGGGCTATGTCGGCTGTCTTGGTTCTTCTACGGATCTCTTAATTTCTGGTAAAACATTAATTTTTAAGGATCCGTACCCAAAGGATAAAACGGGACCCTATAACTCAGACTCCGCTATCCGTCCGTCCGTCCGTCTGTCACCAGGCTGTATCTCATGAACGGTGATAGGCAGTTGAAATTATCACAGATGAGACCGCTAGAACAAACAAAATACTAAAAACAGAATAAAATAAATATTTAAGGGTCTCCCATACAACAGACATGATTTTTTTGCCGTTTTAATAGATAATGGTAAATGGTTTTAATAGATATGGCCCTTCGTGCGCGAGTCCGATACGCACTTGGCCGGTTATTTTAAAGAACTTACTATCATTAAAATAAAAACACCCCTTGACTCAAACATCGAAACCTGTTCCATCTCGCTACATACCTTTCCATTACGCATCAGTAATTTATTTCCCTGTATATTCCCAGATGCGATACCTATACAAAATAGATCGCTATTTCTGAACCTATTACGCCTATCCGGCTGTGAGAGAGATACCAAATATTGACGCAAGTAGAAGCATAAATCATAAATATGAAAACTTTCCGTGGATGCTGTTATGTAAGATTGTGGGAGTAACAATAAATATTGGTGAGGTGTTCTGGCGAAATAGGTGGTGGTGGATGGTTTCGAATTTCTTTGGTAGTTTTTGGTAGATTTTTTTTGCTACAGGTATTCTAAAATCTGTCTATATTTGGAGACGTCTTCCACCGAGGTGATGATGATGTATTTTTCTCTGTAAATTATTTATTTCTGTATCGTAGTTTCAATTATTACAAAGAACAGCAAGTATTTCTTCTTTTTCGTGTGGTTAGTAAGTAACCTGATGTCGGAGTTTTTATGCCGCCCATGAGCCTCTGACTTGGCTTCACATGCCGTCGAGAAACTTTTCCCTTCACCATTTTTGAAACAAGTGATCATTATACAATAGGCATATTAAGGTGCGTGGCTTGGGTTCAAACTCGAGACATACGACTTGGCTGTCTGACTGTCACACCACTAGGCTGTCACTGCTGTAACAGCAAAATTTTGTATTCAAACTTTTTGAATCAATATAAACATCTGTGATTCATAAAATACGATGGTTTAAAGATTAAAGCTGGGCTCAGTACCCGTCGCTAAAGTCATTCTAAAAAAATGTACCAAAATTCGTAGAAGTAGAAAATACGTTTTTGCAACGTTACAAGTCGTTCAAGTAAAAGCGTGATCCGATGTGGGACTGAAACTCGTGAATAGCGTGTTTCACTAGGTACAGTCCATATCAGTGAAACAGGAAAAAAAAAACAGTCGCTGTTCCAAAAACTGAAAACCAAATCAAAAATATTTTCATAACTAAAAACACAGCATGCAAAACCCAATTTCAGAGAATGGGAAAAAAATATCTACTCCAAAAAAAAACGAATATCTCCTTTGAAATCTTACCTAAACCCAATAGGTAGTTTCATTTAGAAAAGTTTGCGGTATTCAGCAGTTTTCCAATTGAATTTGATAAGGGGTGAAATTTTGTACGAAAGTAATTTTCGTTGGGAAAAGTTCTGTATTACCTACCTGGCTTTAAGGATGGAGACGATCAGGCAAACGATAGGCAAAAAGTATTTCGCTTTGGGAACTTTTAAATGTGCCCATATCTGGAGGTTCTGTAATTATTTGAAGAGTTTGTACATAAAATAAATGTTTATTCCGATCTGTATTGAGAAATAAAATTAGAGTTCTTCTCATATAGCTTTTTCTTGTAATCTGAATAGGTACTACTTTATTAGATACTAGGTACTACTTTCTTTTATTTAATATACGTTTCAACGAATATATAAATAATATTTACTTTCTTTTTGCAAATAGTATTTAGTTATTAGGAAACTTGTTACCAAGAGTGGAAAAAAACTACCTAAACTAAAACAAATTACTAAGAAACACTAAATGAGTAGAAACTCAAATCAAAACCAGTCTTTATTTCTATTGAAATAAAAACCGAATTCAACGGCCTGCGAAATTAATTTAATTATAAAAAAATCCTGAAATAAATAGAAGGACCTAGATATTTCTTTTGAATTCCGAAAGGTTTGTCACCTGTAATTGTTAAAATAATATTCGAGACTCGGCTATAAATCATGATATTAAAACTTACTTCATCGCCTTTTTAAGGAACCGTTGAGGTGGAAAAAATGAATGGACATTTTTTGCGTGTAATTTTTTTTGACAAAAATATCTTTGATTTTACGTCGAGATAAAAATCTAAGTAAAGATTTTTTAAAGCAGTGATATCTACTATCAAATTGTATTATGATGACGAGTAAGATAATATTTTAGATATTTCAGCTATTTCCTTAAGTACTAAACTTTGAACTAAATCTAGTTACGAACTAGACACATACAAAGTGTCGCCACGGTAATTTGTGAATAGCTTTAAGTAAATTTCCATGCTTCTAAGTTTCCCGAAACTACGAAATTGTCTTTGGAACCGAAACCAGTCTTTTGAGAACAGATCCTATAAAGGGGAACATCGTATAACCATCCTAGTTCTACTTCAGAATCTCATTCCCTATCTTGTTCTCTTAGCTGCTAAAACTAAAACCTCATTTACACGATGCAAGTTTCTTGCCTGCATACAATAAAATTGAAGAAAGAAATGAACGTCTATATAATGCTTAGATGATGCAACTTTTATTGTTGCTTCATAAGCCATGCTACAAGAAATTAAATCGCACCGTGTAAATCAGGGTTAAGCCTTACGAGGCTTTTAATTATATTTTGACATGTAAGGCCAAATATCTGTAGTATTTACGTACTACAAATATTTCTCCTTACTCATCTAAATATAATTTATTTTCTCAGAAAATATCTCTTATGTCCAAAAAGCCTCAACATCTTCCAAGTACATAAAATACTTGAAAATGAACCGAAAGTCACGGAAAGAGTTTTTATGGAGCGTTCCATTCCATTTCGCTAGAGGATATATGAGCCAGCCTGATTCCCCGCCAGAGACTGATAAGTCGCGAACGTGACGTGGAATAAATCATAGACACCGGCGTGATCCGAATAACATGTACGACAAAATATACCCAAGAATTTATTTAACTTCTATATCGAAGTATTGCTTGTTTACTTTGGTCTCCTTTGGGTCTTAGTTGTAAGCCTTATCTAAAAGCTTGTCCCTCTTAAGGCGGGTTGTGCACATCTATCGTTGGGGCAATGCGCCTTCCGGGATAACACAAATGAGTATCATTACTTTTTTCGTACCGAAAGTAAGCTTGTATCTCCCGAAGGTTAGATAAAGGTGTATGTACTGATGTTCAACGATTTCAGCTATATAATGTTATACAGAGTCAAATTAAATTAACTAGCAAAACTTCGCGGAGGTTATCGATATCTATAAGAGCTTGACAAGCAAGGCAATAAAAAATTGATTTGGTGATTTTTTTTTGGGGTTAACAATCGCTGGTTACTTGAAGTACGAGTTGAGAAAATCGTTTGTTTTATCATGTTTAGATATAGATAACCATCTCGTCACAAAAAAAAAGAAAAACTGATTTTTAAACAGATATTTCAAGTGCCTGCACTAACTGTGGTTTATGACCCCAAAAAAGAACTCATCAAAGTATTTATTTTTGTTTGATGAAGTTGGAGTTTCGCTAGCTAATTTAATCTGACCCTGTATATTATACAACCACTCTATTCAACTATGATCTGACGAATGAGATCTTTTGTTAAGCATTTTTATAAAAGAGTACAACACAAAACGTAGATTACATCTTTATCTACATCTTTCGAATTTTACTAGACTTGTGCAAGCGAAGGATTCTAGGATTGAATCATGAGCGAAGCGAGTGGTTCAAATGTAGAATCTTAAGGTTAGAAGTCCCTTGAGTCATATAAAAGACTCGTTAAGCACTTATTCGCATGAAATCGTTCGTGCAGTTAAAGTTATTAAAAAGGTTATTTTTTGTACAAAAAACTTTTATAACACCAAACTCCAGAAAATCATCATATTTTATAGATTATGACGGTGCAATATTATGATAGTTTGCGACCCCATCAAGTTAGAAAAATTTAATATATTACCCGCTTGCTCCCAGTTGACTCATAGAACGTCCGCGGAATGATAAGTACCTCAGTGCACGGTCTCAAGTGGCTGCCGAGTTCACTAATATTAATATTTGCACACTATTTCAAGTGTCTGTCTTAGAAATGTGCAATTGTGCAACTACTTGGATTAGAACATAACATAACTTCACGCCCGTTTTACCCGAAGGCTTACGCAGTTCACCCACATTTCGTCAGTAATATGGGGCGAGCCTATTGCCATCAACCCGGCCCGAATATTGATTCCGAGCTTCTACTGAGAAATTTCTGATGGAAAACCCCACCCAACATTTTGCCCGACCTGGGATTCGGACTCAGGGCCTCATGCTCAGCAGAAGCGCTTGCGATCACTAGGCCAACGAGGCAATCAGCACCTACTACTATATCAATCTGCCTAGCCTTTTCCCAACTATATTGGGGTCAGCTTCCAGTCTAACCGGATGCAGCTAAATAATAGTATCTTTTTTACATGGAGTGACTGCGTAACTGACCTCCACAACTCAGGAATTGGGTAATACGAAATCACTTGGTAAGACTGGTTGTCAGACTTTCTGGTATCTGACGACCCGTAACAAAGGTCAAAAATCTACAAATGACAGCCAGGACTACCAGGCTTACCATGATTTCCGAGTCACCGAGGGGTCTTGGTATGTAAAGATGGTCACCCATCCACGAACCAACCGCGGCAAGCGTAGCTTAACCTGATTGATCTACCCGTGCGGCTGTTATTTATTAGCCACAAGCCCCTCAACAAGGCAATCAGTGCCTACTTCGATATTTTGTCAAAGTCATTAAAAATAAAAATAAAGTCAGAAGATTTCTTTTTGATGTGATAAAAACAAAACAAGGATAAGAAACACATTTTTCGTTGTGTTCACCATTTTATCTTGTTTGTAAACAACCATAATTGATTAAAACCGGCCAAGTGCATGTCGGACCACGCACAATGACGGGATCCGTAGTTGGTTTGAATTTATCCCAAGAACAAACTTAAAATAGTTGAAAAACATTGCAAAATGTAAGTGTGTACGCACAATGTTGGGAGATTAACCATGTTATTTTAAGACTATAGAGTTCTTATAGGTTTTCCTGTAATCTATGAGTATAGAACTATTTTTATTTTTTTTTCAAAATTGTAGGCTCAGCAGTTTTGGAGATAAGATGGGGGAATGGTACTTTCATTTATTTTCTTAAATAGCTTTTAAACTATTTATTTTAAAAATAAAAACAAATGTTTCGAACCCTTACAGTAAGCTATTTCATTTGATAACGCGTCAAACGGTACAGCGTGCAAAACTTTTTTTAAATTTTATTTTTTATTAAATAATACCCCAAAAGGTTTCACATGGCATAAGTTTCATCACTGTTGAACCTAACCTAACCTAACCTAACTTAATTTTTGAATGTTCAATAACACAATGTTCGCCCTCGATTTCGACTTAGCTGCCATAGTATGAACTAAATAATACCATAAAAATGATTAAAGCATTATTTAATACAAAAAAAACTTTTTTTACTTGAAGCCCCATAACTTTTGACCTGCACGCAATTGTAATAAAAATTTGGATTATTAATCATAAAAAAGACTAAATGAAGATGTTTATACTAGTCGCAGCGTTACAAGGGTTGGGACGCAACTCATATAGTAACGCCCATTCTCCTTTATGCATTATTTAGAACACAGAAAGTTAATTAACGTGTCTGTTGGTTCTTAGGCGAACGACGTATGGACGCCGAATAATATCCTTTCAACTTAATCAGTCCTTTAGATTCGAAGAAAATTGGCTGTGGTAGACAGACATACACATGAGTAATTATAAATGGGTCCGGTTATTTAATTCGGCATACGGAACCCTAAAAAACAAACGAAAACAATCTTAATTACCAAAATAATCAACCTGAGTTTTGTTTCAGAAACAATTAAATACCTTTTCTAAACACAGCATTTTTCAAGTATTCACCGAGTTCCATAAACAAGTAATGAGCAGTGGAGGAACAGTTGAATTTATTCATAGTTTCACGTAAGTAATACGTCGCCGGCTCGCTGGAAATTAAGTGTCGCTTCTACTGACTCTATTATGTAGGAAGGATCAAGGAAATTGGAACGTCAACGTCGTAATACAGAAGACTAGTTTTTTTTTAACTTTGCTGACGTAAGCAGCTATAAATAAGGGGGATGTTGCGAGCGAAAGCTTGTTCGGGGAAATGTAATGATGGTGGAAGTTAGAAATTTATTATGATTGATACTTGGTTATCAAAATTGGGAGTCAACATGATGCACAGTGAAGCTGGAACCTGTAGTTTTATGGGTTGTGTAAGTTTCTCAGTCCAAAAAATGTTTGTTACTTATTTACTGAATATTAGAAATGTTATGTAAGTTTTTAAGCAAATAACAAAATATGAACAAAATAATAATGACAGGTTTCTAGAACAAATCTTTCACTGACACTACACGAACTTATAAAATCTTATCAAAATTCCTCTATAGAAACATTAATTATGAATTAATTCTAATAAGAAATTATTAATTCAAATATTCATTAATGCTGAATCTTTCTTCGTATTACGCAAGAGTGTACGACAGATGTCCAAAATTTAATTTAATATAAGTCTCGTTTCACTTTTCTTTTAATATTACATCTCGAAGGCCATCTCAGAACTCATTTCTGAAGACGATCCGATGTAGATTCAATTTAATATCAGACGTCTTAGTTCCGTAGAACAACTCAGAAATTGAATATTATTTGGGCCTTTAAAAGCAATAAACAAATTTATCGTTGATTGTAGTCTAAATTGTACCGGTCATTTGTTTTAGCGAGATCAAATTTTTGTTAGGGCTTTCAATCAGATTACAAGTAGACTCAAATGGCTTGCGACGGAGTTTTGTTTCATGATCTGTAAAAGGTGAAGATAAAAACAGGATTTCTTTAATTAAGATTTGGTTACGGGTTATTGCCAAATTGTGTAACTTATTTTTTTTTTCAGCCTGGTATTTGTAGGTACTCTCGTGTTTCCATAGTACAGCTCTATTTTTGTGGCGTAGACATAAAATGCAATTTTGGTTTCCTACAAAGTAATCTTTTGCAATTGTTAGCAGTATTCATAATAAACTGCCCGTTGTTATACACAGATGACATAATCATGCAGTCACCCCAATAACGAGAAAAAAGTATTAAAATCTGCAGTACACAATAAACAACTCCAAACCAGTGACCCAAAACAAATTCAACCATACAAATGCAAAAAACACACATAAACCAAGCCAACGGTGGGTTTTCAAAAGACAAATCCCCAGTTCAAAAGTTGAAGGAGCCTGTCTTGTCAAGAGCAGGCGGCAACTTCTGGCGGTTACATACTGCGCTGATTTATTATAAACGGCAACTTTGTACTCAAATGCGATGTTTGTCGATAGCGGGAATGGTAGTGAAGGTTGGTAAAAGGAGTTTCTGCGTATGAGTTTTGTTTTAGATTTATGAATTTGATTTGAAATGGTTCTTTTTTTTAAATTAACTTGTATTGCTTATATGAATGTGAATTTGGTACTGGACTGTCTTCTTTATTTTATTTTAATTTGTAAACTGGATCAATACATATCGCGATTCTTTTGTTTTATTTATGCCTTGGACAAGTATTATGAATAGTGTTGTTATCTTGTTTGATGCTTCGGCAATTAAAAAACATGGGGCCTTGCACCACAACGTAACAACATTTTATGATGAATTTCCTCATCTATGTGAAGATTTCGTGGGAAATTATTCTTAAATTTTTCGTCATTGAAAATATTATGAAATTGTGCTGGTTATTGCTTTAGGATTTTGTTTACCACGTTATTATTCCGACGTGCATAAAATTTTACAATTCACGGCGTATACCCAAAACACTTTTCTCTTTAAATCCTTACAGTTAATCGCGTTTGACTCATATTTTACACATGACCGAACTAGAAGGCATACCTTTCTCAACCCTTGTCACTGCATATTACTCAAGACCAAATATTCAGTAATAGTTGTTCAAGCTAACATACCCGAAGTTTGTAATCCTGGATTTTTAAACGTCTTAGGGTGAAAAGCTGTCTTTTAACTAAGGGATAAAAATTTGTAGTCAACTATACAGGATCCCCGAAATGATCAATTTGGATTGTCAATTTTTAAGAATAGTATAGAATAGAGTTTATTTGCACTTAAGTGATTGATACATATTGATGCGCAAAATGATCGTCTACCAAATAAAATTGAAGTGATTGAAAATAAATACACAAAACATTGACAATTGCAATTAATCGTTTCGGGGACCCTTAAGCTAACTGTCTTCGAAGTGGCCCATGTAGTGTTCCCACTGTTGGGAAATCTCTCTGTGAGATGCTGTGGGGCCAGCACGAACGCGTGGAGTTAACGCAACGAAAACTCGAATACATAATATTAATTTCGTTTAAAGACTTTCTTCAAATCTATGGGCAACATTTATTGAGCTAGTCGCAAAAAAAAAAATAGGATTGTAGTATTTTGTAACCTCAAATATTTTGTTTCGATTCTATGGATGATGACAGCCTTAGAAAACGTGATGCACATGAGGCATAAGAAATAATACTACTAAGTATTCTGAAAACTCAAAAGATATCACTATTATCTTTACCTACCTTTTAAAACTCTGCCTACGTAAAAGTCAAATAAAAGGGTGGAGGGACGAATAAGAGCGAAAACTTTACCATTGTTAGTTAACAGTAACAGTCTGCCATAGAGTCGTTCTCAAATATGAGCCTCGTGACGAAGTGTAATAGAGAGTTTTATTAAAATTTCGACAAAAGATAAAATCACGTGAAGTTGATGAAAGCGTCTTAAACTTTACATATTATTCGTACAATATCTACGTTGTCTGTTATGAAGGGTGTCCCAAAATTTACGCAAGATTTGAATTAAATAGAAAACACAGTATTATTTTCTTTTATTATAATTTCTTTATTGAATCATAAAGTACCTTCATAAATAGGTTAAGGTTATGTATAGAATAGCACATCGGGCAAATGGAGTCCACAGCTTCATCAATCGGGCACAAATCAATGCACCGGGCAGCCGTTGAGAAATTCCAGATAGAAAACCCAATAACCTAACCAATTTGCCTGACCTGGGAATCGAACCCAGGATCTCATGGTCAGTAGCGGCGCATACTCAAATTATACACCATTTAAATATATTATGCAAAGGTACATTACATTTCTATAAAAATAGGCTACATATTAAAGCTGAAAAGTCATTTGATCACACCTTATATTATGTGCCTATGAATTCAGTTTCAACAATAAACGAAAGCTGAAATATTTTCTTTTATCCAAATATATTGACAGGAAACCAATTCCAAAGCTGGATTTAGAAGCAAATATGTCATAGAAATGTGTATATTTTTGCACTCCACAACGACCCAATATATTTGAATGGAATTGAAAATGCGTAGTTTTATTTCAATTCGTAATTTGTTTTACAAGTTTCAAGGGTGAGCTTAACTCAGATCTAAAGGTAGCTTGGGCTGTGCACACAAAGCTGGCAAATAAATTGCGATTTTGAATACATAGATCATTACGAGTTTCTTTTTGTATAGAAAATCTTGTTTCTTTTCGTTTTAGAGTAATGTGTATTTAGAATGTGAATACGTACATGGATGAATATCGCACAGCTATTTTAGTATTTCTGCTTTCACCTCTTGAACAAAAAGTGTGTTGTTATCGAAGGAAACGTTAGATTGTTATAATCAATCTGCCTAGCTTTTTTCCCCAACTATGTTAGGGTCGGCTTCCAGTCTAACCAGATGCAGATGAATATTAGTATTTTACATAGACCGACTGGCTATCAGACCTCCACAGCCCTTGATAAGACTGGTCGTCAGACTTTCGGGCTTCTGACGGCCTCAGCTTTTCGGTCTTTAGCTCATTATCATAAAAGTGAAAAATCTAACTAAAAGAATCGAATTTAATACTAGCCAGCAGGGTCTGCCAGGACGTCTCATCGTTCTCTTTAGTCCCACCTTCAACGACCAGGGAGCTTAAAACAGTCACTTTGGCAGAATCATAATAGGAACATATTATGAATCATCGTAAAATGTCACAAACTGACAATGATTATGCGTGTGACACATATTACGAAATAATTCATCTGTTTGACAGTTTTCTATGGAGATTCGTAAAATAGGCCACATAATATGAATTGCTTTTGTGTCAAATTAGAGGAATTGCTAATGACAACTAGAAATTCAGGAAATGAAATGCTTTTAGAGGAATTGCTAATGTGACCGTTTTAGGCCCACTGGACACGGACCTTCAAAGATAAAATTAATTACTAGGAAATTAAATTCCTACTTCTGAAATTTTCCTAAAAATCAATGATGATTTTATTTATCAATATCTATAGATTTTCGATATAAACGGTATTGTACATTACATAGTACAGGTGTAGTACAGTTATGTATCTCATAATTTTGACAGGAACTAATGTATTTTTTTTCTTTTGAAGGGAAAACAAATACCTATCTAAATATCTTTGAGTGAGCTCATTTGCTAATTTAATCTGAATATATTACGCGAGTTACAGACTCAATTATTGACTAAAAAAAAACACTATTAGCGGTGGGACAATGGTGGAACATGAGATGAATCGATATCACCACAAATCTACGACGGCGGTAGCAGGGTGTTCTGTAGATTTTGCCTACACTCTTGGGAAAAAGGCGTGAATTTATGTATGTAGGTACAATCTAAATGTACAATCTGCGGACTCAAAACACTCTCAGTTCATTTTTGCTCAATTCCCATAAAGTTTGAAGAACCTCGCTACTCTGCAGCACACAATAAATATTTTTCTGGATTCTTCCCTTGTCATAAACGACGAAGGTATTGGAGTACAGTATGCTCACAAGTTTATAAAAAAAAGGGTTATGATCGTTGATTCTGATCACGTATAGCCTAACCGTGGTAACTGGAGAATTTAATGGGTACTTGGATGAAAAATTTCGGATATTACGTATGTCAAGAGAGGAGATCGATGGATTGGCAATTAGGACTGTAATTACAATTTGAATAAATAAGGTTAGAGGTATAAATTAAGGCTATGACAGACTTAATACACACTTAATTATTTTACTGGTAACACTGAGTCAGAAGTTCTGTTATATACGTAATTTTTGCAAGAAATTCCTAGAAATAATCATAATTGTAGTAATAATTGAGGTTATACCGTAAAATCAAATTATTGTCAGTCCGAAAAAAATGACATTTGTAATGATCTTGCTATTTAAATTTTGTTAGTTTTATATGTACTTATTTGTTTCTATTCTACTCGTCAGAATAATTTATTAATGGAGATGGATGATTAATAAATGAGCATTATTAAATAGGATGAAGCTCCATTCATAAAATTACTCCGAATGTCGTTATTAAACATCAAAATAAACAAATGCACAGTATATTTTTCCCCAATATGTTAGAAGATGCATACGTTATGAACTTTGACAAAACAAAGGTCATATTGAATGCATGATATCGTGCCAAGATCGCCTCGCGTCCGAGGAAAACAGCTCAAAGTTATGTATGAATATATTCAAAGAAGTTACATATATACTTTCCCGAACACATATTGTACCAAAATATATATTTACCAGCAAGGTCTTTTAAATACATAAGAAAAACAATAATTGTGAACAAAACAGTGAAAGGAAATAGGAAAATTATAATAAAAAAAAAAACATAAAAAAGTGAAAAAGGTTTTTTTGGAAGTCAGTTGTTTTTTTTTTTTTTTTTTTCCACTTTGTAGCTGTGGTAACTACCCCACATAAATTCGAATAGGTACCACTACCTGCTATGTAATTAACAGTAACGGGAACTTAAAACATCATCCATAAAGGCTAAGTGGGAAAAATACGTAATATTGAAGCTAACTCAAACACTAGGTAGTTTATAAAAAAGCAAAAGCAAAGGTAATAAAAATTATAAGGGACCACCTCTGATGCCTGACCTACTAAACAAAAAAATAATCATAAAAATCAATTAATAATTGGCGGAGTAATCGCGTAACAAACACACAAGAAATAAAAACAAACGAATTGAGAACCTCCTCCGTTTTGAAGTTAAAAAGAAAGGAATATGCGCGTACTTAGACTTAATTAGGCAAAATATTACCGATGTCGATGATGTAAAAGTAGTAGATGAAGATTACACCTTTCTATAGAAAGTTTATCGTCAACAGATATTGAAGTTAAACAAATACTAGATACCTGAAACCCGAATTTCGTTTTGTCCATTTGCCAGCAAAATAGATTCTATCGCCTTTCTGACAGCCGTAAGTTATTGAAACAATCGAAATCTATGAAATATTGAAAACAACTTCCAATTGTTTCTACATATAAGCACCTTTTCTTGTTCGGTTAGAAATATACATTTTATAAACAAAGGGTTTACGAAATCTTTATAACGAGTTGTGTGTTTATTCATTACGTATTTTTCGGGTAGCGATTTGTTTGCTGAAAACTTCTAAAGATCATTGTTGTATGATTAAAAAATGTACCATGAATCTATATTACGTCAAGCATAAACTTTGTACCCCTTTTTACGAAAATTATGCGGACGGAAGAGTATGAAATATGGCACAGTTAAAGTTTATTATGGAGAACGAGTACAGAAAGCTAACATTTTTATATAACAATTATGTATTACAAATAAATTAAATTGGAGGAGCTCGAGGCTAAGTAATAACAGCCGCACGGGTCGATCCATCAGGTTAAGATACGCTTGCCGGGATTGGTCCGTGGGTGGGTGCCCATCTTTACGCATCAAGACTCCTCCGAGCCTCGGAAAGCACGTTAAACCATTGGTCCTGGTTGTCATTAGTGGATCTTTGACAGTCGTAACGGGTCGTCAGAAGCCCGAGAGTCTGACAACCAGCCTTACCAAGGGATGTCGTATTACCCAGTCACTAGGTTGTGTAGGTCAGATAGGCAGTCGCTCCATGTAAAATACTGGTATCCAGCTGCATCCCGTTAGACTGGAAGCCGACCCCAATATAGTTGGAAAAAGGCTAGGCAGATTGAGAAATAAATTAAATTAATAAAAAGAACATTACACACGACTACCATGCGTTTGACACAAGATGGCTACCATAATGACATGGCAGCATGGAATTTGTATAAAATATCAGAGCAGCGTGGAGTTAGTTAGTAATTATGTACTATAACATAACTTATTAAATCATACTATACAACTTATTAAATGAATTAAGGTTGAATTTAGACCAATCAAATGGGCGACCACTTACAGTAATTTGGTTTGCTTTTTTTTTCGAAACAAAAGTCTATATTTTCTCGGTATCTATAAAATTCTTTTATCAGATTCATAAAGGCCTAATTCTATTCAAAAATCTTAACCAATTTTGCAGATTCATATCTTTAACATTATAATATTATAATAAAAAAGAATCCAGAAAATGTTTTTTTAAGCCTCTATTATTTTATCCCCTATAACAACGAACATAATTTCAGTCACCAAGAAATATGTACACAGCGTTAGTGAAGGGTGAATGTTATTTCAGTGTCATAAATCCTGAAGGGAGGCTCAATATCAGATTACAACAGCTACACGTAATAAAGACCTTTACTTAAGAAAACATTTGGGCAAGCTTACTGCGGGTCGTCCATTTTCAAACAAAATTGAAATAAAAAATGCCAGGGAAAATAATTCCAGTGCCCGTGTAGGTACTAGCGACCCCTTTTCAATAACGATCTTACAAATTTTTCTGCAATTCATATTCAGGCCCAGATATAATTTCATTTGAATAGTTGAACCAACGCTGGCTGCATTACTGATATGCCTATTTAAATTAATTGGAGGACTTTTAGGTGATAAGGTCTCTGTTTTTTGGGACATTATAAATCAAGAGTCGGTGTTAGCTTTATTTAGAAATAAAAGGCTTATTTTTTAAGTTGTGTTAAAAAAAATATCTCGAGATTGATAATGATATGTCTTTTGACTTTGACTTTCACGACCAGGGTCATCTTTTATTTACTTATCTAAATAAAATCAGAACTACAATGTTTAATGTATTGGTGGGGGACAGACGAATGGTGGGTGGAGTTGGTGTTGTAGTTTTGTATGGGAGAGCTGATAATTTTTCGCGATTACGATGTTGGTCTCATGGATAAAGTTGTTCGGTTTGATGGTCTAGAAACAAAATAAAGAAAGAAAAATTGATAAGGCTGCAAAAAAAAAGGCACATTACAAAAAAAAAACACATACGAAGTACCCAAAGCCTCGTATTCAAGCAATAAAAGTTTGATAATGTTATCTATTGCTAGATGCCAGGGATCAAAACAATTTACATTGCGTAATTAAATAATCTGCATGTTACGACACTGGCAATTGACAGCAAACAAAGAATTAAAACAAAATACCGATTGCAAAGTGGACTAACAACTACTTGTGTAACACTCCTTAAAATAAATTTGAACCCACATTTTGACCATTGTAACAAAGACGAACCTTCACTCGAGTGATGCGTCTGGTATAAGCGTATAAGCTAAGATCGGTTTTTTTTTTGTGGTGTGTGAACTTATAAAACCTTGCAGTATCACAACAGTGTACCTACTCCAAAACTAGACTAATAAACCTCCAACTGTCACTAACGAGAATCAATAGAATTTTAATTTGTATCGCCTTCTAAAGGCCAATCGATAGCTAGCGGTTAAACTTAGACCCAAATGCTAGATTATACATAAGTCACAAATATTTCACTTTATAAATAAAAGCCTTTATTATTTTGAATATTTGAAAAGTTGCATAATTTTAGTAATGTTCATCCATTACCAGACGGCAAATTACAACCAACATTCTTGCCATCAAAACTTTAAAATTCCTTCAAAAATTCCCACTAAGTAGGGCACCGTGCCTAGCCCACATATTTCGTAATAATCTCATCTTTCATACATTGTGGCTGCGAGGTTGGCGGCCATGCTATTAGCGAAATATAAAAGGTGGTCCGGATTCTGTAGAGGAGTGTTTAGAAGTCGGCCATGGGTCGTTAACCGAAGAATAGTGCAGCAATTTTGTAAGAACATGCAAAGTGCTTATGGTTGTTTTCTAGTGAATGGTCGCAGTATTATACATACCTAGTTGTGGGGAGTTTCTGTTGTTTCTTTTCCAAATGTGAAGTGTTTTTACCCGACTGCCCCAGAAGGAAGGTAATGTTTTTCGAGAGTATGTATGTATGTTTGTATGTATGTATGTCTATTCCTTTGGCACGCTCTGTAGCCTAAACGGCTTGATGGATTTTAACATACGAGGTGTCGTTAGGTTCGTCTTAATTGTGAGAGTGACATAGGCTATATTTTTTATATAATTATATTTCATCTGTAAATACAAAAAAAAACTGAGGGGAAGGTTTTTTAAAAATAAATTACAACAATATTGGTATCAAAGAAAGCTAGTAATGAGTTAATTCCAAATATATATATTAATAAACCTAAAAAGCTTAAAATAAAACAAATTATTAGCTTGTTTTTCTCTTTTCGGATATTTTTGCAGTCGGGTTTTTTGTTTTTTAATAATTTTATGTCGTACTGTATGGATCGGAATGCTGGGCCGTGAAGAAGACGGATGAAAAAAGAATGCATGTAGCGGAAATGAGAATGTTGAGATGGATGTGTGGAGTGACGAAAATGGATAAAGTACGAAATGAGTATATAAGGGGAAGTTTAAAAGTGGCGCCAGTGACAGAAAAGTTGAAAGGTAATCGTTTGGCTTGGTATGGCATGTGATGAGGAGGGACGAAACGCATGTGACTAAAAAAGTGATGAATATAAATGTTGATGGATGGAGCGGGAGAGGCAGGCCAAAGAAAAGATGGATGGATTGTGTGAGGAATGATATGAAAGAGAAGGGAGTATGATAGCGTGATGGTTGACAGGGGAGAGTGGAAAAGAAAACGTGTTGGGCCAACCCCAAGTAACATGGGATAAGGGCAGGAAGATGATGATGAAATAATTTCTTGTTTAATTTAACAAACGAATTTAAGTAGCTGATTCTGAATTGTTACAATAACTCTGATCAAAGTTTTGATGTAACCAATTTATTGTAACAATATTCTGATTTAAAAGAGTGTCCGTGGAGTTTCTTGCCCGTCCTTCTCCATAGGAACCCACAACCTTTGGAATGGGCAACTAGATTCATCTTTCTGACTAACCGACCCCTTGACAGTTCAAAAATGCCTGTAATTGGTTTATTTGAAATAAATGCTTTGCGTTTGTGTTTTTTTCGACATGTAATCATCAGCGAGGCGAGCACGGCCTTGTGACATGGCTCGAGTCACACATTTAAGTCATATAAAATGTGTGATTCGAGCCATGTCACAGTAGGCCGTGCTCGCCCCCCAGTTGAATTTTGCCTCCTCCAGTATTAAAGCACATAGTGTCCGTCTTGAGCACATAAAGAGGTTCCGGGGTTCTCACATCTCTGGGGAAACGTACTAGATCCCATTTGTGAGACAGCCTAGGTCAGGAAACCGGACTAACGTCTGAGATGGGCCAAACGTTCGCCTTCTATTACTTTTTCTATCTTTTTGGTTCCTATAAGATGCCTAACGCCTCTTGACATATCAAGTCTTCTAAACACAACTTTGTAACTTTTTGAAATAGTACTTCGTTGTATTTAAAAGATAATTATTAAATCTTTGTCTGGCGTCCGATAGATCCATTGAGCGTGACGAACGAAGTTTAGAGACCTCTTTTCGGGTTTTAGGTTTGTATAAATTACTGACGCTTCTTAGTGATGGATGGGCTGTCCCTACTGAAGCGAGATCCGTGAAAGCGTCCTTACCTTTATTCTGGCAGAAAAAAGTTCGAAATAATAATAATACCTACTCAGTTCCTGACAGGATTTTTTTAAAATAAAGTTAGTAAAAACAAGCGCTCTCCGTTTTTTATTTAATTCCATGTTAAATACCAATCTATTATTGTCCCACCAAGGAGCTCGTGGCTAAGTAATAACAGCCACTCGGGTCGATCCATCAGGTTAAGCTACGCTTGCCGGGGTTGGTCCGTGGATGGGTGACCATTTACACATATCGAGACTCCTCCGTGTCTCGGAAAGCACGTTAAGCCGTTGGTCCCGGCTGTCATTTGTGGATCTTTGACAGTCGTTACGAGTCGTCAGAAGCCCGAAAGTCGGACAACCAGTCTAACCAAGGGGTATCGTATTACCCAGTTACTGGGTTGTGGAGGTCAGATAGGCAGTCGCTCCATGTAAAATACTGGTATTCAGCTGCATCCGGTTAGGCTGGAAGCCGACCCCAACATAGTTGGGAAAAGGCTAGGCAGATTGTTCTTTTTTTATTGTCCCACCGTAGGGCAAAGGCCTCTTCTCATTTTTGATTTCTTTCTTCTTCTTTCTTCTCATACAGAGAAGGCGCGAGTATTGATTACCGCACTTGTTCAATATGGGTTGGCGATTTCAGACTTGTATTATTAGAACGGTCACTTTAGTAGAATCATATAATGAAAATATATGAATCATCGTAAAATAAAAGTACATTGTAATTATATATTTTTAAGCGATATTTATCTTAGGAGTATGTATGAAAGTATATTCTCATATTGTATGTTTATATTTAAATTAGTGAATTGTTTCTTATTTTATGTATTTTGTTTCTCTTCTACTCTTACACACGTTGTCCACATCTCTTCTATCTACTTTCCTATCGCAGGTATGCTGGAAGAGATTTCTTTAGAAATAAGCATTCCCTTTGTACGTATTTTTCTGTTCCTTTCTTGTTGTCTGTATTTATATTTGTATGCATAAATAGTTAAATAAATAACATATCACAAACTAAAAATTCATAATATGATCTGTGTGTAATTCATATTACGAAATAATTCATCTGTTTGACAGTTTTCTATGGTTATTCGTAAAATGGTACACAAATTATGAATTGCTTATAAGTCAAATTAGAGAAATTGCTAATGACAGCTGGGATTCAGGAAATTAACTGCTTTTAGAGGAATTTCTAATGTGGCCGGTTTAGGCCCCCTGGTTTCCTCACGATGTTTTTCGTTCACCAATGTCAGTAATGTTCAAGGTAAACTCAGAAAGTACATAATTCATCATCTGCCCAGCCTTTTCCTAAATAAGTTGGGGTCTGCTTTTAACCAAATGCAGCAGAATACCAGTATTTTACATGGAGCGATTGCCTATCTGACCTCCACAACCCAGTAACTGGGTAAAACGATACCCCTTGGTAAAACTGGTTGTCAGACTCTCGGGCTTCTAACTTGACCCGTAACGACTGCCAAAGATCCATAAATGACAGCCGGGACCAACGTCTTAACATGCTCTTCGATGCACGGAGGAGTCTCGGTATGTAAAAATGGTCACCCATCCACGGACCAACCCCGGCAAGTGTAGCTTAACCTGATGGATCGACCCGTGCGGCTGTTATTACGTAGCCACGAGCTCCTCCAAGTGCAAGTGGACCTTAATGTTCTATTTCTCTCATTTTCCTCCATACTCTTATAAATCACGCTAGTCACATCATTTAGCTATGTAGGTAATTTTATGGACATCTAAATACAACTGCTGCAGGCTAGTACCGATTTTATCTCAAGCACGTACATGACAGAAAAGGCAGTGGTGGCCCAGTGATATCGGCCTTACGAGTGGTAGGTTGTAGGTTCGAACCCAGCTATGCGCTTTACTTTGTGTAAATTATTTCATCAGCACTGCTCTCAAAACGGTAAAAGAAAACATCGTGAGGAAACATGTCTTAAAACCAAAAATTCGAAGACATGTGGCATCTACCACCCCGCATAGGGCCCGCGTGGTCGATTACGGCCCACTCCCTCCTACCCCCTCCCTCCCTCTGTCCCAGCAGTGGGACCGTTATAGGTTAATTATGCTATAACATACATACATACAATAATTATTTATGTTTTGTTTTCTACGTAGCCCTAAACAAACAAAATCGTTTCCTCATATTGTCATAATGTATTTATTTATCTATAGTTCACCAAGTGGAATGAAGTAAAACATTGTGATATCTTCATTCTTCCTACTATGCTTTCCCCTTTTGTGGACGCTTTTCCTGAACTATGTATGAGTTTTGTTCTTCAAGGAATTCTTCATGTTTGCACTTTTGTAGTTGTGAAACTATAAAACACGTTTCACCTACATGTAACATGAGAAAGTTATTCGATTTATAGATTGCAATAGTGCTGGCTGGAATTCTTTTGTTTTTAGTTGGTGGTGATATATATTATTTTGGTTCTGCTTTCGCAACTTGTGGTCACTGCGGTCACCATTGTTGTTTCAATAACTTAGAAAAACGCTTGAAAATGAGTAATTTAATTTATAAAGTATTTGTAATTTTCTAGAAACGATCTTCTGACCATGGCGTCACTTCTTCTCACTTTCAGATTTTATTTTGATTCGAAGAGTATTTTCAGAATATTTTCTCCTCTTTGTTACATAAAGGGGTTTATTTATAGACGTTACTTAATGTTACTAAGTTATTCATGGTGAAGGAAAACATCGTGAGTGAGAGGTCCTAGAACCAAAAATTCAAAGCCATATGACATCTACCAACCCGCACTGGGCCCGGGTGGTGGATTAGAGAACACTACCTCTCACACAAAGAGGAGGCGTGTGTCGCAGCAGAAGAAATAGTTATACAGAAAATTATTGCCGTTTGCTTAACCATATTTTTTATCAATTAGACGTTTATAAATGAACCCAAAAGTATAATAATTATACAAGGTATAAAAGACCCATCACATGGCCGTCAACTACGCATTCTATACATCAAATTAAGTAACATTGCACAAAAATAATTGCTGGGAAACTACTTTTTTTTTTGGTGTAAAAATCGCTGTTTATGGTAGTGCGCAACGTAACGCACCCAAAACATTGTGGTTATGTGTGCATGCAACAGTTCAGGGTTTGTGGGGGTAGGTATTTAAAATTACGTTATAACATTTAAAACTTGCTTTCTTTATTAAAAAACGTCTCAATATCTCTGTAACCAGAAGGTTCTTAAGGTATGGTTAAGGTATGGCTCAGAACAAAAAAATAATCACAATGGTGGGAATAACAAGTGAATTTCGTCTTCATTAAGCGTCTTTTACATAGTTATACCCATCAATACGTGTAACAATAGATAATCTTGCCAGTTTTTTGCTCCATCAATGACCATGCATTTCCCCACACCTGCGCTCCATGACCTAATCTTTCACCGTATTATTTCCCCAGTTATCTGTTACCCCACACAGCCACAGCTGATAAGCAGCTGATCCCTTCTATATTTTCCTTTAATTCCCGCTCGTTGGAAACAACACTGGCCGGGATGATATTTATTTTTCTTCAATCCCCGAGCGGCCACTGTTTTATTTATTGCTTTCATTTTACCTCGATCGTGTTTTAAATTACTCGTGTGATTGTCAGTTAATTTGTGTACTTTTGTTTATAAATGTTCTAAAGGGAATTTTACAGTTGTCTGTTGAAACGGGAAATTTTATTTTGGTTTGGGTCTTGTGGAGCTCTAGAAATATTAATAATATAACAAGCATTTTGTTCATTTGATGTAATATTCTTAAAGATAAAAAAATATGATTTATCTCTCTTGTTCACTTTAATTCAAAGACGTTGGTATTCTAGGCCTTTCATATCTATTTCCAAGAAATAATAAATCCGACTCGACTCCAACCGCAATCTGGCTCGAAAGATTCTCAGAAATATCATTAGCAATAAAGCTAGCTTTGAAATATATACAGGACATATAATAAACATCAGTTCCCGACATCTGTTACTCCGGTCCGCTATCCTTAATTAAAATTAAAATAGAATTACGAGCTATACGCGACCTCAATATTTAATTAATTATTTTAATATTGCCCTTTAAACACCGTTTTTGGGTTTCATTTTGTTCTAAGAATTATTTGGGGTGGAAAAGTTTCTGCCTGTGAATAGATTGTTATTCTCTTGTGTTTTGTATGTCAGCTTGTGCCTACAGCTGGGTTCAGCAAGTCCTCTGAGTCAGTCTTCAGTCGTCTGAATTAACATGAACACTCAATAATATTTATATACCTACATTAAAGTGATTCACCACAGATCACAGGTTTGTCATATTGTCGAAATAAAATTTGTCGAAATTCAGTATTAAAATCCTCTTAGATGCGGTTGGCAAAGAATACCACAACACTATCCAAATCTGTTAATTTATTTGTGGGCGAATCGACATTTTAGAAATAAGTTTAGGGAATTGGCTTATTTTGAAATTTATGCAGGAAAGTTAATTTCCTTAACTTTTAAAATATTATTTCTAGTCGATTCGCCCACAAATAAGTTAACTTCTTGCGAATCGCCTCAAGAAAAAATAATTACTATTTAAAAGTGTCGATCGCCCGTTTCGGGCGAGTAAATTCGAGCGAATCAACCAATAAACCGTCTTAACTTTACCTTATATAATAATGAAATATAATTTTGAATTGTTTTGTGTGAAGGGCCAATCGTTCCTGAGACAACGATAAGCGTTAGAGATTAACCACTATAATTTCGTTTTTTTACTCTCCAGCTAGACGGAGAACGTGTATACATTCAGTGTTCAATAAGAAACGATACTCCCGTCCATATTGATGGCAGACACGACTGAACCTCGTATTCGCATCGTGTGCAAGTGGCGTATGAGGTGATTAAAGGATTAGTTGGATGGATGAACAGCATACAGGTGAATGCAGAAGCTGTAGCACTAAATAGATAGGTACAGAAGGCCGACTCTATATACAATAAGTGGAAACAGGTGCACATGCATATAGACGCGTACCGTAGGGCGATCTCAGACGAATGTCAGTCGCGAGTGCGCTTGCACTCGCTGTACGTAGTCGCGTGTCTTTGTGTGCGTGGGTTTTCTTTCATTGTATGGAGCCGACCTTCTGTTCCTATCTATTCTGTGGCGTTACTACGAAAATTTGGTAACGTTAAGTGTTGCATACGTAACACGGTGTTCGTACTGATTATATGTATCATAGATGGAGTGCATCCGAGGGTTATAAGCGTAGGTTATGTTATGCATAATAATATTATGATATTCCTGGAATAGTCCTACACTAACCGGGGATTAGTGTAGGACTACTCCGTGTCCTTGAGTGCACTTGAATAGTGCGAACAGGGATTATCGTCGTACGACTTCGTACGACTGCCAAAGGTTCCGGGACCCCAGGGTCCCGAGAAATGTCAAGATACGTTATTCTAACAAGACGTTCTATTAGTAGGTATAAAGTAACCAAAGTTTTGCGATACTAATATTTATCAAGCTGCATTGCTATGTTGTATATAGAGTTCATTATGTTGTAAACAAAAAAATACACAAAACAATTCAAGATATTTTAAAATACCAACGCTTTTGTCTGATTGTAAATATTACCATGGGAAGTAACAAATGTCTGTAATAATGGGTCGGCCATAGTTTAGACGTTTTGAATTGTAAATACACAAAGGAACCACCATTGTGTATTTTGAAGAATTGTTATGATATGTCTGAATTGTTTTTTTTGTTGTAATAATTTTGTTGAATAAATTAGCTGTCTAATCCTATTCCTAATTCTAATCCTAACTAACATTTTAAATGCGAAAGTCAGTTTGTTTGTTTGTTTATTTGTTACGCTTTCACGCTAAAATGGCTGAACGGATTTGGATGAAATTTGGCACAGGGGTAGACCTTGACCTGGAATAGGACATAGGATACTTTTTATCCCGATATTCCCACGGGATCGAGACTTACGCGGGTGAAATCGCGAGGCGCAGCTAGTTGTATATTAAAGATCGAAATATCATGCACACATAGAATTGAGAACAAGTAACCCTACATTAAAAACTTACATGAAATCAAGACAACAAAACTTCGCCAGCAGCACACATAAACGAGTTTCTGCCAACGAATCGCACAGCATTGTCTTAAACCGTATGCCTTTTTCCAATTTATTTGCTCATTAAATGTAAAAGGAACGCAGAACACGGGTCTTATAGCAACGAAGTTACTACTCCATTTTAATGAGGGACTTTGAAGCTAAAGGCAAGGTGAGGGGTCTTGTTTCCTTTGTCATAGTTTACTAATTAACCCGGTGTCCGATACTGGCATAGATTATACGGTTTTATAGACTTGACAGTATGGAGTAATTAATTTTAGAAGCGATGTGTCGTAAAACATAACGACACATCGCTTCTAAAATTAATTAATATTTTATTGGGTTTGTTTAATTTGTTGTGAGGTTATGTTTGGATAATAAGATTCTGTTTTTATTTTTCTGTTCTAGCTGCGTCCGCAGTTTCACTCAAGTCTCGACCCCGTTGGAATATCAAGAAATCAAAAAGAAAAGGCATTTATTCAAGCTAGGCTGAGAATAAACACCTTTCGAACGTCAAGATTACATAAGTCCCCCAAAACGCACACCCTGCATCACTTCCTAATGCTTTAGCTGGGAAGAAGAAGTGGCGCAACAAACTCCCCATATAATAATAAAAAGGGATTAAAAGTATCCTATGTCCTATTCCAGGTCATGGTGTACCCATGTGCCAAATTGCATCCAAATCCGTTCAGCCGTTTTAGCGTGAAAAACAAACAAACTCACTTTCGCATTTTTAATATTAGTTAGGATGTAATGGAGTTGAATTATCACCAAGATTACCATGATCACAATTAAGAAAATGTTTTATTATAAAACTTCTAATTGAAGCTGTGTTCCATGTGATAATAAATTATTTTTTCACACCACCTGCTCGACAATGTCAAATTATATGTCATGCAAACCTAACCTAAAGTAAGTCATTTAAGACCTGAGGTCTAGCAGGGTAATAATATTGTACTGAATTTCATTATGACCCGCTGGTCATTCATGTGATTTGAATTTGGAACATAAAGTACAACATTTACGGTAAGTAGTAGGTACATTCCATGCATTCACCATCTGCACTAAAATTAATTGTTTGAAAATCGAACTGGCCACCACGAGTAGAATATAAAAAAAAAAAAAATAGAACACAAATTATAAAGAGGCGCGAATACTGAAAATTGAATTGCTTTGATATACAACAAATTACTTAACTAACAATACATACAAATTTTCACAAAAATGTCGAGTGACGATAGTGATTTGACTCCGGAGTACATTAAATCCGAAGCCTATCCCTATCTAATCTACTCCCAGAAAAGTCCAAGGAATCGTACATTAAAGCCTATGACGATTTTTACAAATGGAAAACTACAAAGGGCATCAAGTCTGTATCTGAATCAGTGGTTTTAGTCTACTTCCAGCATTCATCATGTACAAAGAAGTCAAGTAGCCTATGGTGCATCTATTCGATGCTCAGGTCAACAATAAGCATCAACAATAATATACTTACAAATTAATACATACACCAATTTACTGGCATTTTTAAAAAGGAAATCGGAAGGACATCGTCCTATCGTCGTAATAAATACTTGGATTCTAGTACTAATGCTTTTTATTGTCTCGTAGATGGTGTGAAAAGTAGAGTATTCTCCTCGGGGATAAAGTTGCCTTCGTCTTGGGCGAACTTGAATCCCACGCTGCACTCAGGATTCTTGTCTTGACTCCCTCGCTTTGCTCGGGATTCAATACGGCGCCCGCTACACAAGACACTACTTTATCCCCTTAGTGCATAATCTACTATTAACTTTACAGTAGCCAACCACACGATAGCCCGTGCGCAGCTGGAAATATGATGAAGTTAACACTTCATTTGTAGATTTTTGTATTAATTAAATTAAATATAACATTTCTCCAACAGTCACCAGAAGGGCCAGGTAACACCTAAATGTTCCCAATAAATTCTCACTACTATAAAACGTTCCTTCCACAACACATTTATATTCTATGTTGGATATTAATATAACAAATTGAGGAAAATAATATCCTGAAAACACGATGTGTTCGCGCAACATTAGCTATATAAAATATATGGCATATTTAGTGTAGTATATCAAAACATACACATCATAGAATAAGGTTTATTCAATAGGGCTGAAAGAAATTACCTGTGGATCCAATCAGCTTGTTTCCTTCCTGGTAAATTGATCGTGAAGGTAACATTTACCTGTTTTAGGTTATTTTATAACGAATCAGTATTTTTGTAACAAAGTTATACGTTAGCGAAATCTAAATGAATCCTAACTACATCGTTACTTCTTTCTTACTATATAATATTATAAATGCGAAAGTAACTCTGTCTGTCTATCTGTCTGTCGCGCTTTCACGCCAAAACTACTGAACCGATTTAAATAAAATTTGGTATACAGATAGTTTAGAGCCTGAGAAAGGACATAGGCTACTTTTTATCGACATAAGACGAACCTAGTAGATAAATGCGAAAGCGAGTTTGTTTGTTACGCTTTCACGCAAAAACGGCTGAACGGATTTAGATGAAATTTGGTATGGGGATAGTTTGAACCCTGGAGAAGCACATAGGCTTTTATCGAAATACCACGCGGGTGACGCCGCGGGTGTAAGCTAGTTTTATTATAAAATTATTTACTTGTTTATAAGAGATCATCTCTGGAAGTAATGATTGGATTACAAAAATTCTTTCACTGATCGAAAGTTATTGCCGTGTCATAAGATAGGATATGTTTCATGGTATAGTTGACTTCCACGCTGACAAAATCCACGGGCAGAAGCTAGTGATAGATAATTTTGCCTACCATTTAGTTTTCTTTTAAAAGATACTGGTTTTAAGTGTGCACCGAAATGATAACTACATAATTAAATAAGAATTTAAAACATAATACTCAGATAATAAATCATATGAGAGACCCAAAACACAGTCCCTTATTAAGCCTTTCAACCCAGCCCTGGACTTAAACACCGCAAACGCTAACAAAGCGACACTCCATCGAATCGCATTGTGCTCCAAAACGGCCTTACTTCGAAGCTAGCCATTCCAAATTTTATGCGGTCATATTTCACACACGTCCGGCCAACCGCAATCAGCATGTTAATTATCTACCTAATTATCTTTCAGATATTTTGTCCCCTCTACAAATTCACTGTGAGGACCTCTTATCACTCGACACTAATTATAAACTTGTTTAAACTTCACTTTCACTCTGGCTTGCAATGAGGGTAAGTCTTTGCTTTGTTTAGCATTCAACTTTGCTTCAACGTAGAACTTTGAAGGTGACGAAACAGACGAAGAGTATTGGCCACTTCAAAATTATATAAATTTAAATCTTTTGGACAATAAGAAATGCTTTCAAAGCTGATTTGAGGGGGACTTGAGAAATGATAGGGTATTTGTCTCGGATATCTGTTATGCAAATTATTTCCTGGATAAGGCGATTGATGAATCAACCTTTTGCTTAAAAGGTTGCTTTTGTATTCATGAAAATATTCGTCCTACTGCAGATTCTATAAAATATGTAACGTAAGTATGCTCGGTTGCGATGAAATTACTAAAGTGGAGAACAAAATATCAGCAAGCGGCGCATTTCCCGCTGTCAAGCATTTATGAGATTAAAACACCCATTTATGTACTAACTAGATCATACTGCATCTGCTCTTCATTTACTTTATGCATAATACCAGCTATATAATACCTATAGATAGGTATATGACGGCGCAGCAAGTGGCGCCGTCTAGTTTTGTTACGAAGTTACCAGGAACTACCGAAGAGATCGGATAAGAGTGACACTGACTGATGATTGTTACTCACGACTGCGCGACTGCTGGGCGGTTCGATTCCCGGGTCGGGCAAAGTGTTACTGGGTTTTTCCATTAGGAATTACTAAGTAACAGCCTGGAGTTTGGAAGTTGGCGGTGTGATACCCCTGTGTCTCGGAAAGCACGTTAAGCTGTTCGTCCTGCGTCTGATCTCTCTCCGGTCGTGTCGGATTGTCGTCCCATTGGACTATGAGAGTGGGGGAAGAGAGAAAGTGCACTTGTGTCTGCGCACACACTTGTGAACTATAGTATCTCCCGCGCCGAAGCGTAATCTCCGTTGAGATTGGCCGCCGTGGCTGAAATACGGTCTGGAGGACTATACAACATTAGTTTAATCGCGAAAAAAAAATCTGCTGTTCCATACATTTGTGTTCACTTAAATCGACAAAAATGTATTAAACAGCTGATTTTTTTTTCGCGATTTCAATCTTGTTCAAAATGATGAGTACAATGACTCCTTTTCGTGTTTAGCATAAACAAAAACTAATGTTGTATAATATATATTGTTACTCCAGCAGAGCGTCGCATCGAGTGTTGCGGCTGTCTTCTGATGACAGATGGGAGAGCCACTGTCCTACGTCGGTAGGACAGTGGCTCTCCCATCTGTCATCAGAATCCCAGAACCCATCTGCAATCAGCCTCGACGGACTGCTATATTTCGGTACAATCCTGATGATATTGAAGCTACCGAACCACTAATACGATGACTACTTCTGGTAAAGACTATTCTGCGCCGTTACATAGTCCCGATATATTTTACCTTACGCCATGTAACATTTTCAAATGAGGTAACTTCTCTTCTCTCCCCTTCTTTCTTACTATATTAGGGATTAGTAAAAAACCTTTATTGACGATTTCCCTTATGAAGCAATCGGTTATCAGAAAGTAATAAAAAAAAAAAATACCTACTTTAATAAAGGACCTTAAAAAAATATGCTTAAATCATGAAACCTAGATTCATCTCCAGAAGTTTATAGCCATCAAAAATATATAACTCAAAGTCGGCGCCTTTGAACCGGGAGAGATGGCGAAGCAAATATTTATTAAATCAAACTTAGTTCGAGCAATCTGTGAAGGATTTCATCTCGTTAAAGGGATGCTGTGAGCTAACACTTGTTACCTGCTTGACTGAGATTGCAGTTCTGACGTGTATTTCTTGCTAGAATAAATTTTAAGATACAGCCGAAGAAGTTACTTTTTGATGTTTATAGACTTGTATTGGTTGGTAAGAGCTCGTGGCTAAGTAATAACAGCCGCTCGGGTAGATCCATCAGGTTAAGCTACGCTTGCCGGGGTTGGTCCGTGGATGGGTGACCATTTTCACATATCGAGACTCCTTCGTGCCTCGGAAAGCACGTGAAGCCGTTAATCCCGGCTGTCATTTGTGGATCTTTGACAGTCGTTACGAGTCGTCAGAAGCCCGAAAGTCTGACAACCAGTCTAACCAAGGGGTATCGTATTACCCAGTTACTGGGTTGTGGAGGTCAGATAGGCAGTCGCTCCATGTAGAATATAACTGGTATTCAGCTGCATCCGGTTAGACTGGAAGCCAACTCCAACATAGTTGGGAAAAGGCTAGGCAGATTGATTGATAGACTTGTGTTTGTGAAAGATTTGAGATTTTAGTTTTTGTGTTTCAGTGCGGTTAGTGGAAGTGCTCAGGTGTGGTTCGGTCAAGTGCTATTGAAATCAGTGCTCCGAGTGGAATACCTCATTATCAGATATGATTTTTTTGCCTTAAATATTTGTTTTATTATAATTTAATTATTTATTTCTAAAGTGAATATATAACTAAACATTCTGTGAATATTTCAAGCGTTGTTTTGTTGCCGTTATCAATATCGAGCAAAAACGAGTAAAAAAATCACGTTTATTATATGCGAGCCCCCTTAAATATTTATTTTATTCTGTTTTTTAGTATTTGTTGTTATAGCGGCAACAGAAATACATCATCTGAGAAAATTTCAACAGAAACAAAATTTCGACTGTTGAAATTTTTTTGTAGTTTTTTATCACCAGGCTGTATCTCATTAGATACAGCATGGTGATAGACGGACAGACAGACAGACAGACAGACAGACAGACAGACAGACAGACAGACCGACAGACAGACAGCGGAGCCTTAGTAATAGGGTCCCGTTTTACCGTTAGGGTACGGAACCCTAAAAAACAACGCGGTCGTACAAACAAACACGAAAAGCGACTTTCATTTATAATTCATATCGTACAGATATTACGTACATAATTTTTTTTAACAGAAATATTATCTTTAGTGTCTATTCCTACTCTCTATAAATATTACCTATATTCTGTGAAGGTTTAGTTGAAAAGGTAAATAACGGAAACCTACAGTCGTATTTATTAAATACGACTGTAGGTTTCCCCTTTTTAAGCCTTTTTCCGGCTATATTGGGGTCGACTTCCAGTCTAACCGGATGCAGCTGAATACCAATATTTTAACATAGATCAACTGCCTATCTCACCTCCACAACCTTACTGGGTAAAACACCCTTGTCGTATTTACATAATATCTTACAGAGAATTCGATGTGTTACTTTTTACCCGACTGCCAAGGAAGGGGTATATTTTTCGCGCGTATTTTGTTCGTAACGAACATGCATAAAAATTCGGAGCACATACAACTCTTTATTTTATTGGAGTTATTCAATGATAAAAACTGATATTACCAAATGTCTAGTAAAGTTCTTGATATGTAACATCTTTCCTCTCGCTTTTATGTAATCTGTGGGAGTGATTTCGCGAAAAGAGACGGAAGTGCGTTACTGGAAGCCGGGGAAGCGCGCGCTAGACATTTTTTCAATTGGAAGCATGGAGCCGTTTAGTATGGTATGATGTATGTTGACTTGAAATAGCATGGCAGATGAGAGTATGTCATGCTCACTTAAATGTCTCGCTGATGGTGGCACGTGTGTTGGATCATTCGGTTCCCTACAAAATGGTTGAGCTGGATGGTGCTGATCCACATGTCATGTTCGTGAACGGGCGCCGTCAGTTGAGACTGGTCACCTCTTATTTGCCAGAGCTTATTTTTAATCTTAAATCTTGAATTGCTTTTGATTCTTTTTTTGTTTTACATTGTTCTCACATATAGAAGCAACATGAATACTGTACCCAGGATTTTGTAATATCTACGAGTATATCCATTTTTAAAAGAGTGTCCTTGGAGTTTCTTGCCCGTTCTTCTCCATAGAGATCTACGTTTTGGAATGGGCAACTAGCTTCAACTCTCTGACTAACTGACCGACTCTTTGACAATTCAAAAGTGCCTGTAAATGGTTTAATTGAAATAAATGCTTTGAGTGTTTTTTTTTTTGAGCTATTTGATTTGACCAAGGAGCGCGCGCGGTGTTATAGTTGTCCGTCAGATTGTAGCGACCCATTTTTCGAAAGATTGGTTCTGTAAGCCAAGATGTCAGATGCTACAGATCTTATACGATTACTGTAAAGTTCGCTCGTTTTTGTCACTTTTATTCAAAAGCTTCATGAGCAAAAAACGCAGGCCAGTCTCAATTTTATGAAAATTAAGCGTTTCTCAAGTCTAAGAAGAAGGTTCTTCAAAAAATCTAGAGTACATTTTGAAGACACTTTTTCTTTAGCCAGCTTAATATTTCGTCACAAGACTCTCAGGGTTTCGAGGTAAAATTACTTGAGTAATTCATACAGCAGATGTGAATTCAGTTAAGTTTTTTATTAAAGTATAAGGCTTAGATATTAACTCACATGTTTAATCATTATTGTTGGATATACCTTTTCTTAACGTTAGTCTGTTTTCTAAATAATTACAAAAATTATACTTGAAATAGTAACTCATCATCTGCCTAGCCTTTTCCCAACCAAGTTGGGGTCGGCTTCCAGTCTAACCGGATGCAGCTGAATACCAGTATTTTACATGGAGCGACTGCCTATCTGACGTCCACAACCCAGTAACTGGGTAATACGATACCCCTTGGCAAGACTGGTTGTCAGACTTTCGGGCTTCTGACGACCCGTAACGACTGATGACAGCCGGGACCAACGGCTTAACGTGGTTTCCGAGGCACGGATGAGTCTCGATATGTAAAGATGGTCACCCATCCACGGACCGACCCCGACAAGCGTAGTTGCTTATAAAAAACAAAATACATGCAGAAAAAAGCTTTTTGCTTATAAAATAGAGAATGTTGCATCTCTTCTTTCATTGCCCGTTCCTCCGAACATTAAAGTTAGACACTTTCAACCATCGACCAAACTAGTGATCAAAATCATGCCCTTGATCCTCTAGAAGTCTATTTTTAAGCCAATTTACAAAGCCTTTGTCTTGTATGCTAGGTCAAGGCCCTATGGGTGTCTGCGCATTTCAATTCTGCACGCGAGTCCAAAGTTTTTAGCGAGGTTCATCGCCTGCTTTATCGAAAACTGTACCTATGTGTAAATGTAGCTTTGCAATTTGAATTCGCGTATCAGTTCGAAGTTTGAAATGAATTTATTTTTGAATTGGGTTTGTTGTAAAAGTTGTATCATTGGATATTATTTTGTGTTTTTTATTTTTATTGGCAATGAGCTAACGTATAACACTTCACCTATTTTCTCACAGTGAAATTGTTATAGGATAGACTACGTGGGCCCAGAGCAGAGATTTTTGCAAGATAGAACATCTTGCAAAAATCTCTGCACTGGCCCACGTTGTGTATTATGGTCCACTCCCTCTCACAGAGAGGAGTCATGTGCCCCAGCAGTGGGCACGTTAGACTTAGGTTGATTGTGCTATGCTTGTGCTATATCGCATGGTAGATACGAGTGCAAAGGTGAAAACAGTTTGAAAATAATGGATTACGATTTTTTTTGAGTTATCAAACCTATATTTCGAAGATATACTGGTATGTATTAGCGGTGCTTATCATACCTACAAGTCTATTGCTAATTAACAATTTACACAATAAATTAAATAACAAGTATCGCTAAAAGGCTCTCCAAAGCAAATGAAAATTATTCAGATGCTGTAATAACTTTTGTTTCACAAAATAACGACATTTAAATTCATTTTGTAGAAAATTAATAAGAAGTGTCACATAAAAAAGATCTATGAAAAAACTTGACATGCAAGCCATGAAAAATAAACCATGAAAAATATATTTGATATTAATTATCACGATAAAGTAGTCTATTGTAATATCAATTAATTTCTTCGTACAAGCGTGTTCATATAGAATTTAATTGACTGTTAGTAGGAATAACTTCGGCAAAGTTCGGTTGGCGAGCTTTCCCGAGTCTTTTTACTGGAGCTAGCAGGCGAGATCAAGACTACATTATTATAAGTTCCTACGTGCATTTTGAACTGGGCATCGTATGCAGGGAATATTTGTAGTTAAGTACCCTGTTATTAACACATCACATAGGAAATAAGTTAAATATCATTCATTCTGTAGGTAACACCAACATTTTAATAAGTATTCCTTATTTTCTTTGTCATTATTTTAATTTTACAAGATAATCTATATGATTGCTACATTAAAAATTGAATGACATACATTGACATTGTACTTGGCAGTGAATTTTGTCTGTTCTGTTGTACCTAAGTCTGCAGATGATACATTCTGCCAAATGATGAATAAGTGATAATTTGGCCATTTACTAAAATTATAAAAAAAAAAAGTGGTCGGAAAAAACAAAGACTTGCCTCATTCTTACAAGATCCAATATAAAACACAGCCAATCCATATTTCTTCAACATCTCAAACAAAAACGCCGCCACAACCTCACAAAACAAACTGATATACAAAATTAAATTTTCATCTATTATATGCAAAGGTGTCGGATCTAAAATGAAAATCTTCCATATTAAGTTCAGGTAAACATACCCTTCATTTATATTGTGCCCCTCGGATATTGTGCCTTATTATTGAATGTCGTAAATCATAACATATACGGTCTCTTATAGTAATTGAATTTAGGTTAGGGTCGCTGTTTCATTATGTTGTTAAATTATATGATTTAATTTTTGAAGGATTAGGACTGGGAGATAATGTTTTGTATTCGTGTTTGTCACGTCATGGTGGGTTAGCTTTTTTGGAAAATAGATGCGGAAGAAGATTATTATTTTACCTCTCCTGATATACTTACACATCAGGAAAGACAACAGTGTGCAGTGTTCCAATTTTCTCAATAAAAAAATAAAAAACCGATGAATTATAAACCGCTGGTATTAAAAAATACTTCAAATTAGATCTTTTGAACTTTGCATAATAACTGAACTAACTATAAAGCAGGTTTTTTTAATGACCATTATTTTCACCGTAAAAGCAATTACCTAAACTATTCGAGGCTTGAGAGCCGCCAGCACCCCACTCCGTCTCGCTCTCACTCAGGCCGCGAGTAGTATGATGCGAGAGAGATAAAATCTGAGGTAGGGTACAGCCTTAAAATCCACCTAATAAAGCATAATCGTCGATGTTATAAGCCTTGCACTGTATTTTATTAGCTGTACATAGTTGTTTCGTGCGACATTCTCAGTGTTTCTCCATATCAGGAGAAGCTATTGCTTCTTGAACCAGTTAAAATTCCAGCTTCGTTATACTGTGGCGGCATCGCAACATGCGAACTACGCATCAAAGATCTGGCGCCACACAAGAAAACCTGACGTCACATAAATCCTGCATCGCGCTATTAGGATTTTACCGCGCGATGGACATATATACAATAACGCGACATCAATTGTGGGGCAGTTGCCCGCCAGACACAACACCCGTCTGGTCGGAGGATCCTCCCTTTTCTAGGATGAGTGAACTTTTCCGGCCCTTTTTTTTTTTTTGGGTGTGAAATCATCAAATGACTTCTCCCGCTCTGGGCGGAGCGGAAGGGCGTGTCAGATTTTTACTGACTAAAACCCACCCGTGTTCCTTCAGTTGCCTGTTGCCAGGGTCCCGGTATCCCTTTCGGACTACACCCTGTTCCTCATACCTCTAAAATACCTAATGCATTTGTTCGCGGACTGGCTTCACTACCTTAAGGCAGGTTCCAGATAACTTATCTAGTATATGATTTTATAAATTCTGGTTCATTTACTATCCGAATAAAACAGTCACTAAAAGTAATTACGCAACAAAAAATATTTATATCCCGACATAACAAAAACTACAAACGACCCTTGAAATAATAAAGTTGGGTATTATTACCAAAACATACGTGGACATAACTTTAATGAAAACAATAAATGTGTTGGAAACAATGATAAAATTTAATTACTTTCCAATATCAGGGGCCTACCTTCAGGGTTTACTGATATTTATGATAAGGCAAAAAATATAAATTGTTTTTCTAACCGAAACTGTTTTTCGAACTATGAACTATAATATATTATGAATAATTACATTATTGGGTAATAAGATGTTTTAGCACTCACAGAAAAAAATACTAGGCAGTCTATTGCTAAAGATGAAGAAGAGATGTTGGATATTTTGGTAGAAATTACTCAGAAACATAATACCTAAGTAGGATTATCTTCCTCAATAGGGAGTAAAGGATTTCAAGTTACAAGTACAAGTAAAGGAAGTCAAGTTACAAGTAGTTACAGAAAAGTTCAACATGGAGAAACCAGCATCTATCTATACATATTTTAAATCGTGTCGGACAACAAACAATGAAGGGTTCCTTAGGATTAATTTATCCCAAGAACAAACATCGTAATTGAATTGAAACATTTTAATTGAAAAACATGTACGTACATTCCACAGAAATTCATTATGTGTACCAACTGAATTAGTCCAATAGATTCGGAGCAAATTGGCTGTGATAGACGGACAGACAGACAGACACACGAGATCCTATAAGGGTTCCGTTTTTTCATTCGGACATACGGGACGTTCGGGTATTTTTTTGTGCAGAATAAACAATTTTTCTTCTTTTATTTTTTACGGAAACCTTAAAAAGGCTTTAAATATTAACACAAAATACCATACTTACGCAAAATTAAATGCATCTTAAACCACGAGTTTAAATAAATAAACAAAACCATTTAAACTACTCCTAAATCTCAACAGCTATGTACCAAATTAAACCTTCCTTAACCTACATTCTACCCGCAAACACTGCAAGCCAAAATTACCAACCCAGAGTTTATTTTCTCAATTAAAACGGAAGCTTTTGAAATATCTTATAAGAAGGGCTCCCTTCTTATTCAATTTGTTTTTATTGTTTAAAAGAAGACAACAAAGCGTAGGTTAACGATCGCCAGGCGAGAAAGATTCAAGAATAAACGGGAATCTTTTAGCGTGGAATTAATATAGTGAACAAGGCTAAAAATGGACGGAATTCGCCTTCTTTCGGCTGAACAGATTTCGCACGCTGAGAACGAAAGTGACTCAAGTCAAAATTGATTTTTGGGAATTGAATAAAATGTGTTCGACTGATCGAACATTTACTATTGGTTGTTAATATAATAAATAAGAAAGTGACCGAATTTGATTTATGTCACCTAGGTTATTAATATTAGAAATAAGAAAGTGACCTATACCATAAATTGGTCACTTTATGATTATAAATTGTAGCAAAACTTACGCCCACAAATCGGCACTAAACTGACGAAAAGTGTAATTGGTCGCTACGGTACTAAACTTGACACGTTCAGCTACATCCAATCGCGGTGCAGTACTGATTGCGTCCCTTTCACTCTGGTGCGGGGAGTGTGAAGCGCTCAAAAACAAAGAGACCGAAAAGCCCTCTATCCCTCTCTGACCATTAATGGTCTGTTTTTTAATAAAAGTGTGATAAAGTGTACTTTTTTGAGTAATTTTGTATATTTAACTCATTTTACTAAAATTTTGAGATAGGTCACTTTCGTTCTCAGCGTGCGAATTTTGTTCTTTATATCGGGTTTATTTGATTTCAGAGAAATGAAGATGATTTTGTTTATTATGAAGAAGTTTCAGATAGTTGACCTTTTTTATTCATCCAAATCTTATAGGGCTATTGAAGAGGAGAAATCTTGATTGATAATACTTTATCATGTGAAATGTTTTAACCCCTTCATAAAGCAATGTATTTGTAGAATGTGAAGGTAAGTTCACTGCCATTAGAAAGTGTTATAACTACAATGTATTTAATTCATGTCAATTGGAAAGAATTTGACAGATTGATTTAAAGCATAACGTGCTTTATCAGCGTCTGAACAAATAAATTAGGTCAAGCGTCTCTCGCAGAATTCAATTGCCTTAATACGCAATGAAAAATCGTTTGCGTTTTTCTCGAAACTTCCATGTCTTATCGACTGAGGAATTTCGTTAGAAATACCAATCAATCTGCCTAGCCTTTTCCCAACTATGTTGGGAACGGCTTCCAGTCTAACCGGATGCAGCTGAATACCAGTATTTTACATGGAACGACCGCCTATCTGACCTCCACGATACGCCTTGGTAAGACTGGTTGTCAGACTTTCGGGCTTCTGACGATCCATAACGACTGTCAAATATCCATGAATGACAGCCGGGACTTAACGTGCTTTCCAAGCCACGGAAAAGTCTCGATTTGTTAAGATGGTCACCCATCCACGGACCAACCCTGACAAGCGTAGCTTAACCTGATGGATCGACTCGTGCGGCTGCTGGCTTTGTGAATAATGTAGTTTACAGTTCTTGAACTGACATGGCAAGGCCACTTGCCCAACCACTTACTTGATTTTATATTACCCTTTCGAACAGGATAAAAATTTCTTTGAATACGTTGAGAAGATGGGTAGTGAAAATATTTCAATAAATTCACTATTAACGGTGGAGTTTGTTGCCCATTCTTCTCCATACGAAAACTACCTTTTTGAAGGGGCAACTAGAATCAGTTCTATTTCTCTGTTTTTGACGTTCAAAAGTGCCTTTTACGTGCCTATTTGAAATAAATTATCTGACTTTGACTTTGAATTTATTTGAATAGGTTTTTCTAAAGCATTCTTTCCATGAACTTCGTCGAACAATGAACTGAAAACACAGCATAAGTATTACTTTACACATATTATCATCGTTCAGTTCACACTTCTTTTAACTTTCAGAAATTGTTTTGATAAGATCCATACCCCAAATACCTATAAAAAAAACAGTTTTAAAAATCTAGGCTTCATTGCGGTACAACAACAAACGTGATTGATGATAGTTATTAGCTGACGGGTGAAGTTGCCTACCTTTTATGTTTTTTTACCCGACTACGGCGAAGCAAAAAGGAGGGTTATGATTTTGACCGGTATGTATGTATGTATGTATGTTAATCTGTTCCCTCATATCTTCTAAACTGCTCATCACAATTTGACAAGTGAGGTATCGTTGGAAGCTTCTTAATCATCCGCTGGTTATAGGCCATGTGACGTCACATTAAATTAAAAATGGCGCCCTTTAGAGGACATAAAGTCAGGAACTTGAAAAAAAAAATTATTATAATTATTATATTAATAAAATATTTTATTTCACCTACATTGGCACTTAAAAAACCGGCCAAGTGTGAGTTGGACTCGCGCACGAAAGGTTCCGTACCATCCATACTAATATTATAAATTCGAAAGTAACTCTGTCTGTATGTTACCTTTTCACGCCTAAGCCACTGAACGGAATTCGATAAAATTTGGCAAGGAGATAGATGGCATCCTGGGGAAGGACATAGGCTACTTTTTATCGACATACCACGCGGGCGAAGCCGCGGGCTGAAGCTAGTTATCTATGAAACGAGCAAAAAATCACTCAATCATTATTTTATTCTGTGTTTTAGTATTTGTTGTTATAGCGGCAACAGAAATACCACAAAAAATTAAAATTTCATCTGTCTAACTATCACGGTTGATGAGATACAGCCTGGTGACAGACGGACAGACAGACAGCGGAGCCTTAGTAGTAGGGTCCCGTTTTACCCTTTGGGTATGGAACCCTTAAAACGCCAGAAACTAGGCGCACGTGAATAGCCGGCAAGAAACTCGACGGTTACTCTTTTAAAAATAAATAGCTTTTACAATGTTTTCAAATTACAGTGTTAATAGGTATGTGAGGAAAATAGAAAAGGTTCTAAAAAACGTGTCTATTAAGCCTACCGATTTGAAGCCGAACCATACAAACCAAAAAACCAAGACGATGATCAATCAACAAAACTGGACGTCAGTAGCTAGTAGCTACCTACTTATATGATTGAAAGGGAAAAGGGCTGCGAACAAACTAAAAAGTCCGTAAAAAAAAACTATTTGAAACAACCTTTGTAATCCTTTCGTCAAGCCAAGTTAATCCAGTAAATAAACTACACGAAAACATTTTAGTGAGAATAGTTCTGTTGTTGTTTGACGAAATCCGGTTCAACGGCTACAATTTACTAAAGCATTCTTTTAGGATAATTCTCTCTTAAAACAATTCTAAATATTCCTTTATATTCCTTTAGCTTAATCCCTGTAAAAGCTCGGAGTTCATTACTTAAACGCCTTTAATTCAAGTGTTGGTCCCAAATGCAAGACTTAGTGTTGACGGAGTGAATGCTTATTGTTCTAGTCGAATTGTCTGGAGTTTGGACCATTGAAGTCGGTAAGATAATCCTGTAATATCTGGATAATGGTTTCCTTACTATAATTTTCTTCGTTGTAAGTGAAGTGCAAGATAAACTTATATATACTAGTATGAATGGAAGGAATAGTTTGGAGTTTGGACCATTGAAGTCGAAAAGATAATCCAGTAATATCTGAGTAATGGTTCCTTTATGATATTTTCCTTCATCGTTAGTGATTTTCAAAATAAACTTAGAATGTACAGACGAAAACTGTCAAAATTCCCAATCAACCTTGAACCTAATGCTTTAGCGGTAAAGCTTAAAATCTACTAAAGTTTGACAGATTGTAGTAGCTTGATGTGCTGGCGACTGTACAATGAACTCGCATCCTAGAAACGACTTAAAAAAGGGTCCGACATTGTCTATACTCAATGAACATTTAGGATGCTACTGATGCAGAGGCAATAAATAGTACAATTACAAGCAGTTTTTATTACTATTTTATTCGAAGTATGAACTCAGACTCTCAGCGATTGATCGCGTTCGTTTTAGGGTTGTTTTATATGAAATACCTCACATTCACTCAGTTCCAATACATTCCGTATTGGAACTGAGTGAATGTGAGGTATTTTTGGTAGGTAATACAGAATAAAATACGTGGATGAACTTCGAACGATCGAATCTATTGCAATGTGCGAGTAGACATGTCAATGACTTTGAAATGGAAGGTCGGTGAATTTTATTTTTGGGTCTGTTCAATTTAATGAAAACTCGTAGCCCTGAAATTCAATTGTAAATGGAAATTCCTTTTTCGTAAACCTTTTTATTAAATGAAACTGTTTGTGAAAATGCAGTTCGAGTCAATAAATTTGTTCATCGTTATTTATTGGTGGGTTTGGCTTGGAATGTCGTCCTATCATATTGTATTTCTTTTTTTGCAAAATATTTGTGGTTTTTTTTTCAGACGACTTTATTGTTACCAAAAATGAAAAACATAAAATTCCGAATTAAGTACCCAAAAAACACAAAATCTCACATTACATTACGATGCAACATTTCGCCTTATCTCATAACATCATAATTCCACATTACGTCACAAAGAAAAACACAAGACGATAAACCAACTCATAACTATATATGCAAATGTGGACACAAAAATATTCCCACATACATCACCATATTTGCAACTTGCATCGCCGAAATTGGGCCACCCTATGTATAAGGTCAGCGAAAATCGTGGTCCGACTTGGCATACATTCAAGAATTAGTTCGGATCAGCGTTATATATAGCTATGTTCGTTGCTTTTTGTTTCGACCGGAGTCGGGTTCTTAGCAGGGATTTATGAATGAATAGCTAGTGCTGTTATCTAATGGCTTGCGAAAGTGTCCCTGGTAATTAGTTGAGGTGTTTTATTTATGAGATGTTTACTTTTAGGGAAAAGGTTTACTTCCACTTTCGAGGCTCTTTTTGAGGTAAATACTGCGGGTTTCGGTCCAGGTTTCGTAGTACACATTGCATAATTTATACTTATTCCGGTTGGATTTAATGTGCAAGTGAAATTGGTTTCTGCAAACGTTTCCGCATACTACAAGCAAACTTCATTTTTAAAAGTGATATAGACCGGTTGGGTTCGTGTTGAATTTCGCACTGGAACAAACATTTGTGACAAACATTTTGTTGCAAATATTTTACATATTAAGCTCGACTGTATCCGCGTTTTATGTGGTATCCATGACGTCAAAACATGCAGATCCCAGGACGCATGTTATGTACGTTATCATTTCTTGTTTTTTGATCCGTGAAGTGCCCACACAAATCAAAATATGTATATCAAAGTGTCATAATATATTGTTTACGCTTGATTGCATACAATCCTTATTTTAATAAAATTGTAACGATACCGTGAAAGAGGGAAAATTTATATGCGTGAACTGTTCCAACTTCCAAACCGCTACCTCGTCTCTGTTCATTCCATTGTCATTTACCTATATTAGATTCAACAACATGTCAAGCTTCTCCAATGATTTTAACAATCAATAAACATTAATAATCGTGGGAACATGAAAAATAATATTATGAACATAGGTATCGTTCCTTAATAAAATATTTTTCCGAAAAAAAAAACGAATAATAATGTATTTTTCGTTCGAAGTCACATTATATAAATTAAATTATGCAAATAATGTTCAGCAGAGTGTCAATAATTTAAGGAATTCATGACGTGCCCTTTCTGATACGTGAGTTCGTGATTTCAGGATTAAAAAAAGAAATACACCCTAGCACAATGTTAATTATTACATTAAAAGAAGAGGTAGATAGGTATAGCAAGTGACACGCCAAGCCAGAAAACAACAGAAGACGATATATAACTTAGCTAACTAGCCAAGTTATATTTATCGTCTTGTCTCTTTTTCGCTTCCGATAATTACCACATACTGTCTTACTTCCACGTGTCAACTAATAGTGTGACATTGTGCCGTTTTTGAAGCTCGATGAACTTAATATTTACCTCTTTAGGCCAATTTTCCTAGCCTTTTCCCAACTATGTTGGGGTCGGCTTCCAATCTTACCGGATGCAGCTGAATACCAGTATTTTACATGGAGCGACTGTCTATCTGACCTCCACAACCCAGTAACATGGGTAATACGATACCCCTAAGTAAGACTGGTTGTCAGACGACCCATAACGACTGTCAAAGATCCACGAATGACAGCCGGTATCAACGGCATAACGTGCTTTCTGAGGCACGGCGGAATCTCGGTATGTAAAGATGGTCACCAATCCACGAACCAACACCGGCAAGCGTGGCTTAACGTGATGGATAGACCCGTGCGGCTGTTATTACTTAGCCATGAGCTCCTCGACTTTTATAACTTACCCCTTTAGGCCTAGCATTCCCAGCAATTCGAATCGCCTTGGAGCACACACAGCATTAACAAAATTGTCTATTGATGATGGCAATTCCACTTAAATACGAGTAGCTATAACGTATTCCGTATGCCAAGGATGTTGGCAAACAGGACTTCGGTAGACATTGCGGCCACTACTACCGGTGCAAAGATTTGCTTTCATGATTGACTGACTTGATTGAATATTGGCTATCTAAAAAGACTTCCTGAGATGGACTGATCAACTGAAGAAGATTGAAACGATTCGTGAGATTTTGAGTGTTTATTGAGAGTTAAAATATAAGTAAGAAATTAGTGTGACCCAATACTATAGGTAGAAAAATAGGTATTTGAAGTATTTAAAAAAATAATAGCGTTGCCAAAGCTTACAACTCTGCCTTATTTTTTATACGTACACAGGGCCACACATCAAGCTATACATATCCAGTTTATGCTGATCTCGCATTATATAGAATTTCCGTACAATGCGAGGTCAGCTTATACTAGAAATGTATAGCTTGATGTGTAGCCGTGTGTACTGCAACTTTAAAAGACAAATTATTTTATATTTTAAAAGTAGGTGAGATAAGTACAGGGAATTTCGAAATTCATCCGCTAAACAATGCCGGAATATGCTCCGTTTTGATAAGAGTTTCTAAAAAAAAACTAAGTTCCTTTTAGACATAATTCGCTTGAAATTGTTACACGGTAGTGGTGCAAGCTAAATCGCCCATATTCGACGTAAGTACGCGCGCCATGCTTAGTTCCCGAAACATCTAACTTGTCGACTCACTGCTCCCCAATTTGCATATCTAGACGAATTGTAAACAAACACCTCACAATATATTGTATGCCCAACTTGGAGAAATGGATGGAACTTTGGTAATTAGATGTCTTGTTATATAACTGTGTTTGTTATAGGTTTAGTAATCCTATCAAATATTATATATGCTAAAGTGAATTTGTTTGTTAAAATACAATAGACGTAGATATATTTAGTAACCTATTCCGCTTGACTATTCTTCAAGAGTCCTAAAAAACCCTGTAAGAAATCGACACGCAAAGTATGACTTTATGAGACTTTGCGTCCAGCGCTCGGTGTGGTAACACGTCGCGTTCTGGTTTGCAATTGGTCAATCGTCATCCTGAAGATGCCTCGTTGAGAGGTGAAACACGTGTCGATTTCTTACAGGGTTTTTTAGGACTCTTGAAGAATAGTCAAGCGGAATAGGTTACTAAATACATCTACGTCTATTGTATTTTATAATGGATTTCCGCAAAGTCACGCCTGAATCAATTAACTATCTTGAATTTGTTTGTTTATTTGTTACGCTTTCACGTCAACTGATTATCATGCAATATTGCATACACGTTGTCAAAGTATAGAAAAGAACATTATGGTACCTTTCATCCAGAGAAATATACGAGGAGTGAAGCTGCGGACAAGAGCTAGTGCTTGATAAACAGAGAAAGTTACGAAAAGGGTAGCTTTTAAGTTGAATAAACAGATTTCAGTGTAAAATTGTTGTAAACTTTTACAATCAATGTGATGCATTATAGATAAGCTCCGGCTTCAAGAAAAAAAGTCATCATTCTTCAATCAGCTTGTGACTATGAATGGCAGAATTTAACCGAAAAATTGGCCTTTCCTGCAGCAAGAGCGCTGGTCGGCTGGCACGGCACGCAAGCATTAATGACATCATCCGTCGGGTTCTTGTCCCGGCTGGGGTGCCAGCTGTTTTAGAACCCAATGGCTTGGCACGAGACGATGGGAAGAGACCAGACGGAATGATCATAATGCCTTGGAAGATGGGTAGGCCTTTAGGGTGGGATGCAACCTGTGTCGACACCCTCGCGCCATCCCATCTTCCTAGCACGGCGGGCTGTGCTGGGGCGGCTGCTGCAGGTGCAGAAAACCACAAACGGCGCAAATATAACAACCTTATTGGCAGCTATATTTTTGAGACGTTTGGGGTTTAAACACTAGGGCCGTGGGGTCCCAGTGCTTATCGAATATTTCGGGACATCGCCCAGCGGTTGGTCGACTCTTCACGTGACCAGAGGGCTGGCCAATTTCTAGGTCAAAGAATGCCATGCCAGCCTTTAGGGCACTTTTCCCACTGACAGCGATGCGGAACAATTTTTTGAGGCCACTAACCTTGACGCCGCTTTATAAAATAAATTGTACAAATAAATTGTTTTATATGGCAGACACGTCAGCTTGAACATATATTAGTATCTACTGAAAATTACGAAAATGTAGAGTCGTGTCATCAAATGTGGTGTCGTGCATGCATCCTATTCCAAAACGGTACTAAGTATAAAACAATTTTAGCGCCTAGTTAATGTTATGTTCAGGATACAAAAATAAATGAAACAAAATGCAAAAACTATTCGCCCGCCAAATATGCTCTACGAATCACCCAGTATTGCACTATCAATACCCGCTCTAAAACAAAAAATACTACCTGTACCTCTACAGCATCACAAACCCACTATAAAAACAAAGATCCTATACAACGGCAAATTTATTACACCATAAAAATCACCTTTGTATACCGAAGCAAGAGCTTCGCATCAATCAATTACATATATATAGCCATCGTTTGGCGCGATGCGAAATTCCCATTTGCATAGTAATAGTAGAGTCGAGCCCTTAATAATGTTTAACCGATGAACTGGTATGGCCAGAAACTAGCAACGTCGATAAAATAGCTCTCATGAATATTAAAAACTTTAAAAGTGAGGTACTGGCTTCGCTCAGCTACGCTCATTTTTCGCTTAGCTTTGGGAGCGTATTGCTTTACCAAACAGCCTGTAAATAAGTATTACTTGGGAGTTGTAATGTCATCATTTGATTGGGACTTTGATTGTTAAATTTTCAAGTTAAGGCCGTACCCTACCTCAGATTTTTTCTCGCTCGCGCCATACTACTCGGAACATGAGTCAGAGCGAGATGGTGTGGGGTGCTAGCGGCTCTCAAGCCTCGAAAAGTGAAGGTAAAAAAAAACATAAGACCTGCTTTATAGTTAGTTCAGTTATTATGCAAAGTTTCATGATCTAATTTGAAGTATTTTTCTAATACAAGCGGTTTATAGTTCGGTTTAGAGGTAACTTTGTTTTTTTTTCTATAGAGAAAATTTTATGTAATCTTGTTTTCGCCAAACATAGGACCTAGCATCAATCCTGAACTTTAACATTATATTTATTTCAAAATTAATGCTGCAGTATTTTCGGCATAACGGAGGATCATGCTAAGCAATTTGAGGTAGGGTGCGCCCTTAATCCATTGGAACCTGATTAGTCAGACCCGCTACCATCCTGATGATTGCCTCGTTAGTTTAGTAGTCGCAAGCGCTACTGCTGAGCACGAGGTCCTGGGTACGATTCTCAGGTTGGGCAAACTGTTATTGGGTTATTCCCATCAGGAAGTTCTCAGTAGCAACCCGGAGACTGGATTTCGCTCGACCTTGGGACTTTAACATACCTAACTGGCTTAATGTTAGTCTACTGTAGGTACACCTCTGCCGAACCCATTGGGGGTAACAGACGTGATATTATATTATGAGTTATCAAAGAAGACTTAGAATGGCAAAACTGTTCCGAATCAGATTTCGGGTTTACCATGCAACTAATGAGAGATCATAATTTTAGAAATCATCATTATCATCATCATTTCAGTGGAAGACGTCCACTGCTGGATATATACTCCCCCGAGCACCGCCACTTCGGTTCTGTGCTTCTCGCATCCAGCGGATTCCTGCGGCTTTCATTATAGAATACCAATACGTTATTTGCTTTATAACGACCCTTTTTGGCCAAATGTCGTGTATCGTGATCAAATAAAATTTAGTGCTCAGCTGTTTTTTTCGTTAGACCTTATGTAGCGTTTACAAATTCACCTCCACCCACGCTTTCGGTCTACTCTACCCAAACCTTTGTTTCTTTTGGTACGAAAAAAAAAAAAGAAACTAAAATAATGCGGTACAGTTATGAAGAGCTGTGTTAATGAATAGTGTCCTGGACGAGTCTTAGGTGAATGAACTCCAAGACAAAAGTTTAACATTTTTATTAAAGTTTCAGTAAGTACTCTTTTTGACTTGAGTTAAGATAGTGTAGTGGGGTTTGTCTTATCTAAATATACAACGTATAAATCTTGCTTTTCACAGAAATGCGGTAAAAACAAAACAAAAAATATCTGCGCATTTTCTTGCTACTGCCAGTCAGTAAATTGCCGAACAGTGGTATAGGTATGTATAATGCTCGGTTCCTATAAATAAAAACGAATCGTTTTCGTTACCAATGGTAACTAATTTTTATGGCCAAACTAATAATATTTTTTTTAATAATAATAATTTATTTCACTCAAAGTACAACAAAAACTTAATATAATAGATACATTTTTTAAAGGTGTTTGATGTTGAACGCACATAATTGGTGATATACGAACTCCCAAACTAAGTCAAGCTTGTATTTTGGGAGTTCGTGTTTCTAACTGGGCATATTAATAGATTCGTAAGCTAATTTTACCTTTGATAGCTACTTCCATAAAGGAAGGTCTATTATGCAAAGCTATGAGGTTTTTGATACATCCTAACTAATATTTTAAATTAAATTAAATATTTGTTTATTGATGGCAACTAGGCCCAATTGTTAGTAACATTGTTCTTAAAAACTATTGTTAGTAAACAAACACAAAGACAAAAACCAAATAAAATTGTAAGGTAAGTCTTCTGACCAGCACCTCCACAGCGTGCGACAGCCAAGGTGCGTCGCACTTTTCTGACAACATACCTAGGATGCTGTTAGAACTAGACCGCGCCATTGACAAGATTGAATTTGTTTTTTTGCGCATTATGGCGTAAAAATCATCGGTATGCGCAAAAGCGAACATACCGGACGCACTACAATAGCGCGGCAGTCCCAACAGCATCCTGAAGCAGTTGTTATATTGAATACGCAGGGCGTCTAGCGCTCTCTTAGTATGCCTTACCCACAGGCCGCTCGTGTAGAAAGATTGGCAATACGCTTTAAACAGCGTAATCTTTACCTCAATACTACAACGAGCGAACCTGTGTATCAGCATGTTGGCTCCGACCGCTAGCGCTCTGCGCTCACGATCTATATCGTCATCGTCTTTGAGATCTCCGGTTAGAAAGTGTCCCAGGTATTTAAATTTGTCAACTCTTTTGAGTGGCAGCCCGTTCAGCATTACAGCCGGGTCGCTGTGTACACGTCTACCGGACGCCCCAAAAACCATGTAAACACTTTTTTTGACATTGTATACAAGCCCATGATTCGCGACATATCGCTCACACACACGTAACAGCTCCCTGATCGAGCCGGCCGTCGGGCCCAGCAGCACCATGTCGTCTGCATAAATTAAGTTATTTACACAAACATTGTCAATCCAGCATCCGACACGCATACTGCTAAGCCCGGCGATCAGCCCGTTTATGTACAGGTTGAAGAGCTTTGGCGAGGTCAAGCCACCCTGTCTCACCCCTCACTCCAATCTATACGTTTTGGACAGAGACCCAGCCCATCGAACACAATTAAGCTGATTTGTTTACCAATATTTAAAGATGTTCAGAATATTATAAATGTGAGTGAGTTTGTTTGTTTTTTGTTTGTTACGCTTTCACGCTAAAACAGCTGAACGGATTTGGATGAAATTTGGCACAGGGGTAGACCATGACCTGGAAGAGGACATAGGATACTTTTTATCCCGATATTTCCACGGGATCGAGACTTACGCAGGTGAAACCGCGGGGCGCAGCTAGTTATTGATAAAGATACAATACAAGAGTCTAATAAAATTTTTACCAATATTGGTCCGTAAATTATAGGAATCAGCCTTAGGTAACTTGAACCATTCGTCAGAATAACGGTTCGCACACAAAATGTATCCCGACATAATATGTACGGATACATTTTGATGAGTTTTGCGAACATACAGCATAACAGCTGATTTTTTTTCGCGATTTCAGCTTTGTTCCCATAGTAAAAGTTGTTCGTATTGATGAGTAAAGTCGCGAGTTTAAATATCGGTCACTAATTACTCGTCACCCTATATAAGAACCGAGTATAAATCCAGCCTCAATTTCAATAACCATTCCCTATAATATCCATCTAACTATATACCTACCGATACCACATAACAGTAATTCATGGGACTAATTTGACCGCTACCAACATATTACCGCGTTACTAATTCTCGCCTAATCATAGTCGCATTCAATGAGCCTGTGTGAATGACATCAATCGGTGATTATCTGAACGTGAATAGAGATTCAATATTGGTACAGGCGACGATGCATACAATATTAGGGCTCAACAACAAGATGCCTAATGGGCCTACAGTTCGTGTAATAATGACTTCATCTAACTACCGACATTTCCTCAGATTCCTGGGTAGATACGAACTTGGGTAGTAAAGGGTAGATCGCTAGCAGTCACGTCTAGATATGGGTCACGTGACCCGCAAAGTAACAAGTTTGTAATACTTTGTGAAGTTTGAGGATTTAATTGGTGAAATAGTTTACTTTGGAACTGAAATAAAATTTTAATGAGGAAGTTTGGGGAATGTTTTGTTATTTCGCTTAAATAATGGTGGAATTGACGCTTCTGGGAAATTGTAACAAAGAAAGAAAGAAAATACCTACATTTATTCAGCACAGACTGAAAGGCACACAACATAATATACAGCAGATAACAAAATAAAATATAGAATAAAAAACAACGGGAATAAGTAATTAACACGGATAATATTTATAGAAACATGAGGACAGAACATACTGCGAATCTGAATCTACAAATTAACAAGTGCCTGAATAAATAACCTGGTATATTATACGGTGGGTAGTTGGTTGGTAAAAACATGAATTTGTTTCAATGTGTGCTACATTCCATGTTGCATTGTGTATACTTGAACGGCATGTTCGTTTCAATGTATGTTATATTTCATGTTACGTGTCACCTAAGGCTATCCACATTAACATTAATCTTCGATCGACCTGTGTGTCTGATATTATTTATCCAAGAGCCCTCCCAAAATTATCACTTATCTCCCACTATCTTCATTAACACTACGTGCTAAAAGTCCCAATTTCCGCGCCTCACTTCTTCATTTCATCTCCTTGAACAAGAACTGTATCAACATTAGTATCACGTTTCCAATAGCTCGACACTGTGTGTTATTCTGTTCATAAATTCTACAGGCCGTGAGTAATAGAGTCGCCTGTGTCAGCTTCGTCGACGGCATACATTATGTGGGTTTGCCGTGATACACTCTGTGACGGAATATGTAACTATTCTATAAAATAACCACGTTACTTTTACTGTGTTAACAACCCTTATTACGGTTCCATAAAGTTTCAATTAGATTGAGAGTGTAGGTTTTTGAATGTTCGTGGTATCTAGTTCCATGAATGGTACTCAGTGACATGATAAATATAATGACTAGATGTAGAAGTGTATATTGTTGCAGTTATTTATGTTTCATAATAATATCTAACTTTGAGTCATTTCCTAGATTTAGAGTCTTCATAAATACTCCAAGGCTTAACAGTTTTTAAACTTACTGTTGGAATATTGGCGGAAGGATAGATAGTGCAAATAAGTGCCGTCAAAGAATTTGATATTTCCAAAAACAAAATTGACCTACATGGCTATGCGTGTGCGGTTTCGAACGTAACAGCTTCAGCTTGGAATGTTGCCCACTTCGTTAACAAAAAGATCGTGAAAACAAATTTTATTAAAGTTTTTATACCCGAATATGTTCCGATTATGGAATTTGTTGGTTCCGGTTAGCTTGGCCCGAAATGGATCTGTCATAACTTTTAGCAAATATACATATAATTTACTAGCTGTTGTCCGCGGCTTCACTCGCGTCTTTCCCTCAGGAACAGTACTTCTTTTCTGGATACCTTTCATCCAAAAAAAACTACCTCCTATATCTTTATATGTACATGATGATCGTTTGGATCACAATATTACTGTGGATGGGTAGTTGTGTCGTGAAAGCGTTAAGGCGTCCTACACACAGTGCCGGCGGCACGGACCGCTGACCATTGCCGAGCTCTTTGTTGCGGCTCCTTTATGCGGCAAGCCGGGCGCACCGCGGCTTGCCTGGCGGTAAGGCCCGGCGGCAGTGCCGGCGGCACTGTGTGTAGGAGCCTTAACACACGAACTCACTTTCGCATTTATAATATTAGTTAGGATACAGTAGTCGTCAGTCTTCTTTCAAAATGAATACCTATGACAATGAATGATTTAATTATTCTGATGTATGTTTATCACTGATGATCAGAGGCAGACCCCAGCAACTGCCAAGATTTAAAAAAAGTCAGTCAGAAGTGTTCTTCTTTTAAATCTTGGCAGTTGCTGCCTGATGGTGATGATGAATGGTTGCCTGGAAGAGACCGCAGAAAGCGATAAGGCCGCCCATTGTATGTTTTGTAGTGTTATGTTATGTATTAATTTATTTTCGCTATGTATTTTCTGGTCTACAATAAAGTATATATAAATAAATAAATGAATATTTATACTTGGTACTTTCTGATTTGTGAAATAAGTACCTACGGAAAAGAAGTTAATGATCAAATGCTATGGATACATAGGTAATTCTATAATAGATACACCTATACCGTCAGTGGCAGACAGACTATGTATTTGGCATCGTCCAATGACTCGAATGACGTAAACAGCTTGTCAACCACAATACACTGACAGGGTATTGATTAGTCTTCATTAGTTTACCATTCTGATACGTGTGTGTTTAGATGAAGCAAGTTTGAACTAGATGTTTGTTTATCTAACTTGGTAACTGACACTTTGAACAATATAGTCAGGAAGTGTACAGTTTCATCCACAATTTTGAATAATCTACTTTTATTTCCTAGTTGCTACGCTCGATTTTCTTGACCAATACTGGCTAACAGTAAAATGAAGTTTATCGATTAATTAATGATTTCAGCCATCGGATCAACTATTGATTCTACATAGTCCCTTTGGAAAAGTATAACCCACATAAAACACGATTACCCTTAATACAACCTGTTCCTTTTGTTAGCCTATATTTCTAGGGTATTAATGAGACCATTAGTCAAATAATCAACTTGCATAAGATTTTTTGTTTTTTTTGTTTTCAGTTTTCATACAAAATAATTCGACAAAGTCACCATTATTTATGTAAAAACACCATTACGTGAAATATGACAACGTCATATTTTCTTAGTTTTAAATATAAATTATTGGTTCGAACAAAGATCTAGTACTTATCAATGAAACTTAGACACTTCGAGAGGTACGTTATCTTCGAAACGAGGTATTTTGTTCTAGGATTTTTTGTATTATTTTGACTTATAACCTTAGAGACATTAAACACGTTGTATATCGATATTACAATTTTTTAAAGATTTATTTTCATAAAAAACACTTTCTTTTACCACGTTTTTATGTATACCTATAGAATAATCTTTTCATTGGTCCTGTCTGACATGGATGTCACCAACACAAACAACGCATTTGCCCTCGTCGCAGTGTCGGACTTAGAACCGACATGTCGGAAAAACCTGAAAGCTTTGTGTGTGGAATTTTCGTCAAACAACATTGACATCGCTGCGCTGGCATATCGAATATCGTGACACGAACAAACATAAAGGGTAGCCTTGGAGAGGAATAACGGTGAGTATTAGCAATTTTCATCTTGGTGTTGGTTAATGTGGCCAATATTGGTCAAATGTTAAAATTTCGACAAATTTTAGTTACTTTTTCATCTTGGTACCTATCGGTAAATATGTTTGTATGTAGTGCTAATATGGGTTAAACATAATTGCTTTGATGGATTTCTTAAGTTGCTTAAAGGTACAAAAGTAAATAGCTCACCAGTTCATAGAAATGGTATTTCCGAGAAATTCATTGGTTCTCGAGAAGTTTGCTTACACTTAAGGGTGCAATCAGAAATTAATTAAACTGCCTACTTATGAAAAATAACGATAGCCAGTTAAACTTCCCAAAAACAATTTTCCTTATCGTGTATAAAATGGTTTTCAGTCGATTAATCCAGTTGTGAAAATTTCTTTATATTTTTACCTGTTGGTATTATTTAATGTTATAGTCCTACAAAAACATTTTCGTTGTAAATTAATAATACACTTTTCAAAAAGATTCGTGATCCCAGATTGTTATGTTTATCAGAGAGCATCAACCTTTTTACGTAATTCCTTTATCGCCATTTATGACCACAATAGGGAAAGGCAATCCATTCCCCATTAGTTTAATGGGTTTATGGTGGTCATAATATGAAGATATTAATGTTTAATTTTGATCTTAACGTCATGTCATCAACAGTGAAAGTTGACTATTATAACTAGAGCTCGTCTGAGCTGAAACGACACTCCCCACTACCTACTTAACTATGTACTGCTTGTGTGCGTAAATGCGCTAGTGGGGCGCGTCATTTCAGTTTAGACGAACTCTTTTACTGTAGCTAGGCCGTTCATGAATAAAGAAAGCTACAATCGGTTTATTTAAAGGTAAAGAAGATGACGAGATAGGTTTATCTCGTCATCTTCTTTACCTTTTCCCAATTACGTTGGGGTCAGCTTCCAGTTTAACCAGATGCAGCTGAATACCAGTATTTTACTCGAGGCGACTGCCTATCTGACCTCCACAACCCGGTTACTGGGTATCTTTCTCTAATCTTTCAAAAGTCACCCTATCTTTTCTTGCAACTGTAATTAAAGCAATATGGCGACGAAAAATTATAATTCACAAGCTACATAGATGTCAAAGACACTTGTACTCTCCATGAATATAAGGAAAGAACTGACACCAAAAAATAAACCCACATTAAATTAATAACAGCATCTAAGGAAATTGTAATAGTCTGCTGTAATAATTCTACCATTGTGTTGGCGGTCCGTTGCTCAACGTTCTTGATTATATTTAAGGAAAACATCTTTGTGGGGATTTCGGCAAGAATTTATTAAAGCCTCCTCGGTCCGTGTAAGGTTTATTAAATGAATCATTTTGAATGAAAGCTTCGAATACTTTTGTTTAGCCTTAAGTTGCTTAATTTATCGTGTAATTTGATCTTTGTGTTCAAATTCAAATTAAAATTCAAATTCTTTATTGCGAACTAAGTGTACGTACATAAATTGGAGATGTTAACGATAGGTAGGTTCTTAGAACTTAGTTGCCTGTTAAGGCATTGCAATTTAAATGGATTTTAAATATTAAATTAAAAATTAAACATATTCAATATTCCAGTTATACATACAGTTTACATTATATTATATCAATTATCATTATTCATACATTTTATAATAACCTATACTATTCTTATAATTTATGTCACATTGTAGTAAGTATTACAATCATTTTAATATTAAATAATTATTTTTCTTCAAAGAATTCTTCTACAGAGTAATATGCCTTTTTAATTAGTCTTTTAGCTTCCTTTTAAAAATACCAATTGGATGTAGGTTCTTAATGTCTAATGGTAATTTATTATATATTTTTATACTCATACAAAAAATACTATTGCTGTGCTATTAGTGTGGGATGTTTTATTGCGTAATGTATTTTTATGTCTACTGCTTGTTAATGTGTCATAGCTACTGATGTTTGATTTAACTAAAATTGAGGCCTCGTATATATAGAGCAGGGAGGGTTAATATCTTGAGGTTTATAAAATGAGGTTTACATGAATTTGTTTGAGGTATCCCACATATTGATCTAATACACTTTTTTTGTGCCTTGAATGCTTCTTGTGGATTGTTATTATAGTAATGTTTATTTGTTTCAGGTTTGAAAACTCAAACATAATTCTTTGAGTTAATTAATAAACAGGTGAGTTAATTAGTAAAAATTGTAATGATAACAAGTCAGAGCAGGTTTTTGACCATTGGAACCCATACGGTCTGAAAAGTTTTATAATGAATGCGCCTGGTTTCTACTACGCCTGAACATAAAGAAAATTTAATCAAAATTATATTTAATCAGCGTGTATAGAAATGTGAAACGGTGTGGTATAAGACCATCAAACTGAACTCTCCATAAGACCAACATCGTGAGACCACACTTCATATACACGCTATATTTAGCAGCGACATAGCGCATGCGTTAAGATGTCTCGATAAGGAGGAACACGTATCCTAGGATATTTATGAGACCATGTCAAAGAATCAACTGGCATTTATGAATTATTAATTTTTCATACAAAATAATTCGACAGTCACGATTTATGTAAAACATTTATGTGTGTTTTATTTTTATTAATACATACTATTTTTAACCGACTTCTTCAAAAAGGAGGAGGTTCTCAATTCGTCTGTTTTTTTTTTTTTGTATGTTTGTTACGCGATTCCTCCGCCAATTATGAATCGATTTTGATGATTCGTCTTTTTTGTATGGTAGGTCATGCTTCCGAGGTGATCCCATATACATTTTATTGACTTTGCTTGAGTAGTTTTTGAGTTACCGTCAATATTACGTATTTTTCCCACTTAGTTTATCTAGACGATGTTTTCATTTACTCCTTCACTGTTATTTTCATCAGCTAGTGGTATTCGAATTTGTGTAGGGTAGGTCCCACTACTAAAAAGTGAAAAATAAAAACTTTTTACAAAAGAAAAAACCGACTTCCAAAAAAATAACACTCAAAACTGAAAAATAACTTTAATTTCGGAAGTCGGTGGCAAAATATGAAAATTGAAAAGCAAAGACACCGACTTCCGAAATTAAAGTTATTTTTCAGTTTTGAGTGTTATTTTTTTGGAAGTCGGTTTTTTCTTTTGTAAAAAGTTTTTGTCCATAAAAAAAGGAAAGACAGCGTCGCATTTTCTTGGCTTTAAATGTGAATGATTGGTTTGAATGAAAATGATTATAATTATAATATATATAGTTACCATATAATTAATTTTAATTGATTACATTGATATTTATCAATGAAACTTAGATAAGTAGAAACTTATGAAACACTTGTTCTAGGACTATTTGTATTATTTTTGGTTATAGCATATATAACCTAAGAGTTATGGGACATCAAAAGGAACACATTGTATAGTGGCTAAATAATTTTGAAACCTTTCATTATCAATCAGTTATGCATGCACGCAGGTAGAATCACTTTGAGCCAACTCTTGCACACACCGTAACTTTTGCGAACCACGCAACGGGAAGACGATTATGCATTTAGTGGAAGCGATGCCAAGTGCCAAGTCTTTCCACTCTCATATTTTATGTACGATTTCTTTAGCGCAAGCGCTCCTCAAGGCTCTGTATACAAATTCATTAGCTACCTTGTATCTAAGTTGCTAATTGAAAATTAAAATTTCCATTTTCAGATTTTCCTTACTAACATCGTTTTCTTTGGCTGTGTAACTTACTTTGGCGAAGTTCGTGGTTGTCATAAGGGAATTATTTTGTTTGCGTGATTTCTGAAGTTTTAAAGTGGTTAATAAGTTATGTAGGTTATTAAAGTGTTGGTTAACTCGTGGCTAAGTCATACCAGCCGCACGGGTCGATCCATCAGGTTAAGCTCCGCTTGCCGAGTTTGGTTAGTGGATGGGTGACCATCTTTACATATCGAGCCTCCTCCGTGCCTCGGAAAGTACGTTAAACTGTTGGTCCCGGCTGTCATTCGTTCATCTTTGACGGTCGTTACGGGTCGTCAGAAGCCCGAAAGTCTGACAACTCGTCTTACCAAGGGGTATCGTATTACCCAGTTACTGGGTTGGTGAGGTCAGATAGGCAGTTGATCCATGTAAAATACTGGTATTCAGCTGCATCCCGTTAGGCTAGAAGCCGACCCCAATATAGTTGGGAAAAGGCTAGGCAGATTGATTAAATTGTTGGGTACAAAAATATAGGTTGTGTAACGGTATCAAGGCAGATAAAATAAATTGTCTAGTTTAACAATGGCTAAAACACTGGTATCTTAAGCTAAAACATAAAATACAAAGAAAGAACAAACATAGATACCAAGTAGATAAATACGTTTAATTATGTCAATATCTATCGAAATTCAATATTGGAAGAGCGATCAAGTTACGTCTTAATTTCCATAGTAACTGAACTGATTTCTCGCAAAACAGTGACTCAATATTTCATTCAAGGCCGACAATCTGCCAAAGAGGCAAGTAATAATATTGTTTTCACCCAGAGACAAAAATAGAAACACTGTAAGGTAAACATTGTGGAGTAATATGAATGGAGTGCCAAGTAATACCCATTATTTGACCTGAAAATCAAAAGTATCTTCTGCCATTGACATTTGGCGATCGCTTTTGACTCACATGTTTTGGAGACTAACAAAAGAGAAGCATATCAGTACCTAATGTAACAATCTTCATTAATAAATCATTGATCATTTCTCTTGATCACTGATCTTTGAGAAATTAAAATGAAGACCAATAACTTAAAAAAAGTCTGCCTGAGGGCGTGTCCAATTTAAAAGCGATTATCGCGAGAATACGCAATCGTCGCGATCATATGACACTTTTTGTTCGATGGACCTGAACGCGTGATCGCGCCGACAGAGGGCGTTTTCCGATTATCCGAACAAAAAGTGACACATGCACGCGACGGTCGCGTATTCGCGCGGCGATCGCTATTAAATAGACCGCGGGGTACCAGTTTTATTAATACGACCTGGACGAAAGATCAGTACCCGTATCCTCTGCATACAAACTCCAATCACACAGTTATGGCACATTGGCTCTCCATTTATTCTTACTCAATGGTAAACACGATTAAGTACATTCTTTTTCAGATTTAATATTGTGTAGATCAAATAAAATACCCAATGGAATGTGATCTCTCAGTGAAGAAATCTACTGTCTCTACAAAATAATCAATGAGACTTGTGTCATTTCATTATTGGGTAATAAAACGGAATGGTTCACTTTTTCAATTCGATATCGTACGAGATATTGTTTAGTTATTTCATACAGCCTTGTGTAAGGTGGCTCAGTGGTAACGGCCGCGACTTACAAGTCGTAGGTTCCAACTTAGACAGGTGCCGCGACTTCCAAATCGTAGGTAAGACAGGCCCTTACTTTGTGTAAATTATTTCACCACCCTTGCTCTCAAAACGGTGAAAGAACAGGTGGTATACACCCTTGTTGAATTATGCTGGCCTATCTATACTAATATTATAAAGAGGTAAAATTTGTGAGTTTGTATGTAGGGGGTTTTTTCCGGAACTACTTATACGATTCCGTAAATTCTTCCACTAATGTGAAGCTACAGTATTGGAACAAGATAAAGATAAAGATATATTTATTTGTTTTATGTGTAACATTATACATATAAATGCAAATGTGGATGTAAAAGTGAAAATTTGTAAGTTTCAACATGTTTTGCCACCATTGGCGTACAAAATAAATTATAGCCACTTGAAATATAGCAAGATCAAGAAAGAGAAAAAAAAGCACATCAAAATTAAAATATAACACAAATAGATTAAAACTATCATTTAAAAAATCTTTAACATAATAGTAAGATTTTTCAGTAAGTAACTTCTTAAGTTCTTTTTTGAATAAGTTTGGCTGGTTTATACTTTTAATAACCTCTGGAATCTTATTATATATTAATGGTGCCATACAAAACACGCTTTTACGAAGGGGTGCTGTTTTTGCAGAGTGAGGCTGTAAGAAGTTTTTATATTTAGTACGTCTATTTCTAGTGACATTGTCTGACAAAAGAGGAAACCAGAGGATTGCTTCTAACAAATAAAGCTATTTCCATGATGTATAGTGACGGAAGTGTCAGTATATGGTATTTTATAAACATTGGTTGACAGCTGTCGGTATTCCAGTGAAGCAAGCACTCAATACTACCTATTCCAGTTCATTACTGAAAATATACCTTTCCAAAGTTTTCCCGCAACACTTGGTCCTCAAAATTAACAATGCCATGATTTGTAAAAATCCAAGTTTAGTGGTATGTAATTAAACTCTAAGTTTATCTGGACATCACTGAATGAAACCTGGACTAACACATGTAAGTCCGAAATCACCAATCCATCTAAAGCAAGCGTGGTAATGAATGCTAATGCCTTCTTTTTATAAAAAGGCAGCGGGACAATAAGAGGTTGGTAATATTATTTATGTAATGAAAGTTTCAGATTGCAGACAATATTATATTCATTCCACCGTTCACAACCACGACAAAAACACTAACGAAAACAGACAACTAACTGCACAAAGTACTGAAAATAAAATTAGTGTTTTTTTCCGCACGAAACCGGAACGAAACCAACCTCAATCGCAATTCGACGCATGTAAGGGGTGAATAAAAACGGTGAACGTCAACACGGCGGCGGCGACAGAGGCGCAGTAATTAGATTCCGTCGCGCTGTGTGAGCGGATAAAACTGATAAAAGAACGTACAGCATGTATATAAAGTGTGTTTAGGTTGATATGTAAATAGCTGTACGAGAATGTTTGATCTAATCAGTGATTGGTTGTCAAATGTTTTTAAAATTGGGTACAAAATAGGTTACGTTTCAGGTTTCTGATGTATATTTTTGTATTTGTATCTGTTTATTTTTTTTCCATATTCCAGTAATAAAGTCATAAAGTACTACCCGAAACCGAACTAGTAAGATTAGGTTTAATAATTTTAATCGCAAAAAAGGTTAGGTTAGGTTAGGTTAGAATTGTGACCCCCTACGACCAAAAACGACTAGAATATGCAGAAAAACATATTTTAGTTACGGTTAGTTAGTTGGGGTTGTGAATACTGGAAGGGTTTCTATAAACGCCGCGCCGCCGGTGTCCATTATGGGAGCCGGCGGTGACATTACTGCCGGCAGCCGAGATTAAAAATATCAACTGCCGGCAGTTACTTCACTGCCGGTTCCCAATGGCGTTATTTTTGGGAGCCGGAGCCGGCAGCGGAGGCACTCCCTTTTAATTAAGTTTATTATCCTTTTCTATGTATGGAGAGTAGTGGTGGCCCAGTGGTAACGGCCGCGACTTACGAATGGTAGGTCGTAGGTTTTTTTGGGTGGGAAATCATCATATGACTTTTCCCGCTCTGGGCGGAGCGGAAGAGACATTTGCCTGTTGCCAGGGTCCCGGTATCCCTTTCGGACTATTCCGCAACCCTGGCAGGCATCGGTCCTAACCGACCCCGTCAGGTGTGCTGACATCTCTTTGAGGCGCGCGTGGAATACGACGCGCCATCGACCCGGGCCTGGTCCTTATCGGATGGCGTAGGTTTGAACCCTGACAGGCGCTTTACTTTTTGTAAATTATTTCATCACCACTGCTCTCAAAACGGTGAAGGAAAACATCGTGAGGAAACCGGCAAGTCCTAGAATCAAGAATTCGAAGACATGTGACATCTACCAACCCGCACTGGGCCCGCGTGGTGGTTGTGGTGGTAACGGCCCGCTCCCTCTCACACAGAGGAGGTCTGTGTCATTATGCTATTGAAAGCTGTGTTTATTAGTGAATCACATCTTCTAATAAATGAGACGTGGACTATAACGCCTAGACTATAATTTCGTGAGTCATGTGATCAAAATCTGTCAAAAACTGATCATTGTGAGATCACTGACACGTTTGTAAATTAGTAGACTTGGCCCCCTGATCTCATTTACCCTGGCACTTGTTTTCCTCAATTTAGGTCACTGTGTTGACATACTAACACACTCCTTAACCTAGATCAGCATTTATAAAGACCTCTCCTAATCCGTCCTACGCAGAGTCGTCCTACACAAAGTAACTAAAGCATCTATCAAAACAAAACTGACGAATCACCTCACTGACCTCCCTAGTTCCAAACCTTATAGAATTAACTAAGAAACAGACCTGCCACGTTTGTATACTCGACTGCACGTCGTCTGTGGTAACACTTTGACATAGAGTAGTTCAAAGTTGGCATAGCTTCGTTCGACATTTCAATAGAAGAGAAGAGACCAATTTATTCTGTTTTTAACCGACTTCTTCAAAAAGGAGGAGGTTCTCAATTCGTCTGTATGTTTTTTTTTGTTGTTTTTTTTATTTTTTTTGTGTGTATGTTACGCGATTACTCCGCCAATTATGAATCGATTTTGATGATTCTTTTTTTGTTTGGTAGGTCATGCTTCAGAGGTGGTCTAATATAAAATTTATTAATTTTGCTTGCGCAGTTTTTGAGTTAGCTTCAATAATTACGTATTTTTCCCACTTAGTGTATGTAGACGATATATTGTTTGACTCCGTCACTGTTACACATAGCAGGTAGTGTATTCGAATTTGTGTAGGGTAGGTACCACAGCTAAAAAGTGAAAAATAAAATCTTTGGTGGCAAAAAACGAGAATTGAAAAGCAAAGACACCGACTTCCGAAATTAAAGTTATTTTTCACGTTTTTAGTGTTTTTTTGGGAGTAGGTTGTTTTTTTTTTTTTGTAAAAAATTTTATTTTTACTACAGACTGACGTGCTGCATATTTTACACACGGCTACACATAAGCTAAGCAGACCTCGCGATGAACGGAAATCCTATACAATGCGAGATCAGCAGAAACTGGAAATGTACAGCTTGATGTGCAGTCATGTGAACATGTAGCCACATTGGTTACCTGCTCACATTACCACTACTGAAACCCTCTAAAATTGAGACAACTTTATTAATAGTGGTGTCTGTGTCAGAAAAATATAGCGTACCTACTCTTTCTAACTTACAAAATGTGTAGTAGGTACGGAAGAAAGAGATGTCACGAATGCAGTGTTATGCTTTTTTATTGCCACCTCTGTTAGTTTTCTTAGTCCTAAAGGAACAATCGGGCCGTTGTTTACATCAAAAGAAGGAAAGCTGTTATCAGAATACGTCGTCGGTATAAATCAACCTCTAATCTTGTTTGTCAGTGGTGATCGAACGACTGTTTTTGCATGTACCTATCGTAAAAGGAATTCGGTTACACCGTATTTGTAAACTAGTAATTTTGTTCGGTTGGGGAGAATTTATTTCCTGGTTTAATTGTACGTGTATTTATTCTGGCATATTGTTTGATACATAATTTGGCTGTAAAAAGGCGCATCTGATTTATTGAAAGCAAATCCAAACATCGTAGAAAACTCTTATGAAAGAAACCAAGGAAAAAAACCTGTAAATTAGACTTGCAGATACTTTGCACATTGTAAATTTTGTAAGACACATTCAAGTTATTATTACTAACAATTAAAAAGCCAGGATTTATGACGAGTTGAATGGAAAATTTGGGCTAAAAAGTAAAATAAACATTATTGTAATTTCTGGTTTTCATACGCAGGTTCCAGAAATATTCGAATATTCTGAAATACTGTTGACATTTTGCTGAATTTGCTTTGAGCTTCACAAATGAGACAAAATGAATAGTAAAACAGGTCTTCACTTACTTGTCACAGGAAATATAGTTTTAGATTGAATACGAGATTAGATGTCTCACAGAACATGTTAAAAGATTACTTATGAAGACTTTACCGAGAACTTGGAAGACATGTTATTTTTAGTTATAAGTTTATGTAAGTTAAAACTGTGAACAAAATATTTTTGAACCGAAAAATTAACACCTTCAGCAGCATTTTGCTAAAAAAGACTACAAGAATTTCTCTGAAAAGCAGCTTATTTTGCTAAGAAATACATCTAGAACACAAATAAAACGTACCTGCTGTTTTATTTTACTCTTCAAAAACAACAAAACGAAAACATAAACGCATAAACTGAAATATGAAATTTTCAGCAGAGTGAAGGCCATTTGCACTTCACTCACTTGAGCGTTGTAGTAAAACAAAATAGTGCGTACAAGTTGATGTTGCCAATTTAGTCAGGACTCCTTGGTAGGATATATTTTTTATGGCAAAAGTTCAGTAGAAGCTTATATTGTTTTTGTAATCGCGTTTATCGTTGGACTGTCTTGTTTGTTGAGCTGTTGATTTGGTAAGGGATACTTATAAGGTTTATACATATCATTTTGTTGTAGTGATGAGAGCTAATTCTAGTGAAGTGAGGGTGAGGTATAGCCGTGTGGGAGGATCCTAAGCTACACATATGATATACGATAACATCTGATATATGATATAATCAACATATGATATAATGTCAAAAATACTTTTTTTACCACCTTTAATGTGATTTAATTGGCGTGATTTATAATATTTGTTTGGTAGTAGCCAATCTGATTACTAAAAACGTTTTAAATCCTAGTAAATTAAAAATTTCAATGAGAAAAAGTATCTATTGTGTTATATCCCTGTTTTTCTTCTACTCCCCGATCTGTGTGGAAGTTAAGAAAGTTTAAAAGGTTTTCCCACAAGTTAAAACGGGAAAATAACTTACTTCGGCGGACGAGAGCTTGCAGTCTGTTACTCTTGCAACATGTAGTGTCACTTGCAGTTGTTGTGTCGTGAGAGGAAGCTTTTTTTTTTGTATTTCAAGCCATTGGGTTCCAACTTTTTGAATTCAAATACCGAAATGGAACGACGAAAGAAATGTTTCACTACAACAACATATGGTTTTCAGTAAACAAGTTAACGCGATGGCTCTCCTGGTGTATGGTTATGAACTATTGCTAGTGGAAACTTGCTAGTGATAAAGGCTATTGCTGAATGCCTTGTGATGACTATAGAATCCTGTTGATCCCATATAAGCTTATTATATCACTACACTGGCTCATCACAATACCAAGCCTCTCGTGCAAGCATGCTTCACTTTCGGCCATTCGTAGTGAACTGACAGTTGACATTAGTGACAGCGACCTCAGTGCTGGCGTGCATGAGATAGTGTTTACATATCTATTAAATAGATACACTACAATGACATAAAGTAGAAAGTCTTATATCTCGTACCAACAGCTATGCTACTTCTTCCTTTTCGTGTGGTTAGTGACTAACCTGGTTTCAGAGTTTTTATGCCGCCCATGGGCTTTGGACTTGGCTTCACATGCCGTCGAGAAATATCTCTCAGGCATGGCCGGTTTCCTCACGATGTTCCTTCACCGTTTTTGACGCAAGTGATAATTATACAATAGGTACGAATCCGAAAAGTCAGAGGTGTGTCCCTTAGGTTCTTACTCGAGCATGGCAATACAATCAATGCTACTTGCCAACTTAAAATTAAAAAAAAACAATAAGGCGGTGGCACTTTACTGAAAAAGATCTTACACAACATACATACATACATAAACTCCGCCTTCTTCCCAGGGGGGTAGGCAGAAACTACAGAACGCCACCTGCTATGATCCTTACATACTCCTTTTGACTATTTTACGTTCATACATCTGGTCATACACGCACGTCGGTTTCTACGCACCTGAATTTTCTGAATAACATCACCAATAAGGTCACTAGGGCGTCCCCTCCCTGCGTTTCCACTACAACAACATGACCAAACCTTTGAGCATATTATACTCTTTTAAATATTTGCCACTAGATCGTCTTTTAATCTCACCGTTGCCTTATCACATCATTCCTCAGCCTATCATAATATGCCTGTCTTTTTGGCGCAGCCGTCAGGCACACATTATTGTTAAAACATTATTTTCTCTTTTAATTTTTAATATTTTGTATATTGTGTTTCACAAACTGTGTCCAAATGAATGTTATTCTTTCTTTCTTTCTTTCTGTCAAGTACTAGTAACAGTTTCTTCTAATTCAAGATTTATATTAAACATTCACTTTACAACTACACAAACTGTTACTAGTTTAAACTGTTATAGAAATTGGAACTTGGACGACGGATACCGATTCCGCACACGAATAAATCTGTAGGATCTGTATCGTAACTTGGCGTAGAATTTAATATCCAGGCTTACTCCTGCGTGTAGACTCCAACTCTATAGATTCACTATAATACCAGTTATGAGCGAATACTGAATATCCTTGGAGAACGTGTCATATCTTGGGGAATATGAAATATTTTGGGATAAAGAGTAGTATGCCGAATAGTTGATGTAATAATGTTGTGGATAAGTATGTAATATTGAGTTGCTAAGCTTTGTGGTTTAGTAGCATACTTTGTAGTAAAATAATATCAGACGTAACATTTACATCATCCTAAAGGTTTGCTAATTTAACATATATCTATAATACCCGCGGAATGACCGGGTATGTACTTGTGCCGTGTATTTTGGTTTACGGGTGTGCCACCCAAGTGTCTTGGTGGATACACTCACATTTCGCCAATTATGTTTAAGTCCCATAAAATACGGGGCGAGCCTATTTCCATCAACTGGGCAAAAATCCATACTCCGCGCTGCTACTGAGAAATTCCGGATAACACCCCAACCCCAACTTCCGAAAAACCCAATAACACTTTGCCCGACCTGGGGATCGAACCTAGGACCTCATGTCCAGCAGTAGCGCTTGCGACCACTAGACCAACCCAACGAGGCAGTTGGGTTGGTAATTTATCGAACCATTTCTGCGTTCAGGACTTATTTGAACTGCTGGTTTCTATACAAAATCTTGCTAGTTTGTTTGATAGATAACAGAGTTCGGTTTTTCTCAAACATATACAGGGTGTTAGGGTAGACACCGTTATCCTTGAAACTAGTAGTTTGGTGTCATCTATAATATACTTTTTCTATGGGACCAACTTTGAAATCGCAAAAAAAAAATCTGCTGTTCCATACATTTTATCGATTTAAGTGAACACAAATGTATGGAACAGCTGGTTTTTTTTCGCGATTTCAACGTTGGTCCCATAGAAAAAGTATATTATAGATGACACCAAACCATTAGTTTCAAGGATATATAGTTCACTTAAATATTAGAAACTTAACAAGATATCTTAGGTAACAAACAAAATTGTCGTTCGATCGAGTGCATACAGTGAGTAATGTATATAATGATTTATTATTGTTGGCCAGCCAAATACATCTTTAATCTATTCTTAAAAATGTTCACTGATGAAGAATCTCTTATTTCTTTCGGTAACTTATTATAAAGCTGCGCTTCCTCAAACTGAATAGTTCTCCTTTCGTACAAAATCCTAACTGAAGGCAGTTAAATACTATCCCTATTCTTGAAGTAGTAGTGGCGAGTTTTGTGTTTGAAGGTGATTTGTGAGTGTACTTTGTTTGATAAAATTTTCTTTATTAGTATGCATGTGTAGGTAGGTGTAGGTATATAAAATTTAAAGGGTGTCCCCGCACGGAACAGATATTTGTATGATCTGCAAGTAGTTGTTCCGGGTCTGGGTGTTAGTGTATGTGAGTTTCTATGTTTGTAAACGCACCCACGATACAGGAAGAAATTCTTAGTGTGGGGCAATGTTTAAAAAAAAAAAAATGTTGTAAATGTTGTTCTAAAAGTATCACCTCTTTGAACCAATAAAAAATTGACAAATTAAAACAATTCGGTTGACGTCTCTGAGTGTGGAAATTGATGACTACCTACATTGTTATATTGGGTTTCCAATTGTAAAAACAAACATAAGTGATGATAGCAGGTAATAATTAAAAAAACAAAAAATCTTTTTCTTACGAGAACATGGCACAAGGTGATACTCTCAGCTCTCAGAGAAGTTTCGTGTTCAAAAGCCACATATTATAATACTGACAGCAGTAGATATTTCCATTAATTTTGTGTCAGGTGCTCAGTTCATTTATTAAACTCCTAATTGGTTCCAATTGCGAGGTTTTTATTTCTTTCTCAGATCTTCGTCCAAAACAATGATCCCTACTTTCTTAAAATGTCCATATATTTTCTTTCTTGACAATATAAATTAGTTTTGCACGACTGAGCAGATTTATAATTGTTCCGAAAATTATTCATCCCTCTTTTCCTTAATGCATTGTGGGATGGCGAATAATTAGTGGACCACTTTTTTCGCTTTTAATTGCTCACGCGAAATTACCTGACGTTCTTACTAATTAGGAGTTATGGCTGGGCTGAAGTAGTGTTGTTATTGAGATTTCTTTTGTTTTTTAGAATCATCTGCATTGATTTGGTTCAATTCCGGAGCCGACCGCAGGCGGCAGCATTAAGTGACTTGTCGCCGCAACACGACTGGTTTCTATGAAATCGACGTGACGCTATCGACGGAAGGTATTTTTAACCCCCGACTGAAAAAGAGGGGTGTTATAAGTTTAACGTGTGTATCTGTGTATATGTGTATCTGTGTATCTGTGTGTCTGTCTGTTCCATCGTAGCTGCCAAACCGCTGAACCGATTTTGTTTTTTTTTGTTTTGTTTGAAAGGTGACTTGATCGAGAGTGTTCTTAGCTATTATTTAAGAAAATCGGTTCAGCCATTTGAAGATTATCAGCTCTTTTCTAGTTGATGAATGGATGTGAGCATCTTTCACAGGTCTAATCGATTGGAAATTTAGAATTCTGTTACTTCAATGATATTAGAAGAATATAGTAACCTTGAACTGATGCTGCAGCATCACCTGGATGCAGGATACCCAACTCCCTCACCAACTTACAGCAGAGGTATCGTGTTTGGGCTCATTGGAAAGGTCTCAAAAAATAGGTTACAGATGGATGGAGTAGGAAAGAGAAATGAGACTAAATTAGAAACTAGCTTCACTGTGGCAAAAGTACGTACAGCTACGCAGATATCGGCGAGGGTTGATCATAGCGTTTCTACTAGTAATATAATATGAAATTTAAAAAGCTGGAAATAAAAGTTAAATTAAAAATTTAAAAAACCCCCGACAAAAACAAAGCATTTAAAAAGTAAAAAAATAATATGTATTGGCCCTTTAAGTTTAATATAAAAGTTGTAGGTAATATTTTGATCCAAGCGTCGTCGCGTCGGGGGACGGCTAATGAAAACGCAAACATACCCTAGGAATAATGAATATATGCTATTGTAGAAAGGATAGCTGCTGTTAATTTCCTATTTTCATAAGCCGTTGTTTTTGTCGGGGGTTTTTTAAATTTTTAATTTAACTTTTATATAGAAATACAGTCCAGTCCTATCGTGGCGACACGTCGCTTGGTGCTGCCACCTGCGGTCGGCAACGGAATGGTACCTTTAGAGTGAGGCCAAAGTAGGCTATATTGTTCCAATACTTTTTGCCTAACTTTTAAAGTCCTTCCTTGTAACTAAGCAGTTACCTATTATACAGTTAGAACAATGGTAATGTTCCCGCTGATCGGAAAAATTAATAATTTTCTTACATTAAAACAATGAAATAAATACACCTGGTGGCCAAAATATTTGGCCAACATTAATAACGAAGATAACAACTTTATATATTGCAACGTAATCAGTATAATTCATTCGCAAAATCAACAGTGAGTGCGATCTTTTCTCCTAAAGTTCTCTTAGAAATTTTCCCTGCAAAGGTATAAATTAGATTCTTTATCAGTTTGTGGGGAAAGTTTAGTATCTGAAGGTTTGTTTTACTGGGATGGGCGACTACGTAAATTGAAAAATAAGAGTTGCAAGGTCTCTAGAAATAGCAAATATAGAGAGTAAAAGTGAGCGGCGCTCTTTGTTAATTGTGATGAAATAAAAGAACGGTTATTTAGTTGTTTTTCTGAACGTAGTGGACGGGAAAATTATGATTGTGAAGTTTTGTCGTGTCTTTTATTAATTTTAATTCTTTTGGTTTATATTATAGAAAGGGATTTTTCACAGTCAATAATATAGATTAATGAAGTATAAATTCCATTTTAATAAATGTACTGAAATAACCTCAAGATAAATTAGAAATTAATTCTCCTTTTTGCTTGATAAAACATTGAACATAATGGGGACCGAATATAATTTTTGCTCCTTAAAAAAAAAAAACATATGGCAAAAAAAAAAACCACGCCTGTATTCCCTGAAGGGCTAAGCAGAGGTGCACCACCACTTGCACCTGTAAATAGATAAACAGTATGTTAACTAACAAAGTGCGATCCTGTTAATCCGCAACAGTATAACGTCCATACAAGCTAAAAAAATATAACCATAGAAAACTAAAAAAATAATATAGGTTCTATTAAAAACTAAAAAAAACCGGCCAAGTGCGACTCGGACTCGCACATGAAGGGTTCCGTACCATTATCTATAAAAACGGCAAAAAAATCATGTCTGCTATATGGGAGCCCCCCCCTTAAATATTTGTTTTATTTTAATTTAATTATTAATTTTTAAAGTGAATATGTATCTAAATATTCTGTGCGTATTTCAACCTTTTGCCGTTATCAATAACGAGCAAAAAAATCACTTTTGTTCTATGGGAGCCTCCTTAAATATTTATTTTATTCTGTTTTTTAGTATTTGTTGTTATAGCGGCAACAGAAATACATCATCTGTGAAAATTTCAACTGTCTAACTATCACGGTTCATGAGATACAGCCTGGTGACAGACGGACAGACAGACAGACAGCGGAGCGTCTCGGTCCCGTTTTACCCTTTGGGTACGGAACCCTAATAAAAAACACTTTACTATATTTATATATATTTTATACTATGTTTTTTTTTTTGCATGTGATTGTGTATAGGCCCTATACTATTGCAGGTTAACGGGAACGCCCTTCGTTTGATAACATACTGTATAATTAGGTATGCTCTTATAAAACATAATATATTTATCTTCTACTTCCACTTCCCCCCACTAGCAAATAAGTACTCCATTACGTTTTGCATCTGGAAGACATTACCTAGAACAAGTCTATCTCAACTTAATTAAATCCCATCAAATCTTCTACTCGAGATCAAGGCCTTTCTTAACTTAATACAAGTCTTGCGTATCTCTGACTAAGATTAAACAATGGGAGCAGTCCTGTTTAGTTTGTAAACGTGTTAAGAAATTCGTTGTATTAACCCTCTACTTACCTACGTGTTAAAGGAAAAGAAATAATCATTTTCTGTTTTTTATGGATACAAATAAAATAATAACGTGATTACTATTGTGGTACCTACTAAAATTGGGAGTCGAAACTTTCTCTTTTATATACAGATTACTTGATGATCTAGCTAGGGGAGCAGCGATTCACCCAACAATTCGTTGTACCTACACCATGTTATTAATAATGCTTACTTTATAAGTCCCTCATGTACTAAAAAACTTTTATGATTACTGAAAACACTCACAAAATTGTTTGAAGTAGTTACAAGTTATCTGCCTGCATACCAAATAGATTGTTTGACTATACCTAGATTTAAAAAATGTGTTGCTTATCTCAAAAACATTTTTTCAATTATAAATCAGTCATAACTCGTAACAGAAAAAAAAAACCATGTGACTCAATAAAAATGCAATAATTTTTATTGGAATTAAGTTCCAAATAAATTGGCGATTGAAAGCAAATAGCTTTAAATAAAATACGAGGGACATTTATTTTAACCAAAAATATTTATTGGCCCAAAAATTTCAGACGACCCGCAGCGATCAACGGAATCTTATAATTATGTCCTCGCAAAATAAGTATATAAAAATTGAAGAGCAATAGATCGTTTAAAAAAATTACGTGTATTCCCGTTCGTCCCACTGGCGTCGTCCCACTGGTGGGACGAACGGGAATTTAATAAATTATATTAAATTTATTCCCTCTCGTCCCACTGATTTTCTCAGAGGGACGAACGGGAATGATTTATAATTTTATTTTTAATTCCCGTTGGTCCCACTGATTAATTTGAGTCTGGTTATTGTACACTTATTTATCCTATAAATGCGAAAGTAAGTTTTTTGTTTATTTTTTAGGTACACTTTCACGCTAACACGGCTAAAATGATTTGGATTTGGCACATGAGTAGATCATGACTTGGTTTACGACATAGGATACTTTTTATTTATCTAGTACGTTGCATACATACAAGACGGTATTCAGTGCAAAACACTTTGTGCACAATTTATGAACAGTACATAACCTAACAAAAAGTACTAGGCTTGCATGAATACAGGATAGTATATCAATAATTCATTTTATATAACTTATATAATTTAAATGACAGATAGTTAATTTAACACGTACGGTACGATAGATACGAAGAGGTCATTTCCCGGGTCCACGGATTCGCGCAATTTCTTAGAAATTATGCCGACAAAGAATCTTACCGAAAGAACGTTAGCCAGCTGGTAGCTTCATGAATGAATCTTTTACACAGAGTGATCTAAATTTTGGTTATGTTTTTATTATTTAGTTTGGTTGATTTTTTTTATTTACGAATTATTTTATTTTACTATAATTTTTATGTTTACTGGCCACTAGCTATACCGTGTGTTAAATTAATGTCGCCATTGTAGCGGTACGTTGTATATTATATAAAATATTTTTCAGTGAAAAATAATTAATTACGGTTGTCTCATTTACTGTCGTTTAAATGATCCCAATTGCTAGGAGCACGTTTAAACGAGAGTAAACTAGATAAGGTATCAAAACGACATTATCTGTCTGTAAGTTGGCCTACTACATATACTACAAAAGATCGTAATTACTTAGTTGTACTAAGTAATTACGATCTTTTACTCGGAATAGCATAGCCAAAGAAGTCAAATATCAGCAACAAATTACAATAACTAGCCAATGAAATCGACAAAGTCAAATAATTGATTTCAAATGGGCACATAAAAGGCACTTTTGAACGTCAAAATCAAACAAAGAAATAGAACTGATTCTAGTTGCCCCTTCCAAAGGTAGTTTTCGTATGGAGAAGAATGGGCAAGAAACTCCACCGTTACTCTTTTGTTAAACTGTCATAATGAAAGGCATTGCAATTGTTAGTGTGTTACGCAATTACCCCGCAGGTGTAAAACTCGTGTAGGTACACCCCGGGTCAATAGTATTAGGCCACACACAAAAGATCCACAATTTATTTTACCACATTGAATCCCCGTTCTTCGGTGCCAGAACAAATATTTTGCACTTAACCGCACGGAATTGTGGACGATGCACAAAGGCGACTTTCGTTTGTTCGATGTAAAGGTTCCTGTGTGTGTGTGTGTGTCTGTTTGTGCACTGGTATTGAATGTGACAATGATGTTTATTGGATGCGTTCCCGCTCGCTTTGTATAAAGTATTCTTTTTTTGTGTGAAAGACTGTTCGAAATGGTTCTATTAAAATTAAGTAGAGTTTTTAAGTGGTGATCAGGAGTTGGTGCAACTTATTCTTTTATTCTTAAAAACTTCAATCGTAATTTATATGCCAGTGTCATTCTCATTTTTTAAAATTCCACCGCAGTTTATTTCCAGTAAAATACTTAGGAAGTTTTTTTTAAATAAAGTTATATCGATGTTCCTCAAAAAAGCATAATTTCATTTTACCGAAAATGTGAAGAAGATGAACCAACAGAGTAATAGACAAAGCACAAAGTATAACAATTGGAAAGAAAACTTAGCACAAACGCAATCCAATTTCATTGTTTGTGTATTTACAAACAAGTTTATCTACTTTGTCGGAGTTTAACAAAGGAAATGAGTTGACAGTACTCAGGTGTAGTTCATATAGACTCGGGTTTAGAAGATTGAAGAAGGTCGTAGCTGTAAAGTATGCTTTACGACTATATACCGTAAGATAGACTGAGTTTTTTTAAGTACGAAAAAATATTATGAAACGGTATATTTAGTACCTAGGTACAGTACAACAACTTAGCATAGGCAAAATTCGTAAAACCGATCACCATCCGAACTGAGTGCGCCTTCAAAATCTCCAATCTTTAATACTGCTTTAGGTAAAAATCATCTTTACGCAAACGCAATAACTTGTAAATTCATTTATCCAAATTCATTCGTAAAATTGAAATGAATGAATGAATGCAAATTTTCAAATTTATGCTACATCTAAGTTGTGTCGTACTGTATCCTGGTACGATACAACCCCATTAGTAAGTAATGAAGACGAGCTCCCATAGACAAAGCAGGCAAAATTCGTGGCACAGTTTAAAATAACAGTGTACGTAATTAATTCGTAAATGAGTCTCTAAGTGTTCATAGATTAGCGACGGAATCCGAGAGCCAATTAACGAAATAAGGTTTTAGATTTCATTCGCTTTATTTCCTCGGATCAGCAGTAAATTACCAACGTTCTCGAATAAATTAAAACAGTTTTAGGTCCTTTGATAAAATATTTATCTTTTGCTTCTGTTTAAAAGTTATGTCAAATCGGCAATTTAAGCGCACAACGGGGGGTTCGTTGTGCAGCCAAGTAACAAGTTGTGTAGTCGAACCCCACACGTACTATTCGCCTAAATCCATTCCATCACATGCACAATTTGCCGTGAATTACAAGAACACCTAACGGGTAGGGTAGGTACGTGACGTTTAAACTATATTTTTAATAAAATAAACTTACAAACCAAAAAGACAAAAAAGTCTATAAAATTCGGACTAACCTTCGTATCTTTGCATTCCTTTTCCACAAAATTTCGATACGTCATCATCATGAACTCGGCCCGAAATCAGCCACTGCTATGTAGCTATCTGTATCTTGCTTTCTTTTAACTTTTCTTCTCCTTTCTTTTTTGTTAGTTTCCAAGATTTTGTGTATTCCTTTTAAGCTTAAAACACACACAAAACGGGCGCAGGACGGGTGCGGGTCGGGTCAGGCGCAAGACGGCAGCGGGTCGGGCGCGAAAATTATTCCAAATCTTCATAATCCAAAGATCCATCGCCAAATAGAAGATTTTTTTGTAATTATTAACAAAACAAATAGGTACTATATAATATAATTCAAATGATATTATAATATAATAATAACTCCTTGAATTACAATTTATTATGCCCGCCGTACTCCCGCGCCCGACCCGCTGCCGTCCCGCGCCCGACCCGACCCGCGCCCGCGTTCTTTGTGTTGACATCCATATAATTCCTTGAATTACAATTTATTATACCCGCCGTACTCCCGCGCCTGACCCGCTCCCGCCCCGCTCCCGCCTTTTGTGTGTTTTGAGCTTAACTGTCACTTGAACTTGATGACGACATCTGAAGGCCAATTTTCGTACTTGTATATTTGTTGTGTTCTTGTTACTTCACATTAAAGTCGCAATCTGTCAAACTTGTCAAAAATGTTGGTAAATGATTGTATTTTTGACAGATTGCGAATGGGACGTTCTTGAAAATTACGGGAAGTGCCCCTCTGATTGACATGCATTCAGTTTGCATAATGACACTATGGTTAGATTCGATACACAATAATTATATCCACACGTTTGACAAATGATAAATGTCCCAAACGTTTTGTGTCATTATAATAATCAGCTTAACAATAATTCTACCAAATTAAACGTTGTCATAAAAAAAATTGCTAATCGTTAGTTGTCAAAGTAAAACATCAGCGAAACGTTGGTTCGCAAGTGATAATCTGCCAAACAATTTTCGGCGAAAAGGTAGGATACCAGTGTAGGTACACAATTTCTTCGTTGAATTATAAATGTTTATTTTGAATATAAATCGTGATACGCTGTCTTATCTTCTAGGCCAGACACACATAAGACTTGGTACAAATTAGACCGGCGACCTTGAGGCCAAATGGCGGAAGCACGCGGCATTTGGGTCATCAAATCAAATCCGCCATAAATAAGTTTAAGCCGGAGCACATCAAGTTAATAAATTAAGGAGCAAATACATTTTAGCTTTAAAATATAAAGAAGGTTTTGCGTTTTTTTTTTCAGTACGACATTCTTGGAATTTTCGCTGAACTGTTTGTCCGCTTTAGCTGTACATAAACCTATGTAACAGATCAGGTAGGCAGAAAGAAAAGATGCTATTATTAACTTCTAACGCCAGCCTATTTAAAGTCACACAAGCGTTTCAAAAAACAAAAATCCTTCAGACACTTTCTACGGCTCTTTTAATCTCAAAAGCCACGAAAATATTGTGAAAATTCAGCTTGAATTTTCCTCCCAACCGCAGAAAAGCTTAAAATAATTTAATCATAATACCATACACAACATGAGAACATAAACCAATTCGCTTGATAAAACTAAAATGGCGGCGTCGCGAGCGTTGCACGGCGGCGTGGTTATCTCGGTCGTAAACAAAAGATTGGCGATGATTTACGCGTTTAGCCTGCTGTAATATCTCAGGGTGTATCTTCAAAGTGTAAATCTATGAACTTGATATTTCTGTAAGATTTTTAGGCGTCAAAATATTAGAATGTTTTGGTTTAGCGCTTGCAAGCGCGCTAGTTCAATACCTATTTTTAGGTTAAAATTAAATGAGGGTTTCTTAGGTTCTTTTGATGCAGTAAAAACAAATACAAGCCTCGGACTGTAGCTTTTATTAAAACAAAACTGTAAAAAACTTATATTATGATCATTACTGATTTTTTCAAAAGGTTCCAACAAGACACCATTGTCAAACCGGTCTATATGTCTGTCTGTTCGACTGTTACAGTACCTATTGTATCTTGCGATTACGATAATAGCAGCTAACTAGCTAATAAATGTTTTCTAAAGATAAATAATAATTATGTAGCAATCATTCACACACCAAAATAACACTTGCGTATTTTAATACTATATAAAATTAAACCTTTTCCAAACACAATTTTCTGATAATTTTTACACGAAATAATTAAGAAAAAATTAAACATTTTATAAGACCGAACAAAGCAAACCTCATTATAAAATATGAACACAAATTTTCAAAGTTTTACACAAAAGCTTCAACATTGAAACGTCATAGTTGGGTCACATATCTTTCTTTAAACATCTCTCTCAGATAAGTAACCTTCGTCTTTTGTAAATGATTTAGAACCGTGATGTACGCTACATTATTCGTTCATATACAATTGTGGGTACATTGTATCCTTTTGAACTTCAGCCTTTCTCTGTAACAATGGTTTTCTGTGAGTCGATGAAGTACTGTGAGCATGTATCCCGCTTGCGTGGGACATTCCTGCGGGTGATTGCGTAACATGGCAATGCCTTACATTTTTACAATTCAACAATATTGACTGCGTCATTTACACTATCGAACAGTCAAATTTTTCAAACATTATAAAGCAATGAATTAGTAATTTCCTACAAAATTCTTTGGGTTGTGATAGAGAGTGAATGTGTGTGAGTGTGAATGATTGTTCCGTTTGGGTGCTGGTTCGATAATAGCTGACCAAAAGGCTTTGTAGGTTGGTCTTTTGTTTTTTAGGAATCTAGAGTAGGCACACCTACTTTAGATTCCTACAAAACAAAAGAGAAGAAAAACAATAAAAAAACATTCACAACTTACCTCACAAGGTAAGGTGTGAATGTTATAGATTGTTTTTGAATTGTAGGAAAATAAACATGGTTGGGGGTGTGAAACAAGAGTTTCAAGCGATAGTATGATATTATGTTTTTCGGTGTAACAATGCATATTTAAATGCATAATCAGCGATAAAACAAATACCCTCATTAATAAACTCAAAATAAACAAAAACTTTTTCGCAATTCGCAGCATTTTACTGTTCGTTGCCACAAAATAACTACAGCGTGTAACAGAAGCGTGTGATCATATTTAAGGATGTGGTCAAACTGAACAACTTTCTCAATGGGACCAACATCGTAATCGCGAAAAAATAATTAGGTGTCCCATACATTACGCTGGAATAGGTATTGAAGTTTTGTATGGGAAAGCTGAGTAGTTGCTGAAAGTTGTTCAGTTTGATGATCACGCTGCATAGCTTGCGTCACAAAACATTTGAGAAATTATCACATAATTATTTGAAAACAGAGTTACCCTACAATAATTGCCTGATCGCATATTAAGGTAGGATTTAACAAAGAGGCGAATTTATTATAATTTGTAATGAGTGCGATACGTTCAAAAGCGATTCTCCCTTGTGTTGAACAATAGTCAGATAACTTGATATTTAACCATTGTGCCTTTAATCTGCGTGATGTGTGTTTTAATAATACTAACCTCATTTATTAGGAGAGAAAATTGTAAGTTGAGAGATTTTATTAATATTTGCTGAAGAAAATTTTGTACGTAAATAAATTATTCTAGTTTGCAATATTAGTAGGTCAATAATAATACATTTTTATTTATGCACAAGAAAGCAGGTAGTGATGGCAACTTTGGACCGGAGTCGATGGAGGCAGATTGTCCATGTGACTACGATTCTCAGGAAAGACTGATTGAAGAAGAAGATGCACAAGAATAATTTCCAACGTTAAAATATATTGGTGGTAAATGATTCGAAACAGTAAGTCGAATTAACGTCACTTTTAAAGCTTAGGAAGCGACACCCAGCCTTTCAATGTGACAATTCAAGAAAACCCACTGAACAGTGTATTCAAAAATCTAAATTTTATGTCGCCTTAGGAATATCAAGGCAATGAATAGGTATGGTTTTCCCGAATTTCAGTTGGTAATTAGTGCAAAACGGTGAAGGAAAACAATGTGAGGAAACCGGCATGTCATGTAACATCCACCAAACCGTACTGGGTCCGCGCTTTGGATTGTGGTCCACTTATACACCGGAGGCCTATGGGACAGCAGACGGAACGTTACAGGCTGATTATGCTAGTTTGTGCTACACCATTGGGTCGCTACTCAATAAATATGACCGTGGTTTGTAGAAAACTGAAAACAGCTATTGTAGATTACTTTCGCTGTATATTATGTTTTAATACAGAGCCATATAGTATAAGTTTTAGCTTCTAAAACATAAACTAGATGACACTGTATTTAAAAAAAAAACAATCGTTTTAGCCAAAAAGAATCGTACTAAATCTGAACATAAGAGAGCAATTATACGTATTGGCGTTTTTCCAAGTTACACCTACAGGTTATTAGTTCTACAGTTCAACTGTAAGCGACTGTACCCAACTGTACGTACTAAATTAATAAAGTTAATGTCACAGGTGCAGGAATTCTCAGAGAATTTGCTAAAGTTTAACATAAACAGAGCTGTGAGTAAAACTTATAGTTTCTCTTCAAGTACTACGCGGAACGCCGATAAATACTGAACGGGAATTTGATTTATGAAAGTGGATTTCAGTTTCATAGTGACAGACTTGCTTGTAGCTTGATACCAGACCAAAAAATAAAATCAAAAGTCATTTATTCAAACTAGGCTGAGAATCAGCACTTTTCGAACGTCAAAATTACATAAGACAGTCCCCCAAAACGCCCACCATTCACCACTTCCTAGTGCTTTAGCTGGGAAGAAGAAGTGGCGGAACAAACTCCCTAGCAGCACAGCTGTCTGTTTAATTAGAAAAAAATGATTCTGTATGCAAAATAATTCACATTACGGAACAAAAAAAAAACATAAATCTAATTATTAGCCATATGTCAGCTAGCACACGCCATTATACCAACAAAGAAAAAAAATCGAGAACTGTAAGTACTCAAGCAGAAATAAGACGTAAATGTAAACATTAAATAATATCTAAATAAAAGCCTCCAGCCACAAAGGGCGTGCCCGCATACATATAGCTATTTATAGCTGTAACTAGAAGTTATAAATGATAAACTAGGACCATCGACGTAAAAATAAATAAACAGTTAATTACTAATAACAATAACAAAACCAAGATCAGTCACCACAAGCAGCACCCGTTCACTAGCATAACGCAAAGATCAGCCATTACCCCGCTCGGCATATTTGAGGGAAGGAAGCAACGCGACCCCCGACGCTACCGCAAGCAATGACATCTAAGGGAGCATGACGAACCTGCTGCCGGTTGCTCAGGCAAGAACAATAATAATTAATTGTCGAGGTCAATTCACGTTGACTTCAGTCCAGTGACGTGGGCTCCTTGATCGGCAAGGTTATTCCATGGATGGATAACCATGATCATGTGGTTGGGACATGGACGCGTGACCAGTAAAAATACTCGCTCATCCAAGGTAAGGTCACAAAAACAAGTCTTTAAAAAAAAATCGGGAGGTGTCGTGCAACCTGGTTGGAACGAAGTTCCTTTCGCTGTATATTATGTTTTAATACACAGCCATCTAGTATACGTTTTTAGCTTCTAAAACATATACTAGATGGCACTGTATTAAAAAAATAAAAACTTTGACACTTGAAACTTAAGATCTTATAGGACATAACGCTTTTACGTTACATGACGATTTCTACCAGTCAACTCCTACCGAAAGACGCGTTAAAGAACTTCATTGTCATAATACCTAAAACTGAACGAGCTAAAACAAAAATAATAGACGATCAAAACTAAATATTTTCAAAATTAATTCAGAATCTAATCACGTTTTAAAGCAAAAACACTGCGTTAATAACAAAGTTTTAGCAATTGAATTTGCGATATGATATTATTAATTTATGGCAACCCGCATAAATTAAAATGTGCTATCAAAGGATAATACAGAGTCGAGAATGAGAAAACCTATCATCGGATTAACTAAGAACCCTTCGTAGGGGCTTTGAGAGCCTACAAGTTGTATGTTAGAATTATTGATAATCTTATTAATTGGGTTTCTTCCATGGACAGTTTTGCTGGTAACTTTCAAAGGAAGGGGAATAATTAAAATAAATTGAGCTGAATAATAAATACCATATTTTATCGCATTTCTATTAGACTATTAGAACAAAGGTCGCACAGGATTTTAGAAAAAAAAAAAGAAAGTGTAGAAATTAGATGTTAAATAATGTGCGTTTTATTTATCCAGAATAAACTAAAGCTTTGTCTATTATTTCCCTCAGGAGTTGACAGAAATGTTTGCCGATCACATAGGCCACGTAAAGTTTTTACCAGAAATCATTTCATGTCACAGAAAAGAGCATACCTATAAAGCTAATTAAAGACATACGCACTTAAATAACATAACATAAATAAACGTTTACACAAACGTACATTAAACAAAACCCACATGCGCCATAAATACATTTTTATTCACTCTCATCTTTTAAATCAGGAAAGTTTGTTTGAATAAATGAGAGTGAATAAAAATGTTTATGGTGCATGTGGGTTTAACTTAACAATAAATAAATAAAAATAGATATTAGTGCTTACAAAACTAGATACTGGTGCCGATTCTCTTGTACACCGAACTAAACTAACTAAACTATCACAAAAATTCCTTACTTTTGACTATGGGAATCTTGGAACTATTCCGACAAATAAATTCTCTAAATTTAAAACTTATTTTGACACAACTAAAATCGAATTTGATAACCGCGCGCCTCCACTTGGTACTTGTTTTCCCTACCCCGTGGTTTTTTTTAGAGAGGCGCACATGCACGGTTTTTGTATGGAAAATACAGAAAAAAAAAAAATTACCATTATATTGAAAATTAAGGGTTTAAGGGTTTCTTAAAAGGGGTCGAAATTTTCATTATTTTTGCGATAGGACACACCGTTTTCGAGATATAAGCAAAAGAAAATAAAAAAATACAGTACTGTTTTTTGTAACTGAAGTCGTGTCCTGTGTGAACTGGTGTCGGTTTGAATTTTAGTTCATGACATCTAATTTTATTCCACACATTTTTAATCGCGATTAAATATAGTCAGATTTAGTTAGAGGATTTTTGATATAGGAAAAAAAATTAGGTTAAATCGTCAAATTCAGAATAGTATTTTCAGTAAACTAGTCTCAGTGCCATCTTAGTGCTGTCAAACTAAATTATAGTTGTGTCATTTAAAGTCTATTTCAGAATGAGTTTGATCGTTTGACAGGACTAAACTAAATTTTAGTGATTTTTAGTTTAGTTTAGAGAATTTTGTGACAAGAGAATCGGCACCACTGTTCGGGATCTGATAAATACAAGACTAAATACTTTACAACCACGTTTGTATCTGACCTACTTTTGACTTTGAGAGGTCACTTTGAAATATTTTAAGCATTATAAGCAATCCAGAATTTGAAACAAATTAAGTTCAACAAGTTTAGAAGCCCTGACAAAATTCTGTTTGGGTGTCAGATGGCTTGATTGCGGTCCAGACGATGTTTACCTTTATCTTAGCCTTCAAGCTTCTTCTCCTTAAGTGGTATAAACGTAAATGTCCTGCATAAGACTTATCTAACACGTCAAATAAATTCGTATTTACTCAGAACTATTTAGTTTCAGAAATGAGATCGAATTATTAAGGTAATACAATACCTACGTAGTACAAAAATCTTGAAAAAGTCGCCGCACCTTCTGAAGAATATAACTATAGAAATAACGTTCGGATTTTTTCTAGTTCAGTGCACGTAGAAAAAATTCGAACATCATTTCCTACTTTTTGCGCTTTAAAATAACCTCATACGTTTAAAAAAATGCACCTGCACAGTACACGGTGATAGAAGTGAAACGTCTTAATTAATAATTAATGATAACGATTTAGTGTGAGACACAATGAGAGTTACATCTTTCTTCTCTCTCATGTAACGAAATATGCAATAAACATTACGCGTCCTTGAAATCTCATTCCCGATTCTCGTCCAATTATTGAATCGCTGCCTACATAATCATCCTATAATGTTCCCACTGCTGGGACACAGGCCTCCTCTCTGTGAGAGGGAGCGGGCCGTAATCTACCAGGCGGGCCCAGTGCGGGTTGGTAGATGTCACATGTCTTCGAATTTTTGGTTCTAGGACATGCCGGTTTCTTCACGCTGTTTTCCTTCACCGTTTTGAGAGCAGTGGCGATGAAATAGTTTACACAAAGTAAGGCGCCTGTCAGGGTTCGACCCGACGACCTACGACTCGTAAGTCGTGTCCGTTACCACTGGGCCACCACTGCTCTGCCTAAGAAGTTGCTTTTCAAAAATATAGTGAGTATGAGTATACATACCACGCATTCCATAATATTCATCTTGTTAGCCAGAATTATGTTCTATTAAGACACGTGTAAAACAATTATTTCGCCGGTGTAAGTAATTTTACAAAGTTGCATTCACGAAAGACTGAGAAAGTAACATTAAAATATTCACTTCATTGTACTCGTAGTTCCACAAAAGGTTTTATTTGCACATTCACTGGCAGACGTTGAAATTAAAAGAGTCGTAATTATTTGAACGAGGCAGACTTTTTAGGGTTCCGTCTATCCAAAGGGTGCCAACGGGACCTCTGAGCGTCCGTCCTTCCGTCTGTCACAGGGCAATCTTTTGAACCATAATAAGTAGATACTTTAAATTTCACAGATTGTGTAGGTACTATGGTCGCTATAACGACAAATACTAAAAAATGTAATAAAATTAATAATTAAACCGTGTTGACCGCGTACCGGAAGACGTGGCATTGGAAGGCCCAAAAGGTGGACCGATGACCTAGTGAAGGCCAATAGGAATCCGCTGGATGCAAAAAGCACAGAACCGGTCGAAGTGGTGGTGCTTGGGGGAGCCCTATGTTCAGGAGTGGACGTTTTTAGGCTGAAATGATGATGATGATGAATAATTATACGAGAAATGTGTTGTTTTCAGCGTTTTACTTTTGCTAAATATTGTTCGGTGGTACGGAATCGTTCATTGGCGAGTCCGACTCGCACTTGGCCGCTTTTTATATTTTAATATAGTGTCGTATTAAATAGTGAAGATGTCTGTCTGTTAAATATGAAAAGATCAAAATGACGTTCCAAATAGTCAAGTTAGAAGCTAAAAATTAATAATATAACTTGTTTGAATCGTCGAAGAAATTAAATTTGTTATAAAAAAAAAATCTTTAATTAGATTTCAAACTGATGCAAAGCGATCAAATTCGTAATAATAAATTGCATTATTGTATGGCCATAATATTAAATTTTAGACAACTCTAAACACACACACACATACATTATTACGCACGAGCACAAGTACGCGCGCGTAGGTACCTATTTTGCGCGCGCGTTTGTATTTTATTATAATGCACATCACATAGCCAACCACTGCAAACGAATACTTTATTGCAACACACAATCTTTCCGAAAGTGCCAACTCCATTATACATTTTTCAACAGCTGACATTCAAAATCGATGCCATTTGAAAATCGCATACTGAAGCGCTATGAATGGCGCCCTTTACACCAAGAATAGCGAGCTCAATGCATTTAGCGAAGTAAATATGGCGAGCCGTGAACAGTATCTCGCTACAGCACTGAGCTACGGCAGAGCTATGTTACCCTAGTATGTCTTTAAACGGGATTTTTGGCCTATTTTCATCTATTTTGTTTAAAAAGTAAAGTGAAAGTGGGTCATGCGATTATTATTGCTACAGTACTTTTGTTAAAGCATTATAATGATGCATTTCATCTTCATAAATTCCTTGTTTTATTCTTACCCCAAATCATAGTGTCGTTACCCCACTGTCACTATTGCCCCGCTTATGACCGAAGCACGACCTTCCTTGCTTAGCACCCAATCAAACAGTTTGATCAAAGGCCAGCTTCGGCCTTTGCTTATTCAGTATTACTAAATGCTAATTAATGGATTCATTAGCGATTGAAAGGCAATGACATGGAGTTATAGGTACTTACTGGAGTTCAACTCAGTGGCATCGTGTCTTTGTATGCAGTTGGAATAACGCTATGGTTGGATAAATTGGTTTCTATGATGTGATGAATTACTCAATGGCTGAATTAGTAGATAGTTGGTCTTACTTTGGGCTAAAAAACCGGCCAAGTGCGAGTCAGATTCGCACACGAATGGTTCCGTACCACCGAACAATATTTACAACTACTTTTATATTTGATACTTTAGTTTAAAAAAAAAACTTTTCTTGTTTGGGGACTTGAACTTTTAGCTTTATTTTATTTTTATTATTTAGTTATCGTAGCGGCAATAGAAATACACAATCTGTGAAAATGTCAACTGTCTAACTATTACGGTTCATGCGTTAAAGCCCGCAGATAGACAAACGGACCGACAGACGTGGAGTAAGTACATACCATTCAGCGGTGAATGTTAATAAAGTAAAATAACGCAGTTATTTTACAAAAAGGTTGGATTTGCTTAGGCTAGATTATGTTAGTTTAGTTAGAGTTCTACTAGACAAACTGTTCCCTTGATACGAGAATGTTTAATTCAGGTCTGGAATCGTCAGATAGGTACGTGCTCTATTTTTAGCTGCAGACTGGACACGTGTATCTGACACGTGTTTTAATGAGAGGAACGAACTCTAAAAATAATAGTTTTGTAAAATTATCAGTACCTAATTAAAATCAGTAGTGTTGTTACTGTTATGCTGTCAACAATGGTACTGCGTGAGTCCGCCAAAGACCGTCGAATAGTCGTATTCGTAATAAGCTTAATGCCTCAGGCATTAAGTCCGCCTTTGTACAGTTTTTTAGGGTTCCGTACCCAAAGGGTAAAACGGGACCCTATTACTAAGGCTCCGCTGTCTCTCTGTCTGTCTGTCTGCTACCAGGCTGTATCTCATGAACCGTGATAGTTAGACAGTTGAAAATTTCACAGATTATGTATTTCTGTTATCGATATAACAACACATACAAAAAATAATTAATAAAATAAATATTTAAGGGGGCTCCCATGCAACAAACGTGATTTTTTTGCTCATTTTTGCTTGATATTTATAACGGCAACAGGTAGACGCGAATATTTAGTTATATATTCACTTTAAAAGTAAATAATTAAATTAAAATAAAACAAATATTTAAGGGGGGCTCCCATACAACAGACATAGACAGATTTTTTGCCGTTTTTATAGATAATGGTACGGAACCCTTCGGTGTAGGCCCCGCTCGCTCCTTGGATCTTGCCCCTTTCATTCAAATGTCCCACTCGCCCCGTTTTTAATAATTTTGGTGTACTGACTCGCCACTTACGAAGGGGCGAGTGGAAACTTGACATTTAAATAATTATTTTGATGTACCGATTCGCCCCTTGCGGCATTTCCTTTGAAAGGAGATAGCCCAGAATCAAAACCGCTTTATAGTGTAAGAGTATGGCCATAAAAATATACTCATAAATTATAAAATATTTTTTTAGCTTTTCTTAGTTAATTTGATCAAAATCGTATGTGGGGTTAATATTTTGTATTTAATTAGTTAGTTATTCGATTATATGGCGTATTTTGGTGAAAGCTGTGTTGCCAATTTTTAGAACTTCCCTAATCGGTCTTATCGGATCACGAGCGGATGATGAGTTTTAAAAATAATTTCAACTATGACATTTTTCCTCGTTATTAATATTCTAACTTTTTATTAAAATAATACTACTCTACTTATTCAAATCTTTCTTTAGGTGGCAAACAAATCACTTATGGTCAGGATGATTTAAATTAATTGTTGATAACACTGTCGCGGGAAATGTGAAAGGTAAACTGTCAAAAGCGTCACTGTCAATCAAATCATCGTGTTGTTGTTGTGATAATAAATAATTTATAATTGCGTTGTGTGAGTGTCCAGTGGATTGTGGATTGTGTAGAACGTTTTTACGACTACGGTCCTCTGTGCAGTAAATCAACAACGATTTCGTTAAAATGTCACGCTGTGTCAACTGTTCCCTTTCTTTGGTACATCCTCTACCCCGTCGCCAAGTCGGGGAGGCAACGGATGTAATCGTCAGAATTTTACAATCCTGGATTATTCCAGCAACGGTTAGTTCCCCTACATTTTAGTTAATAGGGCTACATTTAACTCTGTAGCTGATATTACAGCCTATTATTGCAATTGTTTGGTGGGTAATCGGACAGTGGGATGCTGTGCTCACGCTATGACCATTTTGTGGTATCTTAGTTGGGCTCAATTTAGGTCTGTTGAGCCGCCGGCTCCGTTTTAAGACGACATATTTTATGAATATGATAGTAAATTATAGACTAATAAATAATAGAATAATAAACATCTGTCGGGCATGCCACCGACCGGGAGAATCAATCCGACACATTATCTCCGGGTGTTCTCGTCTAGCTAACGGAGAGTACTTGCATAGACACAACCTTGTAGCCAGGATTATCCATCACCAACTTGCTCTGAAATACAGCCTTGTGGAATCGGAAGTGCTGTACTACAGGTATGTGCCCGACCCAGTTCTCGAAAATGGAAATATCACATTGTACTGGGATCGATCCATCATCACTGACAGGACTATTGTTACCAATAAGCCTGATATAGTGGTGGTGGATCGAACAGAGCGGTGCGCAATGATCATTGACATAACGGTCCCGCATGACGGAAACCTCCAGAAGGCCGAAAAAGATAAACAAATCCAAGTATCTTGACTTGGCTCACGAGGTTGTCGACATGTGAGATGTGGACTCTGCGATCATTGTGCCGATAGTCGTATCAGCCAATGGCTTAATTGCTAAGAGCCTCTACCAACACCTATATAGGCTGGGTTAAGGGCCTGGTTCAGAAAGCGATACTCCTGGACACGGTCCGTATTGACCGGTAGCTTGGACCCTGTTCCCGATACCGGTGGGCTACTATTTTTTATATTTTTTAGTGTTTTTATATTTTTATAATCTAATAATTTAAAAAATATAATTTATATGTAAATAATAGATTAATAAAACTATTTCATTCCTATATTCAATCATTTTTATTTTCTACTTCCTACAAGTACAAAACTACATTTGGCACCTACCTATATAATATTATTTATTTCGGATCATTAATTGATTTGTTAGAACTATTTTCTGTTGCATATCTATATAAATTCAAATCATAATGATGTAAAGGAATGCGTTTTTTAGTGGAAGATTTGTTACAAAACTAACCTTAAAACTGAACAGAAAATCAAAGAACCCATAGAGAACCCCACAAAATAAATGGATTGTTTTTATTTTCTTTGAGACTACGACATCACCCCTCTTTTATATCCAATTTATGCTGTCATACAAAATTGTTTGATGCGCAACGGCGCTCCGTAGATAAATGGGCATTTTCCTTTAACCAAAAAAGGTACTGTCAGACAATAAGAATAACGCTATGTTTGATTACTTTAATAACTCTATCTGTAATCTCACCATCCCATGACACTTATGATAGTTTTTGCTACCTGGCTTACCTATAAGTAATAACAAAAGGAACCTTTTTCATAGGTCCATTAAACAAAACGTTTGGTATAATATGTTACCCGTTGAGAAAATCGGATTAGAATCGAATATATTATGAATGCTTTCTCTTTCTATGTTCGTATTATAATGTGGAAGGTATGCGTTTTGCGATATTTGCTAATTATTATTACTACTATGTTTATTACTTGTCTTCAAGTGTAAGCAAACGTGAATTTATGCAAGCCTAGTATTTTTTTGTTAGTTATAAACTATTTGTGTGCCTTTCATCCAAATTTTATTAGTGGGATAATACTAATGATGATTGTAATACTGTCCCGCATGACGAGAATCTCGTGAAAGCTGAGAAAAAGAAACAAATAAAATATCCCGACTTAACACACGAGGTTGTCGACATGTGGAACATGAGCTCAGCTATCATTGTGCCATTGGGCCGAAAGCCTCGACCAACATCTCTCAAGGCTCTCGTTAGGCGGTTGGATCAAGGGTCTGATTCAGAAGGCTCCTTGATACGGCTCGCATTGTGAGGAGGTTCCTGTCTCTGCAATCCTAACCACCGGTAGCTTGGAACCTGCTCCCGACACCGGCGGACTTCTATTCTTTATATTTTTAAATGTTTTTTATAATGTTTTTATAAAAATATTCAAAAATGTAAGTCCCTTTCATCCAAATCTTAATAATGCGATAATACCTACTAATGGTTGTAATACTTTCTTGAATTCATGCAAGCCTAGTACTTTTTGTTAGGTTTTGGTTGAAGTTTTAAGAAAACAATATTTATTTTAATATTTAAAAACTTAGTTAGAGTGCTGACTGTACTTTTAACCTACTAACAATCGGGGGCGAGTGGGTACACTTAGGTAATTAGGGGCAAGATCCAAGGGGCGAGCGGGGCCTACACCAACCCTTCGTGCGCGAGTCCGACTCGCACTTGGCCGGTTTTTTTTTTTTACTTGTACATAGTTTTTTTTTTTTTTTTTGTTATCCTGCCCTGTCCCACTGCTGAGCAAAGGCCTCCCCCAAATCTTTCCAAACATCCTTCTCCAGGGCCACCTCGATTCAACCCCTGCGGTACGCGTCTAGATCGTCTCACCATCTCTTCCTGGGCCGGCCTCGGCGGCGCCGTCCATCCTCAGGCACCCACCGTGTGGAGACTGTTGCCCAGCGGTCGCTATGCATGCGGCTGACATAACCCGCCCAGTCCCATTTTAGCTTGGCAGCCTTTTTGCCTACGTCTAGGATCCCCGTTTTTGAGTTAAAGTTTTAATTAATTAATAAAAACTAAAACCCAACTACGACTAAAAAGGTATAAACAAGACACCACAGACGGACAAATTAAAAATCCGGAGTCACACGTGTTAAGGCATGAATCGAACAGATTACGTGTGACGCCGGATTTTAATTGTGAAAAAAGTGGTGTCTTGTTTATACCTTTTTAGTCGTAGTTGGGTTTTAGTTTTTATTACTTTATTTTTTTTTTAATTCTTTTGGGGTAATATAATATATATATTTTTGAAATGTGCTCAGTAAGCCCTTTCATTTGATACCCAACATGGAACAATTAAACAAATATTTTTTTTAAGTTCCTGACTTAATGTCCTCTAGAGGGCGCCATTTTAATGTGACGTCACAATCGTCACATAGCCTATAACCAGCGGACAATCAAGACGCTTCCAACGATACCTCACTTGTCAAATATTGTTGAGCGGTTTAGAAGATATGAGGGAACAGATGAACATACATACATACATAAATACATACATACATACATACATACTTACATACATACCGGTCAAAATCATAACCCTCCTTTTTTCTTCGCCGTAGTCAGGTAATAAATAAATAAATAATATAACATACAAAGGTATTATTAAATACAAAGATTTTGACGTCTGGAGTTGTGCCTGGTTGATGACAATAGGCTCGGCCCCTATTATATGGGACTTAAAACATTGCTGGTGAAAATATGTGGGTGTACTACAGGTACACCTCTGCTCAACCCTTCGGTGAAACTAGGCGTGATGTTATGTTATGTGATTTAGAAGAAGATGAAAAAAATACAGTAAGCCAGAAAAAAGCAAAATGGCGCAAGATAAAAAAAAAAAATTGTTGCAGCGTCTTTTACACGTTTCAACCAAATTTTCTCCGTGAATACACTTCCCTTAAACTTTTCTACTAAAACAGTGTAGAAATAGTTCCCAACTACGTTCTTTATCAAAAATTTAGCTCCACAACCCAGTCCGTAAAACTAAATTCTTCATAAAAATATATAGAAAATTCCTTTTTAAGAATTAATTCAAATTGGAGCAAAATATCCCGGTTTTTTTATCACAGGTTCTGTTAGTTGACTCCATGTTTAAAACATATATATAACAATGGTTGCTGTACCGTTATTTTTAACGCTAACTGTTATTTTTAACGAGACAACTTTTCTACCTGTGCTAGTTTAGTTGGTATTACATCTATTAGTATGTTTGTTTGTAAAAGTTTTTCTGTATTTTGAATAAGTAATGGAAAAGCATGTAAAAGTAATTTACTTTGTTATTTCAGGTTTTCTGCAAACATTTTGCTTATTTGAATAAGGCAACTGCCTGCCTGCCTGATGGTTAGCGAGAAGCGAGTAGAGCTAGCAACTAGAAACGAGTTAGCGAGCAACAAGCAATGCTGGGCTTTGAGCGAGTGCGCGAGAGCGTGGAATAGAATGACTGTCCTGTCACTTGCCGGTAGATATGCGTATGTACACACGGCAAGCTATACATTTCCAGTATAAACTGACCTCGCATTGTACGAGACAGAATGTCGTTGAGCGAGTATTTTCTTTGATAGCTCTTGTGCAGTGAGACATACATAGCAACAGCTGATAATTTTTTCGCGATTTCATCGTTGGTCCTACAGTAACTGTAACAGTAGTTCATAATGACGAGTGACCCCTTAAGAGGTTTTCAGTAATTTAAAGTACAACACCATGTATAGAGAAGTATTTTACATCATTATCTTTATTATGTTTGGTGAACAGATTTTTTCCACAGACAGGGTAGGCAGACACTAGAGAACGCCACCTGCTATTTTAAAAACGAGGAGGTTCTCAATTCGTCTGTGTGTGAGAGAGATTGAGAGTGAAAAAAAAAAAAAACCACTTAGTTTGTCTAGACGATATCCTTATTTGCTCCTTCACTGTTATTTTCATAGCAGGTAGTGGTATTCGAATTTGTGAGGGGTAGGTACCACAACCAAAATGTGAAAAATAAAAACTTTTTAACAAAAAAAAACACTAAGAAAGTAAAAATTTACTTTAATTTCGACAGTCGGTGTCTTTGCTTTTCAATTTTCGTTTTTTGCCACCGACTTCCGAAATTAAAGTTATTTTTTACTTTCTTAGTGTTTTTTTTGGTAGTCGGTTGTTTTTTTTTTGTTTTCATACATGAGGTCATACCGTTACGAGAACTACGCTCTTGACCTTTCTGAGGATCATGACCAATACTACACATTACCCAACCCATATCCATAAATTTTTCCACAAAACCTAGGAATTATTTGCCCTAAAAATTTTGCGTTGCATGTAGCATTAATGACACAAAGTTGTAGTCTTAGCTATTACACAAAACTTATTCCTATCAGGTTCACCACCTTTCTAACCCTAGTAATTAAAATTCTCCCTTAGAACACAAGAATAAAATCATATTTTATCCCCTTTTCTACCTGCGGGTCATTCTAATTCAATTGTCATTGTCAAAGTTTTCTTTAGAAATTAAAAATTCAACTCGTCAACGTCGTTACAAGGATTTGCATAATTTTAAGGGTCTCGACCCTGTGGCCCAGTTTGACCCGCGAATGTTTTTGTAATACTTTGGTTCAACTTCTTGGTGAGAGAAGTTTTGTTTTCGTTGTTTAAGATCCTTTGGGTGGAGTTTCTGGAGTTGTCTGTTTGTTGGAGATAGGAACTTTGAATTAGAAATCTAGTTATCAAAATAATTTGCAAATAAATGAACAGTTTTATCCTAGCTATGGCAAAACATAGGTAGTTAAATTGAGCAAGAAACTTATTACTTGTCAGAATAAATTATGCCTAATTTTTTAACGAGACTATGCGAGAAGATTTTGTCAATTTTTTTTTTACTTTTGTATTGTAAGTACCTGTGTATATATTGAAATAACTCCATCCTTGAATGGAAACACAAATATCTACCTGGTGAATGTTGATTGGCAATAATTATTGAACAAGTGAACATCAAAGCGAACGGCCCCTCTCTATTGACTTTACGTAAATGGGTGCACGTGTTTTCAAAATAAAACATGGACAGGGGCCTGGTTTGGGAAATAATAATTTGACAAACAATGACATTGCTGTTTCAAAAAAAATATTTTGAGAAATAAAACCAAATTTCAACCATAGACTGTATTATTAGTTGTAGAGTAAACAAACATAAACATTATGGTGATGTAGATATAATATTGTGAGTTACAATCGATATAATATGAGAGTTCGTTTTTTATGAACAGCAATAAATAGACATTTTGAGAAATATTATTGATGGGTAAAATACCTATATTAGAGCCGTTTTTTTTTTTCTGAAGTCATACCTTCATATTTATTCCTCAGATAAAAGTTATCTCATGAAAAAAATGTCAGGCTTGTTTATTTTTTTTTTAATACTTCATTTTTTTAAAATGAAATACTGTTTTGTTTGAGTTATCGAATCAATAACGCTATCACCAGAGTTAGGTTGATGGAAAAGAAGGATTACAATATTTCTGGAGTCAATTGTTTTATTATTATTAAGATTATTGTGTTTGGTACAATTGGTCCATAGTTACTTATATTTTGTGGTTCTATAGCAGTGCAAGCAATGTTTTAAAAATGAATCAGTTAAATAAAAAATCGAACTTATGAAAATTGCCTTCGAATAAAACTATCCCTTTGTGGTAATATTGTAACAAGATAACGATCATAAACTTATCGAACACAAACAAAATATTTTAAGATACATAAAGTTTCCTTCATACGAGATGGAGACAATCGGATAAAAGGCATTGAAATTTCTCAATCCAAACTTGCGTATGTTGCAGGGTAATAGGAAAAGTCAGTTTTTTGCGAAAATTCTAAGCTTTTTTACAAAGAACCGGATTATTGGAATCTATTGGATTTTCGTAATAATACTAGATAATATCAGGATTTTTCCAAAAAACCCTCTGTCTGCTTAGGGCGATTATAAACCTGATTGGCTAATCTAAATGTCAATTTATAAAATCTTTATGCTGGTTTGTCACAACATGGCTCAAATGTTAATCAGTGAGCGCATCCTTCAGTGCATAGCGTTCGTATCAGCCAATCAGAGTTCGAAATGAAATGAAATGAAATAAAATGAAATGAAATGAAATCGTTTATTCTGTAAATAGGATATTGGAATCACTTTTACACGTCATATTAAAAAATATTAAAAATAAGCTAGATGAGGTCGGCGTTTCCTATCTGACTACTCTGAGAAGAAAGGCCGAAACAAACTCAGAGGTCACAGTCTCTTTTAAAGTCCAGACATAATCTTGGTCAAGCCATATGAGGACCATGTAAATTCGAGTCTGAAATGGTCTTTTGAGGAAAGAACCACACAGATTTGAGTGGACCTGTCCAGTCAGTGCAAGCATTTGTCAGTAATGGCGGAGCTCAACTCAGAACTTAAGGAGCTCAGCGACTCGACGAACAATACCAAAGAAAGGACATTTGGGTAGGCCGCATAAAATTCTCAAATTGCCAGACCATTGATAAAATTAACAGAGAACGAGAAAAAAAAAAACACATAGTCCTCACATTCACAATAATAAAATACTTTACAAAGTAATCATGTCATTTTGTATAGACTATTCAATAATGTCAATTTGTAAATAAAACTGGTTGATATACTTTGATAATTTTCCATATTATTCAAAATGTTACAATGCTTAGCAGAGCGAGCAGTTCATACCTACTCATCGTAGTTGTTCGCGATTTACCAAGCTAAGATAAGCATATTTTTTTTGCTAAAATCCTTATAATACCTCGTATTACTACGAAAATCTTTCTTAGTTTTCAATACTCCGTTTTTTTTTACAAAAACCCTTGGATTTTCTAAAAAAAAAAAAAACATATTTTTCAATTATACTGCAACGTATACAAGAGTCTAGTTGCACAAACTCGAATTTTCGAATAACAACAACATTCAAGTGTTGAGCTAAACTATTTCAATAGTGAAGCCTTATATTTCCAATATCCTAGCAGGAACGAGAATTGAGGGTTATTCCTTATAGTTCTAAAGTATACACTTCGTAGGATTGTTGGGAATTTCATATTGAAAGTTTGACATGGAATACTGATGTCCTATGTTGAGTGAAAATGATGAGGAAATTATGTTAGAACAATGGGTAGAAGCATGTCCATTATTATGCTTATCTATTGGTAAATTTAAGGACCGACTTATTATTTAGCACCAATGACCAATGACCCATTTTTAACCGACTTCTTCAAAAAGGAGGAGGTTCTCAATTCGTCTGTACGTTTTTTTATTTTTTGTATGTATGTTACTCGGTTGCTCCGCCAATTATGAATTGATTTTGATGATTCTTTTTTTGTTTGATAGGTCATGCTTCAGAGGTGGTCCCATATGAATTTTACTAATTTTGCTTGCGTAGTTAATGAGTTAGCATCAATATTACGTATTTTTCCCACTTAGTGTATGTAGACTATATATTGTTTGACTCCGTCACTGTTATTTACATAGCAGGTAGTGGTATTCGAATTTGTGTGGGGTAGGTCCACAACGAAAATGTGAAAAATAATAACTTATTACAAAAAAAAACAACCGACTTGTGTGAAGTCGGTGGCAAAAAATGAAAATTGAAAAACAAAGACACCGACTTCCGGAATTAAAGTTATTTTTCAATTTTTTTTTTTTTTTTTAATCTTGTGTAAAAAGTGTTTTTTTTTGTAAAAAGTTTTTATTTATGTCCACGCAATCACTGTCCATTCTAAGGTTGCCTGGAAGAGATCGCAGAAAGCGATAAGGCTGCCCGTTGTGTGTTTTATTTAGTTTTAGTATGTATTTTCTGGTGTACAATACAGTATAATATAAACAAATAACAATACACTGTTTTCGCCAATTCGTGGTTGCGACTGACATTATAAGTAACGGTATTGGAGACAACCCTAAGATTGACATCAGTAAATGGTTGTGCAGAAATATGATGACGAACGAATATGCGGTGATAAAGTTTAATCATTGTTGCATGTTTCGTTTAATATTTACTTCTCTTCTTATTTTCTATCCACAAAAATTAATTGGTTTCCTTTCTTACTCCAAAAAACCTTTCTTATTCCAAAAACTATGCTGCTGAATACCAGTTTACATAAAGCGACTGCCTATCTGACCCAGACTCAGATCCAGAACCCAGTTACCCCTTGGTAAGACTGGTTGTCAGAGTTTTGGGTTTCTGACTACCCTTAACGACTGTCAAAGATCAACGAATGCCAGTTGGGACCAACGGCTTAACATGCTTTCTGTGTCACGGAGGGGCCTCGGTATGTAATGAATGGTTGACGATGATTGATGAACCCATCCACAAACCGACCGCGGCAAGCGTAACTTACACTTCCATCAACCCATGCGATTGTTATCATTTATAATAAATAAATAAAATAAAATCTTTTATTACAGACGTACTTGGCCCATAATATTGTTCGTAGAACGACTATAAAAGAACGATGTTAGTACATTTAATAAATTGACACAATTAATTTAGGTATTTGCCGCCATCCGGGGCCCCAGGCACACGCACTTGTGCCACCTTGTGGCTGAGCACGCTCAGGATGGTGTTGGGGTTCCCACGCGTGCGGAACATCAGCGAAGCGATGCGGCGCCGCAGCACAGTGTGAAACTTAGCCACGAGCACTACTATTAATCACTTATCTTGCAAGTAGAAAGCACCAAGTGGAACGTACTAAAATAAAACATAAAGTAAAACTCACAGTCTATTTGTAGATATTGAGCGACAAAGAACTTCGAAACGTAGCAACAACAAAGAGATGTCAAATGCAGAAACTCTTTAAATGTTACAAAAAATTTACTCTTTAAGGTTAGTCCATAGAAGTTTCAAAATAAAATGAATTTAGTTACGTCGGTTTAAAGTTTAAATTCAAAAGGAGTGCATTCATTTAGGTGAAGCTTGAATTTAAGTGCTGATGACATCAAAAACGTTTTCCAATATGGTTACAGATTTTAATTTGTAATTTCCTTTGCTGAAGGGAAAGAGGGAGGGAGATATACTGAGGTAGAGCACGAAGATAAAGAAGAAAGTAAAGGTCGCGGCGGAAAAGAGGTCAAGGAATTGTCTGTCATTAAGGAAAGTTAGAAAATGCTGCACTGGAAAGTGCCCGAGGTGAATAATTGGAAGACGATTGCCGATTTTTGCGAGTGACTGATTCGACTGATTTTTGCGAGTGACAGGACAGCTATGATTATTATTTGTCAAAGTGTTGCGAGTGAGTGCTTTTTAGGGTTCCGTACCCAAAGTATAAAACGGGACCCTATTACTAAGGCTCCGCTGTTTGTCTGTCTATCTGTCCGTCTGTCACCAGGCTGTATCTCAGGAACCGTGATAGCTAGACAGTTGAAATGTTCACAGATGATGTAACTGTTGCCGCTATAAAAATCAGAATATAATACATATTTATGGGGGCTCCCATAAAACAAAAGTGATTTTTTTGCCGTTTACTCTAGTTTAGAGAGGAGCTCGTGGCTAAGTAATACAGCCACTCAGGTCGATCCACCAGGTTAAGCTACGCTTGCCGGGGTTGGTCCGTGGATGGGTGACCATTTTCACATATCAAGACTCCTCCGTGCCTCGGAAAGCACGTTAAGCCGTTGGTCCCGGCTGTCATTTGTGGATCTTTGACAGTCGTTACGAGTCGTCAGAAGCCCGAAAGTTTGACAACCAGTCTAACCAAGGGGTATCGTATTACCCAGTTACTGGGTTGTGGAGGTCAGATAGGCAGTCACTCCATGTAAAATACTGGTATTCAGCTGCATCCGGTTAGACTGGAAGCTGACCCCAACATAGTTGGGAAAAGGCTAGGCAGATTGTTTTTTTTTTGTTAAAGTGAAATGTGATTGGGGCGAGCCTATTGGCATCAACTGGGCACAAATCCAGATTCCTATTACTGAGAAATTCCACAGTTTTAATGGTTATCATTATCAATAATTAACTTTAATTTATCCTCATATCTTGGCCGATGTGAACAGAAATTGAAATGTTTAGAATCAGTCATATTTTTGACTGACAGCGTTCGTAATATACAAGGTGGAGACGACAATACGACAAAAAATTAAACTCCGTATATCTAATGACGTTCTCGGTCTACATACAAAAAATTAATAAAATATATCCAATAGTTTAGTTACGATAGCTAGTCAAAGATCGGCAAACCCCATAGTCAGCCCATCACTACTATTTAGTTTGTTTGAAAAAAGAAACTTTTTTAATTTCGATGTTAGGATTTATTTGATAGTTTCAAAATACTCTTATGCATTAGTATTGCCAGTGTTTTCATTATTTGTTGTATTGTCATCTCCACATTGTATACCTACGCGCCAAACTTCGGTTATTTATTCAGTTGTTTATTCTCATTATTGTTAACGAACGTCTCTGAGTGCGATAGTAAGAAAAGTATTTCGGGCAAGCTGACGTACTTATCAAGTAGGTACGGGGTCATAGGGATGTGCAACGAATCGGAAAAACATTTCACATCTTTACGAGGCGACGTCAGGTCAAGGTAAATGGAAGGAATGGGTTATTTGCGGTATAAGCGGATAAGCGATGACCCTTAGAGCCATCAACCTTCAGCGAACCTTCCTACAAAATCTTTACGAATTCTAAAACTTGATTCACACTTAATTTCACAACCTTATTTAAATAAATGATTTATTTATTTAAATGTATTTTTTTTGTATTTTCTCCCAAGTTGTTTTTTTTGTGTTGGTGATTATCAATGAAGTAACGTTCTGAGACAGTTCCGGCACAGTGTAAAATATTCTTTCATACATTCTCATGCCAGTGTCGGCACTGTCACTGAGACACGGACACTGACAAGTGGGGATGCGTTCATAGAGAATGTATGAAAGAATATTTTGCACTATGTGGGAACGGTGGCTTCACTGATATGTGTGAATCGACCTTTATGCCCTTATTGTAATGCCTTTTAGTTGGATTTTTTAAGTATAGAATGTATGCATAAATTATTTCTTTCTTTATTACTGCTTAACTACCCAAAATGCGGGGGCTTGTGGATAAATGATAACGGCCACCCGGGTTCAAGAAGGTTAAGATATGCTTGCCGCGGTCGGTTCGTGGATGGGTGACCACCCTTTATATATCGAGAACCCTCCGCGCCTCGGAAAGCACATTAAGCCATTGGTCCTGGCTGTTATTCGTAGAGACTGTCGTACGGGTCGTCAGAAGCCCAAATAGTCTGACAACCAGTCTTAGCACGAGGGTATTGTTACCCAGTAACTGAGTTGTGGAGGTCAGTTAAGCAGTCGCTCCGTGTAAGATACTGGTATTCAGCTGCATCTGGTTAGACTGGCAGCCGATCCTAACATAGTTGGGAAAAGACTATAGAGGCAGATTGATTTTTTACCTATCCTTAATCACATAGATATTATATTTTTTTACAATGCAATACAAAGGTGTGACTTTTTTTTTTTTTTTAATATTTTTACAATGTCTTTGGGTTCAACAACTGGCTCCATGTCGTCATTCAATTCATTAATTCCTTACCTCCTTGAGAGCTCAGTTCTTGTCTAAAACCAGCCAGAAACTCTTGAACATGCACATGTTCAGAGTCATAATAAATTAACTGGCAGTATTAACCAACTTTAAGTCCAGAATGTGTACAGTCTACAAAATAAAACTAAAAGCCAAAGTAAAGTAAAAAATAAAGTGATCGACGAAACACAGACGTTAACAAAACAAAGTTTATTCCCGTCCCATAGCGGTATTAGTAAAAATCCCGGGACCGGCGGAAAGTGGCGCGATCCTGAAATGTCGTCAGTCGTCGATCACTGCTCCGGAGCATTATTCACGGGAGAGATAAGTCCGAAACGTACCTGGGAGTCGACACCTCTGAATAGGTACTGCTTTTGGGATAACAACAAGTTAGAGGCGGTAGCGGTGTGATTTGTTTATGAAATAAGTTAAATTAGATTAAAATTTTAATCTTATTTAACTTATTTCAAATACCCCTTTAACCTTACTATACACCTTTCAAACAAAACCAAAAAAATCAAAATCGTTTCAGCCGTTTGGCAGCTACGATGGCGCAGACAGACACACAGATACACACGTTAAACTTATAACACCCCTCTTTTTCCGTCGGGGGTTAAAAAGTACAGACAAGCACTAAGTCATGGCACCAAAAATGCAAGACCAGGCCATGCAATACAAGTCAGACACTATGGGTTAGTATCAGGACTGACTGGTCGGAGTGTGCACTTATGACGCCCGTACGTTGTATCTTCAAACTATATACAGGCAGTACTGCAATGCTTTAAGCAGCTGCTTTCTTTATATAAAAAAAAGAAGACAACAGAATACGTCATTATACCTACAATAACGCTACGTAACTGATTGACTTTTGAAGTCCCCCAAATCACATATTGCAGTCTTTGATTTGACACTGGGAAATACTGGTATTCAGCTGCATCCGGTTAGGCTGGAAGCCGATCCCAACATAGTTGGTAAAAGGCTAGGCAGATTGATTGATTTGACACTACAAAATATAACCCCTCTCTTCACTCTTTACCATACGTGTCATAAATCGAAACACGCTTCCAGTTTATAAGTTACGTCATCAATAAGAAATATCTAAGGTTGAATCGAGAAGCGACTGTGAGTGCGAGATTGGAGTATAAATCTGCCTTAGAGCTTCATGCCATGTGTCATGGCGGTGTTATAATTACTTTCTGTCTGACTACTATTAATGTGAAACGTTTCTCTGTCTGTTATATGAATAACCAGTGCATAAAAAGAGTATTCACGAGTAATGGCACCTGATATTCTGAGTACATCCTGTGCGTTCTGAGTATAGGCTTCGCAACTAACCTCGTAGTCTGTTAAATATTTTTATTACGGTTTATTGTTGTATAGCTCGTGTTAACAAGAGAGAATACGTACAAAAACCGGCCAAGTGCGAGTCGGACTCGCGCACGAAGGGTTCCGTACCATTATCTATAAAAACGGCAAAAAAAACACATTTGTTTTATGGGAGCCTCCTTAAATATTTATTTTGTTCTGTTTTCTAGTATTTCTTGTTATAGCAGCAACAGAAATACATCATCTGTGAAAGTTTCAACTGTCTATCATGGTTGATGAGATACAGCCTGGTGACAGATGGACAGACAGATAGCGAAACCTTAGTTATAGGGTCCCGTTTTACCCTTTGGTTACGGAAACCTAAAAAAGCGTATACCTAATTAAGGTAGTCGAGTGGAGCCCGCGTATCGACAAACGTACTGTGGGACGCCTCCAGCTAGATGGACCGACAATCTTTAAAAGGTGACTGGGACAGACGGGATGCGGAGGACAGAGAAAGGAGGAAGGAGGGAGGAGGGTGATGTAGCGCAACCTAGGAGGCCTATGTCCAGCAGTGGACTACGATAATCTGATTCGATTAAGGTACACATACACTGTTTAATCGGGCAGTATGCATCAGATAAATAGTTTAAAATGAATAAAGAGATCATCTCATCCGAAAATCGTCCTTCAAATCAAATCAAATCACTTTTATTTGTTAACACAGGTAATGAAATACAGATCTTGAGTTTGGTGAACAGAACGCTATGTTATGCCAGGAGGCATACAAATATGGTGTGCATCTATCTAATTATTATAAATTTAAATTTAAAAAAAAGATGTTTGAAATTCATGCATAATTAAAATTTCAAAATAAATCATAACCATTATATAATGTTATTTAAAAAAATTTAACGATGTCAGATTTAAATGAGGAATTATTTAGTTATAACTGTCAAAAAATTAAAAAACAAGTCAGAGCAATTGAAAATGTCAAAAATTATTACATGTCAATATTACAACCTCAAATTAATTCGTCATTTAAGTTTTTTCATTTAACATAGAAACAAAACACTATATTGAGTCATCATTTAAAAATTCATCCAGTGTGTAGTAACATTTGTCACTAAGCAAGCTATTAAGTGCCTTTTTTCAGTATATTGATCTTATGTCCTGCTTATTATACCAATATTATTATATTTTTTTACCTTACCTATAATTACATAGTTACCAAGGTTAAACAAAATGTTACTAACCAGTAAAATCATGGAAACCCGTGTAGTATATTATGAAACTAACAGCTTCTATTATAATCCCAGACTTTCTTCTAAGTAGATTACAGTTTCTTTGTCGGAACATTAATAACCTAGAATATAGGGTCGACCTTGGACCTAGATATATATAGACCTAGACAGATATATAGACTAGATAGACCTAGAAAATATGATAAACGAATTAAGTAAAATTGTTACTTACCCTTTATTCTCCGTCTGAAATAAAAAAGGTTTATGTATTTTTTACCCGACTGCCCCAGAAGGAGGATAATGTTTTTCGAGAGTATGTATGTTTGTATGTATGTTTGTATGTATGTTTGTATGTATGTTTGTATGTATATTTGTATGTATGTTTGTATGTATGTCTATTTCATTGGCACACTCTGTAGCCTAAACGGCTTGATGTATTTTAACATCGAGGTATCGTTAGGTTGGTCTGAATTGTGGGAGCGACTTAGGCTATTTTTTTTAAATATATTTCATCTGCAAACAAAAAAAAAGGGAAGGAGAGGTCTTTATTTTTTTAAATAAATTACAATGTATTGGTATCAAATAAAAGCTAGTAATGAGTTAATTCCAACTTTATACATTAATAAAACTAAAAAGCTTGAAATAAAACAAATTATTTAAAAAACAAAAAAACCCGCCTGTAAAAAAGCATAACTTAAAAGAGAAAAACAAGAACCAATAACCTGAAAAATGGTGTAACTTTTGTTTGTTCCCCGCCTGTTATACCAAAATTCTACAGATTATAATGCGTTTTTGCAAGCGGGTTTTTTGTGTTTTAAATAATTTGTTTAATTCATCTATTCTGTATGTACCTATGAACTGATTTACATCCGTCAACTGAAAACCAGCGTCAGGCACTTAATTGTCTGTCATTTTTGCTGAACTGGGCCTTCTTGGCGTGCCATGAGGCACACTTTCTTGCTTATTTCTTACATCGTACATACATAAGTTTAAATAATTTTTATTTTATTTTTTTATCTGCTCTTTATTGTGCGCCTTTTAGTCTGTGCTAAATAAATGTGAGGCACACTTTCTTGCTTATTTCTTACATCGTACTTTAAAAGTTTAAATAATTTTTATTTTATTTTTTTATCTGCTCTTTATTGTGCGCCTTTTAGTCTGTGCTAAATAAATGTGAGGCACACTTTCTTGCTTATTTATTACATCGTACTTTAAAAGTTTAAATAATTTTTATTTTATTTTTTTATTTGCTCTTTATTGTGTGCCTTTTAGTCTGTGCTAAATAAATGTGTGTTCTTTCTTTCTTTCTTGTATTAGATGGCAAATATGCAGATGGAATAGGTACCTGATGGAAAGTCGTCACCAGTACGGTTTCCAACGACAAAGTTGATTTGAACTTTCCATCCTTAGTATCATGGTTATGCCCGTTGGGCTCGTGGTCGCAAGCGCAACTGCTGGGCGGTAAACTCCTGGGTTCGATTGCCGGGTCGGGCAAAGTGTTATTGGAATTGTCCATTAGGATTTTTTTAGTAACAGCCCGGAGATTGAAAGTTGGCGGTGTGATACCTCCGTGCCTTGGAAAGCACTTTAAGCCGTTGGCCTTGCGCCTCATCTCTCTCCAGTCGTGTCGGATTGTCGGCCCATCGGAATGAGAGTGAGGGAAGAGAGAGTGCCCGCGCACAGACTTGTCCACTATAATATCTCCCGCGCCGTAGACTGGTCTCCGGTGAGATTGGACGCTTGGAGGACTTATCATGAGTAAAGTTTGGACGCTTTGCATTTCAGTCTTTTTACATGCAAACAAACTGAAGTCATAAGTGGGGCTTACGTGATTAAAATGCACTCATGTGTTAAGTTTCCACTATATCCAATCGTGATGCTGATATCGCAATTATGATTCCCATTAATTCTTTGATCCGAGTCCTTGAACGTTAATTTCGTATCTTAGGAATAGTTCGACTAGATTTATTGGAAGTTCTTAGTACGAGTAGGAAAGTTTTCTTGTTATGGCAAGGATATCGAATGTAGGAACGAGATAAATGGAATGTACGATTTGTTTGATAGAAAATGAGTACCGACGTTTCTTATGTTAAGGTTTACTTTTACATTTCTTTTATCGTCTACCTATTGACACAATAATTAAATATTTAGTGTACCGTAAAATTAACAAGTTCATTATTGTTCTCTTGAAGTTTAAATGAACAAAAATCAAAAGTCATTTATTCAAACTAGACTGAGAATCAGCACTTTTCGAACGTCAAAATTACATAAGACAGTTCCCCAAAACGCCCACCCTTCACCACTTCCTAGTGCTTTAGCTGGGAAGAAGAAGTGGCGGAACAAACTCCCCAGCAGCACAGCTGTCTGTTTAGTTAGAAAAAAATGATTCTGTATACAAAATCATTCACATTACGGAACAAAAAAAAACATAAATCTAATTATTAGCCATATGTCAGCTAGCACACGCCATTATACCAACCAAAAAAATAAAAAAAATCGAGAACTGTAAGTACTCAAGCAGAAATAAAAAGTAAATGTAAACATAAAATAATATCTAAATAAAAGCCTCCAGGCACAAAGGGCGTGCCCGCTTACATATAGCTATTTATAGCTATAACTAGAAGTTATAAATGATAAACTAGGACCATCGACGTAAAAATAAATAAACAGTTAATTACTAATAACAATAACAAAACCAAGATCAGCAAGACGACCAGTCACCACAAGCAGCACCCGTTCACGAGCATAACGCAAAGATCAGCCATTACCCCGCTCGGCATATTTGAGGGAAGGAGGCAACCCGACCCCCGACGCTACCGCAAGCAGTGACATCTAAGGGAGCATGACGAACCTGCTGCCGGTTGCTCAGGCAAGAACAATAATGATCAATTGTCGAGGTCACTAGCTAACCACATATTGCAATACAACTCATATAGAAAACACTGTAATGAGTGGATTATGTCAACATGATGACAATATTCCCTCTCGCTATTACTTGGAACTTAAACATAACTGTCGAAATGTGGGTGTCCTTTGTATACCTCTACCAGTCAGTAGGTGAGCTAATTCTGGAGAAAGAACATAAACATTGTCTTGAGTTAATCACAGCGACCAACTATTCTTATCATTTAAGTAGTCGTTAACGGAGTAGTACGCCTTTGAACAAAGGTTTTTAGGGTTCCGCACCCAAAGGGTAAAACGGGACCCTATTACTAAGGCTCCGCTGTCTGTCTGTCCGTCTGTCTGTCTGTCTGTCTGTCCGTCTGTCACCAGGTTGTATCTCACGAACCGTAATAGCTAGACAGTTGAAATTTTCACAGATGATGTATTTCTGTTGCCGCTATAACAACAAATACTAAAAAACAGAATAAAATAAATATTTAAGGGGGCGCTCCCATACAACAAACGTGACTTTTTTGCCGTTTTTATAGTTAATGGTACGGAACCCTTCGTGCGCGAGTCCGACTCGCACTTGGCCGGTTTTACTTTAGCTTTAAACGTATTATATGGCAAATCTAGCATAGAAGAGGGTAGCTTGTTATAAAAGGTTATACCAAGCCCAACAAATGAGTTATGAACCTTATGAAACCGGTGAAAGGGAACTCGTAGTTTGTCCTTATTCCTAGTGTTAACACTGTGAATATCACTGTTTTTAGTGTATAAGTGTATATTTTATCTAATATATAAAATGTTGGCGAAGATGAATTGTGATGCCACCGTGAGAATACCAATATCTTTAAAAAAATCTCCCAGAGAAACTCTGGCTCCTAGCTGGTAAATTGCTCGAACAGCTCGTTTTTGCAGGAAAAATATATTTTGAATATCAGCTGCTTTGAACCATCAGCTGCTTTAGATGTGAATGTACGTTCCGGCTGATATTTGACAGTCGTTACGTTAAATAAGAAGCCCAAAAGTCTGACAACTAGTATTAACAAGGTGTATTTTTTTAACAATTAACTTACAGAATGAATTTAATATAATTTAATTTTAGTATAGAGGTTTTACGATGTTTTTTTTACACTTTGTTTCAAGTTCTTAAGCCAATGAACGCATTTTGTTTCGAACACGTTTTGTCTTGTCTTCAGTCCTTCTTTAACTAGATTAACAAAAGCAAAAGACTCTCTACTTTTTTGCTGAGTGTCATTAAAAGTTTCATTTAATGCATTTATTACATTTGCTAAATAATTATTTTTATCCACCCTCCTTGCATTGAATCTTCGTTTTTTGTCTGAAACTAAAGTGCATCTTTGGTTTCTTTTTAAAGACATTTATGTCTGGAACAGGATCCAAAGAAAAACCTTAAAATTAATAATTTTATTTTCCTTAGACTTTAAAGAGATACTCTACAACAATTCTTCCATTTACAAAGTAACATTTATAGATTTATGATTTTACCCGAGAAATATAATATGAATTTATTTACAAATACAGAACTTTGGAGCTGACTTTGGAGCTTGTGGCTAAGAAGTAACAGCCGCACGGTTCGATTCATCAGGTTAAGCTACGCTTACAGGGGTTGGTCCGTGGATGGGGGACCATCTTTACATACCGAAACTCCTCCGTGCCTCGGAAAGCACGTTAAGCCGTTGGTTCCGGCTGTCAAACGTGGATCTGTGAAAGTCGTTACGGATCGTCAGAAGCCCGAAAGTCTGACAACCAGTCTTACCAAGGGGTATCGTATTACCCAGTTACTGGGTTGTGGAGGTCAGATAGGCAGTCGCTCCATGTAAAATACTGGTTTTCAGCTGCATCCGGTTAGACTAGAAGCCGACCCCAACATAGTTGGGAAAAGGCTAGGCAGATTGATATACTGTACCTACTTTGCAGAAACAGTATTCATAAAGGTGCCATCGATCCATGCGACATTAGATTAGTAGACTTCAATCGACACTTTTTATTCAGAACATTCAAGATCTAATCGTTATACAGTCGTTGCAGCGTTGCTCAAACGTCAAAAATGTATGAATCAAACTGTCACAAATCATTACTTAACTTTAAGCAACGTTTATAAATAAACCCCTTATTGTTTATCAAATCTTCACACCACGTCAATTTGTAATGTTACAGCCATTTCATACAATAGTCAAATAATGTCAGTTTTGGTTTGAATACCTCTACGGAATATGTCAATTGGTAGTCAATTTGCTTATAAATTAATGTCCCTGAATTTACTTTCGGCCACTGACATCATTGATCGACGTTGGTCGAGGAAATGTGGTAAAACCCTATCGCTTATTACAGTTTCTACCATTTTCATCAAAACTCCATGAACTTACCCAGAATGAACTTACACACCTACCCTACCTGCTCAATTCCAACATGTGCTAAGAAAAATTACACCAGAATCGTATGTTACATAATTTTCTTCGGAACCAGTCGTTATGCGTGTTACTCCAACATTGCGTATTCGTATCAGGGCCCGTGCGTACAATTTACGCAGAGTTCGCGTTTATGTAATGTTTCTTATACGATGCCAATTCTTATTTTTGGAATGGATGAAACTATATTTTGATTATTACTTGGGATTATATTTTGGATTTGTATACGAAAGATATGGGTTAGATAAGTTGTTTACTCACTATTTTAGTAGTTATAAAAGGCTCATCATCTAAACATGATTATTTTTCTTATAAAACCTTCACTTATTACATAAAAGAATAAGATTTAGGTAACTTGAAAAGATTATTTATCGTAAAAAACCCTGTAAGAAATCGACACGTGTTTCACCACTCAACGAGGCATCCTCAGGATGACGATTGACCAATTGCAAACCAGAACACGACGTGTTACCACACCGAGCGCTGGACGCAAAGTGAAAAACCTCTCGTTGAGAGGTGAAACACGTGTCAATTTCTTACAGGGTTTTTTATGACTCTTGAAGAATAGTCAAGCGGAATAGGTTACTTAAGATTATTTATTATGTTATCTTTTTAACATTTTTGTATTTTTCTATCTATTTCTATTATTTCTATATATCTCCTCTCAATCAGAGTACCTGCCATCTTATCTCTTTAACACCCTTCGTTGACAGGTAGAGAATGCCTAAGGTCGTAAGTCCGCCTTAGTACCTTATTTTGTGCAAGAAGTTTAAATTATTAAATGATAAATAAATGGAGAAATGATATTCTAGACTATAATAAACATAGTTTTTCAGTTCACTTTCGCACAAATGCATAAAAAAGCACAAACGAACAAAAATAATTCAAGTCTCGAATTCCGAATTCTAAAATCACAAACGTCACACGTCCGCCAACATAACTGTCGGAATACAACCAAATGTTTTTCAAACAGTTGCACTGGGAAATTATTCTTATTTCTGCTATTCTAAAATGTAAATCCGCATTTGAAACGAACTCAAACTGATGTCACAATGCCCGCGACCAAAACGTAGTAGGAAGGAAAATTAAAAATATTTTTGGCCCCACTAACGAGGCAGCCTGTTTCTAGCCTATCTGCATTTCTGTACCGACAAAATTGGATTTACTTCGCTACGTGTTTTTTTCGAATGATCCTTTTTTTGTTCGTAAGCTCTATGACAGATTTTTTGACACCTCTGAATAACGAGTCGGGATATTCGGTCTTTGTATTTTGTTTATTTGGGGTTTAGACACTGCTGCGCTACACTTTTCGGCGCAAGTTTGAAAAAAATCGTGGCTATAATCTCGCCATGCCACTAAATTCAATAGAAACTCTATAAACCAATCTCCACACGGGGATTGATATCCCCGTGTGGAGATTGGTTTATAGAGTTGTAGCGGTGATAATTTTATGGTACGGCTTGGCTATCGCCGTGATTCTTTTATCCGTGGAGATGGCCCTTAACAGTTGTCAAGGTCAATGCATTTATTTAAAAATACAATTTTCAGTTTTTTTTAAATTCTCAATGAGTTGTGCACTGCAGCTGAGAAAGTTTATAGCCCGGTCTAAAGTGTGGATTCGTTCAGATAAGAATGGAAACGAAGGCTCCATAGTAACTCTTTTATAAAATAATGCACGATGCACTCTGGAATTAGGTAGTTAAAATCTAATTTACCGCAAACTTTCGTCCATTTGACTCGTGACAATCTAAGAAGTCCGTTTTGACAGTTATAAAAATATTCTGCGTAGCGATGAAAAAAAAAATTGGTTTCTTATATACTTATTCTCGAGACATATCGATTAAACATACTGACAGATTTTGTAATCGACGACTTATCTACATTGCTTAAAACTGATTCTCAAGGCATAACGTTTTATTACAAGTACGAGACGTACGTAAAACGGACTTCTTAGATTGTCGCGAATATAGTAGGTATTTGGATGCTAAACAACAATCAGCTAAAAGATTCTTTACATGATAGTTCCTGCTACATGTACTCCAAGATTACCGCAGGATCTTCAGCCAAGTGTCCCAAGACCCAAGTCCTATAAACACCAATTTAATATTCTATCCACCACACCATTAAACCATCGATTAGTTCTACGCATTTATAATAGTGTTCCAATCAAGATATTCCCCCGAGCTTCTGACAATAGGGAGCGATATTTGTGGTCATGCGTTGTGGTGTACCGGCTCACAAATCAGACTCCATTGTTATACGTGTTAACCACTATTGCGTTACTGAAATTGGGTCTAGTTGAACGCTTATGTCCCTGAAGTTTAGTGTTATTCAGAGCATTGTTGGTGACACAATGTATGACTGAAAAGCGGACGTATTGTATGGCAGAGAGGCGAGAATGGGCCAAATAAGGCTTTCATTGCAGTATAATTCAATTTAGGTAACATTCAACAAGGCTTACAAATCTTACAAAAGAAATGAAATGTTTTCAACCTCTGCTTTAGATACTGAACAAAATGTTTCACGAAAGGGTTTTAAACATTTTAATGCCTCCGTATGTTAATCATGTTTATTTATTTATTAATTAAAGAACAGCAACAGCATATATATTCAACATTGGTTTACAAAAGTATTCAGGAAAGGTATTTCCGCTATTGTATGCACAAATTATAGGTGTACATAACATAAATAAAAACCGGCCAAGTGCGAGTCCTACTTGCACACAAGGAGTTCCGTACCGTATTATCGAGCGAAAAACTCCGAAAATTAACATTTTTTTCCCCCTTATATGCTATTTTTTTTTATTTTTGTTATTGCGGCGATTTAAATGCGCAATCTGTCTATTACGATTCATAAGATACAGCCGGCTGACAGGCAGATAGACAGACGGACGGGCAGCGGTGTAACTAAAAGTAAAAATGGTGTACCAGACTAATCTATACATATTATAAATTAAAGTCGCTTTTCGTGTTTGTCTGTATATCCGCGTTGTTTTTCTAAACCACGCAACAGATTTTGATGAAGTTTTCACCATCGTTTAGAGAATTTATTCCGGGAGGCTTTAGTGTATAATAAGTTACTATTAAACTTACAAATAATTAAGAAATTTCGATGTTTCGTCAAGTCGTAAAAACCGTGCGAAGCAAGAGCGGTACATTACCAGACCAAAACATTACAAAAGTATTTTAAATAATAATTACTGAAAAGATAGAAGACTCTTTGTATTGTCATTCATGAAGTCTATTTTTACCCGACTACGGCGAAGCAAAAAGGAGGGTTATGATTTTGACCGGTATGTATGTATGTATGTTTGTATGTTCATCTGTTCCCTCATATCTTCTAAACCACTCATCACAATTTGACAAGTGAGGTATCGTTGGAAGCCTCTTGATCGTCCGCTGGTTATAGGCCATGACGTCACATTAAATTAAAAATGGCGCCCTCTAGAGGACATAAAGTCAGGAACTTGAAAAAAAAAATTGTTTTATCGTACCATGTTGGGTATCAAATGAAAGGGTTTAATGAGCACATTTCAAAAATATATATATTATAACCCCAAAAGAATTAAAAAAAAAATTAAGCAATAAAAACTAAAACCCAACTACGACTAAAAAGGTATAAACAAGACACCACAGATAGACAAATTAAAAATCCGGAGTCACACGTAATCTGTTCGATTTATACCCTAACTCACTGTGTGACTCCGGATTTTTTATTTGTCTGTCTGTGGTGTCTTGTTTATACCTTTTTAGTCGTAGTTGGGTTTTAGTTTTTTTACTTAATTTTAACGCACCCTAATCACGATGCAGCTAGTTACCAAGCATCGTGTAACGTGACTGCTAATATTAGAGCCTTCCCTTTAGCTCCAACAATGGACTGCGATAGACTGATTAGAAGCCCGTAGTAGAAGTAATATCATAGTACTGGCTCGCAAATCAGGACCTATTGTTAGACGCGTAAACGTTATTATGTTACTGAAATTGGATGTGCACTCCGCTGAAGTTTAGTGGTGTTCCAATTATTGTTGTAAAGTTATAATGACTATCTTGAATTTGTGTGGATAATAGTGTCCATGTCCTCACATTGTGTATCGGGTAATCGGGTTAATTAATTTAAAAGTGGTACAAAATTGTTTTATTATCTGTGTCAAACTCAAACTCAAACTCAAAGCATTTATTTCAATTAAACCATATACAGGCACTTTTGAATTGTCAAAGAGTCGGTCAGTTTGTCAGAGTGTTGAAGCTAGTTGCCCATTCCAAAACGTAGATCTCTATGGAGAAGAACGGGCAAGAAACTCCAAGGACACTCTTTTAAAAATGGATATAGATATTACAAAATGCTGGGTACAGTATTCATGTTGCTTCTATATGTGAGAACAATGTAATACAAAAAAATATATAATAATAATGGTGTGATAATGATAACGTAGAAAGACTATGAGGACGATAGAATAAAGACAAACATCTTTATAAATATAGCAGTATTATAAAAAGTATGAAGAGAATACCTTTAATTATACTTATGATATTACTAGCTGTTACCCGCGAATTCGTCTGAGATCCAGAATGAAAAGTAGCCTCTGTCCCTTTTCAGGTCATGGTTTACCCATTAGTCAAATTTCACCCAAATCCGTTCAGCCGTTTTTGCGCGAAAGAAACAAACAAACTCACTTTCGCATTTTTAATATTAGTTTGGATTTCGAAGACGTATATTTAGATTACAAGAAAGTTAATAACATACCTATTCTTATACTCCAACTGTGATTTAAATTAAATTTGCTCCGAAATTATTTTGGTACACAATATTCCTATAAAATATACAACGCTACACAAGATAAGAATAGAAATTAATAATACCATAGATTATATTTTAATATTATAAATCGCTACACGTCTCCATCTGATAGAGAAAACTGATTGCGAAATGTTACTGAAAAAAGTTATTTTCAGTAAAAGTTTTTTTTTTTATTAGTAGATGATTAAATTCGGAATTACAAAATATTAATATATAGCGCCTTGAAGTTTTCATCACAGACCATATGGCAACTAAAATACAAACTTATTCTTATTAGCCTCTGCGTAATATAATTATATAGTAAACAAACTGTTATCAACAGTTCAACGAACTTTCATGAAGATAAAACGTAAAAATAACTATAATCATACCTTTCACTTTAAACTTATTATGGCCTGAAAGCAGACAGGCTAAGTAACTCATCACATAATAAATTATGCATATTTGCACACACATACTCTTAAGCTGATATCACACGACCCACTCGAGTAAATGTTCATTTTTGTTTCATTTCACGTTCACATGACACCAATGACTATAACAGATTCTCTTTGCATGACACCGACCAAAGTACATAGGAATGAATGTTCATCTGCTCCTTTCATTATTTTTTTTGTTTATTCGAAAAGATCCCAACGCCGGAATCCAACATCGTTGGATCTGTTCACTGATGAATAAATTTTTCACTTTTGATTTATTTCGTGTACAGACGTTTCACTTGTAAAGCAGTGGTGGCCCAGTAGTGACTGTCTGTAGTACTGACTTACGAGTTGTAGGTCATGGTTTCGAACCCAGCCAGGCGCTTTACCTTGTGTAATTCATCACCACCGCTTTCAAAACGGTGAAGGAAAACATCGTGACGAAACTGGCATGTTCTAGAATCAAAAGCATTCAGACATTTGTGACATATATCCGGATCCGCGTGGAATTAAAGGCTGATTAAGCAGACGTGTCACTTCGAGTGAAAGATGCTGAATGAAAGATAAAAATGAACAAAAAATTAAGCGACTGATATCAGCTTTACATATGGAGGGTACTCATAATTCACTCCGTTCAACAACTTCGCAGTAAGATGATGGCTTTGTAAGATTGAAAAATAAACTAACGTGAGATATAAGTGAGATTTAGTCGTCTGATAGTAAGTAGAATATAATGTTATTTATTATAGCTTGGAACGTAAAACGATCTACATCGACGGTGCTAAAGCTTTTATAGGCGTAAGCCGTTTTTTGATTGAAGGCAAAAAATAAAGTGACGAAAAGTTTTTTTGAAAAATGTTTTTGATTGTCACACTACATTAAAATCTTAAGGCAAGATCTATAAACTTCATTTAGCACGTGCATTGGCTTAGACTGTTCCTACCTCTATCTTGCTATACCTAACGCTTAGCCAAAGTATGTGCTAAGTATTGTTTAAAGAGTCTTATAGTAGTGCAACAAAAAGTAAACAGTATTGCGAAGTGTCAGGCGATTTTGCACCCTATGTCGTGCCACCATAAACAGCCGTTACCTTGACTTAAGCTGCACATTAATTGCCCTGCAAATGATTAAGGATCGGCGCAAGGATGCATGTCAAGAAAGCAAGGAACCTCATGCAAGCATAATTGAGGTATAATTGGCAACCCTAGTGAGTGTAGTAATCTTTCTGAAAATTATGATGAAATAAATAAATAATAAAAATTTTAAAAACCCCCGACAAAAACAAAGCATTTAAAAAGTAAAAAAATAATATGTATTGGCCCTTTAAGTTTAATATAATAGTTGTAGGTAATATTTTGATCCAAGCGTCGTCGCGTCGGGAGACGGCTCATGAAAATAGGAAATTAACAGCAGCTATCCTTTCTACAATAGCATATTATTATATTCATTATTCCTAGTGTATGTTGGCGTTTTCATTAGCCACACAGAATTCTAAATTTCCAATCGATTAGACCTGTGAAAGATGCTCACATCCATTCATCAACTAGAAAAGAGCTGATAATCTTCAAATGACTGAACCGATTTTCTTGAATAATAGCTAAGAACACTCTCGATCAAGTCACCTTTCAAACAAAACAAAAAAAAACAAAATCGGTTCAGCGGTTTGGCAGCTACGATGGAACAGACAGACATACAGATACACAGATTCACACGTTAAACTTATAACACCCCTCTTTTTCAGTCGGGGGTTAAAAAAGCCGATTTTCAATACTAGAGTGCGTTCATTATAAATTTTCCCGTGACGCAATTGGATTGGTAGCACCGTCAGTCGCCATTTTGAGCTCTATTAGTATAGTGACCGGTCAGAGAGACAATAAGTTATAGTGAACGGTCTGTAATAAGATCATCAATATACCATTGAATCCTTAATCAACTAATCTTTGCATCTTTATCTATGCCTTAATTTAATAAAAACACTAAAAGTATACAGCGTGTAACCAAAACCCTGTCTTTTCCAAAAGGGCGCCTAGGTACAGCAATAACATTACTAAAAAGTTTTTTTTTTTCTGAATATAAGAAAGTTATTACTCTTTAAAATTGACGTTTTTTGTACCAAAATTACACTAATTTCATTTAATCTTTCTTTTCTACAGAGGTCATAAGTTATGACTTGTAGATACCCGCTAAACGCCGCACTGGCCGCCCGCACCCCAAGGTTTTTCCAAAGAAAAACCACGTAAATAGACTCTAAGTATGATTCTTAACAACACCCTCATGGATTGGAGAGGCTTTTTAACCGACTTCTTCAAAAAGGAGGAGGTTCTCAATTCGTCAGAATGTTTTTTTTGTTTGGTAGGTCATGCTTCCGAGGTGGTCCCATATAAATTTTATTAACTTTGCTTGCGTAATTTTTGAGTTAGCTTCAATATTACGTATTTCTCCCACTTAGTTTATCTAGACGATATCCTGTTTGACTCCTTCACTGTTATTTACATAGCAGGTAGTGGTATTCGGATTTGTGTGGGGTAGGTACCACAAATAAAAAGTGGAAAAATAAAACTTATTACAAAAAAAAAACAACCGACTTCCAAAAAAATACACTAAAAAAGTGAAAAATAACTTTGTTTAAAAGTCGGTGGCAAAAAACGGAAATTGAAAAGCAAAGACACCGACTTCCGAAATTAAAGTTATTTTTCACTTTTTTTGTGTTTTTTTTTGGAAGTCGGTTGTTTTTTACATGCACTTCACAATCCATCTTAAAATCCTATCACTTTTATACTTCAACAGAATTTTTTTATACCACATTAATGGAAAAATCGCAGCAAAATGTATCTGTCGTTAAAAAATTCATAAGCTCCTGAATATTCTATGAATATTGCATAGCCATTTCATGCAGCAATAAAGTTTATTTGATATGACATTTAAGTACGTTGAGGTAGACATTTATTTATTCATAATGCTATGAAAATTATGACATGCCGAAAATAGCAACGTGCATAAAAATTAATATTGCGTGACAAGCATCTTTAGTCGCATATTGGCACTGGTTTCTAGTGCAATACAAAAATCCAAATGAATTAAAATCTTATTATTTTGTGTAATCTATGAAAACTGATCGTATTTGGGATGGATATGAAAAACAATCCATATTTGGACTGTGCCGTTGTTATAAGTTGTCGCTAGGGCTATTGCTGAGCATTAATGCCGGTAGCACACCTCCGCCGCGAAGGTGATTAGAGTAGCGCAACATGACGCGAGTCAGTACAATTGACTACTGCGGTTTCGTTGCTATGGTTTCGCAGCAGAGGTATGCTACTAGCGTGAGTCCTTGGTTCGATTCCGGGTGGGGAACTCCGGGTTTGAAATTTCCGGGTTTTTCTATCAGGAATTTCAAACCCGGAGTCTGGATTTGTGAATGGTTGATGTCAATAGGCTTGCCCACTAATACATGGGACTTAAAAATAACTGGTGAAATGTGGCTTAATTGTATAAATACAATTTCTTTCTACTATATGTACTCTGCCTACCCCTTCGAGGAATACAGGCGTAATGTTAAATTTAAAAATATCAGTAGTTTTTGTTGACTGAACAAATCGGTCGACTTTATTTCCTCATTTCAAAAACCGAAACTCAGACTAACATACATCAGGGGTTACGGGAAAGTCCGAAAGGGATACCGGGACCTTAGCAACAGGCAACTGAAGGAACATGGGTCGGTTTTAGTCAGTAAAAGTCTGACACGCCCTTCCGGTCCGCCCAGAGCGGGAGGACTCATTTGTGCCTTACCAACCTCAAAAAAAAAAAACATAAATACATTCAATAAATGTGCCTAGCCTTTTCCCAACTTTATTGGAGTTGGCTTCCAGTCTAACCGGATGCAGCTGAATACCAGTATTTTACATGATGCGACTGCATAGCTGACCTCCACAACCCAGTAACTAGGTAATACGATACCCCTAGGCAAGACTAAAATACATTAAGTTGCTTAAAGGCAATAACAAAATAGTATGCAAAATGTTCTAATGTATGATGCATCCTATTAGCATTAAAGATCTGAATACTGTAGAAAAATCAGTAGGTATACCAAAAGTCGTAGACATTTTAACACAATATTTTGTTAGTCTGTGGTTCCTGACTATACAGGGTGTAAGGGTAAACACGGTTGTCACTCAAACTATGGGTAGTTTACTTAAATATAAAAATAAATGACCGAAAACAACAAAAAAAAAAACGTTATTTTCATTTAAAGATTTTAAGAAGTTTCTACCCGACACCATGCTTGCTAGCGAAACAGCTGACTATCTGAGGGAGGGGTCGCGCTCGCGGTGGGTCAGGTCATATCCCGCACACCCCACCCGTGTTGAGACGCGAGTTCGTTGCCCTAGCGCATAGGGCAACAAACTTGCGTCTCTTGAGAAAAATGTAAATACAAAAAAAAAAGTTGTAATTTTCCATTGATTTTACGGTCTATAAATGAAACCAATCCACTGGTTGCAAGGATAACGGTGTTTACCCTAACAGTTAACACCCTGTTTTGTAAATTCTTTATAGTTAGGAACCACAGACTAACAAAAAAACGTAGTTCATATTCATAGTTACTATCACACAAACCAATAATGACTGGGTTAAAGCCACCACAACTGTTCGCGAAGAGTTATAGCTGCGGTGTCTGCAACTAATAGCAATTTATTGTCTATAAAACTTTAACACGCTCAGGTATATTTGACAAACTGTTATATGAGTAGCTGTGTTACCACTTTTTATTTTATTGCTACGTTACTTATATTACTGATGTTTATTTGCTGTGGGTTTGATGACGCGTGTAAAAGAGCTTTCTATATGATCAATTCCGTAATACCAAGACTTTCTGTTTTCCTTTGAAGGTTGAAGATTTTTCTTAACATTCATACCGGCTTCACTGGCAAAAATGTTTTGAAAGTCTGATATTTTTGGTATTATAACATACAATCAAAAATCGTATCGAAAACATTTTCAAATTCGATAAAGAATCGTCTGATTCTTATGATGCTACGACGTAGCAAAATGGCTACGTGACCTACGCCAGCGCGTAGCGTAGCAAAAAGCCTACGCGTCGCATCACTATAATTCTTGTTACTTCGATTACAATTTTATAATAGACCAAACACGATAGAATATGTTAACTATTGTTATTTCAACCTCTCAGTACAGGGTTATGCAATTTTGTGGTCCAATTTTATTATACATGGCCGAAAAAAGGCCAGGCGAACGTTAATCAAATGAACACAATTAGCTAACGAAGATAGAATTGTTTTTGTGTCCATATTTTTGATGCCCCACCGTATATTTTCACTCCCGGGATGAATTTTGTTTGTTTTAATGCCCGTAATCATTTTAATACACTTTTTATTCGTGAGGTCCATGAATAAAATTCTTTATCTGACAAAAATGTGTACTTTAATTACTTTGGAATAGAGTTCATAATTAAATCTAAACGACTTCGGGAATATTTTTAATCTAAAAGCGTATAAATTGATTGGGGCATTTTTTAGTCCATTATTATCCGGAGATTTTAAATTGCGTCGGTTTATTACTTATGCTTTCATTTAGATGGGTTTGAGGAGCTCGTGGCTAACTAATAACAGCCGCACGGGTCAATCCATCAGGTTAAGCTACGCGTGCCGGGGTTGGTCCGTGGATGGGTGACCATCTTTACATACAGAGACTCCTCCGTGCCTCGGAAAGCGCGTAAAGCCGTTGGTCCTGGCTGTCATTCGTCGATCTTTGACAGTTGTTATGGGTTGTTAGAATCCCGAAAGTCTGACAACCAGTCTAACCAAGGGGTATCGTATTACCCAGTTATTGGGTTGTGGAGGTTAGATAGGCAGTCACTCCATGTAAAATACTGGTAGCAGGTCAGCTACATCCGTTTAGACTGGACGCCAACCCAGGGAAAAGGCTCGGCAGATTTATTTTGACTTTGCTTTCATTTAGGTGGGTGGAGATAAAATATAATTTAAACTATTCATAAAGAATTAAATAAAAACCAAAAAAAAAACCGAATATGCCAACAGATACTATAATTATACATTGACAAAACTAAATAAAGAAAACATCTATGTTTGTAATCAATGTTTGATAAACGTATTTTTTCCCTTAACCATTATAGAAACTACAAACCTTCCTACTATAAAATGCACTTTTGTTCAATCTACCCACTTTGTCCCCAATAATAAAACCCGTTACTCACTAACGACTTTCGCAGAAAAATCCAGTTTACTATTGAATTCTAATTAAATCTGGCATAAACGGAAAAGTGGGTCGCCTGCGTGCGATCGGGTCATCTGCGGAATGGACGACAACTCAAGTTAAAAAAAAAAATGTTTTTGACCTCGGCTTCGCCCGCGTGGAGATCAGAAATTATTCCACGGAATCTTAGGTATTACCGGGATAAAAAAATCTATGTCCTAACCCAGGCTATAGTCTACCTATGTGCCAAATTTAATCCAAATCCGTTCAGCCGTTTTAGCGTGAAAGCGTAACAAACAAAAAACCTAATCTTTTCTTTCATATTAATTAGTTTAGCTTTGCTTCGCACAGTTTTTACGATTTCACAAAACATGCAGATTTTTTTAAATGGAAATGTATTAAACTCTTTTTTTTATTCCCTTCTTCTTTTGAAAACTACATCAAAATCCGTTGCGTAATTTAGAACAACAAAGTGGTCACACAGATATACACGGAAAAGCAACTTTAATTTATAATAATACTAGCTGCGCCCCGCGGTTTCACCCGCGTAAGTCTCGATCCCGTGGAAATATCGGGATAAAAAGTATCTTATGTCCTATTCCAGGTCATGGTTTACCCTTGAGCCAAATTTCATCCGCGTGAAAGCGTAACAAACAAACAAACTCACTTTCGCATTTATAATATTAGTGAGGAAGGATGTATAGTTAGAAAGGTAGAGATGGCGTCACCTCCCAAGAGTTGACGCGCATAGAATGTACTGCTTTAATTAATTATTTCTTGTTGCTGATTCTGGGTCGAGTGTGATATTTTTGCAGGTTCGTTGCAAATCACGAGGGTATCATGACTTTTATGGCGTTGAGATAAGGTTTAAATTGTAATGATTAGCGCGCTTGTGAAATGCAACAACTGTGTGAGAGTGAACTTATATTTATCGTGATTATTTTAACGTTGGATGCTACTGGTTCTTATATGCAATGGATTTATGCATATAGACGTGCCTAGTGCATTATGAGGCTACTTTAGAAACTAATATCAGATACAAGACACTTTTTTTCTTCTTACATTTTTATGGCACTAAATACAAAGCAATTCTTGAAAAAGTAGTTAAATAGTGAATTGATCCAGGCTTGACTTTGCGGAAATCCATTATAAAATACAATAGATGAATTAATAACCTACAAGAGTCATAAAACACCCTGTATGAAATCGACACGTGTTTCATCCTCTCAACGAGGCATCCTCAGGATGATAAATCTCACGTCTATTATTTATTTACAATTTTAAATAAAATATTAAACAATCTAATTCTAAAAATAAGTACAAAGGGAAAAAATAAAATATAAAGGAAGAGCTCATAGGGCGTCAAAAAATTCTTCCGCATTGCTGTCAGTGGGAAAAGTGCCCAAAAGGCTGGTAGCATTGCCACGTTGGATGGCAATGCTGATTCTTTGACCTAGAAATTCCAGCCAGCCTTCTGGTCACGTAAAGACTCGACCAACCGCTGGGCGATGTCCCGAAATACTCGATGAGCACTCGGACCCCAAGGCTTCAACCCCAAACGAATCCGCACCTGCAGCAGCCGCCCCAGCACAGCGCGTTGTGCTACGAAGATGGGATGGCGCGAGGGTATCGACACAGGTTGCATCCCACACCAAAGGCCTACCCAACTTCCAAGGCATTATGGTCATTCCCTCTGGTCTCTACTTCTACGTCTATTGTATTTTTTACTGGAAAAAGTGACATTTAATTATTTTTATTATTTATTTATATGAAACGGTACAACACCAATTACATTTAATTAACATAGAAACATAAAAAGACTAATATTGACAATTTTTTTGTGTATAATTTAATCTAACATGGAACAGTGGACTCCCTTGCATACTTTCTCTCACAGAACACCATGGTTACCCCTCAGAATTCTGACTATTTATTGTAAAACCCAAAGTATTTAACACAGCGTAAATTAATTTCAAAGACATCAATGCTTAGCGAGGTTCATATAAATTGTCACGCTATAATATCTATGAACACAAAGCAATTTAGTGTTAAGACCTCTGCGTCTATGTATTTTAATAGACAAGAAAGATCAAACATAACTGGTTTTTAATCAACTGAATCGTTGACCTAATAAACGATAAACTTTTAACAATTTCAATTTACCAGAATATAATTGTTCTTTGAACTGTAAAATTGTTAGTATAATTTTTTGAGTTCATTATTTTCATCGAACTATTTGGCAAATGTTTGTTTTCAAGGTTTATTTTCCGATTAAATAGTTGGCCAACCGTTTTGGACTGATATTCTTCAGGACCAACTATTTGGCTGTAAATAGGAGCTAGTTTTGTGGAACACATGAGAAAGTTTGGTCGTATCTCAGTGACGCTAGAATAAGCCACCGAGAGACCAATGGGCCAAGTTAGTAGCGGAATATTCATACTACAGTGCTAGGGATCTAGATGGTTTATGCAGCGAAGATCTCATGCTATGAAAGCAGCAGATTAACAGAGATTCCACAACACTTCACCCTGGGTTTTCCTGCGATTAGAGACGATTATCTGGCTATTCTTTTCACCCAAGATGCCTATTTTTAACCGACTTCCAAAAAGGAGTGTTCGTCTATAGGTACGTATGTTTTTAATAATTTTCTTCGATATTTTTTGGAGTATATCTTAAGCACAAAATATTGTGAAGACAGATTCAGGACGAATTCACTTGGTATCAGCTGTGACCATAATTTACTCGTGTAATAATTTACACTCCAGTGTAGTGTGTAGCTACCACATATTCACGGGTGTTTTGCACATAGAGTTATTTAACTTAATTAATCTAATAATACAATATGAGGTGTCGAAGTGAAAGTGTAGAATTTACCATCTAGATGCTTCGCATAGTTTAATATCCAGAGAATAATGAGGCAGCTTCTGGTATTCGCACCTTAATTATAAATAAGACGTTTCTGTTATAACATGTGGTCACCAGCTAATATTAAGCTGTCAATCTTTCTCCGCAGTGGCAGGAGGAGATTAGGTTATTATGGAATTAATTTTATCTTTGTAAGACCGTTGCCATTTTCTAAGTCGAACTCAAAGCATTTATTTCAATTAAACCATTTACAGGCACTTTTGAATTGTCAAGGAGTCGGTCAGTCATAAATATGAAACTAGTTGCCCATTCTAAAGCGTAGTAGGTACCTATCGAGAAGAACGGGCAAGAAACTCCATGGACACTGTTTTAAATAAATAAATTGTTACAACATATTGGTTACATCATTCATGTTGAAATTATACGTCCTTAATATAAAGATAAACAAAAAAATAAAAAAATAAGCCATGACCGAAGAGAGTCCCAACTGACGGCGCCCGTTCACGAACATGGCGCATGGATCAGCACCATTCAACTCAAACATTTTGAAGGGAGCTAAATGATCCAACACTACACAACAAATTTAGCAGAACCTTAATAGCGTGGCTTGTGGTTCTCTCAGGGAGCTAACTGCGCCTATTTCAGCAGCTAAGTAGCATTTGTAGGTAGTTCTATTTTGAAAGGTATTATAATATTTTTTATGTGTCAGTGTTATTCGAACATGAGAGCCTTTACAATGTTGCCTGTAAGTTTTGCAATCCTGCTGGTAGCCATTGGGTTGTAAACTAGGTACCTGCTTTATAAAAAAATGGTCTCACTTATCTAAAACATCAAAATAATCGTTTCGAAAATGAAACAATACCCGTCCAAAATATATCTTCCTAACAACCTCACACATTAACAGTATCCATACGTAATAAAGGCAATAATATGAATAATTCTGTATCGGAATACCATGGAATTAACTATCTCTCGGTATCCTGAACCCTCTTGGAATGCGACCCTTTTCCTCACTAAGGCGCACACCTCCCGCATTCTTCAATTTGCGACGTGACAACATGTACTTCCGATCAAGTTGCCGATGTTAACTATGAACTTTGGAAGGGATGAATATAAAAAGGTAGGGCAGGAATTTTGGAATGGACTTCTTTAACGCGGCTTGTAAACTGGCAGAAATCGTCACGGTAAAAGTGTTAATACTTGCGACTGTCTTCTTCTAATTCAAAGAGAAAGAGAGAGAGAGAGAACGCCGCCGGCGGAAAAAAACAAAAGAAAAGAGGAAAATGATTGCAGTGTCGTGGAATAAAATTTTACACATCGGCCCGAGTACACTGCATGCGGAGAGAGAGAGAAAGTGTGAATTTGGTCAAAATGAAAATTCAAGATGGCGGTTGCAAGAATTTTCAAATTTTTCGTCATGGGTGTCGTTTTCATAGTTTTCGAGGTTAATAAAGCCGATCGTGGAGTCAAATGTAAACTATCCAACATGGCAGCTTTTTGATGCGATTTTTTTTTATTTCGTTTTCGTCACGGGAGTCATTTTCTTTCTTTTTGAGGGTACTAAAGCCGTTAGTGACATTAAAATGTAAATCCAAGATGGCGCGGTTGCGAAAATTTGGTTTTTGTTTTAAATCATACGTGGCAAGGAACTTCGTTCCTGACACTTTTCCTCACTCACTTCACTTTTCCTGTTTGTAGACATATGCCCCAAAATTTATCCATACACACATAACATCACGCCTTGTTTCCCCGTAGGGTTGGGTGGAGGTGTACCTGTGGTAGGTACACCTCCAACATAAACATAACTGGCCTTAATATGGGTGATATTAAGGCCAGTTATGTTTAAGTCCCATGTAATAGAGGGCGAGCCCAAAATTTATGGTCCAAAAAGTAACATAATCTACATAAAACACACATATTAGACCGTCACAATTTCTTCCATATTCCGCCACTCGCTCCCAACTCGCACCAAGTAATAACCATATTTTGAACATGCCGCAGTGCATCTGCCTGAGCTCATCTAACTTATTATATCCCGCTGTTGGCTACTGTTTGCATCGTAAATTACGTCAATAAAGAGCTTCTACATATCGTTACGGGAAGACATCATTGTGTCTAATGAAATGTCTAACTTACACGTCTTTTTGCGAGGAAAGAGCCGTTTTGCTTAGATGAAAGTAGTCGTAGATTCATTAGACAGTGGTGCCGATAATCTTGTGCACAAACTTACTTTAGGTTGTTCCTATCTTTTTCTCTCTATTAAAATAAGAAAGAGACGGCCGTGAACTAGAGCTGTCAACTTGAGATAAATTTAAATATCCTCACAGATGTGCTGAACACGTTTTGACAAACTACATCTGAATTTTAGATCTTATCAAAAGTAAAAGATCTCTAATTTTAATACAGTTTAGTTTTTGAACAAGGAAATCGACGCCAATGTATTATACGAATGCAAAATTACAAGAATTGAATTAAAGGAACATTTTTATTTGACACATAAAATACAATTTAATTGCATCTCTCATTGACTTGTTATTTATTTTCTGGGTGAAAAGACACGTACTACGGATTTACGTCAATACTGACAAAATTATTTCATCAGTTTTCCTGCCGAAACTCCTTAAGGAACTTTTGTGAAACCCTCTTGGAGACCTGGCTATATTTCGTTTCTCGGAATAAGATCGCCTTTTGAAAAAAGAAAACAACTTACTCCAAAGATTCTGCTAAACATCATAATTTGTTCTAAAATTTATATTAAAAAAAAAACGTCGAGTTTGGAAATATTTTACACAAAATCCAATAATAACTGGAGCGACGCGACAGAGGTGAGGAAATCGGTCATTAGTCCCCTACACTTCAGGTCAAGGAAAAATAAGTAGCGATACCAATTTCAATATTTTACGTGCATTGGTGCTTGAGAAAATCAAGCACGTAACAGACATACGAAACTGATTATATGGAATTAGTGTTCCGTACATACAACATTGGTAAAAATTAAAAAGAAATTGCTGGTGTTCCATATTTTGCGAACATTTCATTTGTAGTAAAATGAAACTGCATTTTAGTTAACAAAGTTGTGATGTTTATATGTGATTGTGGAATAACTCACCGCGGAAAGAAATAAAAATTGTTTATTCTGCACAAACTAAACGCACAATAAAAAATAAAGAGTGACATTGACTATAGGTACAAATTAGCCAATAGCCTTATATTTAAAACAAGAAATAAAAAAGTTTGTAAATTTTTGTCTATTGCTTGATAAGAGCAATAATTATATACAGTTATCTGTGGATGAGAGGCCAAAGGCAATTTACTTGCGTAATGTGTTGTGACATTACCAAATGAAAACAAACAAAACAATCACAAATTAAACGAAATGCCGATTACTGAGTGGAAAATTATCCATCTTTGAAACATTCAAACAAGAACAAATAGGCTGTGCGTCGCATCTGTGCAAGAATAGGTCATTGCTCAGCTTAATGCCGTGACTTCAGACGAACCTATCGTCAACAGCGCTGATTTTCAGCAAAAACCTCGCGAATGACGTAATGACGTGCCCCATGTGAAAATACTATGTAAGCAGAATTTCTTACGAAAATGAGTGTGACTGAACATGTTGAAAGTAAGTAGGTATATAGAAAAAAAAAAACCGGAATGACCGAATATGTACCTACTTGTACCGTGTATTTTGGTTTACGGGTGTGCCACCCAGTGTCTTGGTGGTTTGGTATACACTTCAGCTGGGTAACACACTTACAATGGCAATGCCTTTCGATTTGACAGCTCAGCAACAATCATTACGTTATTTACGTTGTTGAGCAGACAATTTTTTTAAACATAATTATGAAGCAACGTATGGAATAAATTCCTTTAAAATCCTTCGGATTGTGATAGAAAGTGTGTTACGCAATTGGACTGCAGGTTTTCATAGCTTGCATTCTCCGAAAAATCAAAGTTATGACTGTTGCAAAAACAGCCATACGTCATCGACTCACCCTGAAATGGGGACATCTCTACCAATACTACAAACATTCGCCCCACTCCAACTTAGTTCGCCCCAACCAATGACACTGCAAACTCATCCTTATTCTACACAATAAACCAACCTATATCTCGAAGCGTAAATACGCATATACACTAAATCAGGACAAAAGACGTACCCAGAACAATGTCCAGAAATTAAAGTCCCTTGAAACATATTAATTTCTCAACTTGTGCAATGGAGGGCAATTAAAACTTGAGACGGAGAACGTAGAAAGTTGAAATTCTTAATTCTTTTCCATTTAATTTCATCTTTGGCTCTGCTATAAAGTGGGATGTACGTAAGGTGCAGTTGTAATTATTGATATGAAAGCGGGTAGAGATATTTCTTTGAAGTTGTTGATGTGATTTATTTTTCTGATTTTGTACGGATATATACCGGGTTATGAGCACGAGTAGAATTGAGATAATAAATATGACGTGTGATTTAAAAATACTTTTCGAATGATATAGTAATAATCTTGCTCAATTTGGAAAGAATTGGAACATTGTGAGAAATAGGAGGAAGCTTTTGGCGTGGAGTGAGGCAATACGGACTAAAAAATAAAAAGCAATCACAAATAATTTTAGTACCGAATGATTTTATTATTGTAAATCATTCATCATAATCGCAAATATGAAAACATTCTCAATTCAATTCACCTCGGCTTTATTCATCTTATGAATATGATTAAATTACATAATTCAATTTACATTGAGATATTTCGTAATACTTTGTGTTAGTAGATTCAATGAATTACTTTCTTTTGATTTGATATTTGATTACAAAGAACAAATACTTTTGCAATTGTATTTATTTGCACTTTATGAAAATTAGCTCCTCTGAAACGTAGTATTTAAGAGACGGTGATGCTTGCCTGCTTGATAATTTATACCTACATACCAAGTTTTCAAGCCAAAAATCCACGTCCTTCAAAATCCATGCATAAAAACCTCAAATGTTCACCCTTTTAAAGAAAAACTATGTAACGAGGGATCTATTCTAAAAATACTGGAACAGAATATTCAAATCCACCAATCATAGCCAAGTACGAATGCAGATCACGCTTGATAGATTGGTAAAGAAAATTCTCGTAATATTATATTATCGAGCAGTAGCTATTTGCATTCAGAAAACTGCCTTTCACTGCCTACCTCTTATGTATTCATATAGCATATAACCTTTATACCATCTGTCTGAAATCTGTTTGACCTAGGGTTCAATTTCGGTCATTTATGTCTTGTAGAATGTCCTGGTCAGTAAAACGACTTCTGAATTTCAGTTTAGGGTTATTGAATATTGTTATTATGTTTTTATGTTAAAATAACGGATGTTAGGGTTGTAAAATTTTGCAGACTCTTTATTTGAGAGTTACTCTACAAAATTACAAAATAAAAACATTTTAAGGTTTACTGCTGAACAAGGGACTTTTTGTAATAAAACTGGGCTATTATCATCACGCTTGGTAAGCCTATTGGTGATAGCATTGAGCACAAAATGTGGTGTTAAATTTTCGTGGGCTGCAGCTGAAAATCAGCATCAGGTGGTTACCTTTTCCTAACTATGTTAGGGTCTGCTTCCAGTCTAACCGGATGCAGCTGATTTGACATGGAGCGACGGCCTATCAGACCTCATTTTTTTTCTTAAAATGTTTATTTTTGCTTTAATGCCATTTTTCTTTCTTTGTTTTTACAACCCTCCATGTCGTAAATATTGCCATGTATAAGACTGTATATCAGTGATTTTTTTGACTAACGAAATAGTGACCTTATTTCTTTTATATTTTGTTAATGATAGTTAGCAAATAAAGTAAGGTAGGTAAGTTAGTACTCTACTATAAATCAGGCGTCAACTTTCATAGGAGTTAGTTGTAATTCAATTAGAAAATAATTTACAGATGCTTTTAAAGTCTACAGTTGCCAAGAACTGCTCGAACCAAAAAGTTATGAGCGAAAATATTCATGGTGACTGTTTTAATAAATACCTACTGTTTTCTATATACATTGGATAATATAGATTTCTTTAAAAGAAATCAAGAAGTTTAAACTATTAAGACCTGATTGATTGTCAACTTTCATCATCATCATAATTTTATTATAAGTTTGGAATCACAGACTTTATAAGTGGAATCCTTCTTTCATTTGTACAAGTTTCCATAGTTTTGTGCGTCCGATGTCCAAGTATTTTCTATTTCTTTGAGGATGTCGTCAGCCCAATGCACAAGGTCCACTATAGCTACATTTTTTTATTTTATATTATAATATATAATTAACATTATTTTATTAATTTTCTTACTATAGAAAGCTTTATCACCTCTTAGATCGTTATATCAGATTAAGGATAGATAGTAAACGTCTCGTTTCTGATGACAATGCATTGTTAGAGATCGACCGCTGGCTGCTGGGCTACATGATTGATGAAAAATCAAAATAATATAAAACTAGAATGCTGACGACCGTCAACCTGCATCATCATCAGAATTACCCACTACTGCGTTCGTATAAACCTCATTTCGTTTCTGTTAAACTCCACACCTTTCTTCCAGCGCCCTGTTTATCAAAACTTACAAATCTACACGTTCAAAAGTTACCTAGAATGTTAATTTTTCGTTAAATTCATAGCTCATCTCCATATTCATAATCAACCTTATATAATGATCACTGCTGGGATACGGGCATCACGTCAACTCTGTCTTTTGACCACATTTAAAAAAAGAGAATCGTATTTAAAAATTGATTGCGGTACTAAGCACGACACTTGTAAACTTGTAAGACGGAATAGAGAGTCGCCGGACACTCTCAGGATTTGCTATGCATTTCTACAAGTTGTAACTTACAAAGATTTTTTTGATAAACAAAAACTCGAATACAAATGTAAAAATATAAGTACTTGTGAACTAAATAATGACACTTGTAACATGTAATTTACACGTGTAGTTTTTTTATATTTTTTTTTTTTATAGCATAATGCTTGTATTACAAAGCTTTTAAGTTTTGATAAACAGGGCACAGGTCTCTCCATTGCAATGCAATCCATTAAATGGAATCGCAATCGTTACCTGTATTTAAGAGACTTGTGAAGGAACATTACTTGTTGATGTGATCTTGTTCTCATCTGTAATAATCTGTAGTCGTCATTTATTTTTCGTTGCTTACATAAATATTCTTTTAAAGTCAGTATGTATGTATTGTATAGCATATATATGTTATTATATATTATAGTATATTGTATCTTTTGGTAAGTTTAAGTACCTATTTATTATTTTGCACCAATGACAACCCCATTTTTTTATTTCCACGCAATCACTGTCCATTCTAAGGTTGCCTGGAAGAGATCGCAGAAAGCGATAAGGCCGCCCATTGTATGTTTTGTAGTGTTCAATTTATTTATTTTCGCTATGTATTTTCTGGTGTACAATAAAGTATATATAAATAAATAAATAAATAAATGGTCTCCATTGCGAGTTTTTGACAGATTCGTCATAAATCTGTCATGTTTGTAAATAGACTTGGCCTCTTGGTATTAACTGTCACAAAGACCAATGCACAACATGCACCAGCCGTTTTGAAACAATATTCTAATAAGATTAATTTATTAATTAGTGTACCGTAGGTAGAACCCTTTATCACCTCTTAGATTATAACCACCAATAGATCGTTGTATCAGATTAAGGAGAGATTAGTTAACGTCTCGTTTCTGATGAAGATGCATTGCAAGAGATCGACAGGTGGCTGGTACGCCATGATTGATGCAACCATTCGCCGTGTTTGCGACAGTCGGATGTCATAGATCAAGTCGCCAGGAGATGTGTCAACTAATGTATTGACAGGATGTGTTTGTGTGTACAGGAAATTATTGACTGTTTGTCTTGTGTTGTAGTGTACGAGATTGTTTTAGAATGTCCTGTCATCTAAAAAATAAAAATACTTGAGGTAAAGCCGGATTTACATTACGAAACTTTTTGCGCAAACTTAGTTGTTCATTGATAGTTTCACGTGTAAATAATTATCTATTTACACGTGAAACTATCAATTAACAACTCAGTTTCGTAATGTAAATCCGGCTTTATCTCAAGTATTTTTATTTATCGTCTGGGGTCTTGAGTCAGTATCACCATAAGATTTTTAAAGTTAACTTTACATATTGTGTTTTCTGTTTTCAGGGTTACCCGTATTGAAAGTCCGAACAGGATACCGGGGCCCTTGGCAACTGAAGAACACGGGTGGGATTTAGTCAGTAAAAGTCGGACACGCCCTCCCGCTCCACCTAGAGCGGGTGAAGTCATTTGATGATATCCCACCCTAAACAAAAAATCGGCCAAGTGCATGTCGTACCATGCACAATGAAGGGTTCCGGCGTTGGGATGAATTTATAAAACAAACTTAACATTGTAGTTGTAAAACTTGTTCTCCGATACAGAATGTATGGGAGAACATGTTTTTACAACTGCAAATTTAAGTTGGTCGATTATTGATTTTTGACCAAAACGTCGCTTATACTTCCTTTTTACCGTCGATATTAACTAATTAATTTCTAAGTTTTATTCCCTGCAGTTGCAACAATACACATTTTACTATTTTCTTTGATTTTAAGTTCTCTTTAAATGTTCTGAGCCATTGAACGTAGTTTTTATCAATGTCACATCTTTATAAGAAGAATTATTGATCTGTGCCTCACGGAATTGTAAACAGGCTATTGGTTTGTATCAATTACAGATTACCCTGCTGTAATACTAACTTTATAGATCTGATCTTAGTTTAGGTCGTGTATTCCAATTAGGGATTGATCAGAGACTCAATTACTAAGATCGTATGCCACATTTAGTTCACAACACTAAAGTTTTAGTTATAAGGAGCTCGTGACTAAGTAATAACAGCCGCACGGGTCGATCCATCTGGTTAAGCTATGCTTACCGGAGTTGATCCGTGGACCATCTTTACATACCAAGATTGCTCCGTGCCTCGGAAAGCACGTTAAGCCGTTGGTCCCGTTTGTCATTTGTAGATCTTTGACAGTTGTTACGGGTCGTCAGAAGCCCGAAAGTCTGACAACCAGTCTTACCAAGGGGTATCGTGTCACCCAGAAACTGGGTTGTGGAGGTCAGATAGGCAGTCGTTCTATGTAAAATACTGGTATTCAGCTGCATCCGGTTCGACTGGACCCCAACATTGTTGGGAAAAGGCTAGGCATATGATGACTAAAGTTTTAATTAATATAATTTACTGATGTTTAATTAAACTTGACTTCACATCGGTAAAGCTATTACAGCTACGAGGTTTTTCAACTATCAATAGTATCTATACCTACATTTTAGTACGAAATGTCAAAACTGCATAAATCAAGTTGCATTTAGGTTCCCTTTAATATTTTCCTTTCTATCTTTCTTTGAAAAACAACAGAATATAAATTCTGTGAAAATAAAACATAAACGATCAACACAAGAATTTACTGAAAAACATGGATTCAGTTGGTAATAATAATACTGATAGAATTAAAACGTGAAAATTAAATATTGACATAATCAAGATTGTGAAAATAATATTGAATGGGTTTATATGTGAATACTATTTGTTATAAGGTAACAAACAGTATCCACATATAGGTAAACCCATCCCTATAACCCATTCCTATTGAAGCAATCTCTTAGTTGCCTTTCAGAATAGGATAGACTAATGGTCAGCGTAATCATAATCAGCCTAATAATGATCCCACTGCTGGGACACAGGCCTCCTATCGGTGAGAGGTAATGGGCCGTATTCTACCACGCAGGCCCAGTGCGGGTTGGTAGATGTCACTTGTCTTCGAATTTTTGGTTCTAGGTTATGCCGGTTTCCTCACGCTTTTTTTTACTTCAACCTTTCTGAGAGCAGTGGTGATGAAATAATTTACACAAACTAAAGCGCCTGTCTGGGTTCGAACCTAGGACCTACTTAGTACTCGTAAGTCGCAGCCGTTACCACCGGACCATCACTGTTCTGAATACTAATGGTTATTTACAGAGATTGTTGGCATATTTCAACACACTACCCACGGATAGATAACAGTACAACTTCAGTATCATAATCCTATTAACTGAACCCTAAAAAAACTTCAGCTTTAGTGCTCCTTCAAGAGCTATCCTACCTACGTCACAGCCACTCAATACATTACATTCAGTAATTTGCCATTAGCTAGCCTGACTACGAGCGTTATATTGAAACCGCAATGCACTGGGAATATAAAGGAGCAATTTCAACGGTAATGTCCAATTGTGGAGGTGAGTCAGGTATCCTTCGATCCCTCTGGAATACTTACAACATCGCCTGTAGTGTGTTATTTGTGTATCACTTTATTTTAATACGTGGATCACTAGTAGTCGTGTGGGGAACATAGTTGAAGTGTCGAGGTAGCAATGTGATACGTGAATTTTAAAAGATGAACAAGGGTTCGTACCTAAACATCGTATTTTTAACCCCCGACGGAAAAAGAAGGGTGTTATAAGTTTAACGTGTGTATCTGTGTGTCTGTCTGCGCCATCGTAGCTTCCACACGGCTGAACTGATTTTTTTGGTTTAGTTTGAAAGGTGACCTGATCGAGAGTATACTTAGCTATATATTTTTTTTTTATTATTATGCTTTGTTTTAGTCGGGGGTTTAAAAAAAAAAAAAAATCTTGTGTTCTCACTGCTAAGAGTCTGCCACGTTGTTCTAAAGGTGTGTCCAAACATGAGCAGCAATCGTGCGTGGAAGCCGCGCGCGGCATTTTGCGCTGTGATTGGACAACTGCCGCGCGCGAACGCTTCTGTGTACCGGCCGCACACAAACATTTCTAGAAATATTCGTCAGTACTTGGTTTAACGAATTTTAAGCAGAGCTAAGACACACGCAAACGCTTTCATTTTAGTTCTGATGCCAACTGAGGTACGCGGCGTGTGTCGGACATGCCGCGCAGTACCTACTGCCGCGCAAACATTCGTCGGTTTAGTCCTAACTAGAGCGCGGCAGATATGTGTCCTGCAAATGTCGCGTGTTGCTGCCGCGCTCTTGCCGCTCAATGTTTGGACACACCTTAATAGTTTTAAGCGCTGTTGCTAAGCGTGAAGTCCAAGTTGGGCTACGTATTCATTTACGATCAGGAATTTCTCAGTAGCTGCCCGCAGTCTAGAGATATTAGTTGATCAAAATCAAAATCAATAGTCATTTATTCAAACTAGGCTGAGAATCAGCACTTTTCGAACGTCAAAATTACATAAGACAGTCCTAGTGCTTTAGCTGGGAAGAAGAAGTCGCGGAACAAACTCCCCAGCAGCACAGCTGTCTGTTTAGTTAGAAAAAAATGATTCTGTATGCACGGAACCAAAAAAAACATAAATCTCATTAGTAGCCATATGTCAGCTAGCACACGCCATTATACCAACCATAAAATAAAAAAATAAGTATCGAGAACTGTAAGTACTCAAGCAAAGATAAAAAGTAAATGTAAACATAAAATAATATCTAAATAAAAGACTCCAGGCACAAAGGGCGTGCCCGCTTACATATAGCTATTTATAGCTATAACTAGAAGTTATAAATGATAAACTACCATCGACGTAAAAATAAATAAAAAGTTAATTACTAATAACAATAACAAAACCAAGGTCAGCAAGACGACGAGTCACCACAAGCAGCACCCGTTCACGAGCATAACGCAAAGATCAGCCACTACCCCGCTCGGCATATTTGAGGGAAGGAGGCAACCCGACCCCCGACGCTACCGCAAGCAGTGACATCTAAGGGAGCATAACGAACCTGCTGCCGGTTGCTCAGGCAAGAACAATAATGATCAATTGTCGAGGTCACTAGCTAACCACATATTGCAATACAACTCATATAGAAAACACTGTAATGAGTGGATTATGTCAACATGATGACAATATTCCCACCCGCTATTACTTGGAACTTAAGCATAACTGTCGAAATGTGGGTGTCCTTTGTATACCTCTGTAGTGTATCTATTTAATAGATATGTAAACACTGTCTCACACACATAAGGGTTGGTAGCTGTCACTAATGTCAACTGTCAGACACGAGGGATGACAGGAGAGTTAGGGGGAAGCGTACCGGGACTTAGACCTTGGATGTGATGGTGAGCCTGTGATTGAATACAATATTGGCCCTGCTTACTCAAATAACTAAACACTACAAGTGGCGACGAGGATAAAGGTCAGAAACTTAAATAATATTTGCTAGTAAATGTTGTATGCGTGCATTTAATGAATAATTGACAATGTGAATTGTTGCATTCCATGCCTACTAGCTTAAAGTATTTCAAGCTGAAGGAAGGATTCTGTAGGTTTTATGGTAATTGTTACTAAACCTTATGAGGTGCTGTTTGCATTGGAAGATATGGATTGCATGATTCGAGAATTTTGAGTTGCGTCGCGTTTAGACTAAGTATCATAAAAGGAAGAACTAAATTTTTTGGGTACATAGGGGTTATTGAGCCTATTCAAGTGTACAGACAGTGTAGTTCAGTGTAATTACTTGTATGGAAACTATTCACCAGGTTGATGAAATTTGGCTGTATTCAATTCAATGTTTTTGAGGTTACTTAATTTAGTACTTTGGAAACTTTCATATAATTCCTACAACCTATGGAGTCTAGTAAGATTTACAATTTACCAACCAATCATAATGATAGTAAGTAGATGGTGTAGATACTATGAAAGACTAATAATAAAATGTGTTATAATGTGTGCAATGTAGAATTAAACAGATACATAGGTACTGTTTGATTTAATCACAACAATTAAGTGAAGTAAGTTAAAATGAATGGATAACTACAAGATAAATAAATTATGGTTACACTGGTCACTAACCCAGAAGTATTATCTAATATTAATGTGAAATCAACGTGTAATATAATGTATTTTATATACAGATAATAATAAAAGCATTCATTGATATAATTTTAAAAATATATATGCATATGCATACATACAAACATAGAACAGTATTGATTTAATTCAGCATAATCATCGGAAATCTTTAAATATTGCAAAATCATACTATAGGCATTGGTTATTATGATGCATACTCCTTGATGGAGAAGGATGTTTTCGGTAGAAGGGTCCTGAGTTACGGATCACCCGGCCCTCTTGGATAGGGCATGTTAATTTACAAATAGTAGAGTCATGATTATTATTCATTGATACGTACTTATGTTTCTAAATAAGAAAAGGATTGTTTTGGATGTATTTTGTTTTTTTATAGCACGACAGTGGTGGTGGCTTTGCCCGACTTAGGTCGTGGGTTCGAAACCAGGCAGGCATTTTGTGTAAATTCACTCATCACCACTGTCCATCAACGGTGAAGGAAAACACCGTGAGGAAACCGGCATGTCTGAGAACCAATACTTCAAAGGCATGTGACATCTGCCAGTACGCACTGTTTCCGCGTGGCAAGATGGGCTTCCATTAAATTGGATGCAATGGGCTTCCATTAAATTGGATGCATGGGCTTCCATTAAATTGGATGCAATGGGCTTCCATTAAATTGGATGCATGGGCTTCCATTAAATTGGATGCAATGGGCTTCCATTAAATTGGATGCAATGGGCTTCCATTAAATTGGATGCAATGGGCTTCCATTAAATTGGATGCAATGGGCTTCCATTAAATTGGATGCAATGGGCTTCCATTAAATTGGATGCATTTAACATTTCTTAAATTAGTGTTTGCCTTACAGGTGACCCACCATGTCAAGCTTATTACCACCTCCGGAAAAATTGGACATTGAGGGAGACCACACTTCATTAGGATTAAGATGGGAAAAGTGGAAGCGATCCCTCCAAATTTATTTTGAGGCTACTGAAATTAAGAAATCTACAAAAAAAAGAGCACTATTGCTGCTATTAGGAGGTACGGGTCTACAAGAGATTTTCTATAACATACCCGGAGCAAGTGTTGAGGAATCTGAGGGAGTCGATGTTTTCAAAGTTGCTGTCGACCGCCTTGATAAATATTTCCTACCAAAGCAAAACAAAACCTACGAAAGACATGTTTTTCGCTTTATCAAACAAAATGAAGGGGAAAGTTTTGATAAATTTGTAATTAAACTGAGAGACCAAGCTTCAAAATGTCAATTTGAAAAACCGGACGAACATATTGTTGATCAGATTATAGAGGGATGTTCATCTTTGGAATTGAGAAAAAAGATTTTAGTCATGGGGAACGAAGCTAGTTTGGACAAGATGGTGATTGAAGCGAATACATTAGAAATAGTAAACCATCAACTAAAAGATTATTCACAAGGAGACAAAACCAAAACAAATGAAGTTAATGCAGTTGCAAACAAAAATACGAGATACATACGAGGAAGACAAGAGAATAAACCAGATAGGGACGTACAATTACAGAAGTGCAATAGATGCGGAAGTGGTGCGCACAAACCTCAAGATTCGGATTGTCCGGCAAAAGAAAAGAAGTGTCACAATTGTAGTAAGATAGGACATTACCAGAGATGTTGTAGGTCAAGAGAAATGCAAAACAAACGGAAATTCGAACAAAAACCGGAAGGAACTAGATATAGTAATCGACCACGTAAAGAGAACACAGTAAATTCTTTAGAAAACGAAGAGGTACAATATATATTCAACATGAACGATGATGCGATGGTAGAATGTGACGTTGGAGGAATAAAACTAAAGATGTTAATTGATTCAGGTTGTAAATTAAATTTAATATCTGAAGATGCCTGGAAATACCTAAAGAATAACAAGGTCATTTGTAGCAAACAGGTTAAAGAACCAAATAAAATTCTTTTAGCTTATGGCAGCAAAACTCCTTTGGTTGTCCAGGGAAGTTTCGAAACAACTATAGGAGTAAACGAAAAAACGAGACAAGGTACCATTTATGTAATAAAAAATGGTTCGAGAAACTTATTAGGCAAGGACACAGCATTACAACTAGGAGTATTAAAATTGGGTACTGGTATCAATCTAATTCAGGAACCAATTCCATTTCCCAAATTTAAAGGTATTCTGGTTGAAATACCAATTGACGACTCTATTAACCCGGTATTGCAACCTTATAGGAGAATACCGATTCCCATCGAAGAAAAAATTAACAAAAAAATTAAGGAGTTATTGATTGCAGATATTATTGAGAAAGTACATGAACCATCATCTTGGATTTCTCCGGTAGTACCTATTATGAAAGATAATGGGGAAGTCAGGCTATGCGTTGATATGAGACGAGCCAATGCAGCAATATCCAGAGAGAACCATCCGTTACCTTGTATGGATCAATTACTGCCAAAAATCAGAAAAGCTAAATATTTCTCCAAGTTAGATATTAAAAATGCATTCCATCAAATTGAGATCCACCCTAATTCCGGGCATATCACAACATTCATAACACCAACAGGACTGTACAGATACAAGAGACTCATGTTTGGAATAACATGCGCACCTGAGCTGTTTCAGAAGATTTTAGAGAAAATGCTGATTAAATGTGAAGGTGTTGTTAATTTTATCGATGATATTTTAATCTTTGGAAACGAGACCGAGCATGATTTAAGACTGTCAAAAGTATTACAAGTCCTACAAGAAAATAATGTCTTGCTTAATAAAGATAAATGTATATACAAAGCGGAAAGGATAAACTTTTTAGGTCATGAACTATCACCAGAGGGAGTGAGACCATTATCGAAATATATTGACAGCATTTCGAAGTTCAGGGTACCAAAAACAATTGACGAGCTGCAAAGTTTCCTCGGACTAGTTAATTATGTTAATAAATGGATACCAAATTTAGCTACGAGATGTGAACCTTTAAAAGAGTTGTTAAGACAAAAAATTGGAAAAAAAGGAAGCATAGAAAGCCTTTGGACACATAAACAATATGAAACATTTAAAAACTTGAAACAAACACTAACCAAGATAGGAACTCTCGGATATTACGATGTTATGGATAATACGCAAGTCATTGCAGATGCTAGCCCAGTTGGCCTTGGGGCAGTACTAGTACAAACTGACGAGAATGGCCCTAGGATTATAGCATATGGAAACAGAACGTTAACAGATTGCGAACGAAGATACAGCTAGACGGAGAAAGAAGCACTTGCTCTTGTTTGGGCTATCGAACATTTTAATATCTTTCTTTTCGGGAAACAATTTGATTTAGTAACCGATCACAAACCATTGGAGTTCTTATTTAGTCCTAAATCTAAACCTTGCGCCCGTGTTGAGAGATGGGTTTTAAGACTACAAGCGTATCGCTATAACATTAAATATAAGCCTGGAAAAACAAATATTGCAGACCCTTTATCACGGTTGTGCATATGCTCTGCTGTTGTAGAAACAGTAGTAGAGAATCATGTACATCAAATTGTACAATTAGCAAGACCACAAGCTATACCTATGCAAGATATTATTACATATTCTAATACGGACTCGGAAATCATCAATGTAAAGAAGGGAATCTATAACAACCAATGGGATGAATCAGTCAAGAATTATAAAATATTTGAACATGAATTATGTTTCCACGAAAACGTTCTACTGAGAGGAAACAGAATCGTGATCCCTGGGAAACTGAGAAAAATGGTATTAGATGCAGCTCACGAAGGTCACCCGGGAATTGTAGCAACGAAGAATCGTTTAAGGACCAAAGTTTGGTGGCCACAGATTGATAAAGATGCTGAAACGCTGGTAAAGAGTTGCAAGGCATGTACCTTAGTTGGACTACCTAATCCACCTGCGTCTATGAAACGACGAGAACTTCCAGCAGAGCCGTGGATTGACACCGCCATCGATTTATTAGGACCTCTTCCGAATAATGATTACCTGTTAGTAATAATTGATTACTACAGTCGCTTTAAAGAGATTAAAATAACCAAGACGATTACAAGCGCCCAAATAATAAAAATGTTGAAAGAAATTTTTTGTCGCTTAGGCTATCCAGTCTCCATCACCGCTGACAATGGACGACAGTTTATAAGCGAATTCAAGATGTTTTGCAAGGAATGTAATATAAGGCTCTTTAATACAGTTCCCTATTGGCCCCAGATGAACGGCGAAGTTGAGCGACAGAATAGAGATATCGTAAAACGCTTAAAAATTAGCCAAATAGAACACAAAGACATCAGAGAAGCTCTCTATGAATATCTTATGATGTATAATTCAACCCCACATTCGGTTACGGGAAAGACACCTTCAGAACTTTTCTTTAAGAGACAGAATAGGGACAAAATTCCTATGATAAGAGATATAAGTGAGAAAGGAGATGATTCAGAAGTCAGAGACAGGGGTAGATTGCAAAAAGAAAAAGGAAGGGAATATGGAGATAGGAAGAGGAGAGCTTCCGATCCAGAGCTTACAGAAGGCGACAAGGTCTACATAAAAGAGATGGAAAGATCTAATAAACTAGCCAGCAATTTTAATCCTACTCCACATGTAGTGGAACAAGCTATTGGAGGGGATGTTACTGTTAGAAATGAGGAAACCGGGCAAACGCTGAGAAGGAACATTGTTCACTTGAAAAGGGTGGAAGGTCAGTGGCAGTCAGTTCAAAATGACAAGGACACAGTTCAGTTTTAAATGTTATATTTCTATAATGGTAAATTTGATTCGATTACAGTATAATTATGATTGAAATAAACAGGTTTTAAGATTTGGATTTTGTTTAATTGGAGTTGAGTTATTTGAGTAAAAACAAATTTAAAAAAATATAATAAGAAAGGGATGTAGTGTATCTATTTAATAGATATGTAAACACTGTCTCACACACATAAGGGTTGGTAGCTGTCACTAATGTCAACTGTCAGACACGAGGGATGACAGGAGAGTTAGGGGGAAGCGTACCGGGACTTAGACCTTGGATGTGATGGTGAGCCTGTGATTGAATACAATATTGGCCCTGCTTACTCAAATAACTAAACACTACAACCTCTACCTAACTAACCCTTTGGGGAAATACAGGCGTGATACATAAAATCTGATGAAAGGTGACAGCCACCTCTCCCTTCCTTCGGGGAGAGCAGGTGAGGTGCGGACTCTATGTTGTACAAATAGCTTCTGCCAATGTCAAGGGTACCTAAGCTTTTAATAAAAATTCCATAAGCATAGTCATCAACATTCTCAGATGTATTAACCTATTTTAGATATTTTCTGCCATTCATGCAATTTTCTTGTTTTCTCCATTCTTTACTGAAAACAACAACAAATTGTAAGTCTAACAGCAGCACTGCTATGTAATCCAGTTGGTAGTCAAGCAGTATCTCAGTAGGTCACAAGAATCCGCTGGATGCAAGAAACACAGAACCGAATTGGCGGTGCTTGGGGGAGGCCTAAGTCCAGCAGTGGACGTCTCAGCTGGAATGATGAGAAAATCCCTTTTCTGTAAGCGTTAACGCCAACGGAAAGATCAAATTGTATGCAGTTGACATTAGCTTTAGAGATGTCACGTGACTGCTGCTGTCAACTCCATACAATTTGATCTTTCCGTTGGCGTTAACGCTTATAGAAAAGGGATTTTGTCTAGGCCCCCAGCAAGTTCTAAACAGGCGCCGCCCCCACACACTAAAGATTAATAAGGTTGCAGAAACTTGAAATGTCAGTTATTTTTAAAGTCATCTGAGATCCAACCAGGTTTTCAGATAACTTAGATTGCAGTATAATCTTAACAATAATAAAATTATTAATGTTTTGCTCCATCCATTTAATATTCATTGTAGTCTTACAAACAAAGCTAGTTTTGTGTTTGTTTAATAGTAAAGATGGTAAACAATTGTTTAATTTAGAAGATAATTGGTTTACTTACAAGCCGAAACAAAGACCAAATTAATTAGATTAGGGTATTAAGAAACCAAATCAATTAGAAAATTAAACTTATTGGTGTACATTTGAAACCACAAAATTGAGGTTTAGGCATATTAAATACCAAACTTAAATAGTAAACTTATTTACAAAAACGATACCCTACATACCGACGTATTGTGGACCTAATAATGCAGTTACCTCTTTAGACAACAATTCCCCGTAAATTGTGACTACATTGTTTTATTGGGATTCCACATGTAAAACCAAATGTAAGTGGTAATCTATATATATAAAACACAAGGGTGACTGACTCATCTATCAACGCAAAGCTCAAACCACTAGACGGATTAGGCTGAAATTTGGTACACAGATAGTTATTATGACGTAGGCGCGCACTAAGAACGGGTTTTTGGAAATTCGACCTTTAAGGGGGTGAAAAGGGGGAATTCGTTAACGCGCGGTCCGATTAGCTTGAAACTCAGTTTTTATACTTAAAACCAAAAATAAAGAATATCATAGTTTTCAAAAATTTAAGTACCAGAGTTTTTCAAAAATTTAAGTAACAGAGTTTTTCAAAAATTTACCCCTATCGGGGTTAAAAAGGGTAATCTATATCACAGCTCAAACCACTGAACGAATTGGGCTGAAATTTGGCACACAGATCGTTATTAGGACGTAGGCATCCATCAAGAAAGGGTTTTTAGAAATTCGACCTTTAAGTGGGTGAAAATCTTATGTTCATTTGGTTAATAAACTTGAAACTTGGTATGGTACTAATACTTAAAACAAAAAATAAAAAAGTACGTGTTTCGGTGTTTAAAAAAAAATCTGCTCCTAACGGGGTGTAAAAGGGTAATAAAGTTTAAGGTGTACAGATTATAAATAAATCTAAAGAACGTAAATATTCATTTTAGAAATTATCTTTCAAAGGGGGTGGAGGGGTTGTTGAAGTTTTCAGAGGAAAGTAATAAATCCACGCGGATGAAGTCGCGGGCAAAGTGCTAGTAGTAAATAAATAAAAACCTAATCAGTCATGGAGCCTGCCGACAGAAGTGAAAACTTAAAACTGGTGTTAGCAACATCTACATTCTAAGTTACAGCGCTACGGCATGTGGTGACTCGAATCCATAAGTTTACCCCCTACCAAATTCACTTCAAAATCGCTAAGCGCGCATAAAGAAGTTTTCACTTCACACACACTATAACTGAGAAATCTCGATGTTTTGTTAAATCGTAAAAACCGTGTGAAGCAGGAGAAGGTCGCTAGTTTACTAATTAAAATGAATAAGATTAAAATTTTATAAAATCGACTTCACAATAAAAATCTTCATAATTATAAAACTAAATGAATTTTCTTTATGAATGTATTAAAAAGACGCCTGAACTTTAAAGAGAGGAACGTATTCGTGATGGCAGTCTCGAAGTGTAAAAATTTTAATTACACGGACCTAAATGAGGGTAGCGCATTCATTAAACGTGGAATCTCAGAAACATAATTTCGGGAATGTTTTTAATATAATAGTTGTAAATTTTGCTATGTGAGGAGAGAACTGTGTTGTCTAGAATGTTTAGGTTGCTTATGTGAAAAAACCGTTGCTTGTGTTACATAGATCCCAAGGAAATTATGGATTAGTTTTCATCAATAGCTAAAATCTATCAATCTACCTAGCCTTTTCCCAACTATGGTGGGGTCGGCTTCCAGTCTAACCGGATGCAGCGGAATACCAGTATTTTACATGGCGCGACTGCCTATCTGACATCCATAACCCAGTAACTGGGTAATACGATACCCCTTAGACTCAGACTTCGGGCTTCTGACGACCCGTAACGACTGTCAAAGATCCACGAATGACAGCCGGGCCCGAGACCAACGGCTTAATGTGCTTTCCGAGGCACGGAGGAGTCTTGATGTGTGAAGATGGTCACCCATCCACGGACCAACCCCGGCAAGCGTAGCAAATTTTATCTGACATACGCAATGTTATTATCACGGGTTCAACTTCCGCCCGCTAACAAATTAGGTGACTTGTTGTATTTTTAGGGCTCCGTACCCAAAGGGTAAAACAGGACCCTATTACTAAGGCTCCGCTGTCTGTCTGTCTGTCCGTCTGTCACCAGGCTGTATCTCATGAACCGTGATAGTTAGACAGTTGAAATTTTCACAGATGATGTACTTTTATAGCCGCTATAATAACAAATACAAAAAAATAGGATAAAATAAATATTTAAGGGGGCTCCCATACAACAAACGTGATTTTTTTACCGTTTTTATAGATAATGGTACAGAACCCTTCGTGCGCGAGTCCGACTCGCACTTGGCCGGTTTTTATTTCAGGCATGAAAAGGTCTATGAGGAAAAATGCATGCTAAATGGAATACCTACATAACTTAATGTACAAAAAATTATAAACATTATTTTAATACACAATAGTTTAGTTTGCCAAAAATTTCAGTTCCATAGCGTCAGCTATTATACTGTTATTGAATATTAACGCCCCATTTAAATAGCACTTAAATTTTATGACACAACTGTGGGAAATTAAAATGAATGTGTTGGTGTATTGTTTCCAATGTGTGGGTACTAATATGACCTTTTTAAACCAAATAAAACCTTTTTTGACAAGGTAGTGTAAAAAAAGGTTTTATTTATCGTATAAGGGCTTAATGTACCTCTAACATTTTTATAATGTGTCAATGGTATCCAAATGAAGGCTAAATCCTTTCATATATCTTAATATTATGCTGATTTGATAATTATGTAAACAGATAATTATTTTCAACTAGCTGCGCCCCGCGGATTCACCCGCGTAAGTCTCGATCCCGTGGTAATATCGAGATAAAAAGAATCCTATGTGTTAATCCAGGTTATAAGCTATCTGTTTGCCAAATTTCATCCAAATCCATTCAGTAGTTTTTACGTAAAAGAGTAACAAACATCCATCCATCCATACTTAAGAACGTTCGCGTTTATAACATTAGTTAGGATATGTATTCGTTTGTATATTTGATGGGTAGGTACCCGTCCATTACAATATATCAAGACCTCTCCGTGTCTCGAACAGTACGTGCCGTTGGTCCCGGCTGTCATTCGTAAATCTTTGACAAAATAAATTGTTATAACTTTTTAATTAGACACTGTGTTAGATGAATCATAACGAATTTTTCTTCTTCTCAGATCGATTTGATTCGTCAGATTCTCAGATGAGAAACACAATTCCCTTGCTAAGTAAATAAAGGTAATAAAGGGTCGCTCAAGCCACCTCATGGCCGATATTAGGAGGAAAAAGTACCACAGTCCTAGTGGTGTTAGATTAATGATCATGTTTGGTAGCCCAATGTTTTATACATTCAGTGGAATTAAGGAAATATATGGCGGAAATTAGTACATAGTTGTTTTTATTGAATTAATTTATGGCTATAGGAAGGTCTACTTGCAGGACAGAAGCCTTAGAATTTGGAAAACGTTTTGGTCACTGTAGTTCCTGCAGCTTTGGTACATAATAAAGGTACAATTCCGAACGTGATCGCAGTAGATGGCGAAATTACCCCCTGCTGCAAAACATTATAATATAACAAGACATCACGCCTGTGTTTCTTTTCTTGAAGGGTTCGGCAGAGGTGCACGTGCTTGAGGCGTGCCGTCCTTTTTACCCGACTGAGGGTAATGTTTTTCGAGAGTATGTTCGTATCTATGTATGTCTATTTCTTTGGCACGCTCTGTAGCCTAAACGGCTTGATGGATTTTAACATACGAGGTGTCGTTAGGTTCTTCTTAATTGTGGGAGTGACGTAGGCTACATTTTTTTTTATATATTTCATCTGAAAATGCAAAAAAAACGGAGGGGAAGGTTTATTTTTTTCGAGAGTATGTTTGTAGCTATGTTTGTCTGTTTGTTTTAAATAAATTACAACAATATTGTTATCAACTAAAAGCTAGTAATGAGTTAATTCCAAATATATATGTTAATAAAATCAAAAAGCTTGAAATCAAATTATTTAAAAAACAAAAACCCGACTGCAAAAACCTATTACCGAAAAGAGAAAAACAAGCATTGAACTTTCTTTTTTGTAAGGTATTGCAGGCGGGGACAAACTAATAACCTGAAATATGGTGTAACTTGTCTCTTTTCTCTTTACCGCTGCAGTTTGCGTTCTGTAGTCGGATTCGGAATTGTATCTTTAACTTGTCCCGTTGTTAAGAACTAGTTCGATGGCTTTTTGAGATCTTCATTAATAGAATTAGATAATTATCTACTTTTAGCTTTTTAAACTAGGCTTATTCTTTTTGGCGTGTCGATGGCAATTTATACTTTATTTGAATTCCACAATGTGCTGGTGGTAACTTAATACTTCTATGTTGAGACAACCCAGAACTTAGCTATAACTTACGAGTTTTGCGCTATCACTAGTGTCCATCAATTCCTATTGTGGGCAGGCATCAATACTCAATATCTTTATTGCTTTACCATAATGTGTACTAACTATATATTTAGATCATAAATACCCTGTAGGGCACAGCAAAAGGGTAGGAGAGAGGAAGCTCTGTTTAAGGAGATCATGCAAGTTTTAACTTACATTTATTCAAAGTCAGGAGATCGCAAATAGGATCTATCATTTCGTTTATCTATTGTTTATGTATTGTTTTATCTGTAAAAGTGTACTTAAATATTTTAGATTATTTCGATATGTATGTACATATCTATTATAATTCTGTTTATTAATTTATATAAATTGTTTATCTTCGAATAATTATTATTGCTATATTTTTTTAAATTACGGCAGGGCAACGATATCACTCTAGGCTATTAATGACGGTCTCAATACTCTTTCAAATTACCGAAACCACTTAGCAAGAAATTAATGGATAAGTCACATAATATTCTTTCCGTATGTACCACACCAACAACGTTCATTACTTTCAATACCACGCACACAAAATCTACGCTGCCCTTGGAACGCCACCCAAATGAGTTGGTAAACAAATCTACGGAACAACACATGTTGGGTTCTTCCGTGTCAGTGCTCCATTACCGTTCACCCGTCACAAGGCATCAGTATTACGATCTGCTTCGTTTCTGGTACAATTTCTTGGAAGAGAAGTTTGGTATATCTCCCGTAAAACAATGTGTCAGTAGAAACTCCTTAGCTTGTTTTGCTTATTAATTACGAAGAAGAGCTAGAAATAACATAACATAAAATACCTGATTAATTAATTAAATGTGGCTATTGTAGGTACACCCACATTTCACTAGTTATATTTTAGGACTTAAATATAACTGGTGAAATGTGGGTGTAATCATATTTTTTTTTTTTGGGTTCCGTACCCAACGGGTAAAACGGGACACTAACCAAGGCTCCGCTGTCTGTTTGTCTGTCTGTCTGTCACCTGGCTGTATCTCATGAACTGTGATAGTTAGACAGTTGAAATTTTCACAGATGATGTATTTCTATTGCCACTGTAACAAAAAAATACTACAATACAGAATAAAATAAATATTTAAGGGGGCCCCCTTTCAACAGACATGATTATTTTTTGCCGTTTTTATAGATAACTAGCTTCCGCCCGCGGCTTTGCCCGCGTCGTAGGTCGATAAAAAGTAGCCTATGTCCTTCCTCGGGATGCCATGTATCTCCTTGCCAAATTTTATCGAAACCCGTTCAGTGGTGTGAAAAGGTAACATACAGACAGACAGACAGAGTTACTTTCGAATTTATAATATTAGTATGGATGGTAAGCAACCCTTCGTGGGCGAGTCCGACTCGCAGATGGCCTGTTTTTTAATTATTCTTTGCGCTAAGTTATTGCAAGACTTGCTTTGAATATTGTCTACCAATTTGCAGTCAACTTAATAAGATAACGTGGAACCACGGTGGAATGTAGAATAGGCTCTCCTAAAAGAGAATAATTGAGGATCTTTAACACTGGTTCTAATACCAAGTAGGTAGTTAGCTGGCCAACTGTAAAAATAAAGTAAAAATACTTAATAATAAATATTTAAAATTTATTTTATTCGTTTTCTATAGGTACTTCTAACTGTATTATTTACAGTTATAGAAATAAATTGAAAACATTTAAGTGGGGATCCTCTTAAATATTTTAGATTCATTATTTAAATTCACTTCTATTCTGCTTAGAAAAATAAACTCTACTCAAAACTGCAACGAGGAAATTAGCAACTCATAATTACACGCAAAAATTAAAAACCCAAATTGTATACCCACATAATATTTTTAAATAACCACTCAAAAGGATTTGCATAAAAAGTAAAATAAGGCTCCTCATATCGCACTCCTAAATGAAAGAGAAAATTTATGTAAAGAGCATTCGTTCCCATGTCTTTAATAGCTCTAAGTGCTGAAATAAAACACACTAGGTATTTTGAATTTAAATAAAAATACAATTTAGTTAAAAGCATTCTCTAGGCTCTTGTAAAGCAGTTTGTTTTATTTTCTTCAGGTACACATCAATGTCGGAGACTTTTTTCAAGACACTGCAGTTAATGGACATTATACGGTGATCTAAGTTTACTGCTACTTAAGCTTAACAGTCCGGTGTATAATTAATTAACTGTTTAGTTGATTTTGTGATGTAGATAATTATTGAAGTTTTCCAATATCTAGATTTTGTTTTGTGAGAACAACGTGTCTTTTTATTCTCACCCGAAACCGCACACGTATAAAATCGCGTTCTTTTAGAGATAAAATATTATAATTTTATTTTTTATTATTTCACCTCAAAATCTGCCTTTCGCAAATTTGTTTGGGCCGGCTTCCAGTCTAAACCGTATGCAGCTAAATACAAGTATTTTACATGGAGTGACTGCCTATCAGACCTACACAACCTAGTAACTGGGTAATACGATACCCTTGGTAGGAATGATTGTCAGTCTTTCGGGCTTCTGACGACCCGTAACGACTATCAAAGAAATGACAGCCGGGACCAACGGCTTAACGTGCTTTTCGAGGCACGCAGGAGTCTCGGTATGTAAAGATGGTCACCCATCCACGGACCAACCCCGGCAAGCGTAGCTTAACCTAATGGATCGACCCGTGCGGCTGTTATTACTTAGCCACGAGCTCCTCTTTAATAATTATTTCAACTCATAATTTTAAATACAAATATTGAACTTGCTATAATGCTGACTAATGATAATATTCCGACATACGACCATACATTAAATAATCAAGTAGATAGCTCGAAATAGCACATTAATAACTTAACAAACAAAATAACAGTCGGGTAATTACAATAATCTGCATAAAGCAACTCCAGGTAATAAAGTACATATTTATCTTTCCTATTCGTCGATTCCGTCATTAAAATGAACGCGACAATTATCGAAAACACAAAACGATTAACCCAGATAAAGGCCTGGCTATTGATTCCGTACTGGCCGCAAACCAGAAAACCAGAGAACCCACCACTATAATTCACCAGCCGAAACTTTAAGCCCCACTTTATTGTACACTGCTCTTTTTGTCAAACAAGATCCATTAAAAATGCACCAACAACTTCACGTAAACAGCAATGGAATGTAAATAAAAAATGCGAACTTATCGTTTCGTCATCGCTTGATATCCCCCTGGGTATCGTTAATTCTTATTGAATACCTCGTATTGTTCGCTAATTGAATGGAATCAATCAATTTCAGCGTATATCAACTTTTATGATATAAGTGACATTCGCAGAACTGAATAAAATATAATGCATCAGTTTTAAGAGTTAAACCAGGAAATGGGTCACAGTGATGAACGCAACAGTAAACCAAATGTGTAGATATAAAAATATAGTGGTACCATGTTTGAAACACGATAAAAAACTAGTAGGTGGTGCAGAATAATAGAATTTGAAAAACAAACGCTTAAAAAAAATAGTGTTTCACGTCGACAATTTGAATCCGGTGTCAGGGCACCGTAGACTGAAGGCAGGTGAAGTGAATGACAGAAGGAATGGTGTCAGGGTCAGGACTGGATGGACACACAATACGTAGCCAGAATCATTGTTTCCACGCACTGTTTAGATTATGTATTTTTAGAATAGGTAATGTAAGTTTTTGGGAAAGGATGGGGATAAACAAGAAAATTTTATGAAAGGCTAGAAATGAAAAAGAAAATACCTGAAATATGTTAAAACAAGTCTATGCATGATAACTGTAGTGTATCTATTTATTAGTTACTAGCTGCGCCCCGCGGTTTCACCCGCATAAGTCTCGATCCTGTGGAAATATCTGGATAAAAAGAATCCTATGTGTTAATCCAGGTTATATCTGTTTGCCAAATTTCATGCAAATCCATTCAGCCGTTTTTGCGTGATTGAGTAACAAACATCCAAACACACAAACACACAAGAACACAAACTTTCACATTTATAATATTAGTAGGAAGTAGGATAGTAGGATGTAAACACTGTATCATTCACACAAATAGTGAGGTAGGTAGCTATAACTGTCATTAATGACATCTGTCAATCGTCACGAATGACGGGAAAAGGTTGAAAGCGAGGTGGCCCTACAGGAGAGGCTTAGTAATGAGCCAGTGTAGTGATATAAATCAACTTAAATGCGGGTTGAACAGGATTGTAAAATACTGAATATGCTCAAGAAACCAGTTACCTACAGCTATATGTAAGCGGGCACGCCCTTTGTGCCTGGGGGCTTTTATTTAGTTAATTTATGTTTGACTTTTATTTCTGCTTGAGTAGTTCTCGTTTTTTTTATTTTATCATATTTTTTTTGTGGTTGGTATATTGGCGTGTGCTAACTGACATATGGCTAATAATTAGATTTAAGTTTTATGTATGTAATGTAAATGATTTTGTATACTTTTGTATAGAATCAATTTTTATCTAACTGAACACACAGCTGTGCTGCTGGGGAGTTAGTTGCGCCACTTCTTCCCAGCTAAAGCACTAGGAAGTGGTGAAGGGTGGGCGTTTTGGGGGACAGTCTTATGTAATTTTGACGTTCGAAAAGTGCTGATTCTCAGCCTAGTTTGAATAAATGACTTTTTGATTTTGATTTTGAACATTGAAAACCCTTGCCATTGGCAAATACAATATACAATAGTTCTATGCAATTTAACCAAGTAAATACCAACAACGAAGCGTACCCAAAAGTTTTATAATCACTGCGTAGTAATTATAAGTTAGTCGGGTTATATAGCCCGGCCCATGATAAATAGACGTTTCGATGATAAATAGCCCAGACCGATACCCGATTGATAGACGCGTGGCGCTTCCAAACGTCAAATGTGATGTAATTTGTTAAATGTTGCGTACAATGTTCCATAAATCAATAGTAAAGTTGCGTTGTGAGGTACGGGGTTTACTTTATTGGTATTTATATAGCTTCTACCCGCGACTACGTTCGCGTGGCAATCGTAAGATAGACAATATACTAAAATAACAGCCACAATTTTATAAAACTCCCTCGGCCACCAACCCACCGCATCGCATCGCATCGCCCACTCCCGCTTTTATTTCGTTATCACTAAGCGTTCTTTCTTTTTTTATCTTTTTGCTCGTGCCTAAGAGTCGTAGCGTTATTATGTTAAATAACCTTTCTCAAAAATTGGGATAGAAAATGTAAAAAAAAAACAAATCGGGCTGGTAGTTTTAGGTTCCCTATCCATTTGCATAAAATTTTAAGACATAATATAACATGGCATACTTTTGTTTAGCCGAACAATATTTACGCATAATATTATTTACGCATAACAGCTTACGCATAATTATTTTAAGCATAATTTCTCCAATCATAATAATGTATAAGCATAACATTCAAAAGCATAAATATATTTACGCATAATGACATTAAAACATATTTTTTGGAGGCATAACAAGCATGCAAGCAGGTATGCAGCATGCAAACAGGCATGCAGCATGCAAGCAGGCATGCAGCGTGCAAGCAGGCATGCAACATGCAGCAAGCATTATTTCTGTCACGGCTCCGGCGCTGCGAGGTTTAAAAAAAAACATTATGTGAAAAAAAGGGGTCCCGTAGTTTTACGGTAGCTAGGTAAGCGCGTTTAAACAAAAAAAAAGCTTTAATTAGTAGTATGGTAAATACAGATACTGTTCCTATATCTTACGAAACATGGTTAAAACCGAGACTCATTTATTCATGTAAAGTATGTTACCATTACAGAAGAATCTTCTCCTGTAATAGTACCTTACACACAGAAGAAGACAGATAGAAGAATCTTCTTCTGCAATACTTTTTATACACAATGACAGTTTGTATAATGTATGCCTCCCGTTAGAAATGGTTTAATTGATCCTAGTTGCAGTACATAATAAGGCAAATATGAAAATGACATAAACTTCTCCTAATATCTAGTTTTATTTTCTTGAAACATATCAACATAATCAATTAGGAAACCAATTTATAAACTTCCAATTTAATCGAATAGTCACGATACCTGTGTCCATAGCAAATATGGCGGCCTTTTTATCTACAAAAAGTTGCAGCATAATCTCGTATTGCTTAACACAATTAGGGTCCAATTAACCGAAGCTGTACGTGGAAAAGTGAAGCTCATGTTGACGTGCTTGGATCTCAGGTCTATACAGCATCCCGTGTCTACTTATCACAAGTGTAGGGGAGTTAATTGCAAGTTGTTCCCTGCAACGCCCTGTTTTCAAGCACATAACGAATTCTCTTTAGCATCCGACGTTCTGGCTACGAGTATTTAGCTGGTTTCGTGCAAAGGCGACTGAAGAGCTTAGGTGTACTGCTATCTAACAGTGGACAAATAAGGATTTCGTCAGGGTAGTTTGTACAAACCTTACCATCACTGTAATAAATTGTTAGTTTTTACCCGACTACGGCGAAGAAAAAAGGAGGGTTATGATTTTGACCGGTATGTATGTTCATCTGTTCCCTCATATCTTCTAAACGATTCATCACAATTTGGAAGCGTCTTGATCGTCCGCTGGTTATGTGACGTCACATTAAATTAAAAATGGCGCCCTCTAGAGGACATAAAGTCAGGAATTAAAAAAGAAAAATATTTTATCGTACCATGTTGGGTATCAAATGAAAGGGCTTAATGAGCACATTTCAAAAATATATATAATTATTATAACTCCAAAAGAATAAAAATAAAAAAAAGTAATAAAAACTAAAACCCGGAGTCACACGTAATCTGTTCCATTTATGCCCTAACACGTGTGACTCTGGACTTTTAATTTGTCTGTCTGTGGTGTCTTGTTTATACCTTTTTAGTCGTAGTTGGTTTTTAGTTTTTATTATATAAATCGCTTATCCGCACAATAATAGTCTTGACTTACGACAAGCTAAGACTCGGTGGATATAATTCATGCTGTTCCCGATACAAAATAAATAAATAATCAAAAATTGTTAACATAATGCTTCAGTTTATATGATGATAATAATAATAGATGATTAGGCTGAAAGGGAAACTACCAAGATGACGAATAGAGAAATATGGAAGAAAAATACAAGTTGTGCCGACCCCAAATTCCTAAATTGGGATAAGGGCAGGAGAATCATAACGATGATGATGATAGCTTCAGTTAATTATGTTATATCATAGATATTCCCCTGAAGGCAAGTAGCATGTAAGCAGTATAAAGTCCTTTCCAAGTCACCAAGACCACAGCATACTAAAATGGCCATCCATAAACCAATAGAACTTTCCAGTACACAACTAACTTTATTAGAGTGATTGCATAGAGCTGCAATATTGTTGGAACAGAACATTTCCAATTCCCAATGTATCTGAGTGCCATTCGCGTAACGTTTCGTGCCGTGTCCCCTACAAGCATTAATTGGTACATCTATTCACGTTTGTGGGTCACATTCGATGCATTAACATTGGTCTCAGTATGTACTGAATGGAGATTCGTAGGTTTCAGTCTTGGTAATTATTGAGGATCTCTAATTACTCGGATGGTTGCGACTTTTTAGGCCAATGTGTGACTTTTGTGAGCCGAAAGTGCTTTAACTATTTCGGCCTCTGGAATTCCAGTTGTATGTCGACCAATGGCTCATCATTGATGCATGGGACTTTAAACTGTTGTAGAATTTGAACGTGCCACTATTGTTACTTACCGACGACCTTAAAATGGTGGCTGGGACAGACTGGAGGACAGGGTGTTGTGGCGCAGCCTGGGAGAGGCCTGTGTCCAGCAGTGGTCTGTGATAGACTGAGTTGATTAACTGTAGTTATTGCGGGACTGTTTGAGAGTTTTCGCGTAAAGTGTATGATACGTTTGGAGATGGCTTCCTACCATCTGCGAATTCTTTGTTAACGTTCGTCTCGACTTGTAGTATAATAATATATAAAACAGAATTTTACGTACTATCTCATCAAATCATGACAGTTTCCTACTCGGAACTCCTATCCTTTTGTAACAAATAACCAAGGAGTACTAATCATTCAAAGAAAAGTTTACGTAATTAATGAATACGCAGAAGTGTATACGATATAAAAGATTTAATATACAAAACCCCAAAACAAAATAATTTTATTCGTCTTTTATACTCTTAAACATACAGTTTCCGCTAACCAAAATAATAAATAAAATATGAAAGAAAAAGCCCCATGTACACAAGCCGATTATGTTGACTCCATTCAAACGAAAACATGGCAACCTGTCTTGAAATGTTTCATGAATATTAAACTACCAAATGTATTGGCAATCGTCACGGAAACAGAAGAATGGAAGAAAATGTTTCTTTATTTCGGCAGTAGAAGTAATCCTATAAGTCTCGAGGGCCATGCTGTGGAGTATTAGGTATTAGAGTACCATTGTTTTGGGGAAAGAAAGAGATGACAGTAACATTTGGATAACTTTGTCCTCGTCTTGCAAAAGAATTGTGATGGTTATGACACTTACATAGGGATCTCAGACATAATAATAGGAAAATGAATGTGAGGAAATTAACTCATACGACCACTGCAGTACATTTTGGCCAGCTTGTGGGGTATACATACAAAGTGGTATGAATAATTATGTATTTCAGCATAATGAATATTCCTGCGAGGCTTTTTATTACTTACTTTGAATGTTACGATTATCTTGTGAGATAGAGGAAAAACATTTTCTATACTATATATTTCAAAGACTAATTAAATAACGTCGTCAGAAGCTAATTAATTTCAGACAAAAAAAAAATCCTCGTTGGTCTAGTGGTCGCAAGTGTTACTGCTGAGCATGAGGTCCTGGGTTTGATTCCTGGGTCGGGCAAAGTGTTATTGGAATTTTCCATTTGTTATTTCTCAGTAGCAGCCCGGAATCTAGATTTATGCCCGATTGATAGCAATAGGCTCGCCCTGGGTCTTAAACATATCTGTCGAAATGTGGGTGTACTACAGATACACCTCTGTATAACCTTTTGGGAAATACAGGCGTGATGTTTAGTTAAAAAAGAGTTCTTAATTTCACCGATACTGAAAACATTTCATCCATAAGAAAAATGACAATAAAATACGACAGTGTCAAACAATAAGTTCGTTTAGGACAAAGAAGAATGACTGTGGGTCATTTTAAAATATATTTTCGAGTCCCTCAAAAACAAACCACTAAAAATCAGTATCAAAGACCAAATCGAATAGCTACCTTATCTACTGACGAGTCGCCGCCGTCAGCATGACAGACGTCCAATCAAATTCTGCTTACGACCTAGGCCGCAAATCACATCGGGTCGGTCTTGCGCTGAGTCGGCCTAAATAAATCCAGCACTGACGAAGGATTACTGGTGTTAGAAATCAAATGTTAGGGAATTAGTTTGGGTTTGTTAGAATGAGTTTGAATGGTGACGTTTGAAAAGGATCGTAACATCAAGACCAAGTTACCGGAATAATTAAGCAGAGGTTATTCGTGCAGGCTCATTTCGACAGTTATCTTTAAGTACATTGGACAGTGGAGGTGAAGTGAGCCAATTATCATGCATAATCAGCCTATAATGTTCCCATTGCTGGAACACAGGCCTCCTCTAAGTGAGAGGGAGTGGGCGGTTATCCACCACGCGGGCCCAGTGCAGGTTGGTAGGTGTCACATGTCTTCGAATTTTAGTTCCAGGAAATGACCATTACCTACACCGTTTATGACAGCAGTCGTGATGAAATAATTTATACGAAGTAAAGCGCCTGACTGAGTTTGAACCTACGACCTAAGTCGTAAGTCACAGCCGTTACCACTGGGACACTATCGTGATAGCCACAAATTATGATGGACTCGGATCTCATGGTGGGCATTATCATGCACCGGCCACAAAACCAAAACACGAATTTAGAAAAAAAAATCATGGGACTCGCGTCATCGTCACCGAACGCTTGAAGAAATGAATTAATTTTACTTAGTTTTCATTTTTATCGACAGTCCCCAAAGACATTGCATTGTTTTGCATGTTTTTTTTTTAATTCAGTCTATTATGTTTATTTTTCCACTAATTACAGCATTCCGTTACAAATTAAAATAAAACCAAAGAATATCAGCTTATCTCCTTAATTTAACTTACCGTAGTTAACGTTGAGACTCGATACTAGAATTAAACGCAAATGTTTGGATCTTGCTGAGACTGTAATGAGATTTACATGGAAGGAACTTGTGTAAAATAGGATAGAGCGAGACAACATTAATTTATATCTAGACTAACTTTACCGTGGTTTTGACCGTGTGGAGCTCGGAAATTATCGCTCGGGAACGTACGGGATAAAAGTATCCAATGTCCATACGGACATTGGATACATTTTTCTGACCTGGGTAACCAGGTCATGGTCTACCCGCGTGCCACATCGAAATCCATTCAGCAGAAAACTGACGGCCAGAGTTATTTTCGCATTTATAATATTAATATAGAAAGAATCAAAGACAGAAAAATATTTTATTTGCAGGAAATATAACAATAATTTAAAAAAAGAACATTTAAAATAACATACTAATCATGAAAAAAGACATTACAACTAGCAAAAAGAGAAAAGAAGACCTGTGCGAGGCCTGTTTTATTATCTGAAATATTATCAATTGTTATACGCTAAAAATCCATATTATCCATCTTGATAATATGGATTTTTAGCGTATAACAATTGATAATATTTTCTGGTAGGTATTGCTAGACTAGACTGTTAGTGCCTTTTATTACAGAAGATCTACCCATCTTCTAGCTATATAAACATTATCAAAGCTAGCTAGCATAAGCATATATAACTATTATGTTCATGTAAAAAACATGACCATACCAAGCATTAAACGTTGAACAAAACGTACCCAGTCTTACCATCAAAACAGAGACATAAACATGCAAATAGGTACCGTACTAGCAATAACGAAACGAAACGCCAAATCGCACGGCATGTGTAATTGAATCTGAAGGGAAATTGCATTCCGCACGTGAAGTTCCGATCAGACAGTCGTGTTTGCAAAGATAGGGACACTTTTATACTAAAAATTTTACTGGACCTGAATTTATTGCCGAGATAGTGTCAGATATGAAATAAGTATTCTGTGATGTTCTTGTATGTAAAGTTTTGTAATATCGTATATCATTCGTTGAACTTGAGTGCTGAATTATTATTGTATTCTGGAGTGTTATTGTGATTTAGGGTACTTTGTTTTGTTGCAATTTGTTTTCTGCCCACATTTTTTCTTATGTATTTTTTTTTTCTAGCTTTTGCTAGGTACCGCAATCTACTCTTTATTTACTTTTTACTTAAGTTTTTATTTTTTTCGACTAATAGGTACGGTTATATCCATGGGAAGTTACGCGTCTCTTTACTAAATGATTTATTATAATTATTATTTTACATAAAAAAATTTTACGGTCCTGAATTTTCATTTGAGATTTATTTGAATAGAACATCAACAAAAACAAAACAAAATTACAAATCCCAATACCACAGCTCACTAAAAAGAACAAAGTGAATCCCAAACAAAAGAATAATTAAAGTTGCAAAAACTTAACGCAATTACGCAAGCTCTCATGAAACAACATTGTAACTACTGTAAAAAAAAAAACAAAATAACCACACTACTCCCGCGAGGGACGTGAAAGGAAATTTACTAGTAATGTCAACAACTAGAGTGGGGAACATTAATTTTCCGTAAATTGTAGTGTAGCATATTCGTTTCCAACTGGGTATTGTTACTTACAATTTTATTTCCTCTTACATGTAAGGGAAATTATTCTGTTCCCCTCAGTTGATACGAATAAGGAAAATAGCTGTTACAGGTATGCGTTATTGCTAACATTCATTTCTTACATGGAAAATTTATTTGTTTCTATTTGTACGGGAATGCTGTATGAACTCATGTTTATGATAATAAAATGAAATAAAATAAATAAATAACCATGATTTTATTAATGAAATAGTATGTGATAGGTTACCAGTATTTCTTTTTTAATCTGTTTGTCAATGTTTAAGCTCATGATTAACCTTTGGTATGCCGGAACGTGGATCCCGTTGAGAAACAATGGATTTTTAATTGTGTCTGTAATTACGGCATACGACGGGTTAAGGTATGATTCCGAACAACTCCGTACACGCCATTGCTGCTGCGGCATTTCTGCCACGTCACTACTGGTCCCCATATGCTCAGTGCTCGGTGTTAGGGTAAACACCGTTATCCTTGAAAATCAATGGAAAATTACAACTTTTTGTAAAGAAAATCTAAATTTTACCACAAGAGTATTTCACACTTTCACCTTAGGGCGACACTTATGGCAACGAACTTGCGTCTCAACACGGGTGGGTGGCGCGGGACGTCACCTGACCGGCCGCTAGTGTGACCCCTCCCTCAGTCAGTCAGCTATTTCGCTAGCGAGCACGGTGGCGGATAGAAACTTAAAAAAATATTTTAATGAAAATAACGTGAAAAATAACCCATTTGAGTGACAACGGTGTTTACCCTTACACCCTGTATTTTCTTTAGCTTTACATGAGATTACATTCCGAGCACGGCAGCAATGCTACGCGCCATTGCTGCGATGGCACTGCTGCCGCAGCAGACCAGAAGTGCGGCGTTCATGACAGCTATAATGTGACAACTGTTGAGAAGCAAACCACGAACAGCAGAGCCGTGCCGTGGTGCTCGGAATCACGTGACAGGCGGCATTGAGGCGCAGCAGTGCCGTCGCGTCGTACTAAAGTCTGGTTTGGTTTGTCAACTGGGGGTTACATCCATACTCCTAGAGTATTTCTTAGTACCATGCTTACAGTGCGTGGAATTAGCACAGACTGAAAATTCAAACTTAAAAATAATTCCTTGTGTTAAAACGGAAAATAATAATCATTTCCAAATTGTCATTGACAAAACACTTACTTTTGCTGCTACCAATACATCATGTTCGCCAAACTCTACGTCAAACAAGTCACATGAACGGAAGGGGTCGTTCGAGCTCGTGACGTCACGTATCCGCCCCGTTGATCAACTGCGGATTACGTCCATACTCCTAGGCTGTGGTTTAGTGTGGACAGAGTTAAGTTTTGACATAGCCGTCTTAGGGTCAAGAGGTGCGTGATATATTCTTGATCCTCTATTAGGATGTGTCTGTTGTTATTTGCGGGGTGTTGTTACTAATACTCTGATAGTCGGTAACTTCACAAATATTTCGCTGTTTTGATTAATGTCAATATTATCAAATGAAATGATGAAATATCGCTCTGTAGTGCACTAAGATATATTGATTGTGAATGTAACACTGTATTTGATGAAATACAGTTAAATGCGTGGTGTCAAAGTTCAACGTCAATTGTTTTTTTTATACCATTGTGTTTCTATATACAAATAAATATATAAAATGAACAGTCAACTGGGAAATTGACACTCTCAATACTCAAAATTATTTGCTGGTATGCAGGACTTTTTATTGCCTTTTATTTTGGTCCGTTCTCTATCACTAAATCCACATGTGGACAGGTTTCCTCTTTATCGCTGGGTACTACAGACTACAACTCAGAACCAATCAGGTGCACCTTACTATATTTTTTTAGTTTCTACTTAATTAAATCTTTAATTCTGTAACTAATTCACTGGCAAACAACACACAGCCTAACCCGCTGGGTCTAGAATTAGTCATTTTGCACAAGAGTTAAAGAAGGTGAACACTAACGGCCAGTTTCTTCATCAAAAGTGCCAAAGTAACCTCAAAAAGTCAAAGAAACGGTTGAATTTGTTTCTTTTTTTGACGTTCCCATGGCTGGTACTTTTGATGAAGAAACTGGCCGCAAGAAGTGAGAATTGAATAAGGAATGATTTTTGCCGATCCGGATTCGGCTTGTTTTTAAATAAACTACTATATTTCCAAAAATAACGCAAAACTTAAAAAACAAAACACTACCTCACTGAAAACACACGTCTTCTCCTACTTAACATCCAAATCGCTGTCCGCTCCATTCCGTACACATGCTAACCGTCTTCGCGCACGTGCAAATAACGACAACAGTTCGGAGACTCGGCCTTGTACATAATCATTAATTTAATGGACGGGCCCAACGGCTGGCCAGTGGATAGTGGCGGTCACTGCAGATCGTGACTGGCTTAACTTGCTGCGTGGGTTATTGAATAGCTTTGTGAGTATCGGGAAGTTGTGTAGACTGTGGTAGTGTATTCAATACTTCGCAAGCTTGGGACTTATTGGGAGAAATAATAAGACGTGTTGTTTAACAATAGAAACAAAACAGCTCAATAAAAAAAAAAAAAAATACTCAGTATAATTTTTGAAGAAATTAATTTCACATAGGTACCTATTTATAGAAAGACAAAGGCTAGAACAAAACAAACAAACTACTTACAGAAAATTCCATTTTCTTCTATATGCAGATCGAACCGCATGACACACAGCGTAGAAGCGAACACGTCAGTAACAGCAGAGCCTTCAAAAAATGTTCGCGATGTCACAGTCTATTTATTTTAAAACAGTACAACAAGAACTACCGTTGTATTGTCTGAAAATCTCAACGTGAAAACAGAGTTGAAGTGAGCTATCAATTGTGTCAATCCCTAGCATCTGTAGTGGTATTCTGTAAAAATCTCCCGTGAAAACTTAGCCCATCATGTGTCAGTCGGGCTTTTAAATACCTATAAAAATTAAAATTCTATTGTGTCTCGTTAATGACCGTTGAAGATTTAGGTGAAGTGAGCTTAAAGTGAGCTGTCACTCCACCTGAGTTTTCACGGTGAGGTGTTTTCAGAATAGACCGGCAGGTGGAATGACAGCTCACTTCACCTAAGTTTTCACGGTGAGGTGTTTATAGAATAGACCGGCAATGACACAGCTCATTTCAAGTTTACTTAATAAAACAAATTATTTAAAAAACAAAAAACCCTACTGCAGAAACCTATAACCGAAAAGAGAAAAACAAGCATTGAACTTTGTTTTTTGTAAGGTATTGCAAACAAAATTTACACCATATTTCTTTGTTAATGGTTTGTCCCCGCCTGCAATACCTTACAAAAAAACAAAGTTCAATGCTTGTTTTTCTCTTTTCGGTTAGGTATAGGTTTCTGCAGTCGGGTTTTTTGTTTTTTAAATAATTTGTTATATTTCAAGCTTTTTAGTTTTATTAATATATATATTTGGCATACTCATTACTAGCTTTTATTTGATACCAATATTTAAGTTTTTTATTTTTTTTAAACTTGCCCCACCCTATTTTTTGTATTTGCATGTCACTCCCACAATTAAGACAAACCTAACGACACCTCGTATGTTAAAATCCATCAAGCCGTTTAGGCTTCAGAGCGTGCCAAAGAAATAGACATACAAACATACATACATACAAATATACATACATTACTCTCGAAAAACATTACCCTCCTTCTGGGGCAGACGGGTAAAAAGAAGAAAGTAAGAAACATCACCTAAGTTTTCACTGTGAGATTTTTATAAAATAGACCGGCTGATGTAAACAAAGCACACGGTTCCTCCGCCAACAGTGATCCTCTAACTAATGCATAGCTAACTAAAGCCTGAGAGTACCTACTTCAGAAACTTTTAGCCCTTGCTGGCTCGTCTTGTTCTAAGTAAAAACAAATTGTTATGGTTATTCGCACTTTGGAAAAACTTTCAATATATTCTCATAGGCACGTCAAGGAGTGAAACTTTTTAGATAAATTGTAACTTTAGTGAAGCTGAAGTGGTAGAAAAAAGTAAATATGTAGGTATAGTTTTGTGTTCATGTTATAATATTTTTTCTTTTAAAAATAAGAGTTTGGTTTCACAGATCAACAAGTCTTAATATTATTAAAAATACTAAATTATTTTGTAGGTATGTAGTAGCTATTTTGTACCACGATGATAATATTAACAGAATAATTAATAAAAAAACCGGCCAAGTGCATGTCGTACCATGCACAATGAAGGGTTCCGTAGTTGGGATGGATTTATAAAACAAACTTAACATTGTAGTTGAAAAACTTGTTCTCCGATACAGAATGTATGGAAGAACATGTTTTAACAACTGCAAAATTAATTTGGTCGATTATTACTCGGTAACTTGTGGAGCCTACGTACCGATGATAGTTTTCCTTTTAATTTCGTTATATATACTACTGTCATGAATTTTTTTACATATCCAAACCCAACCATTTAGCTGGCAGGGGGGGGGGACACTTGGCTCTAACAAAAATTAGCACTTTAAAGCTTAATATTCCGCAAACGGATTCCTGAATCCAAAAATGGTTTTAACATACTCACATTGTTTTTAAACGACCTTTCCAACAATACCCCACACCATGGGATTGACGAGAAAAAAAAACCATCCCCACTTTAAGAGCAGGGGAGCTACCCTAAAAACAATTTTTTTTTACCACTTTGGCGGCGTCATTTATATGTATATCCATACCAAATTACAGCTTTCTAGTACCAACTGTCTCAGAGCTAAGCCGCGGGCAGACGGAAAGACGGACAGACGGACATGGCGAAACTATAAGGGACTTGTTGACTACGGAACCCTAAAAACGAGTTCAAAACACGGACAAGATAGTTGATTTTCTAATGTTGATAAGTGAAAACCAAAAATATTGAAGACGTTATAAACTAGCTATACCTCTGGTTATCAAATATTTTTCGTCCATTTCCCAGATTCTGAATAGAGGATGTTTGTTATACAATAGGTATGTTACCCTATTTACGCCAATTTGCCCTGTATTCACCAATTCACAATTCAACGCATACACAATAAATGTGTGAGCTGTCCGTGACTGTACTTCGCTACTTCCCGTTTTGTACTCAATATTTTTTACGCTTTTTCCACTGCATTATGAATTCTGTGTCCCTGTTATAAAGGTTGGGATTCCGTTGTGGGTTTCCGTTCTTGAACACGCAGGAAAGGAAGAAAATTATATGTAAATTAGTTTTTATTGTTTTTTATAAATGACATTTACCTGATATGAATTAATAAACCGTTGTGTTTTTTAGTTGTTACAGATGTAATGTACCAGCAGTCGATTTTCCTCGTTTGCATAATTTTATTAGGTGTGTAGTACCTACTAACATGAAAGCAGTATACTTGTAAGTAATTTACACAGCACACAATTTTTTTGCAATTATTTCAAGTTGCTTGGTGGGTTATCATCTTCCAAACTATTATATCAACCAAATAAACTATCAATATACATATTACTAGTAGTTCTGCGAACAGTAGACCTCGCAAGCACAAACTTTTTTGCATCAATTAATATATTATTTATTTATTTAACCATTTATGTACACACATAATAAACAGAGAAGAAGAAAAGAACAGAAAAAAAAACGTACAAATGTGATGCTTATTTCTAAAGAAATCTCTTCCAGCTCACCTGCGATAGGAAAGTAGATAAGAGATGTAGACACCGTGTGTAAAATTCGTGAGAAAGTAAAATACATATAATCAATACAATTCACTTAATAAACTAAAACAAATAATATGATCATACATTTACATACCATTACCATTTATTTATATACCAGATAGTTAATTGATTTAGGCATGACTTTGCGGAAATCCATTATAAGATACAATAGACGTAGATATATTTAGTAACCTATTCCGCTTAACTATTCCTCAAGATTCATAAAAAGCCCTGTAAGAAATCGACACGTGTTTCACCTCTCAACGAGGCATCCTCAGGATGACGATTGACCAGACGCGAACCAGAACACGACGTGTTGCCACACCGAGCACTGGACGCAGAGACTCTAGGTTTCAAGGACTCAAGATTTTTTATGAATCTTGAGGAATAGTTAAGCGAAATAGGTTACTTACTACGTCTTAAAATTCTATTTTGTAAATCCTATACCTCAAGTTTCGTCCAGAGGCCCTAGACAAAGTGACATTCTATCAGCGATGATGACGATGATGGAAAAGGCAAAAATGTATAGGACTGAAATAAGCTAACGAAAAGCTTGAGTCAATCATGTTGAAAGTCGTTGTAGAAATACGAAACGCTTTCGAAGTGATTGTCAATTTTGCCTTGGCCCTCTGTTGTGAAAAAAACGATCTGTAGAGGAGTACCAACAAACTGACACACAAAAGGAAATTTTGTCAGACTCGAAGCAGATACGCTTCGCGCTCGGTTAATAAATCAGAGATATACCTAGTCAAGCTATTCAACCAAGTGACAGACTCCGATTTAAAAGGGTTTCTAACTCTATAGCGTCACTTCAAAATCTAATCAATTCCATCTAGTGTATTATCCCTGGATATCTCATTCTAGAATTAAATGAATTAAAACCTAAAAGGGCTGTCAAATAAAAAATCACCGAAACATTCCTAAGCCCTTGATCCCCATTATTTTCTTAGTCAAAAAGTATCATAGACTAAGAATAGTCGCGCATCGTAAATGCCTACAGTTCTAGGGAGTACGATGCGTTCAATACTCTGATGATTATGTTGTCAACGTGCATCCAATCATGGAATTGCGTAACACACCCGAAACTGCAATCTTTTTCGTTTTGACTATTCACTAGTGGAATGTATTTATACTCCGTTTGAAATAAGATTACGACATTCAAACAAACCTTTATACAGTCCGATCAACCAATTTTGACTTCTATACCGTAGGCATAAGGATGGCATTAAAAGCAAAAAAGGTTACACAATACCAACTGTCTACTGCAGCTGCCATTTGTCATGCTACCAACGCAATAGAAGTCAAAATCGGTTGAACGGACTGTAAAAATGGTTTATTTAAATGTCTAATCTTATTTCTAACGGGGTTATAGTTGAGACGAGTTTTTGAAACAATATGAGGCGTTTGATTATATATGAAAGAGATTGTCATTCCACGTGTGTTACACAAGGATATGATTTTTTTAAACAAGTGACGTTCAATATAACATAATTTCCAAACTAATAATAAAAATAATTATAATTAAATAAAAAATTAAATAATAAAAAATTAAATAAATAATTAATTAAATTTAAATAATTTCCAATTTTAGTGCTTTTTGGCTTGGATTAGCACAGCACGCGTCATAGTGGTAGTGGGGATTATTTCAGCGGCACCCACGTACGCACAAAAGGAAAGTGCTAGAGTTCACATCTACACGAATGTTTTATTCTTTGGCAGCGTTTTCACATCGACCTCCATCATTCGGGACAGGCGAGAACGTCTTCATTGTACTTCAGAGTATAATTGAAAACTCAACGAGTTTTTATACATGGCACGTTGGTTGATATTGAGCCTGGTTTTCAACGAAATATGATTTTAATTAAATTTTAGTTTAATTTTTGAGGCTTGATTAAGTTTTTTTTATGTAAAGTGCGTAGCGAATTGTTTTTTCAGCTAAACTTCTCTAACTTCTAATTAATTCTGTTTAGGGTTCCGAACTCGAACGGTGCCAATGCTCTGCTGTCCGTCCGTCTGTAGGTGCAGGCTTTTGACTCCGAGCTGCAGTTTCGGGTGTGTTACTGAGATTTTTTTTATGGAAAAACCTAAGACAGCAGCCGGTCCAACATGCAGCACTCCATGCTCAGAAGTCGAGTGCGACCACCGACGAATCTCCTTAATAAAAAAAATAAATTCACTGACAGACAACGCCCAGACTACTGCGACCGCTGGGTCTAGAAGAAGCATAACATTTTGAACAAGATTTCCTATGAGCACTAAGGAAAGATTTTTGAAAAAAATCCCTATAAAAGGTTAAATTCCTATGCCGGCTTTACCCTTTATAAAAACCCTCGGTTAGAGACAAAGTATTCAATTATTAGCAACCACAAATGATAATTACACATGTTTAAACCAAACCTCAAACATCCAGAATGTGTGGACCAACACAAGTGAACTGACATACATAATTTAAGAACACCCTCACTTCCGTGAACCGAATACCCTTCACCTGCTTTTGCGAAATGAATTGTTCACGAGCAATGAATGAACGGAATGAATGAATTTTAATTTTATTTTGTTTCTGGGCTGTTTGGTGCTGGATGAAAAACAAGGTGTGTTTATGTAAACCTATATTGTTTTAAAATGTGTGAAATGTTTTTTTTTTTGTAAATATTTACTATACTTATTTTTAAGTATCTCTTAAAATTTTATTATTTTCAAATGTCACCTACAACAGTTTTCAAAGTTTCATTACTAGTGCTTGAATGCCTAGCTTCAGCTAATAGAAAAGTTTCCATCACCACTGTACAAAATATTGTCAGGAAACAGGCACATCCGTCTAGCACGTTAAAAAAAAATCTTACAGAGAGGAACAAGCCTTCTCTCGCAGAGAGGAGGCCTGTGTCCCAGCAGTGGAAACAATTATAGGCTGATTATGCTATGCAAGTAATTAATCACCATATTTTACCTTAAAAAATAATTTTCAAAAGAAGTTTCTGAAACAGTTAGCTTATTGCCAACATTAAAACAACCAGTGTCATAGTAACCATAATATCATACAAACGGGTGTTATAATGTTGTCATACTGCAACTCATTAAAAAAAAAGAACATTGTAATGCAGGCGTGTTCCACTAACAAAAAGCACCGTAATTTAAAACAAAAAAACATCTGTTACTCGAATTAAAAAAAATCGAATTCACGTGTGTCGTATCCCTCCATTTTTGTTCGATAATAGTATTGTAAAGAACATTTTATATAGGATTCATATCATGGGTGTAGTAGATAAAGTCTTGTATGCAACTGTAAATAATTAGGTATTAAAACACTCATGTGATACTATTACCCCTTATTATATAACAGTTGCATAAATAACTATAAATGAACCAATAGAAAGCCCAGGGGAATCTCTTTGGGATTTAATTAAATGGATAAAGACGTTTTTATTTGACGGTGACCGGAGCTACTGAAGGTGACAGAAGGACGGCCACTGGCTATTTGCTTGGAAGCTCGTAGTGAATTTGATCGAAATTTTTGAGTATTTTAAAATACCTACTTCATGTTCCGTTTCTGTAGTAGGGTTAAAAGGGATTTTGGGGTTAGGATCGACCACATTTGTTTTTATTTTTTTAACTTCTGCTGTTTGCTTTTCTTTAGAACGATAAAGCCATCACTAAAACATTTATTTAAATTATGGATATCTACAGTATTTGGTGGAAGTTTTGATAAAAATCCGTTTCTCTATTCACACTGCCTCTTTAGTCTAGTGGTCACAAGTGCTACTGCTGCGCATGAGGTACCGGGTTCTATTCTCAGATCGGGCAAAGTGTTATTGGGTTTTCCATCTGGAATTTCTCAGTAGCAGCCAGTCTGGATTTGTGCCCAATTGATGGCAATAGGCTCGCTGCTTATTAAATGGAACTTAAACATACCTGGCGAAATGTGGGTGTACTATAAGTACACCTCTGCCTAACCCTTTGAGGTGTACAGGCGTGATGTTATGTCTATTAACAATTCTTTTATCACTAGGGTTTTTGTAGCATAATATTAAATAAATAAAATAGAAAGCCCTTTATTTCTTTCATAATTAAGAAAGTAAATTCACATTTTGTAGCATAACTTTCCTAAATAAATGAAGAGTTTACCAGGCATACTTTTCATCGATTCAAAGACCAGCGTAACAACTCAATTTCTTCAAAATTGATCCATGTTGATTATTCATCGTGAAATTAATAATCTAATCTTAAAATTGAATAGAAACTTGACTTATCCGGTCGGATGCCAGGGCCCGAAAAAACTTTGCTTGTTAAGGGCGTTCATTAGTAAGATAGATAGATAGAATACTCTTTATTATGTACACGATAAAAAATACAGATATAAATGTAGAAATTTAACATAGGGTGACACAATGGGCGGTCTTATCGCTAAAAGCGATCTTTTACAGACAACCTTTGGATGGGTTAAGGCTCTTACATACTGGCGCGATTTGTCGCGCGACGCGACTTTTAACAAAACAATTTCTGAGAAAACTTCACGGCGAACAATGCGGCGGCGTCGCGTCGCGCGACAAATCGCCCCAGTATGTAAGAGCCTTTAAAGCGAAAAGGACAGATAATACTGCAGGTAGTCAGTGGGCAACGACCAGCACCCTAGGGATTGGAATCGGTTTGAAATAAATGTCTAATTTTTTTTGAAAATTATTTTTTAAGGTAAAATATGGTGATTAATTACTTGCATAGCATAATCAGCCTATAATTGTTTCCACTGCTGGGACACAGGCCTCCTCTCTGCGAGAGAAGGCTTGTTCCTCTCTCTGAGTTTTTTTTTTAACGTGCTATACGGATGTGCCTGTTTCCTGACAATATTTTGTACAGTGGTGATGGAAACTTTTCTATTAGCTGAAGCTAGGCATTCAAGCACTAGTAATGAAACTTTGAAAACTGTTGTAGGTGACATTTGAAAATAATAAAATTTTAAGAGATACTTAAAAATAAGTATAGTAAATATTTACAAAAAAAAAAAACATTTCACACATTTTAAAACAATAATAGGTTTACATAAACACACCTTGTTTTTCATCCAGCACCAAACAGCCCAGAAACAAAATAAAATTAAAATTCATTCATTCCGTTCATTCATTGCTCGTGAACAATTCATTTCGCAAAAGCAGGTGAAGGGTATTCGGTTCACGGAAGTGAGGGTGTTCTTAAATTATGTATGTCAGTTCACTTGTGTTGGTCCACACATTCTGGATGTTTGAGGTTTGGTTTAGACATGTGTAATTATCATTTGTGGTTGCTAATAATTGTATACTTTGTCTCTAACCGAGGGTTTTTATAAAGGGTAAAGCCGTGTGGCCGAGGAATTTAACCTTTTAAAGAGATTTTTTTCAAAAATCTTTCCTTAGTGCTCATAGGAACTCTTGTTCAAAATGTTATGCTTCTTCTAGACCCAGCGGCCGCAGTAGTCTGGGCGTTGTCTGTCAGTGAATTTATTTTTTTTATTAAGGAGATTCGTCGGTGGTCGCGCGACAAATCGCCCCAGTATGTAAGAGCCTTTAAAGCGAAAAGGACAGATAATACTGCAGGTAGTCAGTGGGCAACGACCAGCACCCTAGGGATTGGAATCGGTTTGAAATTTATGTCTAATCCATTGCTTCTTAAGTTCGTAAGTTACGTTGGAGCAGATTTTTTTTCGAACAGTAGAAGCAATGGATTAGACATTTATTTCAAACCGATTCCAATCCTGACCGATCGTGCATTACGCAATAGGGTGCTGGTCGTTGCCCAACAAAATGCTGAGACTTCGGACGAACTTATCGTCAACAGCGCTAATTTTCAGCAACTACCTCTCGAATGACGTAATGACGTGTGACATAAAAAGTCGGGTAAGTATTATTTTTCACAGAAATAAGTGTGATTCTAACTGAACATAGTATGTACATATAAGTTAATATATATATTTATATATATCCGTATTTATTCGTGACTATATAAAAAAAAACATGAAAAAAGACCATCATACAATGAAAATAAAAAAATACTAAATAAATACTCTAATAGACGTTGTGTACAATGTGGTGTGTTTCCTATTTTAGTAATTACTAACTGCGCCCCGCGGTTTCACCCGCGTAAGTCTCGATCCCGTGGGAATATCGGGATAAAAAGTATCGTATGTGTTATTCCAGGTTATAAACTATCTTAGGGCCGCATCTGTGGGACATCGGATATGACTGGGTGCTGCGCGCCGACCTCCCTAGCGGCGTCAGCGTAGTTTGCTACGCTGACGACACGTTGGTCCTGGCGCAAGTGAGGTCGCACCAGGCGGCGGCGGAACTCGCGACACGCGGGGTTGCGACAATCATCGATAGAATCCGGCAATTGGGACTCGAGGTGGCCTTGCACAAGTCCGAGGTCATGTGTTTTCATGGCCCTCGGAACGCGCCACTGTCGGGTTCCCAAATCACGGTAGGAGGGGTTCACATCGGCGTCGAGTCGACGATGATCTAGGACTCGTCCTCGACAGCCGGTGGAACTTCGTGGAGCACTTCCGTCGTTTGGCTCCCAGGCTCGACCGGGCCGGGGCCGCCTTGGGGCGGCTCCTGCCCAATCTTGGGGGGCCAAACGCCTCCTGCCGGAGGCTCTACGCGGGGGTCGTGCGGTCCATGGCCCTTTACGGGGCACCGGTGTGGGCGCGTTCCATTAGGCTGCGGCCAGCCCGCCGGTTGAACGCGTTCCAAAGGGTCATGGCCATTTGGCTGGCCCGGGGATACCGCACGGTCTCTCGTGAGGCGGCGAGCCTCCTTTCCGGATTACCGCCATGGGATCTGGAGGCGAAGGTCCTCACGCACATCTGGGAGTGGCGCGAGGAGATGAAGCGCCGGGGCGTAACTCCGCTGCCGCGAGAAATCGCGGCACAGCGGACAGAGCTCCGGCAGGATCTCATGGCAGCATGGAGAGTGCGATTGTCGCAACCCAGTGCTGGGCACGCCACAATTGCGGCGATAAGTCCCTTCTTTGAGGAGTGGTTGGAGAGGCGCCACGGCGTCCTCACCTTCCGCCTGACGCAGGTCCTCACCGGATATGGCAGCTTCGGGAGGTACCTGTGCAGGATTAGGCGGGAGGAAACGCCCGGGTGTCACCACTGTGCGGATCGTCCTCCGCCCAGAGCGAGAGAAGTCATTTGATGATTTCCCACCCAAAAAAAAAAAGGGTTGTGGGTAGTCACTTCCAATCATTACCCAAGTGTCCAGAAACCTAATTCGATACCCCTATAGATTAACTTGTGAATCACTATCTACAAGATTCTAATTTGCCTAAAATCAATCACTTCAATACCGCTATCTGTTTCTAGTTTCAAAAGCAAATATGTCTAAGCCTAAGTACCTACAAGATACTTGTGATTAAGTCGATAACCGAAGGGCCTATCCAAAACCCTCGAAGGCTTACTTAATGAACGCCCTTAACAAGCAAAGTTTTTTCGGGCCCTGGCATCCGACCGGATAAGTCAAGTTTTTATTCAATTTTAAGATTAGATTATTAATTTCACGATGAATAATCAACGTGGATCAATTTTGAAGAAATTGAGTTGTTACGCTGGTCTTTGAATCGATGAAAAGTATGCCAAGTTAGACCCTGGTAAACTCTTCATTTATTTAGGAAAGTTATGCTACAAAATGTGAATTTACTTTCTTAATTATGCAAGAAATAAAGGGCTTTTTTATTTTATTTATTTAATATTATGCTACAAAAACCCTAGTAATAAAATAATTGTTAATAGACATAACATCATGCCTGTATTCCCCGAAGGGTTAGGCAGAGGTGAACTTATAGTACACCCACATTTCGCCAGTTATGTTTAAGTTCCATTTAATAAGCAGCGAGCCTATTGCCATCAATTGGGCACAAATCTAGACTGGCTGCTACTGAGAAATTCCAGATGGAAAACCCAATAACACTTTGCCCGATACGGGAATCGAACCCGGGACCTCATGCGCAGCAGTAGCACTTGTGACCACTAGACCAAAGAGGCAGTGTGAATAGAGAATGGGATTTTTATCAAAACTTTCACCAAATACTGTAGATATCCAAAATTGAAATAACTGTTTTAGTAATGGCTTTATCGTTCTAAAGAAAAGCAAACTGAGGAAGTAAAAAAAAAAAAAATGTGCTCAATCTTAACCCTAAAATTCCTACTTCATGTTAAAAATACCTACTAAAAGTTTAAAAGTAGGTATTTTAAAATGCTCAATGATTTCGATCAAATACACTACGAGCGAGCTTCCAAGCAAACAGCCAGTGGCCGTCCTTCTGTCACCTTCAGTAGCCCCGGTCACCGTCAAATAAAAATGTCTTTATCCATTGAATGAAATCCCAAAGAGATTCCCTTGGGCTTTCTATTGGTTCATTTAAATTATTTTTTAAGGTTAAATATGGTGATTAATTACTTGCATAGCATAATCAGCCTATAATGTTTCCACTGCTGTGACACCGGCCTCCTCTCGCTCTCCTTGAGAGGGAGTGGGCCGTAATCCACCACGCGGGCCCAGTGCGGGTTGATAGAATGATGATTCGTTTAACAGTGTAACGTTCACCAGTATTAAATACCAGTATGCCAAGTGGGGGTGACGGGCGATTTGATTCACTTTGCGTCCAGCGCTCGGTGTGGTAACACGTCGCGTTCTGGTTTGCAATTGGTCAATCGTCATCCTGAGGATGCCTCGTTGATAGGTGAAACACGTGTCGATTTCTTACAGGGTTTTTTATGACTCTTGAAGAATAGTCAAGCGGAATTGGTTACTAAATATATCTACGTCTATTGTATTTTATAATGGATTTCCGCAAAGTCACGCCTGAATCAATTAACTATTTCAAATATTTTGGTGAATCGTGTATTAGGCAATTAGGGTGGGTCTTGCACAAATGCGACGCACGGCTTAATTTTTCTTGTTTTTTGTTACACATGTAATACTCTGCGTATTTTGTATTAGTTGTGATTGTTTGTTTGTTGTCATTTGCTAACGTCGCAACAGTAATTACACAATGTATATTATCTTTGGCCCTGGCCCTGAAATCAATCAATAAACAAAACTGTAATTGGTTGAAAACGAGGCTTTAAAAAAAATTCCTAAAAACAAGAAAGAAGGTCGTAAGGTCGCGGGAATTTGCTGATTGTGGTGCGCAAGACGCTTTGCAGTAGTGATTCTAGTGATATTTTGAGGAGGCCTATGTCTATTGTCCAGCAGTGGTCTTTAAAATCATTTTGACTTATCTAACCGTTGCCAATGATATTTATTTTTTAACTAGCTGTTGCCCGCGCCTAATTCTGCGATCCATTATCTTTCTCCAGGTCATGGTCTAACCCTGTGCCAAATTTCATCCAAATCCGTTCAACCGTTTTAGCGTGAAAGCGTAATATAATGTAAAAAAAATATCAACAAACAAACTCACTTTCGCATTTAAAGTTAAAGTTAGTTTAAAGTTTAAAACGCCAGAATATAAACAGGAGACGCTAGGTAAGGCTTCCAAAAATTAAAAGTAAAGTAGTCTACATTGAAGTAGTACATTTTACGCGATCATTCGAAAGAAAATTTCGTCCTTATTAACAAGGTTGCGGGACAGTGACAACAGTATTCTGAGGACAGTGGCGGAGAACATCTACTCTCCTATTCTGAGACGTTTTGTGGGGGTGATGAACGAGTGAAGTAGTATAGCTTGTGCGTCGTCCACATGAAGCGAACTAAAATAATGTTTAATTCATTATATATAGATAATTCATACATTTACTAACATTAATTATAAGAAATTTAATAACACAGTGGATCTTATGTTGTCCGAAATAAAGATTTTATTATTATTATTATTATATTGAGAATTACAAATTCTACGAACGTAACTGGTTACCTATTATTTAACACTTCTATTCGCGTTACTGAAATATTACTCAAACATTAATAAATAATTTATATTAATTTACTAGGTCTAGGTTCGCAGTAATAAATTTAATTGTAACACAACATCATTTTCAGAAACACAAACAAAATAATAAATGCAAAACGCAAAGCCAAACAAAATAAATTTCTACGAACTTAAAATGACTTTGTGAATATGCAAAATGATCTTAAAGTACACAAATAAAATGGAAGGCGATAATATGATATATGCATAATAAAATGTTAGTATATGCAATATATACAAGCTTTGTATATGTTTATGCAACAAAGATTTTACAGCGGATTGGAGGAACGGTAAATTTTACGGTTTAGACGGATTTTATTGTTAGTACTCACTCTGAGATGTTTTGAAACTGGATACGTACTTATTGATGCTGCAATAATTCGTAACTAACTCTCCGGATCTAATGCATACCTAATATTTCTTAAAACTGTTCCTCTTCAGATTCGACAAAAAATTAAACTGACTATATTATGTAAGTATCACGAAGAAACCTTCCGATTTAACGCCTATAATTTCTAGTAAATAAAGTAAAAAAGTTGTCTGACAATACGTTCTTCAAGATTTTGTAAAACTGTAATGAAATTGAAATTAAAAGGCTGCTAAAATGTTAAGGTTTTCGTATCCAGTACTTTCTAAATTCAAAGCAAGTTATACACAAAGATAAATCTTGGGAATTGGATGCGTCTATCTCGCACGGGTGTTTAGCTGGTTCGTAGTAGAACCCATCCGCGTTTATGACTTAAAAATCCCTTCATTTGAAGATTTGGTTGGTTCTATCCGTGGTTCTAATCCACTGTATATTGTGGGGATTTCAGTAAGTATGCAATATAGGGAGAGTTTAAACAAGATGCGTTGGCAATACGTTATTATATCCTACAGGAATTTGTATCCACAGTCAGCCATGGCAAGAGCGTTTTTCGCGATACAAGTCACATAGAAAACGCATCCATTTTCATTTCAAAGAGAATGCCGGCAAAGCTCCTTAGAGAAACCATATAAAGAAGACCGCAAACAGCAATCGATATAAAATAATTAGTTCAAAAGTAAATAATATTGAAAATCATGCGCAAAATTAATTAGCCTTGCTCAAAGACCGCGGGTGTGTCCAAACACTGACAGGTTATTAACTCATCGCCAGCAAGCTTCCCAGTAATTTACTTCCTTTGATAAATCTATATTTACTATGAGAGATTTTCGCATCGAATTCTCAGATATTATATTGCAAAAAGATTTTGTTTTTTATCACCGGGTGATGGTGCATTATGATAACAGGGGATTGAAATTTAGTTACATTACCTACATAAATACACAGAAGAATTTCTAAATTTGCCATCTACTTTACAGCTTAAGCAGACTCTAAGCTGAGTCGATCAAAAACAACCAATGTGATGTAAGCCTTTTACATCATGTTCTAACTTTAAGGGTCTACCCAACCTCAAATTTTATCTCGCTCGCACCATACTACTCGCGGCCTGAATGAGAGCGAGACGGAATGGGGTGTTGGTGGCTCTCAAGCCTCGAATAGTTTAGGTTATTGCTTTTTACGGTGAAAATAATGGTAATTTAAAAAATAAATGACTTACGACCTGCTTTATTTTCTCATTTAAAATACAGTTATGCAAAGTTTCATGATTCAATTTGAAGTATTTTTTTAATACCAGCGGTTTAAAGTTCGGTTTAGAGGTAACTTTGGATTTTTTTTCTATAGAGAAAATTTTTAGTAATCCTTTTTTTGTCAAACATAGGACCTAGCATCAATCCTTATCTTTAACAACATATTTATTTCAAAATTAATGCTGCAGTATATTCGGCATAACGGAGGATCATGCTAAGCAATTTGAGGTAGGGTAGGGCCTTAAAAAGCTACAAATAGGTAATAATAAATTAAATAAAATAAAAAAAATTCGTTTATTCTCTCGCCACAATATAACAAAAAAAACAGAGCAATCACAGTTGTATAAATACACAGGTATTTGTTATTCAATATTGTGGGAGACTGGTGCCTAAACTAGGCTCGAGGTCTGTATTTCAGGACACCAGGATCTCCGCCATTTCCAGTTATTATATTATGTACTTGTACACCGACCATGAGGAACACTATATAATATCATGGCAAGAAAAAGAGATTTTGTGACTCTTTTGAGACAGTAATTGACTCATTAAAATTAGGTGGAGAGTGTGTTAGTATTTGTGCATGGAAGTGTGTGTATGTGTATGTGAGTAAGAGATAGGGGGTGTGCTTGTGTGTGTGATGTATGTTTGGTCGTGCGTGTATGGAGCTAGCAGTGTGTGTTTTGTTTGGATTCTCGGGAACTATTTAAAAAAAAAAAAAAAAAAATAAGAAATAAGACAATAAGGCAAGAAGAAATTAACAACATCAGGCGCTGTTACATTTAGGTAAGTAATTTTTCAGTATCTTCATAATTTAGGTTTTGGAGGAAAGCAGTTACTTTTAATAATATATTATTTTCCAAGGAAATGGAAATGAAAACCCTTTCCTTCATCCTTAAACACTCTTTTAGTCTTGCGAAAGAACTTAACAACACTTAAAAAAATTCTTCAACAAGTCGAATGAAAATCATAACGATCGCAAAAACAACACCATAACACAACGGTTGTTGTACAAATAGATTGAACAACACGTTGGGTTGTAGATGATTTATTTTGGCAATAAGTGTCGTGTTAAGCTACGCCATTATCGGGGCCGCTCGACGGTGGACGGACCTTTGAACGGCGCACGTTGGAGACTAGAGCGGATTGGATTTATTTTGACAAAACTCTTGCAAGCCATCTACTTAATAAAAATCTTATTTTTCATTCATTCATTCACTGACATTCAACACAGCCTAAAACGCTGGGTCGAGAAGCATGAAACTTCGCAGAAAAGTTTTTTATATAAGGAAGGATTTTTAGAAATTCTTCCCCTAAGTTGGTGAAAACGGGGGATTTCGTTTGAATGAAAAATCTCATTCCTTGGGTTTAAAAACTTGAAACTCGGTCGGTACGAATATTTACATAATTACTTAATAAAATTACTACTATAATTTTTTTGTCTAGTTTAGGGGGTTCTAATGTTTGTATGGAAAAAATTTAACGTGTGGTCCGATTAATTTGAAACTTGGTAGGTATTGATGATTTTTACCAAAAAATAAAACTAACGAGTTTATGGATTTTTCTAAAATCAGCGCATATGTAGGTAAAAAGGGGTAATTAAGTTTTCAGGGGAGGATTTTACTGCTTGTTTCGATTCGAAATCAAAAATTGGTAACTGATACTCAATTTGTCAACGTTTCGGAACAGGCAGGTAATTACAAAATATCTGCTGATTTTTTAAAGTAAACCATCCCTTTTTCTTATAACTTAATCCGCACACCAACTGGAAGTCAAGAGAAACAATGTTTATAGCATTTATTAAACAAGCAGCCATGATTGACGTCTGTTTAATAAAAGCCAAAAAGATGTCGTGGTTTTCAAACTTGTTTTTGTTTACGCCAATCCCTTGGGGAGTGGTTTGGTGGTTTTATTTATTGAATCCTAAAACAACTAGTGATTCTTCCTTATTGGATATTGTAAGAAGGTATTAAAAGTTTTTCGTATTGGAGGAAAATGGATTCGTAAAACCTTTTGATGAAATCTTTTTGGTGTTATAAGAAAATAAAGATGGATTTTATGGAAATGGAAAAACTGGTCTTAGCATTTAAGCGACGTGTTCGCGCCAATTCTACATCCAATCATCGAGTGAGTTCAAACCGTTTACTTGCCGTTCCAGTTCGGGCACTTAGAGACCGAACCAAGCGCCTCTATTCAACTTCGTTCTAAGGTTCACACCGAGACGCGAAGCGACGCGACGCGACGACGCGCACTTTTTTATGATCCTATACAATATCGAATTTATTTACTACACAATAAGGTATTACACGCGCTGCGCAGCACCGCGCATCTCAGCGTACTTTGACACGTGCCGATCCGCGCACGAAATTATACCTTTTCGTGAAGAAAATAAGTTCGATAATTGTTAAAAATTGCGCGCAGCGTCGCGTCGCGCGTCGCCTCACTTCGCGGTCGGAACTGACCCTGAAACGCGAACCACTCGGCTATTGTTTGCTGTCTTCCTGGAAACCTTTTTGAGAAACGTTCGGATTTAATATCCGTCGCGTGCGCACCGCGTGATGGCAAATCTTCTTTAATCTTAAACTACTCCTATTAATCCTAAACCCGCTAAGTACAAACTTTAATTTGAAATATCGCATTTTGATTGTGCTTAGTCATCTTCATCATCGCCTACTTATGAAAACTTTGAAGACAGTGTGTCTGTAGAAAAGATAAATATGGTTATTTTCTTACTCGTTTGAATTGGGTGTGAATACGATTTATAATCCCCCCGCTCAGTATAATCTTCCCGCAAACCACTACGGCCGTCATATAGCGTCTGCAATTTCCCGGCGAATGACGTCACTGAAACGTTCTTTATGGAAGTAAGTTGCCAGAGAGCGTTTTTTAACACCGTAAAGTCACACCCCACTGCCATAAGTTTCATGACATCCGTCACTGCGGCCGTCATGTGGCGGCCACTGCTCTTCTAGGAGACTGTAGCTTTAAAAAACAAAAGAATTTGAAACCAGGTTTTATTTATGGAGCAAGGCAAACCAACGACATGCTTACAACATTCTTAAAAGGTGAAAAAATACTATACTTATAATTAAAATTATACATCATTACACAATATTAGCAAGAAAAAATTGACACATCCATACTAATATTATAAATTCGAAAGTAACTCTGTCTGTCTGTCTGAATGTCTGTATGTTACCTTTTCATGCCTAAACCACTGGACGGATTTCGATAAAATTTGGCAAGGAGATAGATAGAGACACTTTCTCACTCTTACTTTTCATCGACATACCACGCCGGCCAAGCCGCGGGCGGAAGCTGAAATTCTGTAAATAGGATAACGGAATCACTTTTACACATCATATTAAAACAATATTTAAATAAGCTAGATGAGGTCGGCGTTTCCTATCTGACTACTCTGACAAGAAAGGCCGAAACAAACTCAGAGGTCGAAAACTCCCACTATTATCAACTCAACTCTCTCAAACTCAACTATCATGAGAGATAACTAAAATGATATATAACACACTGAAAATGTCAACTTTCAATAATTTGCAAAGCTATCCGTTTTTCAAAGAACCAACTAAAAACATAGGAACAATAATTGAACATTCTCTACCTATTTATTTTAGACTTACTTATAAATTAATGAATTGTTCTGAACTCCTTAGAGATGAGTGTTTACAGCAGTAACCAATGGATTTATAAACAACTGTTAATGTATATCCCTTCAAAACAACCACCGTGATAATTTAATCCGTCCTTGTGCTGATTGGATCAGTGAGTTTAATCTAATATTTATGCTTGCTTTTATTGCTACCTAAATAAAGTAGGCACGAAGTTGTTTGTTTTGTATTAATTGTTAAATGGCATGTATTTAATCGAACCTCTAATAATTCTCATTCTGCGAACCTAATAATATTATTGAAGACTCTAATGATTATAATGATTGCGCCACTTTTTGTGAAACTAATAAAAAAAAAACCATTTAAGGGTCCTAAAAATACTAAACGGCGAAGCAAGTGTGACCAACTTGGATGAAGCGCTCACCGGCCGCTGCCGTGGCACCGCTCGCTTCGCTCGCTCGGCTCGCACGCTGTTGGTCACAGCTCTAACCTCACCAGTTTGGTCAGGGTACTTCAGAGCTATAGGCTATTTTAACATCCTTAAGAGCCAAGCAAAAAGAAAAACGTCAGAAAGAACGCCTAGTGAAAACGAATTAATAGCGGTGGGTCGTGGGCCAAGGCAGTTTTATAATATTGTGGCTGTTATTGAAATGAAATGAAATGAAATTGTTTTTTCTGTAAATAGGATATTGGAATCACTTTTACACGTCATATTATAAAAAAAATATTAAAAATAAGCTAGATGAGGTCGGCGTTTCCTATCTGACTACTCTGAGAAGAAAGGCCGAAACAAACTCAGAGGTCACAGTCTCTTTTAAAGTCCAGACATAATCTTGATCAAGACATATGAGGACCATGTAAATTCGAGTCTGAAATGGTCTGGTATTTTAGCATATTGTGTATCTTGCGAATTCCACGCGAACGAAGTCGCGGGCAGATCTACTAGTAAATAAAATATATCTACATAATTATAAGGGGTTCAACACTGAAAAAGATAGGTATTCCTTCTTTTCTGACGTCCTCGTTGGTCTAGTGGTCGCAAGCGCTACTGCTGAGTATGAGGCTCCAGGTTCAATTCCCAGGTCGGCCAAAATGTTAGTGGGTTTTTCCATTTGTAATTTCTCAGTCGCAGCCCGGAGTAGATTAGAGTATATTTGGACCCCGTTGATGGGATAGGCTCGCCCCCATTACATGGGGCTTAAACATAACTGACGAAATGTGGGTGTACTATAGGTACATCTCTGCCTAACCCTTCGGGGACTACAGGCATGATGTTTATATTTGCTTCTTTCTGTATCCTTTCATAAAGGCATTAAAAGCTAGAAGGATGATGATGAGTAGATACCTACTTATATTTAGGCAGTATAACGTTCATCATCTGCCTAGCCTTTTCCCAACTATGTTGGGGTTAGCTTCCAGTCTAACCGGATGCAGCTGAATACCAGTATTTTACATGGAGCGATTGCCTATCTGACCTCCACAACCCAGTTACTGGGTAACACGATACCGCTTGGTAAGACTGGTTGTCAGACTTTCGGGCTTCTGACGACCCGTAACATCTGGCAAAGATCTATAAATGACAGTCGGGACCAACGCTTAACGTGCTTTCCGAGGCACGGGTAAAGATGATCCACGGACCGACCGCGGCAAGCGTAATTTAACCTGATTGACCGAACCATGCGGCTGTTATTTCTTAGCCACAAGCCCCAGGCAGTATAATGTTATTATACTTAATTTAAATTTTATTGGATAGTAATTATCAACGTAACGGAGCATTGTAATACAAGATGCTACTCAGCTACTCAATGGATGGATCTTTTAAGGATTCCGGAGGCCAAACAAGAGTTGTTTTATGTAAAATTTACTGGAAATCTACCGAATTTTGTGAGTAGGTACTAGCTATGGCTCGCAACTTTGTTTGTATAATTTAAAATTCCACTTTAACCCTCTCATGGCCGGTTTCTGAGGTCGTCGGATTAAGTCGACACAACAGATCGATTCGAAAGAATAATATAATATTCGCCTTATACATATTATTATCCTATTCCTAATTATAATCCATACTTTAATATTATTAATTCGAAAGTAACTCTGTCTGTCTGTCTGTATGTTACCTTTTCACGCCTAAACCACTAAACGGATTTCGACAAAATTTGGCAAGGAGATAGATGGCATCCTGGGCTGGGCTGGGCTGGGACATAGGCTACTTTTTGTTTAAAAAATAATCCAATAGGGGATGAACGTTTGTACAAGAAACCCAGAATTTCTGAAGTATCCCGGTAGTACATTCCCATGAGACGATATCCGAGATTTACGCGGACGAAGCCGCGGGTAAAAGATAGTATTATAAATCCGAAAGTGAGTTTGTTTGTTTGTTACGCTTTCACGTTAAAACGGCTGAACGGATTTGGATGAAATTTGGAACATGGGTAGACAATGACCTGGATTAGGACATAGGCTTTTTATCTCGATATTCCTACGGGATCGAGACTTATGCGGGTGAAACCGCGGGGCGCAGCTAGTAGTAATATAATTTGAGATAATCTTCAGTGGTTTAAGCTGTACAGTGGGCGTTGCCTGTCTGTTGGTCAGTCACCTTGCTGTTTATAAATTATGATGCAGATATAATATTAAAATGGCAAAAGAAATACTCGGTTCATACACTTAGTCAGACAAGGTTTGATATGTGTAGTCACAGAACTTACGAGAGAAAATTAAATTAGTCTGGGTCACTGTCACCGGATACAGTGGAGAGGACTATAAATAATGATCGTGTATGACCAAAATGACCGTTCAGTTGCAGAATGTCCAATTCCCAAAATGTCCAACGTTGTCAAAATGTCGACGTATGAACGTAAACGAAGCAAAAAGAGTCTACATGAGAAAAGGTATGAGTTTATATACAGGGTGTAAGGGAAGCCCTCCGCAAATTAACAGGGGGCATTCAGCTCCTTATTTTGAATCATATTCCACCGGAAATTTTCTCAGGAAAGTTTTCATTTTTTTATCGTTTTTTCAGTTACTATTCCTTTATTTCAATGTAAAATTACATTCTCTGTACGCAGCACTCCACTTATGTAAATAAAACAGCTAAAATCAAAAAACCAGCAATGGATGTTAAAATACTCCACCCCGGTGACACGGAGAGTGCAGCTACGCGGGTTATGCCAAATGCGTAATAATAAAAATCAGGTTTATTGGATTCCCATAACGTTCCTGAAACAATTTCATGTACCGATCGTCTTAGTATGATATGCTGAATTCATCCTATCAGTCTGTGGATGGCTGTCCCTTACACCCTGTATGTATATGTGTAAATACATCGAAACATAGTAATTCGAGATCATCAAATAAACAACCAATTACTATTAAAGCTTGTGGCTTTATGCCAATTATAGACGACACACAGCCTTGGACAGGTATGTCGTAATTAAGCCAATTACATCACAGTACAATGGTCATGAATCGAGTGACCTTTGTCCAGGTGGATTATTGCGAATTAATGTTTCAGTGCTTATTTAATGTTGTAACAGGATTTATGTTAATAGCTGTTTAAATTGTTTACAGATTCCTGTATGCATCAGTTACCAGTAAACAATAACAGTAGGATTTATGGAAATTATATGTGAAAGGCGAAGAGCCTGGCGCCGTGGCATTAATTGAGAGAGTCCTAGGCTATGTCCAGCAGTGAACTGCGTTAGACTGAGTTGTTTGATTGATAATTGAAATAATAATGCATTGAAATAACTTTAAAAATGGTTCTCTCATAAAGAATATGTACAGCAATGTACTGTATAACCCCGAGATGAGCCTATGGTACCGGTACTAATAAAACACTGAATTTTGATAGCAGAGGATAATTATTCCTATAAGAGGAGCTACGAATTAAATACCTATTATTATATCTTCTGGCTCCCGCCCTGAGAGCTCGCGGAGAACCACTCCTCTGTTTTTACCTATTCTAAATACAAATCCTTCTTTCTATACTCCGTGTACTTTAACGTTTATCTGCTGAACATGCCATCAACTTGAAAGCACGAAGGTTTCATTCTAAAACCATGCAGAGTAAAGCCTCTACAGTACCTATAGAAGAAGTTTCTGCAAAAAAATAAGAAAAATCGCCGCCTACCAGAATAAAATTACTGAGTTCTGGTTTCCGAATAACTCACACCTAAACCTTTTAGATCGAAAAGAATTTTACCTCAGCAGACAATAAAATCCGAATCGAAGAGCAATGAGAAATAGCGTCGTTTTATCAACAATGTGCTAATGTGCGTAAAGCACATAGCGTAGTTCCACTGATTACACTTCGCACTCCATTGACGCGTCAAGCTTCATTTGCCACCACCTACAATTTTATGAAGACCCCTCATTGCCCTTCTGGAGCCACAGTCTGTTCCGTATTCCATAACCCCGCGGCGACCGAGGGAGCTCAAGTTACATTAGCCCCTCATTCGAGCCTTTTCGAATTAATTCGATGTCCTACTTTTTTGATGCTGACTCATGAATCGAGTTTGAAACGAATTTGGGGTTTGTTTTGAACATATAATTAGAATTTCCGATGTTCGTGTCTTTTTTCGATCGATATGGAAACGGTCCAATCCCGAGGCCGATGTGCGGCTTTGTGTTTATGACATGTGTCAAAAACCTTTTGATGTGAAATAATTGGCTGGCAATGTTATGGTTGATTGTCGTAGGTCAAACAAAAATGTTTATTTTTCTTTTGAATGGCTTGTCTAAATAAACTTTCTGAGTCTGTAACGATAGGACGGTCAAGAATTGGTCGTCCTTCCAAGAATTTGTCATCCGGGCTACCCAAATATTTGTTGGAAAACATGTTTTTTTTTCTCCATAAAAGTGGGAATATAAGTACCTGATTAATTATTTATGATTTTGTTTATTTATTCGTCGACGACCCGTTTTTTGGAGTTTATTTATTATAATATCAGATACCCTAGGACTGTATCATGGAAATTCAGTTCCCACCATCACAGCAAATATTTTCATTTCTGATATACCCATCTATATGCAGCCGGATTCAAACGAAAGGAAATGGGATAAATTTTGTACTTCAGCATGCAGTTTATTTTGAAAATGTTGAAATATTTTTCGATGTGATACTGAATTTGGATTACTTGTGGAATGTTGAAAGCTGATATTGTTGCGCGAATTTTTATTTATAACTAGACTAGATGTTGCCCGTGTCTTCGTCTATGATCCAGGATAAAAAGTATCCTATGTCCTATTCCAAGTCATGGTCTACCCCTGTGCCAAATTTTATCCAAATCCGTTCAGCCGTTTTAGCGTTAAAGCGTAACAAGCAAATTCAATTTCGCATTTATAATATTACTAGCTGCGCCCCGCGGTTTCACCCGCGTAAGTCTCGATCCCGTGGGAATATCGGCATAAAAAGTATCCTATGTGTTAATCCAGATTATAAACTATCTGTTTGCCAAATTTTATCCAAATTCAGCCGTTTTTGCGTGATTGAGTAACAAACATCCAAACACACAAACTTTCACATTTATAATATTAGTAGGATTACTAGCTGCGCCCTGCGGTTTCACCGGCGTAAGTCTCGATCCTGTGGGAAAATCGGGATAAAACGAATCCTATTCAGGTCATGGATTTTTTTATCCAAATCCGTTCAGTCGTTTTAGCGTGAAAGCGTAACAAACAAACAAGTTAGGATAGTTAGGATTACTAGCAACCCGCTCTTGCTTCGCAGGGTTTTAACGACTTGACAAAACACCGAGTTTTCTTAGTTATATGTTACTTTAATAGTAACGCATTATACACATAAACCTTCCGGAATAAATTCTCTAACCGATGGTGAAAACCTTATCAAAAGTTGCGTGGTTTAGAACAACAACGCAGACATACAGACAAACACGAAAACCGACTTTAATTTATAATAATTATGTATAGAAGTTAGGATGTTTGTCGTAACGTAATGGTAACTAAATAGTAAGGATGGATTTCTGTTCACCTAAGCGAGAACAAAAAACCGGCCAAGTGCGAGTCGGACTCGCGCACGAAGGGTTCCGTATCTATAAAAACGGCAAAAAAAATCACGTTTGTTGTATGGGAGCCCCCTTAAATATTTATTTTATTCTGTTTTTTAGTATTTTTTTGTTATAGCGGCAACAGAAATACATCATCTGTGAAAATTTCAACTGTCTAGCTATCACGGTTCATGTGATACAGCCTGGTGACAGACGGACAGACAGACAGACATACAGACAGCGGAGTCTTAGTAATAGGGTCCCGTTTTACCCTTTGGGTACAGAACCCTAAAAATGACGAAGGACTATGTTCTTCGAAGACTATGGGTACCTATACATACCTCTATGTATTCATTTTTATGTTTTTGCTGTTTTTACTATTTTGTATATGGGTATTTTGCCTGCAGTAAAAGACTATTTATTTTATTTTATTTATTGCAAGAGATAAGCGTCCTCTTTCTGATTATTTTCATTGCATTATACTTATTTTTATGTTTGTTCCTAACATTGACTTAGCTAACTTCATTACATATTTAAAAAAACGTATAAAGAACCTCATAAACGAAGGGTGGTAAGTGCTCCCCTTGTGATAAAAATAGTAAATTATATTAAAGAAGAAACATGGACGATATAATAATGTACAGTACTACTTTTTTCTGAATATCCCTCGGCAAACTTCGTGTTTCGTCCGTCGTCGGATTTCTACCTGTGGCCTTTTGCACTTGGTGCAGACCGGATGCTCTCAATCGACTTGGAAGTACATAGAGTTGTTGATACTCTTTTAACTTAATGTAATTTGTTTAAAAAATGGGAGGAAATCATTTTACAACTCTATGTAGTTCACTCGGAAATAAAAACAAAACAAATATGAAGTACTTAGTTCTGAATTCAAATTATTATACACGATTTATGTAATAATTGACTGACTGTTAGCATTCGTTTGTATTCGGAAATGCGATGATTCTCGTTTTCCGAATACAAACGATGAGGGACGTTAAGAAAATGGTTGTACTTTAGTCAATGTCAGTGTGACCTTTAGACTAAGGAGTTAGGGTCTGTCCACACGTTGCGTTGCGGAGTAACAACGCCGTTGCTATGGCCGACCCCGCAGCAGCTATGTCGTTGCTATGGGCTTATCCGCAATGGCAAAGTCGATGCTACGGGTGGCGGACAGGAGAGGAGGAGGACGTAACGCATTAAAACTAAAAAAAACATTTACTCAAATCGGCTGAGAATCAGCACTTTTCAAACTTCAACGTGTTAAAACCCTCAGACATACTGGAGATTTAATAATAGATACATTATATTTCTCTTTTATCTAATATAAGTTTTTTTTGCTATGAAAATGAACGGTCCCGTCGAGGCCTGCCCCGAAAGAGGGACAATGATGATATGAGGGCCTAAATGAAGTGACATTCTATCAGGGATAAGGATGGTAGAAAAGTAAACAATGTATCAGATTGACATGACTAACTACCGAAAAGCTTCTGTCAATTCTGTTGATGTTCGTTGTAGAAATACGAAACGCTTTGAATGCGATTGAGACTTGTTTGTCTAGGCCCTCTAGACATGTACCACAGGGGACATGGACAGGGGAGGGGGAGGTGACTCACGAATAACTTGGAAGCTATTGTTCAGCTGTAGCATAGCAACAACTTTAGAAACTACTAGTATCTATACATAAAAATAGTTTAGTTTTTTATGCCACCCATGGGTCTCTGACTTGGCTTCACATGCCGTCGAGAAATATCTCTTAGGCAAGCTGTCTTCCTCACAATGTTTTTTTGGATGTCTTGAAAATTTATGTTTTATGAAACCATGGGGCGCCGCTGATATAATAAATATTAGCTGCGCCCCGAGGTTTCATCCACGTAAGTCTCGATCCCTTGGGAATATCGAGATGAAAAGTATCTTATGTCCTATTCCAGGTCATGGTCCACCCATGTTCCAAATTTCACCTAAATCCGTTCAGCCGTTTTAGCGTGAAAGCGTAACAAACAAACAAACTCACTTTCGCATTTATAATATTAGGATTAGGATTATGTCGTTTATTTATTTTACTTCATATAAAATTACATTGTGAATGATTGAAGCATCTGATATTAACATTACTTGCATTTTCTCCGAATTTCTTTTCCACAAAAACCCGAATCAAACCTCACTAAAATATAGCTAACGAGTTCTTTACTTCCAAGTGTTTCGCTAGAAATTCTGCAGATAAACAGCGCATTCAAGTTTCAATTAGGCAAGCTATCAGACGATCGTGTGTAGCGGGAGTCAACCGGAGATTGCTGCTCTAATTATGCAAGATGTTCCAAGTAGGAACAGTGTAATTTGTCTCTGCGATAACGTTGGAGTGACGGGCTAATCGGGAAAGAACGTATTTACAAGTTAATTGCATGCTTGGCCGTTGATTTTTGGATTGGGAGATAAGGAATTGATTAGCGGCTGTCTGTCTTTAGTTCCTTATTTAACCACCTGAGAATAAACTAGTCGGTGAATAAATAAAACTAAGATGGAGGCAGTGCCGTAATTAGCCTTTTATACGCCCGGTGCGAGTTGCTTTGACCGCGCCCTTGAAATATTTTCTAATCATAACCGGTTCTGACAATAAAATGGATTGTCTATAAAAATAAATAATAGGTATTGTTAGTGGCTCTGGTCTGGCCATTTCTGCGCCCTGTGCCTGGGCACCGCTGGCACCGCGCTATTTACGGCACTGGATGGAGGCACACTAGATATAACACATATATAGACAGAGGGGAAGAGCTCAATCGATTTGTTGGGATTGGTTCAAGAGAGACAACATTTTAACCCAGACACGGACAGCATATGCTGAGACGCAAGTGATCAGATGCAGGTCCACCCAGGTCAAATATTTAGAAATTAGTCGAAGATGCAATACCTATATTTTTGCTAAGACGCAAATTATTTCTGAAGAACTTAGTTCAAAATAAAACCCGAATATGAGTCTTACAAACATTTAACCGAAAAATCAATAATCTGGTTTTTGCATTTGATCACATTTGTCAATGGTATTATAAAATTTATGTTAACTGCTATACATACTGCTAAATAACTTGAAATACGATAATGGAAATTTAAAACAATATGAACGAATATTAAGTAGGTACTCCTAATAACCAAATGTGCTGCCGCAGTAACATAAACTGAACTGAACTAAAATTATCAATTTACCTACTAAAGTATGTATGTTATGAATATTACACAATGAAATTTATTATTATGTTTCGATGAGTATCATTGCTTTGAGTACTATTAACTGTTACCCACTGATTCATATTATGTTTATAAATAATTAATGTTAAATTAATGTAACGGTTTCAACTACTTTACTTTTAATTTTTAATTAAAACTTGTAAGCCGATTTTACCAACTCCTGCAACAAAATATACATAAGTTAAAAGCTATATTACAGTACATTGTTATTTCGTTTCATGTCTTCGTAACAAGATGCAACATTCTGTAGATACCATTACCACAAACGAAGTCGAGGATAAACCAAGTATAGCTAATGCTATCACGTAAATTGAATACATTACATACAATGTAACAGTCAAAAGCCTCGTATAACGAAATATAAATTAATTATTCATTGCTGCAAATAAACTTGGGACCGTATCTCTGTTATCATACAAAGTAGCAATGGAAAACGTCTTACTCTTTGTGGTATCAAGCTCGTCTCGTCTTTCTTAATAGTTACCGTTTTTTGTTCCCTTTTGTATTGTAGTGCAGCAGAATGAAACTTTGTAAGTAATATTATATTTTAATGAAACTGTTTCATTAAAGGGATAGACTGCTAGATTATTTACGAGTTTAATTATATTTAGTTATTAAGTTTTATATTCGTGATCTTGTTAGGTAAAGAGTTTGACAGGGAGAGAACTTAGAAGTGTAGGTTACTGTATATATGCCTCTTAATGCAAAAAAATATTTAACACGAAGATTGTTTACATTTTGTCAGATGTAAGCAATATTTGATAATCTTTAATATATAAAATCCATCTATAATCATCAAATAAGGGTGAATTTCACCAGTTCAGTTCAGTTTCAATGGAGAAATTCGTCCAAATTCGTTGGCAAGGGACATTGACATAACCATTACCACCAGTGAACATTTATAATGTAGCAATACGCAACATGGTACGTGAACATAATTTTATTATGATCTGTTCCAAAAGTATCTCATGAAAGTGTAAACAAACGTTCAGGTTACATTCTCACAAACCTCAACAGGGGTTAACCGGGTTTATTGTTATGGTTTATTAATTTCGGATTTCGAATTTAAGTGTTCACATAATCAAATCAAAGCACTGAATCTGTAAGATCCAGTAGACTGTAGCACAAATTGGCATCCACAGGTAGGTTTTATGATTCATTTGTTTACATTTCCACCAGTAACAGACTATACAAACAATGTCTTGACCGCAACAAGATCCTCACATTACGAAAATTAAGTAAGTATATAAAAATCCACATCCGAGTGGTATCAAATAGAGCTGAAAGAATGCCAAGAAAGCGAACAAGTAAGTGGTCTCTCAGTAGCTTGCTCCCTTTGTGGCTTTGCGTTTCACTACTTGAATGGCCTTCTTAATAGCTGTAGGTTTATGCCCAGTATGGTGCCCTGTTTTAGTTTGACGTAAGCTTGAACGTATTTTGAGGAGCTCGTGGCTAAGTAATAACAGCCGCTCGGGTCGATCCATCAGGTTAAGCTACGCTTGCCGGGGTTGGTCCGTGGATGGGGGACCATTGTCACATATCGAGACTCCTCCGTGCCTCGAAAAGCACGTTAAGCCGTTGGTCCCGGCTGTCATTTGTGGATCTTTGACAGTCGTTACGAGTCGTCAGAAGCCCGAAAGTCTGACAACCAGTCTAACCAAGGGGTATCGTATTACCCAGTTATTGGGTTGTGGAGGTCAGATAGGTAACGCTCCATGTAAAAATACTGGTATTCAGCTGCATCCGGTTAGCCTGGAAGCCGACCCCAACATAGTTGGGAAAAGGCTAGGCAGATTGTAAGCTTGAACGTATGTAAATTTTTTTCGCTGGTTTTTGTTCTAGAAGAGTGGCTGTGTGACCTAATTTGTAACTTATTTACTTCAAGTTGTTTATGAAGCAATCGTAGGCAAGTCATAGGTCTCGAGTTCGAACCCAAGTCACGCTCCTCCGACTTTTCGGATACATGTGCGTATTGTATAATTATCACTTGCTTCAAAAACGGTGAAGGAAAACATTTAAACAGAAAAAGCCTGAGGAATATTTCTCGACGGCATGTGAAGCCAAGTCAGAGGAGTTCTCAACTCCCGAAATGACTCCTAAGGAAACGTGTACTAACATCGAACCCATTATGGCTTATTATCAGATGATATTTAAGTGGTTTGACCACTTAAATATCATCTGATAATAAGCCATGACCTTAGAAATACAAAAAAAAATACTTCTCATTTTTATATGGCAACATCCCAAAATTGTCTCTTATTGCTCATCTCACAAAACTCCATTCACACCGAACATACAACCCAACATTGGCAAATCAGCCTTAACATATGTAACACAGCCATCAGATACGAAAATCACCGAACTATTCCGAAAAAAAAAACGAAACAGAATATTCGCTTTATAGGAAAATTGTATTGCGTGTAGTTTCTGTGGCGAGGCAAGATAGCAGCACAAATTGGATAGATGCAGAAGGTTGACTCACGTACGCACACAGACTCGCTTCACGTACAGCGAGTGCAAGCGCACTCGCGTCTGGCATTCGATCGGGATCGCCGTACGCGTGTATGTGTGCATGCGCCAGTTTTCGCTGGTTGTATGGAGCAGACCTTCTGTACCTATCTATTCTGTGATATCAGTTTATCTGATCTTGCTGGCCGGACCGTATTGAAAGGACGCCCGGCTGTCTCTCAAATGAACGTACGACTCTGTTGCTATAAAGTATTACGAAATAGGTTTCATGTAAACCTCGTGTGATGGAATGGTAATAGAAATGGCTGTTGCATTTAGAAAATGTAGTTTGGAGATTTTATATTTGGGAATAAACTTTAGCTTGGATTTGTGGTGAAAATTTTGGGATTTGGAATTTTGGAGCTTAGGTAGATGCAGTTACTTTTTCTCTATGAATATCTATTTTTACCGATTTTCTGTCTATGCCCTGTATGACGACAATAACTAAAACATAGTTCCGAGGTTCTAGAGCATTTTCTACAGTTCTAAACTATCCCTGCCCCCATCTCAGACTATATCTGGACACTTTCGAAAACAATCCTGCGGGCCCATATCTGGACACTTTCGAAAACAATATTATACTGCAGCCACTTCAAACGATTTTACGGTATTACTACATTTGCTAAACATGACTAGCCCGAGAAAACAAGGAAAACTTTCCGAAAAAGACTCCCGTAAAGATAAGAAATATTGAAATTGGTAACCATATCCGAATAAAAGCCGAAAATCTTACAAACTAACCCACTTTCGTACACAAAGAAATAGAAACGCGTGGTAATACCGTCCCCGATAAACTAAACCTTTACAATTGTGCCGATGCAATTTCTCTCATGTTTTACTTTTCTAGGATAAGACTGGATTCGACTCACTTATCTGTTTTCGTGGAGTGCATTACGGCCCGTTGCCTCCGTCTCGATTCTCGCTCCACCCATTGAATTACTTCCAATTTCATTACTACAGGTTTACATCGACAAATCTGTGAGTGGTAAATTGGAAATACTTTTTATTGGCACCCGTATTTGGAATTTATTTTTGGTGTGTGACGTGTTTGCAAACAATTGATGATGTTGAAGATAAGAACTCATATGCACAAGAGGCACGCGCATGGCAGAGGCAATTGCAGCCGTCAATACTCGCGTTTACGAGCACGTACTCAATTACACGAGCGGCACGTTACCAACGGCAGCAGCTGACGCTTCAAATGCGGTCACCTGTTCCGTCGACGCGTCTACGGCTGCCGCCGACGAATGTCGACTGCAGTTGCTTCTGCCGTTTACAATGTACTACTCGTGTATATAAGCACTAAGAGTTTAAACGCAGATCTGAATGAGTTAGCAATATTGAAAGAAGGATTGGGAAGTGAAATCCAGGAGAAAAATAAAATAAAATGAAAAGTTAAACAATGAGTTACTGTTAATCAAAAAGAAGAAAATAATAACACATAATATTTCTTATCGTTGACAAAACAAAACAAGTCGATCTTTATAATAAACGTTCCCTCGATAGTGACTCAAAATAACATTCAATCATCAAAACCATACCTCATTCACAAGCTTCTAATTCTTGAACCTTTGCCAGCCACCATTCCATCATCCATGGTAGGGGAATTCAGGTTAAGTTTAAACCACTTGTTTTATCGTCCATCTCTTGGCGTCGCGAAGCTTTCAAAGAATTAGCTCGGTTTAATTGTGGAGGAGTTGATGTCCACACCATATCGCCTCTCCATCCAACGTGCTCTCAGTGGTTCGATTATTTTCCTAATGGTTACGTCACTTTGTACTTGTGCTGACGAGTTTTCCGGTCTTTGGTTTGTGGTACTTGGTATGGTTGAAGATTTTGGTGCTTTTATAATACTCTTGTGGTCTCGACTTGTGTTATTGAACTAAGACAATGGTTATTTTTATCAATGAAAGTATTTATTAAGTTAAGAGTTCATGATCTATGCACAAGTCTGGAATATGTTCCTCTATTTATTTCCCAAGTTTACTGTTTATTGCACAAAATTTGTTGTTTTTTTATTTATTAACATACACATAAGCGAGTGTGGCATTAAAAATGATTTGATGGGTTCCAATATTCATAGGGTTAAACAACATTTTTTTAGATTCAACATTTTTAGGGTTCCGTACCCAAAGCATGCCAAATGGAACCCTATTACTAAGCCTCTGCTGTCCGTCTGTCTGTCAGCAGGCTGTCTCATGAACCGTAAAAGGAAGATAGTTGAAATTTTCACAGATAGTGCATTTCTATTGCCGCTTGAACAATAAATAATAAATATTAAATATATTAAAGTAAATAATTAAAGGGCAGAAAAAACAATTAAAGGGGGTCCTTTATTTATTACTATACAAGAAACGTGTTTTTTTCTGCGTTTTGTGCTCGATCTGAATACGGAATGGAACGTGTGTTCGTGTGGTTTTTATGTCTATTATCAAGGAAGAATTTTTATCTCCAATTAAATAAAATCTATAGGTACTCTTAATCCCTTCCTCATCTATAGAATCATGAACTCCTGGTTTATTTCTAAGAATTCGTATTATTTTCAAACTCGTGACCTCATTTATGCAAATAATGAGGAACAAGGGGAAATGGCATTAAATATTATTTATTCAGATTCCTTTTTCCTTTCTAGTATAAACTGAACTTCAAGCAGAGAGCACGTAAAGCAATATCGTGCCAGATTTAGGGATCACTAAGCACAAGAGTAATGATAGATTTTCAAACTATTACTTACGCTCGTCTCGTCGCCTTGGAGTAGGAATTGTACTGTAACTTGTTTCAATCGATTGAGTATACTTTCGGTGTCTACGTTTAAATTGGGCTTTGTATACATAGATACATATATACTTTTATGTAGAATTTTTATGAGGAACTGGTGAGAAATAGGTCTTGAGATTTTATTTCATTCGTTGCACTATTGAGGTGAAATCACTCATATACAAGGATAGTTATTGGCACCCATAGTTGTATAACTTAATGCTAGCTAAATGTGCAATCTACATTGCATTTACTTTTACCAATATTTAGTAGTTATTGATAGATAAAAAATATGGTAAGAAATAATAACAAGAATAGAAAACTTATTAATATGTAATAGAAACGGGTTTTGTCGACAGAAGACTAGACAAAATGACAGATTGTGATTGTTTCTCTATCAGTTTGTCTATTCCTCCGTCGACAAAACTCGTTTATATAGCAATCATGTTTATAGGCTACGTCCTGGTGTTTTTTTTTCATAAAACACCTAAGATCTTTACAAAAAATAGTGTTTTAAGTTTGGTGTCAGCTAATAATTAAATTATTTTCGTAATAAAAATCACGATTTCCTCCGCCACATATTATAGTGTTATTACCATTTAACGCTACGTTTATTAACAATTTCTAAATTACTGTAGTCTATTGTAACAAGTTTTCAGTCAGTAGTTAATTAACGCCAGCCACAAACCCTCTGTGTTGTCTAGTTTAGGGTTTTGGAGCGAAATTATAAACGGTAGCGATATTTGTGAGGTGACTGAATGAGCTCTCTTGATTTCTGTGACCTTAGTACTTATTTCATTTTCTATTTCTATTCGGTACTTTGTTTAATACTCGAATAACTCGAATAAAATCTCACATACATGGAACCTTATATCGCTATGTAATTACGCAATCCTCTAAAAAATAACTAGTGATTAGAAGAAGAAAAAAACGATTTCATAATTATCATTATTTTCACAGCAACTAAAACGATTTTCACTAAACCTACGTTATGATCGGTATGTATTGAATGGTTCCCAAAATTTTCTTTCTTATTACATATTAACCTCTCTTGACACCGCTCCTTTCATAAATTACGCCAAACAAAAGCAATGAGCATTCGCGTGGGAGAGCACTACGACTCACAAACAACTCGCCAAGCAAAGGGTACCTATATCTCATTGTCTGCATACATTACCACCTCTATAACAATCAAAATAAGACCTAAAATCCACTAACTCGAAACTCAATAACATTGTGATAATAATGACTCGAATATGTCGAGATCGAGTGATAACCTCGTGGTGAACTTGAAAATTGTGTTTGTGTTCAACTAAGATTTATTATTTAGCTTTCCTCTGTTTGTTTAGTATACGGCATCCTAAATTATCAATTTGGCTGTTGTTCGCTGTTATTTCCTGATTAATGTTGGCTGGGGTAAGCAAGAATTGCCTTTTAGTGCGAGAATGTGTCTACAAGGAACTGAAATTCTTTCAGACACAGCTTTTCCGGAGTTATGTATGTACATTTTATAAACTATACAATATCTTGCAGGTTTACTGAAAATGTTGACTTCAGTAAACTGGCATGGAAATTGAACGCGCAAATCTGTACTAAATTGATAAGATCTGAAGGAAATGGTTTGACAGCGCGGTCTGACTTCCAGTACGAAAAATAGTACAGGAAATAAAGAATTATTATGATATCAATTAAGTTTCTGTAATATAATTTTACGCCAACCTCATGCTTCCTAACACTAAATTCATTAATATTATCAAAACAATAATAACCGCACCAGAACGAAATTCACTGCTGCGGTTTTCATTCGTGCTGAATCCACAGCGTTTGACTGCAACCGCAGTAAAGCCTTGTTGACTAGGTACTCGTATGACTCAACTGGAAGCTACCAAGCACCACAGTGTAACCCGTTTGAACCCCCATAGCGATCAAAGGGAACCCTTTGAAGGCTCAACACTTCCCATAAAGGTAAGGTATTCGTACGAGTAGAATTCAGCTGATATATTTGATTCGAGTGATGAATTCAATAGAAAGTTAAATGAACCGTCACCGATCGTTGGTAAAAGAACAAAATGAAATCTATACTAATAAATAAAATTGAAGTGTCTGTTTGTAATGTCAAAATCAGCTTTTCACTTAATGCTTAGGAAAGCAATCTAAGGCACAAATAAAAAAAAAACATTTGTAAAATGTCTTTTAAAAATGTTTTTTTTTTATGTTTGTTTAATTGTCTATGTTTTTAAAATGTGAGTGTTTATGTCTGACTTCGTTCCGATTTTGACAGAACTTCTATTGGCTGTTATTATATGGAGTAACTTAGGCTACTTTTATTTTAGAAAAAGAATTAGGGTCCACGCGGGCAAAGCCACGGGCAGCAGCTAGTCTTAAATAGAATGATAAACACGTAGGACGATGCCAAATACCAATTATAAGAATATGACTATTATTTGTTTACAAATTATTTTGGTACCAAAATAGAAAGTAATCTTTAAAGTATCTAGTACAAATAGTTGTTGGAATAATATTGTTTTCTAGCTGCTGAACCCTAATTCTTCTCCAATATAAAAGTAGCCTAAGTTACTCCTTATAACATCAGCTATCTGCCAGCGAAAGTCAAACCCGCCAAAATCGCTCCGACCGTTTCGGAGATTCGGGGAGAGAGATCGAGATAGACAGGAAAAAAAAAGTGTTTATGTTAAAAGTACCGTGTATTTTATTACTTTCATTATGTATTTAGTAAAAAAAGCTGTTATTTTGGCATTACAAATTTTATTTATTTAAGATTTATTTTATATAAAGTTCACTGTTTAAGTACCATATTTTATGCAAAATGATAATCTTACAAAAAAATTAAAACCATAAATCCGGCTGAATGATACTACCAAGCAAGCATGGGTTTCTGTGGTTTTAGCATAAAGGGCAAGAACGTATTTGTGCAGGTATCCAAAAGAGACAATACACGACTTGGAAATAGCACAAAGTCTAAACCTTAAAGCCTACGAGTAAAAGAGAGGAATAAAAGAACTCCACCTTGCACCACATTATTAGAAAGCATATTATTTTTACCCCGCTAAGTAATCAGCTGCTTGTATCTAAACCTACATAAATTACGGCGGCTTAATGAGGTACGAGGATGTATGAAGTGAACATTTTAAATATTTATAAGCACACAAGTGCACCTCTGGATTCGGGTGATAGAGTTGATGGAAGTTCAAGGATCTCCCAAAATTTTTAGGGACCAAAGTTTACTGTAGATAAGACTACATTGAAAATATTTTTTGCAATCTATAATAATAATAAAGCTGAATAGTTTTTTTTTTTTGTTTGGTTGAATGCGCTAATCTCTCGAACTACGTATTTGAAAAAAAAATCTTTATAGCCCAATTCTTGAAGAAAGCTATTGTAGGCTTAACACCACGCTAGGAAAATTAGGAGACGAGCAAAAAAAAATGTCTAAAAGAAATACCGCAAATGCTTACAAAAGGCTATACTATAGGCTGCTTTACTGTTTGTAAATTTTTCTTAATTCAAGTGAAAAACTGACTACTAGATATATTTTAAACAAAGAATTGATTGATAATTTATTTATTTGAAGCACAATTTATAACACCTTCACAGAATCATGCAAGGCGATGTTACAAGTCACAATGTCTACACTTTACAAAAAAAAAAAAACGTTAAGCTTCGCTTGCCGGGGTTGGTCCGTGGATGGGTGACCATCATTACATGCCAAAACTCCTCCGTGTTTTGGAAAGCACGTGCTGTTGGTCTCAGCTGTCATTCGTAGATCTTTGACAGTCGTTACAGGTCGTCAGCCGAAAGTCGGACAACCAGTCTTCCCAAGGGGTATCATCAACACATCTGCTTAATGTGCTGGCGCGCTTCTTTGTTCTAGACAATTACTGCCGGGACAGAAGGCACAGACTGTTTGCCGTGCCTCCATGTCGTACGTTCAGCTGCATCTGGTTAGACTGGAAGCCGACTCCAACATAGTTGGTAAAAGGCTAGGCAGATTGATATCCTCCGATACCGTAATACTTAACATTAATAATATCTACGTGCGGCTCGTGACATAGGGGTCAACCTGAGTAGGTTAGTCATGATAATGAATGTATAGGACTAACCTACTCCCCCTAATTTTTCTTGCACTAACTGGGCCTGGGTATACCGAGTAGCGCGTAATTCAGGGCTAAAACCAAAAGCGAAAAGTCAAATTAATGGACTGAATTACAAAAGGTTAACACGAACAAAAACTCAGTACAACAATGTCGCAGTTTTTCAAATACAAAAACCAATTACCTCAGGCTACAACAATTTTCGTACAAGGTATATTGCGGCACTAAACCAAACTTTATTCACAGTTAGTTTCTACACTACTTATACCATAAAACTATTACGTACCAAAGTTTATTACGAAGAAATCCAGCGGCACGACATTAGTTTATTCCCAGGCGAGGTACCTACGTATAGCGCAGTTTGTAAGTAGGTCACGGCAGACAAATCGTTTGACAATTAGCTTACCGGCTTACTGAGGTGATAAAATCTCATATATATAGGAAATTGTGGTATTAAAAAGTTGTTTGGATCGGTCACGCATGGGTTTTTTTAGTGAGGAATTGAAATGTTCTATGACGTGATTATTCTTTATAATGGTGAATGTTTTCATGTGGTTTTCATAACAATATATTTTTCATGGGAAGATTACATTGGTATATCTGTTCGCTTGATCAAATGAAAACAAGAGGCTCTCTGATCCTACTATACAGTATACAGCTCATGGAGGAGAGGCTTGAGATGATCCTGTCTTCAAACGATGCGCTTAAGTACCGGCTCAATAGACGGATCTCTAAGTCCTTGACAAGCGACATTCACCTCTTTATTGCAAACCACACTAAGGACGCGATAGAGCGGAATAAAGGCTCCGAAGTCTTTGCAAGAGATCTGTCTATTGGGCAGAGCCAGCTTGCGAAACTGAAGACCGATGATAGCAGGATAGTATCCGCCAAACTTGAGCTATTTTTGAGAGATCGAGAGGTTCTATGAAAAGGTATACGCGTCAACAAGTAACGACCGAAGAGCTAGATTGACCTAACACTGTCTTAACTTATATGGACTATCACATCAACCGGCATTGAGGTGACAGCCAAGATGCCTTGGAGGCATCTTGGCTTGGTAAAGCATATTGTTTTTTGAGTCGGTGAAGAGGTGGGGGCTTCGGCTAGTAGCAACCCATTTCCTAGGACACGTGTGACCAATAATAGATTGCCGATCAACCATTCACCTTTCCAGCTTATATTAGCTTAGATGTAGTTGAAACTACTGTGAACAATATCAAAACCGTTCTGAAGGAATCTTTCTTAAGAGTCTATACTATCTCAATTCGAATTTGAATTGATATAGATTTGAATTGAGATACTTTTTATCTGGCTCGCACCATACTACTCGCGGACTGAGTAAGAGCGAGACGGAGTACTGGCGGCTCCAAGCCTCGAATAGTTTAGGTAATTGCTTTTAACGGTGAAAATAATGGTACTTAAAAAAAAGAAAAAACATAAGACCTGCTTTATAATTAGTTCGGTTATTATGCAAAGCTTTATGATCATACCAGCGGTTTATAGTTCGGTTTAGCGGTAACTTTGATTTTTTTCATCCATCGATATATGTAACCGTGTCTTTGTCAAACATAGTACCTACCTACCTAGCATAAATCCTCAACTTTAACATATATTTATTTCATAATTAATGCTGCAGTATTGTCGACATAACGGATGATCATGCTAAGCAATTTGAGGTTGTATTTATGTATAGGCTATAACATTAAAATATTATAAGGTATCTGTTGCTACAATTAAGGGAAATAAAATGTAATCTATACAAACGTAACGTAAATATCTATTGTAATATTTTGCTCTTCCAGCATAAGGCGGTAACCCTATTACACGGTCCACTGTCATGCAATCCTTGCTTCGATGCTACCGAACTTAGCCTCACTGCTGACTACAACATTTACTGAAGACATTTCTCTTACGTAAACCGTATTTTCTGTACTCAAATAGAAATGTAGCAATATACTACGTAGGTATACTGTTAGGCCTCGGTAAATAGTTGCTGAAAGAGTATAAAAAGAGCTTATACAAAACGTCACGCGTTACAACACAAAGGAAAAGGTTCCAATAAGCATCTACATATATGTAAGGGACTCGATACGAAAAGGGTTTTTAAGGTACAATTCCAATAAAGTAGCGCGAATGTCGAGTGAATAAGCGGAATACGTTTTCGAGTGGCCCCACGGCTTTCTAGACGAATTTACGTAAATTTCTATTTTGTGACACGAACAAATTGGTATGGACCTTTTGATACATTGAGGGCTGCCGTCGTAATGGCACATCGTACGAGCGTAACGTGAAATTTTACGGTTTTAAGTTACGCATTTATTTTATTAAAATTATTGCCCAGAAATATTGGCGGGACGTGAAACGGTATATTTCAGAAGGAAGGCTGTAGGCCGTTTTGCACGTAGATAATTGTGTAATTCTTTCTCGGGAAACTTTGTAAACGCGAGAGTATTAACTATAATATATAACGTTCCAACTGCTGGGACACAGGCCTCCTCTCTGCGAGAGGGAGTGGGCCGTAATCCACCACGCGGGCCCAGGGCGGATTGGTAGACGTCACATATCTTCGATTTTTTTTGTTCTAGGACTTGTCTTCACCATTTCGAGAGCAGTGGTGATGAAATTATTTACTCAAAGTAAAGCGCCAGTCTGGTTTCGAACCCACAACCTACTCGTAAGTCGGGGCCGTTACCACTGGGCCACCACTGCTCCTTTTTTATAACAAAGCGATTAAATTCACAATTATTACATATTAGTCATAATAGGTCTCGAGTTAACCCAAGACACGCTCCTCTGACTTTTCGGATTCATGCGCGGCGTAATGTATAATTATCACTTGCTTTAAAAACGGTGAAAGAACACATCCTGAGGAAACCGGTATGCCAGAGAGATTTTTCTCGACGACATGTGAAGAAATGAAATGAAATGAAATGAAATTGTTTATTCTGAAGACAAGTCAGAGCCCAACCCATGAGCGGCTTTAATACTCTGACACCAGTCACTTAGGCACTGACCACATGAAAAGAAGAGAAGAATTCATAATTTCAAGGGAATTAAATTCACCTTCTTTTGAAAAGTTGTTTCAATTATATTGTTACACGATAAAAACTTTTTACAAAAAAAAAAACCGACTTCCAAAAAAATAAACACTCAAAACTGAAAAATAACTTTAATTTCGGAAGTCGGTGTCTTTGCTTTTCAATTTTTGTTATTTACCACCGACTTCCGAAATTAAAGTTATTTTTTAGTTTTGAGTGATTTTTTTTTGGAAGTCGGTTTTTTTTTTGTAAAAAGTTTTTATTTTTCACTTTTTAGTATTGGTACCTACCCCACACAAATTCGAATACCACTAGCTGATGAAAATAACAGTGAAGGAGTAAATGAAAACATCGTCTAGAAAAACTAAGTGGGAAAAATACGTAATATTGACGCTAACTCAAACACTACCCAAGCAAAGTTAATAAAAATTTATATGGGACCACCTCGGAAGCATGACCTACCATACAAAAAAAGAATCATCAAAATCGATTCACAATTGGCGCAGAAATCGCGTAACAAACATACAAAAAAAAAACATACAGACGAATTGAGAACCTCCTCCTTTTTGAAGAAGTCGGTTAAAAATACCGCTACACTCTCGACAATCTAAAAAGTCCATTTTGACGTTTCGTTCTCGTACATGTTATAAAACGTTAAGCCTTAAGAATCAGTCTTAAGCAATGTAGATATGTCGTCGATTACAAACTCTCTAAGTATGATCAATCCATATGTCTCGAGAATCAGTTTATAAGAAACCATTTTTTTTTTTCATCGCTACTCAAAGCATTTTTATAGCTGTCAAAACGGACGTCTTAGATTGTCGCGAGTCTACGTCTGTATCGAAAGACACTTAGCTCTCGACGTTTAAAGTCAAAGCTGTTATTTCAATTAGACCTTTGAAATGTCAAGAAGTTAGTCGGTTAGTTAGTAAGAAAGTTAGTTCCTACTCTCCTAGTTCCAAAGTGTGGAGTAAAAAGGGCAAAACATTCACCCTCTCTTTATCAATTTATTAAAATATCTGGGAGTAGGTAAGTATATTATTCGAGATCAAAAATGTTAAAAAAACGGATGTAAAAAGATGTTTAAAATAGCCGAAAGTCAATTATTCTCCCTATCATTGTGATTTTGAATACTTTTTAATACGGGAATGGCCTTTTTTTTTCACCCATCTTCTTCTAAATGTTATTTAAAGGTAACTTAATTTTAATTAATATTGAAAGCCATTTATTTTTCACGACGAGATTAAAAGTTGTTGCCCTTGCAAGTTTTTTACTCTATGTTACTCAGTTTTATGTACCTACAAAATGCGTAGATACCGGCTATGTGATGGGTCTTTTGTATACAGAGGCGGCCGCGCGGACGGGAAATGTTATCCTGTAATATTTTGTTATATTGTACACAAACAACATTGCAAGCTGGGATTGCACCTGATCCGTCCGGGATCACCGTGGATGATGGATGAAGGTCATGACCTTATCTTTTCCCCAACCTTGCTGGCTTTGGCTGTAATTTTGTGGATCCGCAGTAGAGACAGAAACAAAAATATGTTTCAATTTTTTTTATGAATTCCCCCTTGTCATAAGAAAATTGAATCAAATCTTTTGTTTTAGAGTCCGCGCCACCACTTAATTGATGCGGCGCTAGTGTCTATGGCTTTAGCATTATATCAAATTGCATTATAAAAAATGTAGTTCCACAATTTTCCGACAGACTTCGCTAGTGGCGTGGACTCTATCATACCGTTAGCTTCGTTCTATTTTTCTCTTTGGAAATTAGAGCCCATGTCGACAATTATGAATTAGTGCCACAAGGTTATTTTGAAGCCTGAATAACATTGAAAAGGGGGCGCTGATGGTAAACATTTGTGAAATTGTCAATGAAAATGTATTGACAAAACAAGATAACCACGCGACAATATAACCGAAAGAATGTAGCGTTTTAGCTTCATAATATGAAGATTTTTTAGTAATGACGCATTATGAATCATAGAGTTCAAACCCTTTTTTTATTTTTCAGTAAGTGCCTCACTTGACGTCATCACCCATCATTAAAACCTTTAAATAACATAGAAATTGCTTTCCACTTATATGCATCTACGTCATAAGAGCTCAAATACGCCATATTAAATCTTTAAGAACACGCAAAAGGTAAGTAACGAACTAAAATTAAAGTTTATAGACGGTTGAACTTTCGCCTTTTATGTAAAAACTGCTGAATTAACAAACATAATAAGTCTGTTGTCCTGTAAAGATACCAATAGTCACACAAAAATCCCACAGAAAAAAGGACTGTTATTCCCAAATTTTAAAATTATCCGGGAAACTTTTCCAATTTTTCTTTCCGTAAAAACCTACTTCCGACCATTATAAACATTTTAAACCAAAAAATTACTTAATCAGTTCAGCCGTTCTCAAGTGATGCGCTAACCAACGAAGAGTATATCAGTTTTATTTATATAGATTACTCGAAAAGTAAAGATGAAAAAATGCAGTATCTGCTGATCTATTCATTAAAATCTCACCGTCAAGATAGTTAATTGATTCAGGCGTGACTTTGCGGAAATCCATTAAAAAATACAATAGACGTAGATATATTTAGTAACCTATCCGCTTGACTATTCTTTAAGAGGGATGCGCTAGGGTAGCCCGCGACATTAAAATTTTCTTAAGTTTTTTGCAATTTGCAGGTCAGTATCAGGTTGTATGTTGATCTAAATATTATTGGCGGCCGTAAAAAATATGGATTTACAGAATTATAAACATTAGAATCAGCAATACAACTCTCTAAGTTCATGTAAGTGCATTGAATGACGGAAATTTTCATTTAATGCACTTACATGAACTTAGAGGTGAACAACCAGTGCTGGTTAGTAGATGTCACAAGTGTCACCATGTCTTCGATTTTTTGGACATGCCGCCGGTTTCCTTACGATGTTTTCCAGTAGTGATGAAATCATTTACACAAATTAAAGCGCCTGCTGGGTTCGAACCACTGGGCCCCCACTGCTCTTCTGATAAAAGCTGTATGCCATACTAACTAGAGTAGGCGTGAGTAAAAACATTTATTTTACGTACCACAACTGCTAGACCAACAAAAGCTTGTTTATGTTTTTAACAAACATTGCAAAACTAGGCGTTTAGTTTGTTTTCGAGTTACTAACTATGGCAGTTCTAGTTTCCATGATATTATTATCTACCTATTCGAAAACTAGACCAATATTTTTAACACGCAGAAATAAATTTTTAACAAGATATGTATTTTACGTCTAATTCAAAACGATTTTTAAAGTAGACATTGTTATAAAGTACTTGTATGTTAACTAACAAAGGGCGTTCCGGTTAACAATAGTATAGTGTTCACAATTTTTAAATTTTAGTTTTATAACTTACTGTATATATTATAAATATGCTTTAGTTCCATGTAATGAATTAAAGACACAAATTAATTAATCGTACTTTTATTCCATTGACCATAGTTTACCCCAGACTATAGAGAGTGTCTCATGACTCATTTCCGGATAATCAACTTATCAAGATTCCATCAGAAGTACTACCACTCAGTGGATCCCAAATAACAGGAAACGATTACGCGGCAGGCCCAGAATGAGATGGTTTAATAAGCTGGAATTCTTTTTAAAGAATTGGCTCGCAGTCACAGTAGATCGAGAAAATCGGAAGGGAACGTATATTTAATAAATTTTTAGTATGAATGTGGATGGCTGTACGAGTAGAGGAAGACCAAAGAAACGATGGATGGACTGTGCTAAAGATGATATAGCTAGAAAGGGACAGACTACCGAGATGACGAATAATAGAGAAGTATGGAAAAAACATACATGTTGCGCCGACTCCAAATAAATTGGGTTAAGGGCAGGAGAATAAATAAATAAATAAAAAATCATTATTCAGTACAGAAAAAAAACACGGTACAATATGAAAAAAAAACGAGTAACAGATTACATATGAGTCTTATGTGCTAGATTTTTACAAATTACTAGGTTTCCTTGTGTCGTGGGGTCCAGTTTTTTCCCAAACAGGAAAGGCGAACAATTATTTGGGTGAAATAATTAATTTGGAAAAACATTTAACAAAACGAACGAAAATAATTAAAGATGATGATGATGATGTAGTTATCACTTGCAGTAGTCGTTTAAGATGCCAATTTAAGACATTGGATTTCACATTTAGTTTGCTTACTTCAATAATATACAAACTTATTGTTTGTGTTTAGTTTTTGATCAACTGAACATATTACCTGTACGAGGCAAGTATAAAAATAATATTCCAATTTATGAGGTATACAAAAAATCGTAGACACTTGATATAAGCAATATGTTTTGCCAATATCCTATTACGTACCAACGGTTGCTCACTGGGACGGAAACGGATGGGACATTATTCAAATATTTTATGTTATATTTACAGCAGCAATCACATGTGGCGGCTCCTATAAATTTGTAAGGCACTTAAGACGATATATTGACGTTTCAGATCCTAAGGTTTCGCGTAACGGCCTACAAATTGCTCGTAGTTCACTGTTACTTACGTGATCCGGTTTTTAAATGAATATCGAGGAGCAAATCGATGAAATCCGTTAGAAAGTTAAGCGGTAGGTTACATAGATTTCTGATCCTTTTCAGTTGAGTGAAATGATCGTTATCCTTCTGGGAAAATGCCTGAAAATACATTGAATGAATGAGAATATATTGATAAGTATTTTTATAGTTTTTAAATGAACCAATGATGTCAGACAGGTCAGAAAATTGGCACTATGAAACAATGAATGTAGTTTTTAGTAACTAGTTAGAAATGCTGTGTACGATCTGGACATGACTCTTAACTTTATGCCTTGAACCACGTGATTAAAGTGGTATTTGAACTATTTTCTATCAAGCAGAAAAAATCTGATACTTAAATATGTCAGAAAATTATGTTAATCAAACTCAAACTCTTTCAATTGTCAAGGAGTCGGTCAGTCAGAAATATGCAGCTAGTTGCCCATTCCAAAGCGTAGTAGGTACTTATGGAGAAGAACGGGTAAGAAATTCCACGGATCAATTTTTTTTTACAAAATATTTTTGTTACATCTTCAATATGTAGGTATGAACACAATTTTCCGTAAAGTATTATATTTAATATTTTCCTAAAGTTGTAGTACCAACCCATAGAAACGATGGACAGACTTTTTGAAAGATGGTATGGCTCGGAAGGAGGGGCTCGTGGCTAAATAATAGCACGGGTCGATCCATCAGGTTAAGCTACGCTTGCCGGGGTTGGTCTGTGGATGGGTTACCATCTTTACATACCGAGACTCCTCCGCGCCTCGGAAAGTACGTTTAGCCGTTGGTCCCGGCTGTCATTCGTGGATCTATGACAGTCGTTACGCGTCGTCAGAAGCCCGAAAGTCTGACAACCAGTCTTACCAAGGGTATGTTATTGCCCAGTTACTGGGGTGTGGAGGTCAGAGAGGCAGTCGCTCCATGTAAAATAATGGTATTCAGCTGCATCCAGTTAGACTGGAAGCCGACCCCAATATAGTTGGGAAAAGGCTAGGCAGATTGATTGGTATGGCTAGGAAAGAGGTGAAAACCGAGATGAAATGAAATTGTTTATTCTGTAAATGCGATATCAGAATCACTTTTACACGTCATATTTAAAAAAATTAAATAAGCTAGATGAGGTCGGCGTTTCCTATCTGACTACTCTGAGAAGAAAGGCCGATACAAACTCAGAGGTCGCAGTCTCTTTTAAGGTCCAGACATAATCTTGGTCAGGCCATATGAGGACCATGTAGATTAGAGTCTGAAATGGTCTTTTGAGGAAAGAACCACACAGATTTCAGTGGACCTGTCCAGTCAGTGCAAGCATTAGTCAGTAACCGAGGAGCTCAACTCAGAGATGACGACTAATAGAGAAGTATGGAAGAAGAAATGTTATGCCGACCACAAATAAATTGCAAGAGAATGCTGAAAAACTCGTTGATTCATTTCCTGTTAGTTACATACATATGGGTAAGTATGTAAGTAACTGGAAATGATTCAAAGGGTATTTTAATTAAACATTTACTTTTCAATTACTCTCGTATCAACTAATCAATTAGGTACGTTTCAATTCCATTGAAGCCTGGTTCTCGCTCCTATTCACCGTTTTCCCAGAAGAAACGTTTCGTGACTACTTTCTATACAGCGAACAATCTGGAACTTTAGTTTTAGAAATATAAGAAAAACTGTTTGGCCATATAAATGCTACAGACTCTTTCAATAATGCAAGTTCGACACGCACTTGGTCTATTTTTATTCTTTTATGTTTGGTACAATGGACTAAAATGAGAATGTTTGTTGCTATAAATATTTTATTTTAAGTGCATATTGAAGTGTAGTTTTTTTTTTTTAAGATCAACTATTATATGCTATCGCTAGACAAAAGAGTTTGGATCACAGTTTGGGTTTATATCACATTGGGGAAGTATTTTAATTAGATGGTGTCAGCAATCCTGAGCTGTAATACTTATCTTTATGTATGGTAAGGTAAGTTCTGAAGGCTACACTAAGTGATTACGATGGCAATACTTTATGAAGAAATTATCACGCAGGTGAATTCGCTGGCGGAAGCTAGTGATAAATAAAGCAATGACTAAGTTATCATGATTTTAACAAAAGAATGTACGCGTATCCGTTTTTCAGATTGGGAGATTAAAAACTTAGTATTATACATGGCTAAGATAATATTTTAGGGGTATGAGGAACAGGGTGTAAAATTCTCTCATCCTTTATAGAAAAGTGAGGATCCTCCAACCAGACGGGTGTTGTGTCTGGCGGGCAACTGCCCAACGATTGATGTTGGGTTCTTGTATATATGTATGTCCACTGCACGGTAAACTTTAATTGCACGATGCAGGATTTATGTGACGTTAGGATTTTTGTGTGACGTCAGGTGGTCGTGTCTGGCGGGTAACTGCCCAAAGATTAACGTCGAAATCTTGTATATAATTATGTCCACGCGGTAAACTCTAATTGCGCGATGCAAGATTTATGTGACGTCAAGATTTTTGGATGACGTCAGGTCTTTGATGCGTAGTTCGCATGTAGCGATGTAGATGCTGCCACAATATCTTTGTTATGAATACTGCTTTACTATTATTGTCAAGTCGTTTCAGAATACATGAAATTCAAAACTTTCCGACGGACTCTTAAAAGTCATATTATAGACGTTGATAGTTCAAACATGTTACGACCAATACCTAAACACAAGGAAACGGTTCGCAATAAAAACTTCAGTTTATTCAAAAACTTTCACAGTTTCCTATACGGTGAAGGACCTCAAAAATCTCGGGTCGAACTCCAAGAAACAGGGGAATGATATTTAATAGGATTGTAAAATTTCTTGAGTTGAATTTTATGTGCCGTCAAAAGTACACGCGTAACATAGTTTTAAGAATTTTTTATTTAAAGGTCGACGCGGTTGTATTTGAAATTGAAGCTACAAAAGTCTTTTGAAGGGTAAATGATCCAGTTGTTGATTTGTTTTGATGCACTATTTTTTTTGTTTGTATTACTTTTACAAAGTTATGGGGGAGATCTTTGGCCAGCAGTGGCTTGAGGTTTTAGGGGTATGAGGAACAGGGTGTAAAGTTCACTCATCCCCCATAGAAAACGGAGGATCTTCCAACCAGACGGGTGTTGTGTCTGGCGGGCAACTGCCCAACGATTGATGTTGGGTTCTTGTATATATGTAGGTATGTCCACTGCACGTTACACGATGCAGAATTTATGTGACGTTAGGATTTTTGTGTGACGTCAGGTCTTTGATGCGTAGTCAGTTAGTAGCGGCATGTGGCGATGTAGATACCGCCACAAGGTTAAATATAAAAATACTTACCTAATACTTTTACATCGACCTGAGAGGCAATTCCCGTAATCTTTAAGAACATTCGCATTCGCATCTCATTCGCAATCTGTCAAAAATACAATTAATTTACCAACATTTTTTTCAAGTTTGACAGATTGCAATTCGAATGTGAACGTTTTATAAGTACGAGACTTGGCCTTCTGATGTATGTATCACAACACTTTCATATATCATCTAGTCAATCATAGTTATTTTAAGAGACTGTAACATTACAGACTCTCCTGGTATTCTTTGTTATTCTTTCTGGTCATATTTGTTTTGAAAAACTTTTCCGCCATCAATTTTTTGGTCTATTAAACTCAAAAAAAGGTAAAAAGCCCCACCTATTTAAAGACAATTTCAAGCTGAATGTAACAACAACCGGTTGTGTCACCCTTGTCTAAAAGACTGGATCTCAAGACAATGGTAGCCACTTACATTTTTTTTACGATATCGACATTAAGTATATCTTTATTATGAGTACTTTTGTATAAGGTAATGGGAAGATAAAAAAATCTTTTTGTTATGACAGGGATATTATTTTAAGATTAGTGTTTATAGCTAATTCAAACAGTCTGGTCTGTTGCAGATTTATTTATTTGAACAATAGGAGTTTTATCTTCAAAATATTGTAATACTTAGTTTAGTTTCTTTAAAGTAGTTTATTCTGGTTTTGTGTGCTTTTTTAAATGCATTTTTTTACGAGTCAATTAATTTACTATGAATTATTAGATTCATTACCAATTATCTACTATACATCGTAACAGCGAATCAATTTTCATTCAATCTACCAAATATTTTTTGACATTCGGATAGCTCATGACCTAAAGAGGCGTCATATTATAGACTGAATGAATGAAAATAAAATTAATGAAACAAAAAAAATCTAAAAAAAAAAAACTCGTTTATCGGGTTAAAGCTAGTTAATTAAAGACATAAAGTGTACCTATTGCTTTTTTATGTACTAGGTACCTACACAACGTTTCAGCTATGAAGTTAGTGTTAAAAGACAAAAGGCCTGATCATACAAAATTCTAAAACTTATTTTTATTTATTTCTTTTTTAATTGAAATAACATAACATCACGCCTCGTTTTCACGAAGTGTTGAGAAAAGGTGTACCTATAGTACACCCACATTTCGCCAGTCATGTTTTAAGTCCCATGCAATAGGGGGCGAGCCAATTGCTATCAACCGGGCACAATTCCAAACTCCGGGCTACTACTTAGATATTCAAAAAAATAAAATTGAAATATCTATCTTAAAGAACTTTATCCAAGCCCTGAGAAAATATTCGCTTATTACAAAGAAATTAAGGCTTCAATGCAGACTAGGGAGTGATTTAAAAAATGTAATAACGTTTTCCTCGAATAATGCAAGCAAAAAAAATGCAATGTGTATCCTAAATACAGTTTTGCGTGACTCCAAATTGCTTGTACTTTTATTAGAGTTGCAATGGCATTTGCAGAATTATAAGGATACAAAATTATTATGCAATTTTATTTTGAACGATATGAAATGGGAAATCAGGTCAGAGATATGAAATACTAACGTTTCTGAGAATGAACTTGGAAAATTCTTGGTTACTAGGAATGAATCTAGCTTTAAAAATAAACTGAACTCTGGTCATGGTAGTCTTTTTAATTTAATAGAAGACTTGACGTTGTGTATTAAGAGGGATTCTAAAGTAGAATCCTGAGTGCAGCGAGGGATTCAAAGTCCTTCATTCGAGCTTAAAATAGTGTTGATACATTTTATCACCCTCTATGAGAAAATAAGTAAGTGTAACTTATGAATATGAACAATACTCACTTTTTGGGGAAGACACACAATTTTTTTATAAAACTAAGTCAATTCTGAATTTGAGTAAATAATTACGAACGAAGGCAGAATGAATTTCCTGCGTTTTTTGTTTTTTCACAAACTTTTTTTTTTATTTGTCTCGCGCTCGGATTTTTGTCATCAATCTGTTACTTGTTCATACAAAGTTCGTGATTAATCTCTTTGTTGATTGGAACTTTTACTAACAATATCCACATTCCAAATTCAAATCAGTTTTAGTCCCTAGGGATTAAAGAAATATTTTAGTCCCTGTTTACGAACACTAACAAGCTCGTTTTGAATAGATGTTATAAATTCGACCAAGCAAAGAAACTAAGAAGGAAAGAATAACATGAGAAAGTAACCGAAAAAAACACGAGACTTAATATTTACACAACGTAATTTGAAGTCAAAGTTACAATTTGTTTTCTGGCCGAATTCCCATTGACCACGCGTACGATCACGCAAAGCATCGCTTAAGATTTCTTCACCATTCGTTTCGTTCGGCATAAGATGTGGCTTCGAAAACAGCCTTATCTATACCGCATTATCCTGTAAATACCGCATTTTGATCTTATAACTAAAATAAAATACCAAAAAAAAAATACAATTTTAAGACTGCTTTAAACCTGGAAAACGAGTCCTTTTAAAATTTTAGCATCGGTACAATCCTGAACATTTTTAATATCACGCAGTAGTGCTATTGCGGTCGCACACTTTGTGGCCATCACCTAAAAAACTGTATTTTCACCGCACATTTTATGGAATTCCTTTGACATGGCATCCGACCATTACTTTGTAGTTGATTGCTACGAATTCGTAGAGGGGCTACGGCGTAGCGCTACGTGCGTAAACGTTGCCTTTTGTTTTTATAGGAAATAGATTAAGTTTTGTTTGTGAAAAAAGGTAGGTGATTCTTAGAATATTTTTGATTTCTTAAAAGTTTTAAAAGATAATGTAAGATTTAAGTGGGCGAGTCGCTTGTTTGAATGATTAGGACGTCACGGGACTATTCGCGGGAGTTTGAACGCCTTCATACAAGTTAGTTGACACAAACTGCGCACGCTAATTTCGTCCCGCATCCCGCGCGGAAATCGCTACAGTTTGACCAGTGGGCCTAAAACGGTCACATTAGCAATTCCTCTAAAAGAATTTCATTTCCTGAATTTCCAGCTGTCATTAGCAATTCCTATAATTTGACACAAATGCAATTCTTATATGGACCATTTTACGAATCTCCATAGAAAACTGTCAAACTGATGAATTATTTCGAAGTATGAATCGCACGCAGATCATATTATGAATAAAATGACAATACAGATATGATTCATTTATTTTATTTTATTTGTCTCATGTTTCTTTTGACCACTCTGCTCTTTTAACTTTCTTTTATTTGCTTTGTTTATTTATCATGGTTTTCGCTTCTGTAATGAAATACGATCTAAAAAATATATCCTGTACCTACCTATACAAAGCTAATATTCTAACCCATTCTTACTATGTTTGTCAAACATATTATTCTTGATTGTTATCCTCGTATCAACTTTCATATTATTCTGCCAAGGCTTTTTGGCATGCATTCAGGTTGTATATTTGAACCCAAGCATGGCTTAACTGGCTGATTTAATATGTTACTTTGAACTAAGAACAATGTTAAACTGCAGCAAAGGTTCTCATACTAGGTTTAATTATTATTACTTTATTTTCTTACATAGTACCTAATATACACTGCGCCAATATGCGTTATGATACCTATGTTATGTATTGAGAATCTCATACAAATTTAGTTTCGCTTGAGATACAATAGACGTTGATATATTTAGTAACCTATTCCGCTTGACTATTCTTCAAGAGTCCGAAAAACCCTGTAAGAAATCGACACGTGTTTCACCTCTCAACGAGGCATCCTCCGCATCATCCTCCTTTGCGTCCAGCGCTCGGTGTGGTAACACGTCGCGTTCTGGTTTGCAATTGGTCAATCGTCATCCTGAGGATGCCTCGTTTCGGATTTCCGCAAGGTCACGCCTGAATCAATTAACTATATTTCGCTTGAGAATTCATTTGGCTGAGCCAGATGAATTCTCTCTAAATAAGTAAATAAATAAAAAAGATATTTTCTCCCCAAGTTCAAAAGTATCGACAGCTTAAACAACTATAACAAGGTTCTTTCATTTTATCCAGCCATCATCTCCACAACCCAGTAACTGGGTAATTCGATACCCGTTGGTAAGACTGGTTGTCAGACTTTCGGGCTTCTGACGACCCGTAACGACTGTCAAAGATCCACGAATGACAGCTGGGACCAACGGCTTAACGTGTTTTCCGAGGCACGGAGGAGTCTCGATATATAAAGATGGTCTCCCATCCACGGACCAACCCCGGCAAGCGTAGCTTAACCTGACGGATCGACCCGTGCGGCTGTTATTACTCAGCCACGAGCTCCTCTGCACCATATGAATACCTACAAAATAAATAAATATCTCCGCCCACATTGCGGTGCCCACACATAAAGAGAGTTAATGAGATTTAACTCACTTTGTGTGTTCGAAAGTAACAAAAGTGTATTGTAAGTAACATAAGAGGATTATCGGTATCGAATCGTTTGATCTTCTCAATTAGCTACTAAATGAAGCGAGCGATTATTTCGTCGACAACAATACAATATTAAAAATTATGAACAGTGAGGGAGTAAAATACGGGAGTTTTGGCAGTTGTATAAAGGTCTATTTGTGACGAAAGTGAGGTAGGTTAGGAATTGAAATAAACAGCTCAAGTATATCAATATTATTGTGTTAACTTATAAGGAAGCTGATGTACCTACCTATCATCATCATCTGCCTAGCCTTTCCCAACTATGTTGGGGTCGGCTTCCAGTCTAACCGGATGCAGCTGAATACCAGTATTTTACATGGAGCGACTGCCTATCTGACCTCCACAACCTAGTAACTGGGTAATATGATTAGACCCCTTGGTAAGAATGGTTGTCAGACTTTAGGGCTTCTGACGACCCGTAACGACTGTCCAAGGTGAACGACTGATAGCCGGGACCAACGGCTTAACGTGCTCTCCGAGACACTGAGGAGTCTCGATATGTAAAGATGGCAAGCATTACTTAACCTGATGGATCGACCCGTGCGGCTGTTATTACTTAGCCACGAGCTTCTCTTACCTACCTATAATATTAAAATTAATAAACTTGTCAGGATAGAATTTCACCCTACACTACGCGTCGTGAAGTTAGCTGCAAATTAGGTTTTCGCATAGACCGACTACAAAAAAAGAAAAGGTAATTTCCATTCGGAGCGATTATTTTTAGTATAATTATGTCATCTTTTTCTCTGGGATGAAACTCCGCTGTAAAACCTACCCTGTTAAATTTTTTCAAGATTTTTAAAAGACACAATAATTTTAATCATCAAAATCACCGGATATCCGATAATATCACCACGGAAACAAAAAAAAAACTACCCTAAATTGTTATTTATTGCTATAATTAGCTACGTAAGGATATTAAAGGTCGTTGGCCTGGTGAACTACGCACGCAATCACCCGCTGTAATGGCTCAAGGGAAAATATTCAGCTTTATTGTTTATTAGCTTTCGCTCGCGGCTTCACCCACGTCAAGGTCGGAATTTATCCCACGGGAACGTACTACCGGTATAAAAAGTATACTATGTGTTTATTCAGGTTATAAACTATCTGTGTGCCAAATTTTATTCAAATTTGTTCAGCCGTTTCTGCGTGATTGAGTAACAAACATCCTAACATACAAACTTTCACATTTATTATATCTATACTTCTATATCTATACTAATATTATAAAGAGGAAAGATTTGATTGTTTGTTTGCATTGAATAGGCTCCGAAACTACCGAACCGATTTGAAAAATTCTTTCACTGTTGGGAAGCTACACTATCCCCGGCTGACATAGGCTATATTATATTTTCAAAAAAATTAGGGCGCCTTACTAAAACTCCAATAATGTAACCCAAGGTGTAAAAAAATTACCTAAAATAGCCGTTATGTACGGCTACGTTATCTACGTGTACTTAGTGCTATCCGTGCGAAGCCGGGGCGGACAGCTAGTAGCAGTGATGTGTTGTTCGTAAGTCATTTTGAATGTGTTTTCTTCTTAAATTCTTGTGACATTAGTTTCATTTAAATTGTTTTGGCCATCGCCATCAATATCATTAATACGCTTTGTGTTTATCTTGGGAATGTAAATATAGGCCTGTTAAGTACCTCCTTCGGTCACCTCCTTCTGCGAAGCAGTGATGCTCGCGAAGGAGGAGGCGGAACGCGTGAGGGAGAGGCAAAACTTGCGCCCTCACGCCCCTAAGCGCCGCTGGAGACACCCTGGGCGTCGGGAATCCCAGGCGGATTCACGGCCACCACAGGCGCGGGCTTGCGGACGGTGAGCAATGGGTAGCTCGCCGTCCGATAAGGACCAGGCCCGGGTCGATGGCGCGTCGTGTTCCACGCGCGCCTCAAAGAGATGTCAGCACACCTGACGGGGTCCGTTAGGACCGATGCCTGCCAGGGTTGCGGAATAGTCCGAAAGGGATACCGGGACCCTGGCAACAGGCACCTGAAGGAACACGGGTGGGTTTTAGTCAGTAAGAGTCTGACACGCCCTTCCGCTCCACCCAGAGCGGGAGAAGTGATTTGATGATTTCCCACCCAAAAAAAAAAACAAAAAAGGCCTGTTAAGTACAAAGTGACTGATTTACACCTATGTTTGGGACATTTACAGCGTGACTTTTGCAAAGGTCATGTTTTAGCTAGGAATAGTTTTATTCTAACTGAGGAGCTCGTGGCCAAGTAATAATAGGCGCACGGGTCGATCCATCAGGTTAAGCTACGTTTGCCGGGGTTGTTCAGTGGATGGGTGACCATCTTTACATACCGAGACTCCTCCGTGCCTGGGAAAGCACGTTAAGCCGTTGATCCCGGCTGTCATTCGTAGATCTTTGACAGTCGTTACGGGTCGTCAGAAGCCCGAAAGTCTGGCAACCGGTCTTACTAAAGGGTGTTACCCAGTTACTTGGTTGTGGAGGTCTGATAGGCAGTCGCTCCATGTAAAATACTGGTATTACGCTGCATCCGGTTAGACTGGAAGCCGACCCAACATGGTTGGTAAAAGGCTAGGCAGATTGATTGAGTTTAAGTCTAAATGACAAGGATGATATTTCCATGTTTTGTTTCTTACCAAATAAAAGCTTCTAAAAAAAAAAAAAAACCTGCTTCTCAGAGGCTAAAATGTTTTGTTTGAATGTTCATGAGATAAACAAATTTTTAGTAAATCTACCACAGAAGATAAACACGTTTCTAGGAACTAGTACTTACTTTGACTTCCATAAGCTCAAAGCTGTGTTTCCAACCACCACTCGAACTTTGCACTACCACGCTTTTCGCTCTTAGTACATGCACTGCAGGAGTAAACGGAGCCTTTAAATAAATGTTATTCATTTTTAGAAAAGCTTACTGACTATTACGTTTTTCGTTTGTAACTATTAATTTAGGTTGAGTTCCCGAGTTCGATTCCCGGGTCGGGCAAAGAGTTATTGGGATTTTCCATCTGGAATTTCTCAGTGGCAGTTCTGAGTTTGGATTTGTGCCCGGTTGACGGCAATAGGCTCGTCCCCTATTACATGGGACTTAAACATAACTGGTGAAATGTGGGTGTACTATAGGTATAGCTCTGCGCAACCCTTCGGGGAATACAGGCGTGATGTTATGTTAATTTATTTTATACCTATTATGCATAATCAGCCTATAATGTTCCCACAGCTGGGACACAGGCCTCCTCTCTGTGAGAGTGAGCGGGCCATAATCCACCACGCGGGCCCAGTGCGGGTTGGTAGATGTTACATGTCTTCGAATTTTTGGTTCTAGGACATGCCGGTTTCCTCACGACCGTTTTGAGAGCAGTGGCGATTAAATAATTTACACAAAGTAAAGCACCTGTCGGGGTTTGAACCTGCGACCTTATAACTCGTAAGTCGTGGCCGTTACCACTAGGCCACCACTACTCTCCCTATTATAAATGGATGACTATTCTCTGTAAAAAAAAAGATGGTAAAGTGATTATCTTGAAGGAAAGCCAATCTAAAGGAAATCTATACAAATAATAAATATTATAAATACTGAATAATATATTCATAGTTACAAATAAATAAAACTGAAGTGTCTGTTGGTAATGTCTGTCTGTTTGTTCCGGCTAATCTCCGAAAGGCTAGACCGATTTTGACGGTATTTACACTGGTAGGTAGCTGATGTTATAAGGAGTATCTAAGGCTACTTTTATTTTAGAAAAATAATTAGGGCCCACGCGGGTGAACCCGCGGGCAATAGCTAGTGAAGAATAATAATGATTTAAGAAGTCTAGTTGCTACTAGGAATGCCAAAAAAAAAAAACCTTTAAAATATAATTTAAAATAATTAAATACAAAAGCAGAATAACTAACAAACCTCCCAATACTCCCAACCTGCTATCCCAATAGTGGGATAGCAGGTTGAGTATGACGACTTTACAATATTCAATACTCAAATAAATAAAACACTCTCATATTGCATCGAGGGATAACAATAACCCTGCCAGGGTTGCGGGAATGTCCGAAAGGGATACCGGGACCTTGGCAACAGGCAACTGAAGGAACACGGGTGGGGTCAGTAAAAGTCTGGCACGCCCTTCCGCTCCGCCCAGAGCGGGAGAAGTCATATGATGATGTCCCAACCTCAAAAAAAAAACCGGCCAATTGCATGTCGTACCATGCACAATGAAGGGTTCCGTAGTTGGGATGAATTTATAAAACAAACTTAACATTGTAGTTGAAAAACTTGTTCTCCGATACAGAGTGTAGGGGAGAACATGTTTTTAAAACTGCAAATTTGCAACTGCTGTGCATTTTTTCACATATCCAAACGCAACCATTTAGCTGACAGGGGGGGGGGGGGGTCACTTGGCTCTAACAAAAATTTTCACTTTATAGCTTAATATTTCGCAAACGGATCTCTGCATCCAAAAATGGTTTTAACAAACTCACATTATTTTTAAACGACCTTTCTAACGATACCCCACTCTATGGGATCGACGAGAAAAAAATAAACCATCGCCACTTTACGTGTCTGACGTACCCTAAAAAAAATATTTTTACGAAATTTTTTTACCACTTTGTAGGCGTCGTTTATATGTATATCCATACCAAATTACAGCTTCTTTATGCCTACGGTCTCCGAGCTAAGCCGCGGACAGACGGACAGACGGACATGGCGAAACTGTAAGGGTTCCTTGTTGACTTCGGAACCCTAAAAAAGGGGTAACAATAACAACACCTTCTCGCAAAATGTAAACGAGTCCTTACTAAGCGTAAAAACGCAATCAAAGTAACTACATAGATTTCCCGATTAGGCATTTCAATACACATACCGAGTTGGCTTTCACGTAATAAAAGATCAAATTGAACAAACTTCAAAGTACAGATAAATAGAATCGAAAACATCTTGAACTGTCAATCGATATTTATAAAGGACGTTTGTTTATACTGTTTTGAGTCTTATTGCTTTCTTAATAAGGTTGTAAGCGCTCGGTGCTTTGCGGTGGGTTTTGTTAGGCTAGCGATACGCGAGCGGCAAGTTGTTGAAATGTTTTTGTTGTTGTTAAAATGGTGGATGTTAATGTCGTCTTATCGGAATGTTTTTACTTACTATCTGGCGTAGTGTGAGAAGCCCACTAGCTGGATGGATCGAAGACTTTAAAAAGGTGGCTGGGGTAGACTGGATGCGGAGGATGTGTTGTGGCGCAGCCTGACAGGAGCCTATGTCCAGCAGCGACCTGCGATAGGCCGAGTTGATTGATACCTACTACGAAAAATAGTTTTTAGCTTCGAAAAATATTTTTTGTCATTATTACAATCCCTATATTTTTTTAAACTGCTTTGCCGATGTTACTTCTATTTTTTTATCTTCATCTAGCGGCCAGTCTTACCCCGTCGAAGTAATCAATTTTCTAACTTCCCATATGACTGATTAGTTACAAACATGCTCTATCAATGTCACGACAACAAAATTGGAAAAAAAGCATTTCCCGTTACTAACAAAACTTTTTCAAGGTTTTCATATTTAATAATATTTTCTGTCCTTATAGCCAGTACAGTAGCCTAAGCTCGACTATTTTTACAATAATAATTACCCGTACGATATTATAGATAACAGAAAAATCGCAGTCGATATAGCAATGAGTATAAATGTGTAATAAAAAATAAAAATAAAAGATACTAACATACACACATACATAGTTAATTGATTCAGGCGTGACTTTGCGGAAATCCATTATAAAATACAATAGACGTAGATATATTTAGTAACCAATTCCGCTTGACTATTCTTCAAGAGTCCTAAAAAACCCTGTAAGAAATCGACACGTGTTTCACCTCTCAACGAGGCATCCTCAGGATGACGATTGACCGATTGCAAACCAGAACGCGACGTGTTACCACACCGAGCGCTCCTATATAAGTGGGGGTGACGGGCGATTTGATTCACTTTGCGTCCAGCGCTCGGTGTGGTAACACGTCGCGTTCTGGTTTGCAATTGGTCAATCGTCATCCTGAGGATGCCTCGTTGAGAGGTGAAACACGTGTCGATTTCTTACAGGGTTTTTTATGACTCTTGAAGAATAGTCAAGCGGAATTGGTTACTAAATATATCTACGTCTATTGTATTTTATACACACATACATTAACGCACGCCTTTTTCCCATGGGGGTAGACAGAAACTACAGAACGCCATCTGCAACGATTCTTACATAGGTACTCCTTTTGCTTATTAGGTTCATAAGCAGTCACGCACCCTGGCTGCGAGTACAACGCACCTGACCTTTCCTGAATCCTACTAATATTATAAATGTGTAAGTTTGTGTGTTTGGATGTTTGTTACTCAATCACGCAAAAACGGCTGAATGGATTTAGATGAAATTTGGCAAACGGATAGTTTATAACCTGGATTAACACATAGGATACTTTTTATCCCGATATTCCCACGGCGCAGCTAGTTATTATTATAAACCAAAATAATAATTAACTACGTAAAAATCAAAATATTTTGATTTTGATTTTAACATAATTCTTATTTTGGTTAGGTTAGTAAGTGAAACAGTTAATGTTTTCAAATTCACATAAAATGATCCAAAAGGAACAACAATTACAACAATACTACCTAAACACAAAATAAATAAATGGAGTAAGTAAGTAATCCTATGGTGTGCAAGAAAGGACATCAGAAGACAGGGGTGTCCGAACACAAGATGGAGTGATGATATCCGTCGAACCCTACGACCATACTGGAACAGTTGCAGAAGACTGTGCTCAATGGAGAGAGCTGGAGGAGGCCTATGCTAAGAGGCACGCCGGATTGCGAGTTATATTATCCATACTAATAATAATAATAGTCCTCCAGACCGTATTTTCGGCCACGGCGGCCAATCTCAACGGAGACTAGCCTTCGGCGTGGGAGATATTATAGTGCACAAGTGTGTGCGCAAACACAGGTGCACTCTCTCTTCTCCCACTCTCATAGTCCGATGGGACGACAATCCGATACGACCGGAGAGAGATCAGGCGAAGGACCAACGGCTTAACGTGCTTTCCGAGGCACGGGGTATCACACCGCCAACTTCCAAACTCCGGGCTGTTACTACGAATTTCCAAATTGAAAAACCCAATAACACTTTGCCCGACCCGGGAATTGAACCCAGGACCCCACACTCAGCAGTCGCGCCCATACTAATACTATAAATTCGAAAGTAATTCTGTCTGTCTGTCTGTATGTTACCTTTTCACGCCTAAACCACTGAACGGATCTCGATAAAATTTGGCAAGGAGATAGATGATATCCCGGGGAAGGACATAGGCTACTTTTTATCGACATACCACGCGGGCGGAAGCTAGTTATGAAATTAAAATTAAAAAATGTTAAATTGCATGTAGTTTGGAATAAAAGGGCTTTCTTATTATTACTTATACACAAGAAAATTCTACCAACAGAAAAAAATCGTGCGTCTGCAGTGTTCCTTAATAAAATTATTCAAATAGAAGATTCCGCTCGCCTCCGAGGCGCCCGCGGAGCATTCAACAAATAAGAACATTTACCCGATGAGGACTCTGTTAAGCACTGCAATCTGCTGTTTACGTTTACCCCCGCTTCTTTTGATTTCGTATATATTGACGTCGGGAGGGAATCAGATGTGAAGACGTAGCTATAACTGTTTGTGTAAGTGCTCTTATGATTATTAGCTATCGATTTTGGAGCCACGTTAAAGTTTTTATTTCAATAAAACCATTAGGCACAGGCACTTTTGAGTTAGTTAGAAAGTTGAAGCTAGTTAGCATACAGTGAAATATATCATGATAACAAAATTCTAATACCCGCGTGGTATGTCGATAAAAAAAAGTAATAAAAACTAAAACCCAACTACGACTAAAAAGGTATAAACAAGACCCCACAGAAAGACAAATTAAAAATCCGGAGTCACACGTGTTAGGGCATAAATCGAACAGATTACGTGTGACTCCGGATTTTTAATTTGTCTGTCTGTGGGGTCTTGTAATTCTTTTGGGGTTATAATATATATTTTTTTGAAATGTGCTCATTAAGCCCTTTAATTTGATACCCAACATGGTACGAATAAACAATTTTTTTTTATAGTTCCTTACTTTATGTCCTCTAGAGGGCGCCATTTTTAATTTAATGTGACATCACATAGTCTATAACCAGCGGACAACCAAGACGCTTCCAACGATACATCATTTGTCAAATTGTGATGAGTGCTTTAGAAGATAGGAGGAAACAGATGAACATACATAAATACATACATACATACATACCGGTCAAAATCATAACCCTCCTTTTTTCTTCGCCGTAGTCGGGTAAAAAGTACCCTATGTCCTTCCCCAGGATGCCATATCTCACCTTGCCAAATTTTGTCGAAATCCGTTCAGTGGTTTAGGCGTAAAGGTAACATACAGACAGACAGACAGAATTACTTTAGAATTTATAATATTAGTACAGATAGTACGGATTCAGGAGTAAACTTGACTGTGTCGTTGGTCTAGTGGTCGCAAGCACCACTGCTAGGCATGAGTTCTGATGGTCCTGGGTTCGATTCCCGGGTCAGGCAAATGTTTTTGAATTTTTTCATCTGGAAATTCTCAGACAGCGCGGAGTCTGGATTTGGGCCCGGTTGATTGCGATAGGCTCGCCCCCTCTTACATGGGACTCAAAAAACATAAAGGTGTACTATAGGTACACCTCTGCCTAACCCTTTGGGGATGACAAGCATCATGTTATCTGTGAGGAGTAAACCAAAAAAATTTACGTGCCTTTATTAACTCTTTTATCTCAGTTTCTTATAATGTTTTAAAGAAGTACCATCATTTTCAATCAGATCGAGATTGATGAATACATTATATTTTCCAAGAATTCCATGTTCGCCAAGAGACTACAGTTATCACTGTTACAGCGAAATCCGTCTGACCTTTAGTTAAATCAAATTTTCGTAGAATTGCTAATTTAAGTTTACAGTAGCTTTATAAATAAAGGATTTTTTTCTACATAGGCACTTGTATAGTATAATCTAGACTTTCGTAAAACTCACCATCATCACAAATGTCTCGAAGGTTTTTGAAACACACATCATCTGCCTACCCTTTTCCCAACTATGTTGGGGTCGGCTTGCAGTCTAACCGGATGCAGCTGAATATCAGTATTTTACATGGAACGACTGCCTATCTTACCTCCACAACCCAGTAACTAATAAGATACGCCTTGGCACGACTGGTTGTCAGACTTTCAGGCTTCTGACGACCAGTAACGACTGTCAAAGATCCACAATAGACAGCCGGGACCAACGGCTTAACGTGCTTTCCGAGGCACGGAGGAGTCTTGGTATGTAAAGATGGTCACCCATCCACGGACCAACCCCGGCAAGCGTAGCTTAACCTGATGGATCGACCCGTGCGGCTGTTATTACTTAGCCACGAGCACCACACACACACACAACGCTATTTGAAACACCCACAACAGCTAATTAGCTGCTAGTGTGTCTTAACACATAAATAATGATGGCCGAAAGCCTTGACCAACATCTCTCGACGCTCTCGTTAGGCGGTTGGCTCAGGGCCTGATTCAGAAGGCAGTACTCCTCGATACGGCTGAGGAGGCTCCTGACTCTGCAGCTCTAACCACCGGTAGCTTGGACCCTGCTCCCGACACCGGCGGAACACAATTTTTGAATCTTTATATCTTTTTTAAGAAATATTTCAAATATATTTCATATGTTAATTTTTTTAATAAACATTATAATAATCATCTTTCAGCCATTACCCCATTTTAGGTATTCCCCATTTTAGGGTAAGCAAAGTATGTATTTTCTAATGCCATAATATTGTAGTTCCAGGGCTGAACTTACCCTTCTCTATTCAATACATAATTCTCTTGCCCTGATTCCATATTTTTCGAATTCGGCTCGTTGCAGCATATTATAATCTTCTTCATCCAGTTTTTGGCTTGACCTATATCGAAATAAAAGTTCAGGAAATTTATTTTATACCAATCTCGCCAACCATCTCCAATAAACCAAGGGTTGATCAAAGAAGCCGCTATTTAGCTGTCAATTTGATGCCAAAAAGTTGGATTCTTCGATGTGGAAATGAAATCCGGTCCGATAATAGGTAAGGCTTCAAGCCTTCAATCTGACAGGCTTACTTAATTAAAAATTAAATTTAGGAGCTCATCGCGTTGATAAAGATCTTATAACGATTCGACCGAGAATCGAACGTAATAATATCTTTCTGACACGCGAGGTTTAGGTACTTATTGAATAAGGGACGGATGGCGGCAGAATAATATTTCAAGAAGTTAATTTGGGTATGTAAAATTGAGAATTGTTCGGTCTCAAAAACAAATAACACTTTATAGAGTTTTGTTTCTGAAATAAACATACACAATATCATATCCCGCCCATATTCTCCGAAGGCGGAGCCGAATAGTATCTATAATAACATTTCACCAGTTATGTTTGTGTTTTTATGGGCGAGCCATTGGCCAAAATGACTTTTTTTTTAATAAATTTTGGTTTGCCCCATAGAATACAAGAGCTCCACTTAAAATAAATTAATGACCAGATTACTTGTCATTCAAAAGGGAGATGCAACTGCCCTTTTTCTCCTGCGGTCTTTAATGTCACCCTTGGGCTTAGCAAGGGAAGCGAGGATATATTTACCATAAAACATTGCAAGCAATAAGGTCGTAATAAGCAAAGTTTAGATAAGCAACAGAAGTTGGAGAAGTTGTCTTCCGCAGGCAACGCTTACCGTGTAAACAATCGCGGCAAGGTCACTTCCGCAAGTTTTCTAACCTAAAACTCAAAGCTTATTATAATAACTTAACTAATTATAGGCACTTTTGAAATGGGAAACTGCACCATACAAAACTTCAATACCTACTCGATCCAATGTACTGGGACCGCTGATTATTTCTTCGCAATTACCATGTTGGTCTCATGGAGAAGGTTGTTCAGTTTAATCGTCTGTACCACATCCTTTTAATATTGACCACACATTTCTGATACACGCTGTTTACCCTAATCACACTTTTTTTGTCTATAGAAGTTTAAAGCTTCTTAAATAGTTGTGAATTCAAATTAGAAACAATGATGACACCAAAATGATGGCCAGTATCTCGGATTCAAAACCGCATAGAAAACCAACCCATCATTATTTTGATATTCTAGGCCTTCTATACCTTACAATTTACATGGAAATGCACGGTGGCTCGATTTAGAACTGGGAGTGTACATACATACCTACTCCCAAGAAAGACCTACGAGTAGGCAACAAAGTCTCAATACTTTTAATAACCATAAATTTTAATGGCTATATACAACAAAGAGCTCATGAAACATTTTTATTAGATGATATAAAACATACTCAAGTTAATGGAACGTCGGTGTTTCAAATGGATTTGTGTCAAAGCCGCCATTTGTTATTTCTAGAATTATGATGTTGTGCACAAAGTGTTGTAAAATTATTTAGATTTGTTTTGTCATTTTTTTTTTTTCTGTGATGTAATTTTCGCTTTTGATGAATGTAGATGTGATAATGTTTTGTTTGGGAGGGTAGTCTTTTTATGGATTATGTTTGTTTTCTTTTCTAAGTTAGTAAATAGTTCTTGCTAGCTGTAAATACATTATATGGTAAGTTAATTGGTTTATTCGGGTGACCACTTAAAATCAGCGCTGTGCTGTGGGTCCCCATAGCACAGCATCATGCTGAGTGGAAGCCTTCTTGTGACAGTCATGACGCGGCACCAGCTGCCGACTATTTCTGTTTTGTTCTCGTGATATTAGATCTATTGTGTTATATTTAATTGTTCTATTTTACTCGAGTTAATTTTCTTTTAATATGCACTTGTTTATGTGACAAATAAACTTATTTTTCTTTCTTATATTTTTTGCATCACTTTAATATCTAACCATTGATCTACACCAATGATATTCTATTAACAGATATGTTTTACACTCACAAAACAACCGAAAAATGTGTTCCGCGCAGCAGCGGCAGCACACATACCCACTTTTCATTCATTTTACATTTCACTACAAGTAAACATGATAGATAAGAGATGGCTTTATAAAAAACAACAAGAAAAAAAGAGACAGCTAGTGTTGCTGCTTCAAATAAGCGTATTACGCGACGCCATGCGTATCGCAAACTAAAATCAATACGTCCTAATTAGGACGTTTTCGAGTCTTCACGATTGCGCGCTCACAATATATCTGTTTAATATATAATATCGTTGTCTACATCCATAACAATGTTTCGTTTGCCTTTGGTGACGAGGTACGATATCAAAGATCAGGTACCTATCTAGGCAATTTATGTTACTTAATGTGAGTACTGTATATTATCATTATTTCCCAATCTAAAAGATTACAATATAGATAATGGTCACCCCCACTGAACTCTGACGTCACAACACCCAGTTAACTAACTTAGATCCTACGCATCGAACTTCAATGCTTCTAATGACTCGATACGATTATCAGAAGGGGCTCATTACATTTTACGTGGCTTAATCCAGCCCACCCGATCCAGCAGACTCGGCAAGCGATTCTAGTCTTTATGCAAATGTAATTATGAGTGTCGGGTGACTATTGTCAGCGAGCGAGCAGAGGTAATCAGGTTACCCTTTTCGAGTGAAAAAATTCTGAGAGAACAGTTTCGTGCCTCGGTTTCGGACGGGGAATGAGTCTGCCGGACGTATGGGATGTGTGATTACGAAGGATAAAAGAATGATAGATTCGCAGCCATTTGTTTCATTTATTACAGCTTTGGTGCATGGGTTTTACAAACAAAACTCGCTTTTTGTGTGAATCTTCTAAACTATGCAACGTATTTTGATTCGGTTTTAACCATCATTTTGAGATTTTATACCTGATCCTTTGGAATGCTTTGCATGGCTTTGTAACAATTTGAAAGCTTGACTTTTCACAAACCAAAAACAAAATAGGCACTATAAAACCACAACCACATAAATAGTCTCATTCTATATTTTTAAAACTCAATACTTTCACAAACTAATAAGAACAACCGTGAATGTTATTGGAAAAATATAATGGAATAATTCCATTATATTTTTCCAATAACATTCACGGTTGTTCTTATTAGTATTGTTGTTCTTATTAGTATTGTTCTTATTAGTATTAATGAATTCCATTGGAATTCATTATCAATTAATTGAAACCATACCAATTATTACCGAAATACTTTCTACGCTAATAGCTTTTTCTGTTAATAAATAATAACCGATCGATTGGCCGACTAAAATACCTATACTCCATTTGAAATAAGATTAGACGATTAGATTTTGAATTCTATTGCGTTGGTGGCATGACAAATGGCAGCCGCAGTAGATAGTTGGTATTGTGTAACTTTTTTTGCTTTTAATGATATCCTTATGACTGCGGTATAGACGTCAAAATCGGTTGAGCGGACTGTAAAAGGGTTTGTTTTAATGTCTAATCTTATTTCAAATGGGGTATAGTGATCTATTATTTATGTTGAAAATAAACATTGAATTGCGAACAATCATAGCCTAAAAACAGTTAACGAACAAATAAACAATTGACGATTGCGCGAATAGAATTAATCAGTATTGATATTGAATTTTTCAAGAGGTGTTAATAGCATTAAAAATAAGAATTTTATTGTACTACATTTCGTGCGCCCGGTGGTACTTCCCATCGGAAAAAAATACGATTTTCCATACAAACTTTCACCCCCCATTTCACCCCATTAGGGGAGGAATTTTTTCACTTTCGTTATAAAAGTATATTCTTAGGAAAAGTGTCTTGCCTACAGATTATATTCAGTGGTTTAGGCTGGTGTCTTGTCTGTCATTGAATAAATTAACATAATATTTTTGTTAAAAATATCATCTTTCTGAAATCGTGGATGGATTTTTATTAAAAGAAAACTATTCAGTAAACTATTTACGATAAATAAACATAATAGTTGCCAAAGCCTAACTTTTCTCCGGAAATTATTCTGAGATTGGGGCCTTGGAGAGTTTTTTTAGATAAGATACCTAGTTCTTGAGAAGCTATCCTGATTGCGAAATCTCAAGTGTCTAGTTTAAGGATTTTCCAATCTACTTTTTGAAAGGTAATACTATTTTTTATTGAGAGCAAGTTCCCGTTTCATTGCTAAGCAAAATAACGCTTCTTTTTAGTATCAGAATACTTTTTTTTGCAAGTATTTAGATTGAAAAAGAACTTTATTGTTGGTTTCTAGTGATATTTATTAACATATTATGTGCAGAAAGCAAAGTCAATGTGGAACATAAACCTTAATTTAGCAAAGGAACTTGGTTTTTTATGCATGGTGAATTACTTGTGCAAAACAATTTTACCTTTCGCTACCAATTAGCTGACGCAAAGAAAAGCCTACTAAACTGTTTTCTAAGAAGGAACATAAAGAAAACGTCACAAATTAATTTTCCAATCCCATTAAAATCAACATTAATTCCTTCAAAAGATTGCAATAAATATTTAATAGGTACTCTTGAAGAAACACAAACCAGCTGAATCTCCAGCGAATTTTTCCATTCGCTACTTTGTGAGAGAATTCAAATTATATGTAAATACGGTACTCGCTATGTAGAGACATCAGTTGGTATTATGCTAATGTCGTAACGAGTCAACTCCGAGCGGTTAATCAAGCCATATTCGTATCGAGACGGTACAATGTACCCCTTTGGATTCTGATACTAATATGTGTCGATGGGTTTATTTGGCGAGCGAAAAACGCGCCGTGTTCGGTTATCGAAACGTCGAAGGGAATTATTGTTGCGTTTCGCTCGTGGTGGAGGGTTAAATTTGGCGTAGTTTTAGATAAACCAGGCCACCCTTTATGTGACAATGTTTCGGTAAAGTGATGTGGTGCAAAATTGTGTACGTATTACCAGAACGTTTGTAGTCTGCGTATTGATAGCGGTTTGGAAAAACATTGCTGGAAGAATGTGGTTACAGCTACACCCCGATTCAAACTTAATGGCGGCCCGGAAAATGAGGCGAGTCGCTGCGCAGTAACGAATTCATGGGTTAGCGGGGCTGAGGGGTTGGGGTACTGCGCAGCAAGTAGCGAACTTCCGAGCCGCCATGGAAACTGTATCTCTAGACACCTGCAACACCAAGATGATTGATTGAAGAGCTTATCATTATCAGCACCTATAAGTAACCTAGATTATATTTATTTTTACTGAATATGGTCAAAATACTTTACTTCCTTTAGTTTATATTGAAAATTCTTATTAAATCTTACATATTATTCAACAAGCTTTAGAACATAATGTAAGATTTAATAAGAATTAATCCTTACTAATATTATAAATGCGAAAGTAAGTCTGTCTGTCTGTCGCGCTTTCACGCCAAAACTACTAAACCGATTGAAATGAAATTTGGTACACAGATAGTCTAGAGCCTGAGAAAGGACATATGCTACTTTTTATCGACATACCACGCGGGTCAAGCCGTGGGCGGAAGCTAGTTTAAATATAAACTAAAGGAAGTAAAGTATTTGTCTATCATAAATTATATTATGTATGATTACATTAACAGTTATAACATGAATGTTATCATTTATACGAAGGCCTATTTGCAGGAAATCATAAATAATATTATGAATATGTGAATATTCCATTAAACCAGCACAATACACACAGGACTTGACCCAAAAAACAACAACACCCACTCACAGGCGACAATTCTCAGGAATCAGTTAAATATTTCATTATTCCACGTCTTGAGCCTAATTAAAGAAGAAAAAAAGAAGCGAAAACAATATAAAACCTTGTTCCCTAGGTGCGGCTTGTACGTGAACAGAATAAACATAAAAATAAAAATAAAACTAAATAATACCAAAACCCTTGTCCGTTATTGGTTTTAGGGTCATGGGGTATGGCTTGTGCCTTTTATAGTGGTAATTTATTAATGACCCCTATTGGCAATATTCACATTATCTGGTATTAGGAGGGGATATAAGATGCAGGATAGCCTTTTATATGGGACATGGAAGAAGGTATAATTTTGTGAGTGGTAAAGTTCTATTAGCGCATAGATTGTCATAAGCATTTTCGTGTATTTTTTAATGAGTAAATTTAATTAGAACAACGCGGTCATACAAAAAAACACGAAAAGCGACTTTATATAATTTATGTATAGAAGGCATGATTTCTACGAAGGCACTATCTAGACTTTAGAAGGTAAAATCTAGACTTTCGTAGAACTCATCATAATCACAAATATCTTGAAACTATTTGAAACACACATCATCTGCCTAGCCTTTACCCAACTATGTTGGGTCGGCGTCCAATCTAACGGGATGCAGCTGAATACCAATATTTTACATGGAGTGACTGCGTATCTGACCTCCACAACCCAGTAACTGGATAATACGATACCCCTTGGTAAGTTAAAGTACTATAGTAAATAAGTATTTAACCCAATTGTCACTTTGTAATTGTAACCTTGTATTTGTAACTTTGTAATTGTAACTTTGTATGTGACGTACATACAAAAAATTAATTTCAATACAAAAATACCAGCGTAGAACTCTAGATTCAGTTTATGTTTTGTATGACTTTGAATCCTGCTGATCAAACGAAGAAAAATAGCATGAAGATAAATAAGTTATAGCTTCACCGTATCTTACGAGAAAACTAAGCTTCTTTCGAAATTAAACTGTCGATTTATTTGCTCTGGCAGATGGATTGCTTGTCGGTAAAGCAATTGTCTAGCTTAACTTGACCCCTATCCTTGGTTGAACGCCCCCTTCTTAATACGAGTTTCTTAGAGGTTGAGAGGTACAGGGGGGTTCAAGTTAGACTGGTGTAGATACAGCACGTCAGTTTTGGCGAATCGTAGTCGGAAGTCCGAGGTCACGTGGCGCTCGCGGCGTATATCCGGTTACGAGTAGGGAGCGATTCCGTAAAGGGTGGGAATCATTTGAAATTGCTTGAAATTTTGTTATTTTGGGTAATGTTATGGCGTATTTTATTTTTTGTGGTTTCTTGTGGTATAATGATTTTTCACTTATATGAATAAACTAGCACTTTGCCCGCGACTTCGTCCGCGTGGATTTAGTACTTTCCTCTGAAAACTTCAACAACCCCTCCACCCCCTTTGAAAGATAATGTTCTAAAATTAATAGTTACGTTCTTTAGATTTATTTATGATCTTTAGCCCTTAAATTTTATTACCCCTTTACACCCCGTTTGGAGCAGATTTTTTTTTAAACACCGAAACACTTTCTTTTTTGTTTTAAGTATAAGTGCCGTACCAAGTTTCAATTTTATTAACCAAATGAATATAAGATTTTTCATATATCTTGTATCCCCTCTTTTCACCCCTTAAAGGTCGAATTTCCAAAAACCCTTTCTTATTGGATGCTCCCGTCATAATGACTATCTGTATGCCAAATTTCAGCCCAATCCGTTCAGTGGTTTGAGCTGTGATATAGACTACCCCTTTTCACCCCGTTAGGGGTAAATTTTTGAAAATCCCTGTTACACATTATTTTTTATTTTTGGTTTTAAGTATAAAAACCAAGTTTCAAGCTAATCGGACCGTGCGTTAAAATTCTTCTATACAAACTTTGACACCCCCCAATCCCCGTTAAGGAGGTAGTTTAAAAAAAATAAAAATGGCAAACTTTATTATTTACATAGATAAATATTCGTGCCAATTTTTAAGTCTATTAACTCAAGGAGTAAGATTTTACATACAAACGAAATCCCCCCTTTTCACCCCCTTAAAGGTAAAAACATACGCGCCCTTAGTGCGCGCCTACATCATAATAACTATCTGTGTGCCAAATTTCAGCCCAATCCGTTCAGCGGTTTGAGCTGTGCGTTGATAGATCAGTCAATCAGTCACCCTTGCCTTTTATATAATAGGTCTTTACCTATGAAATTGCCGTTTTGTATGAAAAAATTTAAACGAATTTTTTTCATGAATTTTTTATTTGTATTAATCGAAGTAATCACCCATGCAATCAATGCATCTTTGCCATCGCAGTGGCAGTTTATTGATGCCCTTCTTAAAGAAATCAGCTGGACGGGAGGCAACAAATTCTTCAAAGGCATTTTGTACTGCCTCTCGGGTATTGAATTTTTTTCCCGCCAAGAAGTTATCCAAATTCTGGAAAAAGTAGTAGTCTGTAGGCGCAAGGTCTGGTGAGTAGGGCGGATGACGGAGAGCTTCCAACCCCAGTTCTTGCAACTTGGAGACCGTCTGCTGTGCAGTATGAGGTCGCGCGTTGTCGTGCAGGAGCAGCGGAGACGAGCGATTGACCAATGCTGGTTGGAGATGCGCCAGCTTCTCCATCATTGTGTTCAGTTCTTCACAGTACACATCTGCAGTAATGCTCACCCCGTTTGGTAAGAAGCTGTGATGAATCACACCGGCGCTAGACCACCAAACAGTGACCATCACTTTTCTAGGGGTAAGTTTTCGTTTAGGGCATTGTTTAGGTGCTGAACCAGGATCCAACCAACTTGCTGAGCGCTTGCGGTTATCAAACAGAATCCATTTTTCATCGCAGGTAACAATGCGGTTCAAAATTCCTTCATTTGTGTGTCTGTTGAGCAGTGCAAGGCACGTCTCGACGCGTACTTCCCGCTGGCGATCATTGAGTTCGTGGGGCACCCATTTGTCAAGCTTTTTTATCTTGCCAATTTGACGCAAATGGACCAATATTGTTTTGACGCTAACGTCGAAAGTTGCTGCTAATTCAGCCGTAGATTGTGTATCATCAGCTTCCACAATCGCCTTTAATTCGTCATTGTCGACCAAAGTCTTCGGACGACCGCGAGGTTCATTTTTCAGGTCGAAATTTCCAGAACGGAAGCGAGCAAACCAATAACAGGTGGTGCGTTGGTTTGTAGTGTTAGCTCCGTAAACGTCGTTGATGTTGCGTGCCGCTTGTGCCGCGTTGCTGCCACGACGGTACTCATATTCCATAATTACTCGAATTTTTAACGTATCCATGATGACGAAAAAGATTGAAATGCGATGAAAATGTAACACTAATCAATAAAGAAATGACTACTTTTGGAAAAAAAAAACCATGTTTTTAAAATAAAATTAATTTGAAATTAGAATTCTTAGCCAAACAAAAATTATTTTGATTTGAAATGGCCAGTACTGCAGAACGGCAATTTCATAGGTAAAGACCTAAGAAGATAGTGACTTAGTCCGCGGTATTTTTTTTTCGGTTTTATTTAAACATAAAATAATATCCCATGACACTCGGAAATACTGTAACATTGATTCCTATAAGATTACCTCCTACATACAATTTATTTTTCATTATATTGTAGTTATCTCTCTTGTTTGATTTTTTATTTTTATTTTATATATCTGTCACTTTTTTAGTTTGTATTTTGTTCTGTACAACGCCTTAGGATTACATTCTGTTATGTTGTGCAAGAAACTTAAGTAAATAAATAAATACAGTTTTACCTCTTTGTAATAATTATTATAATAGATTTATTTACCTTCAAGTTAAACGTTATTGTTATTCTCGGTGTATACCTTCGCTGAGCCAATGTCGCTTGTAGGCTCGAAGTCGCTAAGAATAAGACATTAGTCTTGGAAACTCATCCGAGTAAGCTTTGAAAATCTGGTAATGCTGATGAATGAAACTTTAATAGAAAAAGAAAACCAAAAACATTTTAAAACAGTTTTCTTGGTGATTTGTTTGAGTCCTTATTGTAAAAGCGTATTGCCACATTTATATGATGCAAGTTTTTTTGCCTGTGGGATACACAAAAATTACTTGCATCATCTAAAAACTATTGTTGTTGCATCAACTTATGGCACATATGCTACAGGCAATTAAATCATGTAAATCAGGCTTTACCCCACAAATGAAAAAAAACGTCAGCCTGTATAAGTCTATTTGCGCTAACCTAACCCCAAACTGAAACGTATACGGTTCCATCAACGCTGACGTAAGTACAGTTTACTTTCCCCTAAACGCATAGACACTATCGTTTCATGATAGGAAATATGATAAGGTTTTATAGCCTGGTTCTACCAAACAACAGAATACATAGCGAGGTTTTTGAAGTGAAACTTCATAGGTGGTGATTCGATGACTGAACAAGAAATTGAGAGTGTTTCAACGACTCGTTACATAAGAGAGAAGAACGATATAACTCTCTCTGTATCTCACACTATTATATCTCTCTTATTCTTTATTTTTAAGAAGTTTCACTTTTTTCTCTTAATCGCTGACATTAATTAAGTTGCTGTTTCTGTTATGTCTATACTCCATTTATTCATGTATCCGTTATTTGTCTAATGCATAGCATGTCGTAACGACTGTTATTGTGTAATATTGTTGATATTATTGCACTTTACAGTTATTTTTTTAAATGTAAATACTAAATAGATTACATTGCTTCGTATTTATCATG